>JAUMIR010000008.1:12277500-13520000 GCA_030847615.1 Gambelia wislizenii | reverse complement strand
TATTTATACCCCGCTCTTCAGCCACAAGGCTATCAGAGCAAAAAAAACAAACCTTAAATTCTTATCACTGAAGAAGTTGCAGATTTTGGTGGTAAATTCTTGTAAAAAAAGAAAGAAAAGAAACCAAACAATATTCTTGAATAGCTGCCGCAACCCAATTCAACAGGTACAGCTGTTCTCAGCATGGTATGGACCATGTTATACCTGTATGTAATGTTGCTGTGAAATAAGAGAATCATGACAGCAGGGGTGTAGCTTGGGATGTGGGGCAAAATAAGAGGGTTGCCCCTCCAGATAAGAATGCTGCCCACCCATTAAATGTTCCTACATGTCTGCCTGACAGGGAAAATATAAGCATCAGCCCTAGCTCACTGTCACAAACATAACTGAAAACACAAGGATTCAAAGTGAGAATTATTACAGCTAAGTGCTCGAAATCCTCTGCCTGGATAGGTGAACCTTTCAGCTTTGCCTCCTCCAATAGTCATTTTCCTCACATTCTTTCCACTGAAGCACTACCAAAATTTTTTGCAAATTCTTGAAAGTTCTTTTTTAAAAAGCAAACAAATCAAAGAAAATTCTCATGCTTCCTAGCTGAGACTTTATACTCCCTAAATGGTATCTCTCATGAAAAAATAGTGGGGACTTTAAAAGGGTCTCATTCTGTATAATGGCACCACTGAGTGGAATTAGAAAGCAACCTGTCTGCCCTAGGAGGGAAGGAGGTGAGCTGTGGGACTTTTCAGAAAGATCTGAAGCCAAGCTGAAATGTGTCCTGAAGAGGGAGACCAAAATGGTGGGAGGTCTGGAATGCTCTATGAGGAGTGGCTTAGGGAACTGGGTATGTTTAGTCTAGGGAAACAAAGGTTAAGAGGTGACACGATAGCCATGTTTATATACTTGAAAAGATGTCATGGAGCAAGCTTGGTTTTGTGACTAGGACATGGAGCAATAGACTCAAACTACAGGAAAAGAGATTCCATCTAAAAATTAGGAAGAACTCCCTGATGGTAAGAGCTGTTCAGAAGTGGCATACACTGCCTGGGAGTGTGGTGGAGTCTCCTTCTTTGGAGGTTTTTAAACAGAGGCTGGATGACCATCTGTCAGGAATGCTTTGATTGGGTATTCCTGCAGAGAAGAATTGGGGTTGGGCTAGATGACCCTTGTGGTCTCTTCCAACTCTATGAATCTATGATTTGTATCTATATTTGTTTTTATATTGAAGAAGACCATTGAATCAATTAAATAGGCCGAAACACGACGGGCATGTTTCAGATAATAAATGAAGACTATTTACCAAGCACTTGGAGACTTGTCTCCCCATTTCCCCCACTGTGGATTCAGTTATATGTTCTTCAGTATTTGTCTTCAGTTGCTATTGGATGGCCTTCATGAGAATAAAAATGAATTGATGGTATTTTAGCAAATGGGCAAGAAATTAAGTCAAATGATGGGTTTGGTTAGGTTGCTACCATCCTGCAGGATTGGTAATGAACCATAGAGCCATAGAACCATAGAATTGTAAAGTATTGACCAAAAAAAAAAAAAAAAAAAAGCAGGGGGGGCGATGAGCCTGATTCTTAAATGAGTACTAAGAAAAGAAAATAATTTCAAATATGGCCTCTCTTTCTTTTGGCTTGCTGCCAGGAACCAGTGTCCTCTGTCCTGTTTCTCTTTCTCTCTCTCTGTAAACAGTTTAATGTTGCTTTCCCTCTCCACTTATTACACTATCAGTGTTGTTAGACACTCAAGTGTCTGAAAGGAATGATTCTATGAATTATTTGTCTCTCAGTCAGTTTCCATTTCCACTTTTTCAGAAAACAAAACAGGGAAATAAAAGGAGATGGGTTTGAAATGACAAAGAAACACGTGTAGTTCACTGAGGTTTTCACTGTGTAGTTTGATGCTCGACCTCACTTCACACTTTGTTGCCAGACAATAGTGGTTTATGGAAGATATCTCTGAGTTGCATCTTGGCATATTTAATAATTGTTGCAAGTTCAGAAGCTTGAACTGTTAGAAGTGCAACAATGCTTAGCACTGAAGAGTCAAGAATGCCTCAGATAAGATGTAACCTAGACATTCAGAAGGGGATGCAGGAGTGAAGCCCAGATGTTTAGACAGACCTAACAAAGGAAGACCACCCAGATGTCTTTCCTACCTTGCAAGATTGGAAGAAGTACCAGAGTCATCCACATGGGCTGAAGTGGCTAAAATGCCATCAAATGAATGCGACAAATAGAAATGATACATCTGGCTCTCAGGTTTCTGGAATTCCATGCTGCAAGCCAATCAGTGTCTGTTGGGGGCTTCTCCTTAGAAACATCCAAGAGAACATTTATCTATCATGAATCAGGAACACACTTATTATTATGCTTTTAACCTGTTGTTTCTCCAAGGAGTTCAAGGCAGCATACATAGCTCCCCTTCCCTGATTTTAATCTTCACAACAACCCGGTGAAGTAGGTTCTGTTAAGAACTAGTGACTTGGCTAAAGTCATTTGTTGTTGTCTGCCATCAAGTCATCTTCAACATGGCAACCCAGCGAATGAGAGACCTCAGAGAGTCCTGATCCTTAGCTGCCCTCCTCAGGTCTTGCAAACGCACTGCTGAGGCTTCCTTGACTGAATCAATCCTTCTCTAATGCAAGTGAGCTGAGGACAAATGGGACCTAGAAGATGCCTAGAGTGGATGCCTCTCTAGGCATCTGCTGTGACTCTATGGTCAACTTCTGGCAGAGGCTGACCATAGTGTTGTCCTGGAGGGCATCCTGATGCCTAGAGAGACCACCTCCAGTTTGAGTCTATGGTCCTCCAGATACAGTCATGTCAGTTCCAAGGTCCAAGTCCATAGGCAACAAGGGATGATTGCCACAATCCAGACATCCATCCAAAGTCAAGGCAAGCAGGAACACAGGAAGAGTGCAGCAGCTAAGAATAGCACTGAAACTCAAAGGGAAACTGCTGCCAGGTTCACGGCCAAAGTTTCCAGGCCAGGTTGAGCTGATTAGTGAGGAAGTAGGTCAGCATTTGGTATTTAAATGGTGTTGGATATGGCATTTCTCTCTCCAGCATTCAGAGAAGGGAGGCAGCCTGTTGTCTGGATCATCCATCACTGGCTGGCAGACTGTTCTTCAGAGTGAGGTATGCTTTCTTTATCTGCTCCGGCTCCACTCTTGGAGGGTGCCCGGGCAGTTTCTGCAGGCTAAGCCATGCTTTCCTTTTCTGCTTCTTCAGGCTGAGCCACGCTTTCCCTTGATGCATTCTCTGCTTCCTCCTCCTACAAGTCCTCAGCAAGGGGGTTCATGACACTCAAATTCCCAACTTGTGGACCATTGTATCTGCATATTCTTTATCAGAGAAATGAGCCAACCAGAGCAGGAGTCTTTTGAAAATCAGTAGTAGCATATGATGGTGTGTCTGTCCATCTTTTTGAAATCCTTTGTTGGGCCATACCTATAGAATATGGCCCAGAAATATAAGGCTAAACATTTCTGCGAGAGAAACAGGTTCCCATTATTAATGCCTCACCAAAAGAAGGCTCTAATTTCTCTCCCCCTCGCATGACTTTGTTTCTGAAGAAAAGCTTCCTTCAGCTGTCACCTGTTTGGCAGCAGCCTTCCACGTTGGGGGAGGAACAAAACTCTTCTATAGTTTTAATGAATAAACAACATTCTTGCTTATGAGCTGCTTAATTCCTGAGGTTAATGAATGATGGTGGAGATAATTGCACCTGTTTTTAATTATAGGCAGGAGCTACTTCATAAATATTGAAAGAGCATTGTGTTGTGTTGTGTTCTCTTTCAGTTTTTTTTAAGTCAGTGCCCTATTTTTAAAACCCACCCACACATGGACACACAAAGCACTCACTTAAAGCATTTAAACACCATGGCCTGAATCTTGCTGGTCATTCCAACTAGAATTGACACATTGACTCAATGTGATGTACAGAAGTGTTGACTCACCATTGAACAATTTATTAAGTGGGTTGATTCTAGTTGTGACTATCAATTGCACATTGGGACTCATTTGGCCTTTCAGATGTTGTTGGGCTACAGGTATTAACAGCCCTAGCCAGCATAGCCAGTGGCAAGGAATGCTGGGAATTGCAGTCCAGCAACATCTGGAGGGCCCCATGAGCCCCATCCTGATCAACTGGATTCAGGATATTGAAATTAACCTGTCTGTTGAAGCCATCAGAAACTTATAGCATGGCAGCATCTAACTGGGCCTATATGTTTACTGAGGGATTTATTTCTGAGCTGTGTTAAGCATTTTGCAACATATTGGCTGAAATTCTGTATTGGTAGATGTAGCTGTGAGACATAGCTATGATAGTCTCCCATCCAACCCCTCATGAGTGAGCAGAGATTTGAACACTTCTTCAGAGTCTTAGGCCAAAACTCAAGCCACTACACCATACTGGCTCCTGGACCTGACCATTTCCTGGTTGGTGGAGAATGCAGGGAATAGCAGATAAGCATCTAGCTACGTATTTTCCTATACCTGGATACACAGCAATTGGCAATCCAAAAGGACCTCTATGAGTTCTCTGAAAGTCTCTGTAGAAATAAATCATTGTTCTGCATATAGGAAAATAGCTGAATGCTCCTCTGCTGTTCACACCATGCTCCACCAACCAGGAAATGGCTGGGCCCAGGATGCTGCAGCTGAGAAAAGGTGGCTTTTTAGGGGACAGATTTGGGGTCTTGCATGGTTGGTAGTGAATTCTGACATTCACAACAACCCAAAAGATGAGTTGTGGTGGCATACATCTGGCTTATGCCATCCTAATTCCACAACAGGTGAATTCTAAGTTAGGATGCTCACCAAATCTATACTTAGTTACAGTAGGACCCCCTTATCCACTGATTCATTATAAAGTCGCCAGTCTGGCGGAATCTGAGAGCTGTGGCTTAAAAAAATTACTTTCCTGAGCTCTGGTTGAGCTGTAACTGAATCATACTCAGTTCAGACTACTGATGAATGGCTAATGGGGTAGGGTTTTTTTTTTTTGGTGGTGGTGGTTGCTCATACAGAAGAGGCAGCTCTCAGGACGGGTGGAGGGAGGGCTACAGCTGCAACACAAAACAATTGGCGCTTCCTCTCACAGATGTCCAGTAGCTATTACCACTTCCCCACCTCATCCCATCATCCAGAAGAACCTTAAAAGTCTCAGTTGACAAGGGACTGTGGGAAACCAACAAGGGAGGTCTCTCTTTTCATGGTGAGGATGCTGCAGCCCCCCAACCCCAGTCATTTCCTTTGAACAATGTGTTATTTTGGAAACTCTTTGATTTTCCACATTGCAAGGAAACGGGTCATTGTTGGGGGTAATTAGGCATTATGTACTACATAATTGCACAGCTTGCAAAGAGCTGTTTGTCCTTTGTGGAGGGGGGAAAAAAAACCCAGCCCAGCAACCCTGAGATTAAATCCGTGATTATTGCAAAATCCTTAACAACAAAGAAAAGTGTTTTGAAAAGCTAATTTTAAGCGCCATTTAATTTCACAAATGTGGCTTGATAACAACAGCTATCTAGGAGCTGGAAAAATAAAAACATTGCTAGCTAACTTTTTTCTTCCTCTGAACACAGGGGCAGATACATAAAAATCTGTTTTGAGGAATTTAGGTTAGATGGGTCTGTTTTTCCAGCAGATGCTTTTTGTTTTGCAGGCGGCTTTGACTAACATATTAAACAATGCTCCCATTTTATGTAGCTTTTTTTCCCTCCAAGAGAGAACACTGGTGTGCACTGAGCAGAAAAGAAGCGTAGGTATGTACAGACTTTGGGGAGTCCCTTTAAAAAACTAATTAATTGTACTTCTAGTCCCTAAGGCCCCCAAAGCAGTTGCTATTATAGCCTTTTTCAGAAGTAACAAACTAGATTTTTTTTTAGTTATTTAGAACCATAGAGTTGGAAGAGACCCCAAGGGCTATCTAATCCAACCCCCTGCCATTCAGGAATACCTGACAGATGGCCATCCAGCCCCTGTTTAAAAAACTCCAAAGAAGGAGACTCCACCACACTCCGAGGCAGTGCATTCCACTGTTGAACAGCTCTTACCTTCAGGAAGTTCTTCCTAATAATGTTTAGGTGGAATCTCTTTTCCTGTAGTTTGAACCCATTGCTTCATATCCTAGTCTCTGGAGAAACAGAAAACAAGTTTGCTCCATCCTCAGTATGACATCCCTTCAAATATTTAAACATGGCTATCATGTCCCCATCTTAATCTTCTCTTCTCCAGGTTCAATATGCCCAGCTCCATTAAATCATTCTATACAAAGTCAATTTAATACAAATTGTATAATACTTTGGAAAACTGGATAAAATAGAAAGGAAGTTCAAACGAGCAAAAATACAAAAAAGAAAAAAAGAAAAAAAAGAAATCAGATAGAGATTGGAAGTAATCTTAGTTTTTGTTGTATGTATGGTAGTTAAGTAGTGATAAGAGAGAAACATAGGATTGAGAGTATGAGTGACTTTTTGGAGTGATAAAGCAAGTTACGTCTTATGTGATTGTGTAAGTAGATGTTATATGTTGTTAAATTGTTTGTATATATTGTTATTCTGTGTTGTTCTGTTTTTTTTTAATACGTGTCGATAACCTAATAAAAATTAAAAATATATATATATGCCCAGCTCCCTAAGCCACTCTTCATAAGGCATGGCTTCCAGACCTCCCACCATTTTGGTCGCCCTCCTCTGGACACATTCCAGGTTTTGTTAAAAAAAAAATCCATTTCAAGCTGCTGGTCTGTGGTACAAAACACGCTGTACTTCCATCTACCTTGTAGTTGCCTCAACACCCACAACACAGCAAGAAGCAGCAGAAGGGGGCATAGCACAAGCCAGAACTTGAACCGCACCATCTTCCTTCTCTCCCATTTTTGTGAGGCCACACTCCCATATGTATAAAATAAGTTAGAAGTTACAATTGCACTGTGAAAGAAGCAAAGCTATCTTTTGTCGAGTTATTACTGCTATATCTTTAATACTGGAAAATAGGGCTTGGTTGGGGGGGGGAATGACTTCCTTAGAGTACAGTATAAGATTCAAACCCCTCCAGCCAGCATGATTAGTGGTCATGCTGGTTGGTGGATCCTAGGAGCTACATACCAAAAAGTATCCTTTCCAAGCTCTGTAGGTTGCAGAATTAATTTCAACTAGTTATTTTTTTTTAACAATTTTTTTCCAGGCTCCAGGAATTTGTTTATACCTATAATTCCATTTTCATTCTGCTTCACCAATCTGCCTCTATTACTTTCCCTCTCACTGCCTCTTCCAGTTGAATTTTGTTGCAAAATTGTAGATTTTGGAGAGAAATCGGAGTCCTTTTGCTATTTCACACACATGAGTAATGAGATATAAATAATGAATTAATAGAAAAATGGCCATAATCTCTGTGATCTTGACTTTTCCTTTTGCTCTTCTTAAAGCAACTAATGAAAGGTTCTAAGCATCCCAGAGGGCACTTCAGTGCTAATTTTGCCTGCGAGTCATTTGAAAACTACAAACACAACCCTTCTTTCAAGACCTTGATATTAAACATGCATTTTTCCCAGTAAGAACAGGTAGGCTTGAGAGATTGTTCATGGCAGTGAAGTCTGTAGTGAAAAAGTTCATTGGATGAGACTTCAAAGCGCTTCCACACTCCCAAGTCATCAATATGAGCTCCAGCCCTTCATAACTTATTTCACCTTTCATTAAAAAAAAAAAAGAGAGAGAGAGTGAGTGAGTGAGAGGGAGGTATGGAACTTGAGATAAGAGGTCTGTTTTCGGCCTCTGCATCTTTGCACAGTTCTCCTAAGCACAGGAGCAGAGCATAGAAGTTACACATAACAGGTAGCAATGCAACCTGTATCATGATACTACTTGTAAGTGATTGTATCTGTAACACATTATATTCAGGAGCAACCAGAAGTAGAGACATTATTTTAAAGAAGTTAAATGGGAACTAGTAACATTGGCTGAGATCCTAGATCAGCCACTTAGTTGAGTATACTTAGGGTGCAGCCACATTACACAAATAATCCAGCACTCTTTAGCAGAGAAAGGCTAAAGACCCTGTAAAACTACAAATCCCAGGATTCCATAGGAAGGAGCCATGGCAAATAAACTGGATTATTTGTGTAGTGTGGATCTAAATTAAGTACTGTATATTTAACTTGTCCCAAATCCATACTATACAAACAATCCAGTTTGAAATGGGATTATTTGCCATGGTGCCATCCTATGGAATCCTGGGAGTTGTAGTTTCATAAGGTCTTGAGCCTTCTCTGCCAAAGAGTGCCACTGCCTCACCAGAGTACAAATCCCAGGATTCCATAGGATGGAGCCATGGCAAATAATCCAGTTTCAAAGTGGATTATTCGTTTAGTGTGGCTTTGGCTTTGGTAGTATTTCCTATATAAAAAAACCCCTGTCCATATAAATTGGCCAATTGTGCAAAATGGCCCCAGCCGTGAGTGCTTGAGCGATGCAGCTTAGCGACATGTCTCCTTCCCCTCTCTAATGGAGGGTTGATTAATTTGAATTGCACAAGGCATCTCCCTTTAATTAAAAATAAACTGATCACATCTGAGTACCAGGACTGATGGAAACGCTCTAGCTGCAAAGATTACATGTGGCTGTCTTTCGTTAGTCAAATGCCTTCATGGAAGAAGAAGAGGAAAGTAAGACTTTCAATTGACTATCACTCTTGAATATACGTATAATCAGATGCATACACTTAATTCCACTGCGTGTGATTGTTTTTGATCTCAATGTGTTCTTCTTTTGATTGACTGTTCCTTCTGCTGAATTATGGCTGAATTTTTACAGAAGGTGTTTTAATTTTAATGATGACCTTACTATATTTGGGCTGACCTCCTGGTGGTTAGTTGTAGATCCATTCAGTCAATTGTTGAGGGATGAGTTAACATGTAGGTAAATCTCATTGATTCTATGGGCCTACTCAGGTTAAGACTAACAACAGGATTTAGGCCTTGGTCTGGTTTGTTCTGTGCTTGATTTATTACCCTAAGAGGTGGGAGGGGGGTAACTTTGAGCAATAGTTACCAATCTGAGTGGAGTGGGGGCACGCTGATAAAGAGAGTGGCTGGTCTTGTCCACAGTGACACACTTTTCTATGGTTGGGGGACTAATATTTGTACCCTGCTTCATATCCTCATAGGGGTACTTTGGCTAGGACAAAGCTTAGATGGATTTATCACCAGGTAAACAAAGAAAACCGAAACTTAGCTGATTGCTGTTTAGGGTTGGGAAACTGGAATTGATGGGTTTACAACAACCTCACACTTTGCAGGACAGGAGGAGGTTCTGAGAGGGTATTTCCTTGGCATTGGGGTTGGAAAGGTCACTTGACTCATTCCTGAGGTGCCCAAGAAGGAATTAGCACATATCTCCTTAATGGCTTTGTTTACTGTGGGCGGGTGGGGGGCTTCCACACAATCCCAGTTTGAGCTTACTTGCTAAAAACATTTCTAAAGACACCTCCCCAGGCCCTTGTGACCTCCACTTGGACCCCTTTGCAGTGTCCAATATTTCCAATTATAAGATACTATAGGGAGGGGGTAGGATGGCATGCTAATAGATTGATCAATTGCCACCTTAAAAACTGATGAAATGGTGGGACAGAAATAAAATCCAACGTTGACCGAATCTTGTAAAAGTTATTTTTGAGAATGACATTTACCCTGAATTCCTCAACCAGTGTTGTCATGCTGGCTAAGAATTCTGGCTGTTGCAGTCCAAAAAGGAATATTCCTAAATAGGTGTGGTGAATATGAAAGGGAATCATTCTGGTTGCAGCCAGAAGGAGAAGGAGAAAACTCCTGATATAAAATCCTTGCTGTTTAAAAAGTCAACAGTCTTTTCTTTTCATGCTTTTTAACAAAGACTTTCTCTAATCATCTGTCTTCTTTGTGGAAGCTGCATTAAAGTTGGATCACAGGTTTCTTTAATTGCCCCTGGGATTATGGAGGTAAACAGCTGGTCTGGTTCCATAGTCTACTAGCCAGCAGCATGTCTCATAAATGGTAGAGGAAAATAATTTTGATTAAAAGACGTTAACTGATGAAATCTATTAAGTCTCTGCAAGGGAAAATAACATGTCATGGTCATTTCTTGGGGAGGTATGGGGACTATTTGGCAAAGGAGAACCTTTAAGAGGAGGGTGGCATAAAAATCAGATAAAACCTGTGTTTTAAGAGCTGGATCGTATACCCTGAAAGATCAGGAATATTATATGTTTAACATTTTGAACTGCAATACTAAATGCACATTTGTGAGCCAGTGTGGTGTAGTGGTTTGAGCATTAGACTATGACTCTGGAGACCAGGGTTCGAATCACAGCTTGGCCATGGAAACCCACTGGATGACCTTGGGCAAGTCACATTCTCTCAGCCTCAGTGAAAGGCCATAGAAAATCCCCTCTGAACAAATCTTGCCAAGAAACTCCCATAATAGGTTCACTATAAGGTTGACATCAGTCAGAAACAACTTGAAGGCACATAATAACAAAACCTCTTTGAGCAACCTGGGTCCAGGTTACCAAAAGGGACTACGTGAGAGCCTCCCTAGGCTTAGAGATCTTTGAGGAAGTCTGTTATCTTGGTTTTGCCACCCTCAGAAGCATGTTGGGTGAGGATATGGAAGAGATTGTCTTGGTGGCTACTCTCCTGCAGGCTCAGGAAGGCTGTGGTCTTGGTACTGACACCCTCAGAGGTGTGTTTGGTGGGGATATGAAAGAAGACCTTTAGGTGGCTGCTTCCAGGCTTTGGATCTCCCTGCGGAGGGAGCTTAGCATGAGCCCTCCCTGTTGTCCTTCCAACAATTGACCAGCTGCAGAGAAAGGGACTTTTAAAAGATCGGTGCTGTCCTTTTTGCATTCGTGTTTTTAAAAAATTGCTTTCGGCTCCGTAGTGTTTGAATAATATAGATGGATTGTGTTTTAATATTATAACTTCTTATGCTTTTATCTGCATGCTTTTGGTAATCTTGTGAGCTGTTTTAAGCCCTACTTTTGGGAGACAGGCAGAATATAAATCAAACAAACAAATATTGTGGGATTCATTTCTGAGTAAACTTGCACAGGGATTTGCTATAAATACTGCTAATACTTTTCTGATTTCCCTGTATTCTGGCCATCCGAGGGCTGCTTTGCTTTTGCTTTTCCCCCCTGAGACAGTCTGCTCCTTTTGTTCCAAACACATCAGTGGACCATAACTTTGCTGCCACCCTTCAGATTTATTGCCTTCTGATTCCTCTCCAGAACAGAGTCAAGCTGAAGGACAGAAGAATGATGAACTTGGCATCTAAAATACAAATTCTACATCGAGAGCTCTCATGCCATTCCTCCTGTTCATCTGCTAGATTTTCAGTAAGCATCCCATGAAATAAGATCCTATGCCACAAAGGGCCTGATTAATTTAGCCATGTTTGAAAGGGGTATATCATAATGAAAATGGCAGTGTCTCTAAACATGTGCAGAATGTATTTCTAAGTTACACAGCCTGGAAGTAAAGCCTGAAGACTTGGCTACCTCATACGGGGTTGATCTTCCTTTTCCTAGATGTTAGCATAGCCTTGAACTAGCCCATAATATTTTTTTAAAAAGTCTCTTCCATAGTTTGCAGGAGCTGAACAGAGCAGTTGATGACCAGGAATCCTGGTGGTTTCTCATTCAAAGGGATGCCATAAGTTGAAGTCAACTTGACAGCAAAGAAGATCAAAATATTTGTCTGAATTTCTAGGCCAATCGGAGAGGAACAGAAATCTTGTCCTCCATGGACAACATGGTATCAGTGGTGGACAGCGATTTCCATGTCAGTAGGGTGGCGAATTTGCTCTGGGCTTTAGTCTGAGCTTTAAAGGAGCTGTCTACATTTCTGAACTATACAGGGTGTCCCAAGCATACATGGGGAATACGTCCCCAGACTTGCCTCTAATACTTGAAACTTCAGGTAATAGCAAACCCCATAGAACCACACCGGAGGACCTAGGAAATGCTTAGAGAGGCCTCCTCTCTAGGCATCTCCAGCACAACTCTATGGTAACTTCTGGCAGAATCCCCCAGCCAGTAGTTTACCTCCTAGCTCCTCATTGTGTTTTTCTCATGTGCCTGGTGTCCCTATCTTAAAGTTTTCTTGGGGAAAAATTTCCAAAGGGGTTTGCTGTTGCCTTCCTCTGAGGCTGAGAGAGTGTGACTTGCTCAAGGTCATCCAGTGGGTTTCCATGGCTCAGTGGGGATTTGAACCCTGCTTTCCTGGAGTCCTAGTCCAACACTCAAATATAAGAGATTGGAAAATGAATGATTTTCTCTGTTTCATTCTCTGCAATGCTAGAAAGTTGGAGACCCAAGGAAATTTTAAAAATATGAGTGAAAAATGCAATGGTGGAGTGCTAGTAGGAACAGGGACTAAAACCAGCAATTGATATTGGCAAGAGCTTGGAAAACTTACTTTTTGGAGTGATATCTACCAGAATCCACCAGCCCGCCACAGCACCCAAAATGGCCACCTCCCAGTCTTGTTTACCATCAGCTAATATTGAGAGAGAGAGATTGCCTAGCGGTTGCATATAGTGAAGAAAACCAGAAGCTGGGAACAAATAACTTCTTTGGACTACAGATCACTGAATCCTACAGCCAGTATGTCCAGAATCTTTTGGGGGATTTTGGAAGATGTAGTCTAAAAAAGTAATTTTTCTAAGATCTGTTTTTTAGTCTGCTCTTTGAGATAGTAAGGGATCAACAGGGCCCTAAATACTTCAAGGGTACCAGATCCTGTCTGAGCTTGGAAACTAAGCAGAGTCAGCTCTGGTTAGTATGAAGACCACCAGCAAATACCAGGTGCTGTAGGCTATATTTCAGAGGAAGGGACTGGCAAAACCACCTCTGAGTATTTCTTGCCTTAAAAAACTCTATGAAGGTTCATTGGGTCACCATAAGTCAGCCAGCAACTTGAAGACACACACAGAGATGAGATCAACAGTACATTCTGTCCTGCAATATCTAGAGAACAATTGCTGCTGAGTTGATTTCTGTCTTCTTTCCCCAAGGGTACTCCTACTGTGCTGGAACATTTACTGGCTTATTGTCTCAATGGTACAGCTGTTATACTTTGCTAGGAGGGAACCCAGGGCCATGTGAGGGTACTTTGTCTAAAATGGCATCCCAGATTAGTAAGTACTCAGGGGTGACCTTGGGGAGACAGATGCCTTGAGGATTAACAGCACTGGATATTAAAAATGGCCAAGGTTCTCCATCTTCCCCACAGGAGCCTTTGTGGCAGTTTTGCATGGGTGGGTGGGTGGGTGGGAAGCAACTTGATGGTTAAAGTAAAAAGAAAGCAAGGCGGAACTGCAGGTGATGGTAAATGCGTTTCCCTGGCAGCTTTTAGCCCACTTCAGAGCAATGAAAGCCAACAGCAAACTGGATCTATCAATCGTCTGTCTGTCTCCCTCTCTCTCTCCATCCATCCATCCATCCATCCATCCTATCTCCCTCCCCCCTCGCTCTTGTATCTATCTGTTTGTCTACAGTATCATCTATTTATTGGAAGCATGTACTGTATATGTTGCCTTTTAGCTAAAAATGCTTTCAGGAATGGCTTACAAATAGTTTTTTCAACGGTCCCTATCCTCAGGCTTACAATTTACATAGCACAAGGCACACAAGGAAAAAGGGAGGGGAAGGGAAGAGGAGGAAAATTAAGCAGCAGTACAACAGTGTGTGTGTGTGTGTGTGTGCACACCTGCCTACTCCTCCGTGGTAATTTTTTTCATTTAAAAGATTTCTCCCTGCTCCATGCATTATCCAATATTAGTGCCATAGAGAGATTACCAGGCAGGTTAGCATCTGTCTGTATACTTAGTAAGAAACATCACTTTTGGGGGCTATAACTTCTACAATGCCCTGGTACTGGCTGGGGGATTGTGGTAGTTTTAGTTCCCCAAAGTAGCATTTCTGAGTTCTGGTTTTATACATGTGAACCCACTATTCCTTTTGCAAGAGTTACCAAGATTGCTGCATGCAGAATAAAAATCCAAGTCACACACACCAAGCATAGGGCAGATTTCAAAGGCAACCTCCCACACACACACTCTCACAAGTGAATTGGTCTTGGCTGGACTGGTAGGGAAACTGCTCTAATCCTAATCGATACCCACCTATAGATGCCTATCTTCCCCTGGAAACCCAGACTTGCAGTACTGTGTCTTGCTTTTAAACTTTAACAACCCAGAGATAAAACTTATCTAAATGCTATTACTAGAGGAGCAACAGAAATAGGAGCGCACAATGAAATGCTGTGATGCTATCAGGCCTCAAACCAGCAATCTATATTGCCCAGAGCTTGGGAAGCCTATTTTGGGGACTACTGGTCTCCAAATTCCCCAGCCAGTGTGAGCAATGGACAAGTTAGCGAGGAGATTCTAGAACTGTAGTCTAAAAAATGTAAGTTTCCCAAACTCTGGCATTTCTGCCCAAGGTGGGGAGCCACCAAGGCATTCCTTGAGGTGTTCTCCAAGGCAGTAAAGGATTCTTGGGCTCTGAAGCACCCATCCAAGCCATTAGTTCCTCCAGACCAGGAAGGCATATAAGGATTTCCTAGTGTTGCCAGGACTTTGCTTGGCTAAAATCAGTAGCTAGTGACTTTGGTCTTATAATTTCTGCTTCTTAAATTATGCATGCAAGCTCCTTACTCTTCAGCTCTGACAGGTACAAAAAAACTACTGAGTATTTACATATCTTCCAGTTGACCTGATTTGGCAAGGACAATCAGGATTAACTAGCTATACCCAGCGTAACATACACCGTTATCGATACATATAAAATGCTTTGCTATGTTTCCATTCCTGCTCTGCTGATTGGCCACTTAGGAAACATGTCAAGAGTACGATCATTTGATGCATTAATATATAACCTTTCAAATCAACTATAATGGTATATGTTACTCCAGGTACAGCTAGTTTCATACCGAGAGCCCCTCCACCACTGCCATGCAACTGTGTGTACAGACACACACACACCATGCATGCCAGGACATGAGAGCTCCTCTGCTGCCACCATGCAATTGCACATACACAAACACACCACACTACACACATACCACATGTAGCAGAATGTGAAAGCCCCTCCGCCGCCACCATGCAACCACACATATACCCGCATACACCATGCTACAAACACACACCACACACACACCAGGGCATGAGACCCCCTTTGCCATCACCATGCAACCACCCATACACACACGCACTATGCTACACACACACACACACACACCGCACTACACAGACACATACCACGCACGCCAGGATGCGAGAGCCCCTCCACTGCCGCCATGAAATTGCACACACACAGAGCATGCTACACGACACACACACGACACATGGCAGGATGCGAGAGCTCCTCTGCTGCCATGCAACCACACATACACACACACACACACCACACTACACACGGCAAGATGTGAGAGGCCCTCCACCACTACGGTGCAACTGCGCATGCACACACACCCCACGCTACACCCCACGCTACACCCTCCATACTACACACACACACACACACACTACACCCCCCCATGCTATACACATTCCACATTACACACCCCATGCTACATCCCCCAATCCACACTACATGCCCACCCTTGCTACACCCCCACCCCATGCTACACACACACACACACTACACACACTTTGCTGGAGAGCCTCTCTGCCATCACCAGGTTTAAAAGCCCCATGTGCAGATTGGCTGCCTAACAGAGAGCTTTGATTGGTTGGTAAGCTTCCTAAGCAGCCAATCAGCACACTGGAAATGGCAACATACCCAAGAGCATTATATATATAGATTCTCTGCCATCTCACTTTTTCAACTGCTTTTAAAATATTCCGGTGTCTTTTCCCTCCTCCCAACTTTCCTCTTTGTCCTCAGTTTGCATCAAATGCTGTAAATTGAGTTTGAAAATGCAAAAATAGTTTGCACTTCATTTAACCTGGCAGGGTGGAAATGAGAGGAGATGGAATTTTGTCCTTCCTAGTAGGCTCAGGCAAAAACAAACTGCTGCAACCTCTCCTAGATTGTTGACGCTTCCTCGTTTATATCTTTTGCCATCTTGACCACCCTCTGATGTTGCTTTGCCACATGTGTCCCAGTTTTCATCTATGAAATGTTGAAGGGTATGTTTACATAGCTTTTTGGGGGAATTTCCCCCCCAAATATTTCCCAGTGCTTTCTTTGTACAATAAATAAATAAATCTGTGAAGTAGGAATTATTTCCAGGGAGGAGGGAGTAGTGTGACTAAGTGAGACCACCTCTTGAGTACATGGTCAGGGTGAAACTGGAACTGGTGAATTTCTAGTTCTGGTCTCACAGCCAGGGCAGTGGCTATGGTGGGAGCAAAATGAGGGCATTATCCTCCAAATTAGGAATTCTGCCCCACAATGAAATTTTCTTTCAGCATTGTAGAGAGTGAGACATTGGCAATTGTTCACACCCAGAACTCTTGCATTTGCTGTGTTCAATTTCCCTGGTAACTTTGTCTGCTCTTTCTATTTCTTTGCTCTCTATCAAAATATTATTTCTAAATGCTCAGGTTTTAAATTACTAGTTTAACCACTGTTGTCCCTCAACTTTCATGAAGGTTTTTGCTGAGGACCCCCGTAAAAGTGGAAAAACCATGGATACAGACCCACCTTCTTCTTTTTTTACCTGAGAGAACACTTCTCTAGGCATCTGTAGGTCTTCCAGCATGATTCTATGGTATGTTTCTGCAGGAAGTTGATCATAGAGTTGTGCTGGAGGACCTAGAAATTCCTAGAAAGAACACTTCTCTAGGCACTTGTAGGTCCTCCACCATGACTTAGTATCAACCTCTGATGGAAGCATACCATAGAATCATACTGGAGGACCTAGAAAATGCCCAGAGAGAACATATGTAGTAATCTGTGAATAATCACATCTGTGAATGGTTAACCCACAAATGTGGAGGGACTACTGTAAATTAAATTAAATTAAATTAAATTAAATGTTAGAAGTTTGAGGACTGAAGGAGAATTTCATGGGGGAGCAGAATTCTTATTTGGAAAGCCAATGCCCTCATTTTAGCATCTACATGTAGCTACACTTCTGGCTCATACTCCTTGCCCCTTTGCACTGTTCTTGCTGAGCTTCAGAGGCCAGCCAAGATGAAACCAACTTGATTGTGATGTGGATGTTGCATTTGCATCTTAATTAATTAATTAATGCAACTTATTTTTTAATTTCAGTATTAGGACACAACAACAACAGTAAGAAAGTAACCCCCCACTTCCATTGTCTCTGGAATACCTCCTCCTCCTCTTCTAAAAATATAAGTACAAGTGATTTATGAGCAACTTCTATTTCATTTCATTTTGGTTATAAGAAGTGCAGGATCAAAAAGGTCAGTCTGGAGAGAACAATGTCAATACGAGGATTGGCTTTTTCATTCTTATTTCCAAAAATAATTTCCCCCTGGTAATAATAAGAATCAGTGTCCCAGAGCCATTGTGTGTGTGTGAGAGAGATTATTTTGTATGGGGAAATAAGCACTGTTTTCCTAGAAAGACAAATCAATGCCTCCTCTGGCTAGTGAGACCGCTAATTGGATGCATCTTCAAAGCACTAAGTCATTGATTTCCTCCTCTTGCTAAGCAGATTCTGCTTTATTCACACCACAGAAAGCACTGCCCTGGTGAAGGCATGCAAATAGATTTGATTGCCAGGGATCCTGGGCTGTTTAAAGGTTCAAAGCAGGGACAATGTGAAAAGCTTGAGTCTTGAAACCCAGCTCTTATATGGCAGGAGAGAAGGCTATAAGAAGAGTCCAGCTGGATCAGACCAAAGGCCTATGTAGCCCAGCACCCTCTTTTGCACAGTAGCCAAACGGATGTTCTAGGGAAGCCCATTTTTAGAATGTTCTAGGGAAGCTTCCATGATAATGAGTAGTGAATCCATTCTGGGGCTTAGTCCAAACTTTAAAAGAGCTATTTAAGATGCTGTGCCCTAACTCACACCCAATAGGTTCAGCACTTTGAATAGCTCTTTTAACTGGAGTGGACTCATGACCCCACTGACTTGGAGGCTGCCAGCCATCCCTACTGTGACTTTCCTAGCTGTACAATATCCTTTTCAAGGGGATGGTGGATGGAACGGTACATAGAATACAGCTGTAATCACAATCAGATGCTTGTCATAAAGGCATTATAATATTATTTCTGGTCCCTTTCCAGATGGAATTTGCTATGTTAGGAAATAAAGTAACTATTTATCCCCAATGAGTTATTGTTAGGAACAAAAACAACAGGGGTGGCCATTGGCCCCAGGCATTTTAGCTGCATTCCAGACCATGCAAGGGTTTTAGTTAAAGGACAGAAGCTGTTAAAGCACTTGAATGCTAACTTTAAGGTTAGGAAGAGAGCCAGCAGGGTGTAGTTGCATTACTTTCAAGAGTTAAACCCACAGTGGTCATGATTCGGTTAGCTCCTGTAACTAACTACCATAGGTGGTGGTGCCAGTGACTGCTTTATTCCTACATAGTTAGTTTATTCCTTTTCTGTATAAAAAATTACCCGCTTGAGCCAAACCAAACTTCCATCTGTCCTCTACTCACTGGTCAACTTCTGTAAGGACACTAATAGCCAGGGCATGGAGGACCTTGGCATGCTGTCCATCTGCAGCATCTCAGCATCTGTAAAACAAGAATGGGAAAATCTCACATTCAAAGCCACAGTCCTTTCCATCTTACATAAGGGGACATCTGAAAAAAATCAGTTTCTCCTGCATTCCTTTATTTTAAAATGTAAAAAGTCTCAGGTTTTTGCATTCCAAAGATGAAGAAATTCAAGAATTCTGCCAAATCCTTACCAAAATGAACTGAAAATCATTCATACCCATTACTAGAACATGACATCCCTAGAACATGACTTTAGAACATGACATTTCTATAACATGGGCATTCTAATAACCTTTAGCAGATTTAGCCTCAATATAACCCTGCCTTCTGAAAGACTCTTTAAGCTAGAAGTCACTATCATATGCTGTGGCAACAAAATGTGTTTAATGATATGAGTTTCCCATTGCTATAAGCTAGGAGGTTGGTCTACGTGATCCTTCAAAGATTCTCCTAACCTTATTAACTTCTTCTGAACAGACAATTCAAAATGACCTTAACTGATTAGAAAGCTGGGCCAAAACTAACAAAATGCATTTCAACAGGAAGAAATGTAGGATACTACACTTGGGCAGTAAAAATGAAATGCACAGATAAAGGATGGGTAACACCTGGCTTGATGGCAGTACATATGAAAGAGATCTAGGAGTCTTAGGACTTTTTTGGACATTAAAAATACAACGCTAGCAGCCTCGCCACGTTGTGAGGCTGCAGTGCTGCAGGGCATCCCTTTCGGATGACGCCCGTCCCTTCCGGTACTGTTGCAGTACCGCAGGGACATTTGAGCGTTATATTTAGCCAATTTTTACTCACGATCAACTTTTGTGAGTAAAAATCGCCTAAATATAACGCTCAAATGTCCCTGCGGTACTGCAACAGTACCGGCAGGGATGGGCTTCATCCGAAAGGGACGCCCTGCAGCGCTGCAGCCTCGCAACGTGGCGAGGCTGCTAGCGTTGTATTTTTAATGTCCGAAAAAGTCCTTAGTGGACCACAAGCTGAAAATGAGTCAGCAATGTGATGCAGCAGCTAAAAAAGCCAATGCAATTCTAGGCTGCATTAGTAGGAGTATAGTGTCTAGATCAAGGGAAGTAATAGTGCCGCTCTATTCTGCTTTGGTCAAACCTCACCTGGAATACAGTGGATAATTTGTTTTGCAATTGTATTTTATAGTTGTATGTTTATTATTCTTTCTTTCCCTCTGTTGTGGGTTCATGTTTACACTTATTTTAGATTGTATGCCTTTGGCAGGACCCAATGTGTTGATTTTTTTTTGCTTGTTTTATTGTAAAGTGCCATGTACATAGATGGTGCTATATAAATAAATCATCATAACATCTTAGGTATGCATATGGGGCATCCACATTTTTGTTTGTTGGGTTTAGTCATTTCCTTTCCCCTAGGAACTGAAAATGCTTTACTTGACCTCACCCTCATTTTTCTCCTCACAACAGCCCTGTGGAGCAGGCTAAGTTGAAAAGTACCAATTGGCCTGACCTTCATAGTTCAGTGGGGATTTGAGTCTTGGCTGCTATAGTCCTAGTCCAGCTCTCTAACCACTGCACTGAAAGACAGGCTAAAAGAAGAGATGTTTACGGTGACGGCAGGGCTTCAATTCACGTCCTGTCAAGCAAGGTAATAGGAAACTTATGTCCTATGATGGATATTCACACTGAGCAATGGAGACCATGCTGCCTCACAACACCAAGCAGTTGAACTACATGATGACAATCAAGAGCAAAAGTTGATTGATGGAGTAAGTGTGAGCCTCTCTGTGTGAAGAGTCTGCATCTAATGATTTACTACTTTCTCCTTGCCTCTGAAGGATGAAAGAAACATCAAGAGGGGCAGAGCCTCAGCTCCCTAGAAGATGCCTAACATCCTCATATTACATTTCCCTTTGCAAAATTTTCATATCTCTTTACTTCAGCGATCCATTTTTGTCAAGTTAATAAACGGTTTCTTCCTCTTCTCCTTTGTTTGTGTCTCATGATCAGTGTGATGCATGGACAGGTAACACAGCAAGCTGCCTTAGACAGCCACCTCGGCCACCCATTTCAAGTCCTAATTACCTTTTGGGCTTCTGTGACTTTTCTTGACAGAGGCATTGTGCCTTTAACAGCTGCTCTGATGGGCAGAAAGTCAACAAGTGATTCAATTCAACTGCAATACAATTAGCCACAATAGCAGTACAAAGCCTCCATGCTACAAGGCAGGCAAGGCAATGCTGCTGAAACCTAGGTGCCACTATGGAATGGGATGAGGTGGAAATGGCTATCAACACAATTGTCCCTAGGCTCCCACTCTGACACTGTGAAACCCATAATGTTCCCTAGTTTACAGAAGATCTATGAGTGATGAAACAGACCCAAAGCAAACTAAAGCACACGTAAGCTTAAGGTCACAAAACGAGTACCAATTCTTCATTGTGCTTATTATGTGACAGTTAAGGAGGGATAAAAAAAAGTCTTATTTACCTCCTCTATAGCATCTTCTAGCAGAGTTGTGCCAGGCAGGGAGTATAATGATCTCTCCTCTTAGTTATCTAGGGGGGGACCATACATACCATGCATTCATAGCGCTATGATTCCACTTTATGGCTCCATCCTATGGATTCTGGGATTTGTAGTTTCATGAAGCAGTAGAGCTCTCATGCTGAGAATTTGAAATGCCCCCCCTAAACTGCCCATTCCAGGATTCCATAGGATGGAACCATGGCAGGTAAAGTCGAACCATAATGCTCTAATTCTGTAGTGTGAATGGGCCCCACCTTGTGGAAACCGCCTTGGGTCCCATCTTGGGAGAAAGGTGGCATACAAACGAAATAAATTAAATAAAAATAAAATATTACTGGAGACCCCATCTGGCTTTACTGTGTTGAGAAGTCCTTTTACACTGTGCCACATTGTAAGCCTTCACACTGTCATCCCACATTCATGCCAGAGCCCTCAGAACTGTTTGGGAATGCTTTGATTGTATATTCCTTCATGGCAGGGGGTTGGACTAGATGGCCCTTGTGGTCTCTTCCAACTCTATGATTTTATGCTCCTATGAGAACAGAAGCTGGAAAGTTACTTTAAAAAATAACTCATTCTCATTAGTCTTTGCAATGTTTGAGAAGTTAACCATCGCCAGAAGTTACTACAATGTTTACTTGTTGCTTTTAATTAATTTTATTGGGCAGGGGGATTCGGACTGATAAATGAATGGAATAAAACCTGAAAAAAAAAAACATCTAAATACTGTCAAAAAGCTTCCTATCCATCAAGTTTTTAAAGTTACTAGAAACCATTACTCATTGCATTGATGAAGTAAGATTCCTTGCTCATTATGATACATTTCATATGTAACTTGGGCCAAGATTGTACACAGTTGCAGCATAATGTAAATGGTGTTGTGTACCTTCAAATCATTTCCAGCTTAGGGCAACCTTAAGGCAAAGCTATCACTTGGCTCTTCTCTCTGCCCAACACTTTCCTGGATTTCTTAGCTCCCCATTCAGGGTTCTACTTCCTGCAATCCTTTTCCTTGATGGATCCATTCTGTCTCACACTGATGCATGAAATGTAGATATAAATAGCCCAGCTCCTGGGGGCATGATCAGCCAAAGAAAAGATGATGAGTACCTCTGGAGGAAGATCAGTCTTGAAGCTAAGAAAACTGCATTCTTCTGAATGATGCTGGTACAACATGCAGTCCACAACAGAGACTTAGGTTATGAAAGAATATATTATTATGGGCCAGTCTCTTGTTTCAGGGTTAAGGTTAGTCTCTTGTTTCAAGAGACTGGCTGTTTTAATTTTTCTTCTGCGGGAGGGCTTGGTTGCTGTTGTTTTTGTTAAAATGCTTAAATGTTGACAGGAGGGGGGGGAATATATAAATCCTATTCGATAACAGGATGTCAGGTTGAATCATTCATGTCTGCTTATGTAACATAATAGGACTGACACAATGCAAGGAGACAAGGAAGAGCCTCGGAGCTGTCATCTGTGAAATGTTGACACCATATGGCTTTACTCAGGGCTACAGGGAGGTAGGATGACATCCTTCTGAGAGGAGACAGAGAGGCTGCCCTGAAGGGCAACAGAGACACTCCCATGTCACTGACGCTATGGTGACAGAAGGGAAGCATCCCCTGTGAATAGAAGGAAGCTTCAAGGAGGGTTGTTGAAATCTGCATTTTTACTGTCAAATGCTTGTTCCTCCCCCCCCCTTTTTTTTTCTTAATCACATCAAGGTTGTGAGGCAGGATAGGCAAGAATGAAACAGAAACAGCCTGAATTTAGGTGCTGCCTGTCAAGGGCAGCTGCAGTTGTAAGACAGTCAGCGTAAGAGGGGCGCTCCAAAAAAGCGATACAAAGACTCCCTGAAACAACATCTCAGGCTCGGCCAAATTGATCACCAACAGTGGTCCGCCCTGGCCTCACATCGGGAGGCATGGAGACGCACTATCCACAATGCTGCAGCCTTATTTGAGAACTCACACCGAACAAGTCTTGAAGAGAAACGACAACGCAGAAAGAATCACAACCCAAAAACATCACCCAAGGAGACCTTCTGCTGTGCTTTTTGCAACCGGACTTGTTTATCTCGGATTGGCCTTTTTAGTCATCAGCGCGCTTGCAGAAAGCACGGGATGAGTCCTTCCTGAATCTTCATTTGCGAAGAAAAGCCAGAGAGAGAGAGATAGAGAGAGAGAGAGAGAGAGAGAGTAGAGAGAAGTGTTGCCATGCTTTTAGGGAGCCCCCATAAAAACAGTTTCTCTATTGGTCACTCCGGGGTTGTCTATACGAGGCAAAAAGAAGCAGATTGTTCCGCAGTAGAGGCAACTCGCAGCAGCAGCTATTTGTTTTAATGGTTTTTTTGGGGGGGGGATTGGCAGATCTCAGGCATGTGAAGCTATCTGTTTGCTGTGCACACGGGCATGCCTGCAAATTAAGATGGCGGCCATGAGCGAATTACTCACATTTTTATTCTCACCAGTTGCCGCCGCCGCCAAACAGATTTTTTAAAAAGAAGCATCTCTAAGGGAAAACAAAAGTGTGATATTTTGCCTTAACAAAAAAGCAAAAGAAAAAAAAACCCACACCAACCTCCTGTTTTATTGCATTAGTGCTCTCTTGCTAAGGCGGAAAAAAACCATGGCATTTCCAGGAGCTTGCTTTGTTAGCAAGCCATACTCATCCAGCCAATCAGCTTTGAGCTTCTGCTCTTTTGAGAAAGCAAAGCAAAGCAAAGAGCTTATCCCAATCAGCAGGAATGCACATCACCCTTGCAGTTAAAAAAAAAAAATTCCTGGAAAAGCTGTGAAGGCTTTTCCTTTGGAGTTTTTGGCATTTTGTCCCCCTCGTCCAAATATGGTGATATATGCGGGATCCCATTAAGACAGGACATATTCTCCTCACATTCAATGAGGAGTATTTCTGCCATTTAGACAACTCCTCTGTCTTTTCAGAGAAGGCTGAGCAGCTGCAGCCTTTCACATGTTGCTTGAGTGCAGCCTCCCCAGCCCTCACCAATGGCTGCGCTGGGTAGGACTGATGGGAATTACATTCAAGGACACCAGGAGACCACATTTGCTCCTGTTCTGGAGCTAAGAACACAGACCATGGCTGGCATTCTATTAGCAACACACACAGTCGCAAGTCCACCTTACACCTGTGTATGTCTTTTTTTCATTGCTGTGGTGTTCCCTTCCACCATCTGCAACAACCAAAGCCATCCCAGCAGACGTACAAGACAAGGTTCACTCAGCCTTCCATCCTTTCGTAGGTTGGTAAAATGAGTACCCAGCTTGTGGGGCAATTAGCTAACACACATTGGAAACTACTTAATGTAGTGTAGATGTGTAAATTGCTATTGCTTAAAACAATTTGTAAGCTGCTCTGATAGCCTTGTGGTTGAAGAATGGGGTATAAATAAAATAAAATAAAATAAAAAACATATAATCGACTGCAACTTGCCACAGCCATTTTGTGTCTGGTAGAGTGTATGTGGAGGGGAAACCAGAGAAGCCTCTGCCTCTGTCCCTGTAGTGAGATGCAAAATGATTGCATCAATTGATGAGACCTCTGAGGACCCTGGTGGACCTCAATGGATGATGGAATCATTCCACATATAACGGTACCTACAGGGATGTAGGCAGATGCGTCTCTGCTCCTCCCACTATGGAATGGCTGTGGAGGTGTTGTAGTGGCTCAACAGTAAGCCCAGGCAGGGGTGTTGAATGGCCAGGTATAGCATAGTTCCACATGCAGAACTACAGATGTCCCTTCACATTCGTGTGTTGCACATTCATGGTTTTGCGTATTCATGGGTTGTAGCTGCTGCTCAACTAGCTCAAACTCCAAGACCACCACCACCTCCTCCTCCTCCTGTCCTGGTAACAAAATACTACAGCTTGCTTTCTTACCTAGCACCAAAACAGCACTGCCTGTTTAAAACACTCAGTAAAGTTGTGATGTTGGCAGGGCAGAGGGAAGGAGGGAGAGCTGGGGGGGAGGCAAGTGTAGGTGAGGGTATGATTTGTGTGTCAGGGTGGGTGGGTGTTGCTACAGTTGCAAATTTTAGTTTCGGTTTGGGAAAGGAACAACCTTACTGTTTTACATGGGCAGTGCTGTTTTGGTGCAAGGTAAGAAAGTGAGGTGGAGTTGTGTTGTTGGCAGGGCAGAGGGAGGGAGAGCTTGCGGGGGGAGGCGAGCATGGGTGAGGGTCGTGATTTGTGTGTCAGGAGGCGGGTGTTGCTACCGCAGTGACAGGTATTGACAGCCCTGTTGGCGGGAGAGGAGTCTACAGTACTGTATTGTAGTATGTATGTTGGGGGCAGGGCTTAACTTATTCACAGTTTTTTCACTTTCACAGTGGCGCGCCACCCTTAACCCCAGTGAATGTGAAGGGACAACTGTATTATGCCAAACTATGTCATATGAGATCTCAGCCCATGTCTGTTTTGTTCTTTTCGAAGCCCTCCTTCCTGTTCCCCTGCTCATGGATGTAGACAGGGCCTTTTTCAGTGGTAGCACCCATAATATACAAGAACCTCAAAAGAAAAGGCCACCTGGCTTCCTTATGGATTGCTTTCATGTGGACCCTAGAGAGTGTTTTATACCAGGACCTCCTAATGTAAATTTTCTGATCATGTTATTTTATTCTTCAGTACAGTCTTCTAAGTATATACTCAGAAGGAAGTACTCCAGTGCTGTATATGTCTGCTCAGAAATCAAGTACCAGTGTATTCACTGGAACTGACATCCAGGTAAGAATATGTAGACTTGTAGCCACTGGTTTAATAATAAAATCCATAGTCTGCCAATATTTTGTATTTGAAAGACCAATAAAATGGGAGGTTTTAAGATCCCTAAATTTCTTCTCCATCAGTGGTGTTACAAAAAGTAGGCTGGGAGGGGAGAAGGGAAAGTCTTATTTGATGATAAAGTCTCGGGGCCCTTTCACATTACAGAATTGTAGTGGTATAATTCCACGTTACATGCCATTGCTGCATCCTATGGAATCTTGGGATTCATAGTTTGGGGAGGCACTGGAGCTCTCTGGCTGAAATTTCCAAATGCCTCTCCATAAACAGCAAATTTCAGGATTCCATAGGGTGGAACCATAGCAATTAAAGTGGAATCATAGTGCTATAACTGTGTCGTGTGAAAGGGACCCTGGCAGTCTTAAGATGGAATGGAAGAAGAGGCATGGATTTAAATGGATTGGATTCTAGCAGAAAAGTGAACTATAGCTTTCAAATTCCTCAGCCAGCATAGTAAGTGGTAGGGAATTCTGGGAGCTGTCATCCAAAGGAGAAACTTTTTCAAGCTCTGGGCTCCAGGTGATGTTATACAGATGTTTCAGGTTACATCTCAAGACTGTTGGAACAAACATGTAAGAGTGGATTCTCTCATTTCTGTAAATACAAAATTCAGTTGTTATTCAGAGACATAACAAGATCTCAGGTAGATAGTAAACAAAGAGAAAAGGAACATTGCTGTTTTTATATCAGCAAGCTAGTCTGTTTTATCATTACAATCCACCTTGAATATATGTTGGAATATTAGGGTGGAGTATAAATTATGCACTTAAATAAATGTCAAAGCTTCTCGCAAAATATTGGACCCAGGAGGGGTTACCTTGAATAGATGTGCAGCTAAGAAATAATTGGTATCTTATGCTGATATATTTCAGAGGAAGGAACTGGCAAAACCACCTCTGAGTATTCCCTGCCTAAGAAAACCCTATGAAATTCATGGGGTCGCCATAATCGAGAGACACCTTGAAGGCAAATGTGCATGCGCGTGCACACATACACACATTGATATATAAGATAATACATGATAAAATACTGTGGGAGGGAACAATCTCTGTTACCAAGAAACCTGGGGCTTGGTCATAATATACTAAAATCTGATTAAAATAGCAGAAAATGTGTGTTCAGAAGGACTGCCACTGTTTTTACTTTTCTTTAGTGTGTGTGTTTGTGTGATCTACAGATTTTAGACACATACACAAACACAAACACACCTTTTCTCTTAGAATTGTTTTAGATCTCTTTCACATTACACAATTATAGTGTTTGATACCTGTTTTACTGCCATACCTCCATCCAGTGGCAGCGCTCGGGGTGAGCGGAGAGGCCGAACTGCACCAGATGACAACATTGGAGGGAGGAGTGACACCAGCCTTAGTAATACCACAGCTTCCATCCTAAGGAATCCTGGAATATGGAGTCTCATGAGGTATTAATTGTCTGATGGAGAGCTCTAGTGCCTCACCAAACCACAAATCCCAGAATTCCATTGGCAGGACAATTAAAGTGGAGTCAAAGTGCTATCAGTGTGTAGCGGGAAGGAGCCCTTACTTAAATTAATATAATGTTATTTTATACATTAGAATATAAAACAAAACAGTTTCTCATGGTGCATGCATGCGATATTTTATACTTTAAATAGAGAAGAAGAAAAAAGAGAGAGAGTATAAGATCTCCATTTGATCGACTTACCGGACCCTCACTTAGCTGAAAATCCAAGATGGTGGCAGTAGGCGCTTTCCCTCTTTGCTAGCCCCACCTCCCATACAGTCCAGCCAATCAGATTTCACTGCCTGTTTGTATCTGTGTGAATGTGAGTGTTTAAAACGATTGCACATTTGCATACTGTATGGAGCTTTTTAAAAAAATCTGGACGAAGCACACGGACTTTATAATAATAATAATAATAATAATATTTATTTATACCCCGCCCCTCTGTTAAAACAATCGGGGCGGCTTACAAAAATTAAAATACCATACAGATAAAATCCCCAAACACCCCCCACCCCACCCTCCCCCATAAAAAAATATTAAACAATTATAAATTAAAACCAACAGATCAAAAAAATAACAATTAAAAACAATAAATACAATAAAATACTATAAATGGCCAGCGGACTAAAAGAAGCCAGGATCCCCTGAGGCCGGGATCTAATTAGGAAAGGCCTGCCGAAAGAGATCCGTCTTGTTATCTGATGGATCTCGTATGAAGGATTTGGCTGCCCCCCTTCCAAATGACATGTATTTATTTACATGTCTGTATGAATGGATTGCTGTACATTCGCATTCTGTTCGTATTATTTTCACCATTTAGATAAGACCCATGTTTTCTTCCAGGAACAGCCACTTATGTGGAAGTGGTGAGAGATGGGTGAGGGACCCATGGAGTTCAAGAGGGCTAAGATCCTGAGAAACAGGCTTTAATACATAGATAATGTACTAAATCAGATTCAATTACCCTTGCTCTTGGCTGAGTTAAGATGACATGTAGGTAAAAAGAACCTGCATGGTATCATGGTTTGAGTGTTGGACTAGGAGTCTGGGAGATCAGGGTTTGAATCCCTGCTTGACCATGGAAGTTCAGTGGGTGGCCTTTGGTAAGTCACACTCTCTCTGCCTCAGAGAAAGACAATGGCAAACCCCCTCTGAACAAATCTTGGCAAGAAAACCCTGTGATAGGTCACCATCAATTGGAAATGACTTGAAGGCACACAACAACAGCAAGGAAAACAACAAGCAGATAAGATATACTAGAATGGTTTCCACTTAATATGGCTGAGTGTAGGGAACTCAGATCATCTTTTGTATATAACCCATTTAGTTCTTGCTTTCTACAGCAATCTGCAACACCACTGACATAAGCAGCATGAGCTTTGAGATAAACTTCCTTAGCACAGCATCTCTTCATGTTTTCCCCTCTAATTATTAACTGGAACAAGCAGTCATCTGTAAAGCTTTTTCTCTTTCTTCCATCAAATTCTAATCTTTGATCTAGTTTAACCAAAATAGGATTGATACTGAATCGCTTGACATTAAAGAAGTTTTTCTGTCCATTGCTGATGAGAGCCAACAAAGAATACTTGCTAAAAACAAAAACAAAACATCTCCAGTCCAAACTGTTTTTCAGCTGTTTTTAAAATGTCCCAGTTTCTCTCTCCTTCCCTGCCTTCCCTCTTTGTCCTCAGCTTACTTCAGTTGCTGCAAACTGAGTTCAAAGTGAAAAGGTAGCTTGCATTCAGTTAGTACTGGGGGGGGGAGACAAATCTTTCCATTCTCAGTGGGCTCAGGCAAAAGCAAACTGCTGCACCCACTGTTTGCTTGTATGTTCTTCCTCATTAATCACTTTTGCCATCTTGACCGTGCCCTTTTTTCATCCGTAAAAGGCTGGAGGGTATGCATAGACAAACCTGTTTGTATTCAGAATCCCTTTCAATCACTGATCAAATGTTCGATTTGCATTGTATAGAGAAAACAAACCACTTCCCATCTGTCTAAATAAATAAATAAATAAATTTCCACTGGAAGTACGATTCTTCATCTGGACCACTTACTAAACAGTGTTCACTCCCTAAAAATATTCTGAATATTTAAATCAAAATTGAAACAGATGCTAAATTCATCCAAAAGAAATCACTTCTCTTTCCCATTGAGATCATCTTTACCTGAAGCCTTGAATGAGAAGCTAATTTGTACCCACAAGTTATATCTTGTGGTGTTAGTACATCTTCAGTCCAAAGATTTCATCTGCTGTGGATCATTCAATTGATAAATGTAATCACTGCTAGAGGGTGGAAACAACAAGAGACTCCTGGACCTGACTTGAAAACCAAAGTAAAAACCACAAAACATTTTCCAATAGAATCAAAGAAGCCCATGACTCTTAAAAAAAAAAAAAACCCGAAATGCCCTCTCCTTGAAGAAGCAGCATCCATCAAGATGATGGGAACACTGAAAATTGCAAATCCGGGTAAACAATTGTATGCAGTCTCCCCTGTTGGCAGACTTCAAGCATACAGAAGCATCTTAATTCTGTATTTTCTAGTTCCAGAATGCTTTCATCTCTGCTGTTGCTTAGAATCCAACATTTACTCGACTGTTACCTACCCTGACAGCCCCCATCTTGGAGTATAACACAATTGGCAATATTTAATAATTTGGCTTAATGTGGCCTTCCATGTGGTTAGCAGGTAAACCAGGGACCCCTAGATACCAAGGCTGGAGTCATGTACTATATTCCATAGATGCTAGTTTGCATTGCTCTCTAAGAGTTTAGGCATAGCATGTTTCATGTCATTTCCTGTTTGTTGGTCTTAGCTACACCCTCTCTCTTTCTGAAACAGTTACTGAATCATACTACTTTTGTAGCATGTAGTATGCAGTTCATTCTCTGCTCCATGTGTGAACACTTGTTACAGAACCTCTTGTCATGAGAGGTTATGAAACTTGTAGTATTTGTGACTAAACCTACATCATGTGCTTTTACAAAGAAGACTAAGCCGGCTTTATTTCTCTGCTAAACTTTGTGTGATAGGTGACAGGGTGGGACTGGTTGTTGCTCACCTTCTGCTTGTGAATACTAATTACTCTGCTTACAACTTACGGTACTGTCTTTCACATTCCCCAACAAGAACTCATCCTGAATTGATTGTAAAATCTTCTGGGCTGGCTGGTCTCAACCACTAGGAGACTTGCTCTTGTCGACTGCAGAGACTACCTTCATCTTCTTCTTCACTGATCTTATTCTACTTTCCTCTCCTTTCAACTCAACCTCAAGAGGTATGATCACCTTTTTTTGTAACTGATTTACACACCACACTGTACCTTTCAGCACAAACACGCATGCATGCACATGTGCACACATATAACTATCTCCCTCCTGAAAAATAATTTGCCCATCATTGCAGCCATCTTCCTCTGCAATGTTCTTTGATGGGGGCGGGGAGGAGGTGTCATGAGGAGAGGGATTTATGGTCAGTGCTCCTTGAACTGATTTTGCATCCAAGAATATGCCTCACAAATTTCTGCAGGGGTACCACACAAGGGGCTTTTTCAAATGGTTGGGAAAAAACTCGAGGAGGTCAGGAGAAGAATGGGGCTGTCGCGCTTACACAGCCCCGTTTCGGACAGCCCTGTTCTCCTCCGCCCTCCTCCCGACCTTCCCTCATGCTGTGGGCGCCGCTTTTTACTGATGGAGGTTTTCCGTCAATAAAAAGTGGTGCCCACAGCACAGAGAAAGCATGGGGGAAGGTTGGGAGGAGGACAGAGGAGGACGGGGCTGTCTGAAGCGGGGCTGTGTAAGCGTGACAGTCCCTTTCTTCTCCTGACCTCCTCGGGGTTTTTTTCCAACCGCTTGAGAAAGTCCCTTAGGTCACAGTTTCAAGCAGTTTCTGATCAGACAGGTCAAGGTGGAAAGAATTTCAAGGAGATCAAAAGACTGGGGAAAGATTACTGCCTGAGGATGTCTTCCTGCATTTCTACAATTTTGTGATTTGCCAAGTGTATGTTTTGCAAACCAGACAATGTGTGGCATGAATATGAATGGTCTTCTAATTAGAATGTGATTCTCAAGTAAACATGTCACATTATCAATGCATATGTTTTACGACAGGAACCTGTTTCACTTTTCCCTCTCCTTATTTTTCCTAGTGACAACCGGTTTTTAATCGTCAGCTGCAGAAAGGCAAACATCAAAACCTCCCAATCAAAAGGAGCATTAACCTGTGCAGAAATGATTTGGGAAGATTAATTTGAGTTTCATTTCACTGCAGTGTTCCCATCCTTCACTCAGGAAGGTTCTTACGCCAGGATATTTATTACCAAGTTATATCCTGCTATTGGGAGCCTAGGTTTTTTGACTTGAGCCTCAAGCAGTGGCAAAAGAAAATGGACGTTTCCCTGCACAACACAGAAGCTATGGATTTTGTTTCTTTTCTAGCTCTCAAAAATGAGATCTTATCGTGTTGCCGAGTTCCCTAGAGCTAGCATACAAATCTCCCCAAAATGCATACAGGGCAAAGGTACTCCGCTCAATATTAATACACCCCTCTCTGCATTTTCCCCTTTCTTTTTTAGATCTTTCACACATAGCATGCTAACATTTTGAAGACTGCCAGCAGGGAATATAACAGGAAGCAAAATTGGCCTTAAAAGGACACCAAGACAGTCCTAATTACTAAAAAACTAAGAGCTACAAATGGCAATCCAGTCCTTGTTATTTTTTATTCTGTAAGGTGTTGAACTTTATTGTGATTTTTTGTGTGTGAAGCAAACTTTAAATCTCTCTTTCAGCCACAAATGCCACCTCATCTTTTACAGCCTGAAATGGTACTGGTATTTTGTACTCAGAAAGCATATCTAGAAGCTTAGTTCAAGCCCAAACCAATCTTTTTGGACTAGTATTAATGCTAATATTAATATATTAGCACTGGCTGTGGTGGATGAAACTGTCATTTTTTATTTCTTCAGCATTCAATTCTGCTAAAATCTCAGGTTATTTGCGGCTAATTTATGAAGTATGGTAACATCGTAAATTTGGGCCAAATGTATATCACTGTTAACTTGTGTCCTTTCTTATTTCTGCCAGCTGCAACTGCATGATGGTTCCTTCCATCATCTTTGCCGTCCTGCCAGATTTACTAAAACAAATTAATTCATAAATAAATAAATACCATACTTCAATCCAGCAAGCCACAGTCCTAAGTTTGCAAGAGCTGAGCAGGGTTAGAATAATAGAATTGCAGAATTTTAGAACTGGAAGGGACCACAAAGGTAATCTATTCCAACCCCCTGCCATGCAGGAATACAGAACTAAATCACTCCTGAAAGATGCACATCCAAACTCTGTTTTAAGCACCTCGAAAGCTGGAGACTCTACCGGTACCATCCTCCAAGACAATCAATTCCACTGTTGCTTATTGGTGTCTGGACCCTAAGTGAAGTTTCTCATTCTTAGAGCTGCCATAACTCAAAGTTGACTTGACAGCAACCAACAACAACAAATACCATGCTGGTTACTCATTTAATATTGCTTGGATTAGACCTATTGGATTCAGCAGACATTAATTTAGCCACAAGTAGATTATCCTCCATCGATTCCAGCAGATCTATTCCAAGCATGATCCAGTGTGGATCCATTCCATAGTAAATCTGTGATTACTATGTTGTACATCTTCTATCATTTTAGTTTGTATGCAAACAGCTTTTAGTAAGTACTTATTTTTCTGCAGCTTTTGGGTTTCACCCAGACGAAGAATGTTCTAGTTTGTAATGTTCATGGAATCAGCTTGGTAACAAATTCATTTTGTCTCCTTTGTACTCATACATTTTTATCCAGACATAGCTTAATAATAATTTTAAAACCCTCCCCTTATTGTCTGTTTAAATCACTGTTGTTTTGGATTCAAGCTGGAAAGGTGAACAGCAGCTTTCATGTGACCTTGAATGGTGCTATTGATTCCACCATAGAGAGTTTAGAACAGAAGGGGAAAGGAGAGCGAATGGCTTATTTATCTAGTGAGTGCTTATCCCAAGGCTTCTGACATACTTGTTGACCTGGAAACTTCACTGCAAATGTACAAAATTTTGGAAATGACTGGAACGAAGGCCACCCAGTTTCACAGTCTTTGTGGTGATAAGTGCCAGTTTTGAATTGGTTTGATGTGTAATAACATGAAAAAGGCATACAGTATTTACCAGGATTAAAGAATGGCTGGTGTGTTTTGTGAACTTCAAAACACCATTTTTAAAATTACAACTGAGAATCTGAGTCAAGATTCTGGGAGTTGTAGTCCAAAAAGTAATTTTTCTGAGCATTGACAGGTTGGCCTGCTTTTATACCTTTGTCTATTCAGATCTGTTGATGTACATCAATAGTTGAGATCCTGTATTGAGGACACAGAGCATAACTTTCTGCTCATGGAGTGATGTGGCAGTTTGTTAGGTAACTGCAACATGCACATCTATATACACATTGTACAACTATGCTCAATGTGCACACACATCAATGGCTCAGGTACAGGATATTTGAAGGACCAGATTCCACCTAAACATTAGGAAGAACAAGTGGAATGTGCTGCCTTGGAGTGTGGTGGAATCTCCTCCTTTGGAGGTTTTTAAACATAGGCTGGATGGTCATTTGTTGTGCGAGCTTTGATTGTGTATTCCTTCAGGACAGGGGGTTGGACTGGATGGCCCTTGTGTCTCTTCCAACTCTATGATATTCTCCCTTATGAACCTGTCCACATTTCAAGATCTTCTGAGGAGTCCCATCTCTCTATCCCATTACCCTCACAGGGTAATTATTATCTGCAGATTTCATTATCCACAGGCTCCCCTGGAACCAATCCCCAGTGGATACAGAGGTCCTACTCTACAGCCATTCTGTATCAAACAAAAATGTCCAACCATTTTGACAGGTGACCTAGGCATGCTTAAGTCACCAATAAGATTCTTCCTTGCCCCTATTGGTAAAGACAGTCAAAATCTAGACTAAATTCTAAAAGCAAGAGTTTAAAATGAGTGGACCTTAAAAAGTGAGATACAGCTTTAACTGAAAAAGGTTACATTTATTACCTCAACACCAATACAGTAATCTTATACTGTATATCTTCAGAGAAAGGTAATATGGTAATATTTCTAGCCACTACTGAGCATTTTCCTGAGTATCTTTTTATTTTACACTTTACATCAACTGAAAACACTGGCCAGCCTTCTGGTATTCATTCATAGGCACCATTGTAAAAATTTTGCAGACACAGGTTTGGATTTAGATTTTGTTGTGCTTAGATAAAATTATAGTGGGTCTACTTTAGGTGGAACTAGTGTGTGGATTTAGGCCTGGGTTTTTCTCCTCCACATGGGAGAGGAAGATCTGAATTGTCCTTCCATTTCCTTACCCTTTGGTCGATCATTTCTATGGACTGAGAGGTTTTAAAATTCCAATCCACTAGCTAGCAGTCCTTCATTAGAATGGGAAGACTATCATATTCATTTTGCAGAAGTGTTAGAAAACACACTGGGAGGACCTTAGAGGATTTAAATTCTGTTCTCTGTAGTAGGTGAGATTATTTTTAGCTTGCTCTCTGACCTGCCACATTCTCAGCTTGGGATTTAAAGTCTTTTCTCATAGTACAAAAGTTTCTGTTCTCCTGCAGGGTGTTCTTTTTGGGTTTTGGTTTTGGAAGGAAAACTAATGAAGGCAGCAGACAGCAAGGGCAAGCTACCAATCTTTGTTATTGTTATTATTTTTTAAATGAACAGTTTCCACAAAAGGAATTCCTGGGTCATATGGCATTGATCAAAGCCTGGCCTCTAGCAAACCAAGTTCTGGATCCAGGGCATAGCTTTCCCCTTGGGCTTTTTTAAAAAACAGTGCTTCCATATAAATAGCATTGTGATGACACCCCTGGAGATATGCAGCTCCAAAACAGAGTTCACAGTAGATGCATCAGGGCTGAAGTAAAGAATTCTGTAAAAAAAAAAAAAGGGGGGGGGGAAGAAAGGTGTATCCGAAAGAAGGAAAAAGGTGTAGATTAGTTTCATGAGAAAACATGAAGCCCTCTTGGGACAGAATGCTTCTACAGATGACAGACAGGGGTCAGTTGCATCCCAGCCCTAATTCTAAAACTGTCCGTCCAAAAAGTAGTGATGGAAGTCCAGTCTCATAGGATCATAGAATGTGGAAGGGGTCTCATAGGACATCAAGTCCAACCCAGTTAGAGCATCCCAGCACGTAACAATCCAGCCTCTTTCTGAATACGTCCAGAGAAAAACCTATTACCCCTCTACGTAATTGGTCCCATTGCTGAATTGCTCTTACGTATCAGTCAAGAGATACGAAAGTCAAGAGATTCCTTCTAATGCTCAATCAAAATCTACCCTCCTGTAACTTTAAACCATTAGACCTGGTCCTACCTGCTGGGGTAGCAGAGAACAGGCCTGCCTCCTCCTCTCTGTGACAGCCCTTGAGGTATTTAAGTAGTGCAATCATGTCACCCCTCAGTTTTCTTTTCACTAAGCTGAGCATGTCCAACTCCTTCAACCCTTGTTACCTGACAGCCTCCATCTTGGAATATCACATAATTGGCAATATGTAGTAATTTGGCTTCATGTGGCTTTCCACATGGTTGGCAGGTTAACCAGGGACCCCCAGATACCAAGGCTGGAGTCATGTACAACCTAGGGAAAGTCCTTTGGAAATTCCCCAAACAGGTCATACCCAGGTCAAAGTTAACACCTGGAAATGAGTCATTCACTAATCTACTCAAAATAGCAGAGTCCTTGATGGTTGCAAAATAGGGTTTTCTTCCTCCCCTCCTCTTGACAATAGGAGTTGCCTGCTCCTATTCAATTCCAAGTGTATCACCAATTAATGATTGTTAACTCTTCCAGATTACCCTTTGTCTAGTCCTGGGAAACTCTTGAGAGACATTGTATTCTACTCTAAATCCCATTCCTTCAGGGAAATTATCACATATAAATATCACCCTAAAACACCATCAAAGTGTGCACAGACCACCTGCTTTCTGACTCCACGTCAGTTCGTGTCACCATTCTGCCTTCTGGATCTACCCTCTGTTGATTTACTTCATGATTTCAGCTGTCCAGGATCTGCATAGTATAACCCAACCCTCCCCTCACTCTACTCATCTATCCAAATACTTCCTACTTTCTCTGATATCCTTGTATGATTGCTTGAAGCCTGAGTGTTTACATGAATGCTGTTAAGATTAATTTCCAATAAAAACCATTTAATTGTACATTCTGGCTTGGAGTCTCCTCAGTTACTACTGGTATAAATACGTCAAAAGAGCCTGCTGTTATCTGACCTCTTGCTGCCATTTTGAGCAAATTAAATATTCCCCATATTAAGATTTGGACACTAGTGGGATCCTTGCAGGCCCCACACAATTTGAGTAACACCCTTCCTCATATATTTTGTTCTCCATACCTCTTAACATCTTTATTGCCCTTTTCTGAACTCGCTCCAACTTGTCCATAGCCTTCTTAAAAAGAGGTGCCCAGAACTGAACACAGTACTCCAGATGAGGTCAAACTAGTATAAAATATAGGGACTGTGATTTCCTTTGACTTGGAAACTATTGTTCTATTAATACAGGCTAAAATATTATCTACCTTCCATGCTGCAATGTCACACTGCAGATCTTGTTGGAGTGCAACACCTATGATCCGCCACCATTGGCAATATTGGCTGAGGCAGTTAACACAATCCCTTTGTGTCCTTCAAGGTGTCATCACATCAAAAGTAATAAAGTTATATGAAGATGGTAAATATTGTGCTCCAGTACTGTACCCCAGTTATGGCCATTGCAAATCATTTGCACAGTGCTTTATCCCATATTTTTCAGAAATAAGATTTGATCATTGAGTATTATATCCTGGCTCTCACAGTCTCATTTGTAAGCTACTCTGTACCTACTAAATCAGTTCAATATTGGAGGTCTTATCATGAGCAAATGTGATATGAAAGTCTGTCAGTTTAATTTTCGTTGCATTTTACAGGAACCATCCAAGTTGAAGGCTCCCCTTCCTGAGTCTATATAGAAATGCATGCATATTTTGAAACACATTTTTCCTAATGTATGAATTTTCTGTATGTATTTGAATGCTTTCTTCCTATTGAGCAAAGTGTGTTTGTGCACATTTCAAATATAGGCATTTTTCTCACATATGCATTGATTCTGTTCCCACCAGCTTTCTTCGCTGTCCAGCTTTCACAACCATACATAGAAATTGGAAATATGATGGCATGGACACTCCTAAGTTTAGTATTTGATGATATATGTTTATATGTTAGGACGTTGTCTAGTTCATTCATGGTAGCCCTTCCAAGTCCTAGAGCCTTACCACACTCCAAGGGAAAGTGGCAAAGCAGCAGGAATGTTCTGTATTTCCTGATGCCTTCCTGTGTAATGTTGGCATCCTTCCAGTGTCCTTTCATTCTGGTCCCATGGGGGACCAAGCTAAAACTGTGCCTTTTTGCAAACAGGTTTTTCTGTGTTTTTCCAAGTGAGTTTCCATGGATGTGTGGGGATTCGAACCCTCGTCTCCAGAGTCGTAGTTGCATGCTCAATCCACTAAGCATATTTACACAGATTTAAATTAATTGACCACATAGGAATGGAGCGTATAACAGATGCATCTAAGATAATGCCGAAAACACAAATCAAACTTATGCTGGAGTACATGACAAAGGTGAATGCAGCTCAGTGTCATTATGGGTACAATATGAACTGCCACCACTTCCCAAATGGTTTCAATTATCTATTTTTTAAAAAAATAAGTAATTGCCACCATTTAGCTTGCTTGAGCATGTTATTCCTCCCCCCCAAAATGTGAACAAATTATGCTAATCCAATTATTGTTATAATATAAATGGGGCTAATTCAAGGCTTTTAAAGATAGAAATGCACAGCTCATAAACATTATGTTCTCATTAGTCACCTACAGCAGAACATGACATAAAGTAGGTATTTCATCTTTCTTGGAAAAGAACCGTTCAGACAAAGAGAAGACAGCTAATGATCAATTAACTGGAGGAGAAAAATATGTCAGCTCAACAAACTGGGTATTTCAGGAAACACAGAGGACAGGGTGCAGAAAAATACTGACTCGGGGAAATTTTTAAGAACAGCAATGTTTTGTTCTTAAAAGGAAACCACAGTCATCTGGGCTGGCCCAAAACGTTTTGGTGTCTGAAGCAAAGAACAAGACAGAGCTCCTTCCTATTCCACACAGCAAAACCAACACACTAGCAAGTTAAATTTTTATGCAATCTTGGCAGTGGGGCAGCATCATTCATTCAATTTATACTCTGCCTTTATCCCTCCAAGGGATCCAAGGTTGCTTACTAATTTTAAAATAGAAGTTGGCTAAAATGCACATTACAAAAGTAAAAAAAAAAAAAAAAGATATTTAAAATACATTTAAAACAAACAGGATAAAAACAAAGCATATCACTATCAACGCCATTCTACCATATGGTTTAAAAATCAATCAATCAATCAATCATAAGCTTGTCTAAATAGGAAGGGCTTAACCTGTTGGTGGAAAGAGAACAGGGAGGAGGCTAACTGGATCCCATAACCTGGGAGCAGCCACTGAGAAAGTTCTCACCCATGTTCTTAGCCAATGAGTGTGTGATGGTGGTGGGACTGAATGAAAGCCTCTCCCCGAGGATCTTAGAACTTGGGCTGGCTGATTCAGGGAGTGTTACCCAAATTTTGTGGGATCCATGAGAATTCCACTAGTGTCCAAATATTAATATGGGGAATATTTAATTAGCTCCAAAATGGTATCAAGAGGCCGGTAATGGCAGGATCTTTTGACCTATGTATACCAGTAGTACTGGAGGAGACTCCATGCCAGAATGTACAGTTAAATGATCTTTATTGGAAATTAATATTAACAGCCTTCATGTGAACACTTAGGCTTCAAGCAATCACACAAGGCTAGCAAAGATAGTAGGAAGCATTTGGATAGAGGAATAGAGTGAGGGGATTATGGGTTATATTATACCGATCCTGGAGAGCTGAGATTGCAAAGTAAACTGGCAGAGAGGAGGTCTGAAAGGCAGAATGTTGACACAAGCTGATGTGGAGTTGGAAAACAGGAGATTCATGCACACTTTGGTAGTGTGTTAGGGTGATAATTTCCCTGAACGGATGGGGTTCAGAGTGGAATACAATATCTCTTGGAGTTTCAGGCAAGGGTTAGGGTTTGGGTTAGCATTAGGACTAGGGTTAGGGTTAGGGATATGGATAGGGTTAAGGCTATGGTTAGCATTAGGGTTAATTGTGGGGTTACTGTTAGGGTTAGGGCTAGGGTTAGGTTTAATGGTAACCCCTACCGCTATACCTAACCCTAATCCTAACCATAGCCCTAACCCTAATGCTATCCCTAACACTATCCCTAACCCTAGCCCTAGCCCTAACCCTAAGCCTTAACCTAACCCTAGCACTAACCCTAACCCTAGCCCTAATCCTAACTGTAACCTATTTGCTGGCAATCTAACTCAGCCAAAACTACAAGGTCTAGCAAATTCCTTACATGCCTGGAAGACAATTTCATGGTCCAAAAGGTGGAAGAGGCAACAAGGGGGTCAGCTATTTTAGATCTGATCCTAACCAACAGAGATGACCTGGTTAATGGGGTGCAAGTGGTGGGATCCTTAGGTGAGAGTGATCATGTTCTCCTGGAGTTTGTTATACAATGGAAAGGAGAAGCCAGGCATAGTCAGACACGCATTCTTGACTTTAGGAGAGCTGATTTCAATAAACTCAGGGAAATACTGGGGGTGATCCCATAGTCAGGCATACTAAAAGAGAAGAGACCTCAAGACGGATGGGACTTTCTCAAAAAGGAGATACTGAAGGCACAATTTCAAACAGTACCATTGAGGAAGAAAAATGGGAGGTGTCTCAAGAAACCAGGATGGATGACTAAAGAACTTTCAATGGAGCTAAGTTTTAAACAGAACATGTATAGGAAATGGAAAGGGGGGGAAATCACCAAAGAAGAATTCAAACAGATAGCGAACACGTGTAGGAGTAAAGTCAGAAAAGCTAAAGTGCAGAATGAGCTCAGGCTTGCTAGGGAGGTTAAGAACAATAAAAAGGGTTTTTTTGGGTATGTCCGCAGCAAAAGGAGGAAGAAGGAAATGATAGGGCCGCCATGTGGAGAAGATGGCAAAATGCTAACAGGGGACAGAGAAAAGGCAGAATTACTCAACACCTTCTTTGCCTCAGTGTTTTCAGAAAAGGAAAAGGAGGACCAACCTGAGGATAATGGAACAGAGGACACAATAGGGGAAATCCAGCTCAAAATAAGTAAAGAGGTAGTACAGGAATACCTTCTTAATCTAAATGAATTTAAATCTCCAGGACCAGATGAACTACATCCAAGAGTATTAAAAGAGCTGGCAAATATCATCTCAGAGCCATTGGCAATAATATTTGAGAACTCCTGGAGAACAGGAGAAGTCCCAGCAGACTGGAGGAGGGCAAACGTAGTTCCCATCTTCAAAAAGGGGGAAAAAGAGGATCCCAACAATTATCGTCCAGTTAGTCTGACATCAATACCAGGGAAGATTCTAGAGCAGATCATTAAACAGAGAGTCTGTGAACATTTAGAAGGCAATGCCATAATCACAAAAAGTCAACATGGGTTTCAGAGAAACAAGTCATCTGATCTCTTTTTTTGATAAAGTTACCAGCTTGGTAGATGAAGGGAATGCTGTGGATATTGCATACCTTGATTTCAGTAAGGCCTTTGACAAGGTTCCCCATGACATTCTTGCAAACAAGCTTGTAAAATGTGGGCTAGACAAGTTAACTGTTCAATGGATTTGTAATTGGTTGACTGGCCGAACCCAAAGGGTGCTCAGCAGTGGCTCCTTTTCGTCTTGGAAAGATGTGACCAGTGGGGTGCCACAAGGTTCGGTCCTGGGCCCAGTGCTATTCAACATCTTTATCAATGACTTGGATGAGGGAATTAGGGGCATACTTATTAAATTTGCAGATGACACCAAATTGGGAGGAGTAGCTAATACCCTAGAGGACAGGATCAAAATTCAGAATGACCTGGATAGACTGGAGAGCTGGGCCAAAGCTAACAAAATGAAATTCAATACGGAGAAATGTAAAGTACTGCATTTAGGGCGGAAAAATGAAATGCATAAATATAGGATGGGAGAGACCTGGCTGAATGAGACTATGTGCGAAAGAGATCTAGGAGTCCTAGTAGACCACAAGTTGAACATGAGCCAACAGTGTGATGCGGCAGCTAAAAAGGCCAATGCGATTTTGGGCTGTATCAATAGAAGTATAGTGTCTAGATCAAGGGAAGTAATAGTGCCGCTCTATTCTGCCTTGGTCAGACCTCACTTAGAATACTGTGTCCAGTTCTGGGCACCACAATTCAGAAAGGATATTGACAAATTGGAGCGTGTCCAGAGAAGGGCAACTAAAATGGTGAAAGGTCTGGAAACGATGCCTTATGAGGAGAGACTTAGGGAGCTGGGTATGTTTAGCCTGGAAAAAAGACGGTTAAGAGGCAATATGATAGCCCTGTTTAAGTATTTGAAGGGATGTCACGCTGAGGATGGAGCAAGCTTGTTTTCTGCTGCTCCAGAGACTGGAACACGGAGCAATGGGTGCAAGCTCCAGGAACAGAGATTCCACCTCAACATGAGGAGGAACTTTTTGACAGTAAGAGCTGTTCGGCAGTGGAACACACTCCCTTGGATCGTGGTGGGGTCTCCTTCCTTGGAGGTCTTTAAACAGAGGCTGGATGGCCATCTGTCGGGGATGCTTTGATCAAGATTTCCTGCGTGGCAGGGGGGTTGGACTGGATGGCCCTCGTGGTCTCTTCCAACTCTGCAATTCTATGATTCTATGATTCTATGATTCTATCCCTATCCCAAACCCTAACCCTAACCCTAAACCTGGCCCTGACCCTGACCCTAGCCTTAACCCTAATGCTAAGCCCTAACCCCTAGCCCTAGCCCTAACCCTAACCCTATCCTAACCCTAACCCAAGCATTAATGCTAACCCAAACCCTAACCCCAGACCTAAACATAACCCTAACCCTAGCCCTCACCCCAACCCTAGCCCTCACCCTAATCCTAATACTAGCCTTAACCTTAACCTGAACCCTAACCCTAACCCTAAATCTAACTCTAACCCTAGCCACAACCCTAACCCTAACACTAACTTCAACACTAGCCCTAACCCTAACTCTCACACTTCCCATACCTCTAACCATAGCCATAGCCATAAACTTAACCCTAACCTTAGCCCTTACTCTAACCCTTACTATATCCCTAACCCTTGCCCTAACCCTAGCCCTTACCCTAGACTTAGCCCTAGCCCAAACCCTAGACTTAGCTGTAGCCCTAGCCCTAACCCTAATTCAAATCCTAAATCTAGCACTAAACCTAATCCTAGCACTAACCCTAGTTCATACCCTAACTCTAACCTTAGTCCTAACCCTGACCCTAACCATAGCCCTAATCCTAACCCTAGTCCTAACCCTAACCATAACCTTAGTCTGATCCCTAACCCTAGCCCTCACCCTCACCCAAAGCAAAACCCGTGCCATAGACCTATCCCTAGCTCGAACCTAAACCCTAGCCCTAACCCTAACCATAGCCCTAACCCTAAATCTAGCCCTAATCCTAACCCTCACCCTAGCTCTAGCTCTAACTCTAACTATAGCTCTAGCTCTAACTCTAACTATAGCCCTTACCTGTGCCCTAACCCAAACCCTAAACCTCATGCTAGTCCTAATCCTAACCTTAGCCCTAGCTCTAACCCTAACATTAACCCTAGACCTATCCCTAACCATAACCCTAACCATAGCCCTAACACTAACCCTAGCCCTAACCCTAACCATAGACCTAACCCTAACCCTCACCCTGACCTTAGCCCTCACCCTTGCCCTAACCCTAACCATAATCCTAGTCCTAACCCTAGTCCTAACCCTAGCCCTAGTTGTAACTCAAACCCTAACCCTAGCCCTAACTGTAACCGTAACCCAAATTCTAATCCTAACTGTAACTGCAGACCTAACCCTAACCCTAACTATAACCAGGCGGGGAAACACATAAGATATAACCATAACCAGGCAGGGAAAGATGTTCCCAGCAGTCTGGAAGGATGTTCAGCTCTGTCTGCTGTGTCGAGGGTGAACACAGAGATGCGATCTTCCACTTAAAAAAACCAGGAAAAAAAAGAGAGAAAAAGGCTGCTTCATTGCATCAGCTCATGATCACTATGACAAAAATCCAACATAGTGGTTTGGGGTGCTTGCCTTGCCAGCAAGCTCTGCCCCCTGCACACATCTAACCCATCATCAGCTTTCAACTTCCGCTCTTATTGAGAATGTGCAGCAAAGTGAATCCGTTGTCCCAACAAGTGGGAATGCGCATTTCCTTTGGGAGTTTTTTTTAAATAGAGGAAGAACCACAAAGGCTTTCCCCACAGAGTATTTAGAGTTTTTGAGCCCCCACTCCTGAATATGGCAGAATGATGTAGGATCCCATTGGAACAAAAGCCATTCTCCTTGAATTCTATGAGGAGTATTTTCGCTGTATAGACAAGCCTCCAGACTGCCTTCCATCATTCATCAGTAATACTCCACAAGAACAACTCCAGTATTTTTATTTTTATTTTAGAAACAGGGGCTGCTCAATAGCTAGAGTTCTCTTCAGAAAACTAAACCTTTGATTTTATCAGAGTTCAGTTCTGCCTCAAAAGAGCCAAGTTCTCAAGCATGCTATCCGATAATCTATGCCTTTTATCAGTCATGGCATTGCCACCAGTACTGAAGAGGTGCTCAGCTGCTGTGCTAGATGATGTGCTTGTGTTGTGTTTGAAAAAGGCACTGAAAATAGAGGAAACTTAAGTTTAAAAGGAGGATATTCTCATGCTGTATGTCTTCAGATATCTGGTAGTTTCTTCCTCAGCTAGGGTTGCCAGATGGAATATGGGATAGGGCTCCTGTAGATTTAATAATTAATAAGTATAACTGGATACTTCTCTATTATCCCCCTCCCCCAATCTCCACCAGCCAGTAGAAGTCCATGTTGGATGTGGGTGGAATGCAGCAGCAGAAAGGTGGATTTGGGGTGTGTGTGTAGGAGAAGAGATTGTTGTTGCTGCTGTGTATCTTCAAATCATTTATGACTTTTGATGACCCTAAGGTCAGCGGCATCACTAAAGGGGTGAGGGGTGCAGACTGTACCAGGTGACACCAAAATAACTGTCTATGTAAAAAAATTTTGTGCAGTGTTTCAGCAGAAATTTATTTTTAATAAAAATATTCATTGTGGTATTTCCAGCCAGGTGAACCTTCCTTCTTGTTCCTGTCCCACATGTAGTTTTTTGGTGACCCTCAAAGTTGCATGCAAAATGTGTGGATTGCTGGGAAATGTAGTTTCCAGAACCTCCTCTTGGCACTGAAACTAAGGATTCTGTATGGGAGGAGGTCCACGGGTGTCCAAACAATGTACAGGCAGGCAGCCAAAGGCTTGGTACTACACAGCTGATAAGCAAAGGCACAGCACAGTCAGACTAATTACCAGGGAAAGGAATCAAGGCAGTGGGAAGTCAGTCACTTACTTTCTCTCTCTCTCTCTGGCTTTTCTTCGCAAACAAAGATTCAGGAAGGACTCATCCTGCATTTTACTTACTTTACTAGCAAGCAAAAACACAAGTCTAGAAGCAAAGTCCAATAAACAAGGTTTAGGTCCAGCAAATAGAGTCTTGGTCAGTCCAGCAGAATCCAGGTCAGGCAAATAGAGTCCAGAGTAAACAAATACAGTCCAGGTCCAACACAGAGATCAGGAACATGATGACTAATCATGTGTGGGTCAGATAATCTCCGACAACCCCTGGAAGGCAGTGGTGCATATTTATACATCAGCAGCTAAAGCAGCTGCTGCTTAAATAATTGCTGCTTCCTATAAATACACTGAGACCACCTCAAGTCCTCCTTCTAGGTCCCATTAATGAAAAGTGACACCTTACTCACGGCTGCAGCACGGAATCAGCACATGAGGATGACGATGTCATCTGAAACCAGGATCCGTTTACGGGACTGTAATGTCATCCTTGCATGCTCCTCTTGTGTTTTTTGCTGCATCCTTAGAATGGAATTCCTATAATAAAGCCTTAGTTTGTTTCTCTAAAGCCATTGGTGTCTTTGCTTCTTAAATTAGGATCTCTTATTGCCCACTGCATGGACACGCTCTCTATCATGATACAGATGTTGGCTTAACAAGCCTATTTATTCAATGGATCTACCAAAGTTTGAATTAACAACTAGGTTTAGCTCATAGGCTGAACATCATAAATAAAGGAATGATGAGGGGAAAGCAGGCATTTATTAAAGAAAAAAACAAATTATAAAATGCAAAATAAATATATAATTAGCACATGAATAATCGAAGGAAAGAAGCAAGCACATTAACAATTAACAGTATCCTAACCTTTCTCAAGCACTTTAATTTGACAGCATATACACATTATACAGTAGCTATTTCTGCTTTGTGTGAGTGTAAGTCTATTACATAATGGTGTAACACTGAACAGTTCTATAAATAGTTTAGTGTCCCATTTCTAGAAATGGCAGAGGTACTTCAGGCAGCAGCAGTTGCATCATTAAGTCAGTGTTAAATGCTAGTATAAGAGCACCTACTGTGCTTTTTACAATCCATTGTCCCCTCTCTTTCTTTCTTGTTGCCATCCTAGCTTGGAGTATGAAGTATCTAAACACAACTGTGTCTGTTATACTTTGCAACTCCATCAAGGACACTGAATTCCTCTTCCCCCGAGGCTCTAAAGACCCAAATAACACACAATAGGTAGAGCTTAACAGAAGTGGTTCAAGATGTTTTCATCCATTTCCTTTGCTCTTTCAATGAAATACCGGTATCTACCCTGTGGGTTTGATTTTAGGGTCTGCTTGTTTTAGTCTGGACATTTATACAGGTGCTAATGTGAATTTAAGCACTTTAGAGACACTGTTGTAACTCAGAATGCTGAATTTTTTTCCTTCTGTATCTCCTAAATGGCATTTCCCCCCACTCCTTTCCCTAGCCGGACGTTATTTTTAATTTATTTTTAATCTGCAGTCATCTCCACCATCCTTTGAGAACAGAGGTCATTTACACCATTAGACTTGAAGGTTTAAGAGGAATCTACAATAGACCAGAACTTTGAAAGACTCCAAAAAGACACATTGTACCAAAAAATGAGTGTCTAATGTAACTTGTTGTTGGACAACTGTACATCAGTGGTCATTAGTCTTTTTTTTTTTTTTTTTTTGGCGGGAGGACCAGAAGCTGAATTTTGGTGGACCATCACCACCCATACTGGTTCTGTACTCCTGGGAAACCCTTCATTCCAACACAGTGTTGCTTTCATGCCCATACATGACAATGACAAGGCACACCCAGAAACAACACTATCTTTGTGTAGGTATCAAGCAAAAGTAGAATCCCTTTTCCTTCAAAACTGACCCGAGAGGTCCCTCTTAGTCATGGAAGGAGGAATAGGGCTGTGTGAGAAAGTTTGCCCCACTGGAATATGTGTGCATGTGTTCTCCTGGATTGAAGATGGAAATGGATACAATTTTCAGTTGGAAATCCATACATTTATGGGTTTGCCAAGTCTTCTGCAAAAGAAAAGGCATGTATTCAACAACATTTGAAAAACAGGCAACCCCACCCCCATGCATTGCTCTTAAGTTCTTATATTTGTGTGCATTTCATAAATGTTTATGAAATGCACACAAATATAAGAACTTAAGAGCAATGCTAGATAGACTGGAGATCTTTCTAATTCAACATACTGTTCAGTTGTGTATGGGAAGCTTACAAGTACAAGTGGAGTACAGTACCACCTTCTTAGGGGGTTAAAGCATGAGGGAAGGAAGCAGCAGTGCACCCCAATAATAGCGCTGCCCGCCTTGCCTTATCTCACAACGTCAGTATGTTTCAGCTGTTCTCCTGTTTCAGTCCCATGGGAGACAGTAGTAAACAAGAATCTTTTTGCTAACTGGAAAAATCAGTTAGCAAAAAGACTTGCATTTAGCACCGTCTCCCACAGGACCAGGACTGGAGAACAGTTGAAACACACCAACGTTGTGGAATGTGCTACTCTTGGGTTTCATTTCTACTTCCCGTCCTTTGTGCGGTAAGCCACTTAGTCATCCTGCTTAGCCATTGAGATAAAGAAGCATACTGTCTCTGAAAGTACTGGTGATATCTAGCTATCCTTACTTGCAACCACTGATGACCCTAGCTTTCATGAATTAATCTAATCTCCTTTCAAAGGCATCTAAACTGGTATCCATCACTACCCTTCTGTAGCAGTGAATTTTACAGGGTAACCATGTGCAATATAACCATGCCCATCCTTTTATCAGTCTTTACTGCATTTTTTTCCTAAGGAAAGTAGCCTAAATGTACATTTCCTCATGGTTTAGTCAGTGGAGAAATGCAGAAAGTGCAGAAAACGCAGGATGAGTCCTTCTTGAATCTTCGTTTGCGAAGAAGAGCCAGAGAGAGTCAGTGGAGAAATGTGTCTGTCATTGCAGAGCTACTCGAAGTGGTGATCCATAGACTGGTGTTGGTTTGTGAGCATTGACTGCTTGTCTATGGCAAGTTTCTGTGTCCCTTTCACACTACACAATTATAGTACTATGATTCCACTATAATTGTCATGGCAATTGTCTATGGGATCTTAGGATTTCTTCTTTAGGAAGGATATTTAGAATGCTCAACAAGATAGCTCCAGTGCCTCACTAAGCTAAACTTCAAGCCCCAGGATTCATAGGATGCTGCCATGGTGGTGAAAGTAGAATAGCAGGACTAAATGGGGTGCTGTGAAAGGGATCTTGGGAACAAAAGAAATGTTTGTATCCAATCTGCACAAGTATGGTGCCAGGCTCTGGCACACTAAGAATTAAAATGCCAGTCCAAAAGACAAGACAGCCCAAGAGACGCCCTGTTAATGTGTATTTTAATGCACCTATTTGACAAATGCATATGAACATCTGTACAGAGTTTTATCCATGAGACCAGCATTGAATGGACCATGAAATCTATGGAGAGGGATTTGACACATCTGTCCATCCTCAGTCATGATTACATTTTTGGCAAGCAGTAAAAATTAAAGATATTCAGGGAGGCTTTAGAAGTGAATTAGTACTTGGACCACTGCTGGCTATGTCTTGTAATCATATCTGTGTCCTGATGTTCTCCTCTTATGGATGCTACTGGACTGAAGATTTTACATTAATGGGCACTCACCTTTTGTTTTCCATTCCATTAGGTAATCAAAAGCATCTAGAATGTTCATGAGGGAGAAAATGCTTTTTGGAAACAGGTGTCTCGAAATGAGAGTTCTTATGCATGTAGAATGTCAACCTTAACAAGAGAGGTTTTACAGCAGGGGTGGGCAAATGAGGGCCTCCAGATCTTACTAGACAGCATCCCACAGTATTCTTCATCATTGGCATTGCCGGCTAGGGTTGATGGGAGCTGCACTCCAACGAGGCCTGGAATGCCACACTTTGCCAACCCGTGTTTTACAGTTATCAGATCTTTCTTGTTGTTATGTGTCTCCAATATGAGTATAGTGTCTAGATTGAGGGAAATAATAGTGCCACTCTATTCTGCTTTGGTCAGATCTCACCTGGAATACTGTGTCCAGTTCTGGGCACCACAATTCAGGAAGGATATTGAGAAGCTGGAATGTGTCCAAAGGAGGGCAACCAAAATGGTGAAAGGTCTGGAAGCCGTGTTCTATGAGGAGCGGCTTAGGAAACTGGGTGTGTTTAGCCTGGGGAAGAGAAGGTTAAGAGGGGATATGATAGCCATGTTTAAATATTTGAAGGGATATCATACTGAGGATGGAGCAAGTTTGTTTTCTGCTGCTCCAGAAACAAGGACACAGAGGAATGGACTCGAGCTGCAGGAAAAAGACTCTACCTGAACATTAGGAGGAAATTCCTGACAGCCAGAGCTATTCAGCAGTGAAATGAGCTGCCTTGGATTGTAGTAGAGTCTCCTTCTTTGGAGGTTTTTAAACAGAGGTTGGCTGGCAACCTGTTGGGAATGCTCTGATTGTGTATTCCGGCATGACAGGGGGTTGGACACAATGTCCCTTGTGGTCTCTTTCAACTCTATGATTCTATGATTCTAATCAACTCCAACGTATGGTGACCCCTATTCTAGGGTTTTCTTGGCAAGGTTTATTCAGAGGAGGTTTGCTTCCTCTGAGGCTGAGAGAGTGTGACTTGCCAAAGAGAGGTTCTCATGGTTGAATGAGGATTCAAACTGTGGTCTTCCAGAGTTCCAGGCAGTCATTTAAACCACTATACCATGATGCCTCTTTAATCAAATCTAGGAAGTTTTAAAAGCCACTTTTCACAAAGCTAGTTTACTTGTAGACTTTTAGCATAATTACATACAAATAGTACTTCACTATGATAAAGCTTTGAAAGAGTTTCTCCCTCCCTTCTTTTCTGACAATTTTGAGAAGTCATTCTGATTTTTTTTTTAAAGAAAAGTAATTAATGGAACTGGTTGTCAATTCCAATGATAATTATAATTAAGAACAGGTTGCTCTTTGATGCTTGCCTTTCAAATGTACAACAAAAACCAAGGTTTGCCTGTGTTCTGCTTTTGAAAGATTAGTGCAGGAAAACATAATTTTTTGTTGCCACATTCTACTGTATGTACACTATAGCTGAAGACAATGTGATTACGGCTTGTAGAATCTATTTTGCAAGGCATTTTGTTGCTTCTGAAGGTGTTTTTACATGTTCCCTGCCTGTGACGTCAGGATAGCCTCATGATGATCTAGTGATGACCCAGTGATGATTGGTGCTGTAACTGAATAGATTCTCTTCCAAATGTTACAGTAATAGGTACAGCCCTTGGGGCAGAGTATTCAGGGTATATATACAGTGATGTTATGCCTAGTATGTTGCTACTGTCACAGTGGATTGCTCCTGCTGTCATGATCACGTATTCCTCCATTCCCACACATCGATTTTCTAAAACTATGGGTAAATACTTCTTCTATTTCTGTGGGGAATTGCTTCATTTGGCCATATAAAACTTCATTATGCTTCCAGATCCTTGAACCATTTTGTTCAATATGGTCTACCTTACTTGGAAAATGGATCTCCAAATACTTCTACAACAGGTCGTCTTGGAAAACACGAGACAGTAGTGGATCTTTCAAGCACATAATCAACTGGCAAAGCAGAAACTGAGCAACAACTAGTCCCATGCACAACCCCCCCTCCTGAATCTCTCCCTCTCTCACACACACACAGATGGAGGAATCTAGCAGTAAAAGAAGCAACCTACATCTTCCTTGTAAAATATAGAAAAATAGCTTTCTTTAAAATTACTTGTCTATGGATTTTCCTTGGTTTTTTTCCGGGGATGCTGGCCATGAAAGCCTTCGATTTTACTTGTCTATGATAACACATGGTCTTTGGCACAGGTACGATTAAGGTAAGTATGAAACTTTTTGTTCTTGTGCCAGGAAAGAGGTGGGACAGGGGCGGGAAAGGAGATTGCAGGACAGGAATACTTTTTTTGTTCAAGTCTGATAATCTCCTAAAAATGCTGTAATTCCACAATTGAAGAAAGCCAAAACATAGTGGCATGATTACAGTAATTATCACACGTTGCCATAATCGCGTGATACTACCTCCACAGAATTATTGCACAACCACCACTAACGGTTTAAAAATGGGATTTCAGCTCATGCTATAGTAACACTTCTCTTCACATTGCCTTCTAATAACAGAGTATTAATGCTTCATGCTGGCCTGTGCATACACCTTTAATAAAAAATTTATCTTACTTCTGTGGTTTTGCATGGGTGAGATTTTGGCTAGTCTCACGAGAAGATGCAACTTCAGTTAAAACACCAAAACCAAATATTTGTGGCTGGAGCACAGATTGAACACGAAAACATGACAACATTGTGTGGTAGCAGGATCCATTTACACTACCATGACATTGTAATCATGTAATTCTGATAATGGCCTTAGAAAAGGGGGAAATAATTGTGCTACGTGTTTATGGTTTAGTAAAGTTCTTTTTGTGTTACTTAAAAATGCTTGGCGTCAGAGTCAGTAACCACACATACAGTATTAAAATCACTCCAGCCAGAAATATTTAAAAGATCATTTTTCTCCCTGAGGAAATGAAATCTCTTCCTGTTTCAAAGGCTAGTCTTGATGCTTATTGAATATAAAGGCCTTTCTCTCTTTTGCTAGGAATGGAGAGTTTTACTAATGAAAGCTGTCTGGATTTGACCTTCCCACAATTCTTTGGGGACCATCTCAAGAATCCCTTGTTAGTCTTTCACAAGCAATTGTTGCTGCTCAGCTTCCAGCTCAGTGGCAAAAAGCAGGAGATAGACGTAGTTATTATTATAATCTTAATTAAACTCTGCAAAGCCTACAAACTGTGAATTCCAACATGATCTGGCCAAGCCTGAACTTTCCAGACTAAGGTAAGGAGAAGATAGTCTTTAAACTTCAGAAGTTGAAATTCTAGGCATTTTGTGATAGCAAACACAAACCACATTAAAATGTGTTTAAAAGAGCATGTTGAGATAAACTGTATTTAGAAATTTGAGTGTTGAAAGAGAAGACATTCAGAAACTTATACACAGTATTATTGTTGTTGTTGTTGTTGTTGTGTGCCTTGAAGCCATTTCTGACTTATAGTGACACTAAGGCAACCCTGTCACCGGGTTTTCTTGGCAAGATTTATTGATAGTTGGTTGTCTTTTAAGGCTGGGAAAGTGTGACTTGCCCACAGTCATTCATGGCTGAGTGGGGATTTAAATCTTGGTCTCTTGCAGTCCTAGTTTAGCACTCAAACCACTGTCATAGGCTTCTTTATCAAACATATGCTGAAATGTATATTTAAACCCAAAATTATTCACCTGGAATCCTGCATCAGATGATGTAAGTGTGACATGTAACTACGGGCTTGGTCTAGACAGGCAATTTACCCTGGCTTCCCCCCATCTTGGACCCCTGCAGTCCAAATGACGCAGTGCTCTTGCCCCGATTCACCTCTGGATAGTCCTGATAATGCTTGAGCCAGGGGGAATCCAGGGTAAAACCTTTAAAAACATTTTTATAAAACACCTGGGAAAACCTGTGGTATGCGGAAAACCTGGAGGTCCAGCGTGTGAACACAGGAGTCTATACCTGGATGCTAGCTTGTATAGCCAGCTGCTACTCCCATCACCACTGGAATCATTCTGCAGCCAGGAAGCACATGATCAAGTCCCCCTGCATGTGACCAGCCTTGATCACATGCTGAGGGCCTCCTTCCCGGCTTCAGGGAGCTCAATGCATGACAGCATGAGAAGCCCTCTGATGCTGGCTGGCGTGTGCATGCAGCAGCTAGTGTGTGCATGTGGACTCCTGCCCATTTTGTCATGGTAAGCAGGCGGGGGGGGGGGGGAAACAATGCCAGCTCCAGGGCCAGAATATACTGGTTGGAAAGCAGTGAATTCTGGCCAGTCTAGACAAGCCCCCCATCTCTGTAGCTACATGTTCTGCTGCTACCCTGCTAGGATCCACCAAGTAAGAAATGCAGCACCCCCCCAAAAGCCATTGCTGTGTCATTGGAGGGGGAGTTGGCAGAGATGCCTCCAGCATTATCCTGTAGATGAACCCATTGCAACAGGCATCCACAGGAGAAACCCCCCCCCCGGGTCCTTAGGAGATCCCTGCAGATGATGTCCTTGCAGCTCATCACCTGCAGGAACATGTCTTTGCTGATCTTTCTGCCTTCCCACAGCAGAGAAATGACTATGTTGCAAGAGCTGCTTCACTTACAAGGTGGATCCATCGATCTTTCATTACTACATCTGCTGTAAAGAATTCTGACCTCTGCAACAAACAAAAAAGTGAGTCGTGGTGGGGTTAGTTTGACTTGTGCCATCATAATTCAGTTCATCTTCCTATCAACTACCTGTCAGAGTGTGTAGCTGTTCCGGCTTCGGGACCACCACTCTGCTGCTTTCCTCTGCAAACTCAACCCCTCTGATTGGTACAGTATCACCTGAAAACAACCTCTCTTCTCTATCCCTCTATCCCAATCTTTCCTACTTTATTCGCTAGCCTTGCATGAATGTTTGAAGCCTGAGTGTGCATGTGAACATTGTTATTATTGCTTTCTTTGTACTATCTAGCTTAATGTCTCCTCTTGAGTACCGCTATACATAGGTTAAAAGGTCCTGCTCTGTTGCCCACTCTTGCATTGTCAAGCTGAGTATATTCATTCCCCAAATTAATATTGATATTTGGAGGGTCCTTAACACCCCTGAGTATTTAGGGTAACAACACATGTGGAAGTGGAATGAGGCAGAAATAAACTGATCCATCTAGCTCTAGCCTACAACATAAAATAATTTAAATAAAATAGATGCAGTTTTAGCTCCCATCCCCATGGTTAATTACCATTATACTTTGTAGTTACAATTTTTAAAAGTAACTCTTTACTCTTCCGTTTCTCAAAAGTACCTAGTTACATCTAGTTGCTTTTTTTTTTAAGGAATGGGGTCATACCACTGGCCTGTGGTATATTATCTTTCTGTTCCCCTCACTACCTCAGCACTCTCAACAGAGCACGAGACAGCAGGAAAATTCACAACACCAGCCATCACTTGAGCTATGCAATATTCTTCCTACACTATTTATTGCAGGGGTGGCAAGCTGATTTTGGCTCCGGCAGACCCTTGCTGTGTGGCAATGGTGCATACCCTCCAATTGTCCTGGTTTAGCAGGGACGGTCTTGATTCATCTTTTGTCATCCACTTTTTCAGCTGCTCTTAAAATGTCCCAATTTCTCTCTCTTCCGTCCACTTTCCTTCTTCAACCTGGCTTACCTCAGTTGCTGCAAACTAAATTCAAAGTGCAAAAGTAAATTGCACTCAACTCAGCAGGGCGTCAAGGAGAGGAAAGGGTAGAACCTTGCTCTTCCCAGTAGGCTCTGTCAAAATCAAACCACTGCAGTCTCTCCTAGATCGTGTGCTCTTCTTCATAATAACTTTTGCCATCTTGATAACACTCTGATCCCAGTTTTCATCTGTGCAATGTTGGAGGGTGTGGTAGTGCTTCTTGTGGCTATTAGAAGTTATATTCTGGGTGAACTCACTTCTAATAGTTTTGGGAGTTTTTTGAGAGGGTGTGTGTGTGTATTTCTTGGGTAAACCAAAGACTAAAGGTTTAAACTGTAAAAGGAGTGATGTTATCCCTTGTTAAGTTACAATCATAATATAATATAGTCATACCATTGCTCTTGGGAAAAGCAAATGAAAGTAAGTACAGGTCTCTGCCCATGTGCATGGGAATGGTTTCCACAGTTTCAATTATACATCATCCAAACAATATGGTCTCTCTAGGCATTTCCTAGGTCCTCCTGCACAACCCTATGGTAATCCCAGCAAAAATTACCATAGAGTCACTCTTGAGCTGCCTAGACAGGCATTCTCTCTAGGCATTTCCTAGGTCCTCCAGTGTGACTCTATGGCAACTTCTGCCAGAAGTTACCATAGAATTGCACTAGAGATGCTTAGAGAGGCAGCAATTCAGTGTGATTCCATGGGATTCTCTATTTTTACCCACAGGTTCAAGTATTCATGGTAAGTCTGGGAATGTATCCCCCATGGATATGGTGGTTGACCTGAAGCCATTTGTAACCAGTTACTTCCAAGCTCTGCTGGACCATTTCAGGATTCTACCAACATATTTCTCATATGATGACTGGTCCAAGGTCAACAACTGAAGTAAAGAAAAGAAACAGTTTCTCTCAGCTCAGATTACTGTTATGTATGCTATGTATTAAAAAGCCTTTCCGGGGGAAAAGCACCAACCCAGATGTCTTATGTGCTTTTCATGTTTCTGAAAGGATCCTCTCAAGTGTGGAAACTGTAATAACAATAATACAAACAGTAGGAACCAACCTAACCATTTCACTTTTTCTTTTTGTCTGACACCACACAAAGGACTCCTCTGGAAGAATGATTATAGGAATATGAAAGGACTTGCAAGAAAAGAGGCAGTTCAATAACATCTTGATGCTACAAAGGAGAATCTAAGAGAGGGGGGGGCTTCTTTTTTTAAAAAAAAATTCAAAACCAAAATTCATCCATAAAAATATAATCACAAAAATAGCACTATGCTCAAAGGGTAGTTAATCTTACAACTCAGTCACCTTCAGGAGCAAAACTGCCTCCAAAGGAAAGAGTTCATATATTAAGGCATCTAAGTGTGGTGTATCCCCTCGACAGGTTTTTCCCCTTTGTCAAACAGTCATATTGTTGAAAATTGCTTCCCCATCATTTCCCAATTTTATACTTCTTTGTTAGCTGCTGAACTGAGCTCCACTTAATCTTCACATGCCGTGCTTTCTGTGGCTATCAGATAGAGCTTCATTCACGTCTTTTCCCTGATATTTTTCTTGTATTCTTGTGGCCTAAGGTGTCCTTCTTGATTTTGACAGGGAGCCACTTTTTTCAAGACCATGGAAAGGAGTTCAAAGAGATGGTTTCTCTCTCTCTCTCTCTCTCTCTCTCTCTCTCTCTCTCTCTCTCTCTCTCTAGAATGATGACCAACTCCCAAATGGTGTTTGATTACAGGGGTGCCAGATCATAGCCTGGAAAAATGGACATACTGGCTGGGGGTTCTGGAAGTTACATTTCAAGAAGTAACTTTTACTTCATTAAACATTACATTATTAAAAGAAACTAATATACGTGCAAGCAGGGCAAACTTTGCACCAGAAGATAAATGGACATACACCAGACATTAGGAATGGGAATACACAAAAACCAGTTGCAGAACACTTCAGTCTTCCTGGACATTCCATTTCAGACCTCAACAGCAGTCCTTGAGCAAAAATACTTCAACAGGAAATCAGAAAGAGAAACAGCAGAATTGGAATATATCTACAAACTCCAGTCCATCAACAGCAGTTTGAACAGAGATCATGGTTTCCTGGCACACCACACACAACACCCCAGCCTTGTGAGGTCTGTCTTGCCCATTTTATCACAAATCTTTTCTGGCTCCCATTCAGCATCATACTACATTCCAAGAACTCTCTCCACTATTCATATGGTTATCTACTTATCTTGGCTTTAGGCAGCATTTTTCCTCCCAACTTTGTCTCCCAATTACTATTGTTGAAGCTGAACTTGTCACCTCATATATATATCCTCAAAATATGATATAGCGGTATCCTCAAAGCACCATTCTAGTGATTACTGTCACTGCTCTGGATCTAGTGATTTCCCTGGTTCAGATGATCACCTGTATTTTCATCCATTCCATTTTTTCTTTTCAAAATTTCCACATGCCACTTCTTAAGCCATCTCTAGAGGAAGCCTCTCTTTTGTTTAATATATGTCTAGCTAAATACATTGCAAAATAGGTTACCTTTGTATATTACAAAATAACCACAGCCATGGGCTCTGGAGGCAAAGCAATATTCAGTTCCTTTTTTAAAATAGTCCTTTGATCTTATTAGCTTCTGTTCACCTTGTTTACAGCATTTAAATGAAATGATAACATGTGGGATTTATCCTCCTGGCAATATCTAGAATATATCCTGTAAGAGTCCCCCCTCCCAATTACAGGTGTGTAGGAGTTCTGTGTAGTGCAAGGTTTAGTCGGGACATAAAATCATCTTTAAAGTGTTAATTGGCAGTGCGTTTGCCTTCCAGTAGAAAGAAAGAGAGAAAGGTAGGAACAAAGGGGGAGAAATCATTTTTCAGGGAAAAACGCTGTCATTGTAAGCTTAATGACTAGAATTTTTCATATCCAAGCCAAATGTGGAAACAAAGTCCCTAAAAATGCAGTTGTTGTCTTCAAAAGGATTGCTATACATGGAGAAAAATGAAACCATTGTATGTAGATATTTATTTATGAATTAGCTTTCTGGATTAAGCAGTGTTGTTTAGAAGTTTAGGCTGCAAGCCTATCTGTGCATTGAATCCAGCTGAACGCAAGGGAGGTTGCCGCTGGCTGGCAGGCCCGTTTGCTGCCCAGCCGGCGCCCCCACGATCCTCCCGGCACCCCCCCCCTGCTTACCTTGGCAACCGCATGGCCGGTCGCCATGGGGGCCACCATGCTTCCTCGTCTTCTTCCCGGCAGGCCTTGGGCCAGAAAGAGCCGGGGAAGGCGGGAGCCAATCAGGAGGGGACTCCCCTTCACCCAATTGGCTCTCGGCAGATAGGAGGCGGGACATACGGCCATGCCATAGGAACTGCAATGGAGCTGATATAAGCCAGCTCCACCGCAGCTCCTCCTGCATTTGGTTCCAAAGAGCCGAAGACCCACCCACCCTCCCTTGGGGTGCTCCAGTATTTACTGTTGCAATTTGTAGGTGGATGGCATGGGTCATGATCAAGGTAAATGGGGGTCTCCGTCAAGTTCAGGTTCAAGTACAAGTTCAAGTTCATGGAGACCCCCCTCCCTGATTAATGATTTTGTTTGCTGTAGAGGAGAGAGCATCAGGCGGGATGGCTTGGCCATTGCCTCTCTTCTCCATAAGAATTGGAAGGGTCTGATTAGCAACCATTGACCAACATGGGATGGGTCAATGATGGTATGACCCATGCCTAGTTGCCAACCATTGGGCAGCCATCTGCAAGTTGCGGCCATTTTATTGCCAACATTTATCCACTAACCTGTATTTAACCAATTTTCTGAATATGTAATCAATGCAAATTGTGTAACTACCTCTTGCTATGTACTCAATACAATTTGTATACTACCTCAGGCATATGTGTCTTATTGGGAGGGGAGAGTGGGGTTGGTACGGTGTGGGTCCGCAATAGGACTTACTTGATACAACTTGCATAGCTTCCAACATTTCAGAGGTGAAGATGAAAATCAGGACACATGTGGCCAAACAGCATCAGAGTGTGGTCAAGATGGCAAAGGTGACTAATGAGGAAGAGCACATAAGCTAGGAGAGGTTTCAGCAGTTTGCTTTTGCCTGATCCTTCTGGGAAGGGCAAAACTTTGGTGCCAGAGAGCTCTGTGTCAAAACAAACTACAAATCCCAGGATTCCATAGCATAGCACCATGGCAGTTAAAGTAGTGTCAAATTGGATTATTTTTGCAGTGGAGATGCAGCCTACATCTTTGAGTAATACATATGGCTGCCTGGGGGCTTGTCTAGTTGAGAGGATATAATGCTGATTCCTGTGCATCATTGCAGATTTCCAAATAAGATGGTGAATTGCTGCTCTTACATGCTTCCAGGTGTAAGAATTTATATTTTAAGTAGGTTGTGCAAGGCCTTCAGGTACTGTGTAACATTAAAAAAACAAACCCATTTTTGAAAGCCATGTTTACCCAATCTTGTTCAAGGAATTTTTGGGGGATTAGGAATTTTTCACTGCCTTTCCCATATTTTTAAAAAAGCTCAGTGGGGAATGCACATTCCTGCTCGTTGGGACAACCAATTTGCTTTGCTGCGCATTCCTGAAAAGAGAGGAAGTTGGTTGGATGTGTGCATAGGGCAGAGCTTGCTAACACAGCAAGCACCTGAAACCCATGTTGGATTTTTGCCATAGCGATCGTGCACTCAGGTGATGAAACAGCCCCCCCCCCATATTTTCCCTATTTATTTAAGTGGAATATTGCCCTTCCACACCTTAGATTTTTTTTTTTTTAAAGAAAAACACTGTTCGGTGGCAGCAACTGGTGGGAATAAAACGTGAGTCATTCACTCGTGCCTACCATCTTGATTCAAAGGCATGCCTACTTGAACAATGAATATGGATAGCTTTGCGTGCCTGCAGTCTTACCAAAAAATTGTTAAGACAAATGTAAGCTGCTGCGAATTGGTGTTAGTGCACATCAATCTACATTTTATTGCATTGTATAGACAAGCCCCTATACTCTAGGCTCTAGAAGAGATACCATGTCCTCCAACTTGTCCCAATTTGGTAGGGATAGTCCCAATGAATCCTCTCTCCTACTTTCCCAGCTCTTTAAAAATGTCCCAGTTTCCCCCTTTGTTCTTGGCTTACTCCTATTGAGCTGAAATTGAATTCGAAGTCCAAAAGCAGTTTGCATTCAATTCAGCTGGGGGGGGATGAGAGGAGGGGTGGAGTCTTACCCTTCCCAGTAGGCTCAGACAAAAGCAAGCTGCTGCAGCCTTTCCTAGCTTGTGTTTTTCCTCATTAATCAATTTTGCTATCTGAACCACACCTCTGATGTTGCTTGGCCTCACATGTCCTGTAAGTAGTGTGGTAGTAGACCGGTTGGAGCAGACACAAGTTGAATCCTTCTGGTTGCCTTTTGTAGCATTCCCACTTTGAATTTTTTCTCAGTGGCTTGTTTCCTACAGATGACAATCTGCAAAATCCATATAGGAGACTGGTTTTATTTTATGCTTTGCTGCCTTCAGCTTTCTAATAAGATGAGTGTGATATTTCAGATATTCAGCAAGGACCTTTTTATTAACCTCTTGGAAATGTATACAGGAGGCCAGGAGGAGGGAGGTGAGGAAGAGATGAAACTGATCCAGTGAACTGTTACCAGTCTCCATCCTCCTGGGTGCCATTTGATATTAAAACACTAATTTTTGATCATTGTTGTAATATTTGTCACACACAAAAAAGACACTGGGGTGCCTCGGCCTATAGAACAGTTAACTTTCAATAGCTGTGTCTTGTAGAATCTAACAGTTTGAATATTCAGGGGAGAATGAATTGTATTTGCTCATTCAGTTTTTATTATGAAAGCAAACTCCATAGAGATTCACTTTACCTTTTAAATAATATGTCCTGTCGCGGAAACACAAGCAAATGGATGTCTCCCAATATAGGCAGAAATGTTTTTACATCTGGTATGACTTCAGCAGTCCCCCTCTTCTTGTGAGCTGTTTAAATGCTAAGCCAGAGAGTGGGGCATATCAGTCAAACCTTAAACCAACAGAGGTTTTATTGGACCTCTGCTTTGTGGCTGCAGGTGTGTGTGGATGTGGTATTATGTGGATGCAAATCCCTCCAGATCCAAAAGACCAATTTTTATTACAGCTTTTAAAAACAGCAAGATAGATGTGCCAATACAATCCGACCAGCCAATCACACAATTACTACATTACTCAGTGCATTACCTAATTGCTATCTTTGGGGATCCATGGCAACAGAAGATCAATGCTGATGCATTATCACAGCCCACCCTACCATTGAGCAAAGTAAACCAGTTTCCTCAGGCAGCACATACTAGGAGGTGGCAGCAAAGTGCTGGACAGTAAGACCATACTGCATCCTCTAAGCTGGCTGGATGCCTTTAGGTGCAATGGAGGAGGCGCTGCCTCATTGCCCATGCTGAAGAAAGATTCTATTCCCAGTTGAGCTAGCTTTTGTACCTGTAATGGGAGGTGTTATCTTTTCTGTGGTCTCAGGTGGCAAACAGTCATGGAGCATGCCACGGATCAGTAACTGAGCATATCAAAATACACTAAGCTGGGTCAGTATTGTCTACTCTGAATGGCAGCAGCTCAGCAATAGCTCTCAAATTTCCCATTTAAACATTGGAATTTCCAGGGACAAATTGAGAAAGGAGCATACAGGTCCCCCCCCCCTTTGTTTACATGGGAGATACATTCCCAGACTTACCACAGATATGTGAAACAGCATACAGTATAATAGTGAACCTCCATAGATACTATAGAATCATGTTGGAGGACCTTGAAAATGCCTAGAGAGGATACCCATCTAGACATCCAGTGGAAGTTGACCATAGAGTCATGCTGGAAGACCTCCCTAGAGAATCACCTCCAGTGCAACTCTATGGTCCTCCAGATGCCTAGAGACACCCCCCCAACTGCAGGTAACTGATCCTGAGAGTACTGATCCCACATAAACAGGGATAAGGGTTGCAACCTGTATTAGTAGAGAAGACTACAGAGAAGGAGACTAAGGGTTGTCTAAATGAGAAGATATAATGCTGATTGCTGCTCATTAACACAAAATTGCAGCAGTGTTCATTTGTCTCCATGGTCCTTTGGCAAAATCGCTGATATGCAAAGCTATCCATATTTGAAGTTCACACACAGCCATGCCTGCAAATCAACATGGTGTCCAAGAGTGAATTACTCATGTTATTATTCTCAAAAAGTTGTCTCTGCTGCATAGTATATTTTTTAAACTGCAACTCAAAGGTGCACAAGTGTGACCTTCCTCAGCAGGGTAAAAAAGCACACAATCAGCAACATGAAACTCCAAAATGGCACTTCTAGCCACTTCATTGTTGGCAAGCTCCCATCCCTCGTGCATGTCTGATGAATTAGCCTTCCACTTCCACTCTTGCTGAAAATGCGCTGCAATAAAAATCAGTTGTCAAAACGAGCGGTAATGCCCATTTCTCGCATTATTTTAAAAACCTTGGGGCGAAGCCACAAAGGCTTTTCGCCTTCAGTTTTTGGAGTTTTTAGCATCCTCCTTCTGAGTAACGCGAATAACAACAGGATCTCATTAGGATAAAAGGTAGTCTCTGCAATTTCTATTAGGATTATTTTCACCGTCTAGACAACCCCTTGGAAGAGCAGCTATGAAGGAAGTAGGTAAGATCCTCAAATGGAAAGATATATTACCAAAATCAGGATAATCCGTGCCATACTATTTCTGATTTGTATGTAAAGAGGTGAAAGCTTGGAAGTGAAGAAAAAAAGTATCAACACATTTGAAATGTGGAATTGAGGGGGAATTCAATTGATACCTTGGACTGCCAAAAAGACAAACAAATGGGCCCAAGAGTGAATCAAGTCTGAACTCTCACCAAGATGGCTAGACTGAGGGTATTGTACTTTGGACATATCATGTGATTATGAGACTCACTGGAAAAGACGACAATGCTTGATAAAGCTGAAGGCAGTAGGAAAAGAGGAAGACCACATTCTAGATGGATAGATTCAATAAAGGAAGCCATGGTCCTGAATTTTGTAAGATGTACGCTGTTAACAATGGTGGTCTCTTGTCATTCATAGGGTCTCTGTTAAAGGTGCGCTGTTAACAGTGGTGGTCTCTGTCATTCATAGGGTCTCCATAAGTCAAAGTTGACTTGACAGCCCATAACAACACAACAAGTAAAGCTGTAACAATATTTTATTTTGTTTGCAAACTGAACAGGGGGAATGCACAGAGATGGCCAGACAGCTAGTTATCATCTATAAAGTTGCAACAAGTCCTCTCTCTCTCACAGACACACACCATACCATCACTACATCCTTGGAGACTCCCATGGCATTTTCAAAGCTCACTCTTCTATCTTCTCAGTTAATTACATTCCAACTGTCATCACAAACCCATTTGTGGTGTAATGACCAAAGGGCTGGACAGGGACTTGGAGACCAAGATTCTAAGTGTCACTTAGTCAAGACATGAACAGAGTGGCCTTGGGTCAGTCTCTCTCTCTCTCTGCCTTATCTCCCTCAGGAGCTTGTTATGAGAATGAAGTGGGGGTGGAGGGGAGCCATGTCTGCAGCTTTGAACTTGGAGGAGAGGTGGGACAGAAAGAGAACTAGCTAAATGCATAAGTGAATAAAACATAAAAATTCTAGCTCCTAACCAGACTAATGATATGTGGTGTTAGTTACCCACCACTCCAAACCATCGACCTTCATTTAAATAACATCTGCTTATCAATGCCCATCACTTAATAGCCCATCAGAAAGACACTCTCCATATCTGGAGGCCCCATGAGCAAAGTGTCCATTCTTTTAAAAATTAAAAGACAGGTTGCCTGCAGTATCCGTTGGGGATATGTTCCAAGTTTTATCATGAATACTTGAATCTGTGGTCATAGATAAAAGAATGATAGAGGACCTAGGCCAGTGATGGACAACCTTTTGAGCTCGGTGTGTCAAACATTGCCAAAAAACTGAGGATAACTCAGGTGGTGTGTCACTTTGAGGAAAAAACATTATTTCACAATAATATTTATTGTTTAATCAACAATATTATTAATTATATATTAATAATTAATGAGTTGTCACAACTCATGTGACAACTGAGTAATCAAAATGTACAGTCATCCCCGCCCGCCACTTTCCTCCACCCTCCCACCCTCCCTAAAGTAGTGATCGGGGCTTCATAGCCCCACCTGCCACTTTCCTCCCCCCTCCCTAAAGTGAGGCTTTGAAGCCTGGATCACCACTTTAGGGAGGGTGGTGAGGTTGTGGGTGGGGGCACGGGGGAGAGGGAGGAGGCCTACGGCCGCGTTTCAGCACAAATGGCTACGCGTGTCAGTGCTGACACGCGTGTCATAGGTTCACCATCACTGACCTAGGCAATGCCTAGAAAGGCCTCCTCTCTAGGCATCTCCAGTGTGACTCTATGGTAACTCAATGAGAGTTGCTCTGGATGACCATATGTTTTGGATGATGGATAATTGAACTCACGGGCACCAGTCCGACACATACGGGGAGCGACCTGTAAAGGTGTCAGGATCTGCCTCTCCCTGCAGAACTGGGCCCCCGGCTGCTAAATCTGGCTCTGCCTCTCTGTGCAGGACTAGGTCCTGGTTGTGGAAGTCTTGAAGGAACCAGGGCCAAGCTGTCAGGCACAGCTGGCTGCACTCATGCGGCACACCTGGAGCAGCCAGGGGACCTGCTATTTAAGAGCAACATTCTCTCCTCAGCCTTGGCCACAACAACAACATGGTTGTCTGTAGCTGCACCTTGGACCTTTGCCTTGTCCTGCTATGTGTGTTTGGACCTTTGCTTGCTTCTTGGACCTGCCTCTTCCTCTGGCCCCTGGATACCTGGTACATGTTTGACCTTAGCTTGTTTTTGGACTTTGGCTTGCCTTTGATCCTACCTGGACTTTGGACTCTGTCTTTTGTGCCCCTGACCCAGCCCCTGCGTTCTGGACTTGCCTTGCCTCTGACCCTTGGGTTCTGTTTCTTTATCTCCTTGCCTGCCCTGGCCCTAGCATCTCTACTCCAAGACACTGCTGCCCACACCCCAGATCCTGACAAAAGTATAGATTAGATATGGTCCTGGGAGTGACCCATGTGTGGTTGTTATGTGCCTTCAAGATGATTCTGAAGCATGCCGAATCTATCCTAGGGTTTTCTTAGCAAGATTTATTCAGAGGAGAATTGCTATTGCCTTCCTCTAAGAATGAGATGGTGTTACTTCCCAATTTGTTTCTATGGCTAAGCGGGAATTTGACCCTTGGTCTTTTGGAGTCCTAGTCTAACACTCAAAGCATGACACCTCACAGGCTCTCATGGGAACCACCTATATGCTATGTCATACCTTGGAAGGTGCTTTAAAATATCTGTATCATTTGGAAACTTTTGATTAATGCTAACCGTGCAGTCCTATATACAACTACTGACAAGTAAGCCTCAGTGAGTTCAGGTGGTTTTACCCCAAGGTAAGTGCATATAGGATTAAGAGATAGGTGCTGCTGATGTCAATAGAACCTGCTGCAAGTTTAAGTGTGTCCACATAGGGTTGCCAGAGTAAGAACTAGAGAGAGCTCCTGTGCCTTTAATGGTTGCATAGAAGAAGGCATTTCAGCAGCTAATGGCAAACACCTGCCAAAATTCCCTCTTCTACATGACTGTTAAAAATACAGGAGCCCTCTCCAGTTTTCACCATAGCAATCTTAGGTCCAGTATAGGGGGCTGGCCAAAGAGGACTGCACCATTCAGTAACTAGGTGTGATTTCTTCTTTGCCTCCTTAATTGTTGCTTCCCTTCTCTGCTTTGATTCCCCACCTCCCCCCTTGTCATTTGAGAGTCACATTGTCAGCCCATCTGTCACTCGAGCAAAGATTTCACACCTCCAGGACCAAAACTTTCAGGCATGCAATGCATGATTTCTATTCCCCATTACCAAGAAGGTGGGTGGGAAGGCCGATTTTGGAACTGTAGCAGACGGTGGGGCTCCTGTCATGCCTCTGTTGAGATACTGCTGTCAAAAGGGAGGAAAGTGCTGCTGCTGCAAAAAAAGCATTTGCATACTGTGACAAATTGCTTTGGAGATTTAAAAATCCCCCAAGCCTCTTATTTGTAGAGTGCCTCAATGGGAAGCAAAACAGAGGACATTATTCTTACTGTCCTTTATGCAGGAGGTTAATATATTTCTTTCCCCCTTTTTTTCTCAAGCAGTGGGAAGTAATGGTTTATATATTTCCATGCATCTCAATGGCTCATGTGGCAGCTCCTGTAATTCATACCCACTTCCACAGCTTGCAAATGCTATGGGCTGCTGGCTTCCATGTCAGTGGGGGGATGAATCCATGCTGGGATTTAGTCTCTAAAGTCAATGTCTTATCACACTACACTGCTATAGCACTATTGTTCCACTTTAACTGCTATGGTTGCTTCCTGTGGAATTCTGGGATTTGTAGTTTAGTGCAAATCCCAGGATTCCACAGGAAGCAGCCATAGCAGTTAAAGTGGAATAATAGTGCTATAGCAGTGTAGTGCAATAAGGCCCTAAAGAAGGTGTCTAAGATGCTGAAGCTATTTGAGGGACAGGGTTCAAAATCTTAGATAGCTCCTTCAAACCCAGACTCACCACCCCACTGTCATGACTTGCAGGCCTTTTCCCTTGGTGTAGTACTAAGTTCAGAAAAGATGCCGATGGAAATGGGCCATCAGAGGTCAAGTGGGGGACCCCCTGCTAAAACCTGGGGTCTTGGTAAGTGACCGGTAAGGGTGGCCCTAATATTAACCCTGCATAAGTTACTAAGGAAGGCAGTGTGGTGTAGTGGTGGTTTGATCATTGGACTATGACTCTGGAGACCAGGGTTCAAATTCCCAGGGTTCAGCCATGGAAACCCACTCAGTGATCTTCGGAAAGCCACACTCTCAGCCTCAGAGGAAGGCAAAGACATCCCTCCCCTCAAACAAATCTTTCCAAGAAAACCCTGTGATAGGTTTGCCTTATGTTATGGAAGTTGCCATAAGTTGGAAATGTCTTGAAGGAACACAGCAACAGCAACAACCTAAGTTACTAAACAACCAGTGGGCTGCCTCTGTAGTTTCTCTGAAATTCTTCAGTGGCTGTCTGAATGCTGCAATACCAAAGAGGCTAAGGGTGCTGGGCTTCAACTGGAAGCCTATAGGTTTGAGGCCAAGACCTAGCCTACATGTGCTCCAACACAGAATTTGGACATTTAGACTACATTGCTGTTGTTGTGTGCCTTCAAGTCATATTCAACTTATGGTGATCATAAGGCAAACCTATTACGGTTTTTTTGTGGCAAGATTTTTTGTGGCAAGATTTGTTCAGAGTCCAGAGTCAATGGAAAAGGATTTCCATTGCCTTTTTCTGAGGCTGAGAGAGTGTGAGTTACCCAAGGTCACCAGTGGGTTTGCATGGTTGAGTGGGTATTTAGAACCGTATTCTCCTAGAGTCCTGTTCCAACACTCAAACCACTCCATTGGCTCTCAGACCACTTCATATCTAACAATAATCCACAGAGGAATGTTGGGTCACGTGTAGCCAAACCAACAGCAAAGTGTGTTCAAGATGGCAAATGTTATTAATGAAAAAGAACAGAGAAGCTAGGAGAGGCTGCAGCTATTTGCTATTTCCTGAGGCAACTGGAAAGTGTAAGGCCACACCTCTCTGTCCCTTGAGTTAATGGAGCACACACTACTCTTGCACTTTGAACTCAGTTTGTAGCAACTGAAGAACATCAGGGACAAAACGGGAAAGTAGGAGGAGGAGAGGGAAACTGGGACATTTTAAAAACAGCTGAAAAAGTGAGACAGCAGAGGATTAAATCAGGGCTGCCCCTGCCAAATCAATACAGTTGGAGGGGAGGCAACATCTTTCAGAATCCTAAGCCACCATGGCCAACAAAAATAACTTTTCCAAGCTTGGTACCAACTATCCCTGTTTACCTTGGATCGTCACTGTTTTTTTTAATAGCTGGCCATCTCTGTTCTTTCCCGCTATTGAGAACTCCATTATGACAGGTAGTTATCATCACCACCATTTTCATCATGTTTCTTTGTAAACCACCTTTCCAAATTATGCTCAAAGTGGCTCACAGGAAAGGTAAACAGCAGGTAGCCTTTTACTGAATTATCCCGATTGGGCTAAATTGAAGGTGCATTTTGTAGCTTCAAATGTTAATGAGGTTTGGCTTAACTTTACTTGACTCTATTATCTCTCCATTTATAATCCATAAAAAGCATAGAGTTTATGTCCGCGAGAGCTTTACTGGGCAAACGATAAGCACAAGCAATATCTTAATCCTATTAATTGCCATTTCAATGGATAAATGTACCATTCATGCATCATATTTTTATTGGGCTTCATTAGTATCGTGTGAGTAGCCATCAAAGAGCAGGAAAGATGCCAATAAAAACCATTTATTGTCAGCACCAATATGTTGTTAAACCAAATTCAGTGCAGATTATTCTCCATTTTACAACCATCACCAATGTAATTAGATTAGAAGCAAGCTAGAATCCAGTTTTTATGTCTCAAGTGTCTGACAGATTTTTGATCTGCCTCCTGAATCTGATCTGCATTTACACTAGCAATGTTGCCATAAGGACAGCTCAAAACTTCATTGACATAAATCTATTATGGTTCAGGGTGTTTTTTCGTGTGAAGCAGTGCACAAAAAAGGAGTGTTAATCCTACCACGTCAGTCTTATCTCACCAAGAAAAATTACTTTGTTAAAGTATAATGTATAACATTAATGTGTACAATTAATTTAATAATTACTTTGTTAATTGACTCACTGTTCAATTTTGTATATATGTAATCAGAGAACTGTGTTGATCATATTAAAAAAAAAAACCCTTTGTAGTAGCAGTTTCATCTTGGGCTGCTGCCAAACTGCAGAAATAATTCAGTTTGACACCACTTTAATTGCCATGGTTCCGCACTATGGACTCCTGGGATTTGTAGTTTGTTGTGGCACCAGAGCTCTCTGACAGAGAAGCCTAAATATCTGACAAAACTACCAATCCCAGCATTCCATAGCATGGAGCCATGGCAGTTAAAGCAATGTTAAACTGCATTATTTCTGCAGTATGTCAGCTGTCTTGGGACTTTCTCAGATGAGGTACCTACCACTACAAAAACCTCATCATTTAGGATGTGACAATAACACAAAGGGTAAAATTATCAGACCCCCTTGTCATTCAGCTGTTCCCAGGGTGTACTGCTGGTGCGAACAAGGCATCGCTTTTTTATTGATGGGCTAAACCTTCAATAAAAAGTGGTGCCTTATTCATGCCCATACTTCACTCCCAGAACAGTTGAACGATGGAGATTTTCACACGGGACCAAAATGCCCCGTTACTGCGCCGCCACCTCCTCTCCCATTCCTGCCACGGAATAATCTAAATCTTTCACACACTTAAGGTACCTTAATTCCGTGGCAGGAACGGGCTCCCCCTCCCCTTGTTGGCCGGCCATAAATGCAGCCGTTGTGATAACGGCCGGGCGGTACATTTAAAAAATAAAACTCCCCTAAACATAAAATCAGTTCACCAAGCACAAAAACACACTTTAAATCACACAATCAAAACAGGGAGGGTAAAATAAAGGGTGCCACTTACCCGGATGTCCAGATCATACCAGGAAGTGCTCGGAACAGACCTCCCCTCCGCGGCTGTCATTTTGGAACAGGAATGGAGCTCCTGTTCGCACACCCGTGATTACGTGATAGCAACGGAACAGGAGGTCTATTCATGATGAAAAATCGTGATTACATTGTTCCGGAACAGTCACGGGAGTAGGATGGATGCAGGACAGAACGGGGTCAATGTCGTCCGAAAGGGAAAACCTTTCCCGACCCTGTTCTGTTCCTGCCACGGGATATATAGCCCATGTGAAAATCTCCGATGACATCGTCTGATAATTTTGCCCTTTTGTGTTATCGCTGTGTTTTTTGCTGCATCTGATAAAGTCCTTGGTCAGGAGCAGATGTTTTGTAAGGGTAATGGATCATAACTGCTCAGTGAAGACCAAAAAGATGGGGCGGGGGGACCTGAGGAGCACCCAAAAACTGAAAAAGGAAACACACCTTGAAATGCTTAAAAGATTACTTTCTTTGAAGAATGGAAAAGGTTTTCTGTTAATAAAACAGTCATTTTAAGCAACTTGAGATAGCTGCTTTTCTTCTTGTCCATTTAAGATCAATCAAAAGTATTTCATATTGCACACATTCCATGGCACAATTCAAAGTGGTGGTTATGACCTATAAAGCTTATACTGCTTAGGTCCAGATGACCTGACAGACTGTATCTTCCTACACAAACCTGCTGGAGTCCTAAGACCCTTGGGGAGGGATTTCTCCTGGTCCCACCACCACCACCGGCTGGTCTGTGAGGACATGAGAGAGTCTTCTCCATGACTGCTCCCAGCCTGTGGAATTCCGTCCCACAGAAGGCTAGGCTGGGCCTCTCTCTGCTCCCCTTTGGGTGGCAGAAAAATACAGGGGTCCCCATTCTGTGGTTGATACATTCCTGGACTTACTGTTTATAAGTGAAACTGTGGATAATAGCAAACCCTATAAAAATAAAGGATTTCGGGTAGAAACATACTATACAGTTGCGTTGGAGGACCTAGAGAGGAATTTTCCAGTGCGACTTTATGGTATGTGTCCCTGTTTTTGCAGCTGTGGATAACTGAAGCCACAGATATTGGTCCCGCAGATACAGGGGACAACCTGTACCTTTTTATTTAAACAGGCAGTTAATGATTAATTGGTTGCAGGGAGACTTGTATGGCTTGAGTGTGCTGTATTTTTAACCTTATCATTGCTTTTTAAAAAATGTTATATTTTAAAAATATTTAATGGTCTTTTAACATAGAAAAGAATTAACAAACAGAAAAAAAGAAAAGATATATAGTTAGAAATTTAAATTTAAATCTATGTTGTGTCAATTGTATTCACTATTCTTTATTTTTTATCCTTTTTCTTTCTTATTCAATTAAAATTTAATAAAGATATTTATAAAAATATTTAATGGTGTTTTAATATGATAATCGTTTAATTGTGATGTATGTACAGTTGTCCCTTCATATTCACTGGGGTTTGGTTCCAGGACCCCCCCGTGGATACCAAAATCTATGAATACTCAAGTCCCATTATGTGTAATGGCATAGCAAAATGGTGTCCCTTATATAAGATGGCAAAATCAAGGTTTGCTTTTTGGATTATTATTTTTTAAAGAATATTTTCAAGCCATGAATACTTACATCCGTGGATACCAAATCCATGGATACGGAAGGACAACTGTATTTTATAATCAGGTTTTAAGCTTACCTTCCTTTTAGCCATTGTAAGCCACCTTTGATCTCATGCTAGGAGAAAGATGGCATGTAAATAAAATAGAATGCTGTAGAGCCTTGTTACCCGAATTGTGTGAGGTCCGCGAGGATCCCACTAGTGTCCAAAATTATTATGGTTGGATCTTTTAACCTATGTATACCAGTAGTAACAGAGGAAACTCTAAGCCAGAATGTACAATTAAATGGTCTTTATTGGAAATTAGTATCAACAGCATGCATGCAAACACTCAGGCTTCAAGCCATCACACAAGGCTATCAGAGAAAGTAGGAAGTATTTGGCTAGAGGAACAGTGTAAGGAGATTTCAGGTTATACTGTACTGTACCGATCCTGCAGAACTGCAGTCGTGAAGTACATCAACAGCAAGGGGGTCCAGAAGATGGGATGGCTGCACAGTCTGATGCGAAGTTGAGAGGAAGATGAACTGTGCACCTGGCTACACAGATTGACATGGAGTCAGTAGGAAGGAGATCTGTGTGCACTTTGGTGGTGTTATAGGGTGATATTTATGTGGGATAATTCCTCTGAAGGGATGGGATTTTGAATGAAATACAATATTTCATGGAGGTTCCCAAGACTAGACAAAAGGGTACTCCAGAAGAGTTAATGATTGTTGATGGTCAATGTATTATTTGGAATTGAATAGGAGCAGGCAAGGTCTTTTGTTGGAAGGGGGCGAGGGAAGAAAGGACCCATTTTACAAGCAACAAGGACTCTGATATTGTTGAGTGGATTAGTGAGTGACTCACCTCCAGGTGTTCAGTTCTGACCTGGGTATTTGTTTGGGGACTTTCCAAAGGCCCCTCCTTTGGTCATACATGAGTCCAGCCTTGGTATCTGGGGGTTCCTGGTTTACATGCTAACCATGTGGAAGGCCAAATTACTAAGTATCACCAATTATTTGATATCCCAAGATGGGGGCTATTAGGGTAGGTAACAGCCTGCTGTCTGCCAAACTTCTGCTCAAAAACCTTCATGATTCTAGGTAATGTATTATTTCTTGAGACTGCTGAGGAGAGCAGCTTTGCTCATCTAGAACTAAGTTCATTTAGATTTAAAAAATCCAGTAAAAAAGCAAATAAGTACAAGGGATACTCTCTTTTTAATGGTGACCCCTTATATGGAGAATGCCCTCCATAGGGAAATGTGCATAGTCACTCTTATATTAGATTTTAAATGGACTCATTCCCCTTTCTTTTCTTCCAGGTTGCTTGCTAAGACATGGTGCTTGCTAAAGGCATGGTTGCTTTAATTGACACTGTTTTAGTTTCATAACAGTTTGATGCTTTAGTGTTGGATTATGGTTTTATTGATTTTTTAAAATCTTCTTTTATTGTTCTGACATGAGCTGCCTGGGGAGGGATTTGTCCCCAAAAGTATTATGTAATTTTTTGAAATAAAGCAATAGGTTTTTTAAAAAAAGAATAAAAGAAAAACACACAAATTCCCAGCATCCTACATTTAAAAGTGCTGGCCAACATAGTTAACTGAGGGCTCATCTACATGGGCCTGAATATGCCAGCTCCCCACCAGCATATTCTGCCCATGGATCAGGCCTGTTCCTCCCCTGTTACTGACATGAAACTGGAAGAAGTCCAGACTGCAACTGCAGCAACAGACCAGTGTGCTGGGGTGGGCTCCTACAGTCACACAGGGCCCAATCTGTTTTTTGTTGGCTGGAGCAGATTTTACTAGGTATTTTTTTAAAAAATGGTATAATAGGTCTTACCCCATCTTCCCCGTCTTGGCCTTGTCTTTGCCCTGGGAGTCATGAGGCCTGCCTGGGGGCAAGCCAGGGCAAAAACTCTACGTTGCCTGGATCACCGCGCTCCAAGATGGGGGAAGTTAGTGTACACAGCCTGTCTAGACAAGCCCTAAGTAGCTGATACAGGATTCTAGCTAGTATTTTAAAATATATACTTGGTATATACTAATTATACTTAGTACAAGTCACCCTTCATATCAATGGGGAATATGTTTCCAGACTTACTGTGGATACGTGAAACCTCAGATAATAGTGAACCCTATTGAAATGAATGATTCCAGTGGAAGCGTACCATAGAATCATGTTGGAGGACCTAGAAAATCCCTAGAGAGGACATTTTCCCCCAGACATAGATAAGTGAAACAAGTTCTGTGGGTAGGAGGGTTGGCCTGTATACAGCTGACCCTCAACTTTTGTGGGGGGTTAGGGATACAGGATCCCAACAAAAGTGGGAAAACCATAAATATAGGACACTAATTTTTTTTGCCCAAGAAAACACTTCTCTGGGTATTTCTGGGTTCTCCAGGCTGATTCTAGAATCATTCTGGAGAACCTAAAATGCCTAGAGAGAACATATTTTTTTCTAGTCGCGTATGGGGCAGCAGTGGAGATGGCAGCAAATACAGTAGTCCATGAATAATTAAATCCGTGAATGCTTAACCCACATATGTGGAGGAACAGTTGTACTTAACTAAGTAACCTTTCCTGGCTTAACCTCCAAACATTCACCCATGCTTCAACTGCTGGCAGAAAATGGGACGTCCCCATGCAGCTGATTTCTAGTACAGTAGGTATGGGGGGGCAGAGTTAGAATCATTGCAATCTTGTCACAATTGTGACTAAGTAGCAGCCACAAATATGAAAATGTTATGGATGAGTAAATTTAGGCGACTGTTAAATATTCACAATCACTGAATAGTGTCACGATTTTGACACTGTTACCATGATCACAACTCCCTCCCGCAACCCACTTAAGTTGGAGAAGGAAGTCCATTCTGCTGGCAATCAGAGCATGGGTGAATGATGTTTCCATCTGGTTTGGGTCAGGGGAGATAGCTAAGTAGCTGATAGAGGATTCCAGTCAATATTTAAACCAACCAAACCTTGTAGTCACACTGTTTTGCGCTAGCAGCATCAGAACAAAGATTTTCAGGGCAGTTTCAAATCTAAGCCCTGTTCTGCCTAGCTTCCAAGACATGATTGAATCAGATACCTCCAGATGAGGGAGAAACAGAAATTCTGACAGTCACAAGTAGCATTTTTGCAGCTTCTGAGACCTGTTCCAAGAAAATTTGTTCCTCACTTTGAGAATTTACTCATTTGCAAGGTTCACAGGGCCTTTCTTTCTTTCTTTCTTTCTTTCTTTCTTTCTTTCTTTTCTTTCTTTCTTTCTTTCAACAATGCACATATTCAAAAAAGTGAATAGCTAACATGTGCATAATTGAAATAAAAAATATACATGTAGACACAGGCTTCAGCTAATGAGCAAAAGGTGTGCCAGTTAGGTAAATTGAACAAATAAATGTGTAAATCAGGAGGGATATGTGTAAAAAAGTTTTGCAAATGTTAGTGCAGGAAGAAAAGACTGATTTGGGCAACTTGACTAAAAGTGTGAGGAGGACAGAGAAGCTGGGACATTTTAAAAGTAGCTGAAAAAGTGAGATGAGAGAGGTTTAACGGGTACTATCCCTGCCACTTTAGAACAGTTGGAAGGGATGCTATTCCTTTGGAGCAAACTCCATTTCTACCAGATCAGCAGCTTGTTTTAATAGAGTATTTAGTGAAATGCTGTTATTAAATGTGGGAGTCCCCCACGTCCCCTATTCCCCTATTCTAATAAAATGACTACATAGTAGATTGTCAGTTGGGGGTTAAATGGCAAACATATCATCCCTGCTGGCATTCACATGCTAAACAGTGTGCCTAAAAAGTGGGGAAAGAAATGCTTTGAGTACTGACAATTTTGCACTTATTGTCTACAAGCAAATCATATTTTAAAATTTTGCTTTCATAGCTTCCCATATGGGAGGGGGGTCACAAAAACAAGGGGAGGCAAGTTTTTTTTTTAATACAATCTCCATAGAACGGATCCTGCCATGCATGAAATATTTCTCATTTTAAAAGCTTCAGAAGAGGGTCTCCCCCTCCCCTGTTTCTGTAGGAAATAAGAGTGTTTTCATTGCAATACACATTACTGTCAGAAATTATGATTCTCTTCACTGGGTGCTTGTCCCCCCCTCCCCTGATCATATTTCTTTGCAAATGGCCTATCTAGTTTATTATTTCCATGAAATATTCAAACTTGCCAGTGCATGAAGGCAAACGTCAGTTTGGTTGCTAATGTTGTCAGATGCCGGAGAAACAGCTGAGACAAGACTGGGCAAAACCACATCACCAGAATTTCATCTCTCAGTTGGACACCAAAGAGCATAGATTGCAGCCTAGGGTCAGGGTCTCCAGAGGACATCTCTTGAATGAGGATTCTCATTAGTAGAGTGATAATTAGGTGCAGGGGGTTTAGTGATGAGCGCCAGACAGTCTTTTCAGTACTGCAAAGGACAAACATGATCAGAGCATGGAAAAGTTATGGCGGGAGAGCAATAACTCCCAGAATCCTCCAATCATTGTGGCCATTGGTCACATTGGCTAGGGCGATGGCTCTTAACCTTTCAGTTACCATGGACCCATTTAAATATCTTTTGTTGTCATGGTCCCCAAGACTTAACTCAAGATTTAAAACCCTAATACCAATGATCATGATGATGACGACGATAATACAACTACTCCAGCCATTAAACCTTCCCTCAGAGGCACTGGAGGGGGAGGGAAGACTTTTCTCCTGCTTTTTCCTGCAAATTTGCGGCTGGAGCAGATTGAATGGCAATGTGTAGGCCCAGCCAGCCAGCCAGCCAGCCAGCCTTTGCCTTGGCTCCTGTCACATTGCCACATCACTGTAGGGAAGAGGTGGGCAAGCAGCCTTCAATCCTTCGTGGACCCCCTGTAAAGACATTGCAGACCCCTGTGGGTCCCTGGACCACAGGTTAAGAACCACTGGGCTAGGAGATTCTGGGAGGTATAGCCCAAAAACAATGGCTGGACTTCATGATCACAGTTACAAATGTGTAACTCAGAGTTACGCATTCATAACTGATTCCTATTCACAATCCCTATCTATGCAGTACTGTAGGGAATGCATGTGTGTGCATGTGCCTTCAAGTTACCTGTTGAATGATGGTGACTCCAAGAATTTCTTAGGTTTTTTTTTTAAGAGAAGGAATACGCTGAGGTGGCCAGTTTCTTCTTCTGAAATATAGCCTACAGCACCTAATACTCATTAGCAGTCTCCCATCCAAGTACTCACCAGGGCTGACCCTGTTTAGCTTCCAAGATTAGATAGGATTTGGTTCCTTCAGGGTATTTAGGTCTAGGGAATACATAGAGATTGTAAAAGTCTCCCAGTCCTGTCTTACTGGGCAGCAGCCACTGCAAGCAATGGGGATCTGTTCTCCTGTTGATCGGGATGCAGCAGACTAATGTTTCCACCATCCCCTTCCACCAGTGATTTCCGATGGGAGGAGGAATTGCAACAGGAATCCTGCTTCTGACTGTCCAACTGGAGAGAGTAGTGAAAATGGGGCTACTGCCCAGTAAGTCAGGATTGGGAGGACTGGACCAGTAAGAACTGGGGGGATTAGGACCATTAAGAACTGAGGGATTGAGACCTGTAAGGACTGCGGGGATTTGGACCAGTAAGGAGTGGGGGGGGGAGTGGGACCAGTAAATCAAGATTGGGGATTGGACCAGGAAATGCTAATTAGCAACACAACTAAGGTAAGTTGTGTAACCACAGAAAATAGAATTTTGGTCAATTTTTTCAAGCTCTGGGGCAGGTTCTGCCAAGCAATGCTTCTTGTGTCTTCTTCTCTTCCCATCTTCAGCAAGGATTTTGCTAAACCATTACTCTGTGGATGCTAGGGGTTGTGGTTCTCCTTGAGATTTATGGGTAGTTAGGTTCAAGGCAGAGTAATGGGGGGGGGGGAATCCTTCATATTTAAATTGGGAAATCCCATTCCATAGAATGTGTTGATGGCTAGTGCTTTTTAAAGGCAATCATACAAATGAATGGATGGGATATGGACAAGGCTTGAAAAATTATATATGGTGCAGAAGTAACAATTCTGAGCATTCCTTGCCTAAGCAAACCCTTTGAAATTCATGGGGTCACCATACCGTCAGCCAGTGACTTGAAGATACATACACACACAAATGCATGCACACTCAACATTGGCAAGTAGATCATGATGAAATGTCCCTGCTTGGAGGTACATCTCCCCCCAAAACAATTAAAAAACAAATCATTGCATTCAAATAACCACCACCATTGAAGGAGGGGGGAAAATCTAACTACGATGAAGACACTGGCAAAATAATAAATGAAATATTACAAAGATTAGCAAATTAAAAAAAAATACAATTTAATCTATCAAGCAAAGGGGGAAAATATGTAAGACCCCGATGAGTGAATGTAAAGGTGCCTAAAGGGTCTCCTATCACATCTGCTCCTCCACTGTGCTACTTTAAAAGCAAACGCTTAAAAATACAGAATTGCATATTCTCTCTGGCTTTTCTTCACAAATGAAGATTCAGGAAGTCCCGTGCTTTCTGCAAGTGCGCTGATGACTAAAAAGGCCAATCCGAGATAGACATGTCCAGTTGCAGAAAGCACAGCAGAAGGTCTCCTTGGGTGATGATTCTGGGTTGTGATTCTTTCTGCATTGTCGTTTCTCTTCAAGACTTGTTTGGCGTGAGTTCTCAAATAAGGCTGCAGCATTGTGGATAGTGCGTCTCCAAGCCTCCCGATGTGAAGCTAGGGTGGACCATTGTTGGTGATCAATTTGGCCGAGCCTGAGATGTTGTTTCAGGGAGTCCTTGTATCGCTCTTTTGGAGCACCCCTCTTATGCTGACCTGTGGCGAGTTCACCATAGAGTATTATTCTTGGGAGGCGATGGTCCTTCATCCTAGAAACATGCCCTGCCCAGCGCAGCTGTATTCTCAATATTATGGCCTCAATGTTGGTGATCCCTGCTTGCTCAAGGACAGCACATTCGTCACATAGTCAGTCCAGTGTATATTTAGGATTGTGCGTAGACAGCGCTGATGAAAGTGTTCAAGGAGTCGTAAGTGGTGGTGATAGGTGACCCATGTTTCAGACCTGTAAAGGAGAATAGACAGTACAATGGCTCTATACACACTGATTTTTGTACTTCGCCTCAGGTGTTTGTTACGCCAGATTCTTTTGTAAAGTCTTCCAAATGCGCTATATGCCTTTGCTAATCTGTGATCGATCTCTTTGTCAATCTTGGCATCTGAGGAGATGATGCTTCCCAGGTAGGTGAACTGCTGAATGGACTGAAGCACAGATTTGCCGACGGCAATGTGGGGATGGTGGTGTTCGTCCTGTGGTGCAGGCTGGTTAAGAACTTCTGTTTTCTTCAGGTTGACTTCCAGCCCAAACAGCTCTGCAGCTGTTGCGAAGCAGGATGTTAGGCGCTGCAGAGCTGCTTCTGTGTGGGCAACAAGGGCAGCATCATAAATGGAAGGGACAGAATTCCATACACAATACTCTCAAATGAAAATACAAAAACATGTATCTACAAAGCTTGAGGTGTAGAGAAACAGGTCTAGGGCACAGTCAAGGGGAGGGCAAATTACTACTCCCATTCATTTTCATTTGATCATCCTTAAATATTATGACTCCCACAAGCACAATGTGTACTTTCGATGTCCCCTCCAGGTTTTCAGTGTAGCTTAATCCTAGGGTAGACAAGATGCAGCCTTTGTTATTCCTGAAAGGGCTCAATCAGCTTTCTCAATATTGTGTGCATGCTTGATCATTTTGTACATTTCTGATTGACGATTACCTAGGACAGTGGTTCTTAACTTTTTCTTTACCAGGGACCCCCTTTAAATATATTTTGTTGCTGCAGAACTCCAGGGCTCAACTTAAGCTTTAAAACAGCATCAACAACAATAATACCTGAACACTGAATCATTAACAATTACACCATCCATTAAAACTTCACTCAGAGGTGCTTCTCTTGCTTCTTCTGGCTAGTTTTGCAGCTGGGGTGGATTGAACAGCAATATGCAGGCCTAGCCAGCCTTTGCCTCAGATCCTGTCACGTGGTCACTCTGCAGTGAGAAGCAGGTTGGCTGAACAGCCTTTAAGTCATCAAGCCTTCACAGACCCCCTGTGAGGACATTGCGGACCCCTGGGGAACTGTGGAAGACCACATGTTAAGAACTACTGACCTAGGAGAATCAACTACATAGAAGTCTTGGTGGGCCAATATGGTTGATCGTTTCAGGGGGTGCTCAGCTCCCCCCACCCTGGCCTCGTCTTAGGAGGGGATGCAGTCAACTGCCCTCCTGTTCCCATATCCATGAAGACCATCAAATTATATCATTATAGGGTAAGGGTGGTGGCTTCCCCTAGAAGGCCAGACTGGGAATCCAGGAAGTCTAGATTTGGCTCCAGGGCCAGAGGGTCCTCCTTGCTGCTGTAACATCTTCTAGTACTGTTTGAACCCACTTTTTTTTTTAAACTGCTTTGCAGTTTCTTGGTCATTTTAATGAATAAAATTGTGTGTGTGTATGCGCACACACATGCATGTGAACACATACACACACACACATATATATCAGATTTCAATCCCCCCACCACCATTCTCGCAAATACATTTTTTTTCTTTATACTACTGCAATAGGTTTCTTTCTGATTTCCAGGATGGGTGAGAGGCAAGCAATGCTCTGGTGGAGGGGAATTTAAGATTCAATTTCTCTTTCTTTCTGAGCTTCTCCTTATTATTATTTTTTTGCGGCAGGTTGGGGGGGATTTAAATAAAATACACCCCCTATTACATGGATGTCAGTTGCTTTGATTTTGTATGAGAATCTGGAACATTGCATTTTCTCTCTGTCGGTCTCCACAACACACTCGCAATGACAAAATGGGCTTGTCGCTGATTAGATTTACCCAAGGAGAAGATCACTCCACAAGATAATGCCATCCTTAACCCAGAGGGCTGCTCATTAGGGATTCTCATCACATCAGCCAGCACTGCCACCTTTGGATCAAAAATGAAATTTGATTCTAGCTTCAGATAATTAATTCCACCTTAGTCAGAATTTTTTAGATCAAAGATCAGCAGCCAGACCATAACAGAACCTCCTCTTTTGAACTCCCATCCTCTTCTCACTCCTCCTCCTAGCTGGCTGAGATCTTTAGGAATATGAGGAATCTGTCTCTCTCATACCCTTCAACTGTCCTATTTTGGTAGGGACAGTCTTAATTCATCTTATCTCTTCCCACTTTTATGGCTGCTTTTAAAATGTCCTGGTTTTTCTCTCTTCCTCTCACTTCCCCCCTTTGTTCTCAACTTACTTCAGTCACTACAAACTGAATTCAAAGTGCAAAAGTAGTTAACAGCCAAACTCAGAGGGAGAAGATGAGAGGGGGGAAGACAGAATCTTTCCCTTCCCTGTAGGCTCAGGCAAAAGCAAACTGCTGCCGCCTCTCCGAGCATGTCTGTTCTTCCTCATTCATAACTTTTGCCATCTTGACCACACTCTGATGTTACTTGGCCACACAGAGCCTGGTTTTCATCTGTGAAATGTTGGAGGGTATTCTCTCCGGGCAGCTCAGATTCTCTGTTTAAACTGGGTTAAACCAACCTTGCAATGTAGAATTGCTACTGTCCAATAGGTCTGCTCAGCCTAGATCAGGAGAAACCCCAAACCTTAATCCTAAGAGTCTAAGAGCCAAAGGTCTCAGCCTGTGTTGGATGATCCTGAGGACCCTGGATGGCTACACTCCTGACTGTATTCCTCCCAAAAAAAATTTGCCCCCCAAAATCTGCTGGCACCTCCCTTGGAGATATGGGAGCATATCTTCAGATATTGTTGAACTGCAACTGTAACTCCCAGCATTCCTCAGCATTGGCTATGCTTCCATAGGTCTGCTGACACTTACAGTCCAACAGCATCTGGGCAGCCAGATAATGCCCAGCCCTGGTCTACGTGTTTCTTTTTCATGTGAACTTGTTAGATGTAAATGCTCCCAACAAGTAAGTCTGATTATGTTCATGAAGGCATATCCATAGTTTTAACTGTATATTGTCTTAAGTTATATTATGAGCTGTCTTTGTCCTATATAAGGGAAAGGTGGGATATGAATTATAGGTCAACCCCCACGTCCATGGGGCATAGGTTCCAAGACCCCTCTGTGGATACCTGAAACCATAGGTAATAGGGAACCCTATTATTTTTAATGAGACGAACACCAGAAGTTGACCATAGAATCACATTTGGAGGAACTAGAAATGCCTAGAGAGGACATATTTGTGGATAAGTGAAACTGTGGATACTGAATCCACGGATATGGGGGTCGACCTGTAACTCAATCAATCAATCAACCAATACCAGAAGGCACAAGAATGGAAACTAGGACAAGATTGGGGAAAGTATGGCTTTCCAGACCTTGTTGGAATCCACTGCCCATCACCCTCATCCAGCTAGTGAAGGATCATGGGAGTTGTAGTCCAGCTCTTTCTGCAGAGCCAGACATCCCCTCCCCCAGCCAGGCTAGGGCCTGGTTTAGTGAACAGAACTTTGGAAAGTGACTATTTTGGACTACAGATCCCAGAACTCTCCTACTGGCTGTGCTGCCTGGGGGATTCTGGGCATTGTAGTAGAAACAGTTACTTAACTTTTGTGTGTTCTGGCCTTAGAGGCTACTATTCTATGTGTCCCTTCCTGATGGGCACATCTGAGTGGCATGAACACATAGAAAAGGGTTCTCCAAGATAAAGAGGACACTCATCTTCCCTATTCTTTTATCAGCTGCTGAGATGAATTCTCAAGTCTGCCCTACTCCATACAGTTGCTATAGAAACATGACTCATGCTTACTTCTGTTTCTTTCTGGTAATGACCCCATTGCATTCTGGCTGTTCGTACACATTCTTGAGAGTTATGTTCATACTCCTCTCATAGTACAATTAGTAAGAACCCTTTGCGACTGTCCCTGGTCCCACACCTCTCTAACAGACCCTGGCTTGGAGCTTCTGCCAAGTATTGAAGGGCTTGCCATTGGCCATTATTTTAGAAACTGCTGGGCTAAGAGCAGGGGCTCTTTCACACTACACAATTTTATACCATTATCATTCTGCTTTGACTGTCATTGTTACATCCTATGGAGTCCTGGGATATGTAGTTCAGTAAGGTATTAGAGCTCTCTGCCTGAGAATTCCAAATTCCTCTCCCGAAATTACAGATCTCAGCATTCTGTAGGATGGATCCATGGGAAGTGACATTTTAGCGCTATTATTGCAGACCCTCTAAGTATCCCGACTTGGCAGGTACAGCCCTGATTAATACTCTGTCACCCCATTTTCCAGCTGTTTTTAAAATGTCCCAGTTTCTCTCTTCCCTTCCCCTTTAATCCTCAGCTTACTTTAGTGGCTGCAAACTGAGTTCAAAGTGCAAAAGCAGTTTGCATTCAATAAACTCAACAGGGAGGGAGAGAGAGAAGAAGAGGAAGAGGCGGTGGCAGACCTTAGGCAAAAGCAATCTTCCCAGTAGGGTCAGGCAAAAACAAACTGCTGGGAGGGAAGATTGAGGTCCTGTCTACACTGCGGAAATACAGCAGTTTGACACCACTTTATTTACCATAGTTCTATCCTATGGGATCCTGATATTTGTAGTTTGTTGGGGCACCAGAGCTCTCTGACAGAAAAGGCAAAATACCTTACAAAACTACAAATACCAGGATTCTATAGGATAGAACTATGGTGGATAAAGAAGAGTCAGACTGTATTGGCGGCGGGGTGGGTATGAACTTCAGCTCCAAGAAGACACCCCCCACCCCATGCTTGGCCAATGAAAAGAGATTGTGGGACCTATAGTTCAAAACATCTGGAGGGCTAGAAGTTCCCTACCTCTGTTTCACACCTGTCAATTCTGTTGCAATATGCACTTTGCATATGGAACTCCTAGCAGAAGACAATAAGATGGACTTGCACTATGGAAGCTCACCTTTCATCAGCATTACAGCTGTCCTCTTATGCCCTATTTCACATAAGCATGTGGGTCAAGGACTTTGGAAGGAAGCATAAAGTGCCCTTCTGGTGTGGGTCAAGCTCAGGTTAATGACTTCCATGCCAAAGGAAGACTTTCGGCAGCCAATATCATTCCCATGACTTTTAAAGATAATTAATACATTAATGGATTAGCGTTATGACTAATTAACTGCTTTATTGGCTTGGGAAAAACATGGCTGCATCTTTGTTATTTTTAGGTATTAGATACACTTTTCTCCATTCACACCTCTAGAGGGATACTTTTTAATGGAGCACCTAGATTTAGAGGAATGGCAAACATTGATGGGATTCATCAGCACACACCTTAATATTCAGTGCCTTTAACATTCTCTAACTGAAGCCTTGCAAACTAAAAGACAGCCAGAGGTGAAACATTTTGCCTAGAAACAGGGCCAACCGGAGACATTTTGCTACCTGAGGGTAGAGCAGCAAACAGTAGCCCTTCATACAAGTCAACCTACAGAGTACCTAAAGCCAGCCAAGTTATTTTAGCACATGAAGCAGAAATCCCACAAATACACCCCTTCCCTGGTGATAATACTGTAATATATTGATATCAAATTAAAGAAGCTACAGTTTGCTGACTCCTGAGATCTGCTGCTTGAGCTAAAGATTGTCTCCTTTAGCTCACTGCTTCCCAAGTTGTCTGGTGTGAGGGAGTGGGATTATGATTTTCCCCCCCAGTGTGTCAAGAACCGAGTGCCATATTTGTGTCCATATGCTACAGTTGTTTCTTTCTATCCTAGAGATTCACCAAGCACTGGTAACCAATGGTTTGTGGGCCAGCATCAGTCCCAGGGCCAGCTTTGAGTAGGGATACTTTAGCCGACAAAGAACAGTTCCGTTACTTGTAGTGACTTAAGAAAGTTCTGTAGTCCAGTCAGAACATGGAAAACTTCGTTGTTTAGATTCCAACTCCCAGAATCCCTCACCTAGCGTAGCTATGCTATTTGGTGGCTTCTGGAAATAGTAGTCCAAAACGAAGGGTTTGTCTATATGAGGCAAAAAAAAAAAAAAAAGTGGATTGCTCAGCAGTAATGGCAATTCGCAGTAGCTGCTATTTGCCTTAACTTTTTTTGGCAGATCACAGGCATGCGAAGCTATCTGCATTTGATATGCAAATGGGCATGCCTGTGGATCAAGATAGAGGCTGAGAGTGAATTACTCATATATTTACTTCAATTTGCCACCACTGGACAGTTTTTTTTTTAAAACATATCCAATGTCTGGAAGAGCAATCTTTCACTTTAACAAAAAGGCAAAAAAAAGAAAAGCATTTTATCACCTTAGCGCTTACTCACTAAGGCAAAAATCCAACATGGTGACTCCGGGTGCTTGTCTTATTAGCAAGCTCCACCCCCCCACGAACGTCTGACCAATCAGCTTTCAACTTCTGCTCACATAGGGAAAGTGAATCAAATCAAATCGCTTGTCCCTACAAGCAGGAATGTGCACCCCCTCCCGCACGGGTTTAAAAAACTTCGGGAAAAGCTGCAAAGGCAGCAGATTCCCCGAGTGTTGGTTGGGACCTTTCAAACTACCTGCTTCCTGACTGCCACCCACCCCATCATGCAAAGATAATCAAGGATTGAATCTGGTACCTTCTGCGTGCAAAGCATATATTCTGGCACTGAGCTGTGGCCTCTTCTGAACCCGACTCACTGTAAAACAGCTCGCTGTGATCATAGGAACCTCGAGGAGGAATAACCTAGTCATTGCTGTTGAATGTCTACTTAGAGAGATACATACACATACACTGTCTTCATACACTGCTGCCTCACTGATGAAAAAGGTTATCATTTAATGTGTTTATCTGAGCAGAGAGCCATGTGCTTTTCCCGATATCTTATCAAGCTCACAATTTGCTATACGTAATAAACATGAAACAACCATGGTAAGACAAATTCTGATGAATTTGCAAAATGGATGGTTCCCATTCAAATTATGGCATTGCTTTATCTCCCTTACCAACAGAGCTGTCTGCATTTCCCCATTATGTCCTCTTTTCCTTTACCGCTTGTGCAAGTTGAATAATGGTTTTAAGGGGTGTTGGAGGCAGAAAGGGAATAGCTAGATATTTGCTTGCAGTTTCCTTCTGCGAACGCTATAAAAACACTGCAAAGACCAGATTTCTGTTGGGGGCAAAAATTCTGTCCAATTAATTAGATAAAGAGCAATCACAACTCTGCAAAAATGTGGAAATGGCAAACACTTACAAAGCTATTATTCCTCTGTCATTTCCACACTCTTGTTACTCAGAAGGCAAAGGCAGGGTTGTTAAAATGAAAACATCCCCAGACTCTCTGGAGATATTACCAGCCATGTATTTAAAAGTTTGATGGCACACTTCCCTCCCTTGGTACCTGGCCTGCTGTTAACATGCCACAGCAATAACAGCTAGGAAACGCCTGTTATTCTCAAGCGTCTTTTCAATCATTTGGAAATGCACATGATTTTTTTTAAGTATTCAATTGCTGTGAAATGATTGCTGGCATATTTTACAACCATCTTTCCAGAAGCTCCTGTTTAACAGCCTTTACAGTATTAGGACTATCCAATAGTTTTGATTGGCAGCCTGATCCCAGATATTCTCTCTGCAAAAGGAAGAAAAAGATGTTAAAGAGTCAGTGAAAATGCTCACACAAGCAATGGCTGAGTGGCAGCAATAAAAGATCTGTAGACCCAGCTTACAAAGTTCAGAATTAACATTTTTAGCATTGCAACTGCTCTCAATATACATATTTAAAAATCTGTCCCCAGCCCATATGAGTTTTTTTGAGTCCCTCTGGCAGAAATTTATATTGATAACCCCAATGTTTCCTTCCCCTCTGTTTCAATTATAACAGCATGGTTGGTAAAGTTGTCTAAAGTCACACTTCCCAGCTGACAGAGAATAATTACTTTTTATCATTGGAAATGTTGGCACTGATTGCAGGAGTCAATGTTCTCTTCCTTGCTGATAGATTGTAATGCCAAAGGGAAATGCAGCTTTATAATCGTATTTCCCCCACCTCCTCACTTTCCATTGAGCAGCAAGATGGCAAGGAAGCACTGTCAAAAGTTGTTTGTGCTGTGCCGTTGATGGTGATGGCAAACAGATTGAAGCATAAATCCTGTTGTTAGTCCTGACCAGAGTAGACCCATTGGAACAATGTGATTTACCTATGTATTGGCTCACCATTTAGCAACTGATTGAATGGGTCTATTCTAGTCGAGATTAACTAACAGGATGCCAGACTGATTATCTACCTGAGGTGGCAGGTACTAAAGCAGCAGTGAGGGTCCCATCATCTTGAGCCTATTCTCTAGTGAATATATTTACAGGTCTTAGCCAGAGCTGTCTAGCTAATAGAAGATTATTACACTACACTGTTATGCTGCCTCCTGTGGACTCCTGGGATTTGCATTTTAAAGAGGGGCATTTAAAACTCTCAGCCACAGAGCTCTTAGGCCTCACTAAACTACAAACCCCAAAAATTCCACAGGAGGCAGCCATAGCAGTTAGTCCAGTTAAAGTGTAATAATAGCACTATAATAAAGTCCTAAACTGTCTTATGCATCATCTTTCCCTAATGCGTCATAGACTGTGTAGTGGCACTCATTGCGAATGTTTCCATAACCATTCCACCAAGGAAAATCCAAAAGTACAGACAACTACATTGATCCATGCCTGTATGTATATACTTCCACACATACAATGCAGGACACTGTCCCATCACCAGTGTTAATATAAAATTTAATTGCTAATCCAGATGGTTCCTTAAAGACAATTCAAAGTACTAAGACCTATAAAGCCCTATATGGCTCAGCTCCAGATTATCTGAAGGACCATCTTCTCCCATATGGACCTACCTGTGTTTTGAGACCTTCTGGCAATGCCATTCTTTCTCTCCCACCTTCCTCACAGGTATATCTGGTGAGAACATGGGAGATGGTCTTCTTGATAGTTGCTCCCAGGGTTTGGAATTCCCTTCCGAGGGCATGTCTACACTGGAGACAACAATCTGATTGAAACTTGGACTACCCTGGCCCAGATTTAACAGCACACCTTACCTGGCAAAAACCCAAATCTGAACCGCTAGTTGCTGGGCTTGTCTACACAATTAATCATCTGGATTTTTTTTTTTTACCTCCAGGCACTTCCATGGCACCATTTCCACTCCGCCCCCCTCAGCACCACTGCCACTGGCTTGCAGTCGCTTGCTCTGACTTCAGAGCAAGCTACTAGCACCAAGGCTTTGCAAACCGGAATGTTCCATCATCAGTATTATGCCATATTGGCCACCATGCACCATCTGGTAGAGGCTGTCTTTTTTGAAAGCTGCCTGGCTATGATTAGTCCTTGGAGCCAAGGTACCATGGACAGAGAGTGGCACCATAGCACTTCCCACCATGGGAAGTTGCCTGTCCTTTTTTGATAGGTAATTTCCCAAGACTCCTCCCATAGTGACTTGGTTCTGAGGACTAATCCATGCCAGGCATTAACGAACTAGGCAGTCCACAGTAGAGGCAGCCTCTGGCGAGAGATGCATTCTTGGGGCTCGCCTCCTTCTCTAATGGCAATATGCAAACTCAGCAGGGAGGTAGGGTTGCATTCACTGCTGCTGAATCCAGTTTCTTCTGTGGTATTCATTGCTACTGCCACTCTCATGCATGTAGGGAGATAATGGATTTCACCCTGCATGTGCTGTGAGACCATCAAACCACTTTCAGGATGGTCCAGTAAGTGAGAAGTTTGCCCCTATAGGATCCTGATCTTGAACTACGAGTCCCAGAAACCTCCATTCAGTATTGCTGTGCTTTTTAAAATTATTCTACCCCCGAGAGGATTCTGCTTAGATGGCCTACAAGAAAGACGATAACCCAGCCATATTGTGTCCAGATGTCAGGGCAACTTTGGCAGAACTAGCATATTTTCCAGATCACTTTTCTCCTCTGTTTCCTTTTATTTTGTCTGCAAATGCCCCTCTGTCACCCTTCATTCCAGCTGTCATTAACAAATGCTGCTGTCATTAACAAATGGATTTGTAGCATAGCTCAAAATTGGGATCCCTGACCAAGTGGTAACATGGTAACTGTTACAATTGATTTCTTTTTTAAAAAAAACCACAACTCCTGGGATGGATTGTCCATTTCCCTTTAAAAGATTATTATAGTAATTTACTCCCCCCCCTCATTCTTAGATGATAAACTTTTATTATAAGCAATGTTTGACAAACTTGAAAGCATTCTCTGGTGTCTCTCTCTAACAGGAGCCATATGGATGTCTAATTCCAAAGTCCCAAAGATCTCATTTAGTTTTATGCTGTGTTGGATTACATGTCAAAGTCGTCACTATGCCATCTGCAAGATTTCTTATGCTCTGAACAGCTTTTCCTCTGGCTCCCTCCATCACAAGAGGCATTCTTTACAGCAAGCTACTCAAATTAGAGTTCTTGTTAAAAGATGTTATACAGCTTAATTTATCCCCTTAACTCTGGTTCTCTAGTTTGGATTCTCAATGCTTATTTTACAAAATGCAGAATAAGAGTTTATTTCTCTATTTAGGGGTCTAATCATGCTCCCATCTCACTAATTGACTGCTCTTTCTGAAAGTTATGTTTGCTCTAAGACTGTGACAAACAGGTTGTGTGCATCTAGGAGTGATGGATTAAATTAGTTTCTTTCCATTTCTCATTTTCCCATTCTTAAATTGGATTCATCCTGAATTTGTGAGAATGTGTATGCATTTTTTTGTGACCACTTCTAACACAAGAATTTTTGAGTATAATACTGCCTAATATACAGATTTTGTTTGCAAACAATTTTCCTAATAAAATACATTTTTAATTTCATTTCACCTTATTTTGCTGTGTACTCTCTCCTGCTATAACTTTGTTGAATGCATTTATTAGATAACTCTGCTGCAAAATTTTGAGACTTTTGAAGAGCAAGCAAGTTTCACATTATATATTTGTTTTGCAAGTATAAATCAGGTAAGCTTGCATTAAAATGTGAACTGAACAAAATTTGTCGCCTTTTCTAGGATGTTACAAAGTCTGTTAGGCCCCATCCAGGTGCAGTGTGATGCTGATTAAGTTTCTGGAGATATTTACTTCCTTCATGTCTGGCTTCTGGGTCTGATCTGGTAAATCTCTTCTGTTTCAATAGATTTATAACTATGCTTAAGATTCATCTTTTTGGTACACTACCACACATGTCCATTTTTTCCATGTTACTGTGAAGTTGAAGCACATGTTGGTAGAGAAGGCTCACAGCCACTGAGTAGTACCTGACATGTTTAAATCGTATGGCATCTCTGAGACAAGAGAGACATGCATTTCAGCCATCCATCTATAACCCCTGATTCCACAATGCTAACAATCCAATCTTAACTATTAAGATGTGTCAACTGAAGGGGGCTACAGTTAGGGATAAACCTCTTCTGCTGGCAGATATACCTTTCCACCATCAGACTTCTCTTCTGCTGGTTAACCTCAGATATCTACTAAAGGGATCTGCAGACAGAGCGATCAACTGGTTAAGATCTACTAAAAGAAGAGAAAGGGTGGGGTGAAGGAATTGTTGAGTAATGCCAGACCAAACTTCCTCCACCTCAGGAACACAGCCTCAGTGCTGGCGTAAATTTAGGCCAACCCCAACTCTTCCCACCCCAACTTTCCTCTCAGTTCACAGCAGGAGCTGCTGAAAGGAAAACCCATAGAAATAGTCTGGTGTGAATGAAAAGGATGTATCTCTACCTCTGCATTGAAGCTTACCTGATTTGGTTTGTGATATAATGATTTGGAAGCAACAGCTTCCATTGCCCTTGATGTGATGGATTGAGAAGAATGGGCTTAGGTAAGTAGCTACAGAGACCATCTGAATTTGGGTTCCAGGTTGAACAATGAAGGAGCTCTCCAAAGTGCTGAACCCTAAGTCCCTAATAGGTTTAGCACCTTGGATCACTCCTTTACGACTCAATCTAAAACTCAGAGTGGCTTTACCATTGCATTGATATCTGAGTCATCAGCCACCCCTGGATGGTTCCATCAAGGTGGTTTGAACTTTCTGCAATGCCACCAAGCTTTGGCTGCCTGCAGTGCACAAGTTCATTTTACAACTTAGGTAACCTTTCATCAGAAGAACAGAATTTTCTCCCTCTGTGCTGAGTTCTGCCTCAACAGTATGGAGCTAAAAATAACTTCATAATGACTGAGTTGAAAGAGAAGAAGTTTGGGTTTTTTTTTGTGGGAGTGGTGAATCAATACAAGGAAATGAGAGAAGTGACTGTCTTGTATTTTGCTTCTTAGGGTTCAAGGAGAAAGGGTACACATTGCATATTTGTTTCCTGGCTCATGGTTGCTGAGGTGCCAACACTGGCTGCCAACATATCAATGCCTTGCTTAAGATATCATCTGAGGGACACGGAGAAAGCAAAGAGCAAACTCCAATGACCTTTGCATCTGCAAACCTTTGCAAAATTGCAGAGCTTGGGAAAGTTACTTTTTGGACTACATTGCCCAGAATTCCCCAGCCAACATGGCCACTGACTATGATCTCTGAGGTGTTCTCAGAGTTGTAGTACAGAAAAGTAACATTGCCAAACTCTGTAGAGTTGTTACTCACTACTGTCATTGCAAATATTCATCTTGAGCTCATTTAGAATATACATTAGTCCAGCTGAGAAAGCATGGCTCTATTGCAAACCGAGTGGAGCTCCCCCCACAAAAGTTCTTCTCTCTGGCTCAGAATTTTAATGAGATTCAGAGCTTAAGTAGTCAACCTTCTACAGAACAGTCATCCAAACACACCCTCTTTGCAGGTGCTTGTTGGGACAAATCCAAGGTACAGTTGATCTCCCACATTCATAGGGATTGGTTCCAGGTCCCACTGTGGATAACAAAATCCGTGGATAATAGTGAACGCCATTGAAAATAATGGGACTTCCATTTTAAAATACCATACAGTTGCCTTGAAGGACCTAGAAAATGGCTAGAGAGGATGCATTTTCTAGGAAGACTCTATGGTAGCTGTGCTGAAACTGAAACCATGGATAAATGAATCAGTGGATACAGGGGTCCACTTGTTTACCTACCTAAACAAGACGGTACCCTCTGTTTCCATGTAGTGGCATCTGTGATCTCCGTGTCAGTGGTGCAATGAATCTGCTTTGGGTTTAAGTCCAGACTTTAAAGAGGTAATTCAAGGTGTTGAATCCTATCCCCCAAATAGGTTCAGCAACATGGGTAGCATCAAAGACTGGACATGGAAGCCAGCATCTACCAATGGTTCCATGCGCAAAAGCCAACTGGACTGGAAGTTGGATCTTTCTTGAACACTGGTGTGAAATGAGTATCTGGGCAAGCCTGGCTAGAACCAGCCAATCCCAGCTCATGGGATGCTGTGAAGGCAAAACCTATGGTGCAGGTCAGTGGGTGAGGGAGGCAATAATTGTCCTAGAGGCTTATCTGTGAAAGAGTTAGTTATGGAAGTCAGAAGACAGAGTGAGGGCCAGTGAGGAAGATATGATCTCCTTGTGGGTACCACAATTCAAGAAGGATATTGATAAGCTGGAACGTGTCCAGAGGAAGGCGACCAAAATGCGGAAAGGTTTGGAAGCCATGTCCTATGAAGAGCAATGACTAGGTTATTCCTCCTAGAGGTTCCTATGACCACAGAGAACTGTTTTACAGTGAGTCAGGTTCAGGAGAGGCCATCGCTCCGTGTCAGAATGCATGCTTTGCACGCAGAAGGTGCCAGATTCAATCCTTGATTATTCTTGCATGCAGGGGTGTGGGTGGGAGGTCAGGAAGCAGGTAGTTTGAAAGTTCCCAACCAACATTCTGGGAATACACTACCAATTTGTGCAGACAATACTGGGTAGATGTCTGACATAGAATCAGAGGTTGGAAACATTTTGTTTTGGACTACTGTTTCCAGAAGCCACCATGAGGAGTGGCTTAGGGACCTGGTTATGTTTAGCCTGGAGAAGAGAAGGAGCCCTGGTGGTGCAGTGGTTAAATGCCAGTACTGCAAGCCACCACGTTGCAAGTTCGATTCCAGCCGGCTCCAAGGTTCACTCAGCCTTCCATCCTTTCGTAGGTCGGTAAATTGAGTACCCAGCTTGTGGGGGGCAATTAGCTAACACACATTGGAAACTGTTTAATGCAGTGTAGATGTGTAAATAGCTATTGCTTAAAACAATTTGTAAGCCGCTCTGATAGCCTTGTGGCTGAAGAGCGGGGTATAAATAAATAAATAAATAAATAAATAGAAGTGACATGATAGCCATGTTTAAATATTTAAAGAGATGTCATACTGAAGATGGAGCAAGCTTGTTTTCTGTGGCTCCAGAGACTAGGAAACGGAGAAATGAACACAAACTACAGGAAAAGAGATTCCACCTAAACATTAGGAAAACATTCCTGACTTTAAGAGCTGTTTGACAGTGGAATGTGCTGCCTGATAGTGTGATGGAGTCTCCTTCTTTGGAGAGGCTGGATGGCCATATGTTGGGAGTGCTTTGACTGTGTATTCCTGCATGGCAGAATGGGGTTGGACTAGAGGGCCCTTGTGGTCTCTTCCAGCTCTGTGATTCTATGATCTGAATAAGTTTTTCTGAGCTGGGAATACAGAAAGAATTCAGGGAGTTTAAGTTTAACTTAATTGTTACACAGGTCACCCCCACTGCATATGCATGGAACCAATATCCACTGTTTCAGTTATCCACAGCTGAAAAAATAGAGACACATACCATAGAGTTGTATTGGAAAATGCCTAGAGATGTGTCCTCTCTAGGAATTGCTAGGTCCTCCAATGCAACTATGGTGTGTTTGTATAGGAAATCCTTTATTTTATTAGGGCTTGCTATTATCCACAGTTTCACTTATAAATGTTAAATCCAGGAGTATATCCTCTGTGGATATGGGGGTGGGGGCAATCTGTATAATACATATTTACTCATTTTCTACAACTATGTCTGACTATTTTCACTTAAGAATTGCAAAGGAAAAGTGGTCACACTTTACTACGCTGAACCTATTGATCAACATGTTGGCTCTCTGTTATGTCCTGCAAGGCGTTCAGCGACAAATACAAAAACTAGGCCCACTGAGAAGCCAACTATCAGCACTGTCTGACATGCTTGTCCTCAACAGTAGCTATTACAGCAGAGTGCAGCAGCCATTAGCAATATTTGGCAATATGGCACTGACCAACCTTGAAATGATGCCCAGACACAGTTGACTTTTTCCAAAGTCCTCAGAGGCTCTTTATCTCTTGTTGCAAGATATATCACCAACATACAATGTCTGAAGTAATGCAAAATACTCACAATACTCAACCCATCACTCTCAGCAAACTCACACAGCAACTACTCCGACCCACCACAATCCACTCACTACAACCCACACCTACTCTGTGTCTTAGCTCACTCATATGCTGTGGTGATTACTCAGGGTTGACACCTGGTGTTACACACCCTTCACAGCCATGCAAAATATTTTACCTAGTCTTAAAGGAACATTGTTCCCAAGACAACACAGCCACTTGTCTGGAATAGCAGCCACCTTGAGACTTCAGTGCCAGATCCAGGGAGGGAATCTTTAGAGTAGAAGGGCAAGGTCTGTAATTGGAGCCCAAGAGTTGAGACTGTGGGGCTAACTTGGATAGGGGCCTGTCCCAACTGGCAATGAAAGAGCATCTCCCAGCACCCCTGAAGGCAGCAGCCTAGCTTAATGGGTACAGAGTGTGAAGAACACACCAGCTGAATTTACCCAATTATTCAGCCTGGCCGTCTGCCACTGCTACCTTCATTTCAGACTTCTCCCTTTATCCGTTCTCTAGACTGGGGTCTGAATTTTTATGGATAGAATGTGGTCTGAAAATCTCCCAATATTATAACCAATTATACAACAGACTCATCCACTCTTTGTCTCACACTCTCCATTTCCACTCACTCTGTCAACCATTCAGCTTCAACACTCTCCAACTGCACAGACCCAAACTCCAAACCCAAACTTCACACAGACTTAACTGACAGAACCTCTCTCTCTTAACTGACACCCACACACTTCAAACTCTCTGAAACCCTTCACATTCCAGTTTACTGCTCTGGGATCGGCTCCCTCATTCTCTCTTCTCATTCCATCACCAGCTCATCACACAGGGCAGGTTGTGTGGGACGTAACTCTTTCCTCCAACACTGCCACCTCCCAACCTCTCCTGCCTGAGGCAATCATCTTACTCTGCCATATATTAGAGACAGCCTGAGTGCCTGCTCACAGCTTGTGCTGGAGGAGAAAGCTGTGTGTGGAGGATGTAAAGAATATCCATACAATTCTTGGTCACAGTAAGAAAGACCGTCTTGACTTATTGATATAAGGCTGTGAAGAAATCTCTAGCCTCCATGTGAGTTCTCACCTGCAGACAGGAAGCCCCAGCTGCCTAGGCAAAAAAGGAGACTAACAACAGGGTTTAAAAACTCTTAACAGGCCTCCGACATGGAGCTGGTGATAGTGGCAGCTGATGGCTTCCATGTCAGTGGGATGATGAATCCACTCCAGGTTTAAGCTCAGCTTTAAAGGAGCTAATATACTGGACCCTATTCCCAGAAGAACTGCTTTAAAGTTCAGGCTAAAACTCAAGAGTGGATTATGTAGGACTCACCAGCTGCCCTTGTTTTGTGAGCAACTTTCTCCTGAGTGGGTCATAGTTTGTGGGAGAGCTGATTTCACAGAAATGAGTCATGCAAGATGATGGAAGAAAAGTACTGGGAAATGAATTCAGCAACACTGGGGAAAAGCAAAAGAAAATCGGTTGGACAAAGCAAAACATCACTTTATCGAACTGCAGAGGCGGGCAGACATCCATTCAGGTTTGGCATAGAATTTGAGAATTCGACAAACCCAGAGTCAAGCGTGGGCTAAACAAGTGAGTTTCTGGCTTGGTTTTGACAGAGCTATAAATCAGACTTATAGTAGTCTTTCATGAGATTCTGCTTACCAGCTTGTTTCAGTTTCTTCCTATGTCCTACACTGTCATCTCCATTACTGATAATAAGGTCACACAAAGAAGTGGGCGTTGCTCCAAATACTGGAATTTTCTATCTTCTAAGATTTACCAAAATCCAAGCCTGCTTCTGCACTACACGAGTTATAGCAGTCTGATATCACCATGACTGCCATGGCTCCACTCTATGGAATCCTGGAATTTGGAGTTTGGTAGGATATTTGGCATTCTCTGCTAGAGAGTTCTAGTGCCTGTCTACAGAGGAGTCTAAGTATCTCCCCAAACTACAAATTCCAGGATTCTGTAGGATGAAGCTATGATGATTAAAGTTGCCTGAAACTGGATTAATTGTGCAGTGTAGATTATAGCATTGGTGCAGCAGATTAGGATATTTGTCAAAGGACTGAAGTCCACTGAGGCTAGAAAGTTACAGTTACAGTTACAATACAAGTATTTAGTTACTATTACAATTACAATTTAAAATGGTAATTATATTCTTTCCTGTTTCTTCAAATTAACTGAGTAGTAGCCTTAATTACTCTTTAAAATAGCGGAATGCTAGAAGTCAGTGGCTTGCAGTCCCAAACAAATCTGCTCCAGGTTTCAGTATGAGTTTTAAAAGCTTTTAAAGTTCACACTAAAATCTGGAGCATGTCCAGTGCCCTACGGACATGGTAACTGTCAGCTGCTGCCACTTGCAAGAAATGTCTTCTAACTCTGAAGCCACTTCTTAGAACTGTCTACTACGGAATGGAACCTATTTTGGGGATAATGCTTAGCACCTTGGACAACTCCTCTAAAGTTTCTTTAAAGAACAGCTCCTTTCAAGGTCCTGCTGAACCTTCTCCCCAGCTTCAAGACCTTGGGTGTCTTCATTAAAATTTAAACTAAAGCCCAGAGCAGATTTACCACTCCACTGACATTGCTGTCAACAGCTGCCACTGGACCCAAATCTCCCCTCCCTACACCAGGTTGTGTCTCTTGTTCCAGAAAATGAAGCACTGGATAGAATGAAGATGAATGTCATTTACACAGCTGGATGGGGTGAAGGAAAGAGATAGCGGGAAAATACCTTTAGGCTACGACCCAGATACACAGAGAATTAGAAGCTTTCTCCAAAAGGAGAAATGAAACACGCTTCCACCCACCCACCCATCCACTGACAAATGCATGCACTTGCCCTGTATATATTCCTCTCCAGTTTCTCTGCAAAAGCTCATTCATGCCTTTATCTTCTCTAGATTAGATCACCGCAAGGCCTGCTTGCTGCTCTATCAAGCAGTTTGATTATTAAGGATTCTGCTTGTACAAAATTTCTGCAGCTGCCAGCATCGTATTTCATGCAAGAAAGAACAAGGCACATAGAGACTGTCTCTTTCTCTTTCTCTCTTTCTCCCCATTCCAATCACTGTACAGGCTCCCTATGAAATAACAGATTGATTTTTTAAAATCTTCTTATTAACCTCAAAGTCTCACCGCAGCCTGGGCACCAGCTCTCCGAACAGCGTGGATTTAATTATAAGACAGGCCTATCCAAAGTCTCCGTGGCCCACAAATTCCCAATTATTTCGTTGTCAAAGTTGTTGTAATTTGAACAGCGGATGACAGGGGGTGCTGGCATCTGCCCCCTCATGGCGCCGCAAGGCGTTTCACTTCTGTCTGAGGGCTTGATAGCTTTGTGTGCCTACTCACAAATATAATTTTGAAGCTGTTTCTCACAATGGTAGCAACAGGCTGGTTTGTTCAACTGTCTTTACAGCCATCGAGTTGACTTGTGTTGCAATGTTAACTGAGGAGGACAACTGGAGTCTTGGATGTTATTTAATGTAGAAGTTGGATTGCAACTCCCATCCTCTCTAGCCAGCATTTAGGGATGATGGACTTTGCAGCTTACCAATAGCTGGTGGACTACACATTCCCCATCCCTGAGTTCTAGCTATGTCAGGGTGTGCATCTGAGAAAGTGAGTGTATGATGTTCTATAACAAAAAAGTTGAGTCCTATGGGAAATTCATATGCCTGAAGCCCAGTCTCCATGCAGCTTCGGGCCAGGTTATCACATGTCACTACAAGGCTGTTTTTGTCACTCCTGAACTACCCTTTTTTCTTTTCCTTTTTGGCAAAGAGAGGGTGAACTCTCCCTCTTGAAAAACCCTCCAGAAGCATCTTCCCAACTGAGTAACTGTCCTCTATTTCTTGTTGTTCTTGCATGCCTTCAGGTTGACTCCAACTTATGGAGACCAATCCTAGGGCTTTCTTGGCAAGATTGGGTCAGAGGCCATTTGCCACCATTGTCTTCCTCTGAGGCTGAGAGAGTGTGGCTTGCCCAAGGTCACCCAGTGAATTTCCATGACTAATTGAGGATTTGAACTCTGGTCTTCCAGTCCAACACTCAAATAGATACACCATACTGGCTCTTGCCTTCTCTGTTTAACACCCCATTTTTCAAAGCCAGAAGTTTTGAAAACTTTTATCTATTTCTGCTTTCCTTTTTAAGCATTTTTGGTAGTCTATAAAACCCCTAGTGGGTTCTATGGGGAAAATTACCTCCTTGACCCCCTGAAGTTGCCTGTCTCATCTGCAATTTATACTTATTTCATTTTCCCTTCAGAATAGGAAGGCTTATCTATCATATGGCTTTGCCCCAGCTTTTTCCCTATGATTTGTGTACAACAGCTAAGGAACCTGTGTCTCCCGGTCCCCACCTAAGAAACATTTTGGTCTTCTTTCTGGAGCATTTTACCACTCTGCACAATGATAGACTTAAAGGAGTAAATCCCATCAGGCCTCATAAAGAGAGAATACATTCGGAGAGTCTGCAATAGCATGTCTCACTCACTTTCATGCTGCTGCCCACTGCATAATAATAGTCCTATCTCTGCACCATGACCAAGCAGAGAATGCATTAGGGATATTGGGACCAGCCCTCCCCCCACCCTTCACAGTACATCTGCATTGGAGTTGGGACTAGAATATGAAATATAAAGCCTTCTGCTCCCCTGCCTGTCAGTGACTTAGTACAGATGAACAGCGAAAGGCTCAGTGTCTTCAGCCATGTCTGCCTTCTCAGGCATCGGTTCCATACCCAAAACATGACTGCACTGAACTGAAGCTGCCTAATGCTCTGTGCATAAGATATGCAGTCAGTCTGTGCCACTCTGGACTGAAGTTGTCCAGGCATCTTGTACAATGTTATTGCTAAGGGATGTCTGGTTCAGAGAGCTGCCCTTTGCTGATTCCAGAGCTGTTTCCAGAACTTGAGAGTATAAACAGATGCCTTCTCATTCCAGAGTGGGGGAGAGATTCCAGAACAGCCAGAAGCTCTCAGATAGAGATAGAAAACATATCTATTAATATTCACATCCTCCTCTGAAAAAAAGAGGTTTCTGATACATGTAACATTCCTCTTGACAAAAATACCCACAAGTTTCTTTGCACTTTGCAGTTCTTTTCTACATAAATGCAATGCTTTTCCTGCACAGAAAATGTGTGTGCTGGGCAGAAATCTTCTCTGGAATTCATGAGCGCAGTTACAAACATGTAACCTAGAGTTATGCATTTGTAAATTATTTACATTCATGATCCTCACATATTCAAGAGTGCAGAAAATATGTAGGGATCATAAAAAACCCCGAATCTGGACTTACTGGATATCAACTGCTGTGAGCAACAAGGGTCTGTTCTCCTGTTGATTGAGATGCAGTAGAGTGATGTTTCCTCTGCTTTTTTGTGAGTGATCTTCCGTGCAAAGAGGAACTGTGACAGGGATCCCGTTTCTGACTGTTGCACCAGAGATTGCTCACAGGAAGGGGTAGAAATATCTGTCTGTTGTATCCTGGTCGACAGGAGAACAGACCCCATTGGTCTCATTGGCTGCTGCTCAGTAAGACAGGATTGGGGAAGGAGGGGTCAGGCCAGGAGACAGTATTAGTTAAGTATACTTAACTAAGGTCTTTATCAGACATGGCAAAAATTGCAGGATCACGATGCCATGATAGCTTGAACAGGTCCCACTATCGCATGACATCGTAGTCCTCCCGTACTTACTGTGTGCTCCAGCTGCAAATAAAGTGTTGCTTTCCATTGACAGGACAAGCTGTCAATTGCTCTCACTATCGCTCTTTTCTTTGTATTGAAGAGTGTGCAAAAATACACCCTGCTGTAATTGCAAGATTACTGCATGAATGGGCAGTCTTCTTTCCCCCACTCCCTGTTCCCAATGAAAAAATGTCTGGGTAAGAATGTGAAAACTATCCACAAGAAGCTCTTTGTATGAACTGTCCCATTTTGTTTGCACATTTTTAGGTGTGTTAAAGTGTTTGTATTGATTTACTTTGTTGATAAAGGGTTTTTGTGTGTGTGTGTGTGCTTTTAAGTGCACTCACGTCTTCTCATGAGAACCACCAAAATCTCACCCATGCTAAATCATGGAAGTAAACTCCCATTCCTAAAGTGATAATGGTTCTTGTGTGATAATTCTGTGGCATTTGAATTGTGTGATTACAGTGATGTGTGATAAGAAATGTAATAATGCTTTGGTTTCCTCATCTGTGGAATTACAACATTATTAGCTGCTAGTCTGATAAAGTCCTAAATTACTTAGGTAACTACATAGCTGATCAAGAATCTTAGCCCTTATTTTCTGTGCATAAGAAAGAGTGCACAAAAGTTTTCTGCTATTTTCTCTGATGGAAAAGCACTGCATGTCTGTGCAAATCAGTTTCTGACTAAGCAACCCCAAAGTGGAAACAGTGGCCAAAAAAAATGTGAAGTCGAAGGCTTTCACAACCAGCATCCATAGATTTTCCTTGGTTTTTTTTTCCAGGCTGTGAGAAATAGTTTCTTTCTGATATTTCACCTTCACATAAACTCCACACACACACCTACCCAACCATTCTCGGAGGATGCCAGTCACAGATGCAGGCGAAAGAAATTATTCCAGAACACGGCCTCACAGCCCGGGGAAAAAACCAAGGAAAATCAGTGAACAAAAAAATTGCCCAGAAATTCTCACATTCTTGCGCAATGTAGGGAAAACTGCTAAAATGATTTGTTCTAGCATGCGAGAATGGAATGAGCAAAGGTTTCCCTTTCTGCTTTTGGACAGACATCACTGGCATAGGGGGAAATGGGGCATAGTTGGAGAGGAGCTAAAGGTCCAAAGGAAAGGCCTGAAGGTCTACATTTGCCCACAGGGTAGAGTTTCTGCATTCCTGGATGAGAGTCACAAGGAATGCATCTTCCTCCCTTCCTAGAGATGGGATAACATTTTGAGTTAAATGGACTGTTCCAAAAAAGAATACTAGTAGTGAGTATTGTATTGTCCGAAGGCAAGAAGACTGGTTCCCACAGAAGAAATAGGGGGATGCATCATCTTTGAGGCGGTGACCTAAGCAGTCCTCTCTAAGGTGCCATTACCCAGTAATCATTGGCATATTATGGAAGGCGGCTGTATCAATTACCAACCTAAGATAGCGCTTCATCCCTGCTAATGAGGCACCAAGCCTCCATCATATTCTGTAGTCATGCAGAAAAATGAGCTAACTGATATGCCAAGGCAGACTATCAAGAGACTTCCAGATAGAGCAGAGAGATTAATGTGAAATGCAAAGCTGGAATGAGCACTTGCCAAACATATGTAAAGGAACAAGGATTTATCTAAGCAGGTCAAAAACAAGGTTTCTGCTTCAGATGATAACACAGATAAACGAGGAGACGGGGCAATGGTGAAGCGTCAGCATTGCTGCAGAGAGCAGGTTCACCGTGTTCTGTTTCCTGGCCCATTCATAGCAACAGGTGCTCACATGAGAAGTCTGCTCACTAGAGGAACATAGTCATGGGTTAAGAGCACACATGGCTGGCACAGCAACAGAGGAGCATGCTGCCATATGTCTCTGCAAGCCCACAGGTCTCCTCAACCCATCTTACAGAGATGCAAACAGCTGGGTATGGAAAAAGTACCCTTTTTGACTACAGTTCCCTGAGTATCCCACCCAGCATGAATAGTGGCCATGCCGGTTGGGGAGTTCTGGGAATTGTAACAGTAAAATTTCCATGCTCTGGTAAATGGAAAGGGCTGGTGGAGGCCTGCCTGGGGTGAAGGTTAAAATGTCCCCCTCCACAGTTCCACTTGCAGAAGCCAACTGGAATCATTGGCAGATAAGTCTTACTTTGTCCATGGTCTTATGGGTAGCTTGTAAGAATGAGCAGCAGCTTCAGGCAGCTGAGTTTTGGTATCATGAAATGACAGCAATTGATTAATTATTGAAGATATTTCTGTTGCATCATTTGTTGTCATTGTTGGCTGAGATTCTAGATCAGCTACTTAGTCACATAACTACCTTATTTATGTAGCTAAGCAGTATCACCCAACTCAACCCCAACCCCCAATCCAGATTTACTGGGCAGCAGTCACTGTGAGTTATGGGGGTGTCATGATGGAATCCCATCATACTGCCTCAAGGTTGATTGCAACTCCCATTATTCTGCCAGAGAACTATAACTCCCTTTATATGTGAACAGATTATTTTGCCAGCATAGTATCAAGTAAGAAAAGGGTTAATGAAAGGGAGGGTCTAAAACACCACCTCCAAAGAAGCTAACAAGATGACATCAAAGACATCACACCACCTGACCTGGAATGGCCAATCACAGCTCTGGATCCGGGAACTCTAAGATATAACTGCTTTTGTGTGAGGCCATTTTGGTAGAACAAGACAGACCATGTGGATTTGAGGACTTAAGTATGGCTGGTAGAGTAAGTGTCTGATCTTCTGTTGATCAGGATGCCTCAGACTGATATTTCCATCTCCCTCTCATGAGCTGTCTCTGGTGCAAGGAGGAATTATGCTTGGGATCCTGCTTCTGATTGTCACACCAGAAATTACTTGCAGGAGACATTCAGAGCAGATACGGGGCTCAGACAGGAGGAAGGCAGGTTAGGGTGTTTTAAAATAAAACCTGTTTTAAATCCATTTCCACCAGGAGGAAATGGATCAGGCCCTGCTGGAAGGCTGTCCCAGCAGGCTAGCCCTTGCTGAAGCTGCCAATCTGCCTCACTCTCCTGGAAGGAAGGAAGGAGTCCCACAGCATGTGACCAAGGTTGGTCCAAATGCAGGGGGCCTTGGTCATGTGTTGTGGGCCCTCTTCCTGCCTTCTGAGACAGCGTGGGAAATGGCGGTGGTGGCTGCAGCAACAAACCAGCTTGCCCATCTGGACTTCCTCCATGGAATGGAGGGAACAGGGGAACACAGGCCAGATCCATGGCCAGGATACACCTGGCTTGTGTAGATGAACCCTAAATCTTTGGCTGCATCTGTATGTGCCTCACCTCTTTCCCCCCCTTTGGGTCCCTTCACACCTTGTGTTAGGTGGTGGGGGAAGTTGAATGCTATAGAGACAGGAGTTCCGTGGAGTCAGGGGAGGAGGAAGGAGAGTTGTCCGTATGGCTTGGAAGGAGCGAGAGGTTGTGACTGGAGATTTTCAGACCGCATTTTACCGTGGCTCATGCGGGAGGAGCTTCCGGGAGAGGGATGGCGGTCTTGTGCGGCAGAGGGTCGTTTTCGGACACCGCCGTCCCTCTCCCGAAACCATCCATGTCACTTCCGTGAAGCTTCGGAAGCCGCAGAGCCATATTTTAATCACGGGCAAAGTCGAGAGGCCTTGGATGGAAGTGCAGGAAGAAGAGGGGTGGTTTCCCCCACTAGGGAGAACCAGGGCCCTTCTGGCACCAGGGCTCATGGGGACGGCTTCTCCAGCCGATGACCATGTGGGGTGTTGTATTGGGTGGTGGGGTTGTGAGCTTTCTCAAGAGGATGGAACAAGACACTGCTCACTTGTAGATTTTTAGATAAGAAATCTACACATTCGTGGATTTGGCATTCACAGTTTTAAGTATTCACGGCTTGAAAATATTATTTAAAAAATAATAATCCAAAAAGCAAACCTTGATTTTGCCATCTTATGTAAGGGACACCATTTTGCTATGCTATTGCATATAATGGGGCTTGAGTATTCACAGATTTGGGTATTCACAGGGGGTCCTGGAACCAAACCCCAGCAAATGTGAAGGGACAACTGTATTTGTGTCTAAAATTTGCTTCAAACTACAGGAAAAGAGATTCCACCTAAACATTAGGAGCAATTTCCTGACAGTAAGAGCTGTTCAGCAGTGGAATTAAGTGGGGAGTCTCTTTCTTTGGGTTTTTTTTTTTAACAACAGTAACAATTGCACAACACTGCAGTTCTAAACTGCACAATTGTCATTTGGTTTGGAATGTCCTAAAATCTCAACATGACGCCAGCTATTAATTCAAGAGTCCTAAAAGGCTGTAACAACAACAACAGTAATAACAATATAAACCATTTAGTCTCAAAGGCGCTGCGAGATTCTTTCTTCCCATCAGCCCCATTTCCCTTTTTGTAGCATAGAATGACTAAATGTTATGCACTGCAGTGACAAAAATTATGTATGGCAAGTCTTTCTGCGCAACAGGTTTTTCTTTGTTTGTTCTAGTACTCAGAAATATACATATACATATATATATATATATATATATATATATATATAATCTAGGAGTGCATCAGGCATTGCCAGCAGGTATGTAGGAGGAATGAAACTCACGTTATAATCCTTCTTGCAAGTTGGTCTTTTGATCCAAGTACACAATAGGCACGCACACATGTGCATGCATCAAAGGCCAAGCCCAGCATGCCCCTCTCTTTCCTATCTGTTATCTGAAAGCTGCACAACTGTGGATTCTAAACTTTTTATTTCAGAGCAGGGAAGAAGTCTATTTGATGGCTGCCTTCAGTTCTCACTGAACTGCTTAAGGAGTTGAGCCCTCTTGAAAGGGCTAGACTCTTCCCCTCCAAAGGAAGCCCCAGGGGTCCTCTCCCCCTCAAAAATGTATATTTATTTGTAGAAGAGGACAAGAGATCCTGAGAACTGTCTTTAGGTCTTTTCTGCTGCAGTGTAGTATAGCTATAGAAAATTCTGTATCACGATCAAGGGTATGACTATCTCCCTGTCTCAATATCCTTCAGTTTCCCCAAATCTCACCTGCATTCGCTTCCCATCCTTGCTTCATATCAGGTTGCAAGAATTTGTGTTTTGTTCATCTACTGGAATGTGTGACTTTTTAATGTGTTCTTTTCCTAATTTGTGCATTGATTTGCATGTAGCACCTAATTTACTTAACCTTTTCCCATTGACTGAAATGTATTTCTGTCTATTTTTCAATTACCTGTGTTTTAGCTATTTACATTTTAAAATATGGTTTTATGTGCACTTTTGACTTTATCAGACCATGCAACTAAGTTGTCATAAGGATGCCTATTGATCGTGAAATGGCGTGCGTACCAGGCGATGTTGTCCTTTTGTGATCACATATTATTAAAAAGCTGTACCGGTACTTTTTATTAATGGACCAAGCTATCAATTGATCCCCTGTGCCAGCATTGCCGGTGTTTGGATCCATGTGCCATTGTACTCACATGAATGCAGCATCAATGGCCAGTCCAGCCAGAACACTTCCAGGTGATATTGCGACATCCAGGTAGGTGACACACTTTTTTATGAGCATCCTCAGTTTACTTGGGACTTTTATAGTGTGTTATGTGCTTTGTGTAACTTTTACTTTATCAGTTTAAAGCCCTCCCCTGCTTCCCAAAAGCTGCCAGGAACACAGGCAAGTAGAGAGGAAATTAGGTTTATTTCTTTGCAGGTAATTAAATAAAGCTAATTCTTCACTGACACGTGCACAGTTATGCACTTGCACAAAGCTAAAACTCTATTCAAAAGGGTTTTTTCCCCATACAGCTATACCTACAGACTTGGGTGAGGAGTTTGGCAATGTCTTATCAATACACACGTGTACTTTGGCAATGGGGGAGGAATTGAACTCCAAGCTCTGACAAAGGACACATCCACAATGCTTTGCAAAATTCGGAAACAGAAATCAGTCTGCTATTACTTGAATTGCATGAGGGTCCGTGGGGATCCCACTAGTGTCCGAATCCTAATATGGGGAACTTTAAATAGCTCAAGATGGCAATGACAGGCCAGGTAACTGCGGGATCTTTTGACCTATGTACACTGGTAGTAACTGAGAAGACTTCAAGCCAGGGGCTGAAAATATGGTTTTTATTGAAAAATAACAAGAGAACACACACACACACACACATACACTCAGGCTTCAAGCAGTCACACAAGGCTATCAAAAAAGTAGGAAGTATTTGGATAGAAGAATAGATTGAGGGATGGTGGGTAATATTGTACCTATCCGAAGAGCAGAGATTTGTACAGCAGGAGGAGCTCAGAATATCGTTCTGAGGGTTATGCAGCAAACCAGAAGCATGGAGGTATGAAGAGGAACTGCAGGCACTTTGGTGGCATTTTGGGGTCATATTTATATTTGATATTTCCCCTGCAGGGGCGAGTTTGAGTGGAATACTCTGTCAGTTTCACATCTCCAGATGTGTTAACGATTGGTCATGGGTTAAACATTGAACTTGAGTGGTCTGGGTCAAACCTCTGTTGTTTTAGGAAGAGGTGCAAGGAAAAAACAGTTTTGCAAGCAAAGAGAGCTCAGCTACTGTTGATTGGATTAGCGAATGACTCATTTCCAGAGCTGCCCAGGAAGAATTAGCACATTATCTCCCTAACTAATCAGTTCCATGGGACTTCTTTTAATTCTCACCTGGGTGTGTGTTTTTAAGGAATTTTAGCAGGCTACTGCTTTATGTTTTCCAAGCAAACCTTGGCTCCTTGTTTGGGAGGTCTCTAATCTACCTTTAACTCTGTAGAGTGCCAATTATAATCCAATATATGAAATACAGCCAATCAATGAGTTATGAAAAGGTGGGGGCCTGTCAGGGTAGTTTACTCTGGATAATTCCTAATTCATCAGAACAAGTGTACTTTTGAAAATAAGTCCAGTTAATGAAGAACTCCAATATCTGGGGAGAAATGCAGATAAGAAAAAAATTGAAAGCATCTGCAACTGAAATTTCTAGTTCTAGTGACAGTAGACCAATATGTTCTATCTCTCTCTGGCTTTTCTTCGCAAACGAAGATTCAGGAAGGACTCATCCTGTGCTTTCTGCAAGCGCGCTGATGACTAAAAAGGCCAATCCGAGATAAACAAGTCCGGTTGCAGAAAGCACAGCAGAAGTTCTCCTTGGGTGATGTTTCTGGGTTGTGATTCTTTCTGCGTTGTCGTTTCTCTTCAAGACTTGTTCGGTGTGAGTTCTCAAATAAGGCTGCAGCATTGTGGATAGTGCGTCTCCATGCCTCCCGATGTGAGGCCATGGCAGACCATTGTTGGTGATCAATTTGGCCGAGCCTGAGATGTTGTTTCAGGGAGTCCTTGTATCGCTCTTTTGGAGCACCCCTCTTATGCTGACCCGTGGTGAGTTCACCGTAGAGTACTATTTTTGGGAGGCGATGGTCCTCCATCCTAGAAACGTGCCCTGCCCAGCGCAGCTGAGTTCTCAATATCATGGCCTCAATGCTGGTGATCCCTGCTTGCTCGAGGACAGCAACATTCGTCACATAGTCAGGCCAGTGTATATTTAGGATTGTGCATAAACAGTGCTTATGGAAGCGTTCGAGGAGTCATAAGTGGTGGTGATAAGTGACCCATGTTTCAGATCCATAAAGGAGAATAGACAGTACAATGGCTCTATACACACTGATTTTTGGGCTTCACCTCAGGTGTTTATTACTCCAGACTCTTTTGTGAAGTCTTCCAAATGCACTATATGCCTTTGCTACTCTGTGATCGATCTCTTTGTCAATCTTGGCATCTGAGGAGATGATGCTTCCCATGTAGGTGAACTGCTGAACGGACTTGAGCACAGATTTGCCGACGGCAATGTGGGGATGGTGGTGTTCATCCTGTGGTGCAGGCTGGTAAAGAAGTTCCATTTTCTTCAGGTTGACTTCCAGCCCAAACAGCTCTGCAGCTGTTGCGAAACAGGGTATTAGGTGCTGCAGAGCTGCTTTTGTGTGGGCAATAAGGGCAGCATCATCAGCGAAGAGCAGCTCATGGACTAGATAGTTTAGAGTCTTGGGAGATTTTCAGACCTGCAAAAATTCATGTCTGCCGCGCGAGCAGCCTCCCGAAACTGCTGCGCGGCAAGGGTCTTCTTCGGACGACGCTGTGCCTCTTGCGAAACAGTCCGTGTCACTTCCGTGAAGCTTCGGACGGCTCGGTGCCATATTTCAATCTTGGGCAGCCTCCGTGATTGAAATATTGCGCCGAGCCGTCCGAAGCTTCACGGAAGTGACACGGACGGTTTCGCAAGAGGCACAGCGTCATCCGAAGAAGACCCTTGCCGCGCAGCAGTTTCGGGAGGCTGCTCGCGCGGCAGACATGAATTTTTGCAGGTCTGAAAATCTCCTTAGTGTGAGCCCTCAGACAGCTTGAGTTAACAAGCTACCATCAGTACGGTAACGTATATAGATGCCGTCGTCTTCTTCAAGCTCTGCCGTAGCCCTTTGGAGCATCATGCTGAAGAAGATTGTAAATAAAGTTGGAGCAAGAACACAACCTTGCTTCACTCCATTACTTATTAGAAAGGGCTCTGAAAGAGCATTGCCATATCTGACTTGACTGCGCTGGCCCTCGTGTAGCAAGATAATCATTTTAAGGAATTTGGGGGGACATCCTAGTCTTTCCAGGATCTGCCATAGACCTTTTCTACTCACAGTGTCGAAGGCTTTGGTGAGGTCGACAAATGTTACATAGAGACCCTTGTTCTGTCCCCTACATTTTTCTTGCAGTTGTTCTATATTGACATGGGAAACAAGAAACACATCTGAAGACACTCAAAAGATCATTTTTTAATTACCTGAGAAGCCTGATGTGTTTTGGCCTATGACTGCTCTTAAGGCCTTCTTTAGGGGGGCACTTTATACTGAAACTTCTGAAATTTCTGAGCCAGGGCTTCCAAAATGATTTGCTGAGAAAAGGAAAACAAACATTTATTCATTCCTGGCTCAAAAATTTCTGAAGTATTGATTCGGAGTGGCTCTTGAAAGTACCCAGTGGTCAAACTGGGCTGGGCTTTCTAAGTGATCAATAGACCATCATTTGAGCATCGTGAGACATGCCTCTTGTTTCTCTTTTGAATCTTATTGGGTTCTCTCTGGTTTTTGCTCTCCCTCCACACACCCCATTGTTATTGGCAACATGTGGCCAGTGTGTGTGGCAAGCACCTAAATCAGTTTTTGCAGCCTGCAGAACCCTACCACCAATTTTTTGTTAAAAGATGGAGAGTCATGCTCCAAGAAGTGAAAGCCTCTTTTACACCAAGGTACATAGTCCCTGTACATGTTATTTCTTTTAAAGTCTAAGTGGTCTTCTAATCACTTCCGTTTTGGGCAGGAAGGTGCTGGGATGTCCAACTGTCCCAAATTTAGCAGATAGTCTCAATTAACTCTCTGTCATCGCACTATTCAGCTGCTTTTAACATGGCCCAGTTTTTAAAATCTCCTTTTCCCACCTTCTCTCTTGTCTTTTGCTTGCTTCAATTGCAAAGTGCAAATGTAGTTTTTGCTCAATTAACTGGGCGGGGGAGGGATGCAATCTTGCTCTTCCCAGTAAACTCAGGCAAAATCAAACTGCTGCAGCCACTCCTAGCTTGTGTGCTCTTTCTCCTTCATAACTTTTGCCAACTTGACCACACGTTCTGATGTTGCTTGGTGATGTGTGTCCTGGTTTTTATCTGTGAAATGCTGTAGGGTGTGTCATTATATGGGCATGTAATTCTCCTACCTTACAGGGTTGTTGCGAGGATAAAAATGGGGAAGAGGACCATGTAGGCTACTTTGAACTCCTTGTAGAATAAGTGGGCTTTAAATGTTGTTCCTGATAACAATGCAAATGACTACAACAATAACAACCACTTTTGACTATATTGTTACCCCATCTTATAAGCATGCCATAATAAAGGTGAGGGGTTATTTAACTCTTAGGCTAGAGGGAAAAAACAAGGGTCCTGCAACTCAGAACCAAGATCATAATCAAATTTTTCACTTCATTTGATGCTTTCCATTCTCAGAATTTTGAGAAACACTGCCAAAATTAATTAATTCTCTCAAAATCCTTGAGGCTGAGAGAACATAAAGCATTATCTGCATTTTACAGGAACCAAAAGAGGGCAGCCAGGTCACCCAGGAAATCAGGAATAAAAGCTAATTCAGTGTACCAGACTCCAGTTGCTTTTCATAATCACTCAAACCCTCTCCAGAGAAATGTCAGCAGAGGCCATGTTGACATTATTAAGTCACCTCCCCATGTTACAGAAAAACCAAAAAGAAGCTAAGGTAATCAAAAGAATTGTTCCCATTGCGATGGGCTGCAGATGAAAGAAATGTTAAAAATACTCATAGCGCCAAAAGGCTGTCGCCTAAATGGACGGTTCTCTCTCTCGTGTGTTTCCTTTAAAAGTGATTATATAGTGTTGGTTATCAGACAGAATTCTAGGGCAAAACACACACAAAAAACCCCAGTAGCTAAATCTGAAAGAGCATCATTACATTGCTTCATTACAAGCATTGCTGGGCTCTGTTTGGAAAAGACGCCTCTCTGAAACCCTTGCGAGCAGCTGCCAGTCAATTTGAAACTGGATTATTTGCCATGGCTCCTTCCTATGGAATCCTGGAATTTGTAGTTTTACATGGTCTTTAGCCTTCTCTGCCAAAGAGTATTGGGGCCATGGACAATAATCCAATTTCAAACTAGATGATTTAGGTAGTGTGGATCTGGCCTTGTTCCAAGAGGGTTCACCTTTACCTTCCTCTGAGGCTCAGAAAGTGTGACTTGCCCAAGGTCACCCAGTCAGTCTCCATGTCTAAGTGAGGATTTGAACCCTGGTCTCCAGAGTCGTACTCCCGCACTCAAATCACTATACCATGCTGGCTCTCTCTGGACATACTCAGAAGGCCATTTTTACCTCCTACAAGACCCTGACAGCCACCATTTTGAGCTATTACAAGTGAGGCTTTGTGTCTGCTTGTCATTGTCTAGAGCAGTGGTTCTTAACCGGTGGTCCGGGGACACTGCTATTGTTGACTGGATTAGTGAGAGACTCATCACCAGGTGTTAACACTGACCTGAGTATTACTTATTTGGGGAATTTCCAAAGGCCCCTCCCTTGGTTATACATGATTCCTGCCTTGTTATCTGACGGCCCCATGGTTTACCTACTAAGAGCCATTGTACTGTCTATCCTCCTTTATGGATCTGAAACATGGGTCACCTATCGCCACCACTTATGACTCCTCGAGCACTTTCACCAGTGCTTTCTACGCACAATCCTAAATATACACTGGACTGACTATGTGACGAATGTTGCTGTCCTTGAGCAAGCAGGGATCACCAGTATTGAGGCCATGATATTGAGAACGCAGCTGCGCTGGGCAGGGCACGTTTCTAGGATGAAGGACCATCGCCTCCCCAAAATACTACTCTACGGTGAACTCGCCACGGGTCAGCGTAAGAGGGGCGATCCAAAAAAGTGATACAAAGACTCCCTGAAACAACATCTCAGGCTCGGCTAAATTGATCACCAACAGTGGTCTGCCCTGGCCTCACATCGAGAGGCATGGAGACGCACTATCCACAATGCTGCAGCCTTATTTGAGAACTCACGCCGAACAAGTCTTGAAGAGAAATGACAATGCAGAAAGAATCACAACCCAAAAACATCACCCAAGGAGACCTTCTGCTGTGCTTTCTGCAACCGGACTTGTTTATCTCAGATTGGCCTTTTTAGTCATCAGCGCACTTGCAGAAAGCGTGGGATGAGTCCTTCCTGAATCTTCGTTTGCGAAGAAAAGCCAGAGAGACATGGATGGCCACATCAAGCCAAATTATTAAATACTAGCTATATACCCAGCGTAGCATACACCGTTCCCTCTGCTGCCCTCTCCGAGCCCCCCCATGCACATGGACACACACGCTGTTCCCTCCCCACCACCTCCCTCTCCACCACGCACCACCTGGGCCCCCACCGTGGCCCTCCCATCCCCTGCCACTCTCCCCACCCACCCCCTGCGCGCACACACATAGACACTACTCCCTCCCCACCCCACTGCCTCCCCCTCTCCCACGTGGCACCTTCCCCCCACCCCCACCGCAGCCCTTGCCACTCCCTGCTGCCCTCCCTGAGCCCTGCGCATACACCATGTCACATACACACCCTGCTACTCACTCCTTGCCGGCGGCCATGTTTACACTGGACGTACAAGTCCACATGTTCCCGCCCCCAGTGTGCTGATTGGCTGCCCAAATAAGCTGTGGTTGGTTGGTCAGTTTCCTAAGCAGCCAATCAGCACACTGGAAACGGCAACATACCCAAGAGAATTATGTATATAGATTGCCAATTATGTGATATTCCAAGATGGGAGCTGCTTGGGTAGGTAACACCTCTCCATCATCTCGCTACCACTTAGCAGCAGCGACAGTAACACCATCCAATGCTTGACAGCTGTGGGGTGGGGGAGTTTGGGATGTTGTACAAAGGGCTACGGAATACTATGGACCTGGAATTCCATCCAAAAAGAGACATATGTGATGTACCAAGCACACACGCTCACATGCAATCAATAAATTGCTTTATTGACATGGATTCATGTGTCAGGAACATAGAACCAAGCCGAAACTGAGTACAGCCAAAGCAAACCCCTAGATAACCCCCTCCCAGTGTGGGAACAGCCGTTAGGGAGGGAAGATGTCTTTCTCTCTCTCAGGCTTGCACCTGGGGAAAGCTGGCCTTGAGCTGCTGTGAGAACAGCGTTCCCAAGACAGCAAGGCGGGCTGGCCTCTCTCCAAAACCTCCAGGGGCCTAAGCAGGGAGCCAGGCCAGAACCAGCCTTATGTCAGGGTCCTCCACTCCAAATCCCAGAATTCAGGGACGAGCCTGACAACATACCTGTACATAATCCACACTTACGTATGTCACTAGCTGGAGTCAACAAGATCTAGAGAATACATTCCCCACCCTTCTTGTAAACCAGTAAGACTTCTCTTATGTTGCCAAAGAAGTCCTCCCCCCAATTGTTTTGCTTTTCAAAAAATTAGTATAAAAGGAAAACCATTTGCCAGCAGATCCTTTTGGCACCTGCTCCGTTTTGTGTTTTTTTAATGCAGAGAAAATGTTGTTGACATCTCTTTCGGCACTATCATATTGAGTGACGTGCAATCAATAGGCAAGACTATTAAGAGTCATTTGTTTCAATGACTTGAAGGATGAAAACGCTGGCCCAAATCAAAGGAGATCATAACAAATGCCAGGACTGAACACTGTGGGAATTAATTGTCTCCAAGGAGATTTAGTGTTCTTGCTTAACCACTGGAGATACATCCAATGCTGTATCATTTCGGTACAAATCAACATGTTGAACTGCAAGTGATGTATCATTTCAGTGCAGCTGTTGGCCTCAGAAAGGAAGGTATGTAACAAAGCAGAGGCCTGAAGGAGACACAACACAGAAATCTGCTTGCTAAACATTAGCATTTGCTAAGGGTTGCAAATAGCTCGTGTAATGAGATCAGAAAAGGTCAGTGTGAATGGACCAAAAAAAGTTGTGAAAGTAATCAAAGATTACAATACCCTGGTGGACAAAGACTTGACTTGTGAAATATCCAGCCTTAGAAAAGATAGAGCAGCAGGGGCTGGGGGTGGGGATGTCGGAAGTCAAGCTAGCAGGCAAATGAAATGTGCTAAAAGAATTTAAAATAGATAATGACGTGAAAGCTGCATAGAAAGTAATAATAATAATAATCTGCCAAAGTGTATTAAGCAGAAAAGATTAGTGGAATTAAAAGATGTGTGCCAGGCTTTTCTATGAGTTCATTTCATTGAAAGGGATAATTGTGGTTGCCAGGTTGGTGCAGGAGCAAAAGTGTAATAATTGCTTACTTTGAAGAATATGAGAAAAACAGCATTAATAAGAAACTGGAAGTTGATGGAGAGGGTGAACCATGGGAGAAAAGGCAGAGGCAAAAGAGGGGGACATCAAGGTGGTGGGAACAGATAAAAGGACACTCAAGGGAAGTCATAGTGCCGCTCTATTCTGCCTTGGTCAGACCTCACCTAGAATACTGTGTCCAGTTCTGGGCACCACAATTCAAAAAGGATATTGACAAATTGGAGCGTGTGCAGAGGAGGGCAACTAATATGGTGAAAGATCTGGAAACCATGCCTTATGAGGAGAGACTTAGGGAGCTGGGTATGTTTAGCCTGGAAAAAAGACGGTTTAGAGGCGATATGATAGCCCTGTTTAAGTATTTGAAGGGATGTCACGCTGAGGATGGAGCAGGCTTGTTTTCTGCTGCTCCAGAGACTGGAACACGGAGCAATGGATGCAAGCTCCAGGAACAGAGATTCCACCTCAACATGAGGAGGAACTTTTTGACAGTAAGAGCTGTTCGGCAGTAGAACATGCTCCCTCGGAGCGTGGTGGGGTCTCCTTCCTTGGAGGTCTTTAAACAGAGGCTGGATTGCCATCTGTCAGGGATGCTTTGATCGTAATTTCTTGCATGGCAGGGGGTTGGACTGGATGGCCCTCGTGGTCTCTTCCAACTCTGCAATTCTATGATTCTATGATTCTATGAAGAAATTGCAACAGGAAGAGGCCTGTAGCATTGAGGTGGAGTTCAGGCTCATGGCTGCTCTCATTCTCCTGGGATAATGTGTGTGTTCTTGAATATTCTTATTAAACAAGTGAGTGCATAAAAAGAAGCGATGGAAATATAAACAAAACCTTTTAACTAAACATTATGAAATGATACCTAGTAAATCTAGTGAGGAGTAGTTGAAATCCTAATGAAAAGATCTATAGAGAAGATTTGTCTAGATTTCCCAGCACTGCACTGTGGATCTATCTGGAGACTTTATGACATGAGCTGGCACATTAAATGACATCTTGTTCTTATTTATTCACAGCGTATTCATTCTGCTGGTTTATGTAACAGTTTTATTGTACGCTATGCATTATTCTGCAGTCAATGAAGTCGTTAAGCTGGTGAAAGGAAACAGAGCTTCGTTCCAAGCTGTATGTTCAGTAATCTCTCCAGGAATTTAAATAAAGGAGGCCAGGTCTATAGCCACCTAGCCATCTAGGTAACAATGGGAGAGGAAGAAATGAGAAAGCAGGGTGATTCACATCACTTGATATTAAACACAATGTATGACTAGGCTTTATGGAAAATAACTCAGTATGTGACATTAGATTGATCATTCATGCATGCAGCATGCTGCCCATGTTGTAGCCACTGTCTGATTAATATCCATGTGTGATGAAACCCTAAAAAAAGTCCCATGGATTCTCCACTGTTAAGTTCACAGGTTTCCAGACCTCCTTTTCTCATCCAGTCCCTCCTCAATGTAATCCTATACAGTAGGACTCCCTGTATCTGCTGAGGATTTGCTCTGGGGGACCCGTGGATACTGAAAACCATGGATAATACTGAACACCATTGAAAATAGTAGGACTTCTGGTTTAAAATATCATAGAGTTGCTTTGGATGACCTAGAAAATGGCTAGAGAGGACACATTTTCTAGGAAGACTCTATGGCAGGTGTGCTGTTTTGTGTCCCATGGATAATTGAATCAGTGGAAACGGGGGTCCTACTGTAATTACAGTACACTTATGTAGGCTGAATTCTGATTCTTTCAGAGAAGATGAGAACAGATCTCTCCTAGCTTTTGTGTTCTTCCTCATTAATATCTTTTGCTATCTGATGTTCACCCATGTCCCAGTTTTCGTCCGTAAAAAGTTGGAGGGTATGTGTTAATGAAGAACAGAGAAGCTAGAAGAAACTAAAGCAGTTTGCATTTGCCTGAGTCTACAGGGAAGGGAATGGTTCTAGCCCCTCCTCTCTTCCCTGCTGAGTTGAATGCAGAGTACTTTTCCAATTTGAAATCAATTTGTAGCAATTGAAAAAAAAATCTGAGGACAAAGTGGGAGGAGAAGAGAGAACATTTTAAAAGCAGCTGAAAAACTGGGATGGTAGAAGATAAATCAAGACTGCCCCTGCCCAATTGGGGCAGTTGGGGGGTATGTTATTGGCTATGCTAGCTGTGGCTGATGGTATTTGCAATCTGTCAATACCTACAGGACCAGAATTTGCCTGTTGTTGTATACAATTTACATCAACCTCTTGCTAAGCTATTCAGTTTACTTGGGCTCTAGAAGCACATCACCCATCCAGGCTGGCCATTATCTCCTTCTTGGAAGGAAGTACTTTAAAGGGCTTCCTGTCTTGCTCAGCCATGTCTTTTTGAGGTCTGGTGTCAGTGCTTTTGCCTTAACTGCCTTGTTCATTGCTTCTAACTCCTACAACTGCTGGTTTCCAATTCCCATCTCACCTCAGAACACTGTCAACATTGTGCCATAATGCTGAAGGAACACTTGATCCTGTATCTTTCTCATAAGTTCATCAAACGAGATCCTTCACTCTATGCCTTTCCCTAACCAAATGTGATGCAGCTGTCCACAAGAGAAAGCACATTTTTAGATATATGAACACAGGAGAAAATGCAGGTGTAGAGAGACCAAAAACCTGTGTGTATCCCCTTGTACATAGTCCTTTGGTCCCTATAGACTTGATTAGAATTGTTGACATTGGCAGGAATCAGCTCTCCATTGGGCAGGAGTCTTTCCTAGTCCTACTGGATGTGGTAGGAATTAAACCTGGGACCTTTAGTATGCAAACTCCATGCTCTACCACTGAGTTATGGCCTAGATCTTATTAATCACTAATGGAGCATAAATTTCTGTTGGCATACAGAATATACATGAATGATTCAGAACCACTAAGGCAATGACACCCTTATGGTGGTCATTCCAGGCCATTTTGGCTGCTATTCCAGGCCATTAAGCTGTGCCCATGTGCCAGCTGGTCTTTAAACTGGCTTTGTAGCACTGTGAGGTGAAGGAATCTACTTATGTAGAGGAAACTGAATTACTCCTTATGAAAGTGCAACTGCCAATGTAACCTGGAGTTATGCCTGGCATCATGCCTCAGGAGGATTCTGGCCAGAGTTAACCTGCTTCCTGAAAGGAACCTACAAAGCTATCTTAAACCAAGTTAAACCACAGGGTGTGGCTATGGGGTGGGCATTGCCTCACCAAGTAAGAATTCTGGGAAACCACCAATGAATACCAGGTGCTGCACACTATATTTTAGAGGAAGGAATTGGCAAAACCACTTCGGAGTATTCCTTGCCTAAGAAAACCCTATGAAATTCATGGTGTTTCCGTCAGTCAACAGGTGACTTGAAAGCACATAAACACACACAAGTGTAACAATTTTCAATGTCCCAGGTTTAATCATTGGCATTTGCAGTTACTAATGGATCCATTAGCAGAGCTGTCCCCAACCTTCCAGATGGTTTCAACTGCAACATCCATCATTGGATCATGAACCATGCTAGTTGGGTTGGGGATGATGGGGAACTGCAGTTTAACACATCCAGAGGGCAGCATGTCTGGGAAGGCTTATTTAACAGGTGATGTGAAAGACGTCTGTCTGCAACCCTGGTGTGCTGCCAACAGCAGAGTATACAATACATGGTTAAAGGAACTAAGAATATACTCCAATATAAAGCAGTATCCCAGGGGTGTAGCTACAGTGGGGTGGGCCAAAATGAAGGTATTGCCCCCTTAAATTTTCTTTCACTCTCCAACTTTTTAGTGTTTCAGTAACTTAAAACTTCCGTTGAGCATTTAGAAATGCTGTTTAAGCAACCAAAGAAAAGAGGCAGGCAAAGACACAAAGGGAATGCACATACAGCAAATATAAGCATTCTAGGTGAGAAGGATTTTCAATATCATACTCTCTGCAGTGCTGGAAATTTGAGGGAAGAAGTAACATTTTGTAGGGAGGCAGCATTCTCACTTGAAGGGGCAATGCTCCCAGTTTGACACACACACACACCCATAGCTAAAGCCTTGTAACAACTTCCGTGAGTGAAAAACAGCCTGGCCGCCTCCAGTGCTAGCCGCAACACTCATGGACAACGCCGAGAGAGAAACGGCGTCGTCCAAAATGGACCCTTGCCGCGCAGCAGCCTTGTTACTGCTCCAGAGGCTGCTTGTGCGGCAAGAGGCTGATTTTAGCCGTCTGAAAATCTCAGCATTGCATTGCTAACACTTACTGGCAGAAGAGTTCCAAGGTTTCAAGGAGAGCCATTCCACAGCCTTTTGTTTCTAGTCTCCATTTGTAACAAGTCCATGCTGATCGAGGACTTGCATTTCTCAGGAGATTATCAGACAGGAATGAAAAAAGCATTCCTGTCCCACAATCTCCATTCCCACCCTGTCCCATCCCATCCCATCTCTGACCCACCACAATCACCCTCCCCACCGCACTTACCTTCTCTAAAGCTGTTCTGGCAGCCCAGGAGGAAATGGAGCTCTAACAGAGCCTGTGTTTCTCCAGCCCTCTTTTGCCATTTTGCCAATGCTGCTAAAAATCTTCTAGCTAGAGAGAGAACAAGAATGAAAATGGAGGTTGAGAGGGTACAAAAAGACTTCATAAAAAGGAGCCTCATTGCCATAGGCTTTGTTAACTGAGGTATGCCTATATTCTTTTTTTAAAGAATTAGATTGTTAATGTCTTTGGCAGGGCTGTCTGTCTCTTCTATTGTTTTACTCCATGAAGTGCCATGTATATTGATGGTAGTATATAAACAAACTCTCTGGCTTTTCTTTGCAAACGAAGATTCAGGAAGGACTCATCCTGTGCTTTCTGCAAGCGCGCTGATGATTAAAAAGGCCAATCCGAGATAAACAAGTCCGGTTGCAGAAAGCACAGCAGAAGGTTTCCTTGGGTGATGTTTTTGGGTTGTGATTCTTTCTGCGTTGTCATTTCTCTTCAAGACTTGTTCGGCATGCGTTCTCAAATAAGGCTGCAGCATTGTGGATAGTGTGTCTCCATGCCTCCCGATGTAAGGCCAGGGCGGACCATTGTTGGTGATCAATTTGGCTGAGCCTGAGATGTTGTTTCAGGGAGTCTTTGTATCGCTTTTTTTGGAGCACCCCTCTTACACTGACCCGTGGTGAGTTCACCGAGCGTAGCATTTTTGGGAGGCGATGGTCCTCCTTCCTAGTAACGTGCCCTGCCCAGCGCAGCTGCGTACAAACTAATAATAATCAGATTCAGAGCCTGGAAAAGTTGCTTTTGGGGTCTGCAACTCCCAGGACCCCCATCCTGGGGGATCTCTGGGACTTGTTGACCAGAAAAAGAAAATGAATTTTCTCAAGGTCTGGGAAGACTGTCAACATTTATTAATGCCATGGGACCTGTTGTATTTATTTTTCTTTCCCAAATCCTTCTTCGCACCCAAGAATAGGAGAAACTAGTGTAAAAAGAGCAGGAAGTAACTTGGTAATCAAAAAGCGCTCCCACTGTTGATTCATTGTGGTAGGCAGACCCTAATAAGTTACATGGGCTTCCATTTATATAATTTCCTGCCTTCACATTGTTTTTCATGGTGCTCGGAAATAACATTGGCCTTGCCTGTCAGCTCTGTGACCCTGGGAATATTTGTTCCTCTGACTCTTTTTAAGTGTCTTAAAACGAATCTTCGGTTCAGATGACAACTGCAAATAGAGTCTTTTCTGAGTTGGGGATTTTTAATGCAAAGCCAGCACCTCCTCTCCCTCCCCTCTCCTCCTTAGCTTTGCTGGAAAGGTAACAGGAGATGAGGTATTTCACTGGAGTGATAGGCAAGTCTCTGTGAAGATGGCAAGAAGGAGGAAAATTCCACACAGTGTTTTGTGCGTGACTTTGGCGTTCGCCTCCTGATTGAACTGCAATGGAAAGATTTTTGTCCACTCCTGTAGCTTCATGGGCTTGCTCTGGCTTAGATGCAGAAACAGTACCATCTATTGCAGTGGCTCTTAACCTTTTCTTTACCAAGGACCCCCTTTAAATATCTTTTGTTGCCATGGTCCCCCCAAGACTTAATTCATTATTTAAAACCCTGATAATAATACAGTACTACTACAGTTACAGCATCCATTAAACCTTCCTTCAGAGGCACTGGAGGGGGAGGGGAAACTTTTCTCCTGCTTCTTTCTGCAAGTCTGTGGTTGGAGTGGATTGAATGGCAATGCGCAAGCCAAGCCAGCCAGCCTTTGCCTTGGCTCCTGTCATGTGGACGCTGCACTGCAGGGAGGAGGTAGCCTGAGCATTCCTCAAGTCTTTGCCGTCCCCTTGTGAGGTCATTGTGCCTCTCGCAGGTCCACGGACTACAGGTTAAGAACCACTGATCTATTGAATTAAAAAAAGAACCTGGTCAGCATCCTGTTAGTGAGTTATGCAGAAGTAAGTCCAACTCATGCCTATTTAATTCATAGCATCCAGCACAGCAATTACATCATTCTCCAGGGCTTCTGGAGGACCCCTGGGAAGTTCTTGCTTCAAAGATGTTTGTACATTATTATTGTTGTTGTTGTTGTTATTTCTTTTTTATTATATTTTTTATTAGTTACAATTGTTTGTTTCAGTTATATTTGTTACAATGTTACATTGATACATTACGCAGAAAAAATCACAACCCAGAAACATCACCCAAGGAGACCTTCTGCTGTGCTTTCTGCAACCGGACTTGTTTATCTTGGATTGGCCTTTTTAGTCATCAGTGCACTTGCAGAAAGCGCAGGATGAATCCTTCCTGAATCTTGGTTTGCGAAGAAAAGCAAGAGAGAGAGAGATCTTGTAAAGAACTAAATTCAAATATTTTCCATTTTTGACTATTTGTAACTTTGTTTCTGCTACCATTAAAAACAGAAAACAGGTTATTACTGTTCTTCTACTTCTATTCCACCTCTTTTTACAATTGCATTTCTCTGGTTTCTTTTTATTATTATTATTTCAAAGTGTTTTTATCCAATTCCTTAGGCAAAGCGGCTTTCAAAGCTATGAACATGCAATCAGATAGATAGATAGATAGATAGATAGATAGATAGATAGACTGACTTACTAGATTTTCAGACAACACTGTTATAGTGTTACTATTCCACTTTATTTGCTATGGCTGCCTCCTGTTGAATCCTGGGATTTGCAGTTTAGGGAGGGGCATTTGCAATTCTCAGCCACAGAGATCTTAGGCCTCACTGAACTACAAACCCCAGAATTCTACAGCATGAAGCCAGAGCAGTTAAAGTAGAATAGTAACACTATAACAGTGTAGTCTGAAAATCTCCTTACACTCTAAAGGGACATGGTACAAAAGGAAAACAAAGATAAGGAGAGAAGAGGAAGAAAATATGCATTGTGACAGTATGGCCTAGCTCTCAGTCTCATCTCTGTCCTTACAGATGATGCAGGGCTTTTGCCCTGTTCCCCCCCAGGCAGTATTTACAATTCCCAGGGCAAAGACAGGGCTAAGACAGAAGTGGTGGTGGTGGGGAGATGGGATAGGAACCGATAAAACATTGTAAAATAATACCTGTTTAAATGCATTCCAGCCAGCAAAAAATGGATCAGGCCCCGCGTGACTGCGGGAGTCCATTCTGGCAGCCAGACTTCTGTGCAGCTGCCCTCTGCCATTGCTCTTCTGGAGCAGGAAGCAGGGTGAGCCCACAGTCTTTAACCTGTTTATCTCCCATTTCTAATGTCAATAACAGTTTATAGGTTTTCACAATCAAATGCTCATCATCCATACACAAATTCATTTCCAGTTCATGTTTTTTCTCTCTCAGAATCCAAAGACTTCTTATCTACTCCATAACTTTCCACGAATTGCTTATACCGATACCAATGCAAGTCATGGTGTCCAAAGACCTCATGACTACACCTTGCTGGGTAACGGCACTGTAAAGCTCAGATATTTTGATTTCAAAATGTGTATATGTTGGGGATGGTTGGATTCCCAAAAGAAATATGCATTACGCATATGTTTGTTGATTGTATCTCCAACATGCAGAGCAATTGCATGCAGTGGTTTGAGTGTTGGACCAGGACTCTGGAAGGCTAGGGTTTGAATCCCTGCTGAGCCATGGAAATCCACTGGGTGACCTTGGGCAAGTCAGATCTGCTCACCCTTAGAGGAAGACCATGGCAAACTGTTATCTACCCTGATAGACCTATCTTGGGATATCAGATATTTGGCTATATTTAATAATTTGGCTAAGGTGGTTACACGTAAAACAGGAACCCCCAAATACCAAGGTGGGATTCATGCAAGACCAAGGGAAGGGCCATTGGAAATTCCCAAAAAGAAATACTCTGATTAGGACTCACTGCCTTGAGGTGAGTCAATCACTAATCCATTCAACAATAGCAAGAGACCTTAATGCTTGTAAAATGGGTCCTTCCTTTTCTACTGCCCTCCAAACAACAGACCTTGCCTGTTTCCTATTCAGTTCTAAAAGCATCAACCATTAGTGATCATTAACTCTTCCGGAGTACCCTTTGTTTAGTCCTGAGAACCTCTGAGAACCATTGTACAGTTGTCCCTTCGTATCCATGGATTTGGTATCCACGGATTTACGTATTCATGGCTTGAAAATATTCTTTAAAAAATAATAATCCAAAAAACAAACCTTGATTTTGCCATCTTATATAAGGGACACCATTTTGCTATGCCATTGCATAGAATGGGACTTGCGTATTCACGGATTATGGTATCCACGGGGGTCCTGGAACCAAACCCCAGCAAATATGAAGGGACAACTGTATTTCACTCAAACTCTTAGCCTTTCAGGGGAATTATTTCATATAAATATCACCCCAAAACACCATCAAAGTATGCATAGTTCCACTTCTTTTCAACTCCACATCACACTGTGTAGCCAGACCATCGTCTGGATCTCCTTGCTGTCAGTTTACTTCGTGATCTCAGCTCTGCAGGATTGGTACAGTATAACCCACTACCCTCTTACTCTATTCCTCTATCCAAGTACTTCCTGCTATTTTCCATAGCCTTGTGTGAATGCTTGAAGCCTGAGTGTTTGTGTGACTGCTGTTAATATTAATTCCCAATAAGGACTTTTTCGGACATCTCAAACACAACACAAGCAGCCTCGTCGCGTTGCGAGGCTGCTGCGCTTCAGGGCATCCCTTTTGGATGACGCGCTCCCCTGCTGATACTGTTGCGTAACCGCTGGGACGCTGCAGGATTATATTTGGTGGTTTTCTAATCACGATCAACTTTTGTGATTAGAAAACCACCAAATATAACGCTGCAGCATACCAGCGGTTACGCAACAGTATCAGCAGGGGAGAGCGTCATCTGAAAGGGACACCCTGCAGCGCAGCAGCCTCGCAATGGGGACGAGGCTGCTAGTGTTGCAAAATCCCATCCGAAAAAGTCCTAAATATAACTTAATTGTACTTTTTGGCTTAGAGTCTCCTCCATAACTACTGGTATACATAGGTTAAAAGGTCCCACTATTGCCTGAGCTCTTGCTGCCATAATTGAGCTAATAAACATTCCCCATAAATAATTTTGGACATTAGAGGGTCCCCACGGACCCCCACACACAGTTAGGGTAAAAAAAACCTCCTCTAAATAAATCTTGCCCAAAAAACCCCATATAAGGTTGTCATAAGTCAGAGACAACTTGAAGGCACATAACAGCAACAAAATTGTGAGCCAAAGCCAGTTACTATTTCTATTATGTGTTGATTGGGAAGAATGTAGCTGCGCTTTTGTTAGACCTCTGGAAATTATGTTTGCAGCCAAACACGTCACTGCAGGATAGCCAACAATTGTACAAAAGAGTAAAGAAGGAAAAAACCTTCATGTCAGAAATTTAAGTCTAGCTACGATGACATGAGAGCCTGAGAAATGTGGATGATTCTCTTGACATGGCGTTCAACAGCAATGGTGACCCAGTGTCATTGTGTTCAAAGCACAATGTCGAATGAGCAAAAAGTCATTATGCTCAATGGACACACACACCCCCATGGAAAACTCCAGTAAGCATTTTATCAGCAACAGCCACATCCTGAATGCAGCAAATAATGAGAACAGACACAAAGCCAAGCTCATTAGCATTTTATCTCATTCACTAGAGAATGGGGAGTGGGGGGGAGATCTTTCAGAGTGGGTTCCTGGGAGGTTTTGGCAATAATATTTGCATAATGCATTATGAAACTGAAAAATAAATAAATAGAAAGGGTGCCAAGGCCTCAGTCCTACGCAGAATCAGGCTTACCTAAAGATAAGTCCCATTGAGCACATTGAGCATCTGAGTAAAGATGCCCAGGATTTTACTGCATGCCTGCATAAGAATTTAACTGTGACTAGCTCTGCACTGAATTATGTGTTAAGGAAAATGCAACATGGGACATATAGTGAAAGAAATAAAATATGTATGTGAAAGGCACAATGACTAAGCAAGAACAATTATGGGGCTACACAGGTGAAACTGCTAATGTAATCTAGAAGGCCTGAGAGCCAAGGACAGAGGTACTGAATGCAGAATGGAAACACCTGAGAATCATTAAGTGTACAAGGTGAAATGCTGAAACACATGGGTTGGTCTTAAGCATGGGTGGAACTATGTGGACCAATCAGAATGGAAGTACACACCCACTGGGTGGAAACTAACTAGTGGGTGGTGATAAACAATGGCTATAAAATTGCAATGTTTGCCAATGTATTGTGTGGAGTAGAGGTGAAGTAGTTTGGAGATATTGTGGAGTAGTGTGTAGAGATTGTGATTTGTTGACCATATAGTATATTTATATAGAAGAATAAAGTAGGTTTTATATAAAACTACTGAGTTGCCTGGGTGATTCCTGGAGACGTTTTGGAGACACCTGGAGAAGAGTGAGAAGGCTTGGAGAGTTTGTCAGGATCTTCAGCCTATTCTCTGAAACTCTGCTGCTTTGGAGAAAAGCATTAACCACTGATCTAAGCTGGTTGGCTCTGCTGCATAATAAGGTGGTGAGTTTGAGCCAGAGGTGAAGAGCTACAACTCCCATCATCCCTGACAAGGGTTATGGGCCCAGTTACTAGAGCACCCAGCATCCACAGAAGCTGAAAGTTCCAGAAAGTGGAAGAAAGCTTTGTGGACGACAGATCAGAGCAAGTTGTTTGTGCTGCACTGATAAGCCTCGTGAGTAAATCATTTTGTGTTTTGCTTAAGCCCAGACGGGTCGGCTGTGCATACTCAGAAGGACTGTGTCAAATTGAGTCACTGCACAAATCAAGATGGAATTTCTAAAGTTTAGTAAATTAAATAGAAACAACTACTCTACCTGGAAGATTTATGCCCAATCTCTACTAGTAAAGGAAGGTCTGTGGTCAACAGTTGAAACAGGGCTGGCAGCCGATGCTGATGAAGCCACTCAAGAGAGAGATAGTAAAGCAAAAGCCTGTCTTTATCTCATGCTTGAAGAAGACTTAATTAATGACGTCAGAGATAAAACGTCTGCCAAGGATGTGTGGGATACCTTGCAGAGATTACACACTCCTTCAACTGCTTTTGCAAAAATGCTATGGTCTAAAAGAATATACAGGCAAAAGATGGCTAAAGGGCAGTGTGTGATAGAACATTTAAAAATAATGCAAGATTTGTTTGTGCAAGCTGAACTGAGGGGAGTGCAAATTAGCAAAGAGCAGCAATGCTACATTTTAATAGAATCGCTAGACTCTTCGTGGGACAACATAACGAACAGCTTGCAGAACTTGCCAGAAGCTGAGCTTAATAGAGACTTAATTGTGGCCAGAATACTGGAAGAGAACCAGAGAAGAATGTCTGAGCAGGGTGACTCAGCAAGCTTAAAGACTGTGCCAAAACAACAAACAATTCCTGACTGGCGAACGCAGGAGGAAGCAGCCTCTACAAGGGAGCAACGGAGGTGCTTTTATTGTAAGATTGGTCATCTGCAGAGACATTGTAAACATTTTGCAGCTGAGAGACACAAGCAAGCAGAGAGCAGATGGCAGCCGCGGCAGTATCAAAAACAGTCCAGACCTCCATTTTTGAGGGACAGTGGTAATAAAAAGGGGTTTGCAACCATGATTAAGGAAAAACAAAATGCAAATTCTAAATGGCTAGTTGATTCAGGAGCCACATCTTTGATGTGTAATGACATAAATTTAATAAGTAATAGAAAATCAGCTAATGTAAATACTGTAGTTTTGGCTGACGGGAAAGAGCTAAGTACTGTAAATCAAATGGGTACTGTGTACATTCCAGGGCTAAAAGAGAATTTTAATGATGTCTTACATGTAAAGGAGTTAGAAAATAATTTGTTATCAGTAAGCAGATTAACAGAAAGAGACTACACAGTCATCTTTGAAAAGAACATGTGTAAGATAAAACTGAATGGGGAATTGCGTGGCATAGGTTTGAAAAAGGACAAACTTTATTATTTGGAGGACAATATTGATAGCTACAGGGTTGAAGAAGCTAATAACATAGAAAATATTCCAATCCACAAAGACTGCATACACGAGCTTCACAGAAAATTCGGCCATGCGAGCTTCAAATGTTTAAAGAATTTAATCAGTATGTGTCCAGATTTAAAAGTTGCTGAATGCAAAAACCACTTAGATTGTACGGTATGTCAACAGGTAAAGGTCAGAGCTTTTCCAGTAGCTAAGAAAACAAAAAGAATTGCTCAAAGACCATTTCAGTATGTACATGCAGATGTTGCCCAAGCTAACTGCTTGTCCTTAGGGGGAAGCAAGTATTTCCTAGTAATTGTTGATAGGTATACAAGGTTTGCATTTGTGAGAATAATGAAAAACAAATCTGACGCTGGGCAAAGTTTAAAAGCATGGGTAAGAATGGTGGAAAGACAATTTGATAGCAGAGTAGGCACCATCATTACTGATAGAGGAGGAGAATTTTTAAATAATCAATTGTTTAACTGGTTTCAAAAGGTGGGAATAAGGCATAAAACTACAAACCCTGCTTGTCCTAGTGAGGATGGGTTAGCAGAGAAGAAAATACAAGATATAAAAAGAATTACTGCTTGTATGATGGCAGATGCAGGGGTGAAAGATAGTTTTTGGGCAGAAGCAACTTTGACTGCAATACATATCAGTAACAGATTGTATCATTCAGAAATTGAAGACATTCCCTACAGGGTATTGTATGGGAGAATGCCAAATTACAAGTACTTAAGGGTTTTTGGACAATTTGCTCATGTTTACACACCTGCTTGTTTCAGGAGGAAAGGAGAACCCAAAAGCAAAAGGCTTAGGTTTTTGGGGTATTCTGGAAATAGCTACAAGTTTCATTTGGATGGAAAACAAGTGCAGTATTCTAGGTCTGCAAATTTCGAGAGACATGCTGGTTGGGACAAACTGCATGCCAATAAAGAAGTGTTTTTGAGATTAGGGAGTTCAAATGAGCCAGAAGCACAAACTGAACCAATCTCAGGAAACGGAGGGGTTTCAGTTAAGCAGGAAGCATCATCTAGCAGCAGTGGTAGTTCTTCTGATGATGAGATAGCATCTAGGCCTACTACTACTCGAATGACTGAAGACAAGAGATTTAGTCATAGAACTACAACTCCCAGTAGAGAAAGTGAGGATGAAAGAGACAGAACAGCAGATTTTATTCCCAGGCGTAGTCATAGAGTTAGAAAGCCTCCAGATAGGTTTGTTGTGACAAAGGCAAGAGCTTGTTTAGCAGTAGAGGAGCCTGAAAGTTTTGAAGAATTGGAAAGTTATTCTAGTGAAGAACAGGAAAGATGGTTTGATGCAATGGATAATGAGTTTGGTTGCCTGGTAAATAAAGATGTTTTTGAAATTGTTGACAGACCCAAAGACAAGAAAGTAATTGGTTGTAAATGGGTATACAAAAGGAAAGAAATGCCAGATGGAAGTATCAAATATAAAGCTAGGTTAGTAGCTAAGGGTTTTGCACAACAGCAGTATGAGAACTATGATAAGACATATTCTCCAACTGCAAAGCCAGAAAGTCTGAGAATGGTTCTAGCTGTAGCAGTAAAAAGGAATTTAGTTGTAGAACATTTTGATTTTGAGACAGCTTACTTAAATGCGGTTTTGAATGAAGAAATTTTTATGGAGCAGCCACAAGGTTTCGAAGAAAATGGTAGTCAAAGAGTATATAAATTAAAGAAAGCGTTGTATGGTTTAAAACAAAGTGCCAGAGTGTGGAATCTGTGCATCAATGATGAGCTAGTTAAGCTAGGTTACAAGAGGAGCATTGCAGATGCTTGTGTTTATACAAAAGGAGACATAGTATTAGTGATTTATGTAGATGATTTGTGCGTAGCAGCAAAGTCAAAACAGGAAATTGAGTCAGTAAAAAGAGAATTGTCTGAGAAGTTTGTTTTGAAGGACTTAGGTGTATTGAAGTCTTATTTAGGTATTTGCGTTGAATGGACAGAAAAAGGACATTGTTTGTTAAGTCAGAGAAATAAAATTGAAAGATTGATTGAAAAGTGTGGATTACAGAATGCAAAAATAGTAAGAGCTCCAATGACAACTGGTTTTGTGTCTGAGAAAACAACTAGAGCGTTTGAGGACAAGACTTTATTCAGAAGTATAATAGGATCTTTACAATTCATATCTTGCCACACCAGACCAGACATTTCTTATGCTGTAAATGTATTGTCTAGAAGGGTTAATGATCCAAAAATTGAAGACTGGACAGCGGTAAAACATTTATTGAGATATTTGAAAGGAACCTTAGATAGGAAATTGATTATAAGAAGCAGTAGTTCAGATCTAGATTGTTATGTAGACAGTTCATTTGCATCAGAATTAGGAGACAAGAAGTCAGTTACAGGAATGATAATTAAATATAGTGAAAGTCCAATAGTTTGGAGAAGTAGAAAACAAACTAATGTAACGTTAAGCACAACAGAAGCAGAATTTGCTGCTTTGAATGAGATAGTAAATGAGGTACAGTGGATTAAGCAATTGCTAAATGATTTAAATGAAAGTTACAAGATACCAGTAGAAATTCTGGAAGATTCACAGTCATGCATAGCGATGGCTGAAACTGAAAGTTTGAAGAACAGAACAAAATATGTTGGTGTAAGATATCAAAATGTGCGAGACATGGTTCAGAAGGGTGAAATAGAATTGAGATATATAGAAACACAACACAACATAGCAGATTTGTTCACAAAAGCATTGTCAGCAGAAAAACATGAAAGGCTGACACAAATGGTTGAAATGACATTGTAAGACACATACAATATTTTATTTCGGAGGGGATTGTTAAGGAAAATGCAACATGGGACATATAGTGAAAGAAATAAAATATGTATGTGAAAGGCACAATGACTAAGCAAGAACAATTATGGGGCTACACAGGTGAAACTGCTAATGTAATCTAGAAGGCCTGAGAGCCAAGGACAGAGGTACTGAATGCAGAATGGAAACACCTGAGAATCATTAAGTGTACAAGGTGAAATGCTGAAACACATGGGTTGGTCTTAAGCATGGGTGGAACTATGTGGACCAATCAGAATGGAAGTACACACCCACTGGGTGGAAACTAACTAGTGGGTGGTGATAAACAATGGCTATAAAATTGCAATGTTTGCCAATGTATTGTGTGGAGTAGAGGTGAAGTAGTTTGGAGATATTGTGGAGTAGTGTGTAGAGATTGTGATTTGTTGACCATATAGTATATTTATATAGAAGAATAAAGTAGGTTTTATATAAAACTACTGAGTTGCCTGGGTGATTCCTGGAGACGTTTTGGAGACACCTGGAGAAGAGTGAGAAGGCTTGGAGAGTTTGTCAGGATCTTCAGCCTATTCTCTGAAACTCTGCTGCTTTGGAGAAAAGCATTAACCACTGATCTAAGCTGGTTGGCTCTGCTGCATAATAAGGTGGTGAGTTTGAGCCAGAGGTGAAGAGCTACAACTCCCATCATCCCTGACATTATGGCCATGCATTTATATGAAATCTATGTAATTCCTCTTTCCTCAAAACAAAACAAAACACTTCATAAATACCAGAAAATTCTCAAAAGCAGTGAATGCAAAAAATAAAATAAAAATAAAGGAGTATTCATGGTTTTTTTTTTTAATTTAAACATTAAGAATATTGAAGCTGCAAGCTAGACATCAGAGGTGGGGACTGTGTGTGCCTCCTGGTATTTTTGGACTGCATCAACCTCTAACAGCATAGTTCCTGGTGAGGAATGCTGGGAGCTGCAGTCCAACAACATCTGAAGAGCTACGTAATTCCCACCCCCACTCTAAACACATACAGTCAGCCTTCTGTATCCACAGATTCTGCATCCATGGATTCCACCATCCACAGCTTGAAAATATTCCAAAAATAAAAATTCCAAACAGCAAACCTTGATTTTGCTATTTTGCTATAAGGGACACCATTTTACTATACCATTGTATACCATTGTATACCAAAAATAGTACTCTATGGTGAACTTGTCAGGGGTCAGCGTAAGAGGGGCGTTCCAAAAAAGCGATACAAGGACTCCCTGAAACAACATCTCAGGCTCGGCCAAATTGATCACCAACAATGGTCCACCCTGGCTTCACATCGGGAGGCAGGGAGACGCACTATCCACAATGCTGCAGCCTTATTTGAGAACTCACGCAGAAAGAATCACAACCCGGAAACATCACCCAAGGAGACCTTCTGCTGTGCTTTCTGCAACCAGACTTGTTTATCTTGGATTGGCCTTTTTAGTCATCAGCGTGCTTGCAGAAAGCATGGGATGAGTCCTTCCTGAATCTTCGTTTGCGAAGAAAAGCCAGAGAGAGAGTATGTATATAATGGGACTTTTCTCTGCAGAAAAGGGTGGGGGCAGGTTGCACAGCAAACTTTTTTCTGCACAGAAAATGGGTTTATGTGTACAAGTCCCATATGTTTTACTACACAGAATAATTCCTTCATAATACTTTGGGTTGTTTCAGTACAAGGAGAAAAACTGAACAAGATTCTTGTTGGTTCATTACCCTTCTGACTTCTAGGGAAAGAATTCTGTTCAGAAAACAGGTTTACGTGCACAAGTCCCATAAGTTTTTCTACACAGAATAATTCCTTCATAACACTTTGGGATGTTTCAATACAGGAAGAAAAACTGAACAAGATTCTTGTTGGTCCATTACCCTTCTGACTTCTAGGAGCCTCATTTTTCAACCGGGAACAAATAATAACAAACATTCTTTCCAACTCTTGCTAGTGTTACCGGGGCTTATCCCAGCATAAGGACTTTGAAATATCATAAACAAGGAGGTATCAAGTTGCATAATGGCAGCTGGAAGGCACATTTCTACCCCAACACCCCTAGCCACTGATTTACGTGGGAGTCGTGGGTCCCCCCCTGCCCCCCAAAAAGGGAATTTCCTCAGCCTCTTCCACAAGTGCATGATTTACTATGATTTTCACCCTTCCTAAAATCCTGATGCTATAACATTTTTTTTTCTGCCCCTTCATCTTTAGATGACATCATTGGACAAAAATATACAATGGATCTGGGGACATCTGTGATGGATTTCCACATGCCACTGTCAAGAAAATCCATTTTGATTTCCCCCAAAGATGAATTTATTTGGCACTGAAGTTCACTCACCATAGCCTGCTTGCATTATAATGATGGAATTCTATTAAACAAGCAAAGGTCAGGGAAAGTGCTTGTGGATGTCATCAATACTGGCAGAGATTAGAATCAGGAGTTAGAGGTTCCAACTTGTATTGCTTTTCAAAGAGTGAGCCTTTGATTTCTGAGAATGGGCAGAGAGACACAACAGAGGCCAAATGATATATTTTGCCCCCTCAAGTGGACCTGAAGTGCACAATAACTGCAAAAGGGTTTACTTTTTCTTTGATTTTTTTTTTTTTTGGCATCTTTTGAACTTGAAACCATTCTGGTGCCACCCAGATAGTCACAATTTTCAAAAATAACATTTTGTTTTTCTCAAAAATGCAACTATTACTCCAAAAATAACTATTTGAGCTACTATTTTATTTTTAGTCACTTTTTTAAAAAGAGTAAGCAAAGGGATCTTATAGCACCTTTGAGAAACTGAGAGAAAATATCGTACTGATATTCCAGACTCACACGGCTATGTCTTTGAATTAAAAAAAAAAGAATGTTACAAGTTGCTGGGCTTATGGTACAAAAGATACCCCTCCCCCATCCTTATCTCTGCATTCACCATAGTGTACAAGGCATGATATAAACCATCACTTGAATCATGGGATATGACTCTTCCATCTTTCAGTGAAGCCACATCCCTGTGACTGTAAAAGTTACTAAGGCTTGAATCCTGATGGTGACACGTGCTAACACCTGGTAAATAGTCCACCAGTGTATGAACTTTTCTCTCTGGCATTTCTTCGCAAACGAAGATTCAGGAAGGACTCATCCCGTGCTTTCTGCAAGCGCGCTGATGACTAAAAAGGCCAATCCGAGATAAACAAGTCCGGTTGCAGAAAGCACAGCAGAAGGTCTCCTTGGGTGATGTTTCTGGGTTGTGATTCTTTCTGCGTTGTCATTTCTCTTCAAGACTTGTTCGGCGTGAGTTCTCAAATAAGGCTGCAGCATTGTGGATAGTGCATCTCCATGCCTCCCGATGTGAGGCCAGGGCAGACCATTGTTGGTGATCAATTTGGCTGAGCCTGAGATGCTGTTTCAGGGAGTCCTTATATCTTTTTTTGAGCGCCCGTCTTACGCTGACCCATGGCGAGTTCACCGTAGAGTACTATTTTGGGGAGGTGATGGTCCTCCATCCTAGAAATGTGCTGACCCCTGGTAAATAGTCCACCAGTGTATGAACTTTCAAGAACATTGCAAAAGCAGACGTCCACTATAACCTTCCACAACATCCTTTTTTCAGCACAAGCACCTGTTGATGGGTGTGCCAGGTACAGCTCTGTCTATAGAGGTGTGCTCAGGCATGTCTCAGCTGCCTTTGAGTACCTGAGGAGGAAAGGGCAGGCTTAACACTGGGGACGGAGACTGCTCCTTCTTTCCTGGGTGTTTAAAGAAGCAGGAACTGCTGATCAGTGGCTGGACATGTTGCAGGCATTTATAGAATTAGCAAACTTTGCATACATATTGCTAATTTGCATGTCTGCAGACTTCATCTTTGTTTCTTTTCCATATCCACTCTCTTCATGTATCACTCTAACCTGCAGCCATTTTTTTCTTCTCTCTCTGTCCCCCATTAGACCATATATTTAACTATGCACAGATAATTTGTGACAGTAATTTTATGTTTTGCAAAGGACATTATCAGACAAGGCAAATAAGGCATCATAAGGACGCCTAATGATCGCAAAAGGGCATGTGTACCACATGATGTTGCCCTTTTGCTATCATGTTTTAGGAAAAACCCGTACTTTTTTATTGATGGCTCAAGCCGTCAATTGAGCCCCATGGTACTTTTGTGCCAGCGTTGCCAGCATTTGAAACTTCACACCATTGTACTCACATGAATGCAGCACCAATGTTCAGTCCGGCAAGAACACTTCTGGGTGAGATCACAACATCCAGGTAGGTGATGCACTTTTTATGACCCTCCCCAGTTTACTTGAGACTTTTTTTAAGTGTGTTTAGATGCTTTACTCCGTTATTTTTTCTCCGTTATTTTTGTTTTGGTTTTTTAATTTCCCGTGCTATGTATTCTCGTGAGAATATGTGGGATTTTGAACAAGGAAATGAACAGAGCTCTCTTCACTCCTCATTCATTGCTGGGAAGCCTTTTGCTGGGATAGGAGGTAAGTGTGGCAGGGGGAGCTCTTTTGCTGGCATAAAAACAGTAAAGTTATGCCAGCAAAAGAATGGGGTTTAGGGGGTTCGTCTGATAAAGTCCAAAGAAGATTAAACTTGCTTCTCTCTCTGTTAGATCATATGTATGTGGGGATGCATGGGACTAGTTGTTGTTCAGCTTCTTCCTTTTTCAATGTATTACTCTGCTTGAGGAATCTACTGCTGTCTCTCACATTTCTCAATAAGGTGATGGAGCTGGGCCCTGGGGCTCCCCAGCTGCTATTGGGCACCCAGGGAAAAAGCACAGCAAAGGAACCAGCTTCCACACACACCCCGGGGTAATTCCATTAAACATGCAGGCACGAACTTATGCTCTGCCAGTAGGCTACTTGAATGCTGGCTTAGAAGTTATAGTTTTGCAGCAGAAGTGAAGTTGTCCCTTGTTAAGTTATAATCATGATGTAGGTTTTGTTATATCCTTTTTGTTCCTACTTATCATTTCTAACTGGTTACTACCAAGCTCAGTTCCAAAATCCTTGCTAGCGGAAGTGAGGCAGTTGATAACATTTATAAATCCAGCCTATAGTAAGTTAACATGTGTTTCCAAATTCTAAGCTCACTCAGCTCCCAGGAAGGAAATTGGAAATGTCACTTTTGTGGAATGACTGCGCTTAAAGCTGGGGTGCAGAGATACTCCTTCTTATACACTCTGAAGCTTTTTACTTCATCATTTTTGGACTGAAAGCATTCCACCTCACCCCCCCCCCATCCACTTTAGTTCTAGAAGGGCAACTAATTTAATTTCATAGTAGAAGAATGGCTGTGTTTATGTAAGCAAGTGCTTTCTCCTGGAGCTTTGAAAAGACAGTCACATTTGTATTTAATTCCAATGCATATCTGATTGCAGAATTCTGCAATGGCTGGCAGTACCACGTAAGTTCTAAATTAAATTACTGCATGAGTTAAGACCACAATTTAGCTACAAATTTGACAATAATTCCATAATGGTGTATATCACTCAGACAAATCTAATTTACAATTGTAGCAATAAATCAGTGGGAAGGGTAATCCTGCTGTGTTCCCCTGTCTCTGTTTGCTCATTTTCCTTTCTTCCTTTCTTTTTACTTAACAAGCCAATGGGCAATGGGCAAAAAAATAGTATTTGCTCAGAAAATGGACAGTGTCCCTTTCTATCAGTGTACCAATTCCTGGGTAATTGTAGAAAAGATTCAGAGCATGATTTCGTATTTGATCTGGTCAGAAGGCTTGTGATTATTTCTGTCCTTCCTGACCCCCAGATCACAGGTGAACATACAATCCCCAGTGGCTGCTGGTTGGTAGCTTGGATCTTTCTCATTTTTAAAAATTAACCAAAAGTCACTTTAATTGTGGTTTCCTGCACGGCAGGGGTTTGGACTAAATGGCCCTTGTGATTCCTTCCAACTCTAAGATTTTTTGATTCTATGAACTAGTTATTTTTGAACAATGAAGAACATTAAAGTGATTTCTTATAACCTTGTAACTGTACCAGTTACCTTGGGTGCATCGACACTGTAGAAATAATTCAGTTTGACACCACTTTAACTGCCATGGTGTCATCCTATAGAATCCTGGGATTTGTAGTTTTCTGAGCCACCAGCACTCTGTGGCAGATAAGGCAAAAGATGGTGTAAAGCTACAGTTCCCAGGATTCCATAGGATGGAGCTACAGCACTTAAAGTAGATTATCAGATGCAGCAAAAACCACGTCAAAAGATTGCGACAAGAACAAAAACGGGTGACCTTACCAGACGATGATGTCCTCCAGCATCCCGGGGCATAGCTTGGCTGTCAGTAAGGCAGCCCTTTTGATATGCAGCTTCTCCCCATCAATGAAAAAGGGAAGCCTCGGCAGCAACAGCGCTACACCTCCATGATGGCTGAAGAACGAGGCGTCTGGTAAGGTCTCTCTTTTTGTTCGTTTAGCGATCTTCTGATCCGGTTGGGTATTCAATTTTTTTGTTGTGTTCCCCTGAGTCTGATAATCTCCAAAGTGGTATCAAACTGCATTATTTCTACAGTGTAGATGCACCCCTTAACAGGAAGTAACTACTTCTTCAGCCTTGGCACTGCTACTGAATCTTTTTACTTTTAAAAGCCACTTTTCGAACTCTGGTAAACAATCATTGCCTGTACTAAATTGCTTATGTCTTAAGATCTTCAAAGGAATCTCTTCCCAAGGTTCCTTAACCAGGGGAGAGATGCAGCTTCCAAGATTATTTTTCAATAAAAAGTGTTTTTATTTTAATTCCTGGCTGTGAGTCTCGTCAGTTAGTAACGATATACATAGGCCACAAGATCCTGTAGTTACCCGATTTCTCGCTGCCGTATTGAGCTAATTAAAATTCCCCATATTAATATCTGATGCAAGTGGGGTTTCCACCAACCCCCAGTAATTCAGGTAACAGCAGCCCTGATGACACTTGGGGCAAAGATGGGACTATGATGGGGCTAAGACGAGGTAAAGCCCAATAAAGCGTTACAGCAAAATACCCAAGAAAATCCATTTCTTTGCTCTGGCGTCAGGCAACCTCCTTTGCTCAGTTTTTAAGAATGTTTGATCTGTTTATTTATTGTACATCACCTTAGCGATAGTGTTCCTTGAAGGCAGGGCCTGGCCTTTCTTCTATGGTTCTTAGGCAGAGGGGAAGAATCTCAGGGTAAGAGCACTGCCATGAAAAGTATGCAAGTGTATTCTCCTTTGCTAGGCTAAGACCTTGTCTAAATGGGTTATTTACCCCATCTTTGCTCCATCTTGGAGCCCTGCAGTCCTAATGAGGCAGGGCTTCTGCCTCGTTTTAACCCTGGTCAGTCCTGATGAAGCATGGGGATAAGATGGGGTAAAGCCCAATGAACTGTTACAGTTACTTGTATTCCTTACATTATGCTAGAAATGTGGCTTCATTGCATTTTGCTAACCCCCCTCAAAGTAACTAGCTACAGGTAACTAGTATTACTTGTAACTCATTACCTTCAATCTCTGTATTAAAGAGAGTACAAGTCCCACCAACCTGAGCCTCTTCAGACGAATACTGGGATGCAAACAAGTTCAAGTTCAAGTTTATTGTGTTTTAACAGTCATTATACACAAATACAAACAGACAGGCAGACAAATGGAGAAAGGCAACTTTGAGGTCAAATTTTGACTTGGCTGCAGGCTACATCAGGCTAGGAAATGATAGATTTAACCAAAATCAAAACTAAAATGGCTGGACATCGACTTGCAGGACAGGGGAGGCATAGGGGAGTCTCCATGTGAGCCTAAAGGAGTAAGAAATGGCTTTCAGCCCTCGTGCATTTCACAGATGAAAACTGGGACATGTGTGGCTAACAGGGTGTGGTCAAAATGGTAATGGTTATTAATGATGAAAAAACACAAACTAGGAGAAGGTGTAGTGGTTTGCTTTTTCTCTGAGCCTCCTGGGAAGGGGAAGATTCTTCCTCTTCTCTTCTCTCCCCACTGCTGAATTAAGTGAGTACAAACTACTTTTGCACTCTCAGCTGTTTGCAGCAACCGAAGTAAGGTGAGGACAAATGGGAAAAGTGGGAGGACAAGAGAGAAACCGGGACATTTTAAGAGCAGTTGGGAAAGTGGGATGACAGAGGATTAATTGGGACTGACCTGCCAAACTGGGACAGTTGGATGCACTTTGATCACCCTTCTTTTTGATTTAGCCTCTCTGAAGGCTGCTAAGCTTGCCATGGGAAAGTGTCTCTCTGCTTTCAACACAAGATAAAGCCATCCAGGATGGAGCTATGTCGAGCCTCTCAACTGCATGTTCTAGCATCTGTGTTTTAAAAGAACATGGACAGTGCAGTGCCCTTCACTTGACTGTATCCTTGCTATCCTCCATTTTGAGGTGTCCTTTCTATTTTCTCTCCTTCATTGTGGACATCTAGGCATTTATCATGATCGTGATCCCTGCAGTTCTATCAGAGACATAATGTTCTCTCTGAGCTGTATTGGCCACCTACAACAGAGTCAGCACTTTGCAGCATTTGATCAATTGTCTCCTTAAAACCCACTCATATCTCATGGCCATTCAATTTATCAGTCTGATTATGGGCTCTGGAAGAATTTGTGGGTTGGTCGTTGCATGAAATGGAATGAGGGGGTGGTGAAAAAAGAATGCAAAACCACCAGCAGTTGTTTGTTCCTCACTCTGTTTTCCTCTTTCAAGTCAATTCACAACTGCTTTCATCTGAGGTGGAAGCCATCTTGTTGTGGCACTAGTCACTGTCCTGATGTTCTGAGGTTTCCCTCTGCCACAGCTCCAGTGCAGGATATTCAAAATGAAGGCTGCTCAATGGATGATTTCATATTGTAGTAGTGACTAGTAGTACCTAAAGGAGGTTTTTTTTTTAATGATCTAAGGCAGTGGCTCTTAACCTTTTTTTTACCAGGGACCCCCTTGAAATATCTTCTGTTACAATGGACTCTCAAGACATAACTCAAGATTTAAAACAAACAATAACAACAGCAATAATAATACAACTACACCATCCATTAAGCTTTCCCTCAGAAGCACTGGAGGGGAAGGGAAGACTTTTCTCCTGCTTCTTCCTGCAAGTTTGTATCTGGAACAGATTAAATGGCAATGTGTAGGCCAAGCCAGCCAGCCTTTGCCTTGGCTCCTGTCATGTGGCCATTCAACTGCAGGGAAGAGGCAGGCCAAGCAGCCTTCTAGCTTTTGTGGACTCCCTGTGATGACTTTGTGGACCCCTGGGGGGGGGGGTCCCTGGACCACAGGTAAGAACCACTGCTTTAAGGTTCATGAGTTCAGTCTGGTAGTAGATTTTCAAAGCGCTGAGTGTAGCAGAGCTGAAATTGATTTAGACAAAAGAGTAGCAGGTTGAGGGGCACAAAACACAGCAAGATTAGCCCTACCATTGGGTAGAGCAAGGCTGTTGCCTCAGGCAGCAGGTGCTGGGGGCCAGAGGATGACATGAGATGCTGTATGGCCGAACTGTGTGTACTTCATGAGAGAAAAACAAGAATCTGAGTTTTAACTGCAAGGGGATTTTCTTCTTTTTCTTCTGAAAGCTATGAAAACAAGCTTTGTCCTCAACTGGTTTTCAGATGAGAATGTACAAGCAACCCCCTCCCATCTATAACAAAAGGAAAACGTCTTTGTATCTCAGAGGAAAATCACATCCCTACCAATAAATTAATTAATTAATGCAAAGACTTCCCAGTGTGTCACTGCATCTGTTGTTCAAAAAGGCCAATATTTTTCTAGAAAAATAATCAGCGGCAAGTGGATTTGGTTGCTCAGAAGGAAGCAGTTGGTGCTTTTATCATCAGGAAGCTTTAGGGTTCATGACAGAATATTGCAGAGTAGAAAAGCAAGTTTGACAGAACACATTCCAGCTGAAGAAGCTTACCGCAATTTCAAAAGTACTCATTGGGAGCTTCAGAGAGAGGTTGTTTCTTTATTTTTTCTGGATTTCCCAAGCTAAAAATGAGCTTCCCTCCCACCTTTTAAAAATACATTTCACCAAATGCATACCCATTGTTTTCTCTTACATGCTCCCAAAGAAAAAAATTATGTGAGGATCTTCTATGGACACACACACACCCGCCATGTTTTGTTGTTGTTGTTGTTCTGCCATGCTTCAAATTCTGAGAGGCTCTCAGGGCCTTGTGAAATATTCAAAACTTGGGAATGTCACTTTTTGTGCCACAGTTTCCAGAATCCCCCAACCAGTGTGGCCATGAATCAAGAATTCCCAGGGAATAGGATGAAAGACAGGTGAAAAATTCATCTGTAATGACTCTTTTCAGAGATGCAAAACATGACTTGAGGTTTCACTCAACAACTAGCCATGAAGATGCCTCATTGGACTACCTAGCCAAGTACTATGTGCCCTAACTGGCAGCTGATCTTCAAGGTGTTTGGCAAAGAAAGCTGTTTCCAAGGGCTTCTTCCTCTGTTTCTCTATCTCAGGGGTGGAAAACCTTTGGCTAACTAGATAGTTGGCTGATCTTATATTTCTATACCAATTTACAGTGCAAAGCACTTTCTAAGCAGTTTACAATGTGTTAGCTATTTGCCTCCAAGAAGCTGGGTTTTAACGACCTATGGAAGGATGGAAGACTGACTCAACCTGGAGCCCTGCAGGATCGAGCTCACAACATTTAACCACTGCACCACCAACTAACAACAGCAGTGGCCATTTGCATGTTTTGTGTATGGAAGATCCCAGCTTCGACAACCCCATCCTCATCATCTCCCACCCGCAACATCTCTAGCAGCCATGTTGGTGAGTGATTCCAAGTAATTCAGTTCAACAAGTAACTTTTCAAGGAATGGAAATCATCTTGTACCCTGTTAGAAGTGGCTGGATTGCAGTCGCCAACATTCCTTCCTCATTATTGGATTCAGTGGCAGCAACTGCTTTCTGTGAACCACAGTCTCCATACTCTTGTCAATTCTGGCTGGAGCCAATGAGAATTGCAGACCAAATACATTGGGGGGGGGGCTGCACTTTGCTCACTCCTGCTCTAAGCAGTTTGGTACCAGTTGTCTTGGGGTTTGTACCCTCCGCAGGAAGAGGTACATCAAACATCCCCTGCCTGCATGAGCTCTCAAATCCCAGAGCCTCTTAAGTAGGAAGAAAGGCTTTATTTAAGTTCAGCAAGTCCTCTGCCAAGTGAAAGGGCTGCAGCACAGGTACTTCTAAGTCGGTGGTTCTCAACCTGTGGGTCCCCAGATGAGTACAATCCTACAGCCTCAGTAATGACTGGGAGGACCACCTGGCTGTCAAGGTGAGACCTCAGAGGGCTCCTGGGAACTGTAGTCCAACAACATCTGGGGACCCACAGGTTGAGAACCACTGTTCTAGGATCAGGGGGTGGTGGCAGCATTTTGGCCTCTAGAGGGCACCCTTGAGCGAGACACTAAGGGTTCCGTTAGAGGTGATGGTAGTTTGGGGGTTCCAGGGTGAGAGCCCCAAGGTAGCTGATTTCACAGAGTAGAAAGGAGGAAGATCTGGTTGGAAGGTGTGTGCTTGCTGGCAACATTCAGGAACCAGGCCATATCTCACATCACACCAGTGTTTGCTAGTTTTCTTTTATTGGCCTCTTTGCTACACACACACACCCACACACCCACACACACCTGCAGAGGCTTTAATTGAGGTCAACAACTGGTTCTCTTTTCCTCCTGAGATCAGGGAGCTGGGAACAGTTGACCCAGTGCTACTGGTAAGTCCTCCCCTTCCACACCAGCTTATTTGAGAGACCATCTGTACCTGTATGAACCAACCCCCAAACAGAAACCCTTCTCACAGGGTCTCCTCAAAGGTGGCCCCATCTTTGTGAAACTCCATCCCATCAGATTTGTATTTAACTTCCTCTTGACTTGTATTAAAACAAGCCTAGAAAGCCCTTTTTATTTGAATCTGCTTTTAAATTGCTGGTGCTGCTTTGGCATCTTAAAATAGCTGGTGCTGTGTTTTATCGTCCCTTCTCTGTGTGAAGGCAGCTTAATACTGTTGTCTTACATTTTGTGTATTTCATGAATGTTTTATATTTTAAATTGGGGCTGTGATGATTGTTTAGGTTATTCTTTTCAAATGCATTTGTCCTCATTTGATTATACTGCAGGATGCTTTGTGGAGGCTATTTACCTATAAAAGCTGGCTATAAACACTGAAATAAATACAGACGACTGAGCATGCTTCTTTTGAAGCATTTGTGATCAGAAAGGGCCCTCCTTATAAACATCTTTCTTCTCCCCCCCCCCAGTCATTTTCTCTATATCAGAGAGCTCAGGTTGGGGTACAAATGATGAAGCAACAAGAAATCATTAGGAAACCATTTGGAACAATGTACAAACAATTCAGCAAGAGGATTCCAGCTCCCATTGGATAGAAGGGCGTGTGAGCTCTTTTCTTCCGCACAGCACCTGTTGCATTCATTAGCCACAAATAAAATGTTATTTTATACCAGTAGCTTATGGCAGGCTTGATACCACCCAGATTTCTTGGGAGAGGCCTGAAGTGGCTGTAGACCCAGTTCAGAACAGAGATTATACATACAGGGCCTATGAGGAGTATATACACATGTGTATGGGAATTACACATGTAGATGGTGGTGGCATCATAACTTGCGACTTATGTTATATTGGCTGCATATACATTTTTGGAAGAAAGTCCCTGCCCTTCTGCTGCTAGCATCTCAGTTGGGGAATTCCCTCCCAAGAGAAATCAGCCTGGGTCCTTTCCTTTTGAGCTTCTGGCAGGCAGCTAAGACTGCAGTGTTTTGTATTACCTCTGATTCAGTTAAGGAAACCACTGGCCTGTGTTTGGAAGACCAGAGCTAGCCTGTTAATAATTGGAACACCTGGAGGCCTGTGATTCATAAGATCGCCATAACTCATAGTAGAGTTGATGGTATATAACAACATACGTACCCTCCGACCATTCTGATTTGGCGTGTACAGTTCTGGTTAATCTTCTGTTGTCTCACTTTTTCAGCTGCTTTTAAAACATCCCAGTTTCTGTCTCTTCCTTCCACTTCCCCCCTTTGTCCTCAGTTTACAAGAATGCACAACTAAAGCACTCCTGAAAGATGGCCTTTCGAACTCTGTGTAAAGACCTCAAAAGAAGGTGAGTCCGTTACTCTCCAAGGCAGCTTCTTCCACTCTCAAACAGCTCTTACCATCAGGAAGTTCTTCTTAATGTTTAGGTGGAATATCTTTTCCTGTCTCTCTCTCTGGCTTTTCTTTGCAAACGAAGATTCAGGAAGGACTCATCCCGTGCTTTCTGCAAGCGCGCTGATGACTAAAAAGGCTTGTGTATCCATATCTGCATCTGTCATTGCTTTGCACTTTGCTTATTGCAGAAAACATTGGTGAGACTTGGATAAACAAGATTGCGGCACAAAGTGCAGTATTCAAGGAAGATGAGTTTATAGCAAATGTCCTCTGTTGTATTCATTTGCATGAGAAGAGAAGAGCAGGTGTAGCAGACCAGAAGAAAAGTAGGAGTAGCAAATATCACTTTGGGGCGCGTTTTTTTTCTCAAAGGGTTCATGGCACAGCTTGGGATGTGCTGCTTCAGCATAACAGACAGAAAGGGAAGGGAATCGCTTGTTTTGTCCATGGGCCAGACCATATGGCTGAGCTCCCTCCAGCTCTGAAACATCAATCAAGCAGAAGCAAGAGAGTGAACATGTTGCACCACAGCTTCATGTCAGGCCTTCCACTGGGAGGCTGGAAAACAACCAGAGGAGATCACATTAGAGTGGTACCACTTTCCAGGGGGAGCACATGTTTTTCATGTAGAAGGTTACAGCATCCATCACTGGCACCACCACCATCACCAACGACAAAAAGATCAGTTGCAGTATTCTCATTCTTTGTATACAGCAAACATGGCTTCTTCCACTTGTTTACAGTATTTAAATCAGATTTTAAATTTTAAGCATTCAGCTAAATACTGGATGAGCAAAATGTGGCCATTCAGATGTTGTTGGACTGCAACTCTCTTCAGTCCTAGTCAGCATAGCCAATGATGAGAAATGCTGGGAGCTGTAGTTCCAATCACTTCTGGGGGTTGTACTTCACCCACCCTTGGGCTAAATACAATGTTAGTCCTCCTTAGATGTTGTTGTTGTGAGCTTTCAAGGCTTTTCTGGCCCTAAAGCAACCCTATGATGGCTTGTTGTTTTTTGGCAAGATTTGTTCAGAGGGGGTTTGTCTTTGCCTTCCTCTGAGGCTGAGAGAATATGACTTGCTAAAAATCACCCAGTGGGTTCCCATGGCTGAACAGGGATTCGAACCTCATTTTCCAGAGTCATAGGCTGCTGACACACTGCACAAATAATCCAGTTTGACACCATTTTAACTATCATGACTCTATCCTATGGAATCCTGGGATTTGTAGTTTGTTGTGACACCAGAGAAGGCTAAATATCTCACAAAACTACAAACCCAAGATTTCCATATCATTGAGCCATTGCAGTTAAAGCAGTGTCAAACTTTATTATTTCTACAGTGCATCAGCAGCTGTAGTCAGATATTCAAGCCACTACAACATGCTGGCTCTCATAGACCTACTGAAATGAAATTAATTTGTTACTTGTGACCAGGGATGGGAATTCTGAGGCCTTCTAGATGTTATTGAACTGCAGCTTCCAACATTATTCCCCATTGGCTATGCTAATTAGGGCTGTTGGGAGTTGTAATCTGGCAACATCTGGAAGGCCTACCTCTGGTCATGACTCATTTAAACCCCATTGGTTTTAAGGAGTCTAATGCAGATAGACTAATGTTAGTTTTAGCCCTTTCACTAGAAATTGCACATTTGGATTAGATCTTGCCTAAGTAAGGTTTCCATCTTCCTCCCTCCCTCCTATATCTAGAAGATCCATACAGTTTCATATAGTTGTGTGGAAAAGAAAGTACACCCTCTTTGAATTCTATGGTTTTACATATTGGGACATAGTAACAATCACCTCTTCCTTAGCAGGTCTTAAAATTAGGTAAATAAAACCTCAGATGAACAACAACACCTGACATATTATACCATGTCATGATTTATTCAACAAAAATAAAGCCAAAATGGAGAAGCCAGGTGTGAAAAACTAAATACACCTTAAGATTCAATAGCTTGTAGAACCACCTTTAGTAGCAATAACTTGAAGTAATTGTTTTCTGTATGACTTTATCAGTCTCTCACATCATTGTGGAGGAATTTTGGCCCACTCTTCTTTACATTGCTTCAGTTCATTGAGGTTTCCAGGCGTTTGTTTATGCACAGCTCTCTTAAGGTCCTGCCATAGCATTTCAATCGGGTTGAGGTCTGGACTTTGACTGGGCCATTGCAACACTTTGATTCTTTTCTTTTTTAGCCATTCTGTTGTAAATTGTTCGGTGTGCTTGGGATCATTGTCTTGTTGCATGACCCAATTTCAGCCAAGCTTTAGCTGTTGGACAAATGGTGATCAGGGTTGGCCAAACTGATCACCAACAATGGTCTGCCCTGGCCTCACATCGGGAGGCATGGAGACACACTATCCACAATGCTGCAGCCTTATTTGAGAACTCACGCCGAACAAGTATTGAAGAGAAACGACAACGCAGAAAAAATCACAACCCAGAAACATCACCCAAGAAGACCTTTTGCTGTGCTTTCTGCAACCGGACTTGTTTATCTCAGATTGGCCTTTTTAGTCATCAGCCCACTTGCAGAAAGCGCGGGATGAGTCCTTCCTGAATCTTCATTTGCGAAGAAAAGCCAGAGAGACTTTGGTATACAGAGGAGTTCATGGTTAACTCAATGACTGCAAGGTTCCCAGGTCCTGTGGCTGCAAAACAAACCCAAATCATCACCCCTCCACCACTGTGCTTGACAACTGGTTTGAGGTCTTTGCACTGATATGCTATGTTTGGTTTTCACCAAATGTGTTGCTATGCATTATGGCCAAACATCTCCACTTTGGTCTTATCTGTCCAAATGACACTCCAGAAGTCTTGTGGTTTGTTCAGATGCAACAAGCCTTCATTTTGCTAATGCTGGACAGGAGACTTGGCAGGCATCCATTGCAATAGAGTCCCTCCATCCATCTTTTAGCCATGGCCCACTATCTCCCCCCCCCCCCCGCCCCAGTTATATAAATGAGGACGTGCACTTTATGACAGGTGCTGTAATTCTAGCTGTGCTTCTTCTTCCCAGCCACAGAGCAGCCTGAGCAGTGTTGCTCATTTATTTTCAGAGCACACGGTGTGGATTCAACAGGGGAAGATGTTAATGTGCTGGTACACAGTAAAGCAAGAGGGCAAAGCAGCAGCAGGAGTTACAGCTTAGGAATAAAATGAAGGCACTGTTCAATTCCCAGGTTGTGACCTGAGCTAAACAGTAGCATGCCTGCCTTGGGATGCAAATCTTTGTAGATTTCATTTTCACAGGCAAGAACAAACAATTTTATCATTTTTTTCCTTCTCATTGCAAGAAAACCTTCAAAAGCTGCACAGTTTTCAAAGACTAGTCACCATTCAGGACATATTCTGTACATTTTTTGCACAGATAACATCATTTTCTGTACAAAACATGTTGTTTTCCATGCAAGAAAAATTGTTTTATTTGCAGGAACCTAGTTCCCTGCACAGAAATGATTTTTCTGCAGAGAAAATAACATTTCTACTTTAAAAAATGCTTCTTTTCTGAACAGAATGCCACATGCATTTTCCCCACAGAAGTTTTGAACTATGAAGATCCTTGCTGGTCCAAGATTCTCCTCAACAGTTTTTCCTCGAGGAACTCATTTTTTAATCTTTTCTAAAATAGTTTTGAATGTTTTGTCCATCCCTACTGGAATACAGAAGGTCACAGGTTCAGTTACCAGCATTTCATTAGAAGGACTGTTCCCAAGCTCGTGCCTTCCAGATGGTTTCATCTGCAGCTTTCATCATCCTTTTACCATGGACCATGCTGCTATGGTTGGTGAGGAATTGCACTTCAACACATCCAGAGGGTACCAGGTTCAGGAAGGCTTATTCAGCAGGTGATGTGAAAGATTTCTATCTGAAACCCTGGTGTGCTGCTAATAGCCAGAGTACACAATATTGGGTTAAAGGAACCAAGAAAATGCCATAGTATGAGGCAGTGACCTAGGGCGGTGATGGCGAACCTATGACACGCGTGTCACCACTGACACACGTAGCTGTCTGTGGTGACACGCGGCTAGGTTGATCCCCCCCTCCCTCCTCTGCCCGCAACCTCATCACCCTCCCTAAAGTGGTGATCAGGGCTTCAAAGCCCCGGTCGCCATTTTAGGGAGGCGGGGTGGGGAGAGAATGAAAGTGGTGGGCAGGGCAACGAACCCCCAGTCACCACTGGGAGGAGGCTTTCCAGCCAGCACCCTCCCTTCCGAAGTTGGGAAGGGAGGGTGGCTGGTCACTGGAGGGGAGGGGCTGGAGGGGGGAAAGCCCTCCCATCCGGCCAGTGATGCTCTCCCCCCGTGCAGCCTCGCTGAAAGAGAGGGGACTTCTCCGTGACTGAGTCATGGAGAATACCCTCCTGCCCAGCGAGGCTCCCCGGCCTCCCCGAAGGGCTCCGGGGCTTCAAAGCCCCGGAGCCGCCTCGGAAAGGCTGAGGAAGGCAGCGGCTGGGCTGGAGGGCTGATGGGCTGGCGGGAATCTGCCCGGCCTCTCCCTGGCCTTCCTGAGGGACTCCAGGGCTTTAAAGCTCTGGAACTGCCTCGGAAAGTCTGGGGAAGGCAGCGGGCAGCTGGGAGTTTGCCCGGCGTCTCCTGGGCCTTCCTGAGGGGTTCAGAGGCTTCGAAGCCCCAGAGCTGCCTCGGAAAGGCCGGGGAAACCAGCAGCCGGGCTGGCAGGCAGGTGGGAGGGAGGGAGTCTGTCCGGCCTCTCCCCTGCCTTCCTGAGGGGGCTCCGGGGCTTCAAAGCCCTGGAGCCGCCTTGGAAAGGCTGGAGAAGGCAGCGGGCTGGCAGGAGGGTGGGCCTCTCCCCTGCCTGGCCTCTCCCCAGCCTTCCCAAGGGGCCTGGCAGCAGCCAGGAGCCTTGGAAGCCCATCGGTGCCTTGAAAAGGGAAGGGGAAAGTGTGCGGGTGGGAGGTTTTCCACCCTCCCCTTGGCAAGGCACCAACAGGATTCATGAGAAGCCTGTCGGTGCCTTGGGAGGGGAGGGGGGAAAGCGTCCGGGGGGAGGTTTTCCACCCTCCCCTTGCCAAGGCACTGACAGGCTTCATGTGAAGCCCGTTGGTGCCTTGGGAGGGGGGAGGAGGGAAAGCATGCAGGTGGGAGGTTTTCCACCCCCCCTTCCGAAGTCAGTGACAGGCTTCATGAGAATCCCTTCAGTGCCTTGGGAAGGGAGGGGGGAAACGTGTGGATTGGAGGCTTTCCGCGAATAGTCGAAGTTGCGAATGTGGAGGGGCAACTGCATACATTTATGTTATTTAAGCAGTAAATATTGCAAAATCATGTTTTTTCCTCTAAGTGACACACCACCCGAGTTATGCTCAGTTTTTTGGCGAAGTTTGACACACCAATCTCAAAAGGTTGGCCATCACTGACCTAGGAGGTGTAGCTATGGTGGGATGAGGCAAAATGAAGCCACTGACCCCTTACACTGTTACCTGCCTTGACAGCCCCCACCTTTCAATAACACATAATTGGCAATATTTAATAATTTGGCTGGCTATGGCCTGCCATGTGGTTGGCAAGTAAACCAGGGACTCCCCAGATACCAAGTCTGGAGTCATGCACAACCTAGGGAGGGACCTTCCAAATTCCTTAAACAGGTCATACCCCGGTCAGACTTCTTCCTGGGAATACCTGGAGATGAATCATCCACAAATCTAATCAAGGATAGCCAAGCACTCAGTGATTGCAAAATGGGTTTTTCTTCTTTTCCCTCATTTACAATGGAATGTTGCCTGTGCCCATTCAGTCCCAAATGTCTTGCCCATCAACGATTGTTAACACATCCAGAGAATCCTTTGTCCAATCCTGGGAATCTCTGGTAGACATCATATTCCACTCTAAACCCCATCCCTTCAAGGAAAATTTTGGATATAAATAACACCCTAAAACACCACCAAAGAGTCTGCAGTTCCTCTTTGTACCTCCACCTGCCAGTTTGCTGTGCAACCCTCAGAACAATATTCTGACCAACTCCTACTGTATGAATCTCTGCTCCTCTGATAGGTATCGTATAACCCACAACCCCCTCACTCTATTCCTCTATCCAAATACTTCCTACTTTCTTTGATAGCCTTGTGTGATTGCTTGAAGCTTGAGTGTTAATGTGAATGCTGTTAAGATTAAATTCCAACAAAGATAATTTAATTGTACGTTCTGTCTTGAATCCATTCAGTGAGTACTGGTATACACTGGTCAAAAGATCCCCGCAGTTACCCAACCTCTCGCATGCCAATTTGAGCTAATTAAATTCCCCAAACCAAGATTCGGACACGCGTGGCATTTCCACAAACCTCAGCAATTCAGATAACAACATTTTCCTTCACTCCCCAAATTTGTAGTGCCCCAGTAACTTAAAACTTCAGCTGAGCATTTAAGTGCAGTTTAAGCATCCAAAGAAAAGAGGGAAGGAAAACTTACCAAAGGGATACATGACCAACAGATATAAGACTTCTAAGTGTGAATGATTTTCAGTGTCTCATTCTGCAATGCTAGAAATCTAGGGACTGAAGGAAAACTTCATTGGGGAGGCAGAATTTTTATGGGGTCATACCCTCATCCCCACACACCGCTACACCCCTAGAATGCTGTATTCCTTTGTGGAGACTAGCAATCAATTAAATCCAGAACTTGTTTATGGTGCATGATTCTCTCAGATTTCATGCTGCAAAGTTCCTTAACTGTTGCCCTACTCTGTACATTGTTTGACCCAATGAACACATATCCCTGGCTATAGCAGAGCTTGGAAAACATACTTTGTGACTACAGTTCCCAGAATTCATCCATAAACATGGCTATACAGATAAGAGTGGACTGCCAACTGACATTCAGTTTCCATTGAAATATACATGCTGGAGGGCTCATCTACACTAGCCAGGATCTGCTGGCTTTCCACCAGTGTATTCTGGCTCTGGATCTGGCCCATTTCCCCCCAATTACCTGGAGAAAATGGGCCAGAGTCCAAACAGGTTGCTGGCCTGTCTCTGCAGCTGCTGCCGCCGCCATTTTCTCCACTGACTTTTCTTGTGGACTTGTGTTTTGCTTGTTAGTAAAGTAAGTGTCTGACGTCACACTGCTTGATTCCTTTGCCTGTAATTAGCTTGACTGTGCTGTGCCTCTGCTAACAGCTGTGTAGTAATCAGCTTTTGGCTGGTTGCCCATATATTGTTTGGACACAGGTGTAGAGAAGCCCTGAGTCTTTTAGGTTTGGAGATCTCATGTTAAAATGTACAAGCAGCATTGTACCAATTGTGCACAATACTGGAGAGGGGCCACAGCTCAGTGGAAGAGCACATGTTTTGCATACAAAATGCCCCAGGTTCATTCCATGTAATCTCCCAGGTTTTTAATAGGATTAGACAGCAGGTGATAGGCAAGACCCCTGGCTTCATCCCCAAAAAGCTGTAGCCTGTGTGGGTGACCAAAATTATGTTAGATGGCAAATTAGTTTGATATAGTATGAAGCAGCTTCTTTTCTTATGTGTACAGTTAAACAGGGTCAGCCCTGGTTAGTGCTTGGATGGAAAACCAAGGATTTGGGCTACTGAGGTTTGGGCTATTGAGGTTAGCCCAAGGTTTGGTCTAATGAGCAGATGACTGGGGAAGTACACAGGGTACAAAGGTCGTTCCAGTGGAAAAACCTGGTCTGGGAGGAAGGGAGAAGTTTGCCTGGGAAGGCAGGTGCTGAAGGCTATATTTCAGAGGAAGGAATTGACAAAAGCACCTTCAGTGGCGATACTAAGGGGGTGCAAAGAGGCTGACCTGCACCAGGGTGACATTGTCAGCGGGAGGGGTGACACCGACCTTAGTAACACCACAGACCACCTCTGAGTATTCCTTGCCTGAGAAACCCTATGAAGTTTATGGGGTCTTCATAAGCTGACCTGGACTTGAAGTCAAACACACACATACAAGCTTGCCTATGGAGGTACAGTTTCTTAGAAATGCTTCCTATGTATAAGCACTGGCTGGCCACAAACCTATATGGCTTCAAAAGCGGATTAGACAAATGCATGTCAATAGCTATTAGTTGTGATAGCTGTAGGTAGTATCAGAAACAAGCAGGCCTAAAACCAATTCTTAGTCCCAACTAGAGTAGAATCATTGGATTAATGGGAACTTGTTAAGTCAACACTTACATAAGTTCCACTGATTCAATGAGCTGGGCCGAGATGGAATTGGATCCATACTTTTGTATAAAAGTCATTGGGGAACAACAGTGAAAAGGGGCTGTTTTGTACTGGTTAGCCACTGTGGGGAAATAAGGTGCTAGACTAAGCAGAATATAGTCTGATCCAGGAGGCATCTCCTTCTAATCTTACAATGATGCATGCACAATCCCTGAGCTGCTTCCATGGGGGAAGTTGTGAATATGAGCAAGCCCATATGTAGTATTTTCACATACTGGGTCAGATGTCAGTGCTTTTTCAGTGAAGCCAACAGCTCGGGTTCAACTTTGACTCATCAGAGATGACAAGAAGCAAAACAAATGACATGCACTCCTATGTGAAACAGCCCTTAGATCAGAGGGAGCCAACCTGGAGCCTACCACATGTTTTGAACTACACTGTTACCCAGATTGTGTGGGGTCTGTGAGGATCCCATTAGTGTCTGAATTCTACTATGGGGAATTTTTAATTAACTCAAGGTGGCAGCAAGAGGCTGGGAAGCTGTGGGATCTTTTAACCTATGTATACCAGTAGAAACTGAGGAGACTCCAAGCCAGAATGTACAATTAAATTGTTTTTATTGGAATTTAATCTTAATAACATTCACGTTAACACTCAGGCTTTAAGTAATCACACAAGGCTATTGAAGAAAGTAGGAAATCCCTGATTTATGGGACTTATGGGGCGTATATTCCAAAATGTAGAGGTCATCAAGTATTCCATCCCTGTCAAATGACAAAGACCTTTGACAAAGGCAACGCTGCGGGATTCTGGGAGTTGTAGTCTAAAAAGTAACTTTCCCAAGTTATGAAATCACTCGGCTTGGAATAAATCATAAAGCAAGAGATGGTATGCGACTGGGGCAGGGGAGGGGGAAATCAGTGGGAAAGAGCACGTTGAAACAGTTGTTATTCCCATCACAAAGTAAGCATTGATTTTTTTCCCTCTTTTCTCCTTAACACCTCTTAATATCCTGAGGCTCTCTCTACCTAGTGCAACAAATGCCGTGGATGAAAATCCAAACCTGAGACAAACCACTGATCTTCAGCTTTGCATGACAGCTTCCAGCCACGCGGGAAATAATTCCATAGCATTTTACAGTGAGCTCACTATGGATGAGTGAAGAACCTCCATCATTTGCATACATACTTTCTCCTGAAGCACTACCTTAAAAGCTGCTTGATTACAAACATTTTGCTCAGCTGTTTATAGCTCTTGATTCCCCCCCTTCCCCTTTCGCCCTTCACTCTCTCAGTAAGTTTCAGGAAAAATAGCTCTGCTGAAGTTAAAGTTACACATTTTTTCTTTACTACACCTTTTCTTCTCTTCTCATGCAAATGAATGCAACAGAAGGCATTTGCTACAAACTCATCTTCCTTTGTGCAGCAATCTTGTTTACCCAAGGCTCATCAATGCAAGAAGTAATGAGCAAAGGCCAGCTGCAGCTCCTTGATGCTTTAACTATCTTCATTTATTTAAACAATGACAGATACAGGTTAGGAGATTCCACCTAAACATTAGGAAGAACCTCCTGACTGTATGAGCCATTTAAGAGTTTCAATTTTTTAAAAAAATAAGGTCACTTGATCTCGTGATATGTCTAGTCATCTTGGCTTCTAGTTCAGGTTTGATTTCCTCTGGAACCCATTTTTGGTTGTCTTTTTAGTAGCCATGGTATTTGTTGAACACTTCCCCAGCACCACATTTCAAATGAGTTAATGTTCTTCCTCTCAGCTTTCTCTACTGTCCAGCTTTCTGTTAGACGTTTTCAGCTTTGAAGAGAAAATGCAAAAGGATATCGGGAGACTCTGTTGGCATATGTTAATTGTGGCCAGGATAGTCTTTGCACGAGGGTGGAAAATGTCCAAAATTCCCACAGAAGAAGAATGGTTACAAAAAGTAATAGAAATCACTGAAATGGACAGACTTACATATATGTTAACGGCCAAGCCCAAAACCAAATTCATTAAAGATTCGGAACCATTCTCAGAGTACCACCATCTCTCTGGTGTGTTAATGGGGTATTTATGACCCTTAGTGCCGCTCTGTGAGAAGATATTGAACAAGAAAGAAGATGCCATTCTTCCCTTCTTTTCTTTCTAGATAATATTCAAGCAAGTTACTTAATGAAGGGGAAAATTCATTTTTTACTTCCTTCTGGTGCTTCATCCAATTTTTCTGGAGTGATTCTTCCCCCCCCCTCCCCGCCACCCTCAATTTTGGTCCTTTGATTCTGCTGGATAATATCTTTCTGTGTTCTGCAAAGGGATAATATGTTATTTAGAATTCCATTTGATGGGAAATTTACATTTTGAGTAGCAGAACTGCAACTCTTGATCTGCACATAATTGACAACGTCTCCATTTATTCAAAGCGAGCTAAATACCGTGATGTATAATTTTGATGGCAATTAGTCTCCTCAAGTGAGGTTAGTTAATGAAAGCCTGTGTTTAACGTTTGAGACAATTTGGTCGAGGAGATATAGGGGTGGAGTGGGGTGCAGGTTGTACATGGCAATCTGTAGCTCTTTAATTCTTAGATCAGTATTGGGGGGAATCAAATAAGGAAATAAAGTGGTTGTTATTCTCTCCCCAATAGCATTTCTCTGCAATTCTTGTGTCACTATGATGACTCCAGAAGCCATAGTTTAAAAATCACCATTAAGAACAAAAGCATCAATTTTGCAAGCGTGGGGAATGCACATGATTATAGATATGGGGATAAATGTGAGTAAAGATTATGCCATGAACTCAGACCATGACAGAAATCAAAACTGAATGCTGTTATTAAGACCTCTTAGATCTTTTAGTAAGTGAACAAACAGCTTACATTATGAGCAGGAGGGGAGGCAAATGTTGAAACATCTGGCAGAATTTTTTTTTAACCACTCAGTGCAGAGGGAGGAGTTAATGACAGATTTCTCCCTTTTATACTACCCACTCTATGTCAACACGACCATGTTTTCTTCCCCCCCCCCCCACTGTCTTCTTAATCTTTCCTCTCTGTCTTCTTTATAACTCCCTCTGTTGCTTCCAAGTCCTTTCCATCACCCATGGACCATTGCATGCCTCTTTACATATTTTAATTTCCTCTCTGTCTTCTTTATGCACTCTCTTTCCATAGCTTCAAGATCCCTACATCACTCATGGACCATTGCATGCTTCATGTGTTGTAATTACTCACTGCTGACCACCTTAGCCCCTGTGGCTGGTTGAGACAATGCTTGGCACTGTGGAATGAAGTAGGAGAAGAGGAAGAGCCTAACTGGAAAAACCTGTTAGCAAAAAGACATGTTTTTTCCTCAGTCCCCCATGGTACGAATGCCAGAAGGACAACGACTTCATGCGGCAAGGGAGCACAGAAAACAGAACGTTCCTGCTCCCTTGCTGCTTTTCTTCAAAATGTGGTAAGACTCAAAGACTCAGTCAAGGAAGCCATGGCCCTGAGTCTGCAAGACCTGAGGAGGACTGTTGATAACAGGATGGTGTGGAGGTCTCTCATTCATAGGGTCTCCATAAGGCAAAGTTGACTTGATGACAATTAACAACATAGCATCACCTACCATGAGGTTTAACCTTCTCCTGTTTCTGACCCTAAAGTATTTTTCCCCTCAGTTGTTGGGGTTGTTGAGCTTGGAATAGTTACCTTTGGTCCCCAGGTGGTTTTGGATCATAAATCCCACCATCCTCTTCTATTGGCCACACTGGTGTGTGATGATGGGAGCTGTAGATTAATGAAACTCCAATTCCAAACTTTTGAAGTTTTAGTTTTATTTAGTTTTGTAACTTGAATGTTTAGATAACACACACATATGTTAGCTTGTTTTTTATTGTATTGCATTGTTTTTGTATTTGTGTAGCTTGCTTTACAATTGTGTTGTATTGGTTTTATATCCGTATTACTCCTTCCTTCCATGTTCCTTTTATTAGAAAGAAGAAGGTTGTACATATTAGATAGGCCTGTTTCTTTATTGTTTTATTCTGCGAAATGTCATGGTGCTCAGTTGTCGTCATCATCATCATCATCCAACACTCTCTGAAAACTCAAAATTGAGGAAAAACTACTCTAGGTTATGGTATACCAAATAATAGATGAGTTAGGGCCCACATAGTGTTTCTTTGTCTTCTATCAGAGCTAAGAGAAGTTTCTTTTTGGACTAACACACCCAGAAACCTCCAGCCAGCATGGCTGTTGGTGCCTCTTCAGGATCAGGTTAAAAAAATGTGGGGTTAAACATCTGTTACTTTCCTTTAATCCCTGTCAGTTGTCAGTGGTGTGATCTATTTGAATCACGAATCAAAGGTGAAAAGGCACTTTGAAAACTGGCTATGCTGCAGGAGACAGCAAAACAAGATAAAAAGCTGTACGAGTGTTTGGAAGGATAGTCCAAGAAGACAGAGAGCATTCAGCAAAGAGAATAAACCCCAAAAGCATCTACGAAATTTGACAGTGAATTCGATTCCTCCATAACTTTTGCTGACAGCTTTTCTCTGTTCATCTTCTGTCTCTCTGCCCACCTATACACTTGTGGGACTAATGCCAGCCAAGACTCAAGCTCCTCACATAACTAATCCATTTTTCTCTTTATTTTTAACATAAAGGACAAATGCTATTTATTTCCCATCCATTAAAATATGATTTCGCCCTTTCCTTTTGAAAGATTAAGGATTAAAAAATTGAATTAATTTTTTTTTGAAAAATTATTATATTATTTACCTCCCACCCTGCAAAAACTTCTTCCAAGGAAGTTTACAAATAGCAAGAAAACACCATCCATATATGGTGCTTTTTAGCACAGTACTGAGACAATCAATGGCTATTAGTCATGACAGTGATGTACTACGTCTGGAATCAAAGGCAGTACAGGTCACCCACAGTATCCGCGGAACCAATATCCACAGTTTCATATTTCCACAGCTGAAAAAATAGGGACACATACCATAGAGTAGCACTGGAGGATGCCTAGAGAGGTGTCCTCTCTAGGAATCACTAGGTCCTCCAGTTCAACTCTATGGTATGTTTGTACCAGAAGTCCTTTATTTTAATAAGGTTTGGTATTATCCATGGTAAGTGCAGGAACATATCCCCCACAGACATGCGAGGGGCAACCTGTACACCTCTCCATACTGGTTTTCTAGGGAGAACAAGCAGGATGGTGCTGTTGAACCCATGTAGGTATGTAAATAATGTTCACAGATAGTCTACTCCTTAATGAGAAAGGGTGTCTCAATACATCAAGATAACCCATCAATAAAATAGTCAACCACTTCAAGATATTTCTTTATTTGAGACTTTTTGCAGAAAATTGGTTTGGGGAAGGAGGGGCGGGCTTGGCCAAACTTCTAGCTCAGCTACTTAGTTAAGGACAGTAAGTAAATACTTAGTTAAGCTTCTTAGGTAAGTACATTTATACCTAACTAAGTAGCATATCCTGAACCCAGAACATTCCTGAGGAATCTTAGCCCATTCCTTATAGGCAATGGCCTCCAGTTCAGTAATATTCTTGGGCTTGCATGCTGCGACCACCTTCTTTAAATCCCACCAGAGATTTTCTATGGGGTTCAAATCAGTTGACTGTGATGCCCACTGCCCACTGTAGAATCTTCCAAGACTTCTTCTGCAACCAAGCCTTGGCAGAATTTGAGATAGGCTTGGGATTATTGTCCTGTTGGAAGGTCCAATAATGCCCAAGTTTCAGCTTTCTCATAGACAGCATGACATTTTCTCCTAGGATTTCCTGATACTTCAATGAATCCATCTTGCCTTCCACATGCTGCAGGTTTCTAGTACCAGAGGCTGCAAAGCAGCCCCAGAGCATCACTGAGCCACCACCATGCTTAACTGTAGGCAGAGTGTTCTTCATTCTTCATTCATTCAGAGCATATGCTTCATTCTTCTTCCTCCAGCCATACGGCTGATCCATTGGGCCAAAAAGTGCCAGTTTTGTTTAATCGCTCCACAGAACAGAATCCTAAAACTTCTGTGGCTTATTTATATGATTTTGAGCATAATGGAGCCAACTTTTCTTGTACCTTTGGGTCAGCAGTATGGTAGTGGTGTGTGTCTTACAGTTCTGGTTATGGAAACCATCTGCATTTAGTATGCACCTTAGTGTGCTCACTGAAACCTCAGTGCTTGTTGCCACCAAGTCTTGCTGCAGGTCTTTTGCAGTCACTCAAAGGTTTTTTTCAACCTGCCTTCTCAGAAATCTCATTGCAGCCATTGAGAGCTTCCTTTTTCTGCCCCATCCAGGTAGTGTAACCACTGTTCCTTTAACTTAACTTGAGAACTATGCTTCCAATAGTGTCTCCAGGAACATTTAGTGCCTTCGCTAACTTTTTGTATCCCGTTCCTTGTTTGCAAAAGACGATGAGTTCTTCTCTTAACTTTTTGGACGATTCTTTTGACTTAGCCTATTTCTAACATGCAGTCAAACATGACACTCAACAAACTCTTAGCCAGTTCAGATATTTCATGTGTTCCAGCTCAAGCACACCTGGTGCAACTAATGAAGCCCTTGATTGGTTGCATCAGGTGCGCTTGAGACAACATTTGTTTTGCATATATGTGCTGTTGTGAGGGACTCTATTCAGGGGGTTGAATGTTTTTGAGACTGGAGAAGTCCTTATAAGTTGCATTTTAGTTGAATTTGGGGAAACCACTTAAAGCATTCATTGTGTTGAACTATTTCCATTGCTTTTGTTTGATTTGTTTATTACAAACAGCTGAAAGTCTGTAAATTTTGACAATAAACCTGATTTGCAATGGGGGTTGAGTGGTTTTGATTACAACTGTAGTTGTGTGCTTTGTCAAACCAATACATATTTGTAAAAGGCCTCTTCAGGCATGCATCAAGACACCTGCATCCAAAGACAACCCTCATCTTACTGTGCTGCAACAACATCAACATACTTTCCAACTGCCCCAGTTTGGCAGGGGCAGTCCTATTAATCCTCTGTCATCCAATGTTTTCAGCTGCTTTTAAAATTTCCCAGTTTCTCTCTCCTACTTCCACTTTCTTCCTTTTGTCCTCAGTTTGAACTGAGTTCAAAATATGAAAGTAGTTTGTGCTCAACTCAGCAGAGGAGAGAGGAGACAAGGGGTTGGAATCTTTCCCTTCCCAGTAGGCTGAGGCAAAAGCAAATAGCTGCAGCCTCTCCTAGCTTGTGTGTTCTTTCTCTTAACATTTTTTTTAAATCACCTTGATTGCACTCTGATGCTGTTTTGTCATATGTGTCCCGGTTTTCATCTGTGAAATGTTGGAGGGTATGTTTCACCCCTCAGCAGGAGAAGCATGGATGATGCTAGATTCATTACACTTTGAAATGCTCAGCTCTTTGACAGGCCTTGGTGGGAGTTTGCACTCTGCTAAAGTGCAATCATCCTTGCTGTCATATAGCTCTGCAGTCTCCTCACCCTCCCACCCATCACCCACACCATCTTCTCACCGAAGCTGTTAAAACAACACCCTGTTTTTCTTTCTGATCAAGGGCTGAAATTTTGACAGTACCAGGCATCTGCTCCAAGAAAGCATCACTAGTTTGAGTCCATGTAGGATTTTTTTTTAAAAAAAAAAATTATGTTTTTAAAAAGAAATCAACCAGCAATCCTTGTTCAGGCTCAGCTCCCTGTTCCTGTTCTCACATGTTTTATTTCCTTGTCTTTTATCCTTTATCTCCACTTTATGTTTCCAGGCCCCAGAAATCATTGCTATATATCACTGTCATCAGGGAGCACAGTTCCCCTTGTGTCAATGTCAACCAGGCATCAAACAACTACCCTGCCGTTATGAGTTTCTCATCTGTCTTCCTTCCTCATTGCCCCTTTGTTTTCTTGGCTCTGTTGTACGGTTGATTTTTATGCCTGGCATTACTTCCTTTTCAGGTGAGGCAGCTGTCTCTGTCTCTGGCTTACTCTCTCTCAGCTGTTTAGCCTAGCAACCATCTTGCTTTCAAACAACGAGTGAAAAAATTAGCTCGTTACAGCAACATCAAGATTTAGGGCTTATGCTGAATATATTTCATTGAAATAGTAGAATATTGTTTCATTTCTTATTCTTTTGTTGGAGGAACCGAAAAATCTCAAATGCTTGCTCAGGGCGATTTTATAATTCACTTTAATTTGTTTTAGGTAAAGCTAACACTAAAGGGTTTTTTTTTTTAAAGTTTATTGATTATCCATTATGGTGGTAATTAAACCATCAATCAGTTGATTCAATAAAAGAGAGAATAAGAGAGGCTGTGCAATTCTTGTTCAAGAAAAAAAAAGGCAGCAAGGGGCACAGTGTCAGAGGGTGAGACTTCCATGTCAGAGAGTAGGGGCGTCAGGTTGGGTGCTGATGGGGCGATCCACACTGGGTGACGTCCTTAGAAGGGGACATTGAATCTGCTCTGGGTTTTAGTCTGAACTTTAAAGAAAAGATGCAAGGTTCTGTCCTGGGCCCAGTGCTATTCAACATCTTTATCAATGACTTGGATGACGGAATTAGGGGCATACTTATCAAATTTGCAGATGACACCAAATTAAGAGGACTGGCTAATACCCTAGAGGACAGGATCAAAATTCAAAATGACCTGGATAGACTGGAGAGCTGGGCCAAACCTAACAAAATGAAAGTCAATATGGTGAAATGTAAGATACTGCACTTAGGGCAGAAAAACAGAATGCATAGATATAGGATGGGGGAGACCTGGCTGAATGAGACTATGTGTGAAAGGGATCTAGGAGTCCTAGTAGACCACAAGTTGTACATGGGTCAACAGTGTGATGCGGCAGCTAAAAAGGCCAATGCGATTTTGGGCTGCATCAATAGAAGTGTAGTGTCTAGATCAAGGGAAGTAACAGTGCCGCTCTATTCTGCCTTGGTCAGACCTCACCTAGAATACTGTGTCCAGTTCTGGGCACCACAATTCAAAAAGGATATGGATAAATTGGAGTGTGTCCAGAGGAGGGCGACTAAAATGGTGAACGGTCTGGAAACGATGCCTTATGAGGAAAGACTTAGGGAGCAGGGTATGTTTAGCCTGGAAAAAAAGATGGTTAAGGGGCAATATGATAGCCCTGTTTAAGTATTTGAAGGGGTGTCACATTGAGGATGGAGCAAGCTTGTTTTCTGCTGCTCCAGAGACTAGAACATGGAGCAATGGATGCAAGCTCCAGGAACAGAGATTCCACCTCAACATTAGGATGAACTTTCTGACATTAAGAGCTGTTCGGCAGTGGAACACACTCCCTTGGAGCGTGGTGGGGTCTCCTTCCTTGGAGGTCTTTAAACAGAGGCTGGATGGCCATCTGTCGGGGATGCTTTGATCGTGATTTCCTGCCTGGCAGGGGGTTGGACTGGATGGCCCTCGTGGTCTCTTCCAACTCTACAATTCTATGATTCTACGATAAGGTGCTGAACCTTTTTCTCAAAGCAGCTTCAATGCCTGGGATAGTCCCTTCAAAGTTCAAACTAAAACCCATTGAGGGTTCATCATCCCATTTACATGAAAACCATCAGTCTTCATGGATTGGGACCCCAATCTGGATTGGTACCTTGAACAGTGGTCCCAAGAATTAAGTTTGGTCCCCACTATTTCCATGGGGGAGGAAGGAAGTTCCCACTGGAGTGAATGAAAGCTTTCCAGCCCAATACAAATAGGAGGTGAGGAGAGATTAATATAGATTAGGATTGACGTTAATGCCACACAAAGGGTTTACCCTCACCCCCCATGGCAGCATTGCAATCCAGATCAGCCCCTCTGCACATTCATTATACATTTTGAAAGCAGTTTCCACAGTGGCTAGCCATGTGAATGAGGTTGCATTTTCTTTAGCCCACAGGTGCTAATAACAGCTGGCAGCTTTGATAATTTCAAAGGATGTGAGAGCTCCCACTTCTCCATTCCTCATTCCTGCATGCCTTGCCATCCTTTTCTGCATTCAGAAAGAACTGCATGCTACATTCAGTGTTCCTCTGTGTTAATAACTCCCTGAAAACAGAACACCAGCAAGTGAAGAGCTAGATTAGACCTTTGTTCCCTTCCTGTTTTGTAGTCTGTTTAGTAACAGCCATTAGTTAGGGGTGGGACCCTTGCAGTTTGTTGTTTGTGGTTTGTTCTTGTGGAGTTTTTTTAAAAAAACTTTATTTCTTCCTTTCTATAAAGTTTTTTTTTATTTCTCCAAAAATGTTTAATTTTATTTCTACCTGCAAGGATTTTAAGCAATAGCATCTTCCACCTGCAATATGAGTAAAATCCACTTTCTTTTCTCGGCACTCATTCTCCTCTTAGCGTAACACAGAATTTACATATAGACATATATGCAAGACAAGTGCTGGATCTTCTCTGTCATGGGACAGAGATTCCACCTCAACATGAGGAGGAACTTTTTGACAGTAAGAGCTGTTTGGCAGTGGAACACACTCCCTCGGAGTGTGGTGGGGTCTCCTTCCTTGGAGGTCTTTAAACAGAGGCTGGATGGCCATCTGTCAGGGATGCTTTGATCGTGATTTTCTGTGTGGTAGGGGGTTGGACTGGATGGCCCTCGTGGTCTCTTCCAACTCTGCAATTCTATGATTCTATGTCCTCCCCATAGTTTTTCAGGTGAGACAACTGCTGACCAACTGGCTACCTGAACAGTAGCAGCATTCAACACTGTTAACACTTCTTAGATATATGGTTTCAGTCATACCCATATTAACAAAAGGGCGGCTGTGTGCTTATTTGAATCTAAAGAGATTTTCACACAGGGCCAAAATGACCTGTTACTGCCCCACCAGCTCCTCTCCACGGAATAACATAAATCTTTCACACACTTACCTTAATTCCACAGCAGGAACGGGCTCTCCCTCCCCTCGCTGGCTGGCCATAAATGCAGCCGTTGTAAGGCTGCTTTTACGACTGGCCATCTGAAATGTTAGCACGGTTATCGCGTGATAACAGCTGGGTGGTAAATTTAAAAAAATAAAACTCCCCCAAACATAAAATCAGTTCACCAAGCACAAAAACACACTTTAAACCACACAATCAAAACAGGGAGGGTAAAATAAAGGGTGCCACTTACCTGGATGTCCAGATCGTACTAGGAAGTGCTCGGAACAGACCTCCCCTCCGCGGCTGTCATTTCGGAACAGGAACGGGGCTCCTGTTCGCACACCTGTGATTGCGTGATAGCAATGGAACGGGAGGTCTGTTCACGATGAAAAATCATGATTACATTGTTCCAGAAAAGTCACAGGAGCAGGATGGATGCAGGACAGAACGGGGTCAATGTCGTCTGAAAGGGAAAAACCTTCCCGCCCTATTCTGTTTCTGCCATGGGATTTATAGCCCGTATGAAAATCTCCTAAATTGATTTCACAAGAATAACAACTAGATTGATTTCTTTTAGCTACAAATTGCAATTATCTGGAAGATATAATTGCTACAGCACTGATCTCTAGCTTTTTCAGAAATCAATGCATCTGTATCTCTTGAAATATATATTATGAAGCTTGCTTCAAATCCCCATTTCTGAGGTTTATTTCCCAAAGGCACAATCATAATATTTGGAACCTCTTTCAGTTCAGAACATTGTGAGTCTGACTAGAGCTAGAGACTAAAAGAGTGATACATGGAGATTATGAAGAGAACAAAGATAATGAGATGAAGTTCCCCCTTACCCCAGTAGGCAACATTTCCCCTAAGAAGGAAAAAAAATGTCAGATTAGAGCAGTAATAAATTAGGATAAATTTACAAAAGCCATGTGTTTAATCTAACCAACTATTTTCATAATCTTTCTGTTTTACCTAATCTCAGTTTTACATTAGCAGAGACTAGAAAAATTACTTTTTGGACTCTCTCTCTGGCTTTTCTTCGCAAACAAAGATTCAGGAAGGACTCATCCCGCGCTTTCTGCAAGCGCGCTGATGACTAAAAAGGCCAATCCGAGATAAACAAGTCCGGTTGCAAAAAGCACAGCAGAAGGTCTCCTTGGGTGATGTTTTTGGGTTGTGATTCTTTCTGCGTTGTCGTTTCTCTTCAAGACTTGTTCGTCGTGAGTTCTCAAATAAGGCTGCAGCATTCCCAGAATCCCCCAGATAGTGTGAGCCAAACAAACATCAACCCAATCCTGATTTTCATGCAAATGGTTGCTAAAAAGAAGATCCTGTACATGTTAATTTGGCAGGAAGACTTTTGATCTGAAGAGTTATGAAGGTTGATGTTTATTGAATCCCCAATGGCCAGATGGCCAGATGGGGGACCACCATCCAAACAACAGTAAGGAGGACTGGTTTCAGGTTCTGATAGGCTTAAGGGCAAGACCCTTTCAGTGGTTCCACCTTCTTCCTTCTTGCTACAAATGCTTCAACCCATTCGCTTGTCTCTCCTGCTGCTTCCAATCCACACCACCTTCCATAGAATGAGGGCAACACATCTTGAGGTTATTGTTCCTTCTCCTTATCTCTCCTACAGCAGCAAGGCCAGGAGGAATCTGGGGTGGCAGTGCCCCCCTCCTTAGGAAGCATATGCCTTTGCAAGTTCACAACAGTGTTAATAACCCTAACAGTGGCCCTGCTACATGTAGACTCACTTTGCAAGGTTGCTTTGCTGGTCTCTTATCCCCAACCCCCCCCAAAATATATATATAAATATGTATGTGTGCATGTGCCTTTAAGTCACCTGTCGACTTATAGCAATGCCATGAATTTCATAGGGATTTCTCAGGCAAGGAATACTCAGAGGTGGTTTTGCCAGTTTCTTCCTCTGAGATATAGCCTACACCTGGTGTTTATTGGCAGTCTCCCATACAAACATTAACCAGGGCTGACCCTGCTTAGCTTCCAAGATAAGACAGGATCTGGTACTGTTAGGGTATTTAGGCCCTATATAAATATATAAATAATCCTGGACCCAGAATTGCTTGGAAGGATGCCCCAATGTATTGCCCTTGCTAGTACACATTCTTAGGATTACAGGCTGTCCAGGTAAATGTATGCAAAACTTTTAAAACTCATGAGGGATGCTGCGATGTTGCACATATATGTGCGATTGTCATGGGGTTTCCCTTCTCACCTTGAGACTTCAGTTTCCAGCAGATTTTTTTTTTCATTTTTTTGGCTGGTCCTCCAAGACATATAAAGGATTTAGTCGACATATCGACAGACATTGTTCAGCCTGGGAGACCATTGCTAATAAATACATTAAAGGAATCTTAGCAGATACAATGCATTGAATTGATGCAGGAGGTGGGGGGGGGGCGAAGACTGGATAAAATGAAGCCCAGCCACATATCTCACAGTGGTTGCACAGCATTTCATCCTTGTCACTGTGAAAACATGCTACAGTGTGCTTAAGGAAGACTGTAGCTTAACAGTAATGATACGGCAGTGCAGACAAACATGCATAGGTGGGTGGGTGGGTAGGACTGTGCTCGCAAGTACAGTATGTCCCTCCTATGTTAATATACCTGCTGGCTGTGCTCCTCCAATGTCAGTCCAACGATTGAAATGAGGGCTGAGCATGCTCAATTGTCACAGAATGTTAGTTGATTCTTAGGAAAAGAAAAACAAGAGAAGTAGGGATGGAATGGAGTATCCTAGAAGGGGACTGGCATCCTGGGAGTTATCTAAATGGCAAAAATACTCTTCATAGAATTCAAAGAGAATATGATTTGTCTAAATAGCATCCCGCATCAATCCACCATATTTGGAAGGAGGGGGACCAAAACCACCAAAAACTTTGCAGGAAAAGCCTTAGCAGATTTTCCCATATTTTTTAAAAAGCTAATGTGCATTCCCACTCATTGGGACAATCATTTCACTTTGATTCACATTCCCAATAAGAGTGGAAATAGAAAGCTGATCGGTTGGATGTGTGTAGGGGGTGGAACTTTCTAACAAGGCAAGTGCCCAGAACTGCCATGTTGGATTTTCACCATAGCGATTGTGTGCTGTGGTGACAAAACAGTCTCCCCCCCACACACTTTTTAAAAAATGTATTTAGGCAGAATATCACACTTTCACACCATATATATGCTTTTTTAAAATAATAATAACAACAACAACAACAACAACAACACTTATTTATTACCCGCCTCTCTCCTCAGAATCGGGGCGGGGTACAACATCACACAGTACAGTATACAGTAAATTCAATACAATACACCACAAAGCAATTTTTAATACAATACATTTCAGAGAAAAGTACATTCAGTACAGACAATTGTACAATGTGAGTGCCAGTAGATAGCGCTGCTGACATACAAACAATGCTGCAAGAGTGACACTGCAGAATACATTGTACACTAATAATGACTGCTGCTTTTTTTAAAAAAAACTGAATTAACAGCTTCCACAGCATGTCGCCCCAGCTCTTTTATTATGCTGGTACTCATTTTACCGACTTACGGAAGGCTGAGTGAACCTGGGGGGCCCTGGAATCGAATGTATGAACTCAAGATCTACATGAGTTTTGGCTACAGTTTTAGCTGCATTAGCCTACTGCGCCACACTGTTTGGCAGCAGCAACTGGTTACAATAAAAACATGAATAATTCACTCACTCCTGCCATTTTGATTTACAGGCATGCCCATTGGAATAGCAAAAGCAGGTAGCTTTGCATGCCTGCGATCGTGCAAAAAAAATAGTTAAGACAAATAGAAGCTGCTTCAGATTAGCATTAGTGTGCATCAATCCACATTTCCCCCTCATATAGACAAACCCCTGAATAGGAGCACTGTGCACTACAATATGTTAACTGCAGTGTCCACTTTTCTTCAAGTAGGATCCCCAACTGCCAGGAGACTGTTCCTTGCCATTTGCTTCTATAGATGAAACATGAATCAAATATGAAGTTGAAGACTTTCATGGCCGGCATCCATAGGTTTTTCGTGTTTTTTTTTTTTCCCTGGGCTGTGAGGCTGTGTTCTGGAAGAGTTTTTTTCCTGATGTTTCATCTCCATCTGTGGCTGAGAAGATGCCAGCCACAGATGCAGGTGAAACATCAGGAATAAACTCTTCCAGAACACAGCCTCACAGCCTAGAAAAAAAACCACGAAAAACCTATGAATCAAATATTCAGGGCCATCACTCTGATCAACAAATTACCCACTAACATCCCTAGCCACCCTTAACTTCAGAGCTGTGTCCTCTGTTAGAGCATCACTTTCCCCTACTGCTGGTGGACTGTTCTTCCTTGGAGCTTTCTGCACTATGGATGAATTGTGCTTCTGGTATCAATTCAGCCAAGATGGGTTTCATTTCTTCCCTTTGGTTCCTCATAACTGTCACTTCTGAAGGCATATGGACACAGCCCTTGTAATTTCAGTGGCCCCTGAAGGCAGGCGAGGTACAGCTTCTGTATCCATTAGGAGCATTTTAGATTCACACCAGGAGCAGTGCTTGTAGTTGCTCAAAAGCTGCCCTTGCTCTTTTGTTCTCCTTCCTACCAGCGGGAAAGCAAAAGGATTACATTGCTTTTTTTTTTTTAAAAAAAGGAAGATACCCAAGGTAATTCAAAAGCCTGAAATTAATGTAGAAGTTGAACCAATTTGTATAATAAAGATATACATGGAATCAGCAACCTGGGAGCTTGAAAGCCATGGAAACAGACAGATATGAACTAAGTGATTGCACTCTTGCTTCCCATGAAGACTGTTTGTTATCCCAGGTGAAAAACTGTGGGATAAACCAATTAACCCCACCTGCATGCAGGCAGTACAACTGCTTTAAAACTGGCGTGGAGAAAATACACCCCAGGAACCACGGGCTTGTCTATACTTATGGGGAACCCTGCACCTACCTCATAACCAATGTGGATGTCTTTGATCCGCATCAGCCCCATAAACTCCATATGCACCAGGATTCTCCACTTGTAGATCAGAGTATCCTGTAACACTGAGAACATGGCCAGGGCTGCTCTGTTGTTTTTTTCTGTTTGCCTGTGCATGCAAATAAGCATATATAAATGGTCCCAGAGTATTGTATTACTGGATAAGCAGAGATACAGTCATCCATATATGTGTACAATTGTATATATATATATATATATATATATATATATATATATACATTTAAAAAGTGTCAGAACAGAGTCCCATCCACCCAAAGTAGATGTGGGGGCAATTAGCTAACACACATTGGAAACTACTTAATGTAATGTAGATGTGTAAATTGCTATTGCTTAAAACAGTTTGTAAGCCACTCTGATAGCCTTGTGGCTGAAGAGCGGGGTATAAATAACTAATTTAAAAAAAGTACCACTTCAGCTTTGTTCGAAGCTAATCCATAGCCACAACAGGGCCAAAAATCCATCTTTTCCCTTCAACGAGAAGCAAACCACAGATCTTAGAGATCTGGGGTTTCCTGCAGAAACCTCTGTGAAAATGCACATTGTTGAAAATGTTGTGTGTCAACTGTGCCATGAATATGAGCAAAGTGATTGAGAGGGCAGTTGCTCTTCAACTCCAAGTGGTCTTGGATGAAACTGATTATCTAGACCCATTTCAAACTGGCTTCAGGATGGGATTTGGAGTTGAGACTGCCATGGTTGCCTTGACCGATGATCTGCATCTAAGCATCGACAGGGGTAATGTGTCCCTGTTGGTGCTTCTGGACCTCTCAGCGGCTTTCGATATGATAGATCATGGCATTCTCCTGGATCGCCTGAGTGGGTTAGGAATTGGAGGCACTGCGCTCCAGTGGTTCCGGTCCTTCCTCTCGGGCAGGTCCCAGAGGGTGCGGCTTGGGGACAGCTGCTCCAGCAGAAAGGAGCTTACTTGTGGTGTTCCGCAGGGCGCCATCCTGTCCCCGATGCTGTTTAACATTTATATGAAGCCGCTGGGTGAGATTATTCGGGGTAATGGGGCTGGGTGTTATCAGTACGCTGATGACACCCAGATCTATTTCTCCTTGTCCCGATCATCGGCCTCGAATTCCAATGGCATCTCTCCTCTTAATGACTGTCTTAAAGCTGTAATGGGCTGGATGAGGAAAAACAGATTGAGATTAAATCCAGACAAAATGGAGGTGCTCAAGGTAGCAGCCCCGAAACCAGGAGTTGGGTTGCAACCTCCAGTCCTGGATGGGGTCACGCTCTCCGTTAAGGACTGTGTTCACAGTCTGGGGGTGCTCCTTGATTCATCGCTTCAGATGACGAGTCAAGTGAATGCGACGGTCAGGAGTGCTTGTTATCAGCTTCGGCTGATACGCCAGCTGTGCCCTTTCCTGGAAGTAAGGGACCTCGAGACTGTGGTGCACACGCTGGTAACCCCTCATCTTGATTTCTGCAATGCGCTCTACATGGGGCTACCCTCGTGCTTGGTTCGGAAACTTAAGTTGGTACAAAATATGGCAGCCAGAGTGGTCTCAGGAACATCTCGGAGAGATCATATAACTCCAATATTAAAATCTCTCCATTGGCTGCCTATCAGTTTCCGGGCCCATTATAAGGTGTTGGTTATTACCTTTAAAGCCCTAAATGGCTTGGGTCCAACTTATCTCCGGAACCGCCTCCTCCCATACAATCCTCCCCGCGTACTCCGGTCCTCTGGGAGGAATCTGCTTCAGCCGCAAAAATCTAGGCTGTCTGCAACCTCTCAGAGGGCCTTTTCGGTAATCGCCCCCAAATTGTGGAATGGCCTGCCGAATGAGATCCGTCAGCTGACAAGCTTGAGTAGCTTTAAAAAAGCACTAAAGACGGATCTCTTTCGGCAGGCCTTTCCTGATTAGATCCCGGCCTCAGGAACGCAGTCTCCTGGCTTTTTAAAAATTATGTATATATTTGTTTTTAATGTGTTTTTTAGTTAGAAGGTTTTAATCTTATTGTGTTTAATGTCTTTTTATGGGGGAGGGTGGGGGTGGGTGGTGTTTTTAGTCATTATTATAATGTTTTAATTGTTGGAAGCCGCCCCGATTGTTTTTAGCAGAGGGGCGAGGGTATAAATAAATATTATTATTATTATTGTTATTATTATTAATATGGGGTGAGTATGGGTTTTTTTGCCCAGGTAGAGAAGCCACACATCTGGCCCCAACCCCTCCTTTGCAGGCTCGAAATCCCCACCCACCCCAACACATCTGACTCCATTGTACAATTTTGGGAGGAGAGAAATGTGCCCCTGTACCCCAAAAAAGCTGTCTGAGGTTTACCCATTGACACACATGCAAATCCAAATTAACCAACAATCAGCTGAAGAACCCAGAATGGAAATAGACGTCTAGTTATTTCCACAGCTATTTGGGAGGACTATCACCCCAAAATTCAGTGGTGTACCTGCTGTGAGTCTGCAGAGGTGAAATTGGCCCCTGGCTCAGCAGCCTCCCCTTAAAAGATGGGTGGGGGATGGTAGATCATTTAGGCTACAACTCCCATCATCCATTATGGCCATTGGTAAACTTGCTATAGCCCAAAACTGTAGTCCAAAAGTAGGGGTTAAAAGAATATTAATATTAATTGCTGCTGTTTTGTTGTTATTTCATAAGTTATGTTTTAGTAGGGTGGCCATTTACATAACTCCAAACACACACACACACACACACACACACACATTGCATTGCTACAGAACAGAGAAAAGAGGATATGGATTTGCATGAAAGCTGCACTTGTTACTTTGTATGAATTGAAACAAATTTAGAAATAAATCAAAATGCAGTAGATCTCCTCACAGTGTGGAAGACTGTGACCTATCTGCCTGCCCTACAGCTGTCTGTGTGCCAACAGTTGATTGGCAATTCCTATTCTCTCTTCGTATTATGGATCTACTCTGGTTCTCCCTCAGTCCCAAATCTGTAAAAGGTTTCCTGAATTGTCCGCTGCTTGCAGAAAGTGTGTGTGTGCAGACAAAACGATATAGCAGCCAAAACAAACCTAAAAATACACCAGGGTTGTTGTGTATCACCTTTGACACTGTGCTGGTAAAACTTGGGTGCAGACTCCGAGGGTCCAAAATGAGTGGGAGGACCCCTCCAGGTGACAGAACTCAGTTACCAATGAAGTAATATATATTACCATCTAAAAAGGGGAGTTCCCATAAGACCACTTGAAGTAACAGAAGTAATACACATTACTACAGTATTTGAATAGCAACCCTCATAAGACCATTATGTGCAATGTCTCAAATTACCTAACTGTCCCACTGGGTATCACACCATCCGATATTTAGACCTTAACACACATAGGAAGTAGAGCATCCAGGAACATATTTACCACCAATGAACCCATATCCTTGGCTTATAGCTTTCTAACCAGCTCTTGCTTCTGTCCCATTTTAATATCCTGTTCTCACTGGGTTAAGGAGCACATGGATTTTCATGACGAAGATCCCAAGTTCACATCTTTGCATCTCCAGTTCAAAGGACCTAGGAAAGATCTTCTGTCTGAGACCAGGGAAGTATTCAGCCCTGGGTTAGATGGATCAACTGATGAATTGCCTCACAAGACTTGAGCCTAGCTAGAAAAGGAAAATCAGAAAATCAACTGCCTTGTGAGAAAAGACTGCAAGTTTATGGGTTTTTAGCTTGTGGGAGGAAAAGAAAAGTCATGGAGAGGGATGGTGAACATGGTAAAGGTTTATAAAATTATGCATGCTGTTGCTGCCTAAGTCAAAGAACAAGAGGATACCCCCTCCTGGTTCATGTACGAAAGCCAACCAGACTGGTAGCTGAATTTTTCTGAGATGATCACTTCACGCTGTCTCATGGTAGGGCCAGTCTTTCATAAGGAGAATCTCACTTCCACTCTCTGCCTTCCTAGAGTCTATGGTGTTAAAAAGTGTGTTTGTCTACACTTGCTGCACAGAGAACAAGGGACTTTGCAATACGTATGTCCTTCTAACATGAAATGTTTCCACTAAATCTGCAGGCAATATACTGAAATCTATGCTTGCAAGAAAAAACAAAGAAAGGAACAAGCAAAGCTGCAATGGCAATATTCTTTATTGTGTATTTCGATGACAAACCACAAAGAGACCAAAATAACTTGCTGTGCTTTCTCCACTGGAGTTCAGGAATTCTTTCTTTTTCTGACATACAGAGAAGAACAGATCACATGGGATACACAGAATGATTGGGCACAATCCAGACAAACACAAGTAGTTTTTTGTGGGTTTTTTAAACATCTCGAGTCCAAAGGGAATGTAAAGCAGGTGTTTAAATTGCTCTAGTTGTAATCCGGGGGACTTTATGGTACTGAACTCCCTGCTCCTTCTACTAAACACTGTGGCATATTTCCATTGCATTCACCAAATGCAGGTTAAAGACAAAAGCTGCAGTCCTACATCCAGTTAGACTCCCTTAAATCCCACAGATGTCAGTGGGATTAGACAGCCTAATTGTGTACGAGATGGCTGCCAAATAATTTTTTGTTTCCCCAACACCATCCAGTGATTTTAATACTACTCCAACAAATGTCAGGGAATCACAACTAATTTATTCCATTCATTTCTGTTGGGACTTATTCATCTCTAACTCTAGCTGGATTGGAGTCATTATGATGATGCAGTGTTGATGTTAACATTATTTGTCTGTACTTGTGTCTGAACATGCAATGTTTAGCTGTTCTGGGATGTGAAGAGATCTGACATACAACTGGACAATGTTTTGTCAATTTTGCTTACTAGAAGCATCACATCAACCCAGGAATGTAGTGGCTGATCTCCCCACCCCCTCAATTTTGAACAAGATCAAGAGTCTATTGTCACATATATTGGCATGGGTACTTCCTGCTTCCTTCATTTCAGTTCTTAGTTTTGAATTGCCGGCATTATATTAAACTTCCGACTTTCCCTGTAGATATGACAAAGTTTGACAAAGTTTACAGTACTTCTTTGCAAATGGGATTTGATGATTTAGATATTAACAAGATTTTTTCTTCTTCTCCTTGTCCACATGAAGCCTTCATTTCCCCAAAGCCACAAAGCCAGCACCAATAAATATTTTCCTGTCCTATGCTCCAACTTTGTTCGCAGCGGCTAAGAGTGATGCAAATGCAGAATTGGGATTCTGAGCGAGCTCATCCGGTTTGCCAAACTCTGCTACCTGAAAGTCATTGGGAAAGAGATACAACAAATGTCAGATACATTAGTAAATGTCAGGTACGAAGCAAGAATACAGTGGATTTTGATGAGTTTTCTATCATGTAAAAATTGCCTTGGGGAAGGAGAATAGCAACAAGGGGAGAGGGAGTCATAATAGTATAAGAAAGAGTGGAGTTTCCTCCCTTGGTTCCTTTATTGTGGGTTTGCTTTGCTCTGCATTCCATCCTTTGTAGAAGAATTTCTAGCACTAAGCCCAGAACTAGGTGAATATGCAGATTGCTGCTACTTCGTACTTTCAGTTCCTGTGATTAATCTGTATCTTTCCTTCTGTCTATTTTATCAGTGCACATGTGTACACTTAAAAAACAATCACTACCATTAATTATAATTGTACATTCCATATTGAATTCTTCTTCATCATCATCTTTCTTTGGTGCAAAGATTATTTTTGGCCTGCCTATAAAAATCTGTATTTTCTGTGCTTTTTGCAACTGGACTTGTTTATCTCGGATTAGCCTTTTTAGTCATCAGCGCGCTTGCAGAAAGCGCGGGATGAGTCCTTCCTGAAGCTTCGTTTGCGAAGAAAAGCCAGAGAGAGAGAGATTAAAAATATGTTTAAATTTATCTTAATAAGTATTCAGATTTACAGTACAATCCTATGCCGGTTTACTCCTATAGATGCCCCACTGACATCACTTGGGCTTTCTTCTATGCACATGTGTGTGGGATTGCAGCCTTATCCATCAAAGAAATAGGCATATATGATGATGTGATTATTTTCAGAAATGACAAATATTTGTGCCTTTAAAAAAAAATCAAAGTTATTCATTTTCTTTGTGCAAATATTATAGAATGTAGTAATGCTAAAGGATGATGGGAGCTGAAGTCTAATAACATCTGGAGAATCCACATCCCCCATCTGTTACATAGGGAAAGGGGTTCTCTTCCTCACCCTCACACTGTAACCCTAATTCAAATTTCTCCATTGTCTCTGTTGCAAGCCCAGAAATTGCATCTTTAGATGAAGGATTGGAATGAGAACTTGCCATGAGCCCCCTGACTCTAAATACACACACATACTCCTGAAGATGTTGGGCTAGGCTTCTCAGCAACAGCAGATCTAAAGCCGCCTCAAATACAGTCTGGTAGGAACCTACCTTATCTCCTGAATAGGAGATCAGACTGAGAAAGCACTGTCCCCAGAATGTACCGGCACAGACCATTTTCTATAAGCAAAGTGTCTTCCTAATAGCCCAAAGATACTAGAGAGTGAGACAACTCATCAGAAGAAAATTCCCAAGAGCAGAAAGGCAGATCATATGCTTACAGCTGGCTTTGGGTGGGGCTTTGGAGAACCAGGATACTTGCAATTCTGCCTTTTACATGGTTTCTCCTATGTTTGTGTGATCCAGATCCCTGCTGAATCTTTGCTACTTCTGGCTTTTGTTTCTAGTAACCTTGTTCCTGAAGTGGTTCCTGTTCCATGTCTACCTCCAACACATATAACCTTGCCTAGGCTGTTCACCCTGCTTTTGGGCCATGTTTGCAACAGAACTGCTTCTCTGGGTTTGATTTCACACAGTATTTGTATTCACCTAGCTACCCACAGCAAATTGTTACTACCAGCCTGCAATAGGACAACTCCTCCCTTGGAGCTGCTATTGGATGTGGAAGGAAAAACCTGTGGGTATAAGAAATGGTGCCTGTATGTTTTCCTCTATGTCTTAATACATTTCTCCCTGCCCCCAATCTGGAGTGGAGAAGTGGTGTGGAGAGAAAGGATAAGACTTTTCTATGCACACACAGTTTTCCTGTGCCATAGCACTGCAACACATAGTCCACCCTTTGAAACAGACAGGTCCTTATACCACATTTGGTTCATGACAGCAGCAATGGAGACGGCATGAGATTTAGACTTCTCTGGTTCAGTACCTTTCCACCGTCCATCACCAAAACACGGTCACAGTCATGGATGGTGTTTATCCGATGAGCAATTGTCAAGACTGTACAGTCCATAAAAGCTTCTTGGATGGTCTGCTGAATCTGCATGTCTGTCTCAGAATCGATGGAGGCAGTGGCTTCATCCAGAAGTATAATCTGTAAGGAGGAATAAGACTTCTCTAAACAGGCACAGCACAGGATAGAGAATCAGGATAGAGAGCTGTGAGATGTGGCTGGAATAGTCTCCCATCCAACCCCCTCCAACCCTGCCTTTTCCCAGCTTTCAGCCTCTCAAATCTGAACATTTCCTGGCTGGTGAAGAACAAGGGAAGAGCAGACAAGTGTCCAGCTATTTTCCTATAGCTGGATGAAAAATGTGACAGGCATCCACAGTGGTACTCCAGGGATCCTTCGGACATTCTTGAGGATAATGTCATTGCTCTGTGTCCAACTATATGAAAATAGTTGGACACTTTCCCCCTCCACTGACCATGAAATGGCTGGATCTGGGGTGGGATGGGGTCGCAGTTGAGAAAAGATGGGTTTTGGGAAAATTTTGTTTGTTTTGCAGATGGTTCAAGAGCTACCAATTCATTTCCAGGCACAGTTCAAAGTGCTGTTGATGACCTGTTGGTGACTGCCATCACTGTAGCCTCAGAGAGAGAGGAGAGGAGGCAGGCACAGCTCCATCATGCCTAGGCCCAGAAGGAAATGAATGGGTCTCCCTTCATCCCAACTGCCACTGCTGTGGCCTTGGAGGGAGAGAAAAGACTGAATTTAAACACTGCCATCCCCTTTTCCAACACTGCCATCCCCTTTTCCTTTTGTGCCATGTCTTAATTAGATTGTAAGCCTGAGGGCCGGGAACAGCTTTGTTGTTCTTTTACTTGTAAAGCGCCAAGTACAATGATAGTGCTATGTAAACAAATGCTAATCTCTCTATATAATTCCGCTGGGTATGTTTCCTCTCCCAGTGTGCTGATTGGCTGCTCAGGAAACACACCCAACCAATCACCACCCACATGCAAATTCCCTCTCCACCTCACAATCCACTCAATCTGCATCACCGCCGCACAAGAGCCCCTCCCTCCTCTCCCTCCCTCAGCCACTCATCAGTCATGGGCTGTGATGAGATCCAAGGCGGTCGACTGGAGGCAGCGGCAGGATACCACTGTTGCCACTGGGCCGGAGCCAGGCAGTCAACTGGCAGTGGCTGCAGCAGGGCGACAGAGTGACTCACCCTCAGCAATTCTGGGAAAAGTGTGGAATGTTGCAAAGGGGGTAAAGGAATTTAAAAATCCACCAGCCAACCTTACAGGGTTGTCATGAGGTCTACCAGGTGTTTCAGGGGGAGTTTTTTAACAGCATATGTTATGCCAGGTACAGCTAGTATTAATAATAATAATAATAATAATAATAATAATAATATAAAGCCTATATGGGTTGGGTCCAGACTGTCTGAAAGACTGTATCTCCCAATATAAGCCTAACTAACTTTTAAGAACCTCAGGGTAGGGTTTTTCCTTAGTCCCACCAACATCACAAGCACATTTGGTGAAAACATGGGAGAGAGTCTTCTTTGTGGCTCCTCCTAGGCTATGAAACTCCCTGCCATGGGGAGGCTGGTCCCCTCTCTGTTCTCTTTCCACTGGCAGGTAAAGATCTTTCTGTTAACCCAGGCCTTTGAGTGTTGACTATTTGATGCAGATGGTCTTCTGATTGGGATGTGTTGCATTTTTATCATTTTAAAATGTTTTAAATTAATGTTTTTAACATGATGGTTTAATTTTTTAAAACTTTTGTATTAACCATTGTTTTAAGGGTATTTTAATTCATACTGCAAGACACATTGGGTCCCATATCAGGAGAAAGATGAGATACAGAACAAACAAGTTGGTGCACTGGGGCTTACTTCTGAATAGAGAGGCATAGAACTGAGTTGTGCTTTGCATGCATGCTGGAGATATTCATAGTTGCGAAGAAATACTATCCAGCCCTTTCTACTGTGCTTTGTCCTTATAGAAGCTGCAGGATTGTGTTGTTACATTAGTATATACATGAAAATATGCCATAATATGTTCTTATACATTTGAACTTCACTATAATTTAAGCAGTCTATCATATTGATGAGATGACATAAAACAGTAAAAGAACACAAAGCTGACAAATAAAGAAGTGACGTGTCTGTCTAGGAGAAAACAAACATCCAGAGAAAGATTTGAAGAGGATCTAATAATGGACAGTTATTGAAACGGACTCTTATAGGGCCAGACCCTGGCACAGTCCAGTACTTAGTGTTGAGTTTGCTCATTGTAGCCAGTTTTTTGAAGCATGAAAAACCAGGAGGCATTTTGGTGACAGTGTTGGGTAGAACACACAAGGGTGAGGTATGGTGTTAAGAGCCAGCCCAAAACATTTTTGCTGCCTAAATGGCACCCCTCCCATTCTTTTTTACAAATGCCAACTGGAGTGACAGATCTTTTTTTTCAATACTGGTGATGAGACAGCATCTTCCATGGCATTTGAAGGCAGCAGGGAAGCCTAGTGGGCACAGGGAAGGTTGCATGGCATACAACAGACTAAATCCAATTCCTAGTCCCAACTAGAGTAGGCCCGTGGAATCCATAAGCTTTACCTATGTGTTGACTTGATAAACCTGTTCTGGATTTTTTAAAAAAGAGACCTATTCAAGGAGTTGAACCCTATCTCCCAAAGCACCTTGGATTGCTCTTTTAATGTTCAGCCTAAACCCACAAATGATTCACTACCACACTGACATTATAGAATCATAGAGTTTGTTTAGATAGAATGTCTTTTCCTGTAGTTTGAACCCATTGCTCCGGGTCCTTGTCTCTAGAGCAGCAGAAAACAAGTTTGCTCTATCCTCAGTATGACATCACTTCAAACATTTAAACATGGCTATCATGTCCCCTCCTCACCTTCTCTTCTCCAGACTAAAAGTGCCCAGCTCCCTAAGTTGCTCCTCATAGGGCATAATGGCTTCCAGATTTCCCACCATTTTTGTTGCCCTCTTGTCAATATTCTTGATTGAGTCTAACCATCTGGTATGCATCCTTCCTCTCTTTCTACTTCCTTCTACCTTTCCAAGCATTATTGTCTTTTCTAGTGAATCATGCCTTCTCATGATATGTCCAAAGTATAATAGTTTCAGTTTAGTCACCTTGGCTTCAAGGGAGAGTTTAGGCTTGATTTGTTCTACGATCTATTTGTTTGTCTTTTTAGCCATCCACAGTATCCACAGAACTCTTCTCCTGCCCTTCATCTCAAAAGAGATGATTTTCTATCAGCTTTCTTTACTGTCCAGCTCTCACACTGATACATAGTGACAAGAAAAACAATAGCATGGACAATTCTAACTTTAGAGTTCATTTGTATATCTTTGCACTCCAGTGGGTACATTGGCCATAAATATATAATATGTAAATGGCTCTTTCCACGGTAATTGCAAAAGTAATTAGATTGAATGAAGTCCTGAATTAAGACAACAGACACTCATGTATTCAAGACCAAGCCAAGCATTGCCTGAACTTACTTTTGAATTTCGAAGGAGTGCTCTCGCCATGCAGAGTAGCTGTCGCTCTCCCACAGAGAAGTTTTCTCCGTTTTCAACAACCTTTGCTTCCAGCTTTCCTGGCAACCTTGAAACCTAGAAGAAAAGGAAAATGTCACTGTGATGATACTCTCCATTATTTGCAGTACACACTACAGAGCACAGGAAACCCTTTTTTGACACAGCATAGGGATTTATAAGCTTCACAGTGCATTTGCAATCTCTCTGCTTTGTGAAGGAACCCTGCCACCTCTAAGGCAGAAATGGGTGGCTGATGTGCTCCTCAGATGCAGGGAAGCCCGAAGAATGTGTGGCTGCTGCTGCCTCCACTGTTGTCCTATACCATTTTTAACAGAGACTTGAGCATGTGTGTTTTTTGGTATCCACGTGGGTTCTTGAAACCAATCCCCTGCAGATACCAAGGGCCCACTGTATTATTTTTTGCTGTTGTTCCAGTCTCTTATTCTTAATGATCTAATGCTGAATGAAGGAACAAAATGTTCTATCTACTGTCACTTTTTAAAAAACAGTAAATAACAGAGTGCAATAGAAAAGTGGACAAAAAATATATATATAAACATACTGTGCCTTTCATAAATGTTCTGTGCAGAGCTTGCCAGATCTGATCATCTGTGTGTTCATTAAAAGGATCTAAGTTGTACCTGAAAGGAAGGAGTGAGTATGAAAGATGTGTATTGCTCACTTTAAACAAAACTTTTGAAAACAGCAGTGTTTCTAGACTGCAGGACCATTCTCTTAATTCATTACTATTTCACAGATGAGATTGATTATGAGTGCATCCAGACTGATTAAAAAGACCATAAAGTCCCAGATTTTGCTCCTGTCCTTTCCAATTTTATTTTGGAGATCTATACACATTTTGTTTATCCCAGAATATTTTCTGTCAGCTTCTGGTATGAGCAAAGACTTTTTATACTACCTCCCCAGGTTGGTTTATTTTAACCCAGACAGTCAGCGAGGTGTAGTGGTTTCAGTGTTGAACTACACCTCTGGAGTTCAAAGCTCGAAGCCCTGCTTGGCCATATGGAAACCCACTGGATGACCTTTGGAAAGTCACACTGTCTCAGCTTCAGAGGAAGGCAAAGACAAACTCCCTCTGAGCAAATCTTGCCAAGAAAACCCCATGGTAGATTCGTCTTAGGGATGCCATAAGTTGGAAATGACTCGAAGGCACACAACAGCAACAACAACAAGAAGAACAACCAGAAGAATGAGGGCAAAATCTGGGACTTGTCAATCACTCTGGATACGCCCTATATGGACTAAGATGAGGCATAAATGATGATGATGATGATGACGACGACGTGGTATCCAGCTGGAGAGATATCAGAGATACTGGTTAGGATCCAGATTTGGTCATAATGAGAGTAGATCGATGAAATCAATGAGAATAAAGTCTAGTCATGATTAACTTAAATCCCATTAGTTGCAATGGATCTGGTATTAAGCATGGTCAAGTTCAAATCCCATCAATTTTATCTGAACCGCAATTAAGGCTGGACTAGGTGAACCTTGGTCTTTCCTAAAATGTCAATACTTAGGTTCTGAAGAAGTTTCCAAAACAGGGCAGTAGTAGTGCTTTGAAGCATCTACACAGTAAACTATATATCCTAAATTCATGTGTGCATATCCCATGGCTCCTACTTTAAAGCAAATGAGAAATCAAAGAGAAGTTAGGGAGGACTTGGGCAACCTGGGCCATGGGCAACACCTAATCAACTCAGCCTCTGCAAGCAGTCCACCTACTCCCCTTTGCCTGTGCTTCCATTGGTACTACTCCAGCAGACTTTCCTGTTGCTCAGAAAAATGGCTGTCTTCTGATATTATAGTATGTGTAGTATGAGAAGGAAAATGTGACAACAGGAACTGCTGATCATGGTAATCACAGCAAGCAGCAATTAGAGCACTTAATAGTCCTTGAGCACAAAGTCTTGAGAAGGGTTGACTCTCACAATTTAACCAACTGGGTCATAAGGACCCCTAGTGCTAGATTGTAACATGGTTTTCCTTAAAGGGATGGCATGGTAAAGAAAAAACCAGAGATATCAATGCTGCCCCTCCAGACTTGGCCCTAAACCCTGTGGATAGTTCCAGCAAGAGTATGCCCCAGTGAATCAATGGGATTTTCACAATAATTCCCAAACTGATTCAATGAGTTTAGTGATTGAATTTAGGCTCTAGAGGGCTCTTTGATGCAAGCAGTTGCTGCGGCTCAAAAGAAGCACTTTAAATCATGCAGAGAGTTCTCTGTTGCAGATGCACCTATGAACACACCCACTTACAACATGGATTTGAGACCAGTGTCCAGCTGGCTGGCAATCATGATACATTGCAGAGAAAATTCTATAGTTAAGATATACATGCATATATGTAGTTGATTTTGCATTGCTTTTTCCAATGCTGCATGAATGTCGAGAGGTCTTCCTTGGAAACATTTTGTGAGAAATTTCTAGTTTCTAGATCATATGCTCTCAAGAGCAGTCTGTTCCATTCCATTTTCTGAAGGATTATTCACAATTAATAGTGCAATCAAAACAGTTAATTAAATTTCAAAATAAATACATTGTGGATGGCCTTCATCAAGTTGGAACTATTCAAAAGTATTGACTTTTTAACTACTCAGGTCAATGGCAAAACAAATATTAATGCAGGGTTGTGTCACATCTTTGGAAAGAAAGGAAAAGATGCAATGTTTAGAGTGCTGAATGGGGGCTTGAAAGAGAAGATTCCAATTAGCAAAAAGACCTGCGTTTACCACTGTCTCCCATGGGACCGGAATGGGAGAACAGCTGTCATGCGATAAGTCAAGGTGGGCAGCACTGCAGTTGAATTTGGGGAAACCACTTGAAGCAGTTGTTGTGTTGAGCTATTTCAATTGCTTTTGTTTGATTTGTTCATTGCAAACAGCTGAAAGTCTGTAAATTTTGAAAATAAACCTGATCTGCAATAGGTGTTGAATAGTTTTGATTACAACTGTATTATCAGGTGTCTTGTCACTTCCTCCCCTTGTGCAATAAGCCCCTTAAAATGGAATAATGGAATAATAGCACTATAATTGTGTAGTGTGGGTGGACCCGAAGAAAAATAGCAGTGCCAATAACCAAGACCAAGGCTGCTGCCACACGGCAAAAATAATGTAGTTTGACACATGCCAGATATTTTTAAAATTAGCTGACTTGGGCTGCTACCACACTGCAGCAATAATGTAGTTTGACACCGCTTTAACTATCATGGCTCCACCCTATGGAACCCTGGGATTTGTAGTTTGTTGTGGCACCAGAGCTCTCTGACAGAGAAGGCTAAATATCTCACAAAACTACCAATCCCAGAATTCCATAGCATTGAGCCATGGCAGTTAAAGCAGTGTCAAACTGCATTATTGCTGCAGTGTGGTACTAGCCCAAGTCAGCTAATTTTAAAACTATCTGGCAAACAAAAAGGTTTGGGGGTGGCACTTAAATGATTGCAACCTAGTTGCCACTGCCAATTTGTACTTCCATGGGGCAGGGAGTTATTCTATGGAGCAGGGTGTCCCAACTGAAAAGGCTCCCTCCCTTTCTGGCACATAGTATACCCAAGATACTTAGAAAAGAGCTTCCCCAGATGATCCTAAGTATTAGTGGCTACGATTCAGTTTTGTGGGAAAAGGTTAATTGATAATTGCAACAACAGCTACCTTACTGTACCTACAAACAGAACAGGATCTTGAGGAATGACCGACAGCTTCGTCCGCAGCGATTCCAAACTGATAGTGCAGATATCAACACCATCTATCAGAATGGTACCGGCAACTGGTTCCACCAGTCGAAACAAGGCGGCTCCTAAAGATGATTTTCCTGAAAGAGTTAAAGAATGTTATATTGGCAGTTTTCAGTGGGTTTCAGTCTTAATGGAAAGACTCCTGTCCACATGTGCAGGATGTGAACGTCCAAGAGTAAAGCAACTTATCCTTCCAATTTTAAAAATAAATAAAAAGCACAAGTAAATTCTTATTTAGACCAAGATTTGTACTTCCAGGCTTTGGAAATAAAAAGATTCAGGGGCTTGAAATAACTATTCCAAGTATGAGGTGCTTATTATAGAATCACAGAATCTTAGAGTTGGAAGGAGCCACAAGGACCCTCTAGTCTAACCCTCTGTGATGCAGAAATACAAAGCTAAAGCACTCCTATAAGAGGCCTATCCAACTGCTGTTTAAGGACCTCCAAAGATGAAGAGTCCACCACCACCGTGGCAGTACATTCCACTGTAAAACAGCTTTTACAGTAAAGATGGTCTTCCAAATGTTTAGGTGGAATCTCTTCACTAGTACTGTGAATCCATTGGTTCATGTTGTAGTCTCTGGAGCAGCCGAAAACAAGCTCATTCCATCTTCTACATGACATCCCTTCAGATATTTAAAGATAACTATCATGTCATCTCTCAATCTTCTCTTCTCCAAGCTAAACATTCCCAGCTCCCTAATATAATGCTCAGATTCTTCTCTGGCTCAAATCTACATTCCTCTGCCATAGATCTTGAAGAGAAGTTACATTTTCCTGACCCTACTGTTATTGAAATTGAGAGAGATCACCTTCCTCCCCCGCCCCACCCTGCCTTCCAACCTACTTTCCACAAGAAGAACAGCAAACCAAAGAAAATAAATGGTTGGGAATGGAGGCCCATGGTTGGGTGGATGATGGAAAGAAAACTGAAGAGAGGAAGAGGGGCTTTCTTGGAGACTCATAGGGGGCCAAATTGGACTCCATCATGTTCTGGGTGGGGTCTATACTAGGACCAAAACTGCATTTGATGGACTCAGACTAAACTAAGCTATTTCCTGATTTCCCAGATTAACCTCAACTTAATCCAAAGCGTCAAATACGAAATGGAACTTGCCCAGCATTTAGTCATCTCTCTCTCTCTCTCTCTCTCTCTCTCTCTCTCTCACTCACACACACACACACACATTCGCTCAAATGAAGTGTTAGTTGCTTTTGAATTGTGTAAGCTGTCATTTAAGGAAATGTCCAAAGGGGTAACCAGGTAAATAGGCATAGTTAAATGTAAGTATAATTACATGACTAACATATAGGAAATAGTTGGGTGGGTGGTTGATAGATGCAATTTCTTGCTGATATATAAGCAGTTTCCAGCATTCTCAGGCTGGCTGAAGAAGTACTCCTCACAAGTGGCTTTTTCCTCGCACCAGCAAATGGTGGATTGTTTCTTCAGCCCTCCTAGAATGACCAGTCATGTAAGTGTCAACCTCTCCATCTAATTCTTAATCAGGTTCTCAAAAATGTGTCCATAAGATTCTCCCACAGGTAGGCACCCCTGGTGGGGCAGTGGTTAAATGCCAGTACTGCAAGTCACCACCTTGCAAATTAGATTCCAGCAGGCTCCAAGGTTCACTCAGCCTTCCATCCTTTCGTAGGTCAGTAAAATGAGTACCCAGCTTGTGGGGGCAATTAGCTAACACACATTGGAAACTGCTTAATGCAGTGTAGATGTGTAAATTGCTATTGCTTAAAACAATTTGTAAGCCGCTCTGATAGCCTTGTGGCTGAAGAGTGGGGTATAACTAACTAACTAAATAAATAAAGGGCAAAGTATAGCCTATGAGCCACAAACAACCCCTGGATGTTTTTGGTGTCACTAGCACAGGTGCCCAATCCACTAGCGCATGGGTGAATGTGCTGCCTTTCCATGGAGTTCATACTGTCTCCAGGCTCACACCTCAGCTGCTAGCAGGGCTATGAGCGTAATTTTCTTTGGGAAGATGGGATGGAGGAATGAGGAGATACACGATGCCACAATTATGTCCCTCGTGTTAATCCAGGCCAACTTGTCAAACAATGGACAAAGTGCAATGGAGAAGGGGATGTGGATGGTGCACATGGACCATAGTTCCTTCAGTCATGAAATAAAGAGTTCAGCAGAATGTAACCAAACGTATCATACCAGAGCCAGTCCGGCCAACAATCCCAATCTTTTCTTTGCTGTGAATTTTTACGTTTATGCCATGAAGCACAATGGGGCTGTTTTCTCGGTATTTCATCTGATAGTCCTTAAACATGATTTCACCCTTGTCAGGCCAATCTGCATGAGGGACAACAACTGTAGCACCCTCTTGAACCTCAGGAACACATTTCTGAAAGAAACAAAGAGGGGTGGGTGGAATGGCATTAATCTTCCTGTCACCGCGATTTTAGTCATGGATTGCAATTTTGAAGAGGCTTTGAACATTTTTATCCTGGACCACTGAAGGAAATATTAGCATTTGTTACCATTTACAACATCATCAAGAGGAAGGGTGGAGAATGTGTGGATTTCTGTATGTTTCTGAACTGCAGTTCCCATCAGATCTAGTCAGTATAGCCAATGATAAGGAATCATAGGAGTGCCATCATTGGAAGGGCCAGAACTTACTCAACCTGGGTTTAGAGAATGCTTTAGTTTGTAATAATTGTGAAGGCAGATGTAATGCTTTAAATGTAGCAGAGGCTGCTTACAAGAATCTTTGTTGACCTAAATTCACATGTATGATTTCATGACCTGGGGCAAAAAGTCCCCGCCCAAATTTGTACACATTTCCAGTATATTGGAGAAAAGTCAGCTGTGATGGCCAACGACTAGCTAGTGCCTGTAAATTATTAACAACCACCACCACCTCCAAGTCTCCAAAATGCTGTTCTTAAAATATCTGTCAATTTGGGAGAGTGGTCTTTAGGGATGGACACAGAAATGAATAGAACATATTTGTAAATGAAGGTCTGTATAAACATACATGCTGTTTTAATCATGTTTTTAGAGCAGCTGGCCCACCTGGAAAACTGTGGGAAGGACATGACAGAGATGATCCAACATTTGTCTTGCATATATGTCTATATGTAAATTCTAGGAGGAGAATGAGTCCTGAGGTAATCAAGTGGATTTTACTCACATTGCAGGTGGAAGATACTATTTCTTAAAATCCTGGCAGTTGCAAATAGAGTAAAACAACTTTTTAGAAATAAAAAAAACTTTATAGATAGGGAAAAATGCCATTAAAAAAAAAAAACTCCACAAGAACAATCTAGAAACTGAAAGGGGGAAAAAACCTCTAAAAACAGCATGTTAAAAAAAACCCTACAATCCAGGAAGGGAACAAAGGTCAAATCCAGCTTTCCATTTACTGGTGTTCTATTTGCAGTGAGTTATTAACATAGGGGGACACTATGAATTGGCATTCATCACTTATAGTTTGAAGTGTATGAGTGTTTCCCATCACCTCAGAACTCAGCACTTTATTTTGCTGTTATGTATTTATACCCAACCACAATCAATTCAGATTCCAAAGCTGTATTCACACCACAGATCATGTATGGGGGCTCTCCGGATTGTTTTGAACTTGAACTCCCATTTGTTGTTGTTGTGGGCCCTCAAGTTGTTTCCCACGCATGTCAACCCTAAGGCGAACCTATCACGGGGTTTTCTCAGGCGTGTGACTTGCCCATGGTCACCCAACAGATTTTCATGGCCGAAGGAGGATTCAAATCCTGGTCTCCAGAGTTGTAGTCTGTCACTCAAACTACTACACCAGGCTGGCTCCTTTTTACATTAACTCCCATAGTCTCTTACAATTGCCCACATTTTCTTGGTCTTATGAGAGTTGGAGTCTAAAACATTTGAAAAGCCAAAGGTCCCCCCCACCTTTTCCATATATGAAGTACGTGCTGTGATTATTGTTAAGACTATTAGACCTAACTTTACCCTAAACATTTCTCACAGTATTTTATCCGTAGAGCTAAAACTCTGGCAGGTAAGAGAAACATGGGAATCCACCTTATTATAGGGGTTATACACCACTATGTATGTCTGCCTGAGAACTGAGGTCTGTTGAAGAGTGCCTCCTCTTGCTTTTGTTGTACATTGCCCTGAGATTCTCAGACATAGGGCAGGATAAAAATATTTTCCAAAATAAGTGAATAAATAAATAAATATTGGAAACCAACCCAGCCCCCCAAATACCTTTAACACTTGAGTTGTATCCTGGTTGTGTCTCTTTCTTGTGTGTGTATGTGCCTTCAAGTTGCCTGTCAATTGATAGTGACCCCATGAATTTCATAGGGTTTTCTTAGGCCAGGAATACTCAGAGATGACTTTGCCGGTTCCTTCCTCTGAAATACACAGCCTACAGAACTAGTATTCATTGGCAGTCTCTCATTCAAGTACTAACCAAGGCTGACCCTGCTTAGCTTCCAGGGATCTGGTGCCTTTAGGGTATTTAGACCCTCTGTCTTTCTTACCGTTATATATTCCGTGATCTGCTCCACAGAAGTAAATTTGGCTTCCGTCTCTGTTCCTGTTCTCACACATACTTGGAGAAGTCCACTTAGCTACAAATGAATAAATAAACAAATGAGGACAAATGATGGAAAAGGTACTATAATGTGAAAAGAAGCATTTAGAAAATACAGCCAGTCACACTTCCCATTTGGGTGCCTCCTAAGACTTTATCAGACTAGTGTCTAAAAATGCTGTAATTCTGCGACTGAGGAAAGCGGAAACATAGTGGCATTATTACACTTATCGCATGTTGCTGTAATCGCATGATTCAACCACCATGTAATTATTGCACAAACACCACTAGCAGTTTAAGAATGGTAGTTTACTTCCATGATTTAGCATGGGTGAGATTTCGGCGGTTCTCGCGAGACGACGAAAACTAAAAAAACAACAACCCTGAATTTACTAAGTAAATGAACACACAAGCACTGAAACAGTTCACAAAAAACGCGTCCTGTGGATAGTTTTTGCATTCTTCACCTGGAGGTTTTCTTGCTGGGAACGGGGAGGGGGGAAAGAGGACCGCCCATTCACACTGTAATTCCACGATTACAAGGGGACATGGTTTCACGTACTCTTCAATAATGCAAAAAAAAGCTATATTGATTGCTATTGGCGGCTTGTTCCATCAACAAAAAGCAATGCCTTATTCACAGCTGAAGCACAGATTAAACACACGAAGATGACAACATCATGCAATAGCGGAACCTGTTCGTAATCATGAAATTTTTGCCACGTCTGATAATGTCCCTAGTGTCCAAAGACACGTCAGATTTGTGGGCGGGGAGACAACTAGTGGCAGGAAAGGCCTTCTTAGCGGCAGTGCCTTGTTTGTTAAGGGCAGCATTTTGCATCCCCAGGCAGTTAGGATTTTTTCCTCCTGGCAAAGCAAAGCAGCCTTTCCCCCCCAGTGCCCTACTTTCTCCATGGCCTCTGTGCCCCTAGCCTCCTGTTGCTATCATGAACACCTTTTGGGTAATTACTAGTGTCTAGAGTAGTTACTTCTGTTCAGAACTCACCAACTCAACACTGAGGGGCTTTAGTCTGCCCACAGAAGTACCAAATAATCTTCCACAATGGTGGTGGAGCCAGAGCCCAAACTGGGCAGGGCTTGCTGCACTGCAGGACTTCATAGTACAGTTGTTCCTCTGTATCCATGGATTTAAGTATTCATGGCCTGAAAATATTCTTTAAAAATAATAATCCCAAAAGCAAACCTTGATTTTGCCATCTTATATAAGGGACACCATTTTACTATGCCGTTGTGACGAATGTTGCTGTCCTTGAGCAAGCAGGGATCACCAGCATTGAGGCCATGATATTGAGAACACAGCTGCGCTTGACAGGGCATGTTTCTAGGATGGAGGACCATCGCCTCCCAAAAATACTACTCTACGGTGAACTCACCACGGGTCAGCGTAAGAGGGGCACTCCAAAAAAACGATACAAGCACTCCCCGAAACAACATCTCAGGCTCGGCCAAATTGATCACCAACAATGGTCCGCCCTGGCCTCACATTGGGAGGCATGGAAACACACTATCTACAATGCTGCAGCCTTATTTGAGAACTCACACCGAACAAGTCTTGAAGAGAAACGACAACGCAAAAAGAATCACAACCCGGAAACATCACCCAAGGAGACGTTCTGCTGTGCTTTCTGCAACCGGACTTGTTTATCTCAGATTGGCCTTTTTAGTCATCAGTGCACTTGCAGAAAGCGCAGGATGAGTCCTTCCTGAATCTTGGTTTGCGAAGAAAAGCCAGAGAGAGATGCATATAATGGAACTTGAGTATTCACAGATTTTGGTATCCATGGATTTGGTATCCTGGAACCAAACCCCAGCAAATATGAAGGGACAACTGTACTCTGTATGCACACAACACACCCTCTCCCTCTCCCTCCCTCCCTCCCTCCCTCCCTTTTTCTCCTACCCTACATGAAGTTGGGCCACAGGCTACACATGGCCCACAAACTGCCATTTCTCCTCCCCCACTATGCTGCACACGTAGCTGAAAGTAAATCTCATTGAACAGAGGGCTTATTTCTCTGTAGGCATGTACACTATTGAACTGAGCCTAGATCCATCCATTGCATTTACAGTAATTGATTCAGTGATGTTTTTATTGTCTTACCAATGTGCTGCTTTAAGGTACCTTTTAGTGCTGAAAAAGCAGTACATGAATTTTTTTGTAAAATCCTTTAAAAGACAAAGAAATGGTTGCTGGTAGAAACACTGGCTAAATGTTGCATCATTAGCTAAAATATTAGTCAGAGAACTACTGGCTCATTGGAGCAGGCTGGAAAGAAATATCTCATCACCACCCAAGGGCTGTGAAGAAGACACTCGAGGGATGGACTCTGTTAGTCATGCTTCATGTTTACAAATACAAACCACAACCTGCTTCGAGCTGTGCCCACTCTCCTCTATCGTCCCCCGTGAAGCCTTTTACCTTTTCTCCTAAGGCATGTATCTAATTTTCTGAGCAAGCACTAAGGGGGTAAAAAACACACACACTCATGCACATCTGAGCCATCTCATAGCAAGCTCACACACTGATATCCATGCTGATGGCTCTTAAAGTGTGAGGTTGACTTCCCCATAGAGGTGTGGGAGGGAAGCTGTAGGAGGGAGGGCAGCAGAGGAAGACTGAAGCAGAGGAAAAAAAGCAAGAGAGTGGAATGGATATACTGAAAGAAGAAATAAATGTACATGTCTATGGAGAAGAATGTGGGCAAGGAGGAGAAAGTATTTTTGAAAGGTGAAAATGGCCACGAAGAGTCAAGAAGCCTCCTTGCTTTTTCAGAGTCCTACCAGACTTAGGGGTTGTCTAAATGGCAAAAATACTCCTCGCAGAATGCAAAGAAAATCCTGTCTTAATGGCATTCTGTATTGTTTTGCTGTATTGGGAAGGAGCGGGGCCCAAAATGTCAAAAATTCTGCAGGAAAAGCCTTCACAGCTTCTCCGGGAGGTTTTTGTGCATTCCTGCTCATTGGAACAAGTGATTCGATATGAATCACTTTCCCATAGAAGAGGAAGCACAAAGCTGGTTGGCTGGGCAAGCATGGAGGTGGGGCTTGCTAAAAAGGCAAGCACCTGCTGCTGCCATGTTGGATTTTTGACCTGGCAGGTGAGTGCTAAGATGAGAAAATGGGGCTTGCTTGCTTGCTTTTCTGCTAAATCAAAAAATTGCACCTTGGATATCGTTTTTATTTTAAGTTCAGTGATGGTAAATTGGGGTAGGTACAAATCTCAACTGAGGTAGGTACAAACCAAACTGATTTATCATGGCTGCCATCTTGTATGCAACACTAATGGGGGCAAAAGCAGGGTTAAGACAAGTCACATCTGCTGAAAATGCCATTATTGCAAGACACTCCAGAGGGTTTTGCCTCATATAGATGGGCCCTTAATTTATCAGAACATGACAAAAGGCTATCTTCATAGACAGCGGTTTTAGTGAGATCATTGCAGCATGTAAATATTGAGGGGGTAAAAAACATCTTCTTCTACCTAGAAAGAATTGGCTGCATGGGACATTCTTACACATGTGGATGGTGTAGAATAATTACACAATGTATTGGTTTTCCAAAGATAGTCCAGGTAAGTAGTTCTGGTCTGTTACATTTTGCTGCCTGAGTTGAAAGACAAGACAAAGACCATTCTTCCCCATTTCATGACCCAAAGCTGGCTGGACTGTTGATGGAATTTTACTTCAGCATTGACTGTAGGAAAAGGTTCCTCCATCACACTTTAAGCAGCAAAGTACAGTAATTTAGGAAGTTGAGGATATATATACACATACCCTCCAACATTTCTCAGGAATGATTTGATTATTTGTTCCTGCATGGCAGGGGGTTGGACTAGATGGCCCTTGCATTCTATCTATGATTTCACAGATAAAAACCAGGACACATGTGGCCAAGCAATGTCAGAGTGTGGTCAAGATATCAAAAGTTATTAATGAGGAAGAATACACAAGCCTAGGAGAGGCTGCAGTAGTTTGGTTTTGCCTGAGGAAAGGCAAGATTCTTTCCTGCTCTCCTCTCTCTCTTGTTGAGATAACTGAATGCAAACTACTTTTGCATATTAAACTCAGCTTGTTTCAACTGAAGTAATTTGAGGACAAAGAGGAAAAGTGGATGGAGGGGAGAGAAACTGGGACATTTTAAAGGCAGTTGAAAAATGGGAAGATAGGGAATTAATTGGGACTGTCCTTGCCAAACTGGGACAGTTGGAGGGTATACAATTGTTCCTCTGTATCCACGGACTTGGTAGCCACGGATTTAAGTATTCACAGCTTGAAAATATTCTTTAAAAAATAATTATCCAAAAAGCAAACCTTGATTTTGCCATTTTATATAAGGGACAGCCTTTTGCTATGCCGTTGCATATAATGGGACTTGAGTATTCACGGATTTTGGTATCCAAGGGTGGACCTGGAACCAAACCCCAGCGAATATGAAGGAACATCTGTACATACCTAACTATGTGACATACAAAACTGTGTCCTCTAACAGAAGAAACAGCTGGGAAGCAGCCACCGTTGCCTCCCAGTATCTGCCGCCTGAGCCAATTTCCTCACTCCGACTAATGGTAGGTAGGGCTGATCCTGCCTTTGGGGACCAAGAAACTGCCCTTCATCCCTTTTCATTTATCTGGCAGCTGTGCTGAGGGGAAGGAAGGAAAATATTTGAAGCAGAAAAAGAGTTTAAGGAGAACAAAGTGAGTCATAGGCCCAGAAACCACTGCTCCCAAATGATAAAGCCCAGAGGCAATTTTCAGAGCTATTACAACTGCCTGTGGAGAAGGACTAAATGCAGGCCTAGAAAAAACATCTTTCAGAGTTTGGCTTGCAGGGCCTGCGTTTTGCTGCCAGTGCCTAGGAAATATTTATCCTTTAAGAAAATGTGCTAATAAAAGGACTCATAATTTACCATTTTGAAAAAGTATCTCATACTTAAGGGGGAAATATTGCCCTTTTAAGCAAAATCTGCTTTTCCTCTGTGTATTAACGCATAAGTAGCATGAGCGATGTGAGAGACACATCATTAATCATGCAATAATCACAGATGGTGCTTTGTATTCCACTATATACCCGCTTATATATAGGATTCAGCCCTGGTTATGGGAATCAGACAGCTTTGGTCGCCTTGTTGGATGATGTACACTGGGAAAAGGATAGGGAGAGTGTATCTTGGTTGGGCCTCTAAGAACCTTTTAGCACCAACAACCATGGCAGTCTTTGTATCACCTCTGCATGATGGGACTTGGAGGCACCACTTTGCAATGCCTTTCATCTTTCTTGCTGGGAGATGTTCATAAGGTCACGCTGAAGGATTCCTGCCCAATGCCCTGGTTGTGGGCTTGGAGCATCCTCAGGGTGTAGTATTCTTCTTCTTCGTGCTATTTAATATTTTTGTGAGATAATAATTTCATGGAATAAATATTTTTTTTCTGGGAGAAGCTGGGTGGAGGTTTGGCCTTCAGTGCCACTGATATGCAGATGACCCCTGACTATTATTTTCCTTTCGATCTAAATGCGAGCAAAATGTTTTAGTTCTGAATCATTGTCTGGTGTCAGTAACAGATTGGATGAACACATTGAAGCTTAATCCAGACAAGAAAGAGGTCCTTCTGATCAAGTGAAAACCAGATCTGGGAAAGGTGATTCATCCTGCACTCTATAGGATTATACTACTTCTTTCCTGAAGATGCAGAATTTCACTTTGGATGTACTCCAGGATTCAACCCTGCCCTAGATTTCCAAGTTCAAAAGTAGCTAGGAAAGTATTTGCATTTTCTAGCTGTGCCTTTTTCTAAGATGTATGCTCTGGGCATGGTGACACATACTGTAGCGACATCCCATTTGGATTAATATAACATGCTCTGAGGGCTTGTCTACACCATCCAAATATCCCAGCTTTCCCTGCTCCCAGAGCCCTGCAGTCCAAACAATGGAGGGCATTTACCCCCATCTTCCCCAGGCAGTCTAAACAATCCCCGGGGCAGATACGGGGCTGGAATGGGAGCAAGCCACGATATAGGGCCTTTACCACATTTTAAGAAAATATCCAGTTTAACTCAATACCACTGGATCGGGCCCTGTGTGTCGCAGTAGCCTGTCCTAGAACACCACTCCTCACTGCTACCCTGGTTCTCACTGAAGCCAAGCACAGTTTCCTGCAGCATGTGACTGAGGCTGGCTATGTGCAGGGGGCCTGCATGTTCTAGAATTCTTACCTGGCTTCCACATTAGTGGGGAAAATAGTAGTGGTGGCTTCAGCAATGGGCCAGCATCCTGTTTGGACTCCAGCCCATTTTCTGGAGGTAACAGGGATGGATGGGGAGACAGGCCACCTCTGCAGCCAGGATATCCAGGCTAGTGTAGATGAGCCCTGAATGGCCTTCAAAGAGCGTTAGGAAATGGAAGCTGATCCAAAATGCTGCAGCAAGACCATTGACCATTGGGCTGGTTACCAGGAGCACAGAACTCCCCTGCTACAAGAGCTTTACTTGCTACCAGTTCTTGTTATGACCTTGAAAGCCATAAGCAACTTGGTTGCAGGCTATCTGACAGACTGTATTCTCCCAATATAAGCCTGCCCGTGTTCTGAAATCTGCAGAAGATGCCCCTTTTTCAGTCCCACTAGTTTCTTTTTGGTGCAGACATGAGACAGGGCCTTTTCTTGGTGGCTACTTCCAGAACTCCTTTCTAAAGGAGGTCAGGCAAAGCCCTTCCCTGTTATCCTTCTGTTGCTGTTGTATGCCTTCAAGTCTTTTACAACTTATGGCGAACCTATCATGGGGTTTTCATGGGATTTGTTCAGAGGGAGTTTGCCTCTGAGGCTGAGAGAGTGTGACTTGCCTAAAGTCACCTAGTGGGTTTCCATGGCCAAACGGAGATTCGAACCCTGGTCCCCAGAGTTGTAAAGGTCTGTCTATTAAATAACGAGACTGTGTTTCTAGAATTTTAATATGTATAAATAAAGATGGACTGTTGTATCAGTCTTGTAATTATTAGACAGACCTCATAGTCCAATGCTCAAACCGTGCTGGCTCTCTGCCGCAGGCAAAATCCTTTCTGTTCAGGCAGGCCTCCATCAATTGGCTACTTGTCAAAGTCAGAGGTTTTAAAATGGCCTTTTAAATATTTTACTGGTTATTTATTTTAGTGTGATGTTTCAAAATCATTTAAACATGTTTTTCAATAGCGTTAGTCATTTAATTTGTATTTTACTATACACAATTTATTGCTTTTTTATTGGAATCTTTAAAAATTATGTTGGAGGCCACCTTGCAACCCAACCTAGCAGAAAGGCAGGATATAAATCAGATAAATCAAATCAAGTCAAGTCAAATCAATCAACCTAGAGCTTGGAAATGTTTTTAATTATCAGACTCAGGATTCCCCATAGAATTCTGGGAGTGGGCAGTGTGGAGGCCGCTCTCTCAACAAGCATGAGATTTGTTGATGCCAGCTGAGGGATTCTGGAAGTGGTAATTCAGATAAGTAACACTTCCATGCTCTATTTAAATTACAGGGATGAAGATTAAGCATACCATGCTCTGTTTAAATTGGAGACTGTGGACCAAAGTGAGGAAAAGTTAACTGCCAATAAAACCATGAATAAAGTAAAAAGTAAAATAAAGTAAAAACTGCCCCGCAGTGCGTCCTGCCTGCCTGCCCTCCTCTGCCTCCAACACACACACACTTTCCCCTCTCCCTCCCCGGGGGAAGAGCTGAGGCCAGGTGAGAGGCAGGGCTGAACGGCTCCTGCAGTCCCGGGGAGGGGGAGGCCGGCCAAAGCCGCAGCAGGGGCAGGAGAGCCCCATCGCCATTGCCACACCGCCATGTGCCCCAGCTGGCCGCTCTCCTCCTCCAACACACACACACTTTCCTCTCCCCGGGGGAAGAGCCGATGCCAGGTGGGACTCTGCAAATATACAAAACCGCGAAAGAGAAAGCTGCAAAAAAGGAAGGGACAACTATAATACTAGTTTACCTAGGCCAATAGTTTGGCTCAGGAGAAGCATCTTCAATCATCAGATGTACAGTACATGGAAAACTGTTTATGAGACACTGTGTATAGAACACTGTCTCCAGTGACGGATGCCTTTAAAATGTGAAAGCAAGGCATGTTTTGCACAAAGACAGGCAGTATGCCAGTCCAAAGATCCCCAGAGAGCTGCAGCCCTCTAGGGCGGTATTGTGTGTTTACTAACAGATGCCTCCAGTTCACACTTTTACTAGGGCTGTAAACTGGAAGCAATGCCAACATGTTGCACTAGCCTCTCTGAAGTGTGTCAAGTGAATACTGCAAATGTGTACATCTTTGAAGAGCTTCAAACTGACTCCCCCAAAACTGACAGTATTGAACTTTTCAAACCCCACGTGATATTACCAAACTGGTTATACTGAAAGACACTCCACTAGACACAGATGAAGGATGCACTTTACAAATTAGGTACACAGCAGCTGGTACATAGAAGGAGCAAGTGTGTCTGAGGCCTATTAGAATTACAGCTGTATGGTGGGTGACTGCCATGTACCTCTAGCCATATGCCATGCAAGCAACCCATCTGCCTATCTTCTCTGTTACAAATCTGCTTGGGCCATGAGATCTTGAGAGAAAGCCCTTCTTTCAGTCCTATGAGTCTCACTGGGCTATTTGGTGAGAAGGAGACTTCACCACACTCCAAGGCAGTGCATTCCACAGCCAAACAGCTCTTACTGTCAGGGAGTTAATAATAATAATAATAATAATAATAATAATAATAATAATATAATCCCGCCCATCTTCAATGCAATCGGGGTGGCTTACATCATTAAAATCATGTTGCTGTCCTTGAGCAAGCAGGGATCACCAGCACTGAGGCCATGATATTGAGAACACAGCTGCGCTGGACAGGGCACATTTCTAGGATGGAGGACCATCGCCTCCCAAAAATAGTACTCTACAGTAAACTCGCCACGGGTCAGCATAAGAGGGGTGCTCCAAAAAAGCGATACAAGGACTCCTTGAAACAACACCTCAGGCTCGGCCAAATTGATCACCAACAGTGGTCCTCCCTGGCCTCACATCAGGAGGCATGGAGACGCACGATCCACAATGCTGCAGCCTTATTTGAGAACTCACACCGAACAAGTCTTGAAGAGAAATGACAACGCAGAAAGAATCACAACCCGGAAACATCACCCAAGGAAACCTACTGCTGTGCCTTCTGCAACCAGAATTGTCTATCTCGGATTGGTCTTTTTAGTCATCAGCGCGTTTGCAGTAAGCGTGGAAAGAGTCCTCCTTGAATCTTCGTTCGTGAAGAAAAGCCAGAGAGAGAGACATTAATACCCTAACCCACCACTTAAAACAATATTAAATTAAACAGATTAAAAATATACAATAATTAAAAAGAGGGAAAAAATGAAATAATCCAGTGGCCACTAAAGGGAAAAGGCAGCCAAATCTTCGGGCTGGGATAGCTATTCGGGAAAGGCCTACCGGAAAAGATCCATCTTGACAGCTTTTTTGAAGCTGTCTAAGGTGGTAATAAGACGGATCTCGTCTGGCAGGCCATTCCATAATCTGGGAGCAGCAGCAGAGACGGCCCTCTAGGAGGTCACGGACAACCTTGTTTTCATAGGCTGTAACAGATTCCTCCCAGAGGATCGAAGTGCATGGGGAGGATCGTACGGAAGGAGGCGGTCCCGGAGATAAGTTGGACCCAAGCCATGTAGGGTTTTAAAGGTTATAACCAACACCTTGTACTGTGCCTGGAAACAAATAGGCAGCCAGTGGAGAGCTTTTAACACAGTTCTTTCCTAATGTTTAGGTGGAATCTCTTTTCCTATAGCCAACTGACTGGCTACTGAAGAAGAGGCTTTTAACAGGTCAGTGCAGTACTTTTTATACTGCAATGCTTTTAAGTTCTTTTTAAATATGATCATACTTCAATGTTATAATTTGTTTAATTGTATTTTAATATTCAAACTTTTGTCTCTTTTTATGTGCACTTGTTTTTAGACTGTTGGAGAGTCACCCTAAGTTTCAGTTCTGGAGGAAAGGCAGGATACAAGTCTATAAGAAGGAAGGAAGGAAGGAAGGAAGGAAGGAAGGAAGGAAGGAAGGTAGTGTAGGGCAAGCTTAACTCACATTTGGACCATGTGACAATGAGCCCTGGATTTTGACCACTGATCCTTTACCTGGATAATGTAAGATAAAGCCAAGCCTTTTTCCGCAGCACTGATGGAAGCAGGGCTGAGCACAACGAAGAGGGCTACAATTAAAGTCATGGTATTCATAAGGATATCTGTCCTCACTGCAAACCACCTCAAGGCATAGTTAAACAGCATGAAATGGCTGGAGTTTTCATCGTTCAACATTTTAAAGCTGGAATAGAAAAGCAAAGATGAAAGTTGTTACTAGCTGTCTCAAGTCAATTTGAGCATGCAAAAACTGGGCCTGCTCTTCTGACTTGGCAGGGGGGGGGTGAGAAATTTATCAAGTTTGCATTTGAAAGTGTGAAGCCCCAATTCTTGCTGCCTCCCTCCCACCAATTCATCCAGGTTAGTGCTGAAACAGTGTGGTGGAATTCTGATGTCAGCCTTTGTTCCACTGTACAGGTGTGCCAACTGAACCTCCTTTGTGATCAACTTGTTTTGCACAAATAGTACTCTACGGTGAGCTTGCCACGGGTCAGCATAAGAGGGACGTTCCAAGAAAGCGATACAAGGACTTCCTGAAACAACATCTCAGGCTTGGCCCAATTGATCACCAACAATGGTCCGCCCTGGCCTCACATCAGGAGGTATGGAGACGCACTATCCACAATGCTGCAGCCTTATTTGAGAACTCACGCCGAACAAGTCTTGAAGAGAAACGACAATGCAGAAAGAATTACAACTCGGAAACATCACCCAAGGAGACCTTCTGCTGTGCTTTCTGCAACCGGACTTGTTTATCTCAGATTGGCCTTTTTAGTCATCAGTGCGCTTACAGAAAGTACAGGATAAGTTCTTCCTGAATCTTCGTTTGCGAAGAAAAGCCAGAGAGAGAATAACAAGCATGATCTTCCCTTGAATTTTTGGATGGAAAGCATGCTGGAAATTATCTGTAGGATACATTAGTACAAGCCAGTGATTCCAGTGTTGTCTGGTTGAACAATCCAGGTTTTAGCATGAAGTTTAAAGCTTCTATCCAAGGTGCTAGATTCCCCTCCCCTCCCCCACCCCCAAAAAACAGGTTCAGCACATTGGACAACTGTAGATTTTCCTTGGTTTTTTTCCGGGCTGTGAGGCCGTGTTCTGGAAGTGTTTATTTCTGACGTTTTGCCTGCGTCAGAAATAAACACTTCCAGAATGTGGCCTCACAGCCCAGAAAAAAACCAAGGAAAATCTATGGATGCCGGCTGTGAAAGCCTTCAACTTCACACACTGGACAGCTCATTTAAAGTTTGCATCCAGACCGAAAACAGGTTCAACAGCCACCAACGGGATGGATGGGCTGAGTCTTGCTCTGTTCCTTCACCATACTATTTCAGATTGTAAGATTTCAGATTGTACATTTTATGGAGGATGAGTTATGAATTATTTTCATATTCCCATGAATATACACTTCGTTTTTCCTGAGAGCATCAGAGATGCTGTGATGGGGGTCTTCAACGCTCCTGTAAATCTCTACTCTCCAGCTTTGACTTTTGCAAGCACACTTAAGTATAGAAACAGCAAGGCCTCCCTTTTCTATGGTAATTCTAAAAAATTACACTGGCTGTGGGAAGAAAGATTCTGCTGGCACCAAGGATCCTTCACACTACACAGTAATAGCACTATCTGCCATGGTGGCATCCTGGGATTTGTAGTTTAGAGAGGCACTAGAACTCTCTGGCTGAGAATTCTAAATAACCCTCCCTAAACTGAAAACCCTAGAATCCCATAGGATGTTGCCATGCCAGTTAAAATGGAATGGTAATGCCTGTGTAATGTGAAGGGACCCCATGTTGTTTTTGGTGCTGCAGAGTTTCTAGCCAAATTCTAGGTTACAAACGGGCTGATAGAAGATTCATAGACAAGTTGAATTCTTCCACTTTAAAAAAAAATAGAAAAAACAAGCACCTAACAAGAGTTTCATGCTTGGCAAAAATAATATAAAGAGCTCCAGTGGGAATACCATACAGCTGCAGACATAACAATCACTTTGAGACAATTCTGAGGAAGCCACAGCGCAATCCAGGAGCTTCCCCGTGGCTTGCCATTTTCTGCAAATGAAAAGCCGCAGGATCTCAATGCCTTATGTAGCACAATAACAGAGTGGCTTCATCAGTGTGCCCGCAGGTGCAAAATCGACAAGTTCAGTGGTCTGGGGAAGAATGACAGTGCAGCTTTATCTGTCCCTGTCCAAGTGACGGCAGAGAAAAACCTGACTTTTGAGTGAGGCAACTCACCGACTCATATAGTCTTCCATCTTATTGTAGGCATGGATTGTACTAAGGCCTTGGACAGAAGACGTGATCAGTGAAAACCATGGAGACCTGCTGGCGTTTTCAACTCGTTTCAACTCTCGGATAGTGTTCTGAAAAACCCTGCAACAAAACCAGGTTTAGTATGCAGGTTTATCACTTTCAAAACCAGCTTTCTGGATTTTAAACCCATAAATAATTGAATTCTACCACTAATGGAAACCTTGAATTATCCTTTGCATGTTTTTTTCCCCCAGAAGTAAATCCACTGAGTTCAATGGGGCTTACTCCCTGTGAAGTGGATAAAGGATTAAGAGCCTGGACAGTTATTTTTTTAAAAGATTAACTAGTTACAGTTAGTCTAAGTTTTTTTTTTAAAGTAGTTTGTCATTGACATACATATACGGTAACATTTTTTTCCCAGTTTTGGAAAAGTAACTAAAACAATTAGTTCTAAAAATTTAGAATGCCACAAGCCACTAATCTGTGATACAAACCACTCTTCTCCTGTTATCTATCACCTCAAAACCCATAACAGCACGTGAAGCATTAACACAAGAAACATCCTGAGGCAGCATCTGAACCATTTGACAATCCTTCCCTACCACTTAGTGAGGCCATACCCTCATAACTATGAAAGCAGCTGAAAAGTTACATCCCAAAAGGAGTGAAGTTTCCAGTTAAAAACAATATGCATCATAGGAGATTTTCACATGGGGCCAAAATGCCCCGTTACTGCCCCGCTACCTCCTCTCCCGTTCCTGCCACGGAATAACATAAATCTTTCATACACTCACCTTAATTCCGCAGCAGGAACGGGCTCCCCCTCTCCTTGCTGGCTGGCCGTAAATGCAGCCGTTGTAAGGCTGCTTTTATGACCGGCCATCTGAAACATTATCATGTTATCATGTGATAACGCCGGACAGTAAATTTAAAAAATAAAACTCCTCCAAACATAAAATCAGTTCACCAAGCACAGAAACACTCTTTAAATCACATAATCAAAACAGGGAGGGTAAAATAAAGGGTGCCACTTACCTGGATGTCCAGATCGTACCAGGAAGTGCTTGGAACGGACCTCCCCTCCGTGGATGTCATTTCGGAACAGGAACGGGGCTCCTGTTCACACACCTGTGATTGTGTTATAGCAACGGAACGGGAGGTCTATTCATGATGAAAAATCGTGATTACATTGTTCTGGAACAGTCACGGGAGTAGGATGGATGCAGGACAGAACGGGGTCAACGTCGTCCGAAAGGGAAAACCTTTCCCGACCCTGTTCTGTTCCTGCCACGGGATATATAGCCTGTGTGAAAATCTCCATAGTGTAAGGTCAGGTTGCTCCCCTGTAAACATAGATCTTTGAGTGGTCTTCTGTGAATTCACACAGTGGGTAACTCCTGCGCCTACGCAGAGCACTCTCAGGCACAGGAGTTACCCACTGTGTGGACTCACAGAGACCACGAAGAAGATCTAAACCTTAATTACTTTGAAAGGCATTAAATAGTAACTAGGTATTCATAGCTAATTACTTCCAAGCTCAGATAAGATTGCTGCCTTAAGTGCTCTTTGAGATTAGAGCAGCACAAAATGAAATTAACAACATATAATGCCCCAATGAGAATTCTGCCTCATACTATAAGGCTAGGAAAGCAAATGCTCACTGTTCAGGGGTGAGAAATCCAACTGCTTTATCTATGCCTTAATGTGCATTTTACAAGGTTCAACTAAACACTGAGGTCAACATGAAGCTGCCAACATGAAGCTGCTATCCCAACTGCCATTGCCCTGGCCAAGGAGAGAGAGAAGAGAATGCTAGACCTAATCCCTTCCCCTACTGCCATCCCCTTTCCTTTTGTATCATGTCTCCATTAGATTGTAAGCTTGAGGGCAGGGAACTGTTTTGTTGTCCTTTTTCTTGTAAAGCGCCATGTACAATGATGGTGCTATAGAAATAAAATATAATCTTCATCATCATCATCTCCTGGAATTAAGTGGTCTGTGGAGCAACAGACCACTTACTAGCACAGCTGAAGTGGGTTTGATCACAGCTGTGGCTAAGCAGAGGGCTGACTATCAAACACTCCTATATAGTTAAACCACAAGATGCATTGTGGGTGGGTTGGTATCATGGAGAAAGAGGAGTGTTGGTGAATGTGCCAGGTGCCTTTCACTGGGACTATACTGAGTAGACATGCTAAATGCAAGATATGTATGTTAGGGAAAAAACATGTGCTTTGACAAACAGATGTCTTTCACCATTTGAAGGAGTACTTCTACAAAAAGAAAAAAAAGTTAACATATCATCTACTTTGACCCAGAAATACCACCTACACGTAGATATTTTTTGGACTTGTGGCCAGCTTAATGTATACTCCTTGCCCATAACTGTCTCTTATTTGTTTCTTCTTTCTCTCTCCCTTCTCTCTTTATTTTTCTTTCTTTCTTTTTTTGTATTAACAATGAGAATTTAATTTAAAAGCTTACTGGAAGAGCAGGATGAAAATAACAGCTAGGACAGCCACTGCAATTAGGAGGTAAGGAAACACAATGGCAACCATGATGACAACTGAGAGCACCATGAAACTCTGCTGCAGAAAATTCTCAGCATTAAAGGGAAGCCTCACATCCAATTCATCCATATCCTTGGAAAAACGGTTCATTACTCTGCCAGTGGGAGTCGTATCAAAGAAACTCATTGGGCTCTGTAAGATCTGTAGATAAAAGGGGGTGGAGAAAAACAGATAACAACAACAACAGAACGGGAGGGCAGATGTGTTTTTTGCAGCAATCAGTTGCTTGCATGACAGATATATGATTCTGGCTTAATCTGAGCTATTGCATAAACTACAGCAATGTGGGGTTGCTTTTGTTTGATTACTGGAGGGGATTCTTCTTTGTTAAGAAGGAACAGCATGGATTTTGAATTTCTTTCTCACTGCATGCCATGACTGTAAACACACAGGATTACACAGGAGAATTATCATAGTGGAATCACAATAAATAGCAGTAAACACGTGTACTTAAAGTGTAAATACCTGCCTTGGCAAGACAGTCAAGCAGTAAGGGCTCAGCTAGATTGGAGAATTAATTGTAGAAAATAGTGCATTACCTCACTATTACAGCAGTGTTAATTTGTCTCCATGATTCATTCGCAAGATCACTGGTATGGAAAGCTATCCAAGTTTGCAGTTCACACGGAGCATGCCCATGAGAAAAGATGGTGGCCGCAAGTGAATTACCTGCCTTATTATCTCCTGAAAAGCTCCCTCCACCCCCCATTTTTACCATTAAATTACAGATGCGGAAGAACAATCTTCTGCTTAAAAACATTTTTCCCCTGCCGCTTGAAGATAGTGCTCAATCGTGTGCTCGAGCGTGTCCCCAAATACAACAATGGCAGCTTTGGCTGCTTCATCGTCGGCAAGCCCGCCCCCATACATATCCCACCGATCGTGTTTTGACTTCCTGGATGTACCCCAATTCGAATTGGTTGTTCAGGTGGCCTGTTATATGCATTTTCGCATACTTCTTAAAAAAGAAAGCTGTTATCGCAAACTACTTGGAGTTTTCAGTCTCCCTCCTTTCCAATATAGTGAATCCCAGTGGGAGCTCATCTGGACAAAAGGTATTCTACCCACATTTTCATCATCTAAACAACTCCTAAGGCTGGAAACTCATTTGGTCTAGGAATGTGACCACTCACCAACACTTTCTCCATCAGTCAAATTGCAAACCCAGCTCCATGTGGCTTGAACAAAAAGAGCGATTTGGATACTAAACTGTAGAGTAGAGGCTGCTGGTGGCTTCCATGTCAATTTCTGAATCAGTTCTGCATTTAGTCTGAACTTTAAAGGACCCATCCACAATGCTGGACCCTGTTCTCAAAAACAGGTTCAGCATTTTAAGAACTCTTCACTCCAAATTCAGTGCCCTGTTGGCATGGGAGCCACCAGCAGCCACTGCTGCAAAACAACCCCCACCCCCAGAGAGTCTTTAGAGAAAATTACTTGCCAAATTTCATCTATCGGTAGATTCAAAGTACAGACCTTCCAGGTCCCAGACCATTAAATCCCTTGCTCAAGCCCTACTGCTTAATCTATTGTGATTCACCAGAGAAAGTGATGGACTTTTATGGTGACGGAAAGCTACTGGCACTTCATCTAGGTCCAGCATTAATGGATGGTACATTTGTCAATAGATCCCCTGCTGCTTTTGTGCCGGCATTGCTGGCGTGCGAAACCTCTGGCCATTTAACTCTCGTCACTGTAGCGAGAGTGCCTGGTTGGGTGCGAACACTTCCAGGTGGGATCAGGACATCCAGGTAAGTTTTGCTGTTTTTATGACCCTTTCCAGGTTACTTGGGATTTTTAAAGTGTGCCTAGGTGCTTGGTGTTACTTTTTATATGTATATTTTGTTTTTATTTTTAAATTTCCCATGCGACAATGGAGTTCCGTTCACTTCCTTTTTATTGCCGAAGCTACCTTTGCCAGGAGAAGAGGGGAGCATTCTTTTGCCAGCATAGAAATGGGTTTTTCTATGCTGGCAAAAGAAAGTCTTTGTCAGGCTTGTCCCTGAATTCTGGGTATTGGAGTAGAATTCATGGAGGACCCTGACATAGGGCTGGTTCAGGCCTGGTTCCTTTCCTAGGCCCCTGAATGTTCTGGAGAGAGGCCAGCCCACCTGGTCGGCATGGGAACGCTGCTCTCTCCAGCAGCTCAAGGTCAGCGATCCCAGGTGCAAGGCGCAATGTGAAATACTCCCTAAATGCTTTTCTCACGCTGTGTGCTTTTATCTAGAGGCTTGCTTGACTGTACTCAGTTTCGGCTTTTCCCATGTTCCTGACACATGAATCCATGTCAATAAAGCAATTTATTGAATGCATGTGAGCGTATGTGCTTGGTACATCACAGTCTTAAACTGGGTCATAGAATCATAGAATTGCAGAGTTGGAAGAGACCACGAGGGCCATCCAGTCCAACCCCCTGCCACGCAGGAAATCATGATCAAAGCATCCCCGACAGATGGCCATCCAGCCTCTGTTTAAAGACCTCCAACGAAGGAGACCCCACCACACTTCAAGGGAATGTGTTCCACTGCCGAACAGCTCTTACTGTCAAAAAGTTCCTCCTAATGTTGAGGTGGAATCTCTGTTCCTGGAGCTTGCATCCATTGCTCCATGTCCCAGTCTCTGGAGCAGCAGAAAACAAGCCTGCTCCATCCTCAACGTGATACCCCTTCAAATACTTAAACAGGGCTATCATATTGCCTTTTAACCGTCTTTTTTCCAGGCTAAACATACCCAGCTCCCTAAGTCTCTCCTCATAAGGCATCGTTTCCAGACCTTTTACCATTTTAGTCGCCCTTCTCTGGACACGCTCCAATTTGTCAATATCCTTTTTGAATTGTGGTGCCCAGAACTGGACACAGTATTCCAGGTGAGGTCTGACCAAGGCAGAATAGAGCAGCACTATTACTTCCCTTGATCTAGACACTATACTTCTATTGATGCAGCCCAAAACTGTATTGGCCTTTTTAGCTGTCGCATCACACTGTTGACTCATGGTCAACTTGTGGTCTACTAGGACTAAAGTCCAAAGTGTCTGTCTGCCTGTCTGCATTTTTGTTGGAGATCAGGAATTTCAAGACCCCCTTCAAGATATGACACAAACACTGTGATCAGCCAGACCCATAACTGTGAAACTTGAGGTACCAGACAGACCCAAAATCAGGGATAGAGGGATATGTGGCTGTTCCAGGAGTTGCTGGGCTGCAGTTCATATTGACTCTCACCATTGACTTATGCTGGCCAGACACCATAGGATATGGAAACCACCCACATCTGGAGGGCCACACATTCTACACCCCTGCCCTAAATCCAGCACACACACACACACACAAATCCACACCAGCCATTTAGCATTTACTTATTAATCTTGTTCCAGCACTGAGTTGTATTCTGAACTATACTGGAAGTGTAAAAGTGTCATTTGTAATTACAGAGAAAATTATTAGTTCTGTGACTTTCTTGACCTCACAAATTAGTATTATAAAATCAAGCTTGCTTCACATTTCCTGTTAAAATATGTCATAACAATATCCACAGACTGAAGATTTGCTATACCTTGTAAAAGACAGTGTTGTGTAGAGTTGATGAAGCTCGTAATGTTGTCTTGGTAAAAACAAATCCTTTGATGAAACTTAGGACAATCATGGAAATAATGCTCATTCCATAGACTAGCTGATAGAAGTGGAGTTGAGGATTATCAGTGATGCTTCCTTCACTGCAGGTTATGTTCTGTGAAGAGCTGCAGTTCTCCTTAAAAGAACAGATATTTTGAAATAACCACCTCTTGGAGGACTCGCATTCATAGGGATACCATAAGTCAAAGTGACATAGCCACGTTAGTTTGGATAAGTATGCAAAAGGATCTTGTAGCACCTTTGAGATTAACTGAAAGAGGTTGGTAGCATAAGCTTTTGTAGACCTTGCCAGTGTGACATCTGATAAAGTAGACAAAGATTTACAAAAGCTTGTGTTACCAACTTCTTTCTCTCAGTTAGGGTGCAGCTATACGATCATAAAAAAATCCATATGGGGGGCAAAAAATACGAACAGCCTGTCGTTCGTATGCATATGAACCGGCTATACGATTTTTAAGCTCCCTAAGCTCCGTATGACTCCCTCTTCCCGAAGCTGGCTGGAGCGAGCAAGCCAAGCGGCAGTTTTAAATCTCCCGCCGCTTTGTTTTTTTTTTAAAGGTTCCTGGTTTGCGGACAGTCGGTTTTCCGTATTTACAATATAAAATAAAAATAAATAAACATATAAATTCACGGACTTACCGGACGCTCGCTAGCCGGGAAGCCAACATGGTGGCCGCTCCCAATTCCCCTCTGTGCTAGCCCCGCCCCCTCTACTCAGCCAGCCAATCAGATTACCCTGCCTGTTCGTATGTGTGCGAACGGACCGTACAGACCCGTCAGCCATCCGAACAGCGTACGGATTTCTCTTCGTGATCCGCTTTCCCTCCCGAATGCTGCGTGTGCGTATTTCAGGGTGGAAAACCGCCCCCCCTCTTTTGCATTCGTGTGCATCCAAACGTCCGTTTGTACCGAAGCACAAACTTCCGCACGCCGTATGTATTATTTAAATCGTGTAGACGGGACCTTAGTCTCAAAGACAATGCCATGCAGTAAGGCAGCACAGAAGATGGAACATTCCTCCTGCACTGCCACTTTCCTTTGGAGTGTGGTATGGCTCTGAGTTGTCCTCTCATTCAAATAACCACTGCTATTTCTATAGTCATTCAAATAACCACTGCTATTTCTATATATAGCATAGTTGAACCTTGACTCCTCTCCTAAGCCTGCCTAAGACATGTTGGTGCCTGGAACAAAGCAGCAAATTGTGCTCCCATCACTCTGCCTTAGGGTAGGGCTGGTCCTGTCACTCTCATGACAAAATGTCAAAACCTATAGAGCATGGCTTTGATTTGTAGTGGCAATGTTGTGTGCAGGATTTAGGCAGTGTCTGTTCTGCTGCCTCCTTGCTGTAAGCAAAGTCCTTTGGTCCTGCCCAAAGGTTAATCCCAAACATGTTGATGATGTTCCACTTAAATTGCAAAGAAAACCATTTGTATTAGAGCACTGATGTTTGGAAAGCACCCTGCATGACAGAGGAGATAATTATCTTGTCTCCAGAGAGATGTACTTGATTTTGAAAACCTGCTCTTTTCTGGGCAAAAGAACATCCCTCTCCTTGCCTCTGGCTCCTTTGTCAAAAAACAAAAAGATAAAGTAATATCAAGTCTGGTGGAAAGACAGTCATCAAAAAGAGGGGGGGGGGACTTGGAGTGCCAGAACCGTAGCTATGAATGGGGGTGTGGGGATGTGGAGTGAAAGCATACAAAGAAGAATTCTTCCCCATCCCCAATGAAATTTTCCTTCGTCTCCAAATTTCTAGCATTACCAAGACAGAGACAATGAAAATATTTCACACCTAGAAGTCTTGTATTTGCTGGTGTTTGCATTCCCTTGATCACTTTGCCTGTCCTTTCTCTTTGGAAGCCTAACACTCTATTTCTAAATGCTCATCTGAAATGTTAAGATACTGCAATGCTAGAAATTTGGGGGAGGAAGGATAATTTTATGGGGGGGGCAGAATTCTTATTTGAGGGCAGTGCTCTCATTCTCCCCCATCATAGACACATCCCTGGATATGTCTGACTTTGTTTTTGTAAGTCTGACAGGAGAGAAATTGGAGAAAGCAGACAGCTGGGTATTATAGTTCTGAGTGTGGCACTTACCCCAGATCCCTGCTCCAGCCAGTAACTCAGCCACCAATTGCAGAAGGCTGAACAACCAATCATGAGACCAAAGAGGAGTACAATAAAGGACCACAGGATGAAACCTAAAATGAAACATTGGCTCAAATTAATTATTGTAAGCATAGGCGTGTTTAAACTATCTGAAACTATCTGAAGCTACCAGATCGTGTCTCCCTATATGAACCTGTCAGAGTCCTAAGATCCTCAGGGGAGGACTTTCTCTTGGTCCCACCACTACCACAGTCCTATGTGGTGAAGACACAGGAGAGGACCTTCTTGGTGGCTTCTCCCAGCCTGTGGAATTCCCTCCCACAGGAGGCTAGGCTGGCCTCCTCTCTGCTCTCCTTCTTCTTTCCCCGGCAGACAAAGGCCTTGTCTAGATGGGCAACTTACCCCATCTTGCCCCATCTTAGACCCCTGCAGTCCAAATGTTGTAGGGCTTCCCCCCCCCTTTTGCCCCTGGGTGATCCTCATGGCCCCCAGGGCAAAACGGGGTAAAGCCCATTAACCTGTGACAGCAAAATACCTGGGAAAACTGCTTCATTGAGGAAGAAATGGATTGGGCTCCATGGGACTGCAGGAGGCCATACCTCCATGCTGGCCTGTCTCTGCAGCTACCATCCATATTGCACTCTCTGCAGCCAGGAAGCAGGCCGGCAGCAAGTGACCAAGGCTGGTCACATGAAGGGGCCCCCCTTCTGGCTTCGGAGAGTGTGAAGCAGATGGAAGCTCTGGGGGCTGCAGGGATGTGTCAGCGTGCTGGTACGGACTCCATCCTGTTTCTTACCAGTTACTGGGGAACAATGGGACCGTGTAGATGAGCCCAAAGTCCTTTTCATTCAGACAATTTTTTATTGATAATTGGTTGCAGGGAGCCTCCGTTTGGGATGTGTGTGCTATATTTTTAACTTATTTGTTTTGTTTTTAAAATTATTTTCTACCCTGTAAAATGTCATGGTGTTTTAAAGTGATGATTGTTTAACTTTTTTATTATCGGGATTTTTGCTAATCTTTATTTTTCATCATTGTGAGCTGCCTTGGTCCCCATGCTGGGAGAAAGGAGGAATATTAAACAAACAAAACAAACAATCTGCTATTGGGTCAGCTCTGGAGCCCTACCTAGTCCAGTATTCAGCTGTCCATATGAGGTGGAGATGAGTGACAAAGTAGCCTCCTGCTCATGCCCCTAGCAACTGGTTCTAATTATTTGTTTTTTTGCTTGTTTGTTTATATATATGGGAACCAGTATGGGCTAAAACAAAATACAGAATAAAACAACATCTAGCGCAAAAGTTACAATCAATTAAATAAGCAATCAAATTAAAAACATTAATGTCAAATAATTAAGAAAGCATGTAAAATATGATACTGAAGGTAAAAAATAAAAATACAGCACACCCCATTAAAAGATCCTTCTGCAATGGCCAAGAAACAGCTGAAAACTTGTCTGAACTAAAAGATTTTTTGCCTGCTGGTGGAAAGGGAGCAGAGAGCAGGCCAGCCTAGATTTCCACGGGAGGGGAATTCCACAATCTGGGAGCAGCCATTTCTCCTGTTTCAACACAAGCTCATATTGCACTAGCCTTGCTGTACTCTGCTTAACTTAGGACTTTTTCAGACAAGGGTTACCGCGCAAGAAGCTTGCAGAAGAGGTACGGCTCTGTCACGCGGAAGGGGGTCTGTTTTGGATGACGCCGTCCCTCTCTCAGCAACTTCCGTGAGTAAAAAATGGCACGGCTGTCTTCAATCGTACATGGAATTGACACGGACGATGCCGAGAGAGGGACGGCGTCGTCCAAAACGGACCCCCTTCCGCACGACAGCGCCACACCTCTTCCGTAAGCTTCTTGCGCGGTAACCCTTGTCTGAAAAAGTCCTAGGTTAAGCAGAGTACAGCAAGGCTAGTGCAATATGAGCTTGTGGTTGAAACAGGAGAAATGAGTCTGGATGCTCTTGGAAGGTAAAAAATAAACACTTACATTTATTATCTCAGGAAATCCATCTTAGGATAGAAAAGAAGATAGGCAAAAGAAGTTGACCTATACTTGGTTAGAAGAGGCCCTAAAAGCTGGCTTGGGGGGGCAGCGGGGGACTAAACTAGTATCCATTTTGAGGTTGGAGCTTCCTGGATGCTCCTTCCAGAAAAAGAGAACAAAGAAACTATGGTAACTAAATTCTTGAGAGAAGGGGAAAGTGATGTCTGCAAGTAAGAAAAAAACAACAGGTTTGAGTACATAGATCAAAGAAAGATACTGAGAGATGAAAACAAAGGGCAGGCATTATCTATACTCTCCTCTCTCACTAATCACTGTATACAAGTGTTTATGTCTCTCTGCTTCCCACACAGTTTAGCAGCTGTGAAAAAGTCCTTCCTTCTATCTAAACCTTGCACTATTCAGATTTATTGGAAGACACTGGGTCCTACTGTTATGAGAGAGGGATAAAAACTTCTCTCTCCTCTCTTTAACCAGTTACTCATCCACAAGAGACCCCACATTATGCATTAGTTTAGACCATTTCTCTGCCTGCTGATTGACATCTATTTAATGTCATTTAAATCTGCTGACTGACATCTATTTAATGTGATTTGTGAGAACTTTTTCTTCCATAGTACCCTGGGAATTGTATCTCTCTGTGGGAGGAAGGGAAAGATGGAGGCTAGGAATCATTATCAGAGAATTCTCAGCACTCTTCCCAGGATTCTTTGATAATATGAATGGTTGTTTTATACCATTGAGCTGTGATGAGCAAAGTGCCACCTAAAACCCCATGTGGTCTGCAACAGCTCTTTGTGGGCTTGACCCCTCCAGACACCCCTTTTCTGGACAAGAGCAACAATTTGCCTTTTAAATAGGTTATAGGGGAACCTGCATGGTTTCACATCAAACTCTACCCCCCCTTTTTTAATGGGCATAAATTTTAGTTCTGGCGTCTTCCAGATTGGGCATCTTTTTTTTTTTTAGTCTACTTTGCCCTGAGAAGGTGTTGGGGTAGAAAATTGGGCCCTGGACCCATTGCAGTTGCAGTAGTAGCAACATCCAGTGTTTCTGAGCATGTGGTGAGTACTCACCACAACATAGCTTAAACTATACCCTAAAAGGCAGCCTGTAAATATTGTAAATATATAAACAAATACTGAGTAATTGGATCTTTCCCAACACATCTAAAATTAAGGTTGAATATTTGACATGGATTTGAATCCCCAACTGTTTTCCTTCTGTGCATTAAGCACTGTATAAAAGTATTCATTTTAGCCAAAAGCAACAGAAACAGAAAGGCATTTTTTCCTGAAATGGCAGCTTCCCTTAGGAGGTACCTCCAGACGCCTTGATATAAGTGCGGTAGGTTTTCCACGTCACGGAGCCTTCTTGCCTTTTCTCTTCTTGAACAAGTTGGTTTGCAGGCGCTGTCGTAGAAACCATCAAGTATTTATTCACACCGAAATGTTATCCAGTGCTGACAAATCTCATGCATTTTAAGTAAAATTGGACGTCACTTGAGTCTATCCACTAAAATAAACATTTGAGGCTTCACGGGAGCCTTGGTGAAATGTATTCCCCCAGCAAGCCTCCCCTGGATGAAGCCATATGGTAAATGCTCTCCCTCTGTTTCCCTAATGGCTGTCGAATGAATTGGAATCCGTGACTGGAATTCAAAGGTGAAGGGCGTTGATTTACCAAAAGTGATCAATACCAGCCAGCTTCAAATGCAAAAGACTATTGATGCTGTTGTTTTCCCATCTGATGGAACATAAAGCAAAACACCACAAGACAAAACGAACAACAGCTAAAGGGACCAATTTCTTCTCCCACTTGGGAAGCTGCCCACCTCCCATCACTGAGCTAATTTATGACCAGATTCTACCCAAGGCTGACGGGATGTTGGTATTTTACTGTGTTAAAAAAACCAGCATATCTTTTGGTTCAGCTACATCTTGGGCATGACCTTTTCTTTAGAACGTTTTAAGAAAATAAATGTGATTGGTATCAACAATAAGTCATATTTCCAGTCCATTAAAGCAATAAAAGGAACCAGAGAGACAGGGTCAGCATTAAACACAAGGGTAGAGCAAACCTACGGTGCTCTGTGGGGGCAGGGGAGGGACAGAACTCGCAAAGTTTAATTAATTAATTAATTAAAGTATTTTTATCTCACCCGTTTATCATAAAACCTCAATTTAAACAGTTCCAGGTTAAAATTAGTAAATAATTTAAACACCGGGAGTGCTATGATTGGGTATTCCTTCATGGCAGGGGGTTGGACTAGATGGCCCTTGAACCAATGATGGTGCCTGTTGGGCCTCCAAAGGATGGTGGCATCCCAAAAGTGGGAAGCCACAGGTGAGAAAGCCCATATCCTCCACCATCATATTTCCCCCACTGGTGGGGCACAGAGGAGGGACCCTCTGACAGTTGTCAATCCTCAGGTAGGCATATATAGGGAGAGGCGTTCTTTCAAATTTTAAGTCCCAAGCCATTTAGGGCTTTGAACGTCATCATCAGCACCTTGAATTCAGACTACAAGTGAATTGGCAGCCAGTAATTAATTCCAGTTTTAGTTTCAAAGACCACTAAATAGTGAGTTCTGTTCAGGTTACAATTTTTAAAAGCAACTTCTTGTTTTCCCATTTCTTAAAGGTGAGAAACATTAATAGCTTTTGATTTCTTTATTTCAAACAACTAAATGCTAAAAGCTCCTGGTTTTTGGCATAAACACATTCTCCTCCTATCCATCATCATCATCAACAGAGAAGGAAACACTGAACGAATCGGTATTTAGAGAGGCCACTTCTTTCTAAGCTATTAAAGTAATTTAAAAGTTACTGGTACACCACAAAAGGAGGGGCATTATCACTGATATAGGATGCATCTACACTGTCAAAAGCACTTTGACACCACTTAAACTGCCATGGCTCCACCCTACAGAACCCTGGGATTTGTAGTTTTGTGAGGCACCATCACTCTTTGGCAGAGAAAGCTAAAGACCTTGTAAAACTACAAATCCCAGGATGCCATAAGATGGAGCTATAGCACTAAAAGTGGTGTCAAATTACATTATTTCGACAGTGTAGATGCACCCAAAGTTGCAATTGTAATGTAACGTAGCTTGACTTTTGGAACTGGAAAAAAGAATTAGTCAGTACTAACTAGTTATTTCTAAACTAGTGACTTCCAGCCTTTGGGTGGGGAGAGTCCATGATGGAGCAAGTGCCACATCTCAAGCTCTGTTGGCTCACCGTAGCCAGAGGAGGAGCTGACAGACAGGTTTTTTATTGTTTACCCTTCAGTATCTTTCCCCCTGCTCTCTTGGAGCATATGGGAGGAAAGGAAACATACCAACTCCCAGACTGATAAAGCTTGAGGGCCAATTTGGAGGCATCTCAAAGGAATGAAAGACTTCCGGAGGCAGAGGATCTATAGCCTCCACCAATAGCTGTCCAAGTTGTTCCCGAAGCATCCTAACTTGACACATCATAACTGGCACAGATAATGGTAGGTTCATGGGCTGCCTTGCTCTGTATAAGCCAGTTTCCCATGTGTCCAAAACTTGCCAGGAAACATTTTAGTTTGTGACAAATGGAAAGGTAAGCCAAAAGGGTATTGATGGTGTGAGGATTCAGAGAAGCTGAGCCCTAGAGCTCACCTGTCATCTAAGAAGACTAAATTACGACTATCTTTTCTAGGGCAGCTGATCAAACTGGTATTTCTGGGATGTGCCTTGCTCAGGTGGCAAGTTCTAAAGTACCACCCATCTCAAGGACTTTTCCACTAGGGAAACTATCCATCATGGATGAGAGGCAATGTCTTCAGGGGCAACTGTGGAAGGGTGGGGGCTGCATTAGCCCCTCAAGAGACCTTGAAGGGTCCTACCACACCTCCCTTGGCAAAAAAAAAATTATTAAAAATATCAATTCCAACCCCCCAAATGTTCTCTAGGGGGCATGGGGAGCATTTTCACCATACACCGGGCTTTCATGGATCATTTTAGGCCCAGAGTAGACCTTTTTTAACAACAGGAAGTTAGCAGAAATCACTTCCTGTTCACTTCCTGATTCAAGAAAGGCATTTCTTAGGACTAAATTGGCCCAGGTTGGCCCAAAATGTGATGGAAATGCTCCTCACAGCCCCTACAGGGTATTATCAGGCAAAAAAATTGTTTGACCCCTTGGTGTCGGGGAAGGGGCCTTTAAACCTGGTGGAAATACTCTCCACGCCCTCTAGAGGATATTTTGGTGCAAGAAAATTTGGGAAACAATTGCAAACTTTTTTTTTAACCCTGGTGCCCCTGAGGGCCTGCATGTGGCCTCACTTTGCCAACCATAGGTTTACATACAGTTTCTCCTCTACACAAATAAGGAGGTCATTAGAATATGAGACCATCCAAGATGGAGGCAGATCAAGGAAAATCATTGCCACTTTACATTCAGAACAAAAGACAAGCAACACTATAGAAGTAATAAGACCACCTTGGTATTCCCATGCTTTTGCACTAGATGGGGGCTGTTGGTGAGATTATGGGTTCAATTCACCACCAACCCGTAACATACCTGCGTCTCTTCTCACTTCAAGGTCTTTCTTCGGTTCCTCATTGGTCTCATCAGATATATCAAAAGCTGGGGACATAAGAGAACAGTCAGGCAAAGGAGTTTAGCTATTCAAAAAGTAGAGCAATATTTTTCAATTATTTTACCCGGATTCTCAACTCCTTTGTAGGAGACATCTGGAACATTATCCAGAACTTCTTCTGCTGTTCCACCTTGCACTGCACTTGAATTAAGGAAAACATTGCTTGGACTCTGCAATAAGCAAACACAGGTATAAACATTTTACTTCAGAACCTAAAAAGAGCCCTGTAGGTTGAGACCAAAGGACTATCTAGTCCAACATCCTATTTCCACAGGAGCCAACCAGATGCCTATGAGAAGCCCGCAGCACAAGATGTGTGTGTTCAATAGTTCCTTCATAAGAATGTAAGAAAGGCCATACTGGTCCACCTAGGGCTTGTTTATATGGGCAAAATGCCTCATCCTGCCCCCACCTCAGAGCCCTGTAGTCCATATGACGCAGGGCATTTTCCCTGTTCCGCTCCCAGGCAGTCCTCACCACCCTCGAGGCAGATACGGAGCTAAGATGGGGGGAAGGTGGGGTACAGCCTGATAAAATGGTTTATAAAAATACCCGATTTACTCCGTTCCTGCCAGCAAACAATGGATTGGGCTCCACATGTCCACAGGAGCCTGTCCTTGCAGGTTGGCCCTCGCTGCTGCTGCAGTCTCCCTGGCTCTCCTAGAAACTAGAAAGTAGGAAGGAGTCCTGCAGCATATGACCAAGGCTGATGTTGCCCACCCAGAAATCCTCGTGGTTCCCTGTGAGATTTTATTTATCTTATATCCCCACTGGACACCACCACTCTTTATTAACTGCTGCCACTACAGACATTGGACATTTTCAGACACATCTTAGCACACAAAAAGACTCCGGCAGAGGTACGCAGCTATCCCATGGCAGGTGGTCCTTTTCGGACACCGCAGTCCCTCTCGCGGCATTGTCTGTGACAGTTCCAGTCCCATCTACAGCAACCGCACCATTTTTTACTCACGGAAGTTGTCCATGATTAAAAAAATGGCACAGTTGCTGTAGATGGGACCCAGAATTGTCACAGATGATGCCGCCAGAGGGACAGTGGCATCCAAAAAGGACCCCCTGCACCAGGATAGCCGCGTACCTCTCCCGGAGTTTTCTTGCACGGTAAGATGTGTCTGAAAATGTCCACTGTGTCTGAACTCAACTTTCTAATATGTCGCATGCCTAGAGGCAAAAGTGTATAAAACAAAAATAATGATTTATTAAACAGAATATGAACATAACTTTAGATTACTTATTTATAATGCATTTAAATCACATCTCTCTTTCTCACTGTCTCTCTCACACACACTCATCTCCTAGCTAACTCTGACCTTGACTCTGATTCTCCTAACCACTCAAACTCCTCTCCCCACAAACTAATCCAGAAGCCTGAAAGATTACTCTCTTATCCCTAACCAACTGCCATACACCAGTTGCTTTTTAAAGTCTCTTCAGATTTTAACCACCATTCACTCCCAACATTACACTCTTTCACCCATTCCTGACAGATTCCTACCTTATAAATACATAGTACATACATAACTATACTTTAATAAATACAACATTTTCCCCCTCCTCAAAGTCCATGATATATCACAAGGCCTTTTTTAAACAGGAAGTGAATAGGATGTGATGTAGGCTTCAAATTGCCTGTGGGGGGGGGACACATGATGAAATGCTCCCCACATCCACGAAAGAGTTCAGTTAGGGGCAAAAATTGACTTTTCTGCAGAGGAAGGCAAGTAGGGCAGCCAGAGTGAAAACTGAAGATGGCTGTTGTACCTTTAATGGATGTATAGAAGAGGGCATTTCAGCTGGTGTTGCTTGTTTGTTATCTGGTTGCATGACAAGCAACACGGCTCCCAGACTTTGGAATGGCCTGCCGGATGAGATCCGTCTTATCACTTCTCTTGATAGCTTCAAGAAAGTGCTAAAGACAGATCTCTTCCGGCAGGCCTTCCCGGAATAACTTCCCGGTTCAAGTGGACTGATTGCTACCCACCCCCTTGTCATTGTTGCCTTTATTTATTTATTTATTTATTGTATTTTATCTTTGTTTTAACTCTCCATTAGTTTAATTTAGTTTTAAGGGGTGGGAGGGTTAGGATGGGGAAGTATTGTTTTAACTTGATGTTGTTTTAATCTTGCTGTACGCCGCTCCGGTTGCCGAGCAGAGGGGCGGGTTAAAAATAAAACATTATTATTATTATTATTGAAATTCCCTCTTCTACACAGTCATAAAAGGCATAACAGCCTTCTCCAGTTTTTAGTCTGGCAACCCTAGGGGCAAGTGGGCATGGCCTACTGAGACCTCCATGGGAGGCATTGTAGCCCTTAGACTCTAGCAGCTACTCATCCCTGTTTTAAAGCCTTGACGGTAAGTTCATAAAGATTAGGGCTATCAATGGCTACTAGTCTGGATGGTTATAGATCACTTCCACTATTAGCAACTGTATGCACACAGCCTCTACTTGCCGGGGCATGTGAGACAGAGAATGAAATTTCATTTCATAGGCAACTGCGTGGGGACAATTTGGGACTAAATAGGCCTTTGGTTTGACCCTACAGAGTTTTTCATACATTCTTACATTCTTAAGCAAGTCAGTTTAAAGACTAAACCCACCACTGCTTCTTCTGCGTGCAGACTTTGAATGAGATGAGCATAGCGTCCTTTTGCTTCCATCAGTTCTGTGTGGGTGCCACTCTCACATATTTCTCCATCTTCTAGCAATATGATTTCATCACAAAACTCTAAATACTGGTGTGTTGCCATTAAAAAAAGGGGGGGATTGAAATAGAATCTCTGTGAATATTTTTGAACATCATGACTATTTTCCGAACTTAAGTTCTAAAGACTTTTATTTTAAAAACGTTACAGAGTAGTTTTCTCTCATGCTTCTCTGGGAGAGGGAAATGCAATTAATTATTTGCTTCTCTGATTAAATTACAGGTATACCTCTGTTAACAAAATAGATATGTTCCTAGCAGATAATTTGGTACCAGCAGCAGAAATAACATGGCGAAAATTGGAATAGGTTCTTGTCTCACAGAAAAAGAACAGTTCCAACATGTTTCAGCAAACTCTTTATTCAAAACCTCTTTAACAGTCACATGTGAATTGAAACAATCAGGTTGGGTAAGCCTTCCAGGGATAAACAAAAACATTTTGGACTTTTGAGACCACTTGAAAGCTTCTTCCAAAATGCATCCAGGGATTTCTGCTTCATCAGTCTCTACTTTTCTTCTGATTTCTGTTTTGGTGGTCCGAGATATAGATATATGCTTTTTTCTTTTTTTAAAAAGCATGCTGAGATGTAGCTGGTATGACAGGTTTATCTGCTTTTCTCTCTGGGGGCTGTCTAGATGGTGAAAAAACTCCTCATAGAATTCAAGGCGAATACCTTTTGTCCCAACATGAACCCACGGTGATTCGCCATATTGGGAAGGAGCAGGGCCAAAAACTCCAAAAACTATGTGGGAAAACCCTACATGGGAAAACCCTAAATGGCTTTTCCCAAGGTTTTTTAATATATATATATATATAGAAAAGTGCATTACCGCTCATTTGGATAACTGACTCACTTCGCCGAGCAGAGTGGAAGTGGAAAGATGATTGGTCGGATATGCACAGGTGGCAGGCATACTGGCAATGAAGTGGCCAGAAGCATCATTTTGGATTTTCGTGTTAGCTATCGTGCACTTTTTTGATGTGCTGAGGCGACCAAACAGCTTTTTTAAGTGGAAGGTTGCACTTGTGCACCTTGGATTAACATGTTTTTAAAAAATAAAACTGTGCACCGGGGACAACTTGTGGGGAATAATAACACGAGCAATTCACTCCTGGCTACCATCTTGATTCGCAGTCATGGCTGTGTGGGAACATCAAACAACAGATAGCTTAGCATACCAGCAATTTTGCCACAGGACTGTGGAAACAAAAGAACGCTGCTGCAATTTTGCGTTAGTGCGCAGGAATCAGCATTATATCCTCTTGTCTAGATGAGGCCTCTGTTTTACTGTTCATGCATGGGAATCTGTTCAGCAAGGGAATCCAGAGGCAGCTGGTATTTTCCTTGCCTGCTCTATGCAAGCACAGAGACAGCTACAGTAGGACTGGCTAGAGTAGAATCCCATTCTTTTCCAGCTCAAGTTTACTGCATTGTTTATTCAGACACAGTACTGTAACCCAAAACTGAAAGTCTGTGTTCTACTAAAGGAAAAATGCAGATCTGAACTTTTAGTTCCACAGTGCTGCAGAGCTTTATTAGTGACATAGATGGTTAACCATAGGTGGACTGGGATATCCACAGAATGACAGAGGGGTCCTGGTATATTGATCAATAACAAACACTAGATAGTAATGAAATGAACCAAAGTAAAGCCGTCTTTGAAAATGCTGACACTGTAGCAGCTTTAGAAACTGCCAAGAGATGCAATTCCCTAGCAGTAGAATACATACATCCCTTTCTGTAACAGTAGTGTAGCCTGAGCTAGGAGGCATTAGCACATGAATAGCCAATTGTTTTAGGACTTTATCAGACCACCTTCCCTTAACGTTTCTTTCCCACCATATTTCTATGCATTTTTTTCCTGGCAAAAGAACCCTTCCTATCAGACCTACCTTAAGGTAGTGTGAAAAGGCAGTCCCAGCATTGATGAAACATGAACGGAGGTCCATTCACTCGCAGATTCTCGCGAGAAGACACGAGCATAGTAAATTTAAAAAGTACACCAAAAGAAAGACCAAAAATGTACACAGCAGCACAGAAACACACTTTAAAACTTAAAAGTGAACCGGGGAGGTTCATAAAAAGAGTGTCCCCTATCTGGTTTTTGCAATCTCACTCAGAAGTGTTCTGCCCATTGATCCTGTATTCACGTGAGCACAATGGCGCGAAGTTTGAAATGCTGGCAATACTGGCAAAAAAGCGCTATGGGAGAGCTAGTGATGGCTTGGCTGATCAATAAAATAGAACAGCTTTTTGATCAGACAAAATCTCAAAAGTACAACGTCATCTGATATGCGCAACCTTTCGCATTCATTAGGTGTCATTATGATGCCGAATTTGCCATATCTGATAAAGTCCTTACTGATGTGTCAACTGAAGTTTGCTACTTTAATTGAATAAGATCACGAGAACTTCTCTCCCTAACACATGTACAGACATAAGAGCAGGTCTATACATTCACAGCTTCCACTAATAAAGTTGTTCTTTGCTTGTTCCTGACACTGATTGTGTAAGTCTCTATTCTAGAACCTCTTTGGGCAAAGATAGCAGATACCTTTCTACAGGGATTCAGATCCAATTTCACCCACAGATTTCAGGTTTGGCGATTGGGGCTGATATCTCAATTCTCCCCACTGCTAACACCACCTTCTCTTTACCCCTCCTCCTAATGCCAATGCTGCTGGAAAACTTTCAGCAAGATGGAGGGTGAGTAGGAAAAGAGGAGACTGGGTCGGCATATAACTGTTTTGTAAAAAGGAGATTCTTTTTCAGAGGCTTTGTTTACTGAGATCTCCCTGTATTGCTGTCATATCTGAACAGTTCTGCTTATTTATTTATTTTATTACCATCCCACCAACCTCTCAAAATCAAGACGGAAGGCACGTCATAACAAGATTTAAAAAAAAAACACACAGGTACAAATAAAACCCATAAGAATCTAGTTGAACAGATTAAAAACAAACACACTGAAAGCAATTTGAAAAGCACACCAGGTTTTTTTTAAAAAAGTGGAATACATCTTTCTTCTTATCCCCTCCCCGATTAAAAAGCCCTTTCCTCAGCAGCCAGGCAGCTGGTAAAACCTGCTGGAATAAAAAGGTCTTTGCCTGCCAGCAAAAAGGCAACATCCCATTACATTTTATGGTAGTAGCATAGTTATATTGGTATTTGCATTCTTAGTATTTCTAAGCTACTCTGTGCATTTATTTCCAGCAGGATCTGTAAATAAATAGCTACATAAGTACATAGTATGCTTTGTGACCCACTGAATGAGGAAAGGGTAGTGAGTTTAAGGGAGGGGGACAAACCCAGCCAGCATATGACACTTTCTGAGGCTTGGCTGAATCACAATAAACAGTAGAATTCTAGGGGGGAAATCTAGGGATATCCTTATAGCTTTTGATCGGACGCACTTTTGTGTACAGAACGGCTCTGCTTATGTTGAACAATACAAATTCTCTGTGTTCCTTCACAAAAATACCATTCCCCCTTCTGCTTTCGATTTATCCTTCTTTTTTTGTTTTTAACGTATTTTTAGTAGCTGAACACCTTGCTGTTCTGTTTCTTTCAACTGTGGCTACTGTGCCATCTGCTGGTGGATTTTGTGAGTTTATATTTTTCAAGGTGGCATGGAGACAATTCGAAATCAAGAAAAAGACAACTGGTCTGCAGGGCTGTTTTGGAAGGTTCTTGAGTGATGATGAGAACAAACCCACAGGTATCAAAAGGATAGCATAGAAGGTGTGTAGTAACTTCCAAATGACAGATCAGATGCTAGTAAGACCCTCCATTCTCACACCAGGGGTCATTTGCTGAGCTTTATCCCACATCACCCCACTACTATGATATATTACAAGGAAAACAAAAGGTTATAGTGGTTACAATCTTGGCTTGGGAGTTGAGAGATCCAGGGGCACATTTACACTGTAGAGTTATAGTGTTATGATTCCACTTGAACTGCCGTGGTTCTGTCCTGTGGACTCCTGGGGATTTGTAGTTTGGTGAGGCATTAGAGGGCTCTGGCTCAGGATTCTAAATGCTCCTCACTCCACTGCAGACCCCAAAATATCATAAGATGGAACCATGTCAGTTCAAGTGGAATCAAAGTGCTACAATTCTGTAGTGTGAATAGGCTCCAGGCTCAATTTAATATTTCACTGTGATATTTTACTACAGGTCCCTTTTTAAAAACAAAAAACAAAGAAACAACAACCCTTAAATCTAATTCTTAGTTCCAACCAGAGTAGCCCCATCAATCAATGGGATTTATATCAATCAATGGGACTTATCAAGTTCACCTTGATTCAAAGTGTCTACTGTAATTGGGAGTAACAATTGGGTTCAGCCCTTACATTTCATGTTTTAAAATTGATCACTTGATTAATTTCACTATATGCAGCCCCACCCTTGACTTGTACATCATCCCATTATTCCAGCCTTTTCCTTCTATCATTTAGTAGGAACAGACCACTGAAGCCAATTTCATATTCTTTCCATTACCTGAAGCTGGTGGGTAACAAGGAGTATGGTCTTCCCTTGCAGGGCTACTTTAATGCATTCTTCAAAAATATGCTTCCCAACATGTGCATCCACTGCTGACAAAGGATCATCCAATAAATAAATATCCCTGTTGGCGTACACAGCGCGGGCTAAGCTGATTCGCTGCTTCTGGCCTCCTGAAAGGTTGAGGCCCCTTTCCCCTATCTTTAAAAGGACAAAATTGCCACATCAGTCAAGGGATAAAAAGCAATTTTTATATAAGAGCTTCTCATCTCATAAAAAGCTTTATGGGCTCATTAAGATGCAACTACCCAGTTACGATTTGCAGCTGAGTTCCAACCATGGAATTTTCCCAGCACCCATGATAAATTTTCACATCACCAGCTCTTTATTTACAAACAACAATATAAAGATTCTCTGCATATAGAGATCTTTTTGAACATAGACTCGATATGCTTATCACATGTGTGACCGCTGAGCTAAATTTCATCCCTCTGCCAAATGCTTCAAGTTTTTTGCTAATACTCGTAAAGATTTGTGTTTATTTAACCTACCTCTGAGTGAATGTTTTGGGCAAAATTCAATAAGCTCTCTGAAAGTTAAGAATGGAAGTACCTGTACTGAAGTCGTGGAAGTACTTGAAGTCTTTCTAATTTAGGTGCTTATCACATGAAGGAAGAGAAGCAGAAGTGAAACCCGAAGGTAGCACATCACACCTTGCACGATGTCAGCGTGTTTCAGCTGTTCTCCCGTTCTGGTCCCATGGGAGACAGTGGTAAAGGCGGGTCTTTTTCCAGTTAGCAAAAGGACTCATGTTTACCACCATCTCCCACAGGATCAAAACAGGAAAACAGCTGAAACATGCCAACGTCATGCAATAAGGCAAGGCAGGCGGCGCTATTATTGGGGTGCATTGCCACTTTCTTCCTTTGCACAATAAGCCCCTTACTGGGTGACAAGAAACAATACAGCTCCCATCACTGGTAGCTTTGTTTTTACCCCTCCTCCCCCTTCCATACAACTGTTTTCAAAAAGATAAAAGAAGGCAATTTAGTTAAAATAGGAACTGGGTTGTTATGAGTTGTGGACTCCATGAAGTCTCCCATACCTTTCCTTTGAGAGTGATTGGATCTGTGTGCTGCTCCACTGTGTGGCCAGTCTTTGAACTGCAAGTGGCAGCTTCTCAGCAGAGCATCATTAGACCTTGGGTTGACTCACCCATCCAGGAAGGCCACTGGTTCTTCCTGGACAGGAAGTGGTATAAGTGATATAAGATCAATACCTGCTCCAACTGAGCCTTGCTTGAGCAGCAAAGCTGGCATCCTTGGTTACTTGGTTATTCTTCAGTTTTGATGCCTGTCTTACTTCTCAATTCTGCCTCCTGATTAGTTCAGTTGTTCTGATCAGAGCTTTGGACAGTTAGTTTTTTTAGACTACAACTTCCAGAATCCTTTAGCCAGCATGGCCATTGCTCATGAGAATCATGGAACTGTAGTCCAAGACGTAACTTTCCAAGCTCTGGTTCTGACCTATTTTGTGGTCCAGACTATTGACTGGTCCCCCAGCACCTGGTTCTTTTCTCCTGTTTCATTTTAAACTACTCCCCATGGCTGAGCCCTGGATACTCAACAATTTGAGTACTGTGTCATTGGATTTCCTGACATCTTTTTCTTTCCCTTAAAAATCAGCTCCGAACCCAGCCAATTTAGCCTGGTAATGTAGTGTGAAGGAGGACAGCTTAAGCTTTTCCCCTTGTGATTATTTTCCAGTGTAGATCCCTGAAATACCTCAACAGGAGATTCATAACTTTATGTTTTCCCCTGTACAGCCAATAGTACCTTCCTTGTCCCTGTACCATGCGTAGTTTTGCAGTACACAATTATAGCATGATGATTGCACTTTAACTGTCATGGCTGAATCCTATGGAATCCTGGGGTTTGTAGTGTCTCTGGCAAAATAAAATATCTCCCTAAATTCTAAATACTCTTGTTAAATTGCAAATCACAGGATTCTACAGGATGTTGCTATAGCAGTTAAAGTGGAATCATCATGCTATAACTGTATGGTGTGAAAGGACCCATGAGACATATCTGTAACAGGTGCCTTGTCTAGAAGGGCTATTTACCTCATCTTGCCCTGTTATAGAGCCCTGCAGTCCTAATGAAACAGTGCTTTTGCCAAAGTTTCCCTGGGCAGTCCTCATGACTCCCGGAGCAAAGAAAGGAGGAAGACAGGTTAAAGCCCCATAAAACATTGTATTAAAATACCCATGAAAAACCACTTCAGCCAGAGCCCGTACCACCATGCCGGCCCATCGTTGCTGTCTCCAAAGCCAGGAGCCAGGCCCATGGCATATGACCAGGGCTGGTCACATGCAGGAGACCTTGGTCATGTGCTGCAGGATGGCTTCCTGGCTTTAGAGAGGACTTTTTCAGACGTTACTTACTGAGCAATGAGGTCTCGGGAGAGGCACAGTGCTGTTGCATGGCAGGGGGTCCTTTTTGGACGCTGCCGTCCCTCTTCTGAAATCATTGGTGTCATTTCCATGAAGGACTGGAAGCGGCCGCGCCATATTTTAAGCATGGGCAACTTCCGTGATTAAAATATGGCACAACCACTTTCAATCCTTCACGGAAGTGACACCAATGATTTCAGAAGAGGGATGGCAGCATCCGAAAAGGACCCCCTGCTGCACGACAGCGCCGTGCCTCTCCCGAGACCTCCTCGCGTGGTAAGTAACATCTGAAAAAGTCCAGAGAGCAATGTGGACAGCAGCAGCAGCAATGAAGTAGTCCGGATTCCATCTCATTTTGTTCAGGTAATGGGGGAGGAATGGGCCAGATCCATGGCCAGAATATGCTGGTAGGGAGCCGGCATATTCTGGCCCATGTAGATGAGCCCAGGGATAAAATGTCTATATACAACAAGGAGTTTGCTTAGGTGCATTTCTACAAGATGTTCAATTAGTTGGGTTCATGGCTGCCTCTCAGTATGTGCAATAAGGCGAAGAATTGTGCATTTCTAAATCTTCTGCCTTATCACACTACACTGTTATAGCACTATTGAGCTGAAGAAGTATGTTAAAACTGAGAAGAGGACAGGGTGGGTATGCAGCCAAACAGTGTGGTGATTAATTGAGGGAGGGAAGGTGCGGAACTGAAGCTGAAAACACTAGGCAAGCTGTGCCATTTGCTCTTGGGGCAGGGAAAGAGTGGGGAAGAACACATTTTTCTCCTTGTCCCATGAGATAGAATCATAGAACTATAGAGTTGAAAGGGACCACAAGGGCCATCTAGTCCAACCCCATTATGTCATGCAGGAATACACAATCAAATCATTCCTGACAGATGGCCATCCAGTCTCCACTTAAAAACCTCCAAAGAAGGAGACTCCACCACATTCCAGATGTTTTGCTTGTGCGTGTGCAATGCATATCCTCACCAGGAGTGTGTGTATACACAAACATCTTGGCCAAACAAAATAGACTGAACCAGTTGGTAATTATTTTGAATTACACCACTGAGGGTCAGATTCCGCCCCTCCCCCCAGCCTTAGGGGGTTTAAATCCCATACCCCCACTGTTCTGGGTTCTGGTAGAAGTATCTAGGAGGTATTTCCACATAAACTGAGAAATTATCGGCAGGTATGAATTCAGATGGAGCAACCATTGTCTTCTTTCAAGTCATTGCTGCGATCGTGGAGCCACAGCTAGATCCAAAGTATTTTAAAAATAGGATTGAGTCCCAAGCTAGAGGATGTTCCCTGTTAAGAGTGACTTATAATGAAAATTTAAACTGACAAGACAGCCTGGAGGGACACGAAGCCAAATTCTATTATTATAGCCTTTTTGGTCCCCTAGGATAGGCACCTGCTTTCATTTCAGTCACTCACAGGGATGCACAGCAATTCAGAGTCTAACTTTGGATAATAAAATGGTATATTTAAAGAAGGCTTTCATCTTCTGCCCTACTAAAAAAATTGCACTGACAAAATGAACAAATTGTCTAGTGGCTCTGAAACAAATTAGAGCCCTACTTTGTCCAGGTAGTCTCCTTTGAAAAGTAGAAGCAAGCCACTTTCTGGTCATTGCTTAACAAGGCTAATGGTACTGTAATCTGTGTGTGTGGGGGGGTGCCTTCAAGTTGCCTGTCAACTGAGGACAACCCCATGAATTTCTTAGGGTGTTCTTAGGCAAGGAATATTCAAAAGTGGTTTTGCTAGTTCCTTCCTCTGAAATATAGCCTACAGCACCTGGTGTTCATTGGGAGTCTCCCATCCAAGTATTAACCAAGGCGGAGCCTGCTTAGCTTCCAAGATCAGATGGGATCTGGTGCCTTTATGGCAGCATTTCTCAACCTTTTTTATCCTGGAGGAACTCTTGAAATAATTTTCAGGTCTCAAGGAACCCCTGCATAAACATTATTCTATATACTGCTATTGCTTCTGTCCCCCACACAATCACCATCTCTTAAGGAACCCCTAGCAACCTCTTGGGGAACCCTAAGGTTCCAGGGAACCCTGGTTGAGAAACACTGCCAGCAGAGACAGTGGTGAAGAATGCTGGGAATTGCAGTCCAACAACATCTGGCTTGGGATGGGCAAAGTCCAGCCCATGGGCTACATACTGTTTTTGTGACCCCCGGGGCCTCCAGGGGTCAATTTTTGCCCTCTAGGAAGGCATTTTAGCCCACAAGAGGCCTTTTTTTTTAAACAGGAAGTAAACTGGAAATGACTTCCAAGCACTTTCTGTTTCTAGCAAAGACTTCTCCTGTGCCACAAATGGCCCAGGGAGGCTTAAAACGTGGCAAAAAATGCCCCCCCATTCCCTCTAGAAACATGGGGGCATTTAATTTGATTTGTGTGTGTGTGTGTGGAGGGGATGAAATGAGGGGTGCAATTTGGTTGGGGTTTTTTTGTGGTAGGGTGCAATCCAGAGTGCAGCCCTCCAAGGTCTCCTAGTGGGCCAATGTGCCCCCCCTAGCTTCTCACAGTTGCCTGCCCTGGTCTAGATTGACCAGTACACTTTCATATTTCCACCCTATTGATGGAGCTTGACAGACTAATATGGAAGCTATGTGAGAAACAGAATCAAAAAGTTTTTCACTGTGAAAAGCCTCCGCATGAGACAATCAGTTTTTAAAAAAAAGAAAAAGAAAAAAAGAAGAAGGAATGCTTGTTCACATTTTCTGGAAATCTATGTTAAATCGGCTTCTGTTATGACACTTACTTCAGTCATATCTCCGTAAGGAAGAATGTCCATATCTGACTTCAGGCAGCAGACTTTGATGGCATAATTGTACCTAAAATATTGAAAATGAACTGTGTTCAGTGTTCCTTGAAAGGTATTATTTTCTTCCAAGCAAAAGACACTCTGCAAGTTTGCTTCAAAATTATACGGATGAACTGTGCATAACCTCCGAGACACCTCTTTGGCAACCCGCTGTTGTCAGATCCACAACCATTGGAACACAGAAAGAGTTCTTTATACCACCTCAGACTATCCCTCCATCTAAACCAGTGATCTCCACTGAGTGTCAATTTGGACATCTTGCCTCCACGATCTTATCATTGGGCCCGTCTAAACGGTGAAAATATCTCTCATGGAATTTGCTGGGAATCCTACCTGTCTAAACAGGATCCAGCGCCAATCCACATTATTCGGAAGGAGGGCAAAAATGGCAAAAACAACAGGGTAAAAAGCCTTCACAGATTTCCCCGTACTTTTTCACAAACCGTGTGCATTTTTGCTTGTTTGGACAATGGAACAATAAAAAAACTCAATGAGAAGCACAAAGCTAATTGGCTGGGTGAGAGCAGGGGTGGGAATTTCTAGGAAGGCAAGCGCCCGCTGCCGCCATGTTCGATTTTCGCCTTAGCGATCACTCGCTAAGGTGATTAAAAGAATCAATATTTTCTATTTTGCTTTGGAGACTTGCTCTATTGCACCAGCACACCTTGGGACGACTTTAAAAAAAAACATGGCAGCAGTGAAGAACCAACGCAAGTAAATCACTTGCGGCTGCCATCAGGAATGCAAGGCTTATGGGGGCTTTGGAGGCCAGAAAAACCGTTTGGACATGTCACTGCTGCTGCGAGATGCCAATAGTACAAGGTATTTGGGATTTTTTCCCCTCGTGTAGATGGGCCCATTATTTTGTACCAAACACCAAGAACACCCTGTTTTAGCAAAATTATATGTAGGAGGCTTATGTTGGTGTGGGTTTGAGAGAAATACTGGGTCAGTGTTTCCTTTGGGAACCCCATGACCAAGCCGGGCCAAAAAATAAAATATTTAAACTAAGATATGCCAACATAATGGCCCGACAGGATTCTGACCTTGTTGTGCCTCTACAAGCAATATCACAACCTATACAGGAGATACTTATATGCCGGAGATTAGAAGTACAGTACTGTAATAAGTTATAGGCAATTACTTTTGGAATGTAACTTTGTTATGCTCTCATCATACACAAAAAGTATGCAATTATCTGTAACAAGATTACTTTTTTGTGTGTAATGAGGACCTAAGAAAGTTACATTTTTAAGGTAAAGTAATGAGTAGGAACAAAGTACAGTACTTTTAATGATCTAACAAGTAATGTTTCCTACAAATGTTTTAGAAATTATTTCTTAAGGGCATTTTACAGCATTTTCACAGGTGTTCTAACAGAGATTGTTAATGATTTATGCTATCCTCTTATCAATTCTGGTGGATTTTTCTTTAGGAAAGAAAAAAGGAAAGAAAAGTGGCCAAAAAAGTACTAAGTAATGTGATTTTTTTATTTGCAACAAGTAATTGAATGGATTACTTTTCCAACACTGGAGTAAGTAACAGGAACAAATAACTCCTTAAAAGTAACATTCCTAGCCCTGTCTCCCTCAAACACATATGCACATGTATACTAGATGTAGAAAGGCTATTCAGAAGTATTCAAAAAGTGGTCAAAAATGTTTATCAAGTATCTCCTCTGATAAGGAGAGTCCTGACTGATGGGATCTTTGCAGTCTGTGATTATTCTGGACAAAAATTGCATGTCGTTTTTGTTTTGTTTAGGTTCCCCCCCCCATAGAAAACATCATTTTTAGTAATGGAAATAACATTTTCTATATAAAAAAAATCAAATTTCACCAGATAGGTCACTTCCAGTTTTAAAAGGCCTCCCTGGGACTGAAATGCATGAAAGAAATGCCCCCCCAAGGGCATTTTGAGACAAAAAAAATGAGCCCCCTCAGGGCCCCTGGAGGCCACCAAAAAAAGGCCCCGGGTGCCACATGTGCTGCACTTTGCCCATCCTTGCTCTACAGTGTTTTGGTCAGAGGTCTTTGCTCAGCCCTACCTGCAACTCAGGTACTCTACCATGGAGCTAAAGTACAGGCCATGGAATTATTCTCAAAGAGAATGTCTCACCTGAAGAACCACCTGTTCCAATAGGACATCCATGATTAGCTTCTGAGGACCTGCTTTAGGTCCCATCCCCTCTTGGAGTGGGTGATGGCAGCAGACAGGGCCTTCCCTATTATGGCACTTCATGTCTGGAAGCCCTTCCCCACCCCAGGTGGCATTTGGTTCTCCTTTTGATGCACGTGAAAGCCATTTTGTCAGTTCCTTTAAGTACTTTAAATGTTATGCTCGTATTTTGTTTCATTTTATGCTCTGTTGTGTTTTGTTTTCATGTGATCTTTGTGATTTATTGTTTTGAAATTGTGGTTTTTATTATCTGATTGCAATCTGCCCTCAGAGCACTGCTGAAGAGCTGCCTATCAATATCCTCAAGTAAGTAAGTTAATATGTTTTCAGTTATATAGCTGCCTGGCCATGCTGACAGAAGACAGAGGACTTTTTCAAACAGGTCTTACCACACAAGAAGACTCTGGAATAGTTATGACGCTGTCGTGTGGCAGCGGGTCCATTTCGGATGACACCGTCCCTCTCTCGGTATCATCTATGTCACTTCCATGTATGATTGGAGGCAGCCGCACCATATTTTACTCACGGAAGTTGTCCGTGAGTAAAATATGGCATGGCTGCCTCCAATCATACACGGAAGTGACACGGGAGATGCTGAGAGAGGAACGGCGGCGTCCGAAACGGACCCCCTGCTGCGCGACAGCATCGTAACTACTCCGGAGTCTTCTTGCGCAGTAAGTCCTATCTGAAAAAGTCCTTTATCAGACATGGCAATAAACTTAGCATTAGGATTCAACAATAGCAGAAAGCGCTGAAATAATCAGATGATGACATCATTTACCCATTTCCATTGTGTCACACTGACATGAATTTGAGGCATTACTTTTTATTGATGGCTTAACCCGTCAATAAAAAGTGACGCCTTATTCACGCCAGCACAACACAGTGGGAATGGGTAAGTGACGAGGACGTCTGATAATTTTGGCTTTTGTGCTGTCTTCGCGTCCTAAACGATGCGGTTTTTTGGTGAGATTTGGCTCATCTAATAAAGTCCTGAGATTCTTAGGAGCTGTAAGCCAAAGAAGCAACTTTTTCCAAGCTCTGGGAAAATCTTGCTTGCACATTTATTTATTTATTTATTTATTTATTTATACCCCGCTCTTCAGCCACAAGGCTGAAGCTTACAAATTGAGCAGCTTACAAAATGTTTTAAGCAATAGCACATTTACACATCTACACTGCATTAAGCAGTTTCCAATGTGTGTTAGCTAATTGCCCCCACAAGCTGGGTACTCATTTTACTGACCTACAGAAGGATGGAAGGCTGAGTGAACCTTGGAGCCCACTGGAATTGAACTTGCAACATGGTGACTTGCAGTACTGGCATTTAACCACTATGCCACGAGGGCTCCTATCTCCAGAAACAACAATTTCTCTCCTATCTCCAGAAACAAAAGGCTAGAGATTTGTTACAATTTAAAACGAAAAGCAAGGCGGAAGAGGAAATCCACAATCTTCCCCTTTGGCCTCATTTCTAGTCTCCTCTAGTTTGTTTTCATGTTTACCTTTGTTTGTCATACGTTTGTCCAAAAAGTATATTTTCTCTGACGGTGCCATGAAATATCCATGCCTGCTGTGACACATAAGCCAACGAACCATCCACAGCAACTGTCCCCTTATGCAGATACATCTGAAACAAGGAAATAGCACAAGATCAGACCAGTTTTACCATTAAGTACTCCCATTGACTATTATCACCAGCATGGTACATCATCGGCTCCTTTTGGTGCTGGGTTTGTGTGTGTGTGTGTGTGTGTGTGTGTGTGAAAATTGCGGGGATACCTTTTTTAAAAAAAGTCATTACTGTACAGTTCAATGCAGAACAACAAAACTAAGAATTTGATGGCACCTTGACAGTGACTTTTATGAACCATTTTAAATTACAAAACCGAATAAACAACCTACTTTGTCAAAAGCTGAAACAGACCCATTGAAAGCAAGGAGGGAAAGTTGGTAAAACCTGGCTGAAAGGAAGCAAAGGAACAGTATCCATATAGGTTATGCAGAATCTTTATCACCTTACCGTAATATAAACCCCAGTGTCCAAGATTAATGCAATCCAAGTTATTTACAAATTCCTGTTTCAGTTCTCAGCATCCATATGATTGGACCTGTCTAAGGGTGCATCTACACTTTAGAAATAATGCACTTTGACACCACTTTAAGTGCTGTAGCTCTGTCCTTTGGAATCCCGGGATTTGTAGTTTTATGAGGTAATTAGCTTTCTCTGCCAAAGAGTGCAAGTGTCTCACAAAACTACAAATCCCAGGAATCTGTAGGATGGAGCCATGGCAGTTAAAGTGGTGTCAAACTGCATTATTTCTACAGTGTAGATGCACCCTAAGTCTGCACTGTGTCCAGAGAGATTAAGATGATCATCCATTCAGGCTTTAGTATTCCTGCTCTTTATAACTAACTGGCTTAAACCTCCCATTCACCACCCACCCCAATAAGTGCTCATGTAGTAGATATTGCTCAGTATTCAGTATATAAGAGCATACTGATCATCTGTGAGTTTTAAAATACCCTATTGCCCAAAAGGCACTAGATCCTGTCTAATCTTGGAAGCTAAGCAGGGTCAGCCTGGTTAGTACTTGGATGGGAGACCACCAATTAATACCAGGTGCTGTAGGTTCTATTTCCATGAAAATCCCTGGACAATCTACCCTGACCGGCCTCTTGGGGTTGACTTGTGAGAATACAGTGGGAAAGAGGAGCCATGTATGCTGCTTGGAGCTTATCGGAGGAAAAAGTGGGACAGAAATGTAATTAAGGCCTTGTCTACATGGGAAATTTACCCCATTCTGCCCCCTACCTGAGAGCCTTGCAGTCCAAATGTCGCAGGGCTTTTGCCCTGTTATGCCACCCAGACAGTCCTTATGACCCCCAGAGCAGAAACCGGGCTTAGATGGGGGCACACATCTAAGTAGAGTTCAGTAACAGCAGTTGGGGGGGAAAATGCCCAGTTTACTCCATTTATGCTGGGAGGAAACAGATCTGTTGTGCATGTCTGTGGGAGCCCATCCCTGAAGGGCAGCCTGTCGCTCTAGCTTGTGGTCACTCTTACTCTTCCGGGTCTGGGCAGCAGATTCACTCTCCACAGTGCTAGAAAACTGGGGGTCTGGGCAGCAGACTCACTGTCCGCAATGCTAGAAAACTGGGGGCTGAAGGAACATTTTATTTTGGGAGAGGGCAGAATTCTTATTGGGGGGACAGTGTCCTTATTTTGCTGCCCTTAATAACTACACTCTTTAAGGTGTATAGTCCGCAAGTCTTATGTCTATGTTTTGCAAACATAGCATGGGCTCCCAGATATTCTTATACAATCAATGTGGTCACAGCCCAATTTAGCAGTCAGGAAATGTACAGGCATAAAAAACATTCCACTGGAGATTGACTCAGAAGTGTCAAAGAATAGATACCAACACAAAGTTTAAAAGTGTGCATACCTGTCCCAATATTGCTGTGATGATTGAGCTTTTTCCACTCCCTACATTTCCACAAATCCCCAAGATTTTGCCCTGCAAATGGAATGTGGTTTTAATAACTTTATTAAATTTTAAAACATTACATGAAACGAAAATAACAATATGCTCTTCCCCAACTGCCCCGCACTCCCACTCAGCAACTTAATACTACAAAAACAAAAAAAGAGAAAGAAAGATGTAAAACTGGTTCTTGTTCCAGTCTCCTACTTTAATATAAATTATAATAATTGAGTCCATGATAAAAGAAAACTGAACTTCACTTTTGTAACTTCCCCAAATCCCTCCCAATTTTTGAAAACTCTGTGGCACAATTTGGGGGGCAATTTTGGTTCCAAAATTACACAGAAAGCCCCCCAAGTGTGTGAAAACATGTGAAAATACCCCAATCCCCAGAAATATCCCAGAACCCTGCACGACTACCATATACCTCTGTTTTCCTCTGCCGTCCCTCTCAAAATGGTGGCAGATCACTTCCTGTTACTATTTTGAGATAGGATGCAGCAGAAAACAGAGGTATTTGGGCTTGCTACAGGAGCACTGGCCCAAAGGGAGGTCTGCTTGGAAATTGGCTTCATCCCCCCCACCACCACGCAGTTGCCCATTCTTGACCTAAATCATGTATTCTTTACCTGTGGTCCATAGACTCATAAAGCATCCAGAGATGGGCTTCAATACATCCCTGAACCAAGCACAGATTTTGTTTTAATTTGATTGCCCTCCTATTACTTTGAAAATTGTATTTAACTGCATTTTCTAGCAAGGGGAGCCCATAGCATATTCTCTAAGGGGTCCATGAACTAAAAAAGCTTAAGAACTACCGGTACTGATCCAAATGGGACCCTTTTCAGCTGACTGCTACAACTACTGCCCTGCCAATCACCATCACCATCATGATCATGCTGTTGCTATTTGTTTTGTAGGGGGAGAGGAATCTAAATGGGCTGTTGTTTTAATGTAATTGTTATGATCCTTTTAGGTTTGTAATCCACTTGGGAGGGACAGGTTTTGATCAGAAAGCAAAATAGAAACAAATGTAATAAGTGAATAAAGGGACAGAGATACAAAAATCACCTGCCACAAGAACAGAGTAGAATAACAGAGGCTTAGATTCCTTTTCATGCTGTTCCAAAGTAAGAGTGGGCTATGTATGTCCATGGGCCACATGTGGTCCCCAAGGCTGGTTTGAGGACCCAGTCCTCCCCACCCACAAGAAATCCCTCACCCATGGAAAAATATTCTGGCAAAAACAAAAATCAATATTTTCCCTTGCTGTTGTTTCTCCTGTTGCTGTTTTGGCTAAACAGGAAACCATGTTTTGTGAATCATCTTGTTGTAGAATTAATTTGCGTAATGGAGCTCCTAATTCATGGCCCTCAATCAGTCTCCATAGTCTGCCTAACTTTATGGATTATTTTGCATTCCACACCCATCAGTTTATAGATTTGAAATGCTTGTATTGCTCCTGTGTTCATATTAACGATAGATGCTTCCCTCTCTTACTTTGTCCTCTTAAGTATGGATGAAGACCCTATGTTTTTTTCCCTGTTTAATCTGTTAGTGTTAGCAACACTTGTATGTTTAAGCTCACAAATTGCTACTTTGCATGTTTCCTGACTTCCTGTTTGTTTGCTTTCCACAACCATTCTCTTCCTGGATCACTCTAACAAGCAACCCAGATTTTTTTCTTCCCTCTCAATCCTCCACAAGATCCTGCTTTTGATGATGCACAAGAAATTTGTAAGTAAAGCTACCTTTATATTTTACAAATCAGACTACATATTTTTCTGTTAGACTCTGTGGCTGGATGGGTATGGGGCTGGTTCCTGTTCAGTTTCTGTCAGCTAGAGAGATCCAGTATTATCTCTACCTAACAGTATCAGAGCTGAGAAAAGTGAATGTTTAACTACAGAGCCTACAATTCCTCAGTGAGTGTGGCTATGCTGGATGGGAAATTGTGGGAAATCCTGGGAGCTGTAATATCCCCACCAGTGGCAGCACTGGGGGGTGCAGAGAGGCTGAACTGCACAAGATGAAACCATCGGAAGGAGGGGTGACACCAGCCTTAAGCGATGCCACAGCTCCCTAGCTTTAACATTTCCAGGCTCTGGTTATCAGGGCCAATGCTAGCACTCCAACTTATGGTTGAATACTACACTATATATAGAATGCCCCAGGCAGCATCACCCTTGACCACCGTGCCAGCTAGACTATTTGTTATAGAAAAATAGTAACAACAACAAAAGCAACAACCCAGCAATCCAAAAACACATACCACTTTTTCAAGTTCTATTGAATACATGCAAAACTGACACAGGCTAGATTTACACACCCCTGCTATGTTCACATGTTTCAATCACCTCCATATTAGCTTAAACAGAAATCCACATTAACACATTTGCTCAGGTATACCTACTTTCGGTACTGTAAAATTTAGGTTGTGCAAGGCAAAGGAACTGCTACTCTCCTTCCCAGCGATTGTTATCTGAGAGGGAGATACGACTGATTTTAACACTGATTTGTCTTTGCAGATGCTGTTTCCATTCAGGATTGTCTCTTTGCTCTTTTTGGCACTGCATTCATTGGCAGAAGTGACACTCTGTGTTGCCTCCTTGATCCTTTTGGTGCTGCATTCGCTGAAAAAACTTTCCCAAGACAATGTGGCACCTTCCAGGACCACGGCATTTGAGGAATTCGTCAAAGTTACCACATATGTTGGAGGAATTTCAGTAACCAGGATTTTCTGAAAGAGAAGAGGCAGAGTCAAAGACAAACACTATAGGACTGGTGATAGGTCCAACTTTAGTCAACAGGGCTGTGGCCCAGTGGCAGAGTATGAGTTTAGCACACAGAAAATCCCAGTTCAATCCCAGGTGTCTCCATTTTAAAAGGATCTCAGAAAAGCTGTCTGTCCAAGGACATGTTTAGCCTTAAGGACATGTTTAAGTTAAGAGGGGACATGAGACTCATGTTTAAACATTTGAAGTGATGTCATACTGAGGATGGAGCAAGCTTGTTTTCTGTGGCTCGAGACAACAAAATGGAGCAATGGGTTCAAACTACAGGAAAAGAGATTCCATCTAAACATTAGGAAGAATTTCCTGACAGTAAGAGCTGTTCAGCAGTGAAATGCACTGCCTTGAAGTGTGGTGGAGTCTCCTTTGGTGGTCTTTAAACAGAGTCTGGATGGCCATATGTTGGGAATGCTTTGATTGTGAATTCCTGCATGACAAGGGGTTGGACTAGATGGCCCTTGTGGTCTCTTCCAACTCCATGATTTTATGACTTACAAACCCACTCCCAGTCAGAGTAAAGAACGTGTGGTGAGATGGATGTATGGCAGATTCATATGTTCATAAGATCTCTGGATTCCATGAGGAAATGTCTTCTAAACTTGAAAGGTGGTCTAGAAATTCTCTGCATAATAAGCATTGGTTGGCAAAGTTATCTTTGGGCTATAATGCTTTACACCCTGCATAACCAGTGATCATGCTCACTGTGAGACTCTTGCAGTTACAATCCAAAAAAAAGTAACATTTCCAAACTGCACAGCTGTTGTTGAGTGCCTTCCAAGTCAACTCCAACTTACAGTTGTGTGAAAAAGAAAATACACCCTCTTTGAATTCTATGGTTTCATATATCAGGACATAATAACAATCATCTGTTCCTTAGCAGATCTTAAAATTAGGTAAATACAACCTCAGATGAACAACAACACATGACATATTACACCATATCATGATTTATTCAACAAAAATAAAGCTGAATACTGCAAATCCTCTTTGGATTTCATTGGGACAGATCGTATTATCTGCAAATTCTATGAGGAGTATTTTCATTGTCTACACAACCCCTGGGATTCTGGATGTTGTGGTCCAAAAAGGGAACTTTATTACTACATTAACCATCGGAAAGGGATATAATAGTACAGGAACAACAAGAAGAACGAGGGCTGCAATTATTTTCCTTCATCTGACAAACAGTTCCAAAATATCTGAAATAATTTTTAATTTTACCTTAAGTCTTTTTAAAGAAACAGCAGCTTCTGCTGCAGCTTTCACAGAAAATGGTAAAATAGCGATGACAAACCTCATTACATTAAACATCGCAATCACACTGAACGCCTGCAAAACAAAATGAGTGAACGACTGTTAGAATCATGTATGATCGTTTTTACATTATATGTTTTAAGAGTTTCTGAAACAACGTGCAGTATCAATTGATGTAGTGTATGGTTAAAACTTCAAACAATGAATTAAATCAGGGTAAGAATCATGCAGCCCCTCAGATGTTGCTGGACTGTAGCTCCCCGCATTCCTCATGATTGGCTATGCTGGCTGGTGCTTCGGGAAGTTGCAGCCCAACAACATCTGGTAGGCCACCTGATTAGATCAATGGCCTAAACCCAATTCTTAGCCCCAGTTAGAGTAAACCCATTGACTCAATTGTCGAGTGGCAAGTAAATACCTATGTCAGTCCTGTTGGTTCAATAGGCCCAGCCCAGTTGCAACTTGCAGTCAGGTTTAGCATACCCTCTGACTCCTGATTTGGAAGGAATAGTCTCAATTAATCCTTTGTCATCCTACTTTTTCAGCCGCTTTTAAAATGCCCCAGTTTCTCTTCCTCCCCACTTTGTCCTCAGCTTACCCCAGTAGCTGCAAACTGAGTTCAAAGTGGAAAAGTAGTTTGCACTCAATTCACACAGTGGGAGAAGAGGATAGGAGGAGGCAGAATCTTGCAGGCAAAAGAAAATGTCAGCAGCCTCTCCTAGCTTGTGCTTCCTTCTAAGCACACTCTTTATGTTGATTGACCAAGTGTCCCTGTTTTCATCTGTGAGATGTTGGAGGGTATGGTTTAGGTTCAGATTTTCTCAATATGGGACTCCATTTCTGTTGTTGTTATCTGCCATCAAGTCAACCTCATCTTATGGTAACCTCATGAATGGGATGCCTCCAGGAGCCTAGAGCATCAACTCCCCTACTCAGGACGAGCAAATTCAGGGTCATGGCTTCCTTGATCAAATCAATCCACCTGCAGTATGGTATCCCTCTCTTCCTACTGCCTTCCACTTTACCAAGCATGGTCTGTCTCATGATATGTCCAAAATACAACAGCCTCACTTTAGTCATCTTCCATCTCATAATCATCCATAATACATAATGAAGTCATAACAGAGGCCTCTTGCCAAATACAAATACAACATCATCCTTGTGTATGAACTTGTTGGTCTCCACAGGTGGCCTTACAGTTAGAGGTAGCCGCCTCATGCAGCAGATTTGAGGTGTCATGAAGTGGCAGCAAATGGATAACTATTTAATTTTTTTAATTATTTTTTTTTTAATTATTATTATTATTAGGCTGTCTGCAACCTCCCAGAGGGCCTTTTCGGTAGTCGCCCCCAAATTGTGGAATGACCTGCCGAATGAGATCCGTCAGATAACGAGCCTGAGTGGCTTTAAAAAAGCACTAAAGACGGATCTCTTTCGGCAGGCCTTTCCTAATTAGATCCCGGCCTCAGGGGATCCTGGCCTCTTCTAGGCTGCTGGCCATTTATTTATTATATTTTATTGTATTTATAGTTTTAAATGTGATTTTAGATTAGTTGTTTTTAATTTATATTTGTTTAATGTTTTTTTATGGGGGAGGGTGGGAGTGGGGGTGTTTAGGGATTTTATTTGTATTGTATTTTAAATTCTGTAAGCCGCCCCGATTGTTTTAACAGAGGGGCGGGGTATAAATAAATTTTATTATTATTATTATTATTTTTCATCTGCCAAATTAACTCGGTTGGAGTACTATGGATCTTGGTTTGTATGGCTGCAGGTGCCATGTGCAACTTGGCATATTTAGGCTATTTCAGGGATAGGAATCATGCTGCACTGTAGATGTCATTGAACGTCAACACTCAGAACCCCTAGCCAACGTATCCCATGGTGAGAAATGATGGGAGTTGTGCCCTAGCAACACTGGGAGGAACACTTGTTCCCTATCATCACTGAGGATTCTGGAGCATTTGGTCCAATACCACTATTGATCATCCAGCCTTGGTCCTGCACCTTCTAAAGTATCCTGCTATGCTTGGGAGCAGTTGAGAACTCTGTTATCATCAACAATGTTGAAATAAGATTCATTTGCCAAACCATTCAGTATCTATCTGTACATGCCACTGAGGATGGAGGCTCCATCTTGTCCTTTGCAAAATGCCTTGGGCTCAACCTCCCTGCAAGGAACTTCTGGCCATTTATGACAACCCACTCTTGATGAAGAAAGTAACCAGGTGAGCATAAAATAATGGAATCTATAATTAGGTCCCTAAAATTTGGAATGCTATAAAGCTCTATAATAAACAACAGGGCCAAATGAAGTGGGCGGGAGCAGGGAACCAAGCAAATATGTTATTTGTGTATGTGGTGATTTAAGGCTACAGCTTACAATAGAGGGTGTTAGTTCCTGCTTTAAAAGGGTATGGATGAAAAACGTCACGACAATCGACAGGGTGGGCACAATTGGCGTAAGGGCAGTGTTCACACTTTGAACATATCCTGCTTTTTCCAGTGTTTTCCTCTCTGCTTTCCTGATGCCTGTTAAGGGTAAAAGACATCCTTCAATTACAATGTGAGAAAAGTGATAAATCATACATCCTGCTAGACAATGGTATGTCATTTTGAAAATTATAGCCTTGCATCTCAAATTAACAGTAAATCACAGGTATTTTCGAGAATGATCCAGTTAAGGCATTTCATTGAAATTTAAAAGCTCTCTCTCTCTCTCATTCTCTCATACCTCTGACAGCTTTTGCAAAAGATTTCTCCCAAGCATACATTTTGATCAGCTTAATGCATGTCAAAATCTCATTCATTATTCGTATGCGTTTATCCGTCACCAAAATGGCAGTTCTTCGGAATACAGAGGTAAGTCTGGCCATGGACATCTGTAGCAAATAGAAAAAATATGAAAGAAAACAGCTGATACAGAAACAAATATTAATTTTTCTTTCAAAAAAAATTTCTGTCAGTGATTGTTAAGCTAACTTAGAGGGGTATGTAAGTAGGTAAGTAAGTAATTTTTTATTAATACTTAGACCATAGGCCATTTGCATACAAACTAAATAAGAACAATATAAAAGTACTACATAAAATAAATAGCATCTAAATCTTGCATATTAGAAAAAAGATAAAATTCAATACAGTTAAAACACACTGAATACAAACAACAATACCAAAATTAGATAAGAGCATCCCCAGAGCAGTCAACTGCAATATCAGCAATAAATCTTGCCCAAATTTTCATGGCTGCCAGGGCAAAAAGAGAAACCTTGCAAGTTACATAAAGTTACATAAATATACACCTTGATAGAGGATTCTGGCCATTCTCACCATTAAATGGCTTGCTTGTGCATATTTGTCAATTGTATACACTTGTAGTTATTCATATTTTTCAAACTGACATATGGCTTTGTGTACATTTTATTTCTCCGACATCCATCTCAGGAGTCATGAATGTACTAACTTCTGAGTCCAGGCACACTTTATCTTGCAGCAAATCTTGGAGTGCATGAGCAGGATACTTCCATCAAAAATTGTGACTTAAGCACAGGAAAGGGCCATGGCTCAGTGGCAGAGTGCTTGTTTTGCATGCAAAACATCCCAGGTTTAGTATCTGTCATCTCCACAGAGTGCTGACATAAGCAGAACCTTGCTGCATCAGATCAAAGCTTGAAAAAGTTCCTTTTCTTCTTCTTTTTCTTCTTTCTTTTGTTGGATTACAACTCCCAGGGGTCGTTTACACGGGCAAATATTCCTCTAAATATACCGCTAAGATAGCTCATAGTTCCCACGGATCGCAGCACAGCATTGCCTCATTCAGAAAGGGGGAAGGTAAAACACCCAAATACAGCGTGCCAAGGGATGTCGCTACTTTTGCTGGTATATTTGCAATGTAGTGCATTATTGGCAGTGTGAACTAGCATTCCGCTAAGGGTTAAAGCAGAGTTGCATTGTGATTGGTTGATGATGCAGGGGTGGGCTTAAAAGAGGGGCAGGGAGGGAGGGAAAGACAGTAGCAATTAGAGGAAACTTAGCAAAAATCCTGTCTGCTATTTTGCAAGCCAGTTTGCAAACAAAAAGGATTCCCAACAATTTTCATTCAGGGAACATTCCTTCTCATCCTCTCTGCTGTTTTGAAAGTATGTAAAAGCTCAGTTCGTCAACTTTTTTCCTGTGCATGGGGGAGGGAGAGAAACCGTTTCACGAAGGGCTGTAGCAAGCTGAACTGCTATTTTCCCCCCCTCTCTCTCTCTCGCAAGGAGGAACACCTTCCGTTTGAATCGTGGAAAGTGAGTTGGGGGGAGGGGGACTGCCTTTAAGCTGTTATTTTCCCTCTCTCTCTGGCTTTCCTCTATTAGGCAGAAAATGCTGTTTCAAGCAAGGAAGAAAACCTTCTAAGCTGTTCAGCACGGAGTTGGGGCCAGGGCAGACATTCCTATGGCATTCCTTTCCCTCTCCAATGCTTGGCCATGCCCCCAGCACTTTTGACTGTGTGAACCTCAAAGTGGAAAAAATCAAAGAGCCACAAAATATAGCTATGTAAACAATTACTGTGTAAACTACCCACCACTGGTGCGGGAAAGCACTAAAGTGCAACTTAACACAATAAAACCTGCCGTGTAAACCAGCCCCCAGAGTTTTACTAGTGATGCTGGCTGGGGGATTCTGAAAGTTGTACCCCCCAAATGAACTTTTCCATGGGCAAATCCAACCATTTTCAACAGTGTTTCCCACAGAGACCAATAAAAAGTAAGATGTGAGTGATAGTTCTTCAGTAGCCTGTATTGAGAGCAGAGCTTGGAAAGTTATTTTTAAGAAGAATGAATATAATGACATTGTGGAGCCATCCATAACTGAGCAATAATAGGATGGTGCTCTGAGTATCACTGCTCAGATATGGACAGCTCCACCATGTCATTGTATTCATTCTACTTTTTCAAAAATTACTCTCTGACCTAGGAATGAGAGGCAGGCTGCCTCCAATCTTGGAGGGGACATGGAGTCAATATGGATTGGCTGGAGCAACCCCTACCAAAAATCTGAGGGGCTTACTGCACAAAAGAAGGGAAGCGAAAGTAAAGCCCGAGAGTAGCGTGTCCCACCTTGCCTCATTGCACAATATCAGCCTGTTTCAGCTGTTCTCCCATTCTGGTCCCGTGGGAAATGGTGGTAAAGGCAGGTCTTTTTGCTAACAGATTTTTCCAGTTAGCAAAAAGACTCATGTTTACCACCGTCTCCCATGGGACCAGAACAGAAGAACAACTGAAACACACCGATGCTGTGTGATAAGGCAAGGTGGGCGGCGCTATTATCAGGGTGTACTGCCGCTTCCTTCCCTTGTGTGGTAAGCCCCCAAGAGAATTGCTGCTAGTTTCAGATGATACTGAGCCCACTGGCCAGGAGAAAGTCTTTATTAGTAGTACAGTAGGACCCCTGTATCCACTTATTCATTAACCACTGATTCAGTTATTCACAGGACACAAAACAGCACACATATCATAGAGTCTTCCTAGAAAATGTGTCCTCTCTAGACATTTTCTAGGTCCTCCAAGACAACTCTATGGTATTTTAAACTGGAACTCCTATTATTTTCAATGGTGTTTGCTATTAACCATGGTTTTTTGTATCCACGGGGCCCCCAGAACCAACTGCCAGTGGATACGGGGGTCCTACTGTACACCTAAAATCACAAGAGTTGTAAAAAGACAAAATTATCTGCAATCTTACTTTACAAGTTAAATTATACAATAGATTAGATGGAGTTCTGAATGAAACTGCTTGTCACTGTCTAATTCCCATAGACCACTTTAAAAAATGCCAAGCAACTCCTCTTTTTAAACATTTGCTGATGTGATTGCACTGATTATTTAGAGAACTGTCACATTACCTGTACAGGTATGAACACAATATACACAAATGTTCCGATGAGTGCTGTGGGACCAAGGATGATGCAAGAATAGACTGAGCAAACAGTCATCAGAAGTGGCACAGCAATTGGCAGGGGACAAAATAAGGCCGCTTCAAACATCCGATAGCCATCATTGGCTAATAGATTAATCACCTGAAAGATGTGAAGGAACGAGAGTGACGACGTGATGAATGGGTTGGAAGCAATCCTGTTATCAAAGAATTTTCATAATCATCATAATCAGATTTATAACACCAGGTTCAGGTGGCTTACCTGTGACCTCCTAGCTCATAATATCAGGACACCACTAATAACGAAAACAAAAAGTATGAGGATCCTCACCCAGAGTTTATGAGTACCACATTACAAGTAATTTTTAATATAGTTACTTGTAAAGAGCTGAGGTGGGGATGAGGACACTAAAAGGTTATATTTCAGAAGTAAAATAATGAATTGGAGTAATGTTACTTTTTTAAATGTAGCAACACTTTTCTGTAAAGGTACTTTTCAAAGACATTTTAATGCACTTTAGAGGCATTTTCATTAGATTTCAGGTAATGTGCCATTTGCTTATCAAATTAATAAGAAGGATGCATGGGGTTTTTTTATGGGAAAAGATAAAGATGTATATATGTCTATATATCTGGTCACTTAAAATTATGATGTAATAAAAATATTGGTGGGGGGAGATATTTTTAAAAATAAAATATACTTTAAAAAAATTTTAAAAATTAAAAGATAAAAAGCAGGATTCCAGTCATAGTCCATGGACAATAGTCCTTGATAGCCTTATTGAGTGTCCAAAACTGCAAATGCCTTTTTAAAAACACATTTTAACTGCAGACATTTTATAATTGAAATATCTCCAAGAAGGCAACTGAACCAGAAGACTTACTTCACCAAATGAGATGTGTGATAAAGATTTGAATGCCAACAGTTTTTCAAAGGCAACTGTAGATATGGCGACTTTTAATCTGATAGCAGTGCGGTAGTTGACGGCCCATGCCAATGCCCAGAACAGAACTTTAGAAAGCTCCGTCAGAAACAGTGCTATGCAGAGGCCAACCCCTCTGACTAGGTCCCTGGAACCACTTTCGCTGTACTGTAGGATGTTGTGAATAAGCACTGTCTGTAAAAAGATAAAAAGTATAAATATGGATTATTTGGGGTTGGGGGGAAGATCATGTCATTGGGATCTGTTAATCTCTAGAATATCCATGCTGGCTGAGGGATTCTGGGATTTGTAGTCCCAAAAAGTAACTTTTCTAAGCTGTGCTCTGATTATCAAGAGCTCTATAAGATCTTGGAAAGAGTTCTTTCCTGACTGGGCTGCCTGCAGTTCTTTTAGTGGGAGCTCCGGGGAAAGTTCAAGTACAATCCATGCACCCAAAAGTACTTTGGGTGCAATGCATACATCTCTTCCATGGTTAAGTGTGTTTATAAATGTATCTCCACAGTACTCACCGGTCCCAAAGCACCAAAAATCATGCAAGTGACATTTGCTATGACGTCCACCAAAATTCTAGTCCTCTGAAATCTTAACACCACTTTGCCTAAAGAAGCTTTCTCAGGGCCTGCTTTGGCCAACTCTGCTTCCCAAAGGAGTTGAAATCTGTCAAGAACAAACAACTGCAATTTATATTTCCTCCATTCGCATATTTCATGTAAGAAACTATTACTATTATTAAAAATCAGGTCTTTGGCTTAGCAGTCAGTATTCAAAAGATGTTCTATGGAGGGAGCTGTACCAGCCAGGGATGATGACAGGAGTTGTCATCCAGCACATCTGGAGAGCACCAAGGTGGAGAAGGCTGTTTTAACCAGACATTTAGCCGGGAGTAGAATGTAGGCAAAGCAGGTGCTTTCCAACAGAACTGCAGCCCTTCCCCAAGAAGTGCAAAATCCTTCTTAAAATGTTATTCAATGCTGCAAAGTTTCCTTTCTCTTCCCCAGTCTTGTCACAATGTGAATGCATCGTACCATGGGATTTCTGCAAAGTGGGAGGAGGTTTCTTTCTTTCTTTCTTTCTTTCTTTCTTTCTTTCTTGTAAGACCTAGCTGCAGGGAAATGCCTCCTTCTCTCCTCTTCGAATCCCCTGCCTAACTGTTAGGTGCCCAGTGGAGGCCTTTTAAATGCTTAACTGCAGAACAGTGAAAGGGTAGCAAGGAGAATCTCTTATCTCTACTCAGCAATCAGAGATAAGACATTTCCATAAGGTATAGATACATGAGAAGGAAACAAAATAAGGGCTTTGCTCTTCCTCATACCCAGTAAGAATTCTAATCCTCAAAATGAAATTTTCCTCCAGTCCCCAAATTTCTAATACAGTAGGACCCCTGTATCCACTGGGGATTGGTTCAGGGAGGGGCGTGGACACTGAAAGCCATGAATAATATGAACACCATTGAAAATAATGGGACTTCTGGTTTAAAATACCATAGAGTTGCCTTGGAGGACCTAGAAAATGGCTAGAGAAAATGGCTAGAGAAAATAGCACATTTTCTAGGAAGACTCTATGGTAGGTGTGCTGTTTTCTGTCCCATGGATAATTGAATCGGTGGATAATGAATCAGTAGATATGGGAATCCTACCGTATTACAGTAGCTAAAACTTGAGTTGTACATTTAGAAATACAATTCAGGCTTCCAAAGAAAAGAGGCAGGCAACATTACCAAGAGAATGCAAAGATAGCAAATACAAGAATTCTAAGTGTGAATGGTTTTCAACCTCTCCCTCTGTGTGTGTGTATGTGTGTGTGTGTGTGTGTGAGAGAGAGAGAGAGAGAGAGAGAGAGAGATGCTAGAAATTTGTGAGGGTGTGTGTGTGTGTGTGAGAGAGAGAGAGAGAGAGAGATGCTAGAAATTTGCGAGGGTGAAATAAAATTTCATGTAGGTGGAACAGAATTCTTATTGGGGGTCACTGCCTTCATTTTGTCCCTCCTCCATTACATCCCTCAATTTTCAACAATTTTTCTGTCTCTGGTGCAGATTAAAGATGAAAAATTTTCAAATCTGTGGGAAAGGGAAGGCTGTGAGAGAGACAGTGGTGAGCCAGATTGCCTGTGGGCCATATCCAGACCGTGGGCCAGAGATTCCCCATCCCTGGCCTAAAGTGATTTCTTCACATAGCTTGTGCGATAACAGGGCCCATTTGCACTATTGTGATGTCGTTTTCGTGTGATTTTTGCCACGTCTGATAAAGTCCCAAGTCTCTCATTGTATCACCATTGGACCATGCCATCCAGCTCACAGGATCAAACCCATTTTGTGTGAGGAGCCCAGGGCAGGCATCAGCACAAGTCCCTGCTGGGCTGCTGAGACCCCCAACATCAGCCCAGGGATTCCAGGTTTTGGTGCCAGCCCTGGTAATGAGGCCCTTCTCTGCAAAATCACTGTGAAGATGACTGGAAACATTTCAGGTGCAACAGACATTCTGTATAAATTACAGTGCTTTGCTTTATCTATTGCCCTGTTTTCCCACTCCTTGCAAGAGCAGAACAGCAGGAAGCCACAAGCAGTATTATTTTTTTCCAGCCAAGAACTGTCTATTATGCTCAGCATCCACCAGAGCTGGAGAATGCAAATGATCCTTTCTTTTAAGTTTTCTTCCTGTCACCCACCCTTGACATACACAGAAAGTTCTTATAAGAAAAGATTGTCTTGTAACATGGTTACCTTTTGGCATTTGGTTCTGAACTATCATGATACGACAGCGGAGGCAAGCTGGCAACGTCAATGTTTTGCCTGCATCCTCTGAACATTAGGAATGAAAGCCAAGAAAACGTCGCAAATGAGAAGAGCCCAGCATCGTCCACTGGATTTGCAGAAGATCTGGCAGGTGGGGGAGGAAATAAACATTTTAGAAAGGGCATTATGGCAGTAGAAAGATGCCCTTGTACCAGGCCAAGCCATTTGTTCAAGGAGTTCAATAATGTTATTGTTTCTAACCTGGGGGGTAAAAAAGTCTGTCTCAATTTTGTCACATTTCACCAAAACCCACCTGAATTCCTATCTGTTGTTCATATCAGGTTGTGAAACTCTGCCCTGTATCCAATTGCATCATTATACATTGCACATGTATTTACACACTTTTGGAACTTGCACAAGGAGAGCATCCAATCCATCCTTGTGCAAGAATTCTGTCCTGTATCCAATTGCATCATTATGCATTGCACATGTATTTACACACTTTTGGAACTTGCACAAGGAAAGCATCACATCCATCCTTGTGCAAGAATTTTCTATGTATCATGTCAGCACAACTGGAGAGCACTGCTTATATGATGGTGCAATCCAGCAAAAGTATACCAACAGGGATTTTCATGCCACCAGCATAAAACTGGATTTAAGCCTTTTCTCCTTCTCACATTTTCTGAATGCATTTCCTCACAAAGTACTCATTTTCCATATGCATTTCCCCCACTGACTGTAGTGCGTTGGTGGAAATTTTTCAATCAGACACATTTCTTTGGGCTTATTTACCCAGGCTAAATACTGCAGCTTGTCCCCATTCCAGAGCTCTGTAGTCCATATGATGCAGGGCATTTGCCCCATTCTGCTGCCCGGCCCGTCTTCACCAACCCCAGGGCAGATACAGGGCTGGGACGGAGGCAAGCCAGGGTAGGGCCCGATAAACTATTCCATAATAATACCCAGTTTTAATCCAGTACTGCCGGACAAACCCTGGATGCGGCCCCGTATGTCTGCAGGAGCCCATCCAGCATGCTGGCCCTTGCTGCTGCCACCAGCTCCCTGGCTCTCCCGGAAACCAGGCAGGGGTCCCTCAGCATGTGACCAAGGTTGGTCACATGCAAAGGGCCTTCAGTCACATGTTGCAGGTCCCCTTCCTGGCTTCTGAGATAACAAAGAAATTGGCTACAACAATGGACCTGTATTCCTGTGTGGACTCTGGCCCATTTTGTCGAGGTAATGGATGCAGAACAGACCACCTCTGTAGCCTGGATGTGCCGGTAAAGAGCAGGCCTATCCTGGTTGTAGATGAGCCCAAGTCTTTCCCATTTTTATAATATAATAGCTGTACCCGGTGTAACATACGTCATTTAAAAACTCCCCAAAAATGCTCCAAAACCCTGTGAGGTAGGCTGGTGGATTTTTAAATTCCTCCATGCTTTTCCCAGAATTGCTAAGGGTGACTCGCGCTATTGCCCTGTCTCCGCCGCCACCAGTTGACTGCCTAGGTCTCATTGCAGGTGGCCTGTCGCCACCGCCATTACCAGTTAACTGTCTGGGTCTTGTCGCACTGGGAGCTGTGGTGTCCAGCTGCCACTGCTGCCTCCAGTTGACTGCCTGGGTCCCAATCTGGGCTACAGATAGAATGGCAGGAATCTCAGCCACGGACTAAATGGATTGTGAGGTGGAGAGGGAATTTGCATGTGGGTGATGATTGGTTAGGTATGTTTCCTGGGCAGCCAATCAGCACACTGGAAAAGATGACATACCCAAGAGAATTATATACATAGATGCCTGGTTTTGTCTCTATTTTGTTTCTCAGAAATGCGTTAGAAACTTTCCAAAGCAAAGATGCATTTTGCTTGCAATGTGTCTCATGAGGTGCAGAATGGATACTTTCATAGAGAAACACAACTCCAATTTTTTTAAAAATTCCATTCCTGATCATGAGTACATACAACCTGCCTTGCTTGAAAGCGGAAGGGAATCATGTTTTTTAAGCTTGGGGAATATTTCTGGCAGAATGTCTTTTCGCCACCTCCTTGGTGGAAATCGGGAGGACGCAGATAATGTTCTGGTGCTGCCACGCTGCCAGTTTGATACCATGGTTCATCGATCTCAGCAAGATCTCTCTTTGAAGTAAAAAAAAGAAAAGAAAGAAAAGAGAGAGAGGGAGAGAGAGATTCATTTTAATGACTTTTCTTTTAAGTTTCATTGTCCTAGCTTTTAACTTAGTTGGCGTTGCTCTCATGGGAGCAAAGTAATAGATTAAGATATATCTACACCTACCAGTGGTGATGTCCAAGGTAATTTCTAGAAACATTCTGCCTGACTTTGTCCCATCACTACTCTTAGTCAAGGTGCATAGCGTTCAAACCCAGCAAAAAGTAGAGGTTGCCACATTGGCCATGAGAAAAATCTAGCAAACTTATTTTGGCACATGAGATGGAAAATTCCACAAAAGCTTCTCTCCACAGTAAAGAATAACAGCAAATTATATACCTAATGTAGCCTTTTCATGGCACACCAGACCCAAGATGGCCACCTCACTCAGTTTAATTTATTAATAATATGTTCGTTCTTGTGCGCCTTCGAGTCATTTCCAAAATATGGACACCATAAGGTAAATTTATCATGGGGTTTTCTTGGCAAGATTTGTTCAAAGGGGGTTGCCTTTGCCCTCCTCTGAGGCTGAGAGAGTGTGATTTGCCCAAAGTCACCCAGTGGGTTTCCATGGCTGAGTAGGAATTCAAATCCTGGTCTTCAGAGTCATAGTGCAATGCTCAGACCACTACACCGTGCTGGGTCTATTTACAAGTAATTAATATATTGATAATTATAATAAGTACAATAATTAATTGTATTAATAGATAAAGTATATTAATAAGTATTATTAATACACCATACTGGTTTTAACTGATGAATTATTAATTTTTGCATAAATCCATTTTAATTTTGGTGAAGGAAAGAATATTTTCCCCCAGTAGCTAAAGCAGGATCCCACACCTCTGGTGACATCATTAAGCATTATGCATTAAGTACCAAGCACAGTTGCTCACACCTTGACACTGAAATACCAACAAAGAAAAAGAGAATATACGTATTTCCTGTTTGGAAATTGAGACAGAAATCTTAGTCAAAGGGTCTGTTTCCAGGTCAAAATGAGATGAGGGGATTATTTCTTCTCACTTACTTAGGGAGATGGGACAAGGAACATTTACAGTTGTCCCTTCATATTTGCTGGGGTTTGGTTCCAGGACCCACCATGGATACCAAAATCCCTGAATACTCAAGTCCCATTATATGCAATGGCATAGCAAAATAGTGTTTCTTATATAAGACGGCAAAATCAAGTTTTGATTTTTGGATTATTATTTTTTAAAGAATATTTTCAAGCCGTGAATACTTAAATCCATGAATACCAAATCCATGGATACGGAGGGACCACTGTACTCTAGTTTACTTGCTTCTAGCCAGAAGGTGATGCAGAACCAGAGGGTGGGCCCTGGCACCATAATGCCTGAGAGAGAAGAAGGAAACTAACTAAGTCTTTGCAAGTTGTAGCAACAAATAGAACCATAGAGTTGGAATGGGCCTCCAAGGGCCATCTAGTCCAACCCCCTGCCCTGCAGGCCAGACAGAGGGCCATCCAGCCTCTCTTTAAAATCCTCCAAAGAAGGAGACTTCACCACACTCCCAAGCAGTAGTGTATTCCACTTCCAAACAGCTCTTATCATCAGAAAGTTCTTCGTCATGTTTAGGGTGGAGTCTCTTTTCCCAGACTTTGAACCCATTGCTCCATGTCCCAGTCTCTGGAGCAGCAGAAAACAAGTTTGCTCCCTCTTTGATAAAATATCCCTTCAAATATTTAAACATGGCTATCATTGCAACTCTTAACCCTCAGCTTCATGATTGAAGCTTTGCAAATTTGTAGCAAGCTGCTGCTCTACTTGCTAAATTGGTGGTTTGTACACAGCCAGGAGCTGAGCCCCTCAAAACTGGAGAATTTGCACCCCATCTCCCACCTGGAGATGACCCATGAAAACTGGAGACTCGAGTCCAGGCTCTGAGATCTGGCAACCCTACTGGGCTTTGGCTGCGGAATCTCAGGGCCTGGAATGGTCCTGACCTGGTAATTCTAGCCACGAGTCTGTGTTGAAAAAAGGAAAAAGAATCAGGAGTTGTGTGGTCAGTTAGTAGTCTGGACCAAAATGTAAGTCAGAATCAGAATTAGTAGCCATGGTCCTGGAAGATTCTGGGAACTGGGAACCTTTCCGAGCTCTGATTTAAGCATATTTAATCATTATCACACCAATAAATTCTCCCTTGGAAATATTCCCCATTCCTTGCAAATACTTATCTTGTTTCTTGCTCTTCTGTCTCTATTAAAGGTGATTCTTCACGCTCTAAAGGCTTGCTTTCCTCTCTCTCTCCACTTTGTTCCTCCCTTAGTTCGCTTCCATCTGGAAGGAAGCTTTCCATTGTACCCACCTCAATCTCCAACTGCCTGGCTCAACAGTCATTCTGACCCTGTAAGGAACATTCTGGAACAAATGTTCCACCATTCCCTTGACCTCTGTTAAAGAAATATGACCTCATGCATTCTCTCTGGTGGTTGGATTAAAAGGAGAGTCGATTCCATTTGGCCCTTCAAGCCCATGGCTTGTGAGGACAAAATTGGCATGTGGGCAAAAGTGAGGGGAGATGGTTCTTAGGGGTACTAGTGTTTTAACCAGCCTTTACAGTACATAATCGGAGACCTGGTCTGAGGTCACGGGATGTTGCCCTTGCAGTAGCTAAGCAAACCTGGGTATTGCCTGTGGCTTGGGTGGGAGACTACTTCAGCAACCTCATGAGCACCATCTTCTGTTCCATAATGGGAGAAAGGAAGGGTATCAACCTGGTTAAAAAAAACCAAAACCCTGTGGCTATCACAATTTAGCTATCACAAACTGTCATAACCCCCCCCCTCTCTCTGGCTTTTCTTTGCAAACGAAGATTCAGGAAGGACTCATCCTGCACTTTCTGCAAGTGCGCTGATGACTAAAAAGGCCAATCCGAGATAAACAAGTCTGGTTGCAGAAAGCACAGCAGAAGGTCTCCTTGGGTGATGTTTCCAGGTTGTGATTCTTTTTGCGTTGTCGTTTCTCTTCAAGACTTGTTCGGCATGAGTTCTCAAATAAGGCTGCAGCATTGTGGATAGTGAGTCCCCATGCCTCCCGATGTGAGGCCAGGGCAGACCATTGTTGGTGATCAATTTGGCCGAGCCTGAGATGTTGTTTCAGGGAGTCTTTGTATCATTTTTTTGGAGCACCCCTGTGGCGAGTTCACCGTAGAGTACTATTTTTGGGAGGCGATGGTTCTCCATCCTAGAAATGTGCCCTGCCCAGCACAACTGTGTTCTCAATAAACCAACCTTTTCAAAGTCCCCTGAGACAGTCCAGCAATCACCACTCTCTCGCAACGTTCCATTCTCTGACCCTCTCCCAACAGGTCCTTACCTTATAACATCTATTGTACAGTGCATATGTAACAATATTACCTTAATATCTAATAAATGAAACAGCATTTCCCCCTGAAAAGTCCAAACCATCACCCTAGAGATATCTTTACTTACGTAGGTCAAGCCAATGACGTCATTCGTCTCATTGTGATTCTTTTCATCAGCTTTGTTCTTTGTAGGTTTTGAAATGGACGATCTATTTCTCCTGGACATTTTCATGTAAAATCACAGATACAAGTCTGTGAGGGTAAGAAGAGGGGAGAAAGAATAAAGATAAAGATTAGAAATTTGCACCAGGCTATGGAACAGCAAAAGAAAAAAACAAGATCAGAATTGCACCAAAATAAAAAATATTAGTGAGTTGGATTTCATGCCATAGGAAATACTATTGACCTTCTAAATTTGATGTGCATTAAAATTAATAAATCATATTTTTTAAAAAATGTTTTAAATTTGCATTGCAAATAAAAATTCCAAAAGTATAGGGAGATAACATCCCCTCCCTCCCCCCATTTTGTCCCTTTACTATACTCTCCCAAATCTCTTGTTAGAGGATATTTAACTGCCTGGAGTTTCTGTTTTGTTTTGTTCTTCTTGCGAGGGTCATCAATAAACATCTCAAGTGCACAATTATTATTAAAGAATTCTCCTTCAACACTCACACAGAATCCGCTTACCGGTATATCTCTGCAGACTGAGGTCCAAAATAAGGAAAAGTTGCAGGGAAGGAAACAGGTTTATTTTGCATAGTGGTGATGAAAAGAGAATTTCAGGGACTGATTCTGAGTTGACAAGTATCCACGGTGGCCAGCAGGTCTTGGCAAGCTTTCTGTGCCCAAAGCTTACACAACTAACTGGCATCGCGTTCCAATTCAGCTGGAACAGAGTTTCTTTCACACCAGGGTATAAAAATGATTGAGAAATAACTGAGGGTAAAACTACACATTAGGAACAATTGTGGGTCATCCCCCCCCCTACTTTTTTTCTCTTGTTACTGAAAAGAAGCTCTGGGGAGTTACCATCAAGAGTAAATGAAGAGTGGGGGAAAATAGTTGGCTTAACACTTTTTTTCTGGGTGCTCATCCACACAAAATCAACTCTTACCTCAAGCCATACACAAAAGAGGCTCAAATACAAGGTGTTCAATTTCCTGGGCAATGGATGGCTTTTCTCCTGTTTTGGAAGTATAACTGTAATGATGATGTACTTCAGGGGTGTAGCTATGGGCTCTGGGGAGACAAAACAAGGAGATTGCCCCCTCCCCACAAGAATTCTGACCCCTATTAATGGGAAAGAATAGACAAGCCAAGAGAGGTTGCAACAGTTTGCTGTTGCCTGAATCTATTATTTATTTATTTATTTATTAAATTTATATCCTGCCCCCCTCCTTCCGAATACAGTGGATTGATGTGGGATCCCATTTAGACAGGTAGGATTCCCAGCAAATTCCATGAGGGGTATTTTCACCATTTAGACAACCCCTATGATGTCACAAAATCACTCTAGCCCACTATCAGAGATTTCATGTTCAGGCAACAATCTTGCTCACACTTACCCAATGTTCCAGTGAATTCAGTGGGCCTTGCATCTGAGCAAACATGTATAGCATTGGACAGCAAAACTATGTTTGTTGTCAGCTAACGATTGACTAATGCCTAGAAGAATGATCTGTTCGTGATCAGATGCAGATGAGGTTACACTTTAATCTTGTTGGAACAACCAAAATGATTTAGCAGACTTGTCCTTGCAGAGTTCAGGAAATAACTTTCTGCCAAACAGGAGGCATGTTCATGAACCGAAAGACAGAAATGTAATTGTCCACTAGTTTTCTTCTCAAAGAAAGCAACAAGTAATTTAAGCAATTTTCTTCCTAGTGTGAGAAAGTCTTTGAAAATCACACAGTTTTCAAAGCCTATTTGCAATTCTAGACTTATTCTGTGCAAAATTTGCACACAATTGTTTTGCAAAGAACACACCATCCACCACCACTACCCCGCCACCACCACCCCGCCACCACCGGAGCCCTCACAGGGGAAGAGAGAAGGGAGGTGAGCTCTCCTCCTCCCCTCCCTCCCACATCCACTCCCCCCCCGCTGTCGCCAACTGCTTATAACTGAATCAGTGGATGGCAAATCAGTGGATACGGGGGTGCTACTGTATAGTCCACTTTAGCTATGGGATCATGGGATTTTCAGTTTAGAGAGGGGATCTTAAACAGTCTCAATGAGCAAACTCTGGTGTTACCTACCCTGACACCCCCAACCCCATAGTTATATTAATAAATTGGCAATATTTAATAATTAGGCCAAATGTGGTCTTCCACGTAGTGTGGCCATTAACATAAACTGAGGAACTAGGAAAACCACAAAGACAAACATTGTTTAGTCAGGAATGCACCGAAGGAGAGGCCATCCAAATTCTAAAAGAAATGCTAATTCGCAAGGCAATTGGGGACATGTACACATGGCTAATCCCATTTGCCCAGGCTGGCAACTCAAAACCTGTAAACTACCCTCATTAGTTTTCCTTACCCAAACAAGGGGTGCTTCCTCTCTTTCATTCGCAAAGTATTCAACCATCAAAATGCTACTATCATATCCAGAATGCCTTTGTCGCTCTTGGAACAACATCACAAAGTATTGTCTTCTACTCAAAATCCCATCCCCAGGAGGCAAATATTTACTATAAAAACCCCTTGAAATCTGTCTTCAGTGTCCTTCAGCTCCCCCTCCTAAATCCATGCTGACCCTTAGGGTGCCACTCTGAGACCCCCATTCTGTTGGCTTCTTCCACAACCTCATCGCTACAGGGAAAGGTGACGTATCACCCATTGGAAACTTCCCTCATTATTCCTCTATCTCAATCCCTCCTACTTTATTTGTCATGTGTGAATGCTTTATGCCTCAATGTGTGTGTGAATGCGGTTATTATTACTTTTCTGAATAAAGATTATTGTTATTCTGTCTAGCTTATGTCTCCTCTTTAGTACTGGTATAGTTGGTCGCAAGATCCTGCCGTTACCCCCCTCTTGCATTGCCAAGTCAAGTACATTAGTTCCCCAAATTTATGTTGATATTTTTAGGATCTTCACGGCCTCCGTGCATATAGGGTAACATTGGTGCCTCACCAAACTACAACCGCCAGGGTTCCATAGGATGTTGTTATGGCAGTTAAAGTGGAATTATAGTAGTTTAACTGTGTAGCATGAAAGGGCCCTAGGACTTCGCATGTGACAGACCTTTACATACTGTATATACCTGTGTGCACAGGGGCTTTCTACTAATGTTCTAATATAGCCTTTCTCAACCTGGAAATGGTGACCCTCACCCACTCATATCAAGGTGCTCAACATCTAAATCTAACTTAAGTTCTTCTGGCACCTGAAGCAAATAAATAAATAAATAAATAAATACTCTTACAAGCACCACTTTGCACTGCAATTAGTAGAAATACCATAACAAAGGAAACCAGTAACCATTTCCTGCTCTTTCATAACATTCACAGCTGGCTGCCTTGCATGGTTGTCTTTCTCGTGGACTTTCCTTTGCTTTAAAGACACGGCTGGAAAAAAAATGAAATGGGGGAGTCTAGGGGGTTTGGTGTGTCCAGAGGGCTTTCAAGTCCATAAAACAGTCCCAGAGGTACATACAGGTCACGGGCTGCACTTGCCCCACCCCTGGGTGAGAGTATTCAACTAGGTCTGATTTTTAGGCCCCACTGAGCCACAAAAATCATTGGGTAACCTTGAGCACTCTATTTCCACTTACCCTAACCTACCTTACAAGTTGTGAGGATGAATTGATTAAGAAGGAACTCACATTCCCTCTAACATTACACAGATGAAAACTGGGATGTGTGTGGCCAAGCAACCTCACAGTGTGGTCAAGATGGCAAAAGTTATTAACAAGGAAGAACACGCAAACTGCAGCAGCGAGACTGCAGAAGTTTGCTTTTGTTTGAGCTGATTGGGAATGATAAGATTCCACCTCCTCCTTTCTTCTCCCCACTGCTGAGTTAGATGAGATGTGAAGTACTTTTGCACTTTGAATTCAGTTTGCAGCAACTGAAGTAAACTGAGGACAAAAGGTGGAGAGAGAAACTGGGACATTTTAAAAGCAGCTGAAAAACTGGGACAGCAGAGGATTAATTGGGACTGTCCCTACCAAATCAGGATAGTTGGAGGGGAGGAACTAAAAATAAATAAATAGCAACTAAATAAATACACTGAAGAGCAGCACTGAATTTCTATGTTTCAATTTTTCACATCCCCAGTTCTTGAAAAACATTTCTTAATCTGTTGAAACTCCCATATTTTGGAAGTAGAGCAATAAATTATGCAAAAGACATGCAAATTTGGCAAAATTGCACAGTTTATTCTGATTGACAAGAAGCGTATCTTTTTGGCACAGGGTACACAGCGTGCCGATTAGCAAATGAGTGTGAAATTAGTATTATTAGTCATTCTTTCCTTTCTTCACATTGATTTAGGAAATTACACACTTTGTCTTTTTCACTTTGGCCATTAATGTGGAAGATATTTATTTAAAATGCCTACAAGACAATTAGCAAAAACAAAAAGAAAGAGAGGGAAAGAGGGAAAAATAAAGACTGGGTGAGGGGGTGAAGGATTGGTTCAGTGAGCACATTTTTGCAGAACACTTGTTACTTGTACAGATAAGTGGCAAAACCTCAGAGCAAAAGGGCATTGTAGCTGAGTATTATAATAGGAAATGAGACAAGTGTAATGGAACAAAAAAACATTAGGTTAGTGGCTTTTCTTGCAGTTGGAGCCAATCTTGAATATTAAATAGTGGATGAGATCCACTTCCTCCATGTTTGAGTTTAAATTGCTTCCAGTTGTACATGAAGCATGAGAAGTTCTAGCCCTACTATTAGACAGACTGTGGTGGCCATTTCAGCCAGATAATTTCAGCCAGTTGTTATTTACTTACTATATTTTTACTGCCAGGGAGAGGGAAATACTTGCGCTATTTCCCCAAACTGCGACTCTTTGGGTCATACACATCTCAACTAGTAAAAGGGGCACTGTTGTTGTTGTTGTTGGAAGTGAACTGCAATCAGATCTGCACAAAGGCCTACATACAACAAGGGGCAACGATAGTGGAGACAGATACCTAGGGTTATCTTTATTGAAGGTCAGTAGGATGCAGCTACAGCTTTTCAAGTGAAATCATAGCACTATCATTATGTAGGGTGGAAGAGCCCCTAGACTGACATTCTCAGGATGATATCACTTTCTCTCAGTTTGGACTCTTTCCCTCTTTTAGGCATCTAGCTAGCCCTTAACATCCTAATCTTGCTATCTCTTATCTCCAGATGTCGATTTTCTAATATTCCAAGCTTTAACTTCCAACAACATAAATACACCATCCATTAAACTTTCCCTCAGAGGCCCAGGAGGGGGAGGGAAGACTTTTCTCCTTCTTCTTCCTGCAAGTTTGTGGTTGGAGCAATTGAATGGCAATGCGCAGGCCAAGCCAGTCAGCCAGCCTTTGCCTTGCCTCCTGTCATGTGGCCACTCCACTGCAGGCAGGAAGTGGGCTCAGCAGCTTTCAAACCTTCACGGATCCCCTGTGAGGACATTGTGCCCCCCTAGGGATCCATGGGCCACAGGTGAAGAACCACTGGCATAGAACATTCTCTTGATGGTGGGGAACTTTAGGCCCTGGGGCCAAATCCCACCCTCTGAGAGTCCCAATCCAGTCCTCTAGGTTTCTCCAAATGACCACACCTCCTTTTCCATCACACAATTGTTTGGTGGTTACCTGGCTTCTGTGTGCCTCTCATGGACATTCTGAAACGTTGGAATGCCTCTCCTGAGGCTTACATACTGGCATTGAATGTTTTACACCAAAATATGTTGCTGTTTTCATTCTTGCCCTTTTGATTTTGAGCCTTCCCATCACTGGAAAGTGGCCTTTTCTGAAATAGAATCCAGCCCTTGGGCTGCAAGAAGTTCCCTACCCTTGCTTTAGTCCTCCAGACAACAAGGAATCTGACTGACATGGCTTGATTACACAAAAGGGTAGCACACACACATACACTGTGTTGCCCTATATATCTACCTTAGATGGGCAGTATGGGAGTTTTTACAACCAAAGTGTTAAGAATACACTTAAAATGACAGCAAGCCTGAGTTTCTCAGTAACACAAAAAGAAGTCAGCTTCTGGCATTAAGAAAACAACTGCTTGCTCAGTAAGATTATGGTAGACATTGTTATTCTTCTACAGTGCCTTCCCACAATTAATATTAAACAGACAAAGTGCATGCACATTGAGTCTCCATTATCCGAAATATTTGTGTATTTTGGATTTGGGGATATTTTGGAATACTTGGAGATATATATATATATATAATGAGATTGAGAGATCTTGGAGATGGGACCCAAGTCTAAACATGAAATTCATTTATGTTTCGTGTACACCTCATACACATGGACTGAAGGTAATTTTATACACAATATTTTTTAATAATTTTGTGCATGAAACAAAGTTTGTGTACATTGAACCATCAGAAAGCAAAGGTGTCACTATGTCAGCCACCCATGCAGACAATTTTGGATTTTGGAATTCCAGATAAGGAAGATTCAACCTGTATACAAATACAAGGCAGACACATACATACAGAAGGCCAAAATAATAGGGCAGACAAAATTTAAAATATTAGAAAGACAAATCTATTTGCATTGACATTTCCTCGCTATGTTCACTGTTTTTCATGATGCATCAACTATATTCACAACTGCCAAAGTGAATCGTTTGGTAAATATTTCCAGGACAAATAATTTACTACATTTGCACACTGAAGGCACCAGAATAAGAACGGACATAGTTAACTATTTGCCCAACCCACATTTTGTAAGATTAAGTCTTACCATGTGAAAGCTTAGTGGCCCCTTGTCTCCTTGGAAGCCAAATGCTTGTGTGCTGGACAAAGTTCTTCTGACAATTCTCTTTTTCTGGCTACAATATATTTGGCACCTGCCTTGTCATGAACCTGTGATCAAATGAACCTTTAGACTCTAAAGACTCATTTCAATTGCATATTCATGATGGCTGGGTCGTAAGGTTCTCCCGCAAATTATCCCTTCCTGAGGTAATTAAATGAATTTCAGAACTTAATGTTCAATGCCATTTAGATAGCCATGTCTCTTTAACAGAGATGTAAGGAATACATCTTGTCCTTGACAAGAAAAGGTATCTCAGTACAACAGGACACCCTACAAGAAAATGGTCAGCTGCCTTGAGATGTTTCACTTCTCTGGACTTTTTTTTGTGGAAAACGTGTTTGCTCAAAACTCTTGGAGGGAAAAAAAAGTTTTAACTCAGAAAGCTCTCTTTGGCACAAAAGGTATAGTTTTTTGTGTGCGTGTGTGTGCATAAAAGCCCTATATTTGCACAAATGAATCCTTAAAATGTAAAACAAACCCACTGGAAAATGCATAAAAACTCTTGTAATTTCACTCTAGTATTTAGTTGTGAAGCATACAAACTAACATTCTCCCACGCCCCACTCATCTATGATTTAGAATGACTTCTGCATTCCTGATATGTTACAGGATGAAGCATGTGTGATTGTTAATGTAAGAGAAAACCAATACTCAAAGCATTTGCAGTTTCTCAGGCTGCGGAGTCTAAGGAATGTAGACCCCAAAAATTCAAAAGGGGAACCAAAACAGCTCAATAAGAACTGAGCATGCTCAGTGGGTACAAATTGAATATTCAGTGAAAAAAATCAAATAAAACTGTGAGACAAGGGATGGAGATAGAACAGACTAGGGTATCTTGGAAAGAGCATGGCTGGCTACGATAATACATAGTAAGTGCTCAGTGTTGCAAGATTTTGTCACAGGTTGCAATTTTTACAAAACTGTTAAGCAGAAGCAAAAGCAGGATAAAGGAATCAGCCTGTTTTTCAAAAGCACTCAGGACTGATTGGAGGGAGGGAACAAGTTCTCATCTGCCACAGATGTCTCATCAAATATTGTCTCCAATTAAGCATGATTTTGTCATGTGACCAAGTAAGTGAATTAATTTAGCATAATCATCACTGTGAACCCAAGTAAAAACACCAATAACAAGAGGTTTTACCTCTGCACAGAATAACATTTGGTCAAAGTACTCAGGCAATGCCATTACTTATTAACAAGTTTCACATAATTTTCTAAATGAGAAAGTTAACCATTCCATTTTCTCATCAATAAAGATGTGTAACATGACCTCATTCTATCAATTATGAGAGCAAACCATAGCAATCATTGATTTTTCAGGTTTTGCTGAGTCATAGCCAAAGAGAACAACATGCTGACTCAAACCCAATAAGCTCCTTTTCTTTTCTAAGAAATTAACTTTGAAAAATCAGGAATTCCAGAGCTCTTGAGAAAGCAGATGAGTAGTGGTGAGTGACCTGAGGCTCCATGCAGCGTGTGGAGGGCTCAGTACCAGTATATGTTCATCCAGTCATTTCCTAGAACTCTCAGATCAATGGGGCTTCTTAAATAAAATACTTCAGAACATGAATACTGTACATGTAATCTTCAAATGATAAAAGGCATTAGATGACCGCATGTGTTACATAAAGAACAGGTCAATGACAAGAGCTATGATAAAACCCAAAATTGGCAATACTTTATTATTCCCACCTGATTTCAAGAGTGAACATAACTCAGTCCCATTAACTTGATGTTTTTATGTGAGTCTAAAGGCTTGTCTAGACAAGCTATTTACCCCAGCTTGGCCCTGTTTTAGAGCCCTGCCATCCTGACAACACAGGACTTTTGCCCTATTTTGCCCCCAGGCAGTCCTCACAACCCCAGGGGCGAAAACAGGGCTGCCCCTGTTATACAGTGTTTAAAAAATACCTATGAAAAACCACTTCAGCCAAAATAAAACGGATCAGGCTCATGTGAGCACAGGATCACAGACCGCCATGCCAGCCCATTGCAGCAGCTAACATAGAATCACAGATCATAGACCACAAGGGCCATCTAGGCCAGCCCCCTGATATGCAGGAATAGAGGGTTGGACTGGATGGCCCTTGTGGTCTCTTCCAATTCTATGATTCAATGAAAGCACCCCAACAGATGGCCATCCAGCCTGTTTAAAATCCTTCAAAGAAGGAGACTCTACCACACTCCAAGGCAGCAGTGCATTCCACTGCCAAACAACTCTTACACTATCAGGACGTTCTACCTAATGTTTAGATGGAGCCTCTTTTCCTATAGTTTGAGTCCACTGCTCCGTGTCCTAGTCTCTGGAGCAGGAGAAAAAAAGCTTGCTCCATCCTCAGTATGACATCACTTTGAAGATTTAAACATGGCTATCACATTTCTCTTCCACCAGGCCGGTCACATGCAGAGTAACTTGCTCATGTGCTGCAGGTTGGCTTCCTGGATCCAGAGAGTGGGATGTGGGTTGCGGCAGCAGCTGCAATGATGGACCACCATGGCGGTCTGGACTTCCTCCAATTTCATGCCAGTATCAGGGGAAGAATGGACCTGATCCACAGGTAGCATACACTGGCAAGGAGCCAGCGTATTCCTGCCTGTGTAGATGAGCTCTAAGACAAAGCTCTCCTAAGTGGGTTCTGATTCACAGGTGGCACCAATGCCTTTTGATCTGAAATATGCTACCTGCTAATATCATTACTGCAAGAGAGCATGAGAGAATTGTTAGCCCATGGACTGCACACTCTATTAACCATACACATTTTACATTACAGCATAAATGTAGATCCTGGGCAGAGGTGGGAGGGAAGCATCACCAGCAAAGCAGCTTCAAGACTTTAGCCACAATCTGGTGTCACATGACACACCTATAAGACTTTTTCCCACCAGGACGAGATTTAAGGGTACTGAAGCACTATTCATTTATTTTTAATACATAGTTCATATTAAAATCTATGCTGTATTTCAACATAATTTAAAATTACTATTTTCTTTTTTTAAAAAAAAAACCACACCCTTTGTCATAGTTAAGAGTACACATACTGAAATCTGTGGAGTTTAAGGGTGCATCTAACACTGTAGAAAAATGGAGTTTGACACCACTTTAACTGCCATGGCTCCATTCTACAGAATCCTGGAATTTGTAGTTTTGTGAGGCAACAGCACCCTTTGGCAGGACAGGCTAAAGACCTTGTAAAACAACAAATCCCAGGATTCCACAGGATGGAGCTACAACACTTAAAGTGGTGTCAAATTGCATTATTTCTACAGTGTAGATACACCCTCTGTCTCATTGATTTCAAAGGGCTGACTTTTATATATAATTAGGTCAGGATCCAGCCTTATCTACATTAAAAAAAATATTTCACTATTTTAAGTAAATTTAACAGCCACTAGATCCTGTTATGAAACTTATTTCCAACAAAAGAGAAAGTGATTTCTGACCCTATGCTGACATCTTGTGGACATAGCAGGTGCAGAAAATTTTTTTTAAAGAAAAAATTAGATCTCACCAGAACAAGTCGGCTTCAGTTCCATGACACTATGTCAGTAATGATTTCCCCACATCCCCAGTCCATATATATGTAATAGAAGTCAAGTGTCCAAATATACAGAAATCAATACACTGGTAGAAAATAATGAGTTTGTCTCATGCAACCAATGCAAATTATTTTGTTTAGGATTAGAAATTTTTGTCATGTCAAAGTCCAAATGCCTACTTCCTCAAAGAGTTGTCAGCAATTTTTAAAAACCGGCTCTTGCTTTTGTGCTTTCAAGAGCATCTTGGACAGCAGCCATTAGTGAACGGTGATCATCCTCAGCACCAACTTGTAGAAACAAAGAAATAACAACCAGAACAAATACCTGTTTTATTCTTTAACCAATAAAACAACTAGAAAAGCATAAGATCAGTACAGCAGTATGATAGTTGATGCCCTTAGGCTAACAATCTAAAGCTGAGGTGCTCGAAGTGGTGGTCATTGGTTGCCATTCCTTGCAGGTTTTCAGGAAAGCAAGTAACTATTGTAGCCAAAGGTCATAAATATAGTGCAGCTCCCTAGAACCCTGGGGAGGCAGGGGGATTGCCAGTCTCCCACACCAGATAGACTGAGAAGTATTGATCTAAAGAACATGATACCTAAAGGAAAAAGGGAGGTACATGGGAAGGAACAGGGCAAGCTCAGGCACCAGTTTTGAACATTACAGTTGTCCCTTCACATTTGTTGGGGTTTTCCAGGACACCCACCCCCGTGAATACCCAAATCAGTAAATACTCAAGTCCCATTATATGCAATGGCATAGCAAAATGGTGTTCCTTTTCCAAGATGGCAAAATCAAGGTTTGCTTCTTGGATTATTATTTTTTAAAGAATATTTTCAAGCCATGAATACTTAAAACCGTGAATGTCAAATCCGTGAATGTGGAGGGACAAGTGTATATGTTTTCATTGAATAACCAGGATGGAAATAATTTGGGTATACTGACATAACGGTTGCTGCTAGATGTCAGATGACAGAGGAAGGAAGCAGACATGACAGAAGAACCCTACTTCTTTTCTGCCCCTCGGCTCTGCAGCTCGTGTTCATTTCAAAGGGTTCATATAGGGAAACCTCGCAGTGGATGGAGCTCCATCAGATTGATCTGTCCCATCTCTTACACTGCTGCCCTAGGTCCTGACTGAATAGGGGCTTGTCTATACAGTGACCCCCATATTCAGTTACACCACCCTATAGGGGGTCGCGACCCAGTTTAAGAAGCGTTGCTCTAGAACAGGAGTGGAACTCATGCTGCACTCCAGATTATGAACAGCAACTGTCAGCATCTCTCACTATTGGTTATAATGAGTACCCGGCTTGTGGGGGCAATTAGCTAACACACATTGGAAACTGCTTAATGCAGTGTAGATGTGTAAATTGCTATTGCTTAAAACAATTTGTAAGCTGATAGCCTTGTGGCTGAAGAGTGGGGTATAAATAAATAAATAAAATAAAAAAATTAAAATGTCTGGCTTTGAAGGGAGTTGTAGTCCAGCAACTGGAAGGCCATGCATTGCCAATCCCTGCTGTTACCGGTACATCACACCAATCAATATGTTTACACCCTTGGCCACCTCCTCTCTGCAGTGTAGTGGCCACTTGACAGGAGCCAAGGCAAAGGCTGGCTGGCTTAGCCTGCGCATTGCCATTCAATCCACTCCAGCCACAAACTTGTAGGAAGATGAAGTCTTCCCTCCCCCTCCAGTGTCTCTAAGGGAAGGTTCAACAAATGGTGTAACTGTATTATTATTGTTGTTGTTATTGTTATTAGAGTTTTAAATCTTGAGTTAAGTTTTGGGGGTCCACAGCAACAAAAGTTATTTAAAGGGGGTCCCTGGTAAAGAAAAGGTTAAGAGCCACTGCCTTATTATATAGGATGTCCCCTATTTGAGGGTTGGAAAGGTTTTTCTTTTATAAAGACTGAACAAGATGCTGAAAAGATCCCATATATTGGGGTGTGGGCCCTTCATAAAGACAGAAATGTGTATGAATGTTAATTTTGCAGATAAACACATGGCTAAGTGAACTGAAATCAACAGTTGTCCCTCCGTATCCACAGATTTTGGTATCCATGGATTTAGAATCATAAAATCATAGAATTGTAGAGTTGGAAGAGACCACAAGGGCCATCCAGCCCAACCCCCTGCCACAGCTTGAAAATATTCTTTAAAAAATAATAATCCAAAAAGCAAAGCTTGATTTTGCCATCTTAGATCAGGGACCCCATTTTGCTATTCCATTGCATATAATGGGACTTGAGTATTCAGGGATTTTGGTATCCACGGGGAGTCCTGGAACCAAACCCCAGCGAATATGAAGGGACAACTGGTACATTCATTTGGTAATTAGGCAGAACACAAACTCATTAATGGCTACTTCCTGATGGTCAACCCTACATGTCATGAATTTCTACTCTGTTTTGAAAACCTGGTAATGCTAGCCACTCTAACTCTGGGACATAGGCAGCGTTGAAGGTAGACAGCAGAGCACAAAGTAGGAATGAATCCCACCCTGAGGAGTAAGGGAAAGAAATCCTGGTTGGCCAGGCATTCAGAAGCAAGTCCTCTGGTGAATAAGAGCCAGGCCAAGAATAAATTCTGGGCACCACAATTCAAAAAGGATATTGACAAATTGGAGCGTGTCCAGAGGAGGGCGACTAAAATGGTGAAAGGTCTGGAAACCATGCCTTATGAGGAGAGACTTAGGGAGCTGGGTATGTTTAGCCTGGAAAAAAGACGGTTAAGAGGCGATATGATAGCCCTGTTTAAGTATTTGAAGGGGTGTCACGTTGAGGATGGAGCAGGCTTGTTTTCTGCTGCTCCAGAGACTGGAACATGGAGCAAAGGATGCAAGCTCCAGGAACAGAGATTCCACCTCAACATTAGGAGGAACTTTTTGATAGTAAGAGCTGTTCGGCAGTGGAACGCACTCCCTCGGAGCGTGGTGGGGTCTCCTTGGAGGTCTTTAAACAGAGGCTGGATGGCCATCTGTCGGGGATGCTTTGATTGTGATTTCCTGCATGGCAGGGGTTTGGACTGGATAACTCTGCAATTCTATGATTCTATGAAATACTACAGGGAAACTACAGGAAAAGAGATTCCACCTAAACATTAGGAAGACCTTCCTATGGTAAGAGCTGTTCAGAAGTGGAGTACACTGCCTGGGAGTGTGGTGGAGTCTCCTTCTTTGGAGGTTTTTAAACAGAGGCTGGGTGGCCATCTATGGGGAATGATTTGATTGTGTATTCCTGCGTGGAAGGGGGTTGGACTGGATGGCCCTTGTGGTCTCTTCCAACTCTAGGAATGTATGATATAGAACGCTCTGCCTTGGAGTGTGGTGGAGTCTCCTTCTTTGGAGGTTTTAAACAGAAGCCGGATGGCCATCTGTTGGGAATGCTTTAATTGGGTATTTGTACATGGCAGAATGGGGTTGGACTAGGTGGCCCTCATGGTCTCTTCCAATTTGGAAAAGATACTTTGGGGGCAATAGTTCCCTCAAATCTTCCAGCTGCCACAGCCATTGTCCATGCTGACTGAGGGATTCTGGGAGTTGTAGTCCAAAATGTAAGTTTCCCAAGCTCTGTCTAGGTTACATCCCCATTGCTGAGTGATGGAAACTCTTGCTTTGGCCCCTTTCAAAAGATGTAAGAGCCCTATGCAGGCATTCAGCCAGATCACATGAGGTCTAAACATGGCATTACTGGAACCCTGAACAGGAGCTTCAGTATTGTTGGGGGCCCTGATTTTTCAAACAAAAATCATAAATACAGATAGGAAAATGAGAGGAAGTGAGGAGAGATGGGCAAAAATAGGACTTTGCTTCTTTTATGCCATTGGAAAATACAGGAGAAGAGCTCGTTCATTGGAAAAGAAAAAAAGAGTGATTATAGTGTGTTTAGATAAAATAAAAAAATAAATAAAAATTAAGAGGAAAAATTATTCGTGTTTGGATAGTTTTATTTTTGTATTAGTAAGAAAAGAGGAAAACATTGTGTGTGTGTGTGTGTGTGTTATTGTTATGTCCTTTTGCAGTCGGGTGTATTTTTCAGTAGAATGGTCTTATTCCAATAACAAAAAATCCTAATCTTAGAAAGAAACTATTCCAGAATATGGCCTCCTTTGTTAACGGAACTGAATATCGCTGGGGATCTACTGTTATTGTTAAATGTATGTATGTGTTTTATTAAGTGTTTTGATTGTTGTTTTAATTTTTAATTTGATTTAATAACTTTTAAGGGGGGGAGGGGAGTATACTGTTTTACTTTGTATGGTGTTTTAATGTTATTAACCGCCCTGATTGGGTTACCAAAGGGTGGTATATAAATAAATATTATTATTATTATTATCATTAAAAACACAAGGAAATTCCTAATCTTAGTTTGTTCCTTAAGCTTTTCCATTAACCAAATATTCCAGAACCTCTTCCACCATTTTCCCATCGTAACTACAAAATGGACATGTTCAATTGTATTCTGCTGTTTTTGGTAAATAAAAAGGAATTAGTAAAAAAATAAATAAAGCCTAATTCCTCCCACAAACTGACCCAAACACTGATGAGTTGGAAGTTGATGTATTGTTTGAATTACTATATGTATGGTATGGAGATTTGATAATACTAATAATAAATAATAATTTCCTAAACATTATTATTATTAATAACAACAACAACAACAACAACAATTTCCTAAACATATTATGAGGGAGCTGTAGAGCGCGGAGCAATTCTCCCAGCGGCCTCCAGGGGGAGCTCGAGAAAGCGCAGCCTTCCAAGAGTGAGCCTCGCCGGCTCCCGTAGCGCGGCCTTATACACGACGCGCGGCCTTTGCCCGGCGGTTGGTAGGCTTTCACGGCCTGGCTGTGGGGACTCCATTGCTGCCTGCCTGCCCGCCATGGCGTCGTCCTCGTCGTCGTCTTCTTCGGGCGGAAGCGCCATCCAAATCCCGAGCCGCCTGCCGCTGCTCCTGACGCCCGAGGCGGTGCTGCTGCCGGGCTCCACCATGCGCGCCAGCGTGGACTCGCCGCGGAACATGCAGCTGGTGCGGAGCCGGCTGCTGAAGGGCACCTCCCTCAAGAGCACCATCATCGGCGTCATCCCGGACACCAGCGACCCGGCCAGCGACCTCGACGCCCTGCCGCCGCTCCACAGGTCGGGGCCCCGCCCACACGCCTCCTCCGCCCCTCGGTTGCTGTGGCAACCGGTGGTCCTGTCCTCGCCCCGCCCCCTTTTTTCTAGCCCGCCCTCCTGCCTTCCTGTCATGGCTTACCCCTCCCCTGCCACCCGCTGTTGCCATGGTAATACCCTCCCGCGAGCCGTGACGTCACGTTGCTCCCACACGCATGCGTAGTGAGGCCACGCCCCCTTGTCATGGCCAAGGGGGCCCTCACCTGTAAGGCTGGTCCTGTATGGCAGCAACAGACACATTATTATTATCATTATTATTACGTGTTTATTAATTGTTTTATTAGTAATTGTTATTATTATTATTATAGTGTTATGATTTATTTATTTATTTACACATTATTTATTATCATTATTATTACTTGTTTATTATTGATTGTTTTATTGTTTTTATTATTATTATATTGTTATTATTATTAATTGTTTATTATTATTATATTAGTATTATAAATTGTTAATATAATATTAGTATTATATTATGCTAAAAATTTAATTTCCAAAAGAGTTTGGACTGTTGTCCTGAGTGACCATCACCTATCTGGCATGACTTTCCTCTTTTGTTGTCATAGTAACTGCCCTCCTGCTCCCTGGTGTCTCTCTCCTAGATTCTCATGGAAACTGCTCTCCTCCCTGGATAGTCTATTATTATTATCATTATCATCATAATCTTTATTTCTATCCCACTTTTTGTTAGTTGCAGTAATCACTTGGCCCCATGTGTCTTGCAATAGAATACAGTTGTCCCTTCACGTTCGCTGGGGTTAGGGGTGGAGCACCACTGTGAAAGTGAAAAAAACGTGAATAAATTAAGCCCCACCCCCAACCTACGTACTACACTACAGTATTGTAGACTCCTCTCCCGCCAACAGGACTGCCGATACCTGTTGGCGGGAGGAGGAGGATGGGGTCTTGGAGTTTGAGCTAGTTGAGCAGCAGCTACAAACCGTGAATACACAAAACCATGAATGTGAAATACGCATACGTGAAGGGACAACTGTGGTTGCAAGACTATAGAATAGCTGGGTGGTATTTGTGCATTCTGTACACCAAGTTTTTTTTTTTAAGTGAACTGGTTCAGAGTAATTACTCAAAGTCATAGAATTATAGAACTGGAAGGGGCCATCTAGTCCAACCCACTGCTCTGTTTCCTGAGTTGCTAGTGGTCCATGGTGACCCTCTAATGTCCAAATATTAATATGGGGAATTTTTAATTAGCTCAAATATGGCAGCGAGAGGCCAGGTATCCTGAGAGTTCAGAAGTTACTTGAGCAGATTTTACTACTTCTGTGTGTTTGTCTCTATCTTTCACTTTTGGCTATTGGTCTTGGTTTCATACAGTCATAGGACTGGAAGTCCAATCTTCCACTCAGTGCAAGAACTCCAGCTAGAGTCTCATGTTATCAAGTTCAGGGGTACAACAGGTATATTGTATGCAAAGGTTTGCAGCATTTCCAGGTTGGACTGAAAAAGACCCATATCTGAAAGCTTTGTGAGCTACTCACAGAACTGTGTATACAGTACTGAACCTACATTGACTGATTTTGTGTAGGGTATAAGGTCTTCCCATGTTCTTCCTATACTTAGCAATGTTAGTTCCATTAGCTTGAGCAAACCCTTGATGAGAGCTATATATTTATACCGATCCCACCAATCTTCCTGTTTTATCATGACAAGTGATGCAGACCTTCTTCTCGCTTTCAGGATTGGCACAGCTGCACTGGCAATCCAAGTGGTTGGCAGCAACTGGCCAAAGCCACATTATACTCTGCTGATAACAGGCCTCTGCAGATTCCAGATTTTGCAGCTGGTAAAGGAGAAGCCCTATCCTGTTGCAGACGTGGAACAGTTGGACCGGCTGGAACAGTTTACCAACAAGTCTACATCTGAGGAAGAGCTGGGAGAGCTGTCGGAGCAGTTCTATAAATATGCAGTACAGGTTAGATGACCTGGGCGTAGGATTATTATGAGCTAAGTGTCTTTTGTGGAAACAAACAAGTACTGGTTGAGCATCCCTAATCTGGAAATCCAAAATTTGAAAACCTCCCAAACCTGAAACATTTTGTCACCAGCTTCATGCTTCCACCTTTGAGGCAGTTGCTATCGTGCTCCTGCTCATTTCTCTCTCAGATCCTCAGTCTCTCTCCATCCTCACATCTTGTTCCTTTGCTACTCGTATTGTGTGAGATGCAAGGCTGGAGACAGACTGAGGATCTCAGAGACAAACGAGCAGGAATGCTGTAGTCGCAGCTGCCACCTTGAAGACAGAAGCAGATGGATGGGGTCAAAAAGTTTCATAGAATCATAGAATTGCAGAGTTGGAAGAGACCACGAGGGCCATCCAGTCCAACCCCCTGCCATGCAGGAAATCACGATCAAAGCATCCCCGACAGATGGCCATCCAGCCTCTGTTTAAAGACCTCCAAGGAAGGAGACCCCACCACGCTCCGAGGGAGTGTGTCACACTGCCGAACAGCTCTTACTGTCAAAAAGTTCCTCCTAATGTTGAGGTGGAATCTCTGTTCCTGGAGCTTGCACCCATTGCTCCGTGTTCCAGTCTCTGGAGCAGCAGAAAACAAGCCTGCTCCATCCTCAGCCTGACATCCCTTCAAATACTTAAACAGGGCTATCATATCGCCTCTTAACCGTCTTTTTTCCAGGCTAAACATACCCAGCTCCCTAAGTCTCTCCTCATAAAGCATGGTTTCCAGACCTTTCACCATTTTAGTTGCCCTTCTCTGGACACGCTCCAATTTGTCAATATCCTTTTCGAATTGTGGTGCCCAGAACTGGACACAGTATTCTAAGTGAGGTCTGACCAAGGCAGAATAGAGTGGCACTATTACTTCCCTTGATCTAGACACTATACTTCTATTGATACAGTTTCAAAGATTTCAGTTTCACAGTTTCTGCCATTTCATAGATTCTCACTCTCTCTCCAGCCTCACATCTCATACACAACAGAAGTAGCAAATGAACAAGACACAAGGCTGGAGGGAGATGTGAGGATCTGTGAAATGGCAGGAGGCATATATGTATATGGAAATACAGATATTCCCAAATCCGAAAAAATGTGAAACACTTCTGGTCCCAGTCATTTCAGATAAGAGGCACTCAAACTATGCTGGAAAGATCCATAGTTTAATAGTAGAATGTGTGTTCAGAAGGACCTGGTTTCAGTTTCTGGCATCTCTATGTAAAAGGGTTTCAGGTGGCATGGATAGGAAAAGCCTCTGCCTGAGTTTCTTGAGAGCTGCTTCCATGGAGTATTTGGCTATATCAGGGGTGGAACTAGTTGGTTCTCCAGATGTTTTGGTCTGCAACTTCAGTACCATCTGCCATAACCAATGGTAAGGTATTGTGAGATTTTTTTGTTCTAAACATCTGGAGAGCCAAAGGCTCCTCACTACTGCACTAAAAAGTTCAGTGGTCTGCTTTGCATCAGTTTGCACCTCTGTTTGCTAACTCTCCAACTGCCTAGAATCTTTTAGTTACATTTTTAATACCTTTTCAAGCCACTTCCTCTGTTATCAGAAATCTACAGTGAGCCCATGTGTGAATGTCACCTTTACAGAATTCATAACATGTGAGAGTGAGTCATACTGTTGCAGAGTACAGTGTTACTTGTTCAAAAACTCAGTATAACATTTTCTTCTGTTTATGCGTGATGTGCTTTTTTCCTTATACATGAATGAGAAATAAAGGTTCTCGATATCCTTTGTTGAGAACCCTTCAGGCGCACAGATACTTGCCTGATAAAATGGCATAAGATCTTCATCTGTTATTTTGCTCATCATTCTGGATTCTCTGAGGAAGCACCAAAATAAGTTACCTTTATAGGCTAACTTGGAATGTGGTTGGAGTTACATGTGGTTAGAGCAAGTATAACAGGTGTTGTTTGCCCCAGGGGAAAGATGTGTATGTGGTGCAAAGAGAATGAATTCTGAGGATAATTGCAACAGAAAGGCACTCAACTTGGGCAGCAGAAAAAACCCTCCAGCGCTTGAGTCAGCGGTGCTAACCAACTCTGTTGTACAAGTCAGCTTTACTTGTTCAGATAGATTCCCAAAGATGACTTGCCTGAAGACAAATGGCTCTTAAATGACTGAAACTGAGAAAATTACTAAGAGAGTTTAGATAGATTTTTTTTAATGTTACATGGTGATATCAATTTCTAGGGCTATATAATCCTGAATAATCCTGAAAGTAGTATATATATATTTTGTACCTTTCTTTCTTTCTCTCTTTGATGAAGCTGGTTGAGATGCTTGATATGTCAATCCCTGCAGTGGCTAAACTGAGACGCCTGTTAGACAATCTGCCCAGGGAAGCTCTACCAGATATATTAACTTCAATCATCCGCACCAGCAACCAGGAGAAGCTTCAGGTACAGCCCGCTGCAGTTATTCAGGCTAAACAAAGAAAAGAGTGTCTTTTATTCAAACCATTCACGTTTTGTTTCCAAATTCTGACACCTACCGTACCAAAATGTTAAAGTAAAACTATATTAGAAGGCCTCCAGAAGAAGGAACTGGCAAAACCACCTCTGAGTATCCCTTGCCTAAGAAAACCCTATGAAATTCATGGAGTCGCCAATAGGTCAACAGGCTACTTGAAGACACATACATACAAAAAGAATAATAGTATGTTGTCATGTTTGAGTGATAAATCTATCTGTCATGGAGTCCAGTGGATTTGTGGCTGTAGGGGTGATGAACTCACCCTTTATTTTAGGGTTGTTAGGGCCTCCAGCAGGTGCTCTAGATTGTCCAGGACCCAACTTGACAGAGGATCAGCCCTGGGAGAGCTCCCATGCAACACAAGAAGAGTGGCCAAAAAACCAGGAGGAGATTCACCACTCCTGAAGCAGTGGGTCCACCACTCACCCCTGCTACTTATTGTCTTCATCCTCACAATCACACTATCCTCATAATATATTTTGACATGGTACTTCCAATTTAATCTTGCATCCTTCACAGACACATTTTGCTTCTTTAATGCTTTTATACATGAATGGCAGTATATTTACTCTGGGATCATGCGTTCATGCTTGGGGCCCATCTATACTAGGAGGAAAAAACGGAAGTACCTCATAGTAATGGCATTTCAAAGCAGCAGCGACATGTTTTAATGGTGTTTTTGGCCCCAGAAGCTTCACATGCCAGATGGCGGCTGTGAGTGATTTACTTACGTTAGTTCTTTGCCGCCACCAAACTTTGTTTTTTAGGTCATCTAAGGTGCACTGGAGCGATAGAGCGATTTTCTGAACAAACAGGAAACCAAAACAAAAAACCCCACCCCATGTTATCACCTTAGCGTTTACTTGCTATGGCGAAAGTCCAACGGCGGCAGCAGGCACTTGCCCTGTTAGTAAGCCCTACCCCCTGCTCTCACCCAGCCAATCAGCTTTGCACTTCCTCTCATATGGGGAAGCGATTCAAAGCAAATCATTTGCTCCAACAAGCAGGAATCTGCACCACCCTTGCTGTTTTTTAAAAAAACTATGGGGAAAGCCATGAAGACTTCTTCTTTGTTGTTTTTGCCGTTTTGGGCCCCCTTCCTTCCAAATACTGTGGATTGGTGCAGGATCCCATTTAGACACGTAGGATTCCCAGCAAATTCCATGGGGGTTATTTTGACCATTTAGACAACCCCTCAGTTTATCTAAAGGAAGCCTGGCCACGATTAACGTAGAAAAATGGATGAAAACACAAACTGGATGTAGAAGGTTCCAGAGTCAATTCAGCTAAAGGATTTTGGCATAGCAAAACTCCACCTAAGATAAAAGAGAGCTGCCACAAGTCAGAAGTACACAGCTAGATTGACCGTAAAAAACAGATATATATACTATGTGTTCCTAAATCTAATTGCTTATACTTACCTGGATTTTGTTGCCTCCACATCCCAACTCATCCTTTTCTTCCTCATTTTAAAAAGTCTGAAATAAATACATGTCTTCCTTTTTGACATCTTCAGAGTGGTATAATGCAAGGATAGGGAAGTTCCAGCTTTGATGTGTTCCAATGGTGGTTTCTCCATCTATCTCACAAGCTTCTTCTATAGTTAGGCTATTAGAAAATCTGGGAAGTACTTGCGTTGATTTGAGCTCTTGTCTGAAATCCAGGTGGTTGTTGCTCTCTATATGGTATTTTTCAAGAGCCACTTATGTATTTTTAAAATTTGACTAAAAAATAAAAATTACTGAAAAGTTATTTATTTTTTAATTTAAATTTTCCTGTTTTTCTTCATTTATCAGTTAAAACCCAGGCAATTTAAAACCAGTTAAAGCAGGTTAAAATAGTACAAACCATAGCACATGCACAACCTGGAGAAAAACCGGTAAGGCTTAAAGGCATTAATAAAAAGCCGTGTCTTGACTTGGTACCGAAATGGTACCAGTATTGGTTCCAGTAGGGCTTCCTAGGTTTAGGGGCCAAGGAATTCTAGAAATATGAGAATATGTTGAAAAATGTATACTTAATTATTGTCTATGGTTCATTTCTTTAAGATTTTAGATGCTGTGGGCTTGGAGGAACGTTTCAAGATGACAATACCCTTGCTTGTCAGACAGATTGAAGGTTTGAAGCTCCTTCAGAAGACTAGAAAACCCAAACAAGATGATGACAAAAGGGTAAAGGGTATTTTTTTTGCCTTTGAATTAAGCAGTTGAAGATTTATTTACACACACACGCACACACTTAGAATAATGTAAATGTAAGTCCTAAGTAAGCATTCTTAAATGCCGTTTATGATTCAGTAACAATACAAAGAGCAAGTGTGGTGTAGTGGAAGACGCACAACAACAACAACTGTTATCAAGTTTACATTAAAACAGGGAATAGCTAGGGTGGTAAATGTGCATGTGGAAGATTCTAGATTTAGTCTCTGGCAGCCAGGTAGGCCTGGGGAAAGCCCCTGTCTGAAACATTGGAGAGCCAGTGCTAGTCATCGTAGACCAGGGTGCACAAGCTTTTTAGCCCTGGAGCCTATCTGTGGGATATACTGTGAGTATACACACACACTCCTATACAAATGCAGTTCTTACCAAGGAATTGTTCCAAATATACACATATATTATATGTGTTTTCTACCAAGCATATATAACACAGCTGGCTCAATGCAACATGATTTGCTTGAAGTTGCAGTATCATCTAATTTAATAAAATTAGAGTGATTTTAATTTATGTACAATGCAGCATACATTTTCTGCCAGGTGAACTTGGATAACAGTTGGTCAAAGCACAGTGTCTGCTCATTATTATATTTTATTATGTTTTAGAAGGCTGAAAACAGGGAGTTTTACTGCCAGTTTTATGTTTTTGTCTTTCTATTTTATTGCAGGATGTAAATTTCAGAAGCATCCTTTTACATTTTTTCGGTTTGCCATGTCTTGCATTTGGTAGCATTTAATTGATTATTATCCAGTTATGAATTATTTTGGTATCTGTTGCTTACAGCATTACAGATTAGGCAGAAGGTCTCACAAACAGCTGTTGCCACTATTTTTTATTTCTTAGGTTATAGCTATACGTCCAATCCGAAGGATCACCCACCTTCCAGGTGCTACTGAGGAGGAGGGGGAGGAGGAGGATGAAGATCATGATGATATTGTTATCCTTGAAAAGAAAATCCGAACTTCCAGCATGCCTGAGCAGGCTTTAAAAGTGTGTATAAAGGAGGTAAAGAGGTAAGCTGTTTCATTTCTGAGGTTTTAAAATTCTTTAAATATCAGACTTTTGCACTGGAGTGTTCAGCAGGTTTCCTATGTGTCTGTATTTTGAAGTATCACATTTTCAGTACTTCTTAATGGGTTTGTTAGTCTAAAAGAAGAAATCTAAACGTAGCTTATGGGTTATGGTCCGCTTGAGACTAAACCCAGGGTATGACTGGACAAACACATTTGGTAAAATCTTAGAAAAGTCACTTTTTTGAATTCAACTCCCAGAATCCCTAAAGGGTCATGCTGGCTTGGGGAGTGGGGTGTTCTGTGAGTTGTAGTTCACAAAGGAATTGTTCCAAGCACTGGTCAAAGATTGCATAAATCTTGAAGCTCTTTGTTCCCTTTTTGTTCTAAGGCTTCTCAAAGCTGAGAATGAACAGCAAAGGCTAGTGACTCCTTCCATAACTTTCTTGAGCCTGCCTTAATTTTGATTGGAAGGTTTTATTATTAACTAGGAACAGAAACACAAGGCATTTTTCATTTATCAGAACTAATGTACAGTATCTAAATACCCTAAAGGCAACAGCTCCCACCTGATCTTGGAAACTAAGCAGGGTCAGCACTGATTAGTACTTGGATGGGAGACCACCAACAAATACGAGATGCTATAGGTTGCATTTCAGAGGAAGGAACTGGCAAAACCACCTCCGAGTATTCCTTGCGTAAGAAAAACCTATGAAAATTGATGGGGTCGCCATAAGTTGACAGGCAACTTGAAGGGACACGGACACACACACACACACACTGTTCTTGGGTACACATCCTCAATAGAATTTTACTCATTTCATAAACTGGAAAGTGTCAACACTGCACTTCTGTTTTTGCTGTCTAATGTGTGCATTCCCTGGAATGTTGATGTTATGATGTTAAGATTCCTCCAATATAATATATGTGTAAATATACAGTACATGAAAATTTAGGATTGGGCTGCTCCTGATTACATTTATTTGTCTTTCTAGGTTAAAGAAAATGCCTCAATCAATGCCAGAATATGCCTTAACCCGAAATTATTTGGAATTGATGGTGGAATTGCCTTGGAGCAAAAGTACAAAAGGTAAAGGGAATCTTATGTGGTTTCACAGGCTTGGGGCTGTAAGTTATTAAAAAGAGATGTTAGGATGATCCTTCACGTAAATGCTCATGGCATTATTCCAGGAACACAAATTTTTGTAGTTATTTGAAGAGCAGAAGTGCCTTAATTTGGTTGTTAACATTTAATCTTTGGTTAACAGATTGCCTAGATATCCGGGCAGCCAGAATTCTTCTGGATAATGACCATTATGCAATGGAAAAACTGAAGAAGAGAGTGTTGGAGTATTTGGCAGTCAGACAACTAAAGAACAACTTGAAGGGACCCATCCTTTGTTTTGTGGGGCCCCCTGGAGTTGGCAAAACTAGTGTGGGAAGATCTGTGGCAAAGACTTTGGGCCGTGAGTTCCACCGAATTGCCTTGGGCGGAGTGTGTGACCAGTCTGACATCCGAGGACACAGGTAACTTAACTCTCATTCTTTAACTCAGAGATGGGAATCATGTGGCCTTCCAGATGTTCTTCAACTGCAACTCCCAGAACCCCTAGGCAGCACAGCCAGTGTTGAGGAATGATGAGAGCTGGAGTTCATCAACATCTGTGGAGCTACACTTACCCCACTCCCAGGTTAAAACAGTGGGGGGTGTTGAGGAGGGGGAATTATATTTTGTCGTTTTAGACTATGTGTGTTCATCCTATAGTAAGTGCTTTGTCCAAAGAAGTATTTCTCTTTGAAAAGGAACACCTCATTTAAGATGCTGTTTATTGTTTGAGGTTTTAAAAAGTAATTAGGTTTTAAATCTGTCAGATTGGGAGTTGTAGTCCAGTAACATCTGGAGGACCATAATTTGCCTGCTCCTGTCTTCATGAGGCAAGAATCATCTGCCAGGACAGTGGAAGGAGACTTGTTCTCTCTTCTGTAAAAAGCAAAGAAAGGTTATGGAGGAGCCCTGAAGGAAGCTAAGCAGGATTCAAAATCAGAGTGAAGTTGTGCTGGTTTGTAGTGGTAGCAGTAGCATCACAATGGAATACATTCTCACTTACATACTCTGTATAAGTCAGGTGTACCAGTATCAGACAAAAATGAGACACCAGGGAAAAGACTCACTGCAGATGATTTGAGGAGAAGGAAAGACAGCAGCAGGAGGCTGAGCAAGTTATGACAACTACCATTATGTGCTCTGTTACAGCAGGATGCACCAACCTGGAAAAAAAATTTAAGGCTTTGCCAAAGTTAACTGGTGCGTTGAGATTTATGTTTCCAAAAAGGAACTGGAAAACCATAAATCAAAGTATGTACTTCCTTTGTAGTCCGATTTGGAAGCCCACTATGAGGAGTTGAATGTTTGAATTTAGTGTAACTTGTCTCTTGGGGAAGAAAGTGTGTGTTTATGTAGCAAGGAAAGGCAGCTGTGGCCAAGAGAAGGAAGAAGATTTATTCTTCAATACTCAAAAAGGCTATTTTGCTTAAATCCTATGCAGTTTTAGTTTGAATTGTTTATCATGACCCGGCCATAGAGCTTATTTTCATGCTTCTGTTTCAACCTGCCTTAGTTTGGTGCCTTCTGAATAGGTTAGACTACAACTTCTATCATCCTCAGTCAGAATAGGTGATGCTTGGGGAAGGGGAAGTTGTGCAGTAGAACACATCTAGAGAGCATCATGTTGGAAAAAGCAGCAGGACATAATCCCAGATGGTTGTAAATCAGCCTGTTTGAGGTTGGATTTATCAGTATTCTCTCATTGCTTCCATGAGCTGTTTTAATAATATTAACATTACAGCTGCCTGCAAGCACAACTCTTAAACAGGTTTGTGGAGCATGTGGCTCTCCAGGTGGTGCTGGATCTCACTTCCCAGCAGCTCTAGGCAGTGTACCTCTGGCCATGGCCCATTCTGGTGAGGGAGGACTGGTATTGCTGTTTCACACCACTTGGAGGGCTACACATTCACCAGCCATGGCAGAGAGCAAGGCATGTAAGAGCATAAGGCTTTACATGGCACATCAGCCCACAGTGTTCCCACCTGCTCTGTTGCAACCCCCGCCTGGGTCTTCCTATGTTAATAGTCTGATAGAACAGGGTGGATGTTCCCTATTAACAGATATTGGTAAGATTTCAAAGTGACACACAGCAGTAAAACACACAATATTACAATACACAGAATTAAAATATAATACGAAGATTGTACATGAAGTAGATGAAGTAGAGGTTTGATTCACAAAAATAGGTTTGAAATGTCTAAAAATAAAAGTCGAGTTTTCCATATCCTTTTCTTTTTTTTAACCAGGAAGTTATATGGAGTCAGGCAAGTGGAAATTGTACCCATGGTTAAGCAAATGAATGTAGAAGCACCCCCATTCCTCACAGGACAATCAGGGCATGAACCGCAAGAGCTAGCTGACACATGGTAGAGGTAGGGCTGGCGAGCCTGGCCTCATGCCCTGCACATTGATTGCTCTGTCTTTTTAAAGCCTAATGATTGTACAGGATAATATGGCTTGAACAAAGTTAATATGGACAGATAGCACCGTCTCTTGTCATTGTTTGAATCTATCTGGTGTGTGGGGTAACTTGAAGGGTGGCATTGCTTCCAGTAGAATGCGGGTATTTATTGGTTTGCTACATTTTTATCCTGCCTTCCACTTAATAAAAACAAACACTCCAGGTTTCTGTCGAGCATTGAAAAAAATAAATTAGCCAATCAAACAATTTAAAAATCAATAGAAAACATTAGACCATAATTCTATTTATTGTGAAATATACTTGGGCAATTCCATGCCCTATACTACATACAAAGTACACTGTGTGCGTATACCAGAGCTTGGAAAAGTTTTTTTGGACTATAACCCAGAACTGACCAGCCACCATGCTGGTTAGGTATAAGAGTGATCATACAGCTCATCTCAAGGGACTTGTTTATTGTTGTAATGTACAGTACGGCCCCCATATCCACAGGGGATACATTCTTGGACTTACTGTGGATACGGGAAACCATGGATAATAGCAAACCCTATTAAAATTAATGGATTCCGGCCCAAGCATACCATAGATTTGCAGTGGAGGACCTAGAGATTTCTAGACATAACACCTCTCTAGGCATCTTCTAGGTCCTTCAGTGCTACCTCTGTTGTCAGCTTCCAATGCAAGTATATCATAGAATCCCACTGGAGTACCTAGAAGATGCCTAAAGATAGCATATTTTTTTGGGATGTGGATAGGTGGATGGACATGGATGGATACGGGTCCCGTGGATATGGGAGTTGTACTGTACACACCATGTGCTAAATCTAGCCAATGTCATGTTGTCACATCAGGTTGACTACTGCCCTGAGACTGAAGCAGGTAAACCCAGACAATACATTTCTCAGCATGTTTAACTTGCTTTCCAAGAATAGCAGTGACATGTTGCTATTCACATGGAAGCCACTAGAGGTTGTTGAGTGCTTTTTCTGAAGCAGCTGCTTCGATATCAGTACAAAGTCTGCTGATTTCAGTGTACTTTGCTGTTATGTTCTGGAAGATCATGGGTCAAGAGAGCACTCCCCCTGTGATGAGCACAGGGCCCCATTCCTTTGTCTCCCTTCCTCCTCCTACCTGTTCTGAATCTCCCTAGATTTCAGTGAAACCCACTTTTCCCTCAGGTTTCCCCTGAATTTCAAGAACCAAGCATGTGTTCTTTCTTCTCATTTCATTTTTTTATTTTTATTTTTTAAAAATTGCCTATTAAGCCCTTGAGACTTTAATTGTTCTTGATGAATATAATTTATTGTTCCATGTTAATGGTTTCTCAAGTAACAAGAACCCATTGAACAAGAACAAGAAACCTTGACAAAATCATTCTAGGGATGTAAAGAAACCTTGACAAAATCATTCTAGTGGCTCCACCCTACCCTTAAAAGTAGCATGAGTGTAGTGAATGAGTATGGAAGTGCCTAGGAGCTTGATTTGGGGCTGGATTGGGGCAGGCTGTCCAAAGAAACTAGGAAAACTTCCTCTGCATCATAGCAAAGGCTATCCCAGCTGCCTCTCTCACCTTTTGTGAGCCTGGAAAGGAAGCTTGAAGAGTCTCAGGGTTGTTGCTTGTTCACAGGAACAATAGTGGCGCAACCCAGCTGCTGTCCACATGTGTGAATATTCTCTTTCCTGCTTTTAAAGAGCCACTGGCCCTTTAAGTCCATTCATGTGTAGATGGCCGAGGAGGGGACATATTATTGCCAGGACTCTGGGCAGCTGTTGCTTGCAGGTGTTTAGAAGTCCTTTGCTATCTGCAAGTAGCAGGTGGACTTTTTGCACTTCTAACTGCTTTTTGCCTGGTTGCATGTTGTTGTTTGCTCTTTTGCCCTTGCTGTGTGGTTCAAGGCTGCTTGGATCTTTATGGAGTGGACATTTTCAATGGAGTGTTCTGCCACCCAGAGAGGAAGCTTGTGCTGTGATGGATGGTATCCATGAAGAATCAAGAGTTCTTTCTAACACTGTGATACAGGGCATGTTTTTGAGTCTCCTCTCATGAGCAATTCAGATGCAAGGAAGTAAGGGACACCCAGAATTGTGCCATGTAAGGGCAGCTCAAGTGTTTAGAGTTTGATGTGCACATAATCTGTCTTCCACTAGGACTCTGTGGGTTTTCTGCATTTTTTGTTCTGCAAATGAAGTTAGCTTCATAATATGAAACTCAAAACAGTCACTTTCCAGCTATCCTTAAGTTTTGCTAGGCAGCTGCTGCTCGCTAAGTGTGAAAAAAGTTTGTCCCATCTCATTAGAGAGATGGAACCTCTTTGGAAAAATAGAACTGAGAGAGAATTTTGGCTTCATTCTTGGCATAGATTTGCTTTCTTTAAAAAGAAATGCTCTGGGATAGATTCTGATTCTTGGAAGAAAGCCACTTGCTTTCAGTCATCTCCTTATTTGGGTAGGTAAAAATGAAATTAGCATAGAGTTAAAATATATATATATGGCATCTCTATTTTGCCAATAATAAGACTCCCTGTTGTATCCTCTCAAAATCGTTTGCAGTGCCTTTATATGAGCTCCAGACAGGATGTGATGTGTATGTGTGTTTAATTGGAGAGACCTTCTACTATGCTTCAAAGCATCTGATTCTAAATATTGGATTTTTAGAAATGTAGTGTTGTTGTCATCGTCATTCTTGCTTCCATTCTACCCTTCTGAGGAGTTCAACGTGATCTATATCAGTGAGTCTCAGGCTGTCTAATGTGGGGAACTGGCACCATATTTGTATCCATTGGCTAAAATTAGTTCTTTCTTTTCTGGAAACTCTTCAGGGACCAGCAGCTGATGGCCCAGGGACTGGCAGTGGTCCAGGGGCCACCACTTTGGGTATTCTGATCTATGTGACATGTGGTATGGCACCCATCCTCCAACAATCTTCCTAATGTGTTTACTTTGCACCAGGGTGTAAGATAAGTTTATTCACACGAGGGAGATTGAGTTTGGCTCAAGTTGAGCTTCATGGCTTATTGGAGACTTTGAACCAGGGCTGTGGAGTCAGAACGCCAAACCTTTGACTCCAACTCTTCAATTTTTCTACTCAAAATTGCTTCTGAACTCCACAGCCCTGCTTTGAACCTAGGTCTGTCTCCCTCATCAAAATCCACCATAGTACCTTTTCTCTCTCACTGATTTCCTATTCAAAGTTAAGCACTTCAAAGTCCCACTGTTTTTCTACTGTGACACAGATTTATGGGAGTAAATCCCTTTGTGAATTTGTGTGGTCCAAAGCTAGTTTGCAGATGACTACTAGTTGGCTCATGGTTCATCACTGCTTTTCTCAATAAATCCTCAGGGTGTGGTTCCCATCAGTCAGCCAGTCAGTTCATGAATGGTGAGGGATGGTGGAAGTAGAGTAAAGCAAGATGTAGAGAAACACACATTTCCCTCTTAAAGTGATTCTGCCTGTCCAAGACAGATGATTTGCTAGTTTTTCTGTTCAATTTAGTTACAGGTGAACTTCCAGAGGTGTAGCTGTGTTTGTACAGGTCTAGCTGCTCTGAGCATTCTGTTTACCTGTACACAAAAAGTGTAAACAGTGGAATCAAATGGAAACTAAGGCTGTACCTCTAGCATCGCATTGGGATTTGACCCCACGATTTACAGTTGTTTTTCCATCCATACCCACATATTCATTGAGGATAACATTTTATGTTTCTGATGAAAGCTTGGGCTATAATAAATTTGTTTGTATATAAGGTGCCTGTAAGATTCTTTGCTTTTTTAGCTGATGCACATTCTTGATGTGTTAGAATACAGTTCCCACTGTCTGCATTGTCTGGACTGACTGGAATGATAGCAGCTGTTATCCATTACATCTGGAGGGCACCATGTTGCTGCATGCTGGTGTCTACTAATCTTTTTTTTTTAATGGTTTCTTATTTATCTTGATATTTTATAAGTATGTCTTCACTTCTGTTGCATGAAAAGTAAAGATGGTAAAAGCATATTATTTTTTATTGTATTTATCTCTGTGTTTATGGAGTTTTCTTGTACAACTTTCTTCCATTTTGGAAACAGACAAACAGCATTTTTTTTTTGCAAATTAACTGAACTCTATATATGTAAATACAGTGACTTATGTCAAGCAAAGTACATTCAAGCCCTCTTAGTACTTCTGAGAATAGAAACTCTGCTTTTGAGAAGAGAAATGTCTCCTCTGAAATCCAAACGTGTTTTGGTCACAGGGAGTGCCAGCTTGCGCCCACCCCTGCCCATCTTCATCTTCACCATTTCTCTTTTCTACTTCCTGTACAGAGACTTTCCTTTAAGTTTAGAAGCAATGGTTTCATGTTGGTTTCCAGTTCTGGTTTGGCAAAACAGTGGTTGGTGTTACCTATATTTTTCAATCAACAACAGCTGACCAATATATAAATAAATGCTAAAGGCTCAGACTGTTGAATAGTTACCCAACACAATTACAAATACCATGAATAAAAAATTGTAATCCGATTCAGTAACTATCTATATATATAAAAGGCACAATATGTCTGGGTATGTTTCCTCTCCCAGTGTGCTGATTGGCTGTTCAGGAAACACACCCAACTAATCACCACCCACATGCAAATTCGCTCTCCACCTCACAATCCACTCCTGCCACTCCATCTGCATCTATACCCCCAGCCTCACAAGGGCCCCTCCCTCCAGCCACTCACCAGTCACGGGCTGCGATGGGACCCAGGCAGTCAATTGGTGGCAGTGGCGGGATGCTGCTGCTGCCACTACGATGGAACCCAAGCAGTGAACTGGTGATGGTGGTGGTGGCAGGACGCTGCTGCCGCCACTGCAACAGGACCCAGGCAACTGGTCATGAGGTCTACCGGGTGTTTTGGGGGGAGTTTTTTAACGGTGTATGGTACGTTGGGTCCAGCTAGTTTTCATAGCAGTTTGGGTGCCCATACTTTTGCCTGATGCAGATGTCATAATGAATGATAGTTTCTGCTAACTGCAAACTAGAGAGAAGAAAAATTGATAGAGAGGATGAACCTGTAGCTCATTCCCAGAGGCTAGATCCTGATTCAACCATGACATCTGAACCAGGCTGGTGTGATCCTCATAGTGTTTTACTGTGGCTAGTATAGTACCAGTTCACAATTAAGTTAATTACACGCTTATATACAGTATCTTGTTGCTTCTGCCCAGTAATGGAGATGTCTGGCAAAGAAAAATATCATTACATCACTGCCTCCTTAGTCTAATAATTCTGGTCATTAACCTTGTTCAGTTCAAAGGAATCTTTACCCAGCCTGCAGAAGTAGAAAGTGAAAATAGTTTTGCTCTGAGCTTAAAAAGGTTCTCACAGTTTATTCCTTTAAGCTGTGTATAAGCTTATTAAATTCTCCTATTTATTCTGGAGAGATAGTGGAAATTTTAGAGTTTGGATGCAGTCTCAGTGAATAGTTTTGTTTTTTTTAAGTTGGGAATGGTACCAACATAAAGATTCCAAGCAAAAGACATTTTTGCTGTTATAAACAGCAACAACACCAGATTTGCAGAAAGAAATATGGTGCATTCCCTTATTGCCCCAATAAAATTCAACAGTGAAAAGTGCAGTGCTTCAAAATGTTTTCAGCTGGTGGCCTGCAAGCCTTCCCAGCCATTGACTAGGCTGCTCTGATACCATGGAATATTCACAAACATAATGAGAAGAAAGAGTAGCTCAAAGGACAATGTTGTCCAGTGGGGCTGTTGTCTGTGTTTACGCACGCACATGTACAGGAGCAGCCCCCAACCCGCCTGCTGATACTGCAGGAGGCTCTCAGGACTTACCGTAAAAGCTTCAGCCATGTATTAAAATAGTGCTCTTTCCTTGAGCTGAGGAGTTGTTAAGTGGCTGATAGTCTGTGTCTTCATTACTTCCTTTTAGCTGAACCGTTTTGTAGTTCTCAAAAGAAAGACGGAAGGCGAAGAGCTGGAAATGCTCCTAAAGCCCTGCCCCCAGCTCTAGTTCCCTCAGATCCGTTACACCCTGCCCCCAGCTCTAGTTGCCTCAGATCCGTTACACCCTGCCCCCAGCTCTAGTTGCCTCAGATCCGTTACACCCCAGTTGCAGTTGTTTTGATGTTCATGCTCCTTGTTCAGTCTTACTAGGCAAGTTTCATTTGCCTGCCTTTAGACATTTTTATCTCCTGTGGCTTATGCATCACTTCTCAGTTTAGACTCAGCTAAAGGAAATGGCCATCCAGCCTCTGCTTAAAAACCTCCAAAGAAGGAGACTCCACCACACCCCAAGGCAGTGTTTTCCACTGCCGAACAGCTCTTACTGTCAGGAAGGTCTCCCTAATGTTTAGGTGTAATCTCTGTGTCTGAATAAAAAATACCTTTGCCTGCTGGCAGAAGAACAAGGGAGGGGGAGTCAGCCTAGTCTCCCATGGCAGAGAGCTCTGTAATGCCATATTTTTTTTTAATATAATACTAGAGAATTCAGCTAGGATTACACAGGTTGATGTTGATGATTTTGCTTATAATTTGAATAAAATAGATGTTGAACTAGTCATCCCTGCACATTTGCAGGTTAAGCATTCACAAATTTGATTATTTGTGGATTACTGTATTTGCTGCCGCTGCCCTACATACAACCGAAAAAAATATGTTCTCTGTAAGCATTTCTAGATCCTCCAGCGTGATTCTGTGGTCAACCTAGAGAAGTGCTTTCTCAGGTAAAAAAAAAAAGCCAGCGGTCGAGATTATATGTGAAAATTGCTATATATGAAGGGTCCTATAACAAATCCCTTGCATATTGTCTGGGCCTATATTTGTGGTTTTTCCACTTTCATGGGCATCCTGCACCTTTAACCCCTACAAAAGATGAGGGCTGACTGTTAGTACAGTCCTTAAAATTTGTTTTGCACCAAGTTCCATGCAAAATAGACCAAAACCATCAGTTTTCTTTAAAAGCTGGACTGTCAGTTGGTCTCAAATTTGCACAAAATTGTGTAAGTGTTCAGTCTAAGCCTAATATCTAGTTTGGTCAAATTAAGTTCATTAGAGCAAAAAGCACAGAAATCCAAAATATTGGTCTGGAAACTACCTGAAGTAATTGACAGACTGAATGCAAAACCTTCCTACAGTTTTCATTTTGATCCCATTAAGTAACAGAGCAAGTTTGGTGACTCTGTGATCAAGCATGTGGATTTCTCCAGCATAGCAGACAAACACTTGAAATTATAGTGTAGATTTATCTGTGTAATTAAGATATATATACACACACACCCCACCTTCCCACGAAAAATGGCACTCAAGGCAGCTAACAATAATAAGATACAGTTTAATGATATAGTCTGTGTCAATTTAGTCAAATAAAATGTGTAGGTTTAGTAATTGTTAGTAGTCTTTCCTCTTACAAAGTTGTTTTAGCAACTTTGTTGCATGTATAGGTGAAATATAAGTGCATTTAACAATGAAAACATATGTTGAGAGCATTTTTTGATAACAGAGGAATCAGGAGCAGAATTTTCAGTCTCCTCCATGCAGTTGTGCTTGAAAAGAATAGGCAACAGGGACACACTCCAGCCCAGCGGAAGGCCATGCCTTTTCTGGTACAAAAACTCAGGAGTGAACAGCTGTGATCTTCCAGATGTTTTTGGTCTACAACTCTCAGCAGCCCTAGCTTGCACTTCTGATGATGAGTTATTATAACATATGCAGTCCTAAAACATCTGGAAGGCCACAGTTGCTTATCCCTGCAGTAAACCATGGTTTATTGTGTTGTCTGAACCCAAACTATCTCTTATCCGTATCTGTGCTCCAACTACCAACTTGTTTTCTCTTGACTTAGAACTGATCCAGACTTACTCATTTTTATCTCGAGTACAAAAACACACACCCATACAGTACAATCTGTTGGTATTCAGATTCAGTCCCTGAAATAGCCAATTAACAAGGATCTCAAGTAGTAGGGCTGAGAAAGAAGCCTGATTGAGATCTGAAAGAGCCACTGTCAGTCAGAGTAGACAATGCCCACACTCAGAAAAGTTAATTTTTCCCCAACTACAGCTCTCAGAATTACCAAGTGGTCCTGCTGGCTAGAGAGTTCTGGGAGTTGTAGTCCAAAAAGAATAGTAGTAAGTTAGCTAGAAAAATGGCCGGATTCTGTGCAAGCCATTTTTATCTGTGTCATCAGGCAACCAGTTCATTTTTGATCCAATGCTTTCAAAAGCTCAGTACGCCCCATGCAGCTCTGTCTTTTTTGCTTAGGCAATATCTTGCTTTGACTATGAAAGAGAGACAAACAGGCAGGCATCAGAAGAAGTACATAAGAAAACAGTTTGTATCCAGCTTTGCATCTTTTCTCTTTAGCTTTGTTTTGTTATATACGTCTATTTCTTCCCTTTTTCCCCATAAGGCGGACCTATGTTGGCAGCATGCCTGGGCGAATCATCAATGGCTTGAAGACTGTTGGGGTTAACAATCCAGTGTTTCTGCTAGATGAGGTTGACAAGCTTGGGAAAAGCCTGCAAGGTGATCCTGCAGCTGCCTTGCTAGAGGTAAGAAATGGAAGGAGGTTTTTTTGTGTTGTATGTTATCTTTATTTTTCAAGTCAGGTGTTTCTTTCTGGACTTGATGAATTGGAGGACCATTTTCTGATGAAAGCATTGGCTTTTGGGGGTGGAGTTAACATTGACTGAACGTTGTGTGATTTGTTCACCAGTTGCCTAAATAGCTTACATACCTAAGAGTCCTACAGATCAAATGTCCATCCATCTAGAGCAGATCCCAGTTGCACACAGTGACTACCCAAATGCCTTTAAGATTTGCACAATCTGGGCATGAAGGAAGCATCATCCTTCTCCTGTTCATTTGTCCTTAAAGTTTTGTAGTTAAACGTTAAAGCCTTGGCTCAGTCATTGATCAGAATGGAGACTGCAGTCAAGAAATCAGAAGAAGGCTAGGACTTGGAAGGGCAGCTATGAAGGAACTAGACAAGATCCTGAAGTGTAAAGATATGTCATTGAATGCTAAAGTTAGGACCGTCCATGACATCGTTATTTCCAGTTTCTATGTACGGCTGTGAAAGCTGAAGAGTGAAGAAAGCTGATAGGATGAAAATCAACTCATTTGAAATGTGGTGGTGGAAAATAGCTCTACAGATACGGTGGACTGCTAAAAAGACAAATAAATTGGTACCAAAGCAAATCAAGCCTGAACTCTTCCTAGAAGCCAAGATAACTAAACTGAGACTGTTGTACTATGGACATATCATGAGAAAGCATGACTCTCTAGAAAATACAATAATGCTTGGTAAGGTAGAATGCAGGGAGAAAAGAGGAAGACAGCATTACAGATGAATTGACTCAATCAAGGAAGCCATGGCCCTGAGTCAGCATGACCTGAGCAGGGCTATTGATGATGGGGTGACTTGGAGGTCTCTCATTCATTGTTGTTGTTGTTTGCCTTCAAGTCGTTTCCAACTTATGGCGACCCTAAGGTGAACCTATCATGGGGTTGAGTGTTGGACAATGACTCTGGAGACCAGGGTTTGAATCTCCGCTCATCCATGGAAACCCACTTGATGATCTTGGGTAAATCACACACTCTCAGCCTCAGAGGAAGGCAAAGGCAAACCCCCCTCTGAACAAATCTTTCTAAGAAAACCTTGTGATAGTTTCGCCTTAGGGTTCCCATAAGTCGGAAATGACTGGGAGGCTCACAACAACAACAAACCTGAATGTTTGTTGTGGTAAAGGAAAGCCCTGCTTAATTTGCACTGGTTATCACACTGGTTATTAATAAAAGAAATAAGCTACTTAATAACTGTGAAAAGGGGTAGACTTGCTTCAGGGAAGAGAGAGGCTATAAAGTTGGGATACAAGTTCCTGAGTCTGGTGTCCAACCCATTAACCATGTTTCACAGGGAGCCAGTTGTGTACTTGTACTGATAGTTGGTGTTTGGCAACTTGGAGAAACTAAGATAACTTACTTATTCATTCTTTATATGTTTTCAGGCATAATGAGATTGGCAGCTATTTTGAATTATGGGCCTAAAGAAATGTAGGGAGAGTATTTGAGAGTACTGGATCCTTTGAACTGTTCACCAGGGGACTAGCTGACATTCTCACACAAAGGCATTTTTATTTATAACATACAGCAGCAAGGAAGGAAGTGGGGTGAACAGTCCAGCCACATTTGTAGAATAGTAAATGGTTTCTATGGGCTATTGTTATTCAGATGATTTTGTCTTCATATACAGTTGTCCCTTCACATTCGCTGGGGTTTGGTTCCAGGACCCCCCCGTGAATACCCAAATCAGTGAACACTCAAGTTTGGCATAGCAAAATGGTGTCCCTTATATAAGATGGCAAAATCAAGGTTTGCTTTTGGGATTATTATTTTTTCAAGAATATTTTCAAGCTGTGAATACTTAAAACCGTGAATGCCAAGTCCATGAATGTGGAGGGACAACTGTAGTCTTTTTCACGGAGAACCTCAAAGTACTTGCATTGTATTGGTACTGTGATAAAGCCATATTTGCAGCATGATTGAAAACAAGATAAGGCTGACTGTATATAACCTGGATTTTTTACTCAGTGAAGGATGATTGCAATTAGATGTAAAAAATTTCTTGGTTTGTTTATCTTGAGAGTATGTCTTCCAAACTGAGGGAATCCTCTTCAGCAGGAGTGGGAAACTTATAGCACCTCAAAAGTTTTGGACTATATCTTCTTTAAAGTGTTACTATTAGTCATGCTGGCTGGAGCTTCTGGGAGTTGGCATCCAAACCATCTGCAGGACCAAGGTCCCTTACATCTACTCTTCTAGTCATTAATCTGAATGGCATCCCCAATGGCATTAAGGTTGGCATTAGATCTTTGGTTCTTAAGGCTTCCTGGATGGTGTTAAGAACTTTGGTTCTGAATGCTTTCTGGTGAGGATTTATATAGCTAAGCACTTCTGTAGATTTTGCTTGAAATATTTCCTACTTATGATTGTTTCCCAGATACCAACACTAAAAATTTAGACACCCTCCCCACCCAGATATGTACACACCAGGGATGATAGTTGTGACAAACCTTAAAGGATTTTTTAAAATAGCACCACAATACATTGTTAGAAAGTGAACAAATATTTCTTGCCTTACACTCTTCAAAGGAAAAGCTAGAGTGTTTCAGTTTTAAATATATTAACAGTCCAGATGGTGGGGCTGAGATACATTTGTTGCTTGAGCAAAGCAGAATTTCCTATTTCTAGATACTGTCCATCAACAAGGGCACATGTTGTTCTATATTTAGATGACTCCTATTGAAGGTTGTAGTAGACAGAAAATGATCCATGTACATCTCATTCAGAAGAGTATTTGCAGATGGGGAAATCAAGCAAGAAGAACAAGGCAGGCCACTAAATGCTCGCAGAGATTTTTCTGCATATTATGGAAATGAAAGTTTGGAATGCAAACGTCTATTTTATACTGACCATATATATTTGCACATTATTTCCTGTAGTTTTAATCTCTAATTAGTATCATACGTGATAGAGTGTTATGTTTTTGAAAAATGCGTTTGAACATTTATATCCTGAACGACTTATATTCTTGTTAGAACTTCTGAAGGTAGCCAGTAACAATTTCATAAAAACAATCTGTTTCAGTAACAACAACATCCACCTACCCTTTCAGCCAAACTACATTAGATAAACTGTGAACAGTGCCACAAGGTGCAAACAGATAAATGTCATCAGAGCTTGGAAAAGTTACTTCTTCGACTTCATCTCCCAGAATTTCCCAGCTGGTGAATTCTGGGAAATTGTGGAACTGTAGTTGAAAAAAGTAGCTTTATCACACTATGAATATCATGGAGAGAAAGCAACATTATTCAAGCCAAAAGCCTGAGAAAATAATATTATTCTGTATGCGTGTATGTGTCTTCACATTGTCAACTTATGGTGTCAACTTATGGTGACCCCATGAAGGGTCTAGGACGTTTCAGTGCAGCTCAGCGCAGCTCAGTGTGGCATGGTTCTGTTTGCAAATCAATTGATAATTGATAATTTTGTCAAGAAGATGCAATCAACACCATTTTTGTTTGGTTGGGATTGTCTTCCAAAACCATTTGAGTATGGATTAGGATTAGGGGTAAATTAAGGGTTTATCAAATATCAATAATATCAATTGATAATTGATAATAACCCTAACCCTTACCTTAACCCTATTCCTTGCCCAAATGATTTTGCAAAATAATCCCAACTAAACAGAAATGGTTCTGATTGCATTTTCTTGGCAAAATTATCAATTATCAATTGATATGCAGGCAGAACTGTTCCACAGTAGCAATAGTATAGCAATAGCTTTTATATTTCTATACCGCTTATCAGTGCAAAGCACTCCCTAAGCGGTTTCCAATGTGTGGTACTGTAGCTAATTGACCCCAACAAGCTGGGTACTCATTTTACTGACCTACGATAGGATGGAAGGCTGAGTGAACCTTGGAGCCCCCTGGGATCGAACTCACAATTTTTGTGGCTGCAGTACCAGCATTTAATCACTGCACCACCAGGGCTCCACACTGAAATGGCCGCACTAAAATGGCTGCACTGAAACATCCCATTCCACCCATGAATTTCATAGGGTTTTCTTATGCAAGGAATACTCAGAAGTGGTTTTGTGAGTTCCTTCCTGTAGGCTATAGCCTACAACACCTGGTATTCATTGACGGTCTCGCATTCAAGTACTAACCAGGGCTGACCATGTTTAGCTTCCAAGATCAGACAAGCTCTGGTGCCTTTAGGTACTAAAGCATTGTTAAAGATCTAGTCATGTTAGGACAAACAAATGCAGAGCCTTGGGTCCCATCTGAGGAGGTCCTGGTCCTCATACCCACCAGTGCACTTCTGCTAGTGGCTAGATGCTGTGCAGTGCTTCCTTGGAGAACCAAAGTAGATGAACAAAGATCATATGTGGAAAGGCCCTTTAAATATTTGAATTGGATATGGAATTGAGTATGATAGTGGAGTTAAAAGCAAACAACTCCAGTTAAAATTCTGGCTATCTCATTTTACTCCAGTGCAGGTTTCCAAATTCTTTTCAAAGGCATCCTCCCCATGTACATCACATTGAGGTTTTGCAGCCCTGTTTGCTCCATCTCAAGTATGTATTGTCACTTGCCTGTAACAAATTGAGGCTTCCTCCATATGAACAGGTAGAGAGCCTCTGACAAATTACTGGAGGGTCTCCCCTACGTGACACCTTCCAGATGTGTTGGACTTAAACTACCAGAAGCCCAGTATGTCTGGCTCAGGGCTTGGGAGTTGTAGGGCAACACATCTGGAGGATGCCAGATTTAGGAAGGCTGTTTAAAAAGTAGACAGATTACTAGAGGATAGGTCAGTCAATGGTTATTGGCTTTGACCAAATTGAGTTCAGAAGCACTTACATCACTGAATACCAGGTTGCTGACATTAGTCATGTTAGCAAGATAGGCCTTCCTATATTCAGATACAATGTCTCTCCATCTGAGAGTACTAAATGCTAGAGACAAATGAGAAACCTACCTTCTTTGTGCCCTTAGGAGCTTTTGAGAGGTGTCCGGCTGTTAGGTTAGCAAAAGAATGCCAGATTAGTTGGATCCTCAACCTGATCTAGCACGGTAGTTCTGTTCTGAGAATAGGTAGGTATTCCTTTCTGGGATACTTTCAGTCTTATAATGTATTGCTGATGGGCCACTATTCAGTGTGAAGTATGGCTTCTTGGCATCAATTCAAGTGTTGTAAAGATGATGCATATGAATTTTTTAAACAAACAAACTGTACTGTTCTTTAATGGCTAGAAGTCATTGTCCCTCCTTTGTAATGTAATATCTTTTTGGTGTGGGAAGCTGACTCCCTTCTTCTCATGGAACTGATTGGAGCTTGTTCTGCTGTTTTGAATGGAGAGAAAAGCAGGCAGAGTGGCAAATTTAACAGGAGTAAGCTTCAAATAGGATAAAGCCTTTGATGTTGTCTAAACAGATGGTTTCTTGGAATTTCATGCAGGATCAGTTATTCTGCTCCCTGCTCTTCAGAGTCTGTTGCTTCCAGTAAGCTCTACTTGTATATAGGAAATACTACATGGACGATTCTTACATTTCAGAGCTCCCTCAGACAAAGGAAACTAAAGCTTGCAGTATAGCCCCTAGACTTCACTGCTCAGGGGAATTGTCCATGTTTTTGAGTTTCCAGAGAATGGAAACAAAGAGTAATATTATATCAACAAATCTGGAGATTAAATTTTGGATGTGCACTAATTAAAAAGTAAGTCAGTTGAAACCATAGTGAGTATTATCTAGTGGCTGTAGGAGACACAACCCTCAGTGCAGTCCTGTCCCTTTTAACATTAGAAAATATTTTCCTCTGGTGATAGATTTTGCCCTGAATGCCTAGATGAAATATTTTATATAGCAAATAAATGTGCTGCTCCATAAGTAAAAAATAAAATCCACAACTGGGTAATATTTTTAATAGAATCAACAAAAATGCAACAAAAATATGTGGGTTTTCATGTTCCTCCAAACTCTTCTTCGTGGTTGTTGTGTGCCTTCAAGACATTTCTGACTTAGGGTGACCCTCAGGTGAGCCTATCACAAGGTTTTCTTGGTAAGATTGAGGCTGAGAGAGTATAACTTTCCCAAGATCACCCAGTGGGTTTCCATGGCTGAACAGGGATGTGAACCCAGGTCTCCATGCTCAAACTGATGGAGGAAGAAATATTAGACCTGTAGTTGTGTCTGTGAATATGAGAAGTACCTGATTTGGCAGGTAGTGAAGAATTCATTCAGGACTGGTGCAAATAGTACTTTTTTATTCCACGTGAAAGGAACCAGCATGTACTCATATGGAGAAGCAGAACATCTGTACTGATGGGTCAGGGATCCAGACAGTAACCATTTCCACAATAAAGGTAGATTGAAGAAGTGGAAATGGCTACATTTAATGTGTGGCACTGAAATAATGTCTGAATTTTAAGGGAGATTGGAGAAATGAGGCGGTAGTTCTTGAAAAGGCTTGCAGACTTTTTTCTCTTTCAAGTGAGGACACAGAGAGGAGAAGTATTACCAGTGGGTGTCTGCTGAGGAGAGATCCAGTCTGCTGCCTCCCTACAAGAGCTGGCAAACCTGTTTTTGTGTTTCTGGGAAGGGAGAAACCTCCTCAGTCTTACCTGTTGAAATCCACATGCCACTTTCTTAATTAGTACACTCTGCCATCACCAAGGAACACAGCAGTCCCTTTCTATTAAATTGGCAGCAGAAATTTCTACTATCTTTAGCTGGGATTTCAAAGTGGGTTGGAGTAAGTAGAAGGGGGGAAATATCTCCACTTAGTAGATGCTGCTGGGCTATTTTGGATTTACATGGCATTAGAGGTCTATCTCTAGGATTTTCCCCCCTTCTTCCATGTGTTATACTTTTCAAAAAAAAAAAACATTACAGTAATGAAAGCTAATTGAGATAGCTTTCTATTCTTGACAAATGTTCAAATTCACTATGTGCATGTATGATGCATAATTTTAATTAGCAGCACTCTTCTGGGCCATAATTCAAGCTGCTAAGTCGAAGGGTTGAATTCATGCCATTATGCAAAGGATAAATTATCTTGACAGTCATATGCGATTGCTTAGGCATTGTGGAGGTCCTGTCATGTATTATGTGAGAACTTTTTGTGTCAAAGCAGCCTTCCTAATTTATCATGTGTGAAGCAGGAGAGTTTAGAATTCAAGGGAGGGAAGGGGAAGAAAGGAATTAGATGAGTGTGATATTGGTGGGTGCAGATCACAGAACTCTTGTGTTGATGGAGTTAAGATGATGAAGAAAGAGGGAGTTTCCTGGCATACACAGACACACACACACCCTAAGAAGCCTGTGTCATAACTGAGGTTTGTATGAGGAGGATTTCACAGTGTGACCAGGTGTCTGACCTTAACTTTAGGAACTGTGTGTGTGTATGTGTGTGTGTACATTACAACAATAAATATAGACAAATTAAATATAGCCAAAATGGATACAAACAAGTGTTGGACTAAAATAGATGGCTAGTTCATGTGTTTGTGGCTAGAGAGCGTGTCTGCGTAGGAGAGACATGGGGACAAAACTTCCCAACACTTATACCAGGTGACTTGTCATGTGAGTGTGATGTCTGTATGCCCAGTGCTCAGTGTTCTCCACTCCCATATATACTGTGAATAGTTGCTAATGTTGCCTGTCACACTTGGGTGGCGAAATATAAGTAAGGGCATCCTTGCATATCTTGGCATGCTTTAAATTGTTGGACTAAAACCCCTAGAATATCTGATGAATTTGAGTCCAGCACATCTGTAGAACACCCAGTTGAAGGAAGGAGGGCTGTCATAGAATATCTTGATGGAAACTCTCCTTAAGTGGTGTCTGTTGTTTCAACTTTTTATTATGACTGTTGTCTGCTCCCTTTCTATGGCTGCTGCCACACTGCAGAAATAAAAAATGCAGTTTGACGTCACTTTAACTATCATGGCTCAAGCCTGTGGAATCCTGGGATTTGTATTTGGTTGTGGTACCAGAGCTGTCTGACAAAGAAGGCTAAATATCTCACAAAACTACAAATCGCAGAATTCCATAGCATTGAGCCATGACAGTTAAAGCGGTGTCAAATTGCATTATTTCTGCAGTGTGAGCAGCAGCCTATGTCTCACTTGGCATTTCTGCCCCCTGCCCTATTGTTAAAAGCAGGTAGAAGAAGATAGCTGTGATTCTGAGTAGTTATAGGATAGAACTACATCCTCCTCCAGCTTGTTACCCTCCAGATGTTTCGGACTTCATCTCTTATCAGTCCCACTGAACATGTCCAGGAACAATGGGAGCTATAGTCCAAAGCACTTGAAGAGCACAATTTGGGGGAAACTGAACTAGAAATGGCATTTCCTGCGTTTAGACTATACAGTGAGGCAGAGGGAACTGTCAAAGGCCTTGTTCTGTCCCCTTTCACTTCTCTTTTTGTATGTATAGTCAACTTTCACAGGATCCTCATGCACTACATTTTCCCCTATTCTAGAGCAGCTAAACTTAGGATGGCTGCTTTTGCTTTGGGGCAAAGTGTGGCGTTGGCTTCCAGTTGCAGAGTAAGAATGCAGGAGTAAGATCCTTTCCTCATGCTAGGTTCACAGCAGAATCTTGCCCTTAATGTTTCAGTGCAACAGAGTTGAGAACTGGAGTCCTAGCCCTGTGTAGTGATTACGAAGGTGTGTGTGGGGGAAACAGATAATTGTTATGGCTTTCTGTACCACAGTTATGCATGACAATGTCTTTTCTCCACTGGTGTGGCTTCAAACAAGGGATAGAATTTCCTTTTACTCAGGATGCACCGTCATCTCTTCAACAGTGTAAAACTGGACCACACAAGCTTCTAACTATCTGGGTCAGGTTTGCTCAGGAGGTTGGCTTGCCTTGTTTTTATCATGAATAACCTAGAATTGGCCTCCTTTCAGATGTTCATCTGAATATAAGGCTCAGCATATACAAATGTGCAGTGACTCAAAGTTGTGCAACATGCTCAAAGGCAAGGAGAAATGAGTGAGTCTGTATTTTGATGAAATTGAGGGTTCACAGCTTCAGACATGCTGGAACTCTTCATTAATCGAACCACACCCACTACTTAGATCTAATTTCACTCATTGCCTTAATTACAAGGTTTCAGTTTCCATGTGCTGTGTGTTCTTTTTGAATGCCAGCCATGCTTCATATCAAAAGGGTTGAAACTCCATGTGGAGTTTAATCTATAGTGCAGACTTCTTTCTGGAAAGCTGTTTTGCTTTTTAGAAACAAATATTATTGGGAGGAGATGTTTTAAAGAAAACTGCAATGTACCCTCATAAAGCCAACTTGTTTACTTCATTCAACCAAGGTCTGCTATTTCCACTGTACTAAATCAGCTGGCTTTAGTAGTGGATATTTCAGGCACTGGAATAGGAGAGCTTTGAAAGAACTGGGACATATATTTGCAAACCTGCAAAAAGAGAGAACAACAGCACTTTGGCATACATGTAATATTTGGGGTGGCCACTTATTTTGGTAGAAAAGAGAAAACATACCACCAAGAAAGAGGATACAGATTTGCATTAAAATGTACCTGTTAATGTATAAACATACAGTAGATGCAAATTTAGGAATTTGTAATATAATTTAAATAGAAATGCAGTGCAACTAGCTATAGGGAAAAGGTGACTTGTACTTGCTGCTCACTTTGCTCTTTAGGTTCTAAGTGTGAATGGGCAACATCAGAGCCCTTGCTCTCCCTTCTTAAATAAGCATTCATTCTCTTTATACCAGATTTGACGCCTCTCAGATAAACCATACTCTCAGACAGAGGACTGCCTCTGGCAGCTGTTCTCTGTCCTCTGTGAAATAAATTATTTGGCCTTCTATACACCAGGGAGATGAGGAACCTAAGACCCTGGGGCTGAACTTGACCCTTATGGCATCTCAGTCTGGCCCTCCCAGCTCTCCACATAGTCCTTTCCCCTTCCCCTTGATGCCAACATTTGTGGGTTCCCAGCTTTTGTATTTTCCCCTACCCATTCAGAAAGGCTGAAATGTTTCTCCTAAGTCTGAGTTTACTGGCAGTAAAAGCCTGAGTTAAAACATGCTGCTATTTTTTTGGTTCCACCTTTTTGCCTTTGGCCTCACCTAGCACTGAAATATAGCTCATGACAACATAGTTCTCAGGGTAAAAGAGGTCCCCCAGCCTGCTGTGCACAGAACTAGGTTGTATCAAGGCTGATCCAAAGCATCATTATCATTACATTTCAAGGTCTTTCAGGAAAAAAAACAAATGTGATGACTTCATTTATTTCAGATGCTGTATTTCTGCCTTTAAGTTATTTTTGTTGCCACTGTACTCTTTGTTTGAGCTACAGTAGAAGAATATGGCTGGCCCTCTCTCTAGGAGTTGTCATTCTGTATTAAAAGTGGTTTACTAACAAGATGCAGCACGTCATCTATATAAAAGTCTTTCTGATGTTATAGTTTAGACTCCCAGCACTTCTCCTGATGTGTAAATCAGCTCTGACAAAGGTCTGGAATTAAACGGGAAAGCTCTGTGCTACCAGCCACATAATAGCCTCACATCCTCCAGAGTAATTCATCCAGTGACCACTTGAAACAAGCGGTGTATCTGGGCGCTTGTGCTTTCCAAGTTCACCTTGACACACAACAGGCACCAATCTGGAGTGTCCCTTTTAATTTGGCTGTAATTAGTATCCCATTACTCAAGTGACTGTGACAATTTTGCTTGGTGGTTGGTTGATAAGGTATAAGCACAGGGAAGATACATAAATGTTTGTATTGGTGGCACTTGTTCATCCAGTAATGGACGATAAATTACCCTGCTGTTTCCTTCTCGATAGCCTCGGCACAGATCCCTGCTAACAACCACTCAACTGGAATAAGAGCTAGCAATTGGACTGTGTACCTTCTGGCTGTTAGCAGCCAAAGCAGCCAGTTGTGTATGGCATTGTCAGATTTCCTTCCCGCCCTCTATTTTTCACACGTGCATGGTTTCAAGTCTGTTTTTTAAAAAGTTAATGATTGATATTTGAAGCCGAGCTTTGCTTTCCACTCGCTTGGATCCTGCGCACCTCACCCTCCTGGTTGACCATATTCACAGTCCAGGAAAGATAGCACACCTCCACCACTCAGTCCACAAATGCCTTGCCATTGGTCCCCCTGCGTTCTGTGAACCATGAAGTTCATTGAGTGTTCTTGGCAAGTTACCCACTTGGAGCCTGACCCCACCTCACAGGATTCTTGCATGGATAAACTGAGGAAGAAAAAACCATGTGCACAGCTTTATGCTCATAGGAGGAAAGATGGGATATAAAGGAACTTAATGAACGGATGGATTAGTTGTTTGCCCTGCCTATCTCCAACACCAGAATGTTTAAATCTCTCCTTCCCCCCCCCCCGCCAAAAAAAAAAAAAGTTAAGAGTTGATCTAAACACCTTTCACACTCTTTCCCTTTTCCTCTCCTCTGAAGAGGTGCCAGAGGAAGAACACACTGCTCTTACCAAAAGTTTGAACTGGGCCAGACTGAACTGCAATTGAGTCCAGTAAACTTAAGACTAGGGCCACAGGTGGATAGGGTTTCCTGTGCCCAGTTTAAAGTAAGTACATTTATAGACACAATAACACTTTTCAGAATACTGAGCTGAAATGTGGACAAAGATTTAAAGTGGTTGGCTGACAACCAGTACTGTACCTTGTGTCTATGCATGATAGAAAACAGTAATGACTTTTTGTTGCTTTGTGTGCATGTGCACATGTATCTGTGTCTGTGTATATGAGAGAGAGAAAGAGAGACTTTGTGTTTAAAACTTAGGTACTGTACATTCTGAAGCAAAAAATGAAAATGCCTAAACTATCTTAATCTGCCCCATGTTCTCCCATGTGGCTTGATTTAATGATAAAGGTGTATAGGTAAAATGCTGGCATCTTTTTTCTTTTTTTTTAATATTTTCAGATTGGTTTGAAAGTGTTTTGTACATTGCAAGATTTTTTAAAAAAATGTTGAAGTCTATATAGTGGCACTTAACAACCATAGCAACTTTTCCAGTATGTGTCTTTTTGGCTGCCTGTGGCTCAGAGAAAATCCTACATGCATGTTGCTTTGATCCTGATGTTTTAAAATAGGAGTGTTTGACCTTTTCATACCTGGGGTCCACATTTACGGTAACTCAAATCCTGTAAACCTTTTAATTCTTAACACTGTTGTCCCCCATTTTCTTTCTTTCTCTCTCTCTTTCTTTGTATTCCCACTCTCTCTTTTAAGGCTTGTCAACATAACTTATTTTAATAGTCTGTGAACATAGGAAGGTAATGTATGCCAGGTCAGACTATTTGTCTGTCTATCAGAGTGTAATGTCCTCTGATCGGTAGTACCCTTGCAGGGTGCCAGGCAGTTGTCTTTCTCATCATTTGACATCTAAACCTATTAAATTGGAGATGCCAGCGATTGAACATGGACCGTGTGCATACAGAGCACATGTCCTATTTCTGATGTGTGACATTTTCTTGAGCAATTCCTTCTTCTAAGGGAATCCTAGGAATTGTTCCTCAGGGCAGGGGCCTTCAGGATCTCTCACAGAGAATTCTTAGTATGTTCACTGAACTTCAGGTCCTAGTTTTTTCTTTTGGAGGTTTGGGGCAAGGGGTCCTGGCCATTAAAGTGGTGGAGAATCCTTATAAACATGTATCATACTTATACTCACCCTTGCATTATGTTCTTCACTAACCAGGATTTGGTTTTCCCATTCCCCACCCCCCTCTCAAAGGTGGCTTTATTCCAGTGATCAGTTCTAATTCCACAATTCAAAATTTAGTGTGTGTTTTTCTAAAATGCAGTTTAAAAAAAGACTAGCTCTATTTTTCCATCATTTTGAAACTGTCTTCTAAAGTACATTCCTTTAATTATACAGTAAGTACATATCTGTGTTAATGTCTCTACTGAAGAATGTGGTAGTGCATACTGAGCTGTACCATATTTTATAAAAGGAGTAAAATTTGCAAAATAAACCTCTCTTTTTGTCCCCTTTTTATCGGCTCTTTAAGGTCTTGGATCCAGAGCAAAACCATAACTTCACCGATCATTACTTAAATGTAGCTTTTGACTTGTCTCAAGTCCTTTTCATAGCCACAGCTAACACTACTGCCACCATCCCACCTGCTTTGTTGGACAGAATGGAGATCATTCAGGTTCCAGGTAATGTGAAAGAGACTAATACAGAAATGACTTTAGCCATTGGTTCTGTAAAATTGGCTTTACTGTGATAGGTCTAAATGTTTCTGGCACTGTGTTTACCAGTAACCAGACTGAAAAGTGTGGAGATAGTTATGATACAAGGGCCACACTTCAGTGGCAGACTACATGCTTTAGGTAACCAGGTAGGCAACCTTGTCCCCTCCAAATATTTTGCACCAGAGTTTCTATACTCCAGTAGGAATTATTGGAACCCAAGGGCTGAATTCAGTTTTCAGAGTTCTTGAGAGGCACTGTCCAGTTATAGGCAAATGCAAAAGGGTGAGACAAAAAATGCCAGCATATTTTAGTGTACAGCGCTTACTGCCAATCACTAAATCTTGGGAGAAGCATTTCAACCTTTCAAAATATGTGTGGTTTGGGGACTTGTATAGAAGCTAGGTAACCATCAGACTATATGCTTTTATGGGGAAGGAGGTCTAGCCATCTGAGGGAGCCTTGAAGGCTGGATTTAAACCACGGGAAAATTGGAATGGGGAAAGAGTCTGACGTTTTCTCCTACTGCTATACTCCCTGACCATGGGCCATGCTGACAGGCATCTGAGATTTCTCATTCCATTTGAGACACATTTCTGCTTTGAAAGCAGTTTGATCGTACTGCAGAGATTCTTAGGCAACATGACACTACCCTTGTGCTCATGTCATCTTCAGAGGCCTGCTTCTTGGTTCCACAAGAGGTTTCCAGGGGTTCTGCGAGATATTGAGATTGGGGAAAAAAACTTCTTTTTTTTTTGAGTTGTAGATATAAAAAAATTTAGGCAGGGTTCCCTGCGACCTCAAAATTGTTTCAGGAGTTCCACCAGGGTAAAAAGGTTGAGAAAGGCTTCCCAAACAGTGGGTAGCGAACAGGGAAAGATTCTTCTTAGTGGTGGTGCTCCTGCAGTAGTCTCTGCGTGGAGGTTGCCTTTTGCATACTCAAATGTTCCCTTAAAGCCTCTTCCCCAGACATTTTAATTGAGTTTTGCCTCCCAATAGATTGTGTTTTATGCTACTATACTGTTGGCTATTTTTTATTTTATTGCTGTCATTTCATTGTATTCATGTTGCCATTTTGTTATTTCATTGTATTTTTGGAAGCCACACACACACATATCTGTGAGATGCAGGGGATGAAAACTTTGTATATGGCTTCTGTATGATTTAATGCATCAACATTTCTTGCCTTCTCCATGTTGTCACCCAAATTATTGTCACTCAGTTCTGATCTGAGTTCATTGTTTCAAAGGTTACACACAAGAGGAGAAGCTAGAAATTGCACATCGCCATTTAATTCCAAAGCAACTTGAACAGCATGGCCTAACTCCTCAGCAAATTCAGATCCCCCAAGAAACAACTCTGGCAATCATCACTCGGTAAAAATTTTTGCTACACCTAAATTCTGTACTGAATTTTTATATCTGCCCAGGAAATCTATTTCAAGCAAAGTCCATTGAAAACTGTGAGTTTTCTAAAACCAGGATTAAGGGAGTATTCCCCGAGTATGGTGCGGATAGGGCTGTACATCATGTGGCATTATCGCACCAGATTCGGAGGAAAAGCTACGCATTGTGTGGCATTATCAGGCCAGATTTGGGGAGGATTTGGGGGTTTTCACTAGTGTAGACAAGCCCTGAGAGAGAAGGGAGATTCAAACTCTCAGAGAGAGGGAGAGCTTCTTATCACCCTAGTTGCATCTTTGTTTGCCTTTAGGCTTAAGTCAACTTGGACTGAGTACAATGAAACTATGAAGTATGGGCTTTAAAACAAGCTAGTACATATATAGTATAGTTTAATAAATGTGTATAAGTGGATGACAAGCCCAGTTATTACAGTCGTTTGTAATAACACAATAACATCTTTTTCAAACACAATTCATTACATACAGTGACACAACAAATCATTTTTTCTTCTTGGGGTAGATGCTAAAATGTGGATACTGTTTCCTTGTAGCCATCAGAGGCCCTTTACATGCATATTTTTTTGCATTTTCAATAATCCTCAGCAATTTGCTCACCAAACTTAGAAATATGTCTGGTGTAGCTAATAAAACTCATAGATTAAATCCAGGCTTTCTAGTCCATGTCTGTTTAGATGCATGCTAAAAGGATAACCTTGGCTGCTGCTTTGTGCTAGATACACCCGGGAGGCAGGAGTCCGCTCCTTGGATCGCAAATTTGGAGCCATTTGCCGAGCAGTTGCCGTGAAAGTGGCAGAAGGCCAGCATAAGGAGACAAAGCCAGACCGCTCTGAAGTGACAGAAGGAGGAGGTTTGTGTGTCTTTTATATCCTTCTGCTGATTGCCAGCTCTCTGGCTTCGAAGGCTGTCCAAGAAGGGGGCCATTGCCGTATTTGTGGTTTTAGATTTGCATTTGTTTTGTCCTTCACTGAAATAAATACACAGAGTTTCACTTCTGCCATTCCTCTCCCTTCAAGAGCAATATCTGCACCACATTCATTTGGGGTGGGGGGAGAAACCGTAACAGTTGGTTGTTGGTTGAAGATAGATACACGATGAGGATGGAATTGCTGAACTCAGTTTTTGCCCTATGAAGCTGTGAGTTGCCATAGCATACACAAGAGGCTCCCAGCTCCCTGTGTCTTATTATTCTCCCCCTTAGTAACAACTACCTTCAGAAGTAAGCAATTGGTCACAAAGAAGAAGTGACCCTAGAGGTTGCCACACAGTTACTGAACTCCTTTTGCCTGGATATTGCATGAATCTGAGCATTGCCAGTGCCACTTGAGCAGATGATGGAAACGTTACTTTTTTTTTTAACTGCATCTCTCAGACATTATGGCCGTTTTCTAAGCTCTGTTTTTTGGGTGTTAGTGCAACACTGGAGATTCTGTGGTTTGGAGCAGTTAATGTCCTGGATTCTGTGGCATGACCACTGTGGCTCCAGTGTTACAGGCAGCATCAGCCATGATGTACTTCCAGTGGCAGAAGTATCCCCAAGCAGTGTCACCAAATGATTTCTTGTAATGTGACTACTCAAATGATCTCTGCTTAGAATGGGACTGGGGAACCTTTGCCCCAACAGATGTTGGAGAACCTTTAGCCCCTGCTAGCATAGGTCTATGGTAAGGGATTATGGGAGTTGTACTCTAAAATATCTGGAGGGTCAGTTGTCCCCTTTTCTGGTTTAGAGTACTGAAAGTGGCAAGGAGACATGCTAAGTAACAATAGACTTTCTTTATCTGTGGGGCCAGTCTTTCTTGCTATTATGATATTTACATTCAGATTTTTAAAAAATAGCTTGCAGGGAAGCATACATGCGCCCTTCTTAAGAATAAAATCTTCAGTATTACAATTGGATATGCATTCCATAAACTTCCTACATACAAATTATAATCTGGGATCACTAATGATTCAGATAGCCCTATGTTGGCTGGCAGACGTACTATGACTAATTAGCACTAATTTCTTGTCTGGATGGAAAACTGGAAGGCGTTTTGGAGAACTATTCAGCATTCTGTCTGCTACAGAGGTTTCAGAATATTTTCACAGAGATTTGTATAATGTGGGAGAACCTTAAAACCTGCCCTTTCATGGTATTTTCAGGGTTCTTTAAGTGAACATGCACACACACACTAATTGGTAGCAAAGTTGCGGGTACATTGCTTGCTAATTGTGGACCTTGTGACAATGTATTTTTTTCAGATCAGAGAACTGGTGTCCACACAAGTCTGTCTGCCTGCCTTTCTCCCTCCCTGTCCAGCATTAGAGATAAGCTGAAATTGTTCATCTATATCATTTTAACTAATGTACTTTTTATATCCTCACATGACAAGTGAGGTCAAATGTTGACACCTTCCTGTGTCAGAATTCACTGTTGTTTCAAAAAGCATATGGCTGAAGCCCTGATGCATTTAAAAAATCATTTTTTCTCTGATCTGCACATATGTGGTTAGGGTTTAGTACTCTAAGGAAAGATACCCTTAGCAAAGAAGTACAGTTAGGTCTGGGAATAACTGGACACTGACACAAGTTTTGTTATTTTGGCTGTTTACCAAAATAAATCCAGGTTACAGATAAATAATGAATATGGGCTTAAAGTGCAGTCTCTCAGCTTTAATTTGAGGGTATTCATATCCAAATTGGAGGAAGGGTTTAGGAATTGGAGCTCTTTAATATGTAGCCTCCTCTTTTTCTTTCTTTTTTTTAAAAAAATTAAATATATTTTATTAATTTTATAATCATACATTATAATATCCAAACAATACTTATTTAGTATAACACATAAAATTACCATAAACATCACAATTTTCTATTAACTAATTTCAAAAGTTAACATAAATTCTTTACTATAATTCTTTTCATGAATATTACTTCCCCTACCCCCGCCACCTCTGTGCTCCCCTTCACTGGAGCCATTATCCCTTACCTAATCTTTCCAGAATCTCATTTCTTCCTGTGGAGGTAACTGTGGAGGATGGGAGCCTCATCTTTTTCAAGGGACCAAAAGTAATTGGACAGTTGACTCAAAAGCTGTTTCATGGAGAGATGCGGGTTATTCCTTCATTCGTTCTTCATCAATTAAACAGATAAAAGGTCTAGAGTTGATTCCAGGTGTGGCATTCACATTTGGAAGCTGCTGCTGTGAATCTACAACATGCAGTCAAAGGAGATCTCAGTGCAAGTGGAACAAGACATCCTTAGGCTGCAAAAAAAAAAAAAAAATCAATAAAAAAAATCAGAGTGATAGCAGGAACATTAGGAGTGGCCAAATCAACAGTTTAGTACATTCTGAGAAAAAAAGAACGCACTGGTGAACTCTGAACACAAAAAGGCCTGGACATCCACGGAAGACAACAGTGGTGGATGATTGTAGGATCCTTTCCATGGTATATACTGTAGCTATGACCATGTAACTATTTCCACCTACCCAAAGCAACTTTGGTCTTGTATTAGTCAATACTGCATAACCAGACTTTTTTAAAAAAATCAACAGCTTGCAGTATGGAAGGGGTGGGTAGAAGGCAGAGATTGGCTGGTAGATCTCTGACTATTTTGAAGTAGATCAACAAGAGGCAGACAGTGCAGTTGCACTGAAGTTTTTCTGGCAGGCTTCGCATAGGCAACTGGTTGGCCCCTTTGTAAACAGAATGTGAGATGAGATATTCATAGAATCATAGAATTGTAGAGCAATCCAGCCTCTGTTTAAAGACCTCCGAGGAAGGAAACCCCACCATGCTCCGAGGGAGTACGTTCCACTGCCGAACAGCTGTCTAATCCAGTATGGTCTTCCTATGTTCACCCACTGTTTTACACTTGGCTTGTTGGTGGATATCCAAGTTGTCCCTTTACATTCGCTGGTGTTTGGTTCCAGGACCCCCCGTGAATACCTAAATCTGTGAATACTCAAGTCGCATTATATGCAGTGGCATAGCAAAATGGTGTCCCTTATATAAGATGGCAAAATCAAGGTTTGCTTTTTGGATTATTATTTTTTTTAGAATATTTTCAAGCTGTGAATACTTGAATCCATGAATGCCAAATCCGTGAATGTGGAGGGACAACTGTAGATCTCAAAAGTCTGCCTACCCTTATAGAGTGGCATTAGGAGGGGCAGAAAAGTTGTTGTTTTTGTTTTTAAACCCATTGTGCATGTGAAAGCACTTGGTTGTGCTTTTATATGGTAGAAAGGATTGCTCATCCGGTCAGGTAACGCACATCCCCTGGTCACACAGCAAGAAAGAGAGAGGTGAAGAGGAAGAGAGTGGCAGCTTTAGTGGAGCAAGCAGTAGTAGCATGAGAAACATGGGTATGACAGAAAGAGAGGAAGAAGGAGGAAGGAAGGAAGGAAGATGAAATGACAGTGAAGTAGGGGAGAGTGAAGACGGTGAATTATCCCACCCACTAAAACAGCTTGAAAGTGTTACTGTTTGGACTACAACCCTCAGAGTCTTCAAACCAGGATTAGGGGTGGAGAAAGACAAGGTGTCACAGACCTGGGGCCTATCCCAAGTGCTATAGTTTTGGTGACATTGCCTAGTGGCCATGCTGGTTGGGGATTCTGGGAGTTGTAGCCCAAAAGTAATACAGTGGGCCCTTGGTGTCCACTAGGGTTTGGTTCCAGGACCCACATGGATACCAAAATCCGTGGATGCTGAAGTCCCATTACATACAGTGGCATAATAAAATGGTGGCCTTTATATAAAATGGCAAAATAAGGGTTTGCTTCTTGGAATTAATTTTTTGGGGAATATTTTCAAGCCATGGATGATGGAATCCATGGATACCAAATCCATGGATACAGAGGACCAATTGCATTTCCAAGTTGTATCCACTAGTGCCTGTATGTGCATGTGTGTGTATGCACACACACACTACATCAAACATCTAGTTGCATGTACTTCTTGCAGTTCCACTTGATACAGAAGGTTCCTCTCCAAGAACATCCTAAAACATTTCTGCATTTAGTGCTGTTAATCCAATTTATATAATAGCTCCCCCGAGTCTCTCTGATTTAGATATAACACTTTAGTTTTTTAGGTTTATCCGCGGAACGATCTGAAAGCCCTTCCCTTCACATGATGCACTCACTTGTTTACTATTACATGCAGAACAAAAGAGTGGCTGTCTTCAGCATACCAGTGAATCCAGCAAAGAAGTTATTTACAGTGTTAAAATTAGAGCTGGAAATTGCTGCCAGCTAGGAAAGTAATAGGGATCTGAATGCTTCCAAATGGTGTAAAACTCAAGGTTTTTGTTTTTCTGGAGGAAACCCAGAAGTATTGAGCTGTGAACAGTTATCTTTGTGTGGCCTAAATTGGCAGCAGGCAAAACAGTGCATAATAAAAGGGAACCTGACAAGACAGGGAGGGGCTCACTCTTCAGCTTGTGCTGGCATTCAGCATTGCCATCTTCTCAAAAGGCAAAGGGTTTTATTTTGGAAAAAATAAGAGAGGAGGAGGAGGGCAAATGTCTCGAAAGCATGCAAGCTGCACTTGTACAGGGTGGTAGTGAATCAAGCTGCTTGGAGTAATCAAGTGCAGGCCTGTCTGGTTATAAGCCATCAAGCTGAAGGGAGCCCACCAAGCACGTATTGTCACTTGTCACATCCTTGCCAACTTGCTGGTTTCTTCAGTTGCTGGCTGGGCAGCAAGGGAACCCCAGAAGTTTATTGAGCCATCAGTGGCCTGTTCTGTGTAGCTGGCAGATCCCTGCATCTTGAATCACAGGTTGCAGAGGGTCTCATTGGAGTTTATGGCAGAATGGGACTCTTAAGATATTATATGTACTGAACCTTCCCATACATTGTAAAGGCCATTGGCTAAATACAATAAAGTTGTTGATTATGATGATGATACCTAGCCTTCAGTATCCAGACCAACACAGAAGGCATTCAAAAATGTAGCTGTGTTAGTCGGTATCAGTATGCAAAGTGATCTTGTAGCACTTTTGAGACTGAGAGAAAGAAGTTTGTAGCATAGGCTTTCCTAGACTCAGTCTACTTCATCAGCATCCAATGATGATGGAGTCAATAAAAATTTGTGCTCCAAACTTTTTTCTTTCAGTTGGTCTAAAAGATGCTCCGTTCCCTTTGAATGAACACAGAGGATGGGTTTAACATGTAGTGCTTTTCTTGTCCTTAGCCTTCAAGGCAAGTGCGAGAAATAGAGATGGGAGGGAGATCAGACAACTGGCATGTTTTAAGTTGTGATAGGCAAGACCTTAGAATATCCTAAATGGTTTGGTCCACTTAAATATAATTTGCGTGCAGGGAATAATTTCACAAATTATTCACGGGGATTCTTGCCTTTGTGGAAAAACATGAATCTCCATTCTAAGCAAAACTGCCTTCTGAGTTACTGTTGCTGTTGTGTGCCTTCAAGTCATTTCCAATTTATGGCGACCCTAAGGCGACCCTATCATGGGTTTTTTGGGGCAAGATTTGTTCAGAGGTGGGGGTTTGCCTTTGCCTTCCTCTGAGGCTGAGAGAGTGTGACTTGCCCAAGGTCACCCAGTGGTTTTCCATGGCCAAGCCAGGATTTGAGCCCTCCAGCATCATAGACCAGTACTCAGACCACTACATCATGCTGGCTCCTTTGGAGTTATACTCTTCCTGAGTTATATACCATGCTTAATAATTCACACTGCTTCATAGTAAGTTTTTGCCCCAAGTGTAGTCAAGTTCAGCTAAAATGTGAAGTTTTATGAGCAGTGTATAAAATCCTGGGGTCTCATTCTTTTTAAATTATTGAATTCATTTGTTTGCATAACAAGCATGTGACTTGAAAACACCTGGATTTTTAACAAGTAGTAGCCAGTCTCACTTGCATTTTATTTTGTTTTGTTTTAATTTGCCTGCCTTCCTCTTCTAAAGAGCACAGAGTTCAGCTTCAGCCAATCTTTTGGCAGGAACCTTAACAAAAATCTGATGAGGGCAAATCCCAAGGTGATATGGCTGGAGGCAGCTGTAAGCTTTGAATAAAACTACACTGTGGTTAATACACTTAAAGGAATGTCAGCAAAAATGTAGAGCTGAGGCTAGGCCCCAGATCTCTGGCACCTTCTCTTTCTCCTCCCCCAAATTCTCCCCCTCCCTCTTATAGAGACTAAAATCTAGTGTCAACAATCCACTGGAAAGTTCTCCCACACAAGACCCCTTTAAAAGTTGAGTAAGAACAGGATATTCTAGTAGATTGTGTCCCAAATGTTCTGCGAAAAGGGACAATACCTCCACCCAGTCATCAGATTGCAGCCCAATACAATACATGTTTGTTTTGAAGTACTGGAAAAACTGTTCCATGGGATTTCTTGCAGAAAGCTGCCTAGACTTCAGAAAAGTTGCTATTTTGGGATATAGGTCCCAGAAATCCCTAGGCCATGCTGGCTTGGAGATTCCAAGAATTGTAATCCAAAAGAAGTAAATTTTCTGAGCTCTGATTCAGATGATTTGTCCATTTAGCTTGGTACTGTCTACTCTGATGGGTAGTGCTTTCTAGGGAAAGCTCTTTCCCATTGCAGTTAGCTCTCCAAGGGATTCAACCAACCAGAGTTCAAAAATATTCAAAAAATATTAATTCCAAAAAAGCAAAACTTGTTGTTTTACTACACCTTTGTATATAATGGGACTTTAGCATCCATGGATTTTGGTATCTAGGGGGGGTCCTGGAACCAAACCCCAGCAGATACTGAAGGGCCACTGTACTTGCTAAGTGATCCTTTTAACTGGAGATGCTAGAGATCAAACCTGGACATTTCTTCATGTAAGCATCTACTGCTAAATTGTAGTCCCTTTGCTCCCACTAAGTTTGCATAGGCTTCCAGAATTGGTCTCTTCTCTTTTTTTTCCCCCCTGAAAAAAAAAAGTTTGTTTGTTGTTCCAGCTTTTTAAGTGCATTGACTGCATGAGTTCAGGTTCTGCCTCACATAAGGGCAGATAACAGAAAGTAAATTTGAACACATTGAAATATCTTTTTTTTTTAATGACTTTTAGGGCGGTGTGCATTGTCTGACACAGTCTGGGCTAAGGCACGTTCTGACCAGAAGCAATTTCCAGCAACACTAACAGTGTTCTGAAAATACATCGAATTTGTTTAATTCAAATTATTCAGGTCTAGCCAGAGATTGGGAAAATATACTTTTTTAAAAAAAAAAAGTTTGGCTAGAACGCTGTTGGTTAATATTCAGTACCTCCTTGTGCAACTCTCCTTGGCTGAGTGCATAATAATACCAGGGGGCTGCTGGCCACTGGTTAGATTCAGGACTGGCCTGGACTTGTTTTCAGCTGCCCTTGAGCACCTGAAGAACATGCAGCTTCACACTGGAGGTGGAGGCTGTTCCTTCTTCCCTGGGTACACAAGAGTAGACAAAACATGCCCAAGCAGACACACACAGCCTATCAGTGGTCAGGACAGAGCTGTCCCAGGGGCCTCCCCACCTCCCACACTGCTGTTGTGCACCCAGAGAAGAAATGGAGAATAAGGAGCAGCTTCCACCCTGGGCAATGGCGTAAGTACACTGGCAGAGACCTATGCTCCACCAGCAAACATAATGGATCTCAGTCTAGTGTTCCCAGAATCCCCCAGCTATAATAAAAAAGAACATTTTTCAATCTCTGAGTCCAGCCAGCTCTCTGATGCAGATGGGAGGCTTCTCAAAGCTCTATAGATACCACTTTAGCAAGCTGTTAGTCATCATCTCTTCATTTGGATGAAAAGGAAAACTAGTGAGTGGAAGATTTCCTGCTTGTTTACTTACCGAAGCTAAACCAAAAGATTTGTTCGCCTCTCAACTTATTAGGTCAGGATACACTTAAATGAATGTGGATTGTTCTCTCTAGAAACAGCCACCAGAAGGTTATTCATGAATAAATGTAAGGTCTTTTTTTTTAATCTTAAAAGAGTGCAGAGAGCATATTGCAGAAGATGCAAAGCCAGATTCCATCAGTGATACTGCTGACCTTGCTCTGCCGCCTGAAATGCCCATTTTAATTGACTTCCATGCCCTGAAAGACATTCTTGGGCCACCAATGTATGAACTGGAGGTAATGATCTTTATTGTTATTTATTCCCATAGGTTTCTATTTTCTTTGCCTTGTGACTTGTATGGATGATTTTATTAATGTTTTGTTTTTCAGAAAGACCAGGTTGGGAAACAACTCATGAAGTGACTCCCTCTCATTTGTATCTTGAAATTCAGATTTGTCTAAAGGTGTTAACATGTGCACTTAATTATTTGAGGAGCTTGTTGCTTAAACCAGCAGTGGGCACATTGCAATCCTTCCAGTTTTATTGAACTGCATATCCTATCATCAGCCCTAGCCAACGTAGCCAGTGGTGAGAGACCATGGGAGCTGGATTTCAAAAACATCTGGAGAGCCACAACTTATCTGCCCCAGGCTTTAACCAAACTGTGGTGTTACGACACAAATGGACACCACTGATTCAGTTGTCTATTCTGCTGCCAAAGGGTGTTGCGCAGCCATACTGAGCAGTTCGACAATCCATGTAGAACTTGATGTTGAATTATGCCACACCATGTCTTCTCATGTTTCAGTCAAAGGCAGTGTTACAGTTCTTGGTCCCTGAATATGTTTGAAAACACTGCCTGCTTGCCTTCAATGGCTGGAGGGGGTGGGAGTGGTGATGATGGTTTGATACCTAAGCATCCCCCACATTTATTGGATGTGGACTGTGCTATACTCTCCTATTATCTCTCCCATCTTTGGAGCAGTTCACTGGCATAATGATAGGTCAGGAACCATCCAGAACTCCCTGTAGCTTACCTCCTTTCAGTTGCACTACTAGAGTATCTTCATGGGGATTAACATACATAATTCACATTGTACCACATCCCAGCAGAATTAGATGCTGGCAGATAGGAGACTAGTTTAGCAACCTAATCCAGGTAGCCTATAGCATTTTATCATTTAGTATTCATTTGCCAGTTTCTTTTCTCTGTTCATCATCAGCATGTGTTCAAACGATAGGAATATTAGAACTGTTGTTGGCTCATGGTTCTAAAGCAGGAATGGAATTAAGCAGGCTGCATGTGGCTCTTCCATGGCTCTTAGAGAGGTCCTGTATGGCCTTTGGCCCCTTGGATCCCAATTTATTCCATGTATGTGTCTTCAAGTCAACTTTTGACTTATGGAAATCCCATGAATTTCACAGGGTTCTTTCTCTTAGGCAAGGAATACTAAGGGGTGGTTTGCTGTTGCCTTCCTCTAAAATGTAGACTACAGCACTTGGTATTCCTTGGTGGTCTCCCATCCAAGTACTAACCAGGGCTAACTCTGCTTAGCTTCCAAGATCAGACAGGATCTGGTGCTTTTAGAGTATATAGGCACTCAGTTTATGTTCTTAAGTAGGCTCAGGAAGCCTGTAAATGTTGTATCTGGAGGAGGTGCACCCTAAATCCTCAAAAAATAACTGAAAGTGACTGGAAATGAATCCTTGTTGTCAATGGCAGCCCATTGTGTTTTTGGAAGAGCCAAATATAGCCCTCCAATCTTTGGAGGATGCCCATCCCTGTTCAAAAAGATAATTTGCTGGGTCTCACAATCAGTGGAACAGAAATTCTATTGTCGCAGTGACTTAATGGTATGTGATGGGCACATACCATTGGCCATAAACTAGGATGGGAAATCTATGGTCAGACTTCTGCAAGCCATCATTTCAGACCTATGGCAAAAGTGATCTATCATTTCCATAGCAACCCAGTGTGGAATAAACAAGAGGGGTGGAGAAAGGAAAGAGGACTGCAGAAACAGAGGGTAAAGGAGGAAATCCCACACATTTTGACTTTAGCATGTCAAGGTGGACTTTGAAGGGAAGGAGTAGGTCTGCTTCCTCCCATTCCCGTTACTGTAGTTAATGAATAATTAGTAGCCTTGTTCCCTCTAGATTGTACGAATGAAGGAGGGGGAGTAAGTCTAGGGACAAAAGTGAAACCTGTGTGTGTGTGTAGAATAAACTCTCCAGTAGTTCAGAATATACAGTCGTCCCTCCACATTCGCAGGGGTTACGTTCTTGAGACCCCTGCGAATGTGGAAAAACCGTGAATAACAACTGCTCCCACGGCCCCACCCCAGAGGGAGGGAGGCCACGGGACGGTGTCTGGCCAGCCTGGCTGGCCTCTCCGCAAGCCTTCCTGAGGGGACTTCAGGCCTTAGAATACCTGGAGCCCGCTAAGGAAGGCCAGGGACGGCAGCGGGCGGGCGGGCGAGTAAGTGGGCGGGCGGGTAGGGAGGAGGCTGCGCTGCCTCTCCCTGGTCTTCCTAAGCGGACGCCGGAGCTTTGGAACCCCGGAGCCTGCTTAGGAAGGCTGGAGATGGCAGTGGGCAGGCGGGTGAGTAAGCAGGCGGGTGGGTGGAGAGGAGGCTGTGCTGCCTCTCACCGGCCTTCCTAAGTGGACGCCAGGGCTTTGGAACCCTGGAGCCCGCTTAGGAAGGCCGGAGACGGCAGCGGGCGGGAGGGTGGGTGAGTAGGTGGGCGGGTGGGTGGGGAGGAGGCTGTGCTGCCTCTCACTGGCCTTCCTAAGCGGACACTGGGGCTTTGGAGCCCCGGAGCCCACTTAGGAAGGCTGGAGACAGCAGCGGGCGGGCGGTGAGTAGGTGGGTGGGGAGGAGGCTGCGCTGCCTCTCCCAGGTCTTCCTAAGCAGACGCCGGGCCTTTGGATCCCTGGAGCCTGCTTAGGAAGGCCAGGGACAGCAGCGGGTGGGCAGGTGAGTAGGCGGGCGGGCGGGTAGGAGGCTGCGCTGCCTCTCCCTGGCCTTCCTAAGCAGACACTGGGGCTTTGAAGCCCCAGAGCCCACTTAAAAAGGCTGGGGAAGGCAGCAGGCGGGTGGCTGCCTTCCTCTCCCCAGCCTTCCTGAGTGGACGCCGGGGCTTAGAAGCCTTGGAGTCCCCTCAGGAAGGCCGGGGAAGGCAGTGGGCGGGTGGGGAGGAGGCTTTCTGAGCGGACTCCGGGGCTTTGGAGTCCCGGAGCCTGCTTAGGAAGGCCGGGGAAGGCAGCGGGTGGGCGGGAGGGCAGCTGCCCAGCCTCTCCCCGGCCTTCCTGAGGGAACTCCGGATCTTAGAAGCCTCGGAGTCCCCTCAGGAAGGCCGGGGAAGGCGGAGGGAGGGAGGGAGGCTGCCCCCCCCCGCCCCACCCACCTTCCTGAGCAGACTCCGGGGCTTTGAAGCCCTGGAGCCGCCTCTGGAATGCCGGTGAAGGCACAGGCAGAAGGTTGCCCTGCCTCTCGGCAGCCTTCCCTAAGGGGCTGGGGCTAAACAGCGAATAATCAAAACCGCGAGTGTGAAAGCTGCGAATGTGGAGGGGCAACTGTACAATTTTTTGTAACCACTTTCAAGTGGACACAACCTGAATGTGGCCAGTGGATGACTAGGATTCCTGGATACATCTTGTTGAAGAAGCGGGGCTTTGGTGTGCTTGAAACAGCTTCTTTATTCTTAGCAGCCATTGCCCTGCTCTCCAGACTCCAGCTTCCATTTTGGGGAAAGACATTCCAGATTGGTTCCATTTGTTTTTCTTTTCTGCAGCAGGGCCTCTCGCTCGCCTTTCTCCTTAGCTCTAAGAGCTTCACCTCTGACCTTCCGTCTGCCATCAATAACTAGTTGGAAATCTAGACCCTGCAAAGGCAATTTGCATGTCAGCGCTTAGCTCAGGCAGGCTCCACTTGAGGAGAAATTGAAAGCATGAAGTAATTGAATTGATTGGCCTTTTGGGAGGGCCTTTTCAAATAAAGTATTTTAATTAATAAATAAGTACATGAGGCCATATAATTTTGTAAGCATGCTTTGTGCAGATGTTCAAAAGTCACTGTATGATATAGAAGCAAAATGTGCTCTATTAAGGAGGCAAATAGTGGCTTACTTTACATTGATACACATGGTGGGAATTCTCTGATAGAAGGATTCTGACAGTGGTCAGAGAATCTGTTGGGCTATTAGTGGCCATGAGCAAAACAGCAGGACTCTCAACAGCCTGTACACCTTGCTTGAAAAATTCTGTTTTAGTATTACAGTAATGGACTGTCTTGAACATTAAAAGACAAGTCATTGAAAAATATGGGGGCTAATGCCTCAACTAAAAAGGTGGGGAAAGGACTGTGGGAGATCAATATTAACATTAAAAAGCAATGCTAACAGCTTCTCTGCTGTAAGAATAGATATGTAAAATTTAAACGTTTCATGTTTAAGCAGGAGAATAGTCATGGGTATAAGCTTCGCCATCAGTGTAAAAGAAGTAGCTTGAAATCCACAAAATGTCATGCTAAAATTGTAAAGCTGATGCTAGAGACCTCCCTCATTTTCCGTTTTTATGCTAAAAGTAACACAACTAGTTCTTTGTAACTATTTTACATGAAGCATTTCTTGCATCTGTCCATAAAATGATGGTTCTACATAAATCTTTGCCCAGTAACAAGCACCAGCTAAACTCACTTTTGAGATTTTCCACTGTAATCGTCTGAAGAAAAGGAATGTTCCTGGGCACATACCCTGAACAGCCATGAATGTGGACTGTTTCTGATAGATTTCTTTCATACCTAATATGATCCTATGCAGTTTCTGTTGTTAATTCATTGGCTGGAGGTTTTTTTCTGATACATTCTGTGCAATATGGAACTTAGAGCAGGTTTACCTTTTTAAACATATACATGGCATGCTGCATCTGACAGCATTCCCCTGTAAATCTACAAAAGTACAGGTTTTCATCTTCTTTTGTATGTGGCTGCCATAGGAAAAAGAAGACATACTGTAGTTCCCCCCCCCCCGCAAAAAAAAAGTAGGCTGCAAGTTACAGGTTGGGATTAAAAGCAAGTCTAAAAAGGCTGAAGATAGAAAACTTCAGTTAATTAGCTGATAATCAGTGTTGCTGATATCTTTTTAACTATTCTTGGCAACTGACAACAGATACTAAAGAAATATAATTTTGGAAAATGACTTCTGGAATGTGTTAGTTACTAATAGCTGAAATACATCTGCCACCAGAATGTGCTTTAAAGCTACTAATAGGCATTCCTTTGTGAGCTGGGCCATGATTCCCAGGAAAAACCGAAATGTCACCTGCTGCCCATCCTATTTCTGGAACAGGTTTGCAGTGCTTTCTGCTGGAAAGCAATAATATATGATGGGATTAGCATTTGGTACTGAGATTGTGCTGTTTAGGCTTATTTTCTGTAACCCACTCATGCACTTTCATTCTTCATCACAGCAGCCCTATGAGATGGGTCAAGTACTGTCTTCTAAAGCAAAGGAAACATGTTGGTCCCAGATTGCCCAAGGCCATTCCTTGAGAATATGACGGAGTCTCCCACATTATGAACCAGTGAATTTTGCAACTTGCGCATTCTGGAAATGCATCTGGCTGGGCCTTCCCATTATATCAAAGTCACCAAGACAGGAATAATTTGGTTGTTAGAAGTAGTACTGTAGTTTCAAGGTGACAGTATTTGTTTTAACATTTTTTTGTGCCTAGAGTCAGCCCATAGTTTGGAGGACCCCCCCTCCCCTCCTTCAGCCAGGATGGCCAGTGGTAATGGTATCTTGGCAGGCAAATCTCAGAAGTACAGCACACACACACCCCAAACAGCAACATTTCCATATTCTAGTTCCTTCCCATGAAAATCTTGTCATTTGTTTTTCCTCTCAGGTGTCTGAGAGACTGAATCAACCAGGTGTAGCAATCGGCTTGGCGTGGACTCCCTTAGGTGGAGAGATCATGTTTGTAGAAGCCAGTCGTATGGATGGGGAAGGCCAGCTCACTTTGACTGGGCAGCTGGGCGATGTCATGAAAGAATCAGCACATCTTGCAATCAGCTGGCTACGCAGCAATGCAAAGAAATACCAGCTGACAAATGGTACGTGGAACAGCGCAGGCAGAGACAGCTGGCGTGAGCCTCACACCATAGGTCAGCGGACTTTCAACCACCACCAGATTTTGCTGCCTGCCTAAGACTGCGGTGATAGAGGACTTGGCAGCCACAGAACACCTTTGATTGAACACATTTAGCTGGATAAGCACTTAAGAATATTTCAAAAAACTAAAAAAAAAATTACTCAGCAGATCCCTTAAACAGAACAACTTAATAGTCAAGCTGTCTAATCAATTCATTGGTAAATTATGAGTAGCACTGCATCAGCACATTTGGGGTGTATTTGAACTGAGAATTTTCTTTGAAGACTAAAACGAGTTTAGCAGTATATCGATGCAGGTGTCTGCCCTCTTTTCTTCCCCATTTCCATCCCCCTCTTTCCTTTTGTCATCACAAATCTTCCTTCAAACTGATCACTTCCAAATGCAACCAGTGTTTGGAATGCAAGTCTTCCAGTGGGGTGGTTTTATTTATTTATTTTTGGAACAAAAGGCCAGAAACACCATAGGTTTGAAATTTCCATGCTGAATCCCCCTACCCTTCTCTTTCTTAAAGCTTCTGGAAGTTTTGATCTCCTTGACAACACAGACATCCATCTGCACTTCCCAGCTGGAGCTGTCACAAAAGATGGACCATCTGCTGGCGTTACCATAGTAACCTGCCTTGCCTCACTTTTCAGTGGGCGGCTCGTGCGCTCAGATGTAGCCATGACAGGAGAAATTACACTAAGAGGCCTTGTTCTTCCAGTAAGTATTGTTTGAAGAGAATGATATTATTAAACCTTTCTTCACTTTTCTTCCCTCACCCCCCCCCCAGCCTTTTTAATACCAGCTTCCATTTGGTCTTTATTTTAAGCCACACATCCAGGTTTGCTACATTTCACTGCTAGAAGTCCTTCTGTACAGTCTTCCAGTATAGTTAAGCAGATTCCTACCAGATTGACAGCACAGACTTGATTTTTTAAAAAAATCTGCTTTGCATTAGAGTAAGCTAGTAATCTGCCAGGGGCAACATTTCCAAGAGAAGAGAAGACGATAGAATTGTAATTTCTTAGAAAATGTCTTAATTTTGTCAGAATTTTGTCAGATGCTACCTAATTGAAATGGTGGCTGTACCATTACTTTGTTCTCAGGGAGTTGCTAAAACAGTTCTTTAGCAGATTCAGGCAGTTTGCTTTCTTCCATCTTAATGACAGCTAGTAACATCCCAGATCTTTTTTCATAAATATTGCTGTCAAGAATTGGAAGTGCTTAACTGTAATTGTCTAAACTGCCTTATTGCAAAGTGTCTCTTCCCAACATGAGAATACATTGAAAACCTAAGAGGCAGGACAAAGTGGTCTCAATATTTTCTTAGTGACGAAGTGTAGCATATGGAGGGTGGCTTTAGCTATAGTGGGAATTCTGCCACGTACATATGGATTACATTTAGCCAGCCAATAACTTGCTGTAGGTCAGAGATTCATCTTTCATACAAAGAAACACATGCTTGGTGACAAATAACAGCTTCTTTGCTGTCGCTTTTCTATATTCATTTGCACACCTTACTTTTTCTTTTTGGTATCCCCAAAACCACCTAGCCAGTGCCTACACCAATGGGATGACTGCAGTTGTAGTCCAAAAATGTAGCTTTTCCAGGTTGTTTGTACATAGCGTTAGTCCACTTCCCTGTAGCATCCAGCAGGTTCTTCATTGCAGGCCCTATAGGTATGACTTACAGAGATTAACACAGCTCCCTAAAACCTTGATGGACCACTGTGTTTTAATTTGGGTCTAGGGTAGGGATTGTGTGGCCTTCCAGATACTATGAGACTACAGCTCTCATCAGGCCTAACCTGCAGAGGTGGAGGCTGATGGGAATTGCAGTCCAACAACATCTAGAGGGCTATGTGTTTGCAATCTCTGTTGCACAGTCTCTGTGGTACCCAGTGACTTGGGTTAAAGTTTTACTGCTTTGTAGCAGCTTGTGTGGTCCACTTACCACTTTTCCAGCAGGAGACCTGTATTATTTTCCAGTGTGAGGACAGTTCCAAACTAGTCTTCACTATAGCATTCATTCTGATCAAGCAGACTGACAATCTCTAAAAGTCCCTTGGGATACCAAGGATTCATACATTCCTAGAGTTGGAAGAGACTCCCAAGGGCCATCCAGTCCAACCTCCTGCCGTGCAGGAATACCCAGTCAAAGCACTCCTGACAGATGGCCACCCAGCCTGTGTATAAAAATCTCCAAAGGAGAGACTACCACACTCGAAGGCAGTGCATTCCACTGCCGAACAGCTCTTACTGGATTGCATGCAGAGTCCCAGGTTCAGTTCCTGGTATTTCCAGTTAAAACCAGAGATTGAGCTTATGGTAACAACCTCTGTGTAAGATGTTGAAGAGTTGCTTCCATCCAGAGTAGGCAATCATAACATAGATGGACAGATACATTTCTACTGCCCAAGTACTGTTGTTGCCTGCTAGTAACAAACATGCTGGCATACTGGTACTACTTTACTAGAAGGCCTTCTAGTCTGCTTAATCATGTTCTGTTTTTCCCCTTCTTTCATTTTGTGTATTTTGACAGGTTGGAGGAATTAAGGACAAGGTTCTAGCAGCCCACAGAGCGGGTCTGAAGAAAATTATCATTCCTAAAAGAAATGAGAAGGATCTTGAGGAGATTGCAGCCAATGTACGACAGGATCTGAATTTTGTGATGACAAGCTGCTTGGATGAAGTTCTTAATGCAGCTTTTGATGGGGGATTTTCAGCGAAGACCAGACTTGATCACTTCAATAGTAAACTCTAAGCAGATTGACCGGACTTGCCCAAGGCACCAAATGCAAAGCTGATGCTCGTCTGGCAGCCTGTAAAAAACATGAAAAAGTATAGACGGGGCAATACTGGAACAATGATGCTAGTCATCAGCTTTTTAAAAAAAAGTGGGGAAGTTTTTCTTCATTAGGACTGTTCAAAACCTGCTGTCCTTTCTTATTGGCTCTTATGTGCATTGTTGGGGAACAATCCACAGATAGATTTGAATGTTAAATTCTTGACAGTTGAATCCCCGTTCCTTAGGTATTGAACAGTAGACTTATATGAGGGCAGAATAGTAATATCCAATCACACGAGCCTTATCATGAAAGCACTTGACTGTTAAATTTAATGTGAACCTGATTGTTTTCTCCTTTTCAAAGAGCCTTCTGCAACTACAGAAATTCTCCTGGGTGGAATGTCAGAATTATAAATTGCATTTCTTAAGCTAGTGCCATTCACTTTGGGGTTTTTACCCTAAACAAATGTGCACAGATGAATTGCTTTTATACATGTCTGCTCTAGACATGGTCTTAAAGTATGTTGATTGTAACATAGGACAACTTTGTAACCTGACAGACCACTGCCAAGTGTCCAGAATTAGAGGATTGTATAGATAGTGGAAAATAAAGAGTTCTCCCTTCTTTAGGCAGTGACTGTATAGAAGTCTTCAGTACTTACTACTGTTGATCACCTTCACTGTTTTAAATTAATGTTGCAATGTTGGTTAAGATGGTGGTAGATGAAAAAAATCATTACTTTTCTCTACAATAGATGGTCTGACTAATTTACCATGATTCTAAGGAGATTTTCACACGGGGCCAAAATGCCCCGTTACTGCCCCGCTACCTCCTCTCCCGTTCCTGTCACGGAATAACATAAATCTTTCACACATTCACCTTAAATCCACAGCAGGAACGGGCTCCCCCTCCCCTTGCTGGCCAGCCGTAAATGCAGCCGTCGTAAGGCTGCTTTTACGACCGGCCGTCTGAAACGTTATCACGTTATCACGTGATAATGGCGGATGGTAAATTTAAAAAATAAAGCTTCCCCAAACATAAAATCAGTTCACCAAGCACAAAAACACTCTTTAAATCACATAATCAAAACAGGGAGGGTAAAATAAAGGGTGCCACTTACCTGGATGTCCAGATCGTACCAGGAAGTGCTCAGAATGGACCTCCCCTCCACAGCTGTCATTTCGGAACAGGAACGGGGCTCCTGTTCGCACACCTGTGATTGCGTTATAGTGAGGGAACAGGAGGTCTATTCACGATGAAAAATCATGATTACATTGTTCTGGAACAGTCACGGGAGTAGGATGGATGCAGGACAGAACGGGGTCAACGTCGTCCGAAAGGGAAAACCTTTCCCGACCCTGTTCTGTTCCTGCCACTGGATATATAGCCCGTGTGAAAATCTCCTAGGTGTCTAATTTGGAAACTAGTGCTAGAAAGGCTATATTTATTGCAGAGTTGTGAGTGTTAAACATCAGACTCAAAACAAAGAAACAATAGTATACAAGAGCCAAATTCCCTTTTTTGGTGGGCATAATGGTATGGGTACACATCCTGCACTAATTCACAGAAGTAAATCAGGCCTATCTAGCTGAAAGGAAGAAGTCACTTCTAGTATAAAAAAAGGTGGGGGGAGGCTGTTATGTGCCGTTAGCCTCAAGATGATGCCAGTTGCATTATAGGGGCATATCCCTGACTGATAAAACTTGAGTCCTTAAATGTACAGTTGTCTTTGTAAATCCTATGTAACTAATGCTTATTGCATTTTTTTAAATCCCAACTTTTCTTTAAAACATTCTGTTTCTCCAAAGCCACAACTGAAGGGCCTCTACATGGAGATGGTTATATAGTCACAAACTCTGCACATAATCTTCAGGTTTCTGTCTTCCAGAAGAGTTCCTAACAGACAACTGTCAGTACAACATGGAAAGCACAGTACTTAGAATCATAGAATTGCAGAGTTGGAAGAGACCACGAGGGCCATCCAGTCCAACCCCCTGCCATGCAGGAAATCTTGATCAAAGCATACCCGACAGATGGCCATCCAGCCTCTGTTTAAAGACCTCCAAGGAAGGAGACCCCACCACGCTCCGAGGGAGTGCGTTCCACTGCCGAACAGCTCTTACTGTCAAAAAGTTCCTCCTCATGTTGAGGTGGAATCTCTGTTCCTGGAGCTTGCACCCATTGCTCCGTGTTCCAGTCTCTGGAGCAGCAGAAAACAAGCTTGCTCCATCTTCAGCGTGACATCCCTTCAAATACTTAAACAGGGCTATCATATCGCCTCTTAACCGTCTTTTTTCCAGGCTAAACATACCCAGCTCCCTAAGTCTCTCCTCATAAGGCATCGTTTCCAGACCTTTCACCATTTTAGTTGCCCTTCTCTGGACACGCTCCAATTTGTCAATATCCTTTCTGAATTGTGGTGCCCAGAACTGGACACAGTATTCTAAGTGAGGTCTGACCAAGGCAGAATAGAGTGGCACTATTACTTCCCTTGATCTAGACACTATACTTCTATTGATACAGCCCAAAATCGCATTTTATATCATACTTATACAAGACTATTTCATCCTCATGATCCAGCAATAATGCTGTAAAAATGATGCTTGTTCTATTCCATAAAATGCAGGTTAGATATATAAGTGAGAATATAGCAATATATTGTCTCCTGACACAGGACTCTTATTATCTTGCTGCAATTTTAGTCAGGAGGGACTTGATGTGTAATAGAATGTAGAAAGCTGCCCTGTCAAATCAAGAGTATTGGCCCATCTAATACAGTAGTGTCAACTCTGACTAGCTGGAGCTCTCTAGGATTTCAGGCAGCATTCTTTCCTAGCCCTAACTGGAGAGCTCTTGATTTTCCCATCCAAGTACCGACCAAGCCAAATGCTGCTCAAGTTACAAAAATCAGATGAGATTGCAGGTGTGTTCCAAGTGGTCTGGAGTTCCCAAATACATCAAGGTCAGAATTCTACTGGTAGTCCAAATTAGATCATTAGACTTATTGAATCCATTGTTGAATGATGATTTTCAAACAGAAGGTCATGTTAGTCAGTTTCAGTTTAAAAAGGAAAAGAGGGGAGGAATCCAACAACACCTTTAAGACAATTTAGTAAAGTTTTTGTGAATTTCAGTCCACTTCCTTAAATGCACTGACGGAGCATAATTTTAGAGTCACAGGAATTTTAAGCAGTTACATAGCTGGGAGGTGGGATCCAACTGTAATAGGATACAGAAAGATGCAGATGGTTACACTGGCCATAAAGCTTTGATGACCTGTGTAAGATGAAAGAGGTCTGTCAATGGTGAATCACTTATGCAACTCCCACTGATTCAACAGGTCAGCTTAAGCTGGGATTACCTATTGCATTCAGACCAAATAGTCTAAAACAAGTCCTACAACAAGTCTGTGGGGAAATCTTTCCTAGCATAGTGCATGAAAGGCCTAGCAGTTTTATAATCAACTCCTCCAAAGATATATGGACAGCTCATTTTATCTGAGTGATGCAACTGAACACATGAATAGCACTAGTTAAGTTTATTTACAGTACAAATTGCAAAGTTACACGTATCAGTAGTGCAAACTAGAATATACTGAGTGATTGCTTTTTGCTAAGATGCAAGACTACAGGCATTCCCTACAGACACCCAGTTTACTTTACAAGGTTGGATCATTTTCCACTGGACTTTATTTATTGCTCTTTCAGCTGTTCCTGCCCCCCTGCCTTCCCCCACACCAACCATGCAAGTCTATTCTGGTAATGAATAGCACAGAGCTTCCAAAGTCATAACCTTATCACACCAGGCGGAATTTGATCAATGCAAGATTGCAAGCAATACTGGTGGGGTCAGTTATGCTTAAACAATTTAACACCCACTGTTTTGTCTGTGTACCAACACCTACAGACAGATGCTCCAGCTTGCAAAACTAGACATATTTAAGTAGGCCAGCTGCAGTTCTTTCACCCACTCACAAAATAAGTTTCTGAAATCTTTCCACACAAAAATATGTCTTTTAACATTTGGTGCAGCCCATGTATTTAGCCTGCTTTTAAAAATGAATTTCCAAACATTCCACAAAACCAATTCAACAATATTGTGTACTTAATGATGAGGGACTTTTGTTTTCCTTAATTGTTGTCAAGTGGACTTCAACTTATGGCAACTCTATGAATGAGAGATCTCCTAGTCACCCTATGAACAACAACCCTCTCCTCGAGTCTTACAAATGCAGGGCTATGGCCTCCTTGATTGAGTCTATCCATCTGGAAAGTGGCCTTCCTCTTTTCCTACCGCCTTTTACCTTGCCAAGCATCATTGCCTTTTCTAGCAAGTCAGGTCTTCTCATGATATGTCCAAAGAATGAAAGTCTCAGACACCTTGGTTTCTAGGGACGGTTCAGGCTTGATTTGCTCTAGGACCCATTTATTTTTCTTTTTGGCACTCCATGATATCTGCAGAACTATCCACAGAATTCTCTCTTTTAGACACCTGTTAAGATTGGGCCGGCTTTTGCATGAAATCAACTAAATGCACACCTAATACCACAAACAGTAACACTTTTTTTCATGGATTTCTATCATCTCAGCTATATATGTTCTAGATTGAACTGATTTCCTCTTACAGTACAAGAAGGAACTGCAATAAATGTTGCACTGTAAATGCAGCTTCTAACAGGAATGTTCTTATTCGGCATGCCTGTCAGCCAGCTAGGTGTTGTCTAAGATATTAAAACATGTAAGGGTGGCTCAAGTAAATGGACCATTTCACTCTCCTGCTCCCACAACCTGTTTTCCATTTTTCTTTCCTAGCAGTCATTCTGTAGCTATTGGTTTTGTTTTCATTGGCTTACTGGAAGCAGTGGGAGGTACTTCTTAGATTTAGGTATTTTAGTTACTTCTGCAAAGCTCAGGGATTCCCCCACTCGTGCTGATGCATCCCCCGTGACCTCATTTTGGCTCTAATCTAGAGAAAACTCACCACCTGAGCTTGGTAGCAGAGGAATTTCTCATCAATTATGGATTTCTAGTCCCTGCCTTTCAGAAAATATTCGCAATGCATCTTATGCTGTAAAAAAAAAATTAAAGTTCAATATTAAAGCAGAACAGCTAGAAAAGTTTAATATGGAATCAGCATACACAAATGGTTTGCTGGAACAAAATGCATGTTCAAACACTGTTTAACAGTACAGAGAAGAATCTTGCAGGACCTCCTCTAAAGGGCAGTTCCATAAATGAGGCACCCGGTGTAAGTAAGCCCTCTCACTGGTACCCGCCAAATAATTCTCATTTTAAAGGAAAGCAGAGCCTGAAATGATTACCTTAGGCACTAAGTAATATAGGTTAAGACATCCCTATATTTCCTTTTCTAACAGACTGGGAAAGGTTTTCCAAAAGACAACTTTCTACTCGCATTCCTCCAGATTAGAATATAACACCATTCCTGGTATTATCCCTCCACTCTCTCCTTCCTGTTTAATTTTATCATTCTTGATCCCTGCTCTATTTGCATTTGCCAGTGGGAGACACTTTGGCTCAAATGAAGAGATTCATTCTGCAGCTGATCTTCTCCCTCCTCCACTCCTGCCCTGCAAGCTTTGTGGGAACCCATGTCTTCCCACCCCCACTGCTAAGGAATGCAACCTTTTGTCCTCCTGCTAGCTAGCTTTTTCTGGAGAGTGGTGGAAGACAAAATTCTACAGATGAAACGGGATGCCACACAGTTTGTAAAGTTTCACAGCAAAATGCTTATGGCAGGAAGCAACTGGGCAAGGCAGGAAATGTTAACAGGGAGAAGGGGAGGAGACTATACTTCCTGCTCAAACAGCAGGGCAAGGTCCCTGGCCAACAATACTAGCCATGAGGTTACATCTTCCCTCCACCACAAGTCCAGGGGACAATAGAACAGTGATCTTGAGCCAGGCAGAAAAGGTGTTCTATAGTAGTTCTCAACCTAGGATCCCTAGATGTTTTGGACTTCCAACTCATAGAAGAATTTATAACCAGCACAGCCAATGATGAGGGGTGAGGGAATCTGTAATCCAGTTACATCAGAACACCCACAGCCTAGGAACCCCCAGTTTATAGGAACTGGGTGGAAGACCACTTTGGGTCCCATATGGGAGAAAAGTAGGATAATAAACCAACAAAAAAAGAAAAAGAGAAAAAAGACAGACAAGAAATATAAGCATGCTTGGCAGGAAGGTAATCTGTTGTCTCCCCAGCTTCACTCTGAAGCTGAACTAAGCTTGAATGCTGGGAAGCACTTTTTGGCCTGCAAATCCTTATCACAGAAAGGAACGTTGGTCTTGCCTGTGATACGTTCTTTTCCAGTGTAGAGGCAAAGAGCATCCGTATGCTTGGGTTGTCCCTCCCACTTGCTCCCGGTAGGCAGGGTACAGAGACTTATGTTGAAGAGCCTGACCACCAGTGGTGTCATCCAGGAGGGACGACCCCTCTGCTGGACAGTCTGTTTCCTGCCTACGCTCCTGGTAGGATATCCTTCCTCCTTTGTCCTCCCTTAGTCTCCTTCCATGTGGCTGGCGCCATTTTAAAAAAACTTCTGAAAACTTTTTGGAAACTTTTGAACTTAAAAAACAAAAACAAAAACAGATTTCTTCCCAAGCGCCAGCCCATAGGGGAGATAGGGACATGGGGGCATTGGAGGATATTGAAGCGGTGATCAAGGCTGTAATTAACAGCGATCACCAAACAACGACGGGGGTTGGCTCTCTGCCCCTCCCCCCGAACCGAACCGGATCGCAGCGGGACCAACGGAGGAGGCTCCGGAGAGCCCGAAAAGGCAGCGGTGGCAAGAAGAAGCCGGGCAAGGGGGGAAAGACCCCCACTCCGGCTGCCACCGACTGCACCCCGGGCCCTCTCCGCTAGGACGTGCGCGCCTGCGGGTCGGGGGAGGGCACCACAGCGCAGCTGAGGAAGGCGCCAGAGCCACAGAACGTCCCAAGCCCTGGGACGAACTCTGCTGCTGCGGTGCCCTTGGCGGACCCCCCCCCAGCGATGTGGGACAGAATCCAGGCTCCGTGAATGGGGCACATGCCCTGGAGACGAGACCTCTGGGGGGGGGCAGAGCCAGCTGCCTTGCCTGCTTGGATAGAAGCAGCCTTGGGCAGGGAAACTATGAGGTGGCTAGCCAACTCATTTAGCCAGCCTAACCTCAGGGGTGCCAGTGCCCAGACCATGGGGGGAGGATCGGGACCCTTCAGGCCACCATTGGATGCAGATCCTATGCAGCTCCCTCCCCCCGCGTGGCCCTCCATCGCAGCGCAACCACCCCAACTCCAGCTTCCGCCCCCCCGCACAGCCAGCCAATGCGGGTGCCACTATTCCCACAGGGCACCCCAGACCCCATAGCCCAGCCACAGCAGATAACAGCCAGACTGCTGATGCCACAAGGAAGAGGCAGAGGGGTGGCAAAGGGGGCGGAGCCAACAAGGGGAAGACCAAGCGTCCTCGTCTCCAGACGCAGGGGGCAGGAGGGGGGCGCCGCAGAGCCTATACCTGGCACCAGCAAAGGGACCACCAGTCACACCAGACCTCAGAATAGCTTTCCCAACCTAGGGGCTTTCTAAAGATGTTGAACTACATCTGTGCCAGTTTGATCATTGATCAGAGATTATTAGAACTGCAGTCAACAACATCTGGAGAGCACCAGGTTGAGGAAGGCGTTTAGTATATCCCTTCTGAGTCTGAAAAAGCACTATCCTCATTCTAAGGGTAGATCCTACAGCCACTTTTCCTACTTCATGTGTTTCACCTGAGACACAAGCATTTCTACAGTATCCAATTCTGATGTTTCTCTCATATTTTGAAAAATTCAGCCCTTAACAATTGCTGTGATAATCCTGAAGTGTACAAAAGCAAAATGGTAACTCATCACAGCTTGGAAATGTTCCCTTTTTTAAGGACTACAAATTCTAAAATTCCTAAGCAGGTGGGTTGCAATTTTTAAAAAGTCACTTTTCCAAACTCTGATTTACCAGCAAGTTATGACTGGCAAAAAAAAAAAATCCTGTAGTCGGGGCCAGGAGTGAGGCTAAGAACATTTTGAAAGGGTTAAGTAGGTGGGAATTAAACAGGCATAGCAAGACAGTCTTGGATCCACATTCATGGATCGCCATAAGGCAAAGTCAATTTGACGGCAAAGAAGAATAAAGCAAGGCACACAAAATGATGACTTCTACAGGTTCAAAGATCCTGGAACTATTTTTAATGTTCAGGAGACACAGGATTCACAGCAGGTTGTTATGTATTCTGACTACCTGCTAGTATGTTTAGAAAACAATGAAAATACAGTACATTGCATTAAACAATTCCCTTCCTCTTCCTCCAACTGAAGGTGGCAACAATCAATACCACAAAAGCAATAGCAAAATAATGGTCATTTAGTACACCTCTGACTAATAATTCCTGAGGGGAGTCAAATAAATATGAGTCTTGGTGGTCTACTTTTGCATGATCATGGAGGGAGAGCTTGAGCCTCCGCTTTCTCCCTGTTCCGGGGCCCATGGACCAGGTGGATCTAATGGGCAGGGAAGTAAACAATCTGTTGCTTCACAAGTTTTGAAGAGGCAACAAGGGAATTTTTAAACAAGACAGCACTTTGGGTCATCTTAAAAAGACTCATTATAACAGCAGCAACTTCAACAGGAAAGACACGTCTAGTCAGGAAAGATAAACCCAGTTCTCATTCCAAATAGAAACAAGCGAACACACTTCTCTTCCTTGGCTACTGGATGTGGATCTAAAAACCTCCATGGCTTCCAACCTCACACAACCATGTTGCAACTCCATTTTTCCATGACCTGCGCAAACGACAATTCAAGCAGCTCAAGAACAAGAACCACTTTTTTTCACAAAAAATCATTTGTTAAATGTTTGAAAATAAGGATTCTGCTAGAAGGAAACAGATGGAATACTTTCCTTCCCACATTGACGTGAGTTGAGGCCATCCACTTCCCTTCAAAGTTGGAACTAAATGGAACTCTACCTAAATGAAGTTATCTGGGCCCCAGAATGAAAGCTGCCACTCCAAACTCTCTCTCATGACAGTGCCTACCAGCAACTCACACCTATGTGCAAATGTTTCACATCCACATTTTCATTTCTGAAACCAGCCCAAAAAATATAACCAAAGGAGATCCAAACCAGTATTAGTTGCACATCTAAAGCACTGACAGAAGTGTAGGAACAAAGGAGTGGTACTGATGTAATTTTATTGATTTCTCCCTCATGCTTCTCGAATCTGTTTACTTATTTCATTCTCCCACTTGTCTGACTTTCTGAATGTGAGAGTTGTTATCCTTCACACTGCCATTAGAGCATTGGATTATGACTCTGGAGACCAGGCTTTGGATCCCTGCTCTGCCATGGAAATCTACTGGGTGACCTTGGGCAAGTCACATTCTCTCAGCCTCCGAGGAAGAGAAGGGCAAACCCCCTCTGAACAAATTCTGCCAAGAAAGCTCTGTGATAGGTTTGCCTTAAGGTTGCCATAAGTCTTGATGGCATGCAACAAGTTCTGCTGAAAACAGCTGGTCTCCCTCACAAATAGGTATGCACAGAAGGTGGCTGCTGCTAACTACTCAGTAAATCAGTCCATTTTCTTCATAAAGTATGGCACATGAGAGACACCCTGAATCCAACAACACTGTGTTAAGCTTGTTTTTCTTTAACATACCAATGTTGCTTAACTCCTTTCAACAGATTTTTTTTTAAAAAAAAAAACAAGAATTCAGCAGGAGTTAGGAGACTCTCCAACTTGCATGGGGATGAGAAAGAGAATTAAGCACACATTGTTTCGCTAAATATGCTGTGTGCCATAGCATTACGTTCAGACTATTTACATCAAAATATTAAAAATCATTTGTTAAAGCCAAATGTTACTTGTCTCTCAGGTAGGTGATACAGACCATTTGTTTAAATTAACGTGGACAGTTATATTCATCTTCGTTTGCGAAGAAAAGCCAGAGATAATGACCAAAGCTTTAACAAGCATAAATAAGAGTGGAAAAAATGGTAACTCAGAGACAGACATTGCTCAGTATAAAAAAAAAAGATTCTGTAGCCAATCCCTCCCACCTGGGTAGCAGAACTAGGAGAGGGGATTTCCACCTGAGGCCTCAGAAAGTTTGTGGCCATCCTAATATGGATCCAGTGGGCTAGATGGGACCGCCACCAAGATATGGGAAGTTCCTGGATGGGAAATGACCTAAAAGGTCCATGTACAGTTCCTTCCTTGGACCTCAGGATTCCATGCATATCTCCTTGAGTAACCTACAGAAAGCATGGCATATCAGTGTCTCCATTGATAAGGCATACAACACATCAGCATCTTCACATACTACATTGATCTGGGGGGAGGACAGTAAAAACATTGGAAACAGTAACTCTCAACTAAAACTGAAACCAAGCTCTCAGAGAACATCTCTGCTACCTCAAGTATGCAACCCTTACAGTACATTTTACTAGCATAGCCAGCCCAGTCAATTGTTGTGCATGGTCAAAAGTGCTCCCTAAGAATTGTGTGTTTGCAGTGCCAGAGAACAGTGGGACACAAATTGTAGGAATGCACACAGGTGTCAAGGACCTCAGAGCACCCCATCCAGACTGCATGTAGTTTCACTGATGCCCCAAAACATATTGCTGCCCACAGTAACCACTCGGGTAAGTTCAATGAAACCACCAAGATTTCCCTAACCATGTATCCTTGGAAAGCATTCAAAGGGAATTTAAGTATATAATACAGCAGTATGTAAATAGCTGCTGCTCGTCATGTTCTTCCTTAAATAAAAGGAGGAAAGGGTGGACAACATTCAAAACTAACCTTCAAAGTTAATGAGTCAAAAGTCACTTAAGCAAACCTTCATTTATACACACATTGATCAAGTTACACTTTATTAAGCAAAAGGCTTAACTGCCAACTTGCTTACATTAGTGCAGTTGTTGATTTCATGCCTCTTTTGAAGTCAAAACTGGTTAGTAGCATAGCAAGTACTGTACTCCAGTTGGGCAAATGTAATCTTGAGTTCAGCAGATAAATAACCATGTATTTAAGCAGAAGACAGCATCCCTCCCTTTAAAAAAAAATAAACAAACAGGTGTGATCTAGCCCACAGCAAAGACATGAAGTAGTGCTCCTCATAGAATGCATCATAATCCTCTTTTACCCTTTCATACCTGCACTATGGCAAGTGCATTTTGCCATTTGTTCTAAAATGAAGCACTTGTTTGCCTCAGTTCATCTGCAAGTAGTAGCAGAGGTGTGGGAATCATGTGGCTCTCCCAACAGTGTTGAACTGCAACTCTGAAGTGCTCCTCATCCTTTGCTATCTGACAAGAGCATTTGGAAATCACAATCCAACATCTGGAAGGCCACATGATTCCCTTTTGTAGTAGTCAGTTTCTTCCTAGACCTCCGTGCACTGCCATTCCTGCTCCTGAGTAGAAAAATTAGTTTCCATACTGCTCTGACCCTCTTTGAGACTTCAAAAATTCAAATAAAACACATTTCACTGTTAAAAGAATTTTCACATTTCACAATGGTCCTTCAAATTATTTCCCTCAGTTTAGATAAGCTTTTTTAATATGGCCCAAGTATATCTGTGTGACTTATATAAAAATGCAGAAACAATAAGTGGCTTTTCAGTAAAACAAAAGAAAGTAATGACTTTTAAAAAGAGTGTGCACACACGCACGCACGCACACACGCACGCGCACACACACACACACAGGATTAATCTGAAAAGTTGGTATAACAGCTGCTGAATACCAGAATTCTCAACCATTCATCATAGGAAGGCATTCAAAAAGTGGACTGCAGGATCAAAGTGAGATCCTCTCAGCACTTTTCAGGTACAAGAACAGGCAGCATCCTTGGGGAAAAAAACTAAGCAGTTCTGAGCAATATTCCATTCTAGACAGCTTCCATTCCATGAAGGGGGAAAAAATCACTTAAAGAGTTTTCAGTTTGCCAGGAATTCTTTTAATGACAGAATTTTTTAAAAAAGACCAAAAACAGCTTATTTCAACTGTCTCCTTTAAACAAATGGTCTGTATTTTATAGTTACAAATACTGTATATAGACAATGTCTTCTTGTACTGCACAACCAATAGCTACAAGAATGACTTCAAAATGTCTAAAGGTCTCTAAAATTCTTTGAAAATGTGCCTGAACTTCCACTTATTTTAAATTGGAACATTCTTAAACAAATCTGCAAAGTTATGCTTGAACTCAAAATACAATGGCATCTACAATTTAAAAGAAGCCTTTTCAGGAATTTGTCCAAAAAGGTCTCAGCATGTTCACAAAAAATAGCTGAATGAACAACAGCATCATTGAATGGATTATTGGAAAGAGACAAAGGACTACAATCCTATGCAAAGAGTTACACAGCAGTTAAGTTCCACCAATGGGACTTATCTGTACTCTAACCAAAGGCAGGACTGCACCCCTAAAAAATGTTATACATAACATAAAGAACTATACAATTTACTATAAGCAATTGAGTGAATCAGAAGATGACACCTGTAATTTATGTCAAAAGGTCCAAAAAATGGGGGAGAAACCTGAATTACAGAAAAGAAAAGTCATTTATTTAATGAAAAACTTGGAAGTTAATAAAAATTAGCAAATATACAAAAATTTACACAAGAACAGCAGCAATACTATGTAGTGACTTACGGAGAAGAAGTACGGAGAAGAAGCGGCCAGACACCAGACCGCCTTTGCATGGCTTGTCAGTCAAAAGAAAAGAGCACAAATGAAACACAAAACAGTATCCATTTCAAAAGTACAATTAATCTACAAACAAGTTTAGAATTATTTTACAGCACTTTTCGTAAAATCAATTATCAATACAAAAGGATGCCCATTTGGGGTATATAATATAATATATAATATATATAATATATATATATATACACAAATATATATATATATATTCAGTGGTTTACTGCTGACTCACTTTAAATATATTAGTGTTATTACATGCAACTGTGTCCTGTACTTGAACAGCCTTCCCATTAATTTGCCTTCATATATGGTAGCTTCTGCCTACCAAATGGTCCACATCTGGCAGTCAAAGATGTTTATCTTGGTTTCCATGAAACTGAATGCAATTGAGTTTTGACTTTCTTTTTTAGACACTGGCCTGAAAACATCAGATTGCAGCTTCAACACATTGAGATTGTCACATTAATTCCTAAATTGCCATTCTCTGCAAAAAGCTGTGCAATGCTGGTGTCAAAGACTAGACAGTCACTATTCATAATGGCAGTTGCAATCCCCTCATGAATCGATCGAGGTGTTGCTTCCCAAGTCAATCGCCGCCTATGACCATTTAGCTCAAGGCGGTAAGCAAAATTTTCCGCTTGCTTCCGTGTTCCTATCAGCTGTACAATAGCAAAGAACTGCTGATGACCATCATATTTCTCCTGTTTCTCCAGTACTAACATGAAGTGAAAGCCAAAACAAGACTGCATCATAACCCAGTCCACGGCCCCTGGAAGATTAATGTCTGTGGCAAGGAAAACTATATCTTCTCCCTGTAGTGTTGTTATCGACTTATGCTGATGCATGAGATGGGGCATGACAGCATCCAGAGAGCCTTGCCATTTACAAGAAGCACCAGGGCATGGACAAGAATAAGGCCTAAATTCACACAGCTCTTCATGATCTGCTTTCTCGGTGTGGGGCAAAGTTATCTCACAGCCAGAGGAGGCATATTTGCAAGGAAACAGTACCGAGTTGGCAACTTTTTCCATAGCCAAGTTACGAATGGAACCAAGCGGGCCTCGGCAGGTTGGACAGCATGTGAGTTTGGGACGACAGTTGCTACAGACAAGATGGCCACTTTGGCACTGCAGAATCGGTGGCAGTACATAGTCAAAACACACTGGACACTCGAAGAGACTGGCCAAGTCATTGTTGGAAGCAGTGGTGCCAGTTAATGCAGGTACCCTCTGGGATGGTGTACACTTGGAGGTACCCGTAGGAAGTGCTGTAGCAGTCTGGCGACTCATTTCTGCAAGAAAAGAAAAAGATGATAAAATGAAATTCAATGGAGACAAATGCAAAATTCTATAAATGCAAAAGTCTACATCGGTACGCCTTTGGCAGGTTTCACTCTGTTTTATCCTGATTGTCTTTGTACAGTGCTGTGTATACCGACAGCGCTCTAGACATAAACTTTAATAATAATAATAATAATAATAATAATACATTTAGGCCACAAAAACCAAATGCACAAGTATAGCATGGGGGATACTTGGATCAGCAGTACTATATGCAAAAGGACCTTGGGATTATTGTTGGTCGTAAACTGAACATAAGCCAGCAGTGTGATGCTTCAGTAAAAAAGGTCAATAATATTTTAGCCTGCATTAATAGAAGCATAGTTTCCAAGTTGAGGGAAGTAACAGTCCTACTATATTCTGCGCTGGTCAGGCCTCATTGGAAGAACTGAGTTCAATTCTAGGCACCTCATTTTAAAAAGGACATAGAGAAGTTGGAGCAGGTTTAGAGAAGGCTAACGAGAATGATAACAGGTATGGAGAATAAAACATATGATGAAAGGTTGAAGGACCTGGGCGTGTCCAGCTTGGTGAAGAGAAGACTGAGGGATGGCATGATAGCACTCATTAAATACTTCAAGGAATGTCACTGAGATGAGGGGGCAGGCCTGTTCTCTGCTGCCCCAGAGGGAAGGACCAGGTATGAAGTTATAGGAGAGTTGATTTCAACTGAATATCAGAGGGTACTTTTTGATAGTAAGATCAGTTCAGCAATGGAATCAATTGCCTAGAGAGGTGGTGGGGTCTCCTTCTCTGGATGTCTTCAAAAAGAGGCTGGATAGCTACCTGCTAAGGATGCTTTAGCTGGTGATCCTGCATGAAGCAGGGAGTTGGAGTAGATGGTCCACAAGGCCCCTTCCAACTCTATGATTCTATGACACGGTAAGAAGCACATTAGTTAAGCTGTTTCTGAAAAATCAATGAAAACCTTGACTCTACCTTTTTGAGGTGGGTGGGGCAAGACCAACAGGAGTGGGCCAATATACATTGTTGAACACACAGCAGATCTACTGTGCTCCAGCGTCTACTGCAGTGATGGGCAACCTTTTGAGCTTGGTGTGTCAAACTTCGCCAAAAAACTGAGCATAACTCAGGTGGTGTGTCACTTTGAGGAAAAAACATTATTTTGCGATATTTATTGTTTAAATAACATAAATGTATACAGTTGCCCCTCCACATTCACAGCTTTCACTCTAGCAGTTTGCTCAGCAAGCACCCCATTTAAATCAGCTTCTCTCCCTCCCACTCAAGGGAGAGGAGCTGATTTAAACAGAGTGCTTGCTGAGCAAGCAAGGTACTCAACTCCTGCTCTCCTGGGGCTTGGCTCCATGCGGGGGGAGTCAAGCCCCGGGAGAGCGGGGAGTTGGTGGGAAAGGCGCTTTTTAGCCCCCCCCCCGCCCTTCCCAAAGCCGCTATTGAGCTTTCTAAGCCTTGTTGTGGCTTTGGGAGGGTGGGGGGTGGCTGAAAAGCCTCTATGCCATGTTTCCTCCACCCCTCCCAAACTTCCTGAAGAGGCTATATGGGGCTCTCAATCCCCAGAGCCCCTTCGGAAAGCCCGGGGAGAGGCCAGCCAGACTCCCTCCTGCCCTCCTGTCGCCTACTTCGGCCTTCCTGAGGCGGCTCCGGGGTTTCAAAGCCCCGGAGCCCCCTCAGGAAGGCCGGGGAGAGGCTGGGCAGATTCCCACATGCCTGCCTGCTGCCTTTCCCGGGCTTTCCGAGGCAGCTTCGGGGAAGCATGGCAGGCCTCAGGGGGGGTTGCCAAGGTGGGGGGGAGGCTCCACCCCCCGCCTCCCTAAAGTGACAATCGGGGCTTCGTAGTCCCACCTGCACTTTCCTCCCCCCCTCCTACCCTCTCTAAAGTGGCGACCAGGGCTTTGAAGCGGGTGGGGGGGAGGCCTATGGCCGCGTGTCAGCCCAAATGGCTACGCATGTCAGTGCTGACACGCATGTCATAGGTTCGCTATCACTGGTCTACTGTCACAGTGGTCACCTTGTTGTTGTGTGCCTTCAATTATGGCATTTTCTTGCCAAGATTTGCTCAGAGGGGGTCTGTCTTTGCCACCTAGATACCTCAAAAAAAATCCAGTGACCCCTGACCCCCACCCACCCTTGCCAAGTAGAGGCATGCTACCAGTGAACATGGAAGTAGCTACCATGGCTAACAGCTGCTGAAAGACCTACCCTCCGTTAATACTACTGATCCTCTTCATGTTGGTAGGGAAAGGTTTAACAAGATCCAAACATTTTACTTGTACTGGAATCAATATATAATTTACAAGAATAAGTGTTTTAACAAAAATATTTGTTCAAGAATTGATGTTATGATAAGGAAACTAATGCTATAAAGAAATGATGTTTAAGCAGAAGTGGGATGGGGAACATGTGGCCCTCCAGATGTTACCTGACCATAATGCTCATCATTTCTTCACCTATCATGACAGAATTTGTAATCTGCTTTTTGCTCCCCTGGGGTTGAAATAAAGTATCACTCAATTAATCATTCTTAACCACTGGTAATGCTGATAATGGAAGAGGCAGACCAATGTCTAGAAAGCTATGCATTCTCCATCTTAAAGCTAAGGCTGTAATAAAATAAGGCCCTGGAGTTTTCATCTTTTTAAAAGGCCTTTGCTGAGACAGTGAGTATTAATACATCTAGAGTCAATGAATTCCATATATTAAATATTTGTAGTACTTTCTTTCATTTCTACTGCCAATCTAAATCTTCTGCCAATGACTTTCACTAGATGGACCAATGAAAAGAAAATACAGTACTGTCACATTTTAAACTGGTGGATAACAAACCCTGACTCGTGATTTGTATTGAAACATAAAGGTCACTGTTGATTACACACTTATGCATGCTTTCAGATCCCACTGAAAGGGATGGGATGTAATTGCCTGAATGATAGCCAAAGTTTAAAAAGAATATTTAAAATTATTATAAAGCAACTAGATAGGGCAAACACAGAAATTGCCACGATCCATTTTAGTAAGTCCATGAGAAAAAAGTTTCTAAGAACACAAAAACCCAAGGGCATTTCTTTGTATGCAGCTACAATCAAACCTATGATTGCCACCACACCCTCCAGACAGCACACGTAAAACTGTAGCCATAATTCATTTGCTACAACTAAAAACAAAAACCTACAACTTGCAAAACCAACTGGTTTAAAGTTGGCTTGTTTTACTGCGTATTTTTACCCTGTGTAGAGAAACCCTTAGAGCTCAGAGAGGTGACCTTGCTTTCCAACATCACTGAATCAGCCTAATTAGCAACTTGTTTAAACACCCACACGAACAGCTTCTAAGTTTTGTGCTGCTAAAGAAACTGGCTCCTTGATAAATTCAGAAAACTTATGCAGTACACCATAGGCAGGAATTAGTCATTTTACCAGGCCATTTGCTTTACAAAAACCACTACCACAACTGTAACTTAGCAAGGCAAACAATACCGTCACAAGGAAAAATTGTAACAGCAGTGGTTTACATACTATCATGAGAGGGATTTTTGTTTTTAAAAAGTAGCTTATTTTTAAAACAAGGAGACAAAAAAAATCAGTATGATGCACTTTTCACACCTGAAACCACTTAGATTTGGTTGTTTATATTAGTCAAAATATTTTCATAACATATCTAATGTGCCATTTGGCCACACTATTTTGTAGTTACAACACTATTAGACACCTTAGAGAATACAGGTGGAGTAGACTCAGAAGCTTATACTAAAATCTTAGTGTGCACTGGAAAACTTGGGCTGCACAGTTTAAAGCAATTAAAAGACGAGATTAAGTAATTAATTTTTTTATTTAAAATGCCCCCAATCAATTAGATTGAAGATTCCTCTAAGAATCCAAGAATGCAATCATAATCCCTGATTAGGAGTAAACCTCATTTAACAAGTGGGACTTCATGACTGAGTGAACACAGCCATAGATAGGGTTGCACTGGTGATTATTTACAAATAGTAGCACTAAGGAGAGCATGAGTGGATGGTGTCATCTTAGAAGAAGTATCCCTCTTCCATTTACAAAACTGGGATTGCATCTTTAAGGTAGTGACTGCTGCAATATGAATGTGCACCTAAAAATATTTTTCCCTTAAGGTTTGTTTTAATTGCAAAAAAATTAAAACTGATGACTAACTAGGCTTTGTTTAAACCAAATGGCAGCCCAAACAAGTAAATAATCCATTCCAGAAACAGCCAAATGCTTATTTTGATACCTTAGCTTGTAAAACAACTGCTCCTACATGTATGCCTAAAAGCTAGAATCACATGAATACACCCACCTCAACCATTTCAATACACATGTGCATGAACCTTTTACTTCTTAATGAATCTACTAGTATAATAAATACATCCACCAAAAATAGCAAATTTCTCAACTATTGTTTCAGCCGTGTTGGACCATTCAGTTATGAAAGATTCTTTTGGGCAGGGAGATTGACCTGAGAAATAAATGAGTTTACCAAATTTTCATTTAGGGCTCATGACAATATTGGTGAACTCTAAATGATAATTGGGTAAACTCACTGATTTCTCAGGTCAGTCTCCCTACTCAAGAGAGTCTTTCATAACTGAATGGTCCGACAGGGCCAAAACAATAAGCTGAGAAACTTGCTATTTTTGGAGGATGCATTTATTGCACTTGCAGTTTCATTAAGAAGTAAAAGGCTCGTGCACACAAGTATTGACATGAATGGCCTAAATACCCTAAAGGAACCAGATCCTGTCTGATCTTGGAAGCTAAGCAGGGTCAGCCCTGGTTAGTATTTGGATGGATGAATACCCCAATGAATACCAGGTGCTGTGGGCTATATCTCAGAGAAAGGGACTGGTAAAACCACCTCTGAGTACTTCTTGCCTAAGAAAACCCTATGAAATTCTTGGGGTTGCTATAAGTTGACAGGCGACTTGAAGACAGATACACACACAACACTGGTTTGCTTAGAATGTGTTCTCTTTCTATATTGGCAAAGTTTTGCTAGGAGATATGGCGCCCTATCTGACAAGGACTAAGCATCTGTGGCTGCTAGACATCAAGACCAAATTTAAACAGAACTGATGTTACCAATTACACTTTCCTTACTAATCTCCTAAATGAGAGTATTTTCCTGTATTTAAAATTACAACAGGACTATCGATATTACAAATTTTGTCATAAAAATTAAAACCTTGAAACCTATACAGTAGGACCCCTGTATCCACTGATTCATTATCCACTGATTCAATTATCCATGGGACACAAAACAGCACACCTACCATGGTCTTCCTAGAAAATGCATCCTCTCTAGCCATGTTCTAGGTCCCCCAAGGCAATTCTATTGTATTTTAAACCAGAAGTCCCATTATTTTCAATGGTGTTCACTATTATCCACAGTTTTCTGCATCCACGCCCCCCCCCAACCAATCCCCAGCAGATACAGGGGTCCTACTATACACTAAGTCCTCTCTGAACAGAGCCAAATGAACTGCAATGCAATCAAGAGAACCAAGAGTCTCCCTTGTTTTCTAAGTATCAGATAACGAACAATTAACATATGAGGATTCACCTTTCTCCACCTTTGCTTTGTACACCTATGCCTAGATATACCTGTTCAGATAGGAAAGTTCCATTTTAAAACCCCGAATAGTGCTTTAACCAATAAAAAAATGACATTAACCATTATTTAACTACAGTTGCACTCTTTGCCATAGATAATAACATCATGTTAAATGAATCTGATTTTTTAAATACCGTAAACACTGCAGTGGAATCAGAAATAAAGAAAGTGCACTTTCATGCTTAAAATACTGTACCACCAAATACCCCAATAATTGTATATTTTCCAAGTGGGGAGGTCTGTATACTGTACTTCCTTTTCCAGTACAAGGAGTTGAGTAACCATACAGTTTCTACAGCATGAAGCAGTGAGCAACTGGGCGAAAACCAGTAGTAATCAAACTACGAAGACACTGCAGTGCATAGATGCTACTGAACTGAGTAATCCTGAAGGCACCATGATAACATAAACAGATACTGAATGAGATAAGTTATACTTTTGTGGTAACCACAGTATTTCCTCTCTCATCAAAATGCACAATTTTAGGTTCTGTTGCTGAATAGCTAATAGCCTCCCATGTGTTGTGCAACCAACATAAGGCCAAACTTTTGACAAAACTACTAATTCCAAACTCATATTTTATCTTTTGGTTCAAATATGTATAAAAACAACCTGAATGGAGTCACCATCCGCTTTTAGGGAACACACAGGAAACAGTGGGACTTTCATACTGCCTTTATCTGCAGGCTGTATTTAATAACCTGCTACATTAATTTCCAAAGAAGCAACAATGTTCAAATGAGCAAATTACTAGTTCAACTACCACAGCTGTTTTCAGTGACAGAAATCTCTACACACATCTTCAGAAGCAAAATGGATCAACATCAGGACTATTATTCTGGGTGCAATAAGGAGAACTTGGGTAGCCAGTGAGTCATTACTCTCAAGTATGCTTTGTGTATCTTCCCCAAACACAAGCTACAGGGTGTGGTAAATGTGGGATTCTTTCTCATCATCATGGAGCCTGTCAGATCCTGCCAGTTTTGAAACATCTTAAATCTCAGCAGCCTGTAAAAGCATCTGCTTCTGACTGCACCAAGACTTCCGTTGCTAACCATTACAAGAATCCAGTTTAGTCAGCAATCATGTGAGAAGCCCAGCTACTTTGTTCCTTCCTCCCTGCATGCTCCAAAATTCCAAGAGTAAAATATTTTTAGGATGTCTGCTATCAACATAAGGGGAAAACCTGGCATCTATTGTACCTTGGCACTAGAAGACATTCAGGTGCAAGCAAAGAAAGGGCAGATCTTTATCTTTGTGAAGCCCCCTTTTTTTGTTTTACCATGGTAAGAGAAACATTTTAAGTCAGATCAATACTTGGCAGGACTTCAGGAAGAAAGCAGTAGTCAGCTACAGATCAGATTTCTTTTGGTGTTATAGGGCATGCCAGATTCCAGGATGGTGTCATCACTTTATAGTGTAGAATGGAAACAAGACAATGTGGATATTGTAAACAATGACCTATATTTTGTTTCCCATGGAGTTGTTTGGTGGTGGTGATGGTAGTTGTTTCTGCCACTTTCCAAACATGTATTGCATTTAAAGATAAGTAAAGGCACAAGCAACAAACCTAATTCTACTAAAGTTCTTAGATTTAACATAAAGGAAATTACCAGATGGACTAAGGACTGCCGGATCAGCTCTCATATGCTGAAGAATTAATTAACTAGAGGTATTTCTGACACCAGGCCAAACCAGAAAGAGTGCATGCTTGTGATATCCCAGGCAACAAGCAAACCTTTTAACAATGAGATGAAGCACCTAACTGTTCTGGTTAAAGAATTGCTACCTTTTCTTTTGCTGGCTTTATTTCCTGGCAGACATGTATCCAGGACTCCTTTCCATGCATATAAAAAACTGAAGGCGGATTTCCCCGTCATGAGGAGTAAAACAGCTCATTGCGTTTCTCCATAGAAACAAAAACAATCCACAACAGAGGCCCCTTCAGGAAACTCCAAGGCAAAACACAGCCGGCACTAACACAGCAACACCCAGAAGGGGGCACAAATCCATGCGAGGCAAGCAGCTCCCGCCCTGAACAAGGGAAGGGCGTGGAATTCCAACTCCCTTCGTTTAAGTGAAGTTTCCCAAGTAATCCAGAGTGAAAGGCGGGGGGGGGGGGAGGTAGAAAAGAGTGAGAGCCGAAGTTGCAGATCTGGCCAGTCTCCAACTAGATAATTCCCTCGACCAGCAAGGCTCCCTGAATTGGATGCAGGAATTCCCACCACCTTCTCTTGTGCGATTTCAAGCGCTCCCAGGAGTATGCCCTGACGATGACTACGGTCAAGCCCAAGAATGAGGCGCACAAGCAAAGCGGAAAGAGTAGAAGCCGCTCCCGAGCTGAGCCCCGGGCTCTCGGTAGCAAAGCCACTGGCTGCGTAGAGAGGATCTTGCTCTGCTTCAGCTCCTAACAAACACCAGGGCAGGGCAGGGGAGGCGGCGGCGTCCCGCCCCGGCCCAGGGAGGGAAGGAGGCGGGCGGATCAGGCTCACATGATCAGCCGGACTCCGCGGGCAGCCTGCGAATGCAAGCAGTCCTCAGTGCAGGAGGCTGCTTAGCGCAGCAGAAGGAAACGCCGGGAAAAGGAGGGCTGGGCTCTTCCCCTGCCACGCACTGCGCCCACCCCGGTCACAGCTCGCCTCCAAGGCGCGCCGGAGACCAGAGGCCGGCCAGGTCCCCGGCGCCCACCCGGCCACGGCTAAGCTGCCTCCCTCCAACAGCTGCAGACGGCGTTCAATTACTGCTTTTCCTGCACAGTAGGATTAATATAGAACCAGAAAGCACCCGCTCACCCGATCGGCCCGAGTCAAACCAATGGGCTCGATCCAGCGAGGAGGAAGAGCGCCCAGGGCTACTCGCTATGGACCTTTCTCACGTTCCCTAAGTTCTAGAACTTGGCAGGATTAAATACGTAACTCGTTTTCTGACACACCACGAGGGTGGTGCCTTCTGCCGAATCGGACCGGTGGTGCATCGCAGTGCAACGCTCGATGCTCCAATTTGTCAATATCCTTTTTGAATTGTGGTGCCCAGAACTGGACACAGTATTCTAGTCCTCACCTAGAGTACTGTGTCCAGTTCTGAGCACCACAATTCAGAAAGGATATTGACAAATTGGAGCGTGTCCAGAGAAGGGCAACTAAAATGGTGAAAGGTCTGGAAACCATGCCTTATGAGGAGAGACTTAGGGAGCTGGGTATGTTTAGCCTGGAAAAAAGATGGTTAAGAGGCGATATGATAGCCCTGTTTAAGTATTTGAAGGGATGTCACGCTGAGGATGGAGCAGACTTGTTTTCTGCTGCTCCAGAGACTGGAACACGGAGCAATGGATGCAAGCTCCAGGAACAGAGATTCCACCTCAACATTAGGAGGAACTTTTTGACAGTAAGAGCTGTTTGGCAGTGGAACACACTCCCTCTGAGCTTAGTGGGTCTCCTTCCTTGGAGGTCTTTAAACAGAGGCTGGATTGCCATCTGTCGGGGATGCTTTGATCCTGATTTCCTGCGTGGCAGGGGGTTGGACTGGATGGCCCTCATGGTCTCTTCCAACTCTACAATTCTATGATTCTAACTGTGGGCTTTCCCAGCTTTACCTAGCCCTGTCAGCGCCTAAATCCGGAGCCTTCTGCAAGCACAGCATGAGTTAGCCGCGGAGCTCCGGACCTTCCCATAAAAGGTCACTTATCTGAACTATGAGGAGTATTCAGAAAAACAGAAACAAACGGAGGTAACATGAGCACTACTCTCCCCCGTGATAGTCCAGATAACAAGAGAGAAATCCGCCTAGCAAAATGGGCTGACAAAATTCCAGAAACTGTAGTTAACCCAAACCCAATGAGACCGGTGTCTGTAGTGTGCAGAGGCAACTTGTTTGTACGCTATGCAGAGGGGGGGGGGAAGAGTTACCATACACAAAATGCCAGACATAGCAGGGAGAGCAACAGGGCACAGTGATGACACATGGAGGAAGCAACTGCAAACTCTAGAAGTTCATGGATATGCTTTTAACTGCTTTGGGTCTTTAAGGAATTTATATGGATAATTAAACAGTGTTTTTAAAAATGACAAACAGCTAACACAACATTGACCAAGAACAAACTAACATGAACATGGTCAAGATATGAGATTCTTTATTCTTGTAATTATTTCAGGGGCAGTCCAAAGTGCTTGCAAACAAAGAGAGAGCCCTGGCCTCCTGCCTCCCTCACCTTTGTGTGTGTATGTATGTGCCTTCAAGTCACCTGTCCAAGTATGACAACCCCATGAATTTCATAGGGTTTTCTTAGATAAGGAATACTCCTTGTATTTCTTTCCTAAGTTCCTTCCTCTGAAATATAGCTTTCAGTACTTGGTGTCCCATGGTGGTCTCTCATCCAGGTACTAACCAGAGTTACTCTGCTTAGCTTCCAAGATCAGACAGCATCTGCTGCCTTAGGATATTTTACTTCCTAAGAATGGTGCTGGTTCCACATGAAGGTCAGAGATATTCTAGGAAAAGAGATAAGATGGGCAGAGTGCTACATTCTGAAGTCCTGGACACCTGATCTTTTAAAATTTAAATAATCACCTTTATCAGCAGATGAAAGAGGAGGTAACCATATATGCTGCATTGCTTACCTCCAAGGTGGTAAAAAAAAAATACTGTATTAATGTATTTTTCAAGACAGTACAATAGAACTGGAGGAAACAGAAATGTTTGCCAAAGCAGTACTGATTTGGCTGCAATCCTCCTATAGCAGAGACATCTGCATAGATGAAAACAGATGACTGCAATCTATTATCTATCTTTCCACCTCACAGTCCACTCTTGCCACTCAGTTTGTGGCCCAGATTGGGACTGTCAGTCACCTGGCGGCGGCAGTGGGACACCACTGCTGCTGTTGCAATGGAACCCAGACAGTTAACTGGCAGCAGCAGCAACAACGGCAGGATGGCGCTACAATGGGACCCAAGCAGTCAACTGGTGGTGGCGGCGGCCACAGCGCAAGTCACCCGCAGCAATTCTGGGGGAAAAGTGGAATGCTGAGAAAGGGGAGGAGGAATTTAAAAATCTATTGGCCTACCTTACAGGGTTGTCGTGAGGTCTATCAGGCATTTTGGGGGGAGTTTTTTAAACGGCATATGTTACGCTGGGTACAGCTAGTATTATACAGTATATTGTTGCCAACCTTAAATTATAATGTGTTTGATTTAAGATTATACAGTATATGCTATTCATTTTTTCTTTCAAAACAATAAAAAAAAACCTAAAGCAGTTTAGTTTATTATTTATTTATAAAATGTTTATACTCCACCCTACATCAAGAGATCTCAGGGCAGCGTATAATGGCACTAAAACAAGTTAGGCAAGCTAAAAACAGTAAGATAGTTTAAAGAATCTAAACTTTACAAGTTTTTAAAACTATAAACAGTCTTTCAGTTGCACTCATGAGGCCCAAAGGCTTTGGGGAACAGCCAATTTTAACTTGGTGCCTACTTATAAGAGTGTTGGCACCAGTCGGGCCTCCAGGGAGAGAGCATTCCACATTAGCTAACACACATTGGAAACTGTTTAATGCAGTGTAGATGTGTAAATAGCTATTGCTTAAAACAATTTGTAAGCCGCTCTGATAGCCTTATGGCTGAAGAGCGGGCTATAAATAACTAAATAAATAAAAAAAATAAAAATTTGGGGTGCCACAGCTGACAAGGCCCTCCCCCATGTTCCAACACAGCATACTGGCCTCACTGGTAGGGTACAGAGGACCCCCCCCCAGTAGATCCTAATCTTTGGGCAGGTACATATTGGGAGAGGCACCTCTTAAGTACTGAAGTTCCAAGCTGTTTAGGGTTTTAAATGTCATCACAAGCACCTTGAATTCAGACTGGAAATGTACTGCAGCTGCTATCTATATGCTATTCCAGTCGAGCTGCTGCCTTTTGCACTGGCTGCAGCTTCCAAGTCTTCCTCAAGGGCAGCCCCATCCATACACAGCACATTACACTAGTCAAACCGGGAGGTTACCAGTGCATGGACTACTGTGGCTCGGTTATCTCTGTCCTGGAAAAGCAGTAGCTGGAACACCAGTCAAAGCTGGCACCAAGCACATCAAGCCACAGAGTCTACTTGGGCCTCCAGTGACAGGAATGAGTCTAGGAGCACTCCCAAGTTACGTTCCTGCTCCTTCAGGGGAAGTGCAACCCCATCCAGAACAGGCTGTTTACTCAATTCCCAGACCCAATAATCGCCAAGCCACAAAGCCTACATCTTGTTAGGATTCAACTTCAGTTTACTGGCCGTCATTCAGCCCATTACAGCATCCATGCACTGGTCCAGCACCTGCACAGCCACAGCTGACTCCAATGACAAGGAGAAGTTTAGTTATTTTTCAACAACCCAAACACAAAATACTCAACAGAAATGATTAGAGATTTTCGCAGTCAAGAAATATCAAGTTCCAGCTTTCAATCCATATTATTAGCTATACCAGGGCATGGGACCAGGACTTACTCTTCCCAGGACCCCAGAAGGCCACACCTCCCCATTTTCACACTTGCTCTCTCCACCCATCAACCCAAAAAGTTTTTTAAAAGAGCACCCTGCTTTCACCAAGGAGTTACAACTGACCATTTAACTCAATTTCTTAATACCTCTTTTAAGCCTAAACAGCCTATTTTAGTCCCACGTAGGTAATTTTTCATAACCGCAGTTACAATTCCGTTCCATTTTGGAAAGAAAAGGTCCAACAGGCTTAAAGCAGGCAAGGGGGTGGGAATTGGGTAAAATGGCCAATTAAACCTTCTAGATTTAATGGGGTGAAAAGTGCTCTTCCCCTCATATCCAGGTCAGAGTGACTCAAATTCAACAACTCCTTGCGCTCCTTTCTGGGTCTAACATCACAAGCTGGCCCTCAGAGTAAATAACCTTTGTGTACATCTTAGCTTGTATCCAATGGTTGGAATTCAGTGGCAGAATGCACAATTCACATGCAGTCAGTTTCATGTGCAATCCCAAGCATCTCTGTATGGGGTTTAGAAAGGATTCTGCCTGAAGCCCTGGAAAACTGATGCCAGCAAGTGTTGGTAGTACTGAGCTAGTATAAGACTCAGTATAAGACAACTTCCTATGCTCCTAATGGTAAATGCATCCACCAGCACAAGACAAGCACCCCATTTTCACCAATCCCTCATACCACTGAGCACAGACACTCTGTTAAAATTGCAGAAGCACTTTCTGCTAAGGCAAAACCAGTATTTAACAGAATCCCTTAATTTTAAAGGAAGATGTATACCAGTCTTTTCATTGAAAGCTGTAGCATTGTCCAGTTCTTGAAAAAACTCTGATGTTCCTTTATTTTAACAAGGATAAAGCTTGTCTGAGCTTTTCATACAAAGCTTGTGGTGCCTTTAAGGGTTCCCAACATGAGTCTATAAGGGCTCCATATTGTTATATAATGGCACCAGTGTGTCACAATACAGTTTCCACACAACAAAAAGGCTTATTTGTAAGTAAGCAAATTGAGCATTCTAACCATTTACCAGAATACTACTTTCTTAAAGAAAATACATTTCCAATGCAAATAACGCAAAATATAACTTTTCTGTTCTCAGTATCTGGACACATGTCCAATGCTGCAAGTGTTTATACAGTAGACTAACCTGTCTAAACTACTAATTTACATGATGCAAGAAGTATTTACTTCACCTTGCATCATCATGAGACTGATAGACACAAGGACCCAAATCAAAGAGGTCATGGTGACTCCTAAGTCATAAATGCCCTGCACCCACCATCCATCACAACATATAAGATCAATAAAGAACAATTCAAATCAGGACCATAAAGACTTTTCTCCTGGCTCAGAATTCTCCCCATACATGAGATTTACCAAAATCTGAGTGCCTCCTGAAATACGTTTTCCCAACTGATTATTTTGGTAGCTAGAAACAGATACAATACTGAACACACAGCTACATGTTCAATGTTCCTTGGGATGCAACAGGTTATGCCCAATTAAATACAAAGGGATTTATGACCTGATGTCATTGCCACGTCCTCTCCAAGTAATCCTGGAAGAGAGACTGTTACAATGCTGTGAACGTATCTTTCAATGACTCCTTACCTCTTTACAAACTGCAGCTCTAAGGATTCCAAATTGGTTTTTACTTAGGATACCATTTTATATATGCACACTTTCAACAAAAGCTTTGATACCAACCATGCCTAATTCAAACCAAATTTCACTATAATGCATGGAACTTTATTTCAACTCCACTTGGAAATACTGTATAAAAATAGTTAACAATGCACTGCCTCAATGTTTCTAAAAAATCAAAACGATGAAAACCTCAGCTTGCTTGCTCTTTTTTCTTTCCTTAAGCTTCTAACTTTATACCCCCCCCCTCTCTCTCTGGCTTATCTTCGCAAACAAAGATTCAGGAAGGACTCATCCTGCGTTTTCTGCAAGCGCGCTGATGACTAAAAAGGCCAATCCAAGATAGACAAGTCCAGTTGCAGAAAGCACAGCAGAAGGTTTTCTTGGGTAATGTTTCCGGGTTGTGATTCTTTCTGCGTTGTCGTTTCTCTTCAAGACTTGTTTGGCGTGAGTTCTCAAATAAGGCTGCATCATTGTGGATAGTGTGTCTCCAAGCCTCCTGATGTGAGGCCAGGGCGGACCATTGTTGGTGATCAATTTGGCCAAGCCTGAGATGTTGTTTCAGGGAGTCCTTGTATCGCTTTTTTGGAGTGCCCCTCTTATGCTGACCCGTGGCGAGTTCACCACAGAGTACTATTTTGGGGAGGCGATGGTCCTCCATCCTAGAAACATGCCCTGCCCAGCGCAGCTGTGTTCTCAATATCATGGCCTCAATGCTGGTGACCCCTGCTTGCTCAAGGACAGTAACATTCATCACATAGTCAGTCCAGTGTATATTTAGGATTGTGCGTAAACAGTGCTGATAGAAGCGTTCGAGGAGTCGTAAGTGGTGGCGATACATGACCCATGTTTCAGATCCATAAAGGAGAATAGACAGTACAATGGCTCTATACACACTGATTTTTGTGCTTCGCCTCAGGTGTTTATTATTCCAGACTCTTTTGTAAAGTCTTCCAAATGCGCTATGTGCTTTGCTAATCTGTGATCGATCTCTTTGTCAATCTTGGCATCTGAGGAGATGATGCTTCCCAGGCAGGTGAACTGCTGAACAGACTTAAGCATGGATTTGCCAACGGCAATGTGAGCATGGTGGTGTTCATCCTGTGGTGCAGGCTGGTAAAGAAGTTCCGTTTTCTTCAGGTTGACTTACAGCCCAAACAGCTCTGCAGCTGTCGCAAAGCAGGATGTTAGGCGCTGCAGAGCTGCTTCTGTGTGGGCAACAAGGGCAGCATCGTCAGCGAAGAGCAGGTCACGGACTAGATAGAGTCTTAGTGCGAGCCCTCAGACAGCTTAAGTTAAACAAGCTACCGTCAGTACGGTAACGTATATAGATGCCGTCGTCTTCTTCGAGCTCTGCTGTAGCCCTATGGAGCATCATGCTGAAGAAGATTGTAAATAAAGTTGGCACAAGAACACAACCTTGCTTCACTCCATTAGTTATCAGAAAGGGCTCTGAAAGATATTCGCCATATCTGACCGCGCTGGCCCTTGTGTAGCAAGATAATCATTTTAAGGAATTTGGGGGGACATCCTAGTCTTTCCAGGATCTGCCACAGACCTTTCCTACTCACGGTGTTGAAGGCTTTGGTGAGGTCAACAAATGTTACATAGAGACCCTTGTTCTGCTCCCTACATTTTTCTTGCAGTTGTCTAAAGGCAAATACCATGTCTGTAGTACTCCTATTGGCTCTGAAGCCACATTGGCTTTCAGGGAGAAGTTCTTCTGCAATAGCAGGAACTAATCTGTTCAGGAGTATCATTGCAAGGATTTGTCCAGCAATAGAGAGCAGTGTTATGCCTCGATAGTTTGAGCAATCGGATTTTGCTCCTTTTTTCTTGTACAGGGTGATGACTGCATCTCGGAGATCTGATGGCAGTTCCCCTTTTTCCCAGCAATTCACAAGGAGTTCGTGGAATTTATCATGGAGTACATGACCTCCGTGTTTCCAAACTTCAGGTGGGATTCCATCAATCCCAGCTGCCTTGCCATTTTTTCAACTGCTGTATGGCCTTAAGGGTCTCTTCCGAAGTGGGAGCTATGTCCAATTCATTTTTCATTGGTTTTTGTATCATATGTTGGATAGCTGAGCCTTGGACTACTCGGCTGGCACTAAAGAGACTTTCAAAGTGTTCAGCCATCGGCTCAGGATGGAGGCTTTATCAGTAATTAATGTTTGACCATCTGTACTGTATAAGGAGCTTTGCACCTGATAAGTAGATCCAAACACTGCCTTAAGAGCTTCATAAAATCCTCTAGAATCCCCCGGATCTGCACAGCGTTGTGTCTTTTCTGCTATATTGATCCACCACTTGTTCTGCATGTCTCGGAGTTTTTGTTGAAGTTTACTACATGTGAGACGGAAAGCTGCTTTTCTTACATGGCAAGTTGGCTGGGCGAGGTATGCCTGGTGAGCAGTTCTCTTCTTTGCCAACAGCTCCTGGATCTCTTGGTTGTTTTTCATCAAACCAGTCTTGATTTTTCTTATGGGAGAACCCAAGGGATTCTTCCGCAGACTGGAGGATACTGTTTTTGATATGTTGCCAAAGCACTGTAGGAGAAGGATCTATAGGATGGTCTTCAAGTTTTGTTTGCAGGTTTGCCTGGAAGTTGTCTCTCATGGTAGTTTGTTGAAGATGACTGAGTTGGAGTCAACAATATAAAAAACACCACTCTAATCTGTTTTAAATATTTGAGCTGTACCATGTGCATTTCTTGGTAGCTAGTGGTCTATCTTGAAGCTACTGTATCTATTCTTAGGTCTGGTGATCATCATCAGAAATGAACTTGTAAGGACTAATATTTTTGGATTAATCCCTGCTTACTTATGTGCCTAAGAATCAGAAACACTTTTTTTAGCCGCATGAATGCAGCACCTAGAAACTTACGTTAGATTTCAAAAATTTAACACAAAGCGTTTGGTTTTTGTTTTGTTTTTTTACAACAACTGCCTTTACTGTCCCTCATCTAACTGACTGGCTCTACTAGGATAAGAGGCACACTCTCATTTTTCCAAGCTTCACACAGAGGCCTCCTATGAGGTATACACCAAATGAAAAACATCAAAATTAAGGGAAGATAGCAATGTAACACATGGTTTAACATGCCCATAAAACAATCAAGGTTAGTGAAAAAATGTCCCATTCCTGTCCACTTCAGCTTGCTCACCCCAAGTATTGCAATGTTTATATATTCCATTTCTTGTTTTACTATGTCTAGCTTCCCCTGATTTATGCCTCTCACATTCCATGTCCCTACAATATGTGTTGTGCAGCTTCTTACTTTCTTTTCACTTCTGAGCATGTCAACAGCTGAATGTCCTTTTGGCTTGAGTCCAGTTGCATTATCAGTCACAGCACTACTCGTAGTTGTCCTCTGCTGTATCCCAGTAACTCACTGAGTGCCATCCAACCTGTGAGTCTCATCTTCTGGCACTATCTCTAGTTTCATTTTGCATTGTCTCATCATAGTGTTTTCATAGTCAATGGTATTCAGGTTTACCGTGCCTCCTTCTGTGGAATACTACCAAGTGTTAGCTATAGTGCTACTGCTGTTGTCTCTGAAAGATCCTCTGCCAGTGCTTCACCGCATTACTGCTGCTGCCCAGTACCTGTTTTGCCTATTTAGTCTGGGTCCTCAGCAAAAGCCTGCCTGACATGGGAGACCTTACCAGCAGCACTGCTGTCTTCAGCATAGCCTCTTCCCTCACAAGAGCATGCAATCCCACCACTGTGGAAAGGTAATACCATTGGTCAGCTTGCCTTTTCTGTTGCTAATAGAATTTAGATTTTATTTCCTGGATTTTGTGACTTCTCCTGTATGATTTTGAACACCCTTGCCTGATGAAGAATCCAGTGGAGCTTCAACAGCTTGCATCATGTAATTTGTGCATTTTTGGTTGGCCCAATACAGGTATTGTGGATTTTGGATGTTGTTGTATTTTACTGTATGGCCAACACAGCTACCCCTGAATATCTTAGCTTTGAAGAAAGTCAGCCATCCCAATAAGGTGTGGAAGAAAGGAATTAAAGACAATTGCCTTATGATTAGGTGCAAGACACCACTACAAGCCCATCCTTATGCTGAAGACTCTTGTTTTGAAACTGACTGCAAATGCAGAGAGCGTGAGCTGGAGTTGTAAGTTGAGAGCATCTTGGAATAGGCCAGTGATGGGCAACCTTTTGAGCTTGGTGTGTCAAACGTCACCAAAAAACTGAGCATAACTCTGGTGGTGTGTCACTTTGAGGAAAAAAATATTTTTTCGCGATATTTATTGTTTAATCAACAATATTATTAATTGTTTATTAATAATTAATGAGTTGTCACAACTCATGTGACAACTGAGTAATCAAAATGTACAGTCGTCCCTTCATATTTGTGGGGGTTAGGTTCTGAAGATCCCCACGAATGTGAAAAATCCACGAATAATAACAGCTCCCCCGGCCTCCTGAAAGTGGCGATGCGGTCTCCAGACGCCCTGCCGCTACTTTCCCCCCACCTCCCCCGGCCTTCCTCTGACCCATGGGTGTATTTGGGGGGGGGGGCATACCTCACCCACGAGTGAAGCAGGGAACGATATAAAAGAGGTGGACATCTGCTGGAGGTAAAGGAAGGCTGGGGGGCACGGTAGCGAGTGTGGGAGCAAGGCGGAGTTGGAGACGAGGAGGCAGCCTGAGTTAGCCATGGAGCAGAGTATGTGTTGCCGGCTAGCCTAGGAGCGATTACACGGGCAGCTCCTCAGCTCCCAGACCCTCGGCTTCTTCCCTTCAGCGCACTTACTCCCCCTCCCCACAATGCCCCCGCACACGCACACATGCATTCCCCCCCCCTTTTGGCAGCTCCCCTGTGCGGAGCTATTTAGGAGGGCTCCATTAGAGAAGCTGCGTGTGGTGCCCTGGGCTCAAACAAGAGGCCCACCTGCCCGCCGCCTTCCCCGGACTTTCCAAGGCAGCTCCAAGGCTTCAAAGCCTCGAAGCCCCCTTGGTAAGGCCAGGGAGAGGCTGGGCAGAGTCCCTCCCTCCCACTCGCCACCTTTCCGAGGCGGCTCCGAGGCTTTAAAGCCTCAGAGCCCCCACGGAAAGGCCGGGTGGCCACCCTCCCACTCGCCCACCATCTTCCCCGGCCTTTCTGAGGTGGCTGCAAGGCTTCAAAGCCTTGGAAGCACCGCGGGAAGCTCGCCCATCATCTTTCCCGGCCTTTCCGAGGAGGCTCCGAGGCTTCGGGGCCACCTCGGGAAGGCCAGGGAGAGGCTGGGCGGCCACCCTCCCACTTACCCACCGTCTTCCCCGGCCTCCCCTTCCCCCTCGGGAAGGCCGGAGAGAGGCTGGGTGGCCACCCTCCCGCTCGCCCACCCTCTTCCCTGGCCTTTCTGAGATGGCTCCAAGGCTTCGAAGCCTTGGAGCCACCTCGGGAAGGCTGGGGAGAGGCTGGGCGGCCACCCTCCCACTCTCCCACCATCTTCCCCAGCCTTCCCCGGGCGAGCAGAAGGGTGGCCGCCCGGCCTCTCCCTGGCCTTCCCGAGGTGGCTCTGAAGCCTTGGAGCTGCCTTGGAAAGGCTGGGGAAGATGGCAGGCGAGTGGGAGGGTAGCTTCGGAGCCACCTCGGGAAGGCCGGGGAGAGGCTGGGCAGCCACTCTTCCAGTCGCCAGCCACCTTCCCTGGCAGAGTCCCGCCCACTGGCCATGTTACCTGGCCTTTCCAAGGTGGCTCCGGGGAAGCACAGTAGGCCTACCACTTTCCTCCCCCCCTCCCTAAAGTGAGGCTTTGAAGCCCGGATCGTCAATTTAGGGAGGGTGGTGAGGTTGCGGATGGGGACGGGGGGGAGGAGGCCTACGGCCGCGTGTCAGCACAAATGGCTACGCGTGACAGGTTCGCCGTTACCGGAATAGGCAGATGTCTCTCTCTGGGGTTCTGAAGGATAGTGGATATGCTGCTTGTCTGAGTGCTTCTGCTGTCTGTCTTTATCAATGCTCTACTTATTTGTAAATAAAGCAAAGATTACGGGAACACCCAAGTCCCGAGGAAGCTAATATGGCAGTTCCCATAATATCTCTGTCTGAATTAAAAGACCGTACATCTGTGCAAAGGTTCATTGTTACCTTGCCCTCAGTAAAAGACAGCTTTAACATAAGACAAGACCCACATTAAAAACAAGTTTTTGGGTTGCACTATTATAAGTATTGTTTAATAGGTTAATTTATACCTTGACTAGTTAAAAAAACACACCCTAATTTAGTGGATCACAATATTCAGCTTCCCTGCAATTTTAGTGTTAGAAAAATACATGGCTGGCCAGAAGTAATCTCAGTGGTATTTACCACCTGGTAAGTGTGAAAGTCATGGAGTTGCCGTAAGTTGACGGGCAACCTGAAGGTGTCCGCGCACACACACAAGTGTATAAGTTTGCAGCCTTAAATGTGTTTAAAGCAAATGGCACAAATAACTATTAAAGGTATTTGTTGTAAGGCTTTTATTGCTGGCACATTCAACAACAAGTACTTTTAATTCCTCCGCCACCCCAGATTTATTCATTCATTTTTATGTAACAGTAAAACCAGCATAGTTGAGTCAAAGTTACAGTTACCATTACTAAGCACATTTTCTAAACTTGGTACAATTAGGTTTGAAAACTATGAAATCGGGTTATTCCAAATCCTTTCCTAACCATTTAAAATATCATCCAGCTGTTTGACGTGAGTCTTGTGGCACACTGAGATCTCAGAAATTTATTATGACATAAGCTTTTGGGTCTTATAAGTTGCATCTATTGATTGCATATGGCATCTAATGAGGAAAGACTCTAGTGCACAAAAGTTTATATCATAATAATAAATTTGTTAGCGTTCAAGGTGTCAGAAGACAGTTTGTTGTCTGTGCTAAACAAGTATTTCACTCCATAATTATCTTTTCCATATAGAAAAGATCAATGTGTCAAACAAAAAGTCTTCTGTAGACCCAATTAAAAGGTAGGAAAATGTAGACACAAAAAACATTTAAAAGGTTTGATACACATACGTGCATAAACACAGTCCCAACTAGCTTGCTGATCATCCAATTATCTGTATTCTTTCTTCCATGCCACTGCTAGCACCCTACATAGCCTTTTGGTACCTCTTTCATCAGAATTATTCTCACAAATCCAAGTCACAGCTACATAGGATTAGCATAGTGCAATGGAATAGGACTCAGGACTACAAGTATACCTCTATTAATGAAGTAAATGTGTTCCTGGACATTACTTCTTTAGCAGGGAATTTGGTACCAGAGGCAGAAATAACATGGAAAGAATAGGGCTAAGTTCCTGCATCACAAAAAAAGAAAAGTAGGTACATGCTCTTTCTTCAAGAGTTTCTGATGACAGCTTCTGTTTATCTTGCCTGCTGCAGACAGGCACAAACAGCTACAGTAAGATGGGCTACAGTAGAACTCCATATTTTCTCAGCTCAGGGTTTTATTGTATATTTAGTGCACACATGCTTCTGCATACTGAAGATCTGTGTTTCTCCAATTCTCTTTTCACAATCTGTTTAATGCTGCTGCTGCTGCTAAAATACTTCTAGCTTGACAGAGGTTAAGGAGAGGAAAAGGGGAACTGGGATATAAGACTTTGTAAAAAGCAGCTTCTTCATCAGCAGCTTTGTTAACTTAGGTATGCCTATACCTGGTTAAATTATAACCTTTTCCATGAACTTATAAGGTGGCCTCAGGCAGGCAGGCCACTTTCTCTCACCTTTAACATACAGAATAATATTGGACTATACAGAAGTACTACTATAACAATTACTAACAATGTATGAGACATTTTGAAAACCTAAAGCATGCTATGTAAGTGAAAAATATTACTTAGCAATTTCACAAAAAGTCTAATGCTAATGCAAAGTAATCCAATGCCTTGTGTCTTCCCTAATGACACTGTCATTAGTGTCAGCGTACAAAAGCAAACTGACCATGCTTGAAAAGCCAAAGCTTGCAAAGTAACACACTTAAAGGTAACCTTTTACACAGAAAATGGAAAGAACTAGGTCATGGAATGATTTAAAAAACAAACATAGAACTTTTCTTTACCAAATCCCCTCTCCTCATCTCACCTCCCCTTTTCCTTGTAACATCCAACCTAAGAAAGAGCTTTGGACCTCTCAAAAACTTGATCTCAACTGCATGTGTGACCTTGGTCTTGGCCCCAATAAATTCATAACTCCTAAAATCAACTGGCAGTCCCAACTAGAGCAGACTCCCACACTTTAAATCATCAGGATTTACATACATCTAACCATACAGCACTGGATTCAGTGAGCCTAATCTAGTTGAGACCAGCAACTCAACTTAAGTCCATTAGTAATAGTAGCAGTAATAACAAGAGTGGCTTACAGACTTACACGGGAGTCAGCCCTATTTATGACAGCGGGGCTTATTTCTGACTCAGTCCCAAGACCACATCTCTTAGCACTTCACAAACAAGGCGATGAAATCAAGGCGACAAGTGTACACTCAAATCTTTCCTAGGAAAGAGAGGATGCTCTACTCAAGACTTCATAATCTGCTTTGATTTTTGAAGTCTCTCCTGAAAGTCATGAATTTTAGCTTTCAGAAACTCATTGTACTTCCAGCAATTCTCTTCCTGACATGTGAACACTTCTTCTGCTTCCCTTAGCTGATCATCATCTCATGTTCTTAGCTCTTTTTCAATCAGAGGATATTCTACCTCCAAAACAGTCTGTTCAATCTTATTATACCACTGGACTGTAAGTTCAATATTTTTTATATACTGTTTGCATATGTGTGTATGTATGTATGTGTACACACACACACACACACACACACAGTATATGCATGGCCTGGCTTGCCCTTTACAAATGCCTTTTTTTTTAAAAAAATGCTTTTTATTAAATCTTCACATACAGTGATATATCTTGGAAGCAGTGTTATACACATCAAAATAATATTTTACTAACCATATTCTATGTTTCAATGTCCAATATCTATGACTCAGTAACACTACAATAATCTAATACTCTTACCATTTCATATCATGTGATTATACAATTAAAAATACTAAATATAAACTAACCTATTCTACAAATGACTTCCTACCTAGTCAAAGGATTGGCTATTAATGTCGACTACACATTTCTCATTGCTTTACATTACTTATGAAAATCTACTGTTACAAATTATTTTTTTACCCATCTCATACTCTCCTTTAATCTTTACAAATGCCTTTAAAACACAATTACCTCCATGACAGTAATAAAAATAAGTGGGGATGGCGGACATCCCTCTCTTGTACCTTTTGTTATTTGAAAGGGCTTAGTGGGTTTTTTCCTCCATTTATAATTAATTGTGCAGACTGTTTGTCATAAATTTTATTTATCTCCCATCTTCATTTTGTAAAGAAGCTTCTTTATGAAAATCCCATGGACTTTAGCAAAAGCTTTTTGGGAATCTATATAAATCATGGCAAATGTCTTCTCTAGATGTTGTTCCTAACAGTCTTTTCTGTTTTCAACAGCCTTTCTCAACCTTTTTTTTATTTATTTATCCTGGAGGAACCCTTGAAATAATTTTTAGGTTTCAGGGAACATCTGCATAAACCTTATTCTATATACAGTAGGACCCCCATATCCAATGATTCATTATCCATGGGACACAAAACAGCACACCTACTATACAGTCTTCCTACAAAATGTGTCCTCTGTAGCCATTTTCCAAGTCTTCCACGGCAACTCTATGGCATTTTAAACCAGAAGTCCTATTATTTTCAGTGGTGTTCGCTATTATCCGTAGTTTTCAGTATCGGGGGGGGGGGGCAGAACCAATCCCCAGTGGATAGAGGAGTCCTACTATACCCTGTATCCATTGATTCATTATCCACTGATTCAATTATCCACGGGACACAAAACAGCACACCTACCATAGAGTCCTCCTAGAAAATGCATCCTCTCTAGCCATTTTCAAATTCCTCCAAGGCAACTCTATGGTATTTTAAACCAGAAGTCCCATTATTTTCAATGGCATTCGCTATTTAAATTTCACTTTTCTTCAATAAATTTCACGAAATAGCGTTCACTATTATCCATGGTTTTCAGTATCCATGGGGGGCGGGGGCAGAACCAATCCCCAGCGTACTATACCAGCCTTTCTCAACTTTTTCTTTTTTAAATCCTGGAGGAACCCTTGAAATAAATTTCAGGTCTCAGGGAACCCCTGCAGAAACATTATCCTATATATTGTTATTGCTTCCCCCACCCCCCACCCCCACACAATAATCATAACCTCTTGGAGAACCTCTTGTGGGTTCCAGGGAGCTCTGGTTGAGAAACACTGGCCTAGACTGTCATTGAGAGAAAATATAAGATCAGTGTTGGATACTGTTGACCAGTGCTCCCCTATCTAATGGGGATTGGTTCTCCCCCCACCATACTGAAAAACGTGGATAATAGTGAACACCATTGAAAATAATGGCACTTCTGGTTTAAAATGCCATAGAGTTGGTATGGAGGACCTAGAAAATGGCTAGAGAAGACACATTTTCTAGGAAGACTATGGTAGTTGTGCTGTTTTGTGTCCCATGGATAAATGAATCAGGGGATAATGAATCAGTGGAAATGGGGGTCCCACTGTATATAGAATAAGGTTTATGCAGGGGTTCCCTGAGACCTGAAAATTATTTCAAGGGTTCCTCCAGGATTAAAAAAAAAAAAGTTGAGAAAGGCTGGTCTGGGTAGACACAGACACAGAGATATATAGATAGATAGATACACACAGATATATAGATATAGATATACAGAGAGAGAGAGAGAGAGAGGACTTTTTCAGACGTCGATTTACCGCGGAAGAAGGCTCGTAACACTTGCGAGGCTGCTGCGCAGCAGGGGACCCATTTTGTACGACACCGTCTCCCTGCCGCGAGAGATCAGAGGCAACCGTGCCATATTTGGCCGTCTTTTACTCACGGAAGTTGCCTGTGAATAAAAAATGGCCAAATATAGCGCAGCTGACTCCGATCTCTCCCAGAACTGAAACAGTTGATTTCAGCAGGGGGATGTCATCGTATGAAATGGGTCCCCTGCTGTGCAGCAGACTCGCAAGTGTTACGAGCCTTCTTCCGCGGTAAATCGATGTCTGAAAAAGTCCATAGATATATATATATATACACAGAGAGAGAGAGATAAAATACACACAGAGATAGATATAGATATATACAGAGAGAGAGAGAAACACACACACATATATACACACACATATATATATATATATATATATACACACACACACACACATATATACATATATATATATATACACACACACACAGGGGTAGAGATACACACACGCACAGAAATATATATATACAGATATATATATACACACACACACACACACACACACACATACAGAGGGAGATACACACACAGAGATACAGATATATACATATATATATATATATACACACACACACACAGAGAGGGAGAAATACACACACACAGATATAGATAGATATACAGAGAGAGAGATACACAATATATATATATATACACACACACACACACACACAGTATATATATATATACACACACACACACACAGAGTATATATACAGAGGGAGAGATACACACAGAGAGAGATATAGATATATACACAGAGATATAGATAAGATACATATACAGAGAGAGAGAGAGAGAGAGAACACAGATAGATATACAGATATATAGTGTATACTATCTATACACACACACACATACAGAGAGAGATACACACACCGAGAGAGATACCCACAGATATAGATAGATAGATAGATAGATATACAGAGAGAGAAAGAGATACTATATATATATATACACACACACACACACACACACACAGAGAGAGAGAGAGAGAGAGACATATACATACACACACAGATAGATACACACACACACGCATACAGAGAGCCCTTCCAAGCCAGGCTCTGTGTATATACAAATACACAGAGAGAGAGAGAGAGAGATACACACAGATATATAGATGGATAAGTAGATAGACGCAGAGATATAGATAGATAGATAGATAGATAGATACACAGAGAGAGAGAGAGAGAGGGAGGGAGGGAGAAAGAGAGAGAGATACACACACAGATATATAGATAGATAAATAGATACACACAGAGATAGATAGATGGATAGATAGACGCAGAGAGATATAGATATAGATAGATACACAGAGAGAGCGAGAGCGCCCTTCCCGGCCAAGGGAAGCGAGCCCAGCAGGCCGATGGCGGGCCCTCCTTTTCTCTCTCTCTCTCTCACCACCACAAAGGGAAGGGAAGCAGAGGCGGCGCGGGGCCTCTCCGCCGCCCTCCTTCTCCCCTCCTCTCCCCGCCTCCTTCTTCCCGAGGAGGGCCGCCCGACTCAGGCCGCCGCCGCCGCGCTCCTTCCCCCGTTCCCCTCCCTCGCGGCTTCCGAGGCGGCGGCGGCGGCGCTGCTGCTGCTACTAGGCCGCAGCGAGGCCTGCTGGCTCTCCGGGCCGGGCCCAGGGGCTCCCCTCAGACGCCTCGCCTCACACACCACCCGGGGCACCCTGGTGTTCTCCCGCTCTCCTCACCTGTGGGCGCTGCTGGGCTGGGCGGCGAGCCGCGGCCTGGCTCCCACCCCCGGATGGCTGGCTGGCTGGCTGGCTGGGTGGCGAGGACCGTGTGAGGCGGCTATGAGGGAAAGAAAGGAGGGAAGGAAGGAAGAAAAGAGGGAAATAGGACCCGGTAGGGAGGAGAGGAGGAGGAGGAGGGGGGCCGAGGAGCGGCGAAAAGCGGGCGGGCGGGCGCAGGTTGACTCGTCGGCGCTGGTGGAAGAAAGAATGGAAGAGGAAGGGGGAGGGGAAGCGACCGACCGAGCGAGCCGGGCAGAGCCGATCGCTCTTCCCTTTCCACAGCAGACGACGACGACTCCGGGAGAGAGAGGAGGGAGGTGCGCATGCGCGCGCTCGCGCTCCCTTGCTCGCGCGCTCCGGCGGCTGCGCGCGCACACACAGACAACGTTCCTCCGCGCGCCGTGAAGGCCGTTGAGGGAACAGAGAAGCAAGCCTGAGACTTTCCCCTGCCAACCCCCACGCCTCCTAGTCTTCTCTTGCGCATGCGTACTGGGGCGGGCCTGGCCAGGAGGGGGAGACGAGTGAGATCGTCAACATTTGTAGAACTCGCAGCCAGAGAGCGCGCTTAGACCTCACTGAACTACAAGCCCCAGAATTCCACAGGAAGCAGTAGCCATGGCTGTTGAACTGAATGGAAGAATGCTGCTATTAACAGCTAAAGCTGAAACTCAAATCTCGATGCTATACATAATTCCATAATGCTGCGTTGTTTTATTAGAAGCATGCATGGCTAACCATAGCTGGAGTGTCCTGATATAGGGATCAGTAACAAATACTAGTTGGTAATGAAATGAACCAACGTAAATAATAATAATGAATGAATGATACTTTATTACGGTCAAAGACCAGCATAAAAGAAACAAAAAACTTTAAAACAGTAAAGTTAAATTAAAATAACAAAATAAAATTAAAATAATGCATAAATAGTAATGCATTAATATTACATTAACAAACAATACAATAAAAAAGTGCATACATAGGATAGTTTATACAACTACGTCCTTTGTTTTTAAATCGGAAGAGGATAAATCTGTCTGCTAAGAAGGTAAAATAAATCAATTTAGGAAGAAAGTAAATTTAACAATAAAAACAACTTCTGTCAGCTAGATTAAAGTAATTCAGATGCAATAATTTTGCTTTTCCTGCAAGTAATTGCAGATGCACTTTACAAGTTATCTGTGGGTTGCAGTGTGACGGAAGGTACTTTAAGTAAAAAGTTTCTGATCTCCCCGTTTTATAATAATAATAATAATAATAATACTTAGTTATTTATTACCCACCTCTCCTCTCAGGATCGGGGCAGGATATAACATCACAATATACATTACAATATGCAATACAATGCAACACGGACTCCCTGAAGCAACATCTCAGGCTCGGCCAAATTGATCACCAACAATGGTCCGTCCTGGCCTCACATCGGGAGGCATGGAGACGCACTATCCACAATGCTGCAGCCTTATTTGAGAACTCACGCCAAACAAGTCTTGAAGAGAAACGACAACGCAGAAAGAATCACAACCCGGAAACATCACCCAAGGAGACCTTCTGCTGTGCTTTCTGCAACCGGACTTGTTTATCTCGGATTGGCCTTTTTAGTCATCAGCATGCTTGCAGAAAGCGCGGGATGAGTCCTTCCTGAATCTTTGTTTGTGAAGAAAAGTCAGAGAGAGAGAGAGAGTGAGAGTGCAACACAATTCAGTTGAATACAGTTCAATACATACAATTCAAAGCAAATTACAGACAAGACAAACAATTATACAATGCAGATGCCAGTAGATGCCATCTTGGCTTAGAATGCTAAAACTATGGTAGACCTTGAGAGATTTAAGTACGACCAAGGAGACAGTGGATATTATCACACTATACTTTTATAGTACTATTATTCTACTGTAACTGCTCTGGCTGCCTCCTGTGGAATTCTGGGGTTTGTAGTTTAGGGAGGGGGTTTGAGAACTCTCAGCCAGAGAGCTTCTAAGCCTCAGTAAACTACAAGTCCCAGAATTCCACAAGAGGCAGCCATGGCTGTTGAAGTGGGAGAATGCTGCTACAACAGCTAAGGCTGAAACACAAATATCTATATGTTTTAATATATTTTAATACTTAATGAAATATAATTAAAAAATAATAATACGGTTCCCTATTATCCATGCATAGGGGTCTTGGAACATATCCCCCATGGATAAGAGGGGCGGCCTGTAATTCATGATGTCCTGAAGAAGGTAGCAATAGCAATAGCATTTAGTATATTTCTATACCACTCATCAGTGTCAAAGCACTCCCTAAGCAATTTCCAATGTGTGTTAGCTAATTTGACCCCAACAAGTTGGGTACTCATTTTACCAACCTACAGAAGGATGGAAGGCCGAGTCAACCTCGGAGCCCTTGGGATTGAACTCACAATGTTGTGGCTGCAGTACTGGCATTTAGCCACTGTGTCACCAGGGCTCCCGAGGTACCTTGCAGTCTCATCCTTCCAGTCATAGCCAAGAAAACCCTCCTTCTACATAATGGCCAAGATCCTAGATGGAGTTGGCAGAGCATAAAGCTTTGCCAGATGAAACTCAGTACTTTCCCTGTGCTCCTCAACATCCTGCAGCTGGATCACAGCCTCTATGGCCATGTAATGGGTAATGGAGGCCAGGGTGTGGCCAGACAGTAGCCAGATGTGTTCCTGCACCTCCGCACAAAATGATGACATCAACTTCCTGGATCTCTTGGAGGAGAAACCTTGGGAGGTCCAGGAGGGCAGTGTCATCTTTGTGCATCTAGCTGGTGGAACATAGAGGGGTATTGACAAGCGACCTCCTCCCAGCCTTCCCTGGCCACTAAATTGCCCGGAGTGGGGATAGGCAGATGCAAGATGTTAAATACAGGGAGCAGGGGGAGGGTTGCTGAGAATAGAGGTGCTGAATGCCTCCATCTCCAGTGACTCAAATTATACCTGCATGTGTCACTGACAGGATTCCAACCTGTATGTATATAGGGCATTCACACGCTGAAGTAAGAAAGGAGTTGTGATTTTAAAAATAGCTACAATTATTACTACAATTATTTAAAGATTGGTATCTGAACCAATGGCTGCTTATTTAATTGGCATTTGTAAATTCGTAGTCTTTTGCCAAAACCCATAACCTCTAACTTCCTATAGTCAGTAGTGTCTTCTGTTTAGCAAAGAATGCAATGACTGGTAACGTCATTAATTTTTTTACCCCCAAATAGGGGACATGCCTTATAATAAGGGACACCTGCCAGCTAAATAGAAGACATTCCTTGCAATAAGGGAGACCTGGCAACCCTCGATCTTCCCTACATTTTATATACTCTGTGAGGTGGGAAATAATGGTTGTCCCAAGATTATTAATCTGGGTCTTGAATTTATTCCTTTGAAATCCAGTGAAGAAAGTCTCATCCATAATAAGGCAAACAGATTCACGATTGTAACTGAAACAAGTTAACAGTTTGTTCATATGTAATGAGGAATCTAGAAATAGTAAAGAAATATTCTTGTTGTTTGTTGAGGCTGACAAAAAACATAAAGGAAATGTCATCAAGCTGATAGAAGTAATGAACAAGTCAATACAGTGTGACTGAAGAATAATTCAAAAAATGCAGTGTGGGAAAATATTACAAAATAAAAGCAATTATTAATTAGATTTTTAAAAATGAAATAATTAGCAACACATGCTGTAGTGGTATTTATGTTATATTGTATTATGCAAGCTGAATACTTTTCTCTGTATTTATCACTATTTTAAAATCCTTGTTAGCTACTTTGTCGGTTTACTACATGGAAAAATGCCGTAGCCCTTTGGAGCATCATGCTGAAGAAGATTGTAAATAAAGTTGGCGCAAGAACACAACCTTGCTTCACTCCATTAGTTATTAGAAAGGGCTCTGAAAGAGCATCGCCATATCTGACTTGACCGTGCTGGCCCTCGTGTAGCAAGATAATCATTTTAAGGAATTTGGGGGGACATCCTAGTCTTTCCAGAATCTGCCATAGACCTTTTCTACTCACAGTGTCGAAGGCTTTGGTGAGGTTGACAAATGTTATATAGAGACCCTTGTTCTGCTCTCTACATTTTTCTTGCAGTTGTCTAAGGGCAAATACCATATCTGTAGTACTCCTATTGGTTCTGAAGCCACATTGGCTTTCAGGAAGAAGTTCTTCTGCAATAGCAGGAACTAATCTGTTCAGGAGTATCCTTGCAAGGATTTTTCCAGCAATAGAGAGCAGTGTTATGCCTCGATAGTTTGAGCAATCGGATTTTGCTCCTATTTTCTTGTACAGGGTGATGATGACTGAGAAACGACAATGCAGAAAGAATCACAACACAGAAACATCACCGAAGGAGACCTTCTGCTGTGCTTTCTGCAACCGGACTTGTTTATCTTGGATTGGCCTTTTTAGTCATCAGCGCGCTTGCAGAAAGCGCGGGATGAGTCCTTCCTGAATGTTCGTTTGCGAAGAAAAGCCAGAGAGAGAGAGACATGGAAAAATAGCTATGCATTGTTGTTGCTGTGTGTCTTCAAGTTGTTTCTGACTGACTGCAACCCTAAGATGAGCCTTTATGAGGTTTTCTTGGCAAGATTTGTTCAGAAGGGGTTTGCCTTTGCCTTCTTCTGAGGCTGACTGTGTGTGACTTGCCCAAGCTAATCCTTTGGATCAAGTGGGGATTTGAACCCTGGATTCCTGAGGCATAGTCCAACACTCAAATGACTACACCATGCTGGCCCTCTACATAATGGGCAATAAATAAGGAGTGTATTGGACTAGATCTCACTTCTCCTTTTCTCTTTTTTCCTCTTATCTTTCTTTTCTCTGTTCAGTCCAACATTCTCTCATCTTGCCCATCTATCTGAGCAATTATGTTAGAAATCTGGGTGATCTGCACAGAATCACAGCTCTCCAAATACCCTTAGTTGTAACACAAAGAGTCTGCTAATTTAGCAGGACTAATCTGCATATTCATAATTGGCCTTGACCTCCATGACTCCCCCAGATCTCCTGCTTTGTCCTTGTTTTCATTTCTGGCTGTTACTCACAGTGGTCACCCTAATGTAATATGGCTTTGGGCGGTGAGTGTAAAAATAAAGGAATATGTTTACAAAATTAGGCAATGTTTCAAATGACTCTGCTTCAGCCCAGCAGCAAAACCCTTTATCATGAGAATCCAACACTTCAGAAATTGGCAAGAAACTGAGCCCAAATGAATGAACCTCTTCCAACTGTGACTGAAACTTGGCAGACTTGGCTGGAGGTTACTCAGTTTGTTTCAGGCTGAGACATGTAAGGAAACTGGGTAGCAATGCTCCTGTTCTATAATGGAGTGCCGCCTACATAGAAGAAGACACACTCGGCTTGGAACACCTACCTTGACATGAGTTGAATAGAAACATGGAGCTGAAAAGAACCAGGTGGGAACCTCTGTTTTGAGCTAGGCTGGGTAGACACATGGAGTTGAAAGGAACCTTGGCTTGGAGATCATCTAGTTCAGTGTTTCTCAACCAGGGTTCCCTGGAACCTTAGGATTCCCCAAGAGGTTGCTAGGGGTTCCTCAAGAGATTGTGTTTGTGGGGGGAAAGCAATAGCAGTATATAGAATAATGTTTATGCAAGGGTTCCTTGAGACCTGAAAATTATGTCAAGGGTTCCTCCAGGATAAAAAGGTTGAGAAAGGCTAATCTAGTCTAATTCCCTGCTCAATGCAGGATGTGCAATGCAGTATGCAATTGCAATAGAAGTAGGCAACTTCAGATAGTTTGGAGGTCCTTTTTTGGTGAGCTGCACTAGCTTCTCCTAGTGAAACTAGATTTTTAAAATACTGGGGGAGTTTTTGCTATAGCAAAATGCTGGTGGGGTGTCTTAGAATCATAGAATGTTAGAGTTGGAAGGACTCATGAGGGCCATCTAGTCCAACCTACTACCATGCAGGAATATACAATGAAAGCACACCTGAGAGATGATGTTTACCTCTGTTTAAAGACCTCCAAAGACAGAGAGTCCACTACCCACCAAAGCAATCTGTTCCACTGTCAAACAGATCTTACTTCCTAATGTTTAGGTGGAATCTCTTTTCTTATAATTTGAATCAATTGGTTCATGTATGGGTCTCTGAAGAAGCAGAAAACAAGCTTGCCCCATCTTCTACATGACGTCCTTTCAGATTTTTAAAAATAGCTATCATGTCACCTCTCAGTCTTCTCTTCTCTAAACTAAACATACCCAGCTCCCTACGTCATTTCTCATAAGGCTGGGTTTCTGGCCCTTGATCATCTTGGTCATCCATCTCTGGACACATAGTACAGTATCACCACCGTATCCACTGATTCATTATCCACTGGTTCAATTATCCATGGGACACAAAACAGCATACCTACCATAGAGTTTTCCTAGAAAATGTATCCTCTCTAGCCATTTTCTAGGTCCTCCAAGGCAACTCTATGGTATTTTAAACTGGAAGTCCCATTATTTTCAATGGCATTCACTATTATCCACAGTTTTTGGTATCCATGCCCTCCCCCCCCAGAACCAATCCCCAGCGGATAAGGGGGTCCTACTGTAGCTTGTCAATATCTGTCTTGTTTTAGAGGAAAATACTCTCTAGAAGCCTTTCTGTAGTTACTATAGCATCTGAGAGTTCTTAATACAAATGATAAAGTGTAATTGTTTTTTAAAGGCAGCTTGTCCATAAGATTGACCTCTGTATCAGACATCTGGAAAACAGAGGGTCCAGGTTGCCCCCCATTTACACAGAGGATACATTCCTGGACTTACCACAGATATGTGAAACCACGTATAATAGCGAAACAACGATATTAGACCATAGAATCATGCCAGAGGAAATGCTTAGAAAAGATGCCCCTCTAGGCAGCTAGTGTTACTCTATAGTTATTCAAGGTGGAAGTTGACCACAGAGTTGTGCTGGAGGATCTCCCTATGCCTAGAGAGACCACCTCCAGTGTGACTCTATGGTCTTTCAGATGCCTAGAGAAACCTCCCCCCCCATCGTGAGTAAGTGAAATTGTGGGTATTGATCCTGTATAAATGGGGGGGGGGGTCTGACCTGTATAACTAATTTTTTTTTAAAGGGATCCAGAGAGCATCATGGAAATTACAGGTTGATTGTCATATATATATATATATGTTGATTGTCACATATATATATATATATATATATGTATGTATATGGCCATGATATTGAGAACACAGCTGCGCTGGGCAGGGCACATTTCTAGGATGGAAGACCATCGCCTCCCAAAAATACTACTCTACGGTGAACTCGCCAAATTGATCACCAACAGTGGTCCGCCCTGGCCTCACATCGGGAGGCATGGAGACGCACTATCCACAATGCTGCAGCCTTATTTGAGAACTCACGCCGAACAAGTCTTGAAGAGAAACGACAACGCAGAAAGAATCACAATCCAGAAACATCACCCAAGGAGACCTTCTGCTGTGCTTTCTGCAACCGGACTTATTTATTTCGGATTGGCCTTTTCAGTCATCAGTGCGCTTGCAGAAAGCGCGGGATGAGTCCTTCCTGAATCTTCGTTTGCGAAGTAAAGCCGGAGAGAGAGAGAGAGAGAGAGAGAGAGAGAGATTTACAGGTAAATTGATGAAGAGCATTATTAAAGCTAATTTTGTCAAGTATATAGAAGAATAAGTCTTGCTGAAGAAGAATCAGCATTGCTTCCAAGAAGGCAAGAGTTGTCTTGCTAACCTCTTTAGACTTTTTGGAACTTGCCAACAAGTGCACAGATAAGGAAGACTTAACTCGTGCTGTATAACTGAACTTTCAAAAAGCTTTTGACAATGTTGTTCTTTAAAGGTTCCTCAAGGAATATATTATGCAAAAGAGGAAAATGTCTAGGGCATAGCTATGGGTAGGGTGGAGGCAAAATGAAGTCATTGTTCCTAGTAAAAATTCTGTCTCCCCAATGAAATTTTCCTTCATTCCCCATATTTCTAGCATTGCAGAGAGTGAAGCCTTGATAATTGCAAATACTTAGAATACCAACCTGTACATACATTGGCTGTGTTTTGCATTCCTGTGTTAACTTTGCCTGCCCCTTTTCTTTGGCTGCCTAAACTATACAGTATTTCTAAATGTTCAGCTGAAGTTTTACATTACTGCAATGCTAGAAATGTGGCTACTGAAAATAATTTCATTGGGGAGGGCAAGATTCTTGTTGGGGGGGCAATGCTTCATGTCTGCCCTCTCCACCACTACACCTCTGAGAAAGCCTCTTAAGGATCAGTTAAACAATTAAAGAACAGAAAATGGATGGGGGGGGGGAAGTGTTCATAGCATCAAAACAAAGCTGATTTTACCAGATCACTGAAGAGATTTGAGTGCCATCTTGCACACTCAAATGTTAAAAGGAGTCTGAAGCAATATGTTCACTGATATGAATGGCTATGAAGAAAATGTTTCATTTAAGGATGGTGACCTCCTATTACAAGTCTGATGCCTTACACAATGTTGATTCCTCTCTTGCCTTTGTTGTTAGGAAAGAAACCTCAGAGCTATCTCAAGCTCTTTTTTTGATTTTTGATGTCATCACCATAATAATATTCTTCTGGTCTCGTGAGATCTGTGTCTGGAAAGTCCTGTCTGCCGCACAGCAGGATTCATTCAAAAGAAAGTTAATACAGTGGGATTATGTGAGCCATCCAATTTATTATGGTAATATTGAGCTTTGCCAGCAGTGTCTCCCCAATTCTCCTTATGAAAACTGCTGCTTTCTAGATAGCTGTGTCATATTACCTTGTCCCCCCGGGTAGTCAGTTTTGTGTCCTCTCTAGAAAAGGGGAGATATCTGTTCCTGACTTGAAGCCAAAAAGCACTCTAGACTTCATCCACACAACATTAAATATATGTCCCAAAGTAAACACAAAAGTAAATTCAAAAATCCTTTAAGCTCTTCTATTTGAAATAAATCCCAGGTCTTTCCCATCCCTCCCTTTCCTTTTTTTAAAAAAAATATACAAATAACTTATGGAAGATGATACATTTATAGCTCTGACTAGGAGAAAATTTATCACTCGTCAGCTGCATAAAGATATCCTCTTCCAAAGTATTTTGATCTGAGTGTGTATGTGTGTGTGTGTGTGTGTGTGTGTTTATACACATGTGAGTAGATGACATAGCAACAGTGTGCAATGAGGCAATGAGCTGAAATCCTTTGTAAGCTTTGCCCGTGCTTTCGGTGGATACTGCTGAAAAGTGAATTTCTCTCTAAACGAGCTAAAGCTGGCACATTGTCTGAACATCTGCACAGAGTAAAATAAACATCCATTTCAATAATGTATGGAATAAATCCTGCTGCAGCTAGCCTGGAGGGGATAAAGAGAAACACATCCTCAGGCAAGGGGTGGGGCGCAGTGGCTTTCCTGCCGGCAAGCTCTGAATAACCTCCAATTGCACCAGGAAAGAAAGAATATGCATTAGTGCATGGTGTGCACAGCACAGCTTCTCCACAGCGTTGTGTTTTCATGGGCCTGTGAATCTAATTTTCTGCAGTAAGGAACTTTTCCTGTTTACAACAGAGCTAGGAAAAGTTGTGGACTATGGAGATTTTTCAGAAGGGAACGAAAAAAGTGTTCCCATCCTGCAATCTCCTTTCCCAACCCTCTCGTCCCTGTTGCGCCACAGTAAAAAAAAGTTTCAGGCCTACCTTGTCCGTGCGTCCATGCCTGCCCAGTAGTGAACGGAGCTCAAATGGAGCTCCATTCACTTCCTGGTTTGAAATCCTGGCTGTTCTCACAAGAAGACGAGAGCGCAGAAAATTCAAAATTAAAAGGCAAATATAAGGGGGGGGGGAATAACAGCAAGCACAAAAAAACACTTAAAAGAAAGTAACCTGGGGAGGGTACAAAAGGGTGTGTCACTTACCTTGATGTCCTGATTGCACCTGGAAGTGTTCTGGCATGGACCTCCCACTGATGTTGGCATTGCGCCAGCATAATGGGGCACCTTTTCGGTTGCACATCATTCCGTGACAGAAACGGAATGAGGGATCCATTGACGGCTCAGCCCAACAATAAAAAGAAACGCTGGGGGAATGACAGCCAAGCGGGTGCATTATGAGTGGGAAACAACATTATCTGAAATGCAAACCCTCTAGCGATCTCCTGGCATCCTTATCACACCATATTTAGAGGGTCTAAAAATCTCCTACAACTCCCAGAATCTGGCATCCCATATGGCCAGGATAGTGAATAGCAAAGGATCAGAACCTTTTGCCTGTTTGCATTGATTAATATAGGGATGTATGCATCCCCTTGGAGCTGTTATCGTGGAAGAAAAATCATGCATGCATCTTGTGTCAGGCCACAAGAGACTATTCCTCAGAAGCACCTATGTTTGAGAGGCAGCATGACCTAGTAGTGTAGTTCCTGCAGATAGTTCGGCCTCAACTACTGTCACTTGAACCAGTTGCTATGCTGATTGGGGTTGAAGAGAGTGAGAGTACAGTAACATCTCAAGAGCTACTGGTTCCCCCATCTCCGAGTTGGTCTAGGAATGTAGAAACCCACCTTTCAGTCCACAGCCAGCCATGAAGTTCATTGGTGACTGTTAAGCAGCCTCTCTCCCCTCCTCCAGCCCAAACTATCTTACAGGCAGGATTGGCCCTACCATGAGATCAAGTAATACAGCAGCCTCAAGCAGTAGAGTAGGACCTCTGTATCTGCGGAGGTTCGGCTCCTGGACTTACTGCAGATACTGGAAACTGCGAATAACAGCGAACGCCATTGAAAATAATGGGACTTCCAGTTTAAAATACCATACAGTTTTTAAAAATCTTTTTATAGGGTAGGGTGGGGGGTGGGGGGTGTTTAGGGATTTTAATCTGCATTTGTATTTTAATTGTTGTAAGATGCCCTGATTGTTTTTAACAGAGGGGCGGGGTTATTATTATTATTATTATTATTATTATCATCATTAAAATACCATAGAGTTGCCTTGGAGGACATAGACAATGTCTAGGGAGGATGCTACTCTAGGAATTTTCTAAGAAGACTCTATGGTATGTGTTTTGTTTTGTGTCCCGCGGGTAACTGAAACTGGTTCCGTGGATACAGGGGTCCTACTGTAGTTGTTGGGAAGCAGTAGCACAAGTATCCTCTGATCCTCAGGTCTAGGGAGTGACCCTGTCCCATCAATGGTGCCCAATTGTGTTGCCTTCTGGGTATGTACAATGGGTTTAAGTATGTTGCCTCTTTCAGTGTGCTGATTGGCTGCTCCTGTCACTCCCTCAGCTAATCACCATCCACATGCAAATTACCACCCGCATGCAAATTCCCTCTCTACCTTACAATCCACTCCTGCCTCTCATGGACATATCTGCATACCAGGAGCGACCAAACAATGTGCTACAGTGTTGGCTATAGTTACTAGCTGCTGCAATGGGACCCAGGCAGTGAACTGGCAAGGGCAGGACACCGCTACTGCTGCTGCAACAGAACCCATGCAGTGAACTGATGGTGGTGGTGGCAGGGCTGCAACAGCACCCAGGCAGTTAAACTGGCAGGGGCAGTGGTGGAACGCAACAGGACTTAGGTAACCAGGCATGAGGTGCGTATTTTGGGGAGTTTTTTAACAGCGTATGGGATGCCGGGTCCAGCTAGTTACTTAAAGAATGCCTTGGTGCTGTCTAAGAACATCAACAAAGTACAAATCCCAGGATTCACTAGGATGGAGCCATGGCAATTAAAGTGGTATACAACTGATAGAATTGTGTAGTGCAGACAGAGTCTTCTCTCTCTCTCTCTCTCTCTCTCATTCTCTCTCTCTCTCTCTGGCTTTTCTTCGCAAACAAAGATTCAGGAAGGACTCATCCCGCGCTTTCTGCAAGCATGTTGATGACTGAAAAGGCCAATCCAAGATAGACAAGTCCAGTTGCAGAAAGCACAGCAGAAGGTCTCCTTGGGTGATGTTTCCGGGCTGTGATTCTTTCTGCGTTGTCGTTTCTCTTCAAGACTTGTTCGGCGTGAGTTCTCAAATAAAGCTGAAGCATTGTGGATAGTGCGTCTCCATGCCTCCCGATGTGAGGCCAGGGCAGACCATTGTTGGTGATCAACTGGGCCGAGCCTAAGATGTTGTTTCAAGGAGTCCTTGTATCGCTCTTTTGGAGCGCCCCTCTTACCCTGACCCATGGCGAGTTCACCGTAGAGTAGTATTTTTGGGAGGCGATGGTCCTCCATCCTAGAAACGTGCCCTGCCCAGCACAACTATGTTCTCAATATCATGGCCTCAATGCTGGTGATCCCTGCTTGCTCAAGGACAGCAACATTCGTCACATAGTCAGTCCAGTGTATATTTAGGATTGTGCGTAGACAGCGCTGATGAAAACGTTTGAGGAGTCGTAAGTGGTGGCAATGTGTAGTGCAGATAGAGTCCAATCCTCTTCTGAACACCATTTTGTCCCTTGTTTTAGTTAACACAATGTCTTGTGCTGCCTCACTCCTAAAGACTGTTGTAATTATGGAACAGAAAAAGGCACTGTATTTGATGCTCCTCAAGGAAAGGTGGGCTATCAGTATAATAAATAAGAAAATATGTTGTGTGCATCCTGACTGTTGAACCACTCCAGGGGATAGGAGCTTGGTGGATAGTTTCTTGCAGAGTAAATTAATACAGCTGACTGCAGACAGAGTACAGTCTTTTGGAAATGTGTGGTGAGGCATCTCAGGGGGTAATCCTTTGTATGAGAACATGGGTATTACTAGTGTGACCCTATTTTCCTTTGCAAGATGTTGGAAGGCAGGCACCTAGAGAGTGAGAACTTGATCAGGTGCAATACCTGTCATTTTAAAGGGATGATTTCTCAGATGTCATCCAGTGTTGAGCAAATTCTTCATCAGTTGGAGGTAGCTTCTGTCTGTCACAAGGTTCCTTTTTAATCATCTGATTTTATAGTCGCTCAGCTTTCAGGCCCCTTGGAAGAGCAAAGCCCGGAGAGGTTGGATGCTAGAATCTTCACTCTTGCCAGGGCCTTTGAACTTAATGGGCAAACTTAATTGGTTCCTCCAAATTTTCCAACTTGAAGAAAAAAGAAAATCCACAACATTCTTTGCTGTAATTGAATTTCTTAGCTGTGTGTGTTTACTCCTGTATTCTCTCTGGAATAACTGTGGGACAACAAAGGGAATAAAAGCCAACATTCGGCTGATCTAAATTAAGTTCCACAGTTACCGCACAATTTGTCTTCTCTTTCCATCACACAGCTAGCTTGTTAATGAGATGCCCCACAGGAGGAATGGAAGAAGAAAAAGAAAGGCAGCAGAGAGAATTTTTGATGAATTAGCAAGGGCTAGCGAGAAGTAGATCTGGTCGTGTGCCACAGGAAATTAAAATGTCATCAAGCTGTAGCTTTGCCCTATTAACCTTTTGTACGGGGGATTTCTGCCTGTTAATTCCCATTGAAAGATGCACGGGAAGTTCTGTGAGGGACTAGAGGGAGAAAAAAAGATGCAAAAGAAAGCAGCCACATAAATATGGAACTTTTTGATAGTGAGGAACAGTGCAGGATTTCCTGGAAGTCTTCACATTTGATGCCTCTCCTTTTAAAAAAAGATATGCCCAGTTTAGACATTTGGAGTTAAATAGGGAAATGAAGGAAAAGAAAATACAGGCATGGAAATAAGCAGTCAGTTGTCCCACCACTTTCACAGGAACAACTGAGAATGGGGGGAGGCATGAAATAAGGCCTTATCAGTGGTTGCCCCTAAGTTCTGCAACTCCCTTGCTAGGAAGGCTAGAATGATCCCTTCTTTGCCATCCTTCTGACCCACAGGCAGGTGTTTATTTTTTATTATTCTGACATGCTTTTGAGAACTGAAGGTTTTTAAAGAAAGGGCTTTTATAAAGGGAGTGTTCTTCCATTTTTATTGTTTTAACTGTACCATTTTTTAAAATTGCTCTTTATCAGTTTTAATTGTAAGTTTTAAATTGTTTTTAAATGTCATTGGTAATTTAATTCCATTTTAGTACTACTGTACTGATCGTTCGTATGTTTTCACTGTTTTGTATCTTAATTTGTAAGCTGCCTTGAGTTCCAGTTTTGGGTGTATAAATAAAGTCTCATCATCATCATCATCATCATAATTCTCATTAGAACAGATTCACTTAAGCAATGGACCTTACTTAAATGTTGACTTTCCAAGTCTCGGGGCTTGTCTACACTACCAAAAAATAAAATAAAAATCCAGTCTCACATTGCATTTTTCTGGTTCGCATTGACCCCTCAGTGACACAAGGCTGATGGGGAGGGATTAATTTGACTTGGCCCGGAGCAGAAGTTAAAAAAAAAAAAAAGCATGGCAGCACACACCACACTTGCTGGAACCAACCAGTCCAGCCCACCAAAAATTCTTCCTGCCCTTGGCTCCAAACTGAAGCCACCTTGGAGCACAGGTTTATCCGAATTTTGGGGGAAAGCCCAGGGTAAAGGGTGAGTTTTTAAAAAGTGAATTAAAGCCCTTTGAAGTGCATACCCTGCAGATTCCCTGAAAATCACCCAGAACATCATGTGAATTGATCACAGTGACTACAGGGTGAGTATGGATTTTTTTAAGTAGAGAAGTCTTCAGTTGCTTTAATGGGTCTACTCTAGTTGGGATTAACCATTGGATTCAGGCCTAAGAATTATCAATGTGTATTCTCCTCTTTAAAAAGAAGCTGTCCACTACAATGCTGCTCAAAAGGAAGTCCCAGCAGGTTTTACTCCTAGGTAAGTGGTATAAAATTGCAGCTTGATTTTCACTACTTTCCCATTAGAAATAGTTGCTTTCTTTCTGCCTTGGCAGTACAGTCCTATATTATCAACCAAGAAAGGATCCTCATTAAATTCAACAAGTCATTTTTAAGGTAAAAATCTGAATTATAACTCACTTTCAATCTACTGAAACTTTTGATTTCTTGAATGCTTTGTTTTGTCTGTTGCAATCGCTGAGCTTTCGGGGTTGTGTTTATACCATACTTTGTTTTTGAGCACGATGCTGCCATTTTGGGTACATGGGAAGCAACAGCCTATGCACGAACACTGGAAACCATGAAAATGGTGTGTGTGCCATGTAATTCACTGATCTGCTGTTAGTTCTTTGATTCTTGGATGCCCTTACTATAAACTGCATGAGGCTGTTGATCTCTGGGTACTTTCAAGCGTTGGGAAATACCCTTCTTTTTCATCGTTAGTGTTCCAGAAAAATACCCCACTATGGAATTCAGTGTTAAAACTAGGGCAGCAGCTGTGTAAAACTTCATTGCTATTCACAGTGGAAAGAAACTTTTATCTAGAACATGAAGATTGTTGAAGGGGAGGGGAAGGGGAGCAAAAATCCACTCTATCTTTATAGTCCCAGATTTAAGAGGCAAACAATTGCTACCTCTGAAATTGACTCATAAGTGCCTGAAGCGAGACAGATGATAAACAATTGGGTTTGCCTGTGTTTTTAATGATAGCGCAGGATTCTAAATTTAAACTGCCAGGTAGAAAGATCTTGCATGGGTTTTAAATGACACCATATCTCACATTTATGAGCAGGCTTTTAATAGATTTTTTTTAAAAGGTTCTTCTCCTGTCTGCAACCAAGAGTAGAGAAATGAATGTAGCGTTTTGGAAACATAAAGAGGGCAATGTTGGCAAAAGGACTCTTCTTGAACAGAGATCAAAAAATATTGTCAGTTAGGGCCAGATTATTTAGAAGGCCCTTATAGGGTGAGGCACTACGTCAAGGACAGGGAAAGTGTCGCCCGGGGGCCACACACAGACCCCCAAGGTTATATAGTTGTCCCTTCATATTTGCTGGAGTTTGGTTCCAGGACCCCCCGTGGATACCAACATTCGTGAATACTCAAGTCCCATTATATGCAATGGCATAGCAAAATGGTGTCCCTTGTATAAGATGGCAAAATCAAGGTTTGCTTTTTTGGATTTTTTTTTTTTAAGAATATTTTCAAGCCGTGAATATTTAAATCTGTGAATACCAAATCTGTGGATACGGAGGGATAACTGTAGTTACAGCCCACTGAGAGAGAGCCAGTGTGTCGTAGTGGGTTGAACGTTAGACTAGGGGATTGTTCAAACGGTGAAAAAACTCCCCAAGGAATGCCCTGTCCTAATGGTATTCTGGGTGATTTTGCCATATTGTGAAGGGGGGGGGGCAAAAAAAAGGCCCCAAAACCTTGCCAGAAAAGTCTTTGCAGCTTTCTCTGTATTAAAAAAACAAAACAAAAAACAGCGAGGGGTGTGTACATTCCTGCTCTTTAGGACAAGCGAGTCGATTTTATTCGCTTGCCCATACAAGAGGAAGTGCAAATCTGATTGGTCGAATGAGCGCAGGGGGCAGGGCTTGCTAACAAGTCAAGCTCCCGCTGCCACCATGTTGGATTTTCGCCTTAGTAAGCAAATGCTAAGGTGAGAAAATGGGGTGTCGGGGATGTGGGTGTTTTGTTGTTTTTTTTTTGCTTTTGTGCTCAATTGAAAAAATCGCTCAATCGCACCTTGGACATTGTTTTTTTTAAAAATAAGGTTGTTATTAGGACAGTCACATTCACATTGTTGCAATGAGGCAGCGTAAGCTGATTGGCTGGACAAGCATGGGGGTGGGGCTAGCAAACAGGGAAAGCACCTGCTGCTGCCATGTTGGATTTTCGGCTAAGGAGATTTTCACACGGGGCCAAAATGCCCCGTTACTCCCCCGCCACCTCCTCTCCCGCCACGGAATAACATAAATCTTTCACACACTCACCTTAATTCCGCAGCAAGAACGGGCTCCCCCTCCCCTTGCTGGCTGGCCATAAATGCAGCCGTCCTAAGGCTGCTTTTACGACCGGCTGTCTGAAACGTTATCACGTGATAACGCCAGACAGTAAATTTAAAAAATAAAACTCCCCCAAACATAAAATCAGTTCACCAAGCACAAAAACACTCTTTAAATCACATAATCAAAACAGGGAGGGTAAAATAAAGGGTGCCACTTACCTGGATGTCCAGATCGTACCAGGAAGTGCTCAGAACAGACCTCCCCTCCGCGGCTGTCATTTCGGAACAGGAACGGGGCTCCTGTTCACACACCTGTGATTGCGTTATAGCAACGGAACGGGAGGTCTATTCACGATGAAAAATCGTGATTACATTGTTCTGGAACAGTCACGGGAGTAGGATGGATGCAGGACAGAACGGGGTCAACGTCGTCCAAAAGGGAAAACCTTTCCCAACCCTGTTCTGTTCCTGCCATGGGATATATAGCCCATGAAAATCTCCTAACTGAGAGATCGGTAAGGAGATAAAACAGCAATCTTTCTCTCTCTTTTTCTTATTTTTTTCTTTTGTAAATATGAAGTATCACTTTTGTGCATCACAGTAAACAGTTTTGGTTTTTTTAAAATCAGTGGTGGCAGATTTAAAACGGTGAGTAAATCATTTGCAGCCACCATCTTGGCTTGGGGGCATGCAAAGTTTAGGGGGCTCTTTTGACCATTAAGACAAATCCCAGCACTGCGAATTGCTGTTTCTTTGGAGGAGATCATATTTTCCTTCCCTCATATAGATGGGAAATATAGACTTAGTATTTCTGTTACATTTATGAAGAAATCTGAAAAAAAATGGATAAGTATTTAGAAAAAAAATGATCCAAATGAAAGTCTTGCCTTTATTTTAGCCATTCCTGTGACAATGAGTTCCATCTAACGCACTGATTTTTAACATTTTTAGGTCACGGACCTCTGTGAGAATCTGATAGCAATGGACCATATCCCTGAAAAAAATGAATTTCAATAGAATATGAATGTCAGGATTGTATGTAGTGGAGAGGTTTCCACTCATGAACCTTTTGAATGGGAGATTGGACACTCAGTAACAATTTATTTTAAAATGCCATTGCCCATGCTTCCTAGAGTACAGTTGTCTCTCCGTATTCACGGATTTGCTATTCATGGATTTAAGTATTCACGGCTTGAAAATGTTCTGTACAAAATAATAAAATCCAAAAAGCAAACCTTGATTTTGCCACCTTATATAAGGGACACCATTTTGCTATGCCATTGCATATAATGGGACTTGAGTACTCATGGATTTTGGTATCCACGGGGGTCCTGGAACCAAACCCCAGCGAATATGAAGGGACAACTGTATTATGGAAGGTGTAGTCTTAAAAACATTTAAGAGACTTAAAAACATTTAACAAACATTTCCGAGACTGGGTTTTTACTAAGCAATAGGGTCAGGGTTTCAAGGCCATGCTGTGACTGCTGATTCAGCAGCGTTGGCACTGAACAGTCTCTGCCATCATAGCTAAAAAGTGAGACAGGGTTGCAGAATGACGAGAGCAAATGCCTTCAAACCAAGATGTTTATTTTGGCTGAGCTTCAGTCCTTACAAGTACCCACATCCCCTTTCAGGGGCTTAGATACCAACAAAGTAAGAACCTTTGCCCATGATAAACTGGGAGACTGGCCAAGGATAATCTTTCTGCTAGACTTTGATGTATTATCGTGTCTTTTGAGTTGACAGATAGAAGCAAAAGGCCAGGTTTGGGGTTTGCTTTTTAAAAAAAGAAAAGAAAAAAATCTAAATACTTCATTGCAGTTTTGGCATGACTCCTTGGGCAAACAAAAACCTTCAGGAGAATTGTCATGAGTCCAAAGGTGACTGAAGCAATTTTAGAAATATATACTGAAACGGACCTGTTTACTTTTCTTTGTCCGGAAGCTGCTATAAATTACCTTTCAGGTCACTGTTGCTACTTGTCGACACAGGATCAAATCCACACTTACTGTGATATCACACTACACCGCTATAGCACTATTATTCCACTTTAATGGTTATGGCTGTCTCCTGTGGAATTCTGGGATTTGCAGTTTAGTGAGGCCTAAGGGCTCTCTGGCTGAGAATGCTAAATGCCCCTCCCTAAACTGTAAATCCCAGGATTCCCCAGGAGGTAGCCAGAGCCGTTAAAGTGGAATAATAGCGCTATAACAGTGTAGTGTGATAATATCCACTGTTTCCTTGGTTGTACTTAAAGCAAACCCATTTAAATGAGAGAGACTTATGCTAGTCCTGACTGATTTACAGATTTTAGTGGGCTTACTTATGGTAAGGCATGAATCCCTAGGGGAAATGGTGTGTGTGTGCATGCAAGTTTGCCACACTTTCACCACCCCAGGTAGTTTAGGATGATAAGAAACCTTTTGTAAAAATGGATGGTGAACCAGAAAAGTCTCTCCTGGTTCCCAAATGGCATGGGGCAGGATGTAGCAAAATGGGCCTCCATGTTCCTTAGGATGCATGGGGTAGCATTTGTGCATAATACTTTGGGTGCTGGGGGAGGCCCAGGAGCCTTAAAAATGGCTTCGGGGGGTACATGTACCCCATGAGTTGTATTTTCACCATCCTTCCCTTGACAGTCCCAACTAGAGTAGATCAATTGAATCAATGGGATCTACATACATGACGACTTCCCATTCAACAGTGGTTTCAATGGATCTATTCTATTTGGGACTAAATAGTCACATTCTTGCCTAAGGTACCCCATCTATCTTTGGTTTCTTTTCTTATCATGTTATGGGCTTTTAAAAAACTTCCTGTGAAGTGTCTGAACAAATATGCTGGCAATGGACAACAACTGGAGGGTGGGTGAGGGAGTTAAATCCTTCTCCAGGTTCACAATCCCAAATTACTCCATCCTGCATTTTTTTAAATGAAACTGGTAGCACAGTTCCTACAGGATTTTATGTGGGAGAGGGCGAATGTGTGGCTCCCGCACCTTTATCCCATTATTTTCCCCACCAGGCGCAAGGTTCTGCCTAAATCACTGCTGCCACCGTATGTGAAGACTTCCACAATTCTCACCGCTATCACCAAGAGTGGGGGATTTCCTTTATTGTCACCTCTGCCGCCAATGTAAGGGCCTCCTCCTGTCCTACTGATGTGGCCACCACTGTTGGGGCCTACTAGATGTCCTCTAGTAGAATATGATGCAGGTTCTATTTCCCACTGGACGCCATTTCTCTTTACAAAACAGATCAATAATTTAATACAGTGATGTAATACCTTTCAAACAAATAGTTCATTCATGTTCTTCTCTTAAAACTATAGTCAGCCCTCAACTTTCAAAGGGATTAGGGGCAGAGGACCCCTGTGAATGTGTAAAAACTGTGAATATAGGCCTTCTTTAAAAAAACAACAACAACCTTAAAGAACATTTCTCTAAGCATTTGTGGGTCCTCCAGTGCAATTCTATGCTCATCTTCCAGTGGAGGACCTACAAATGACTAGAGAAGTGTTCTCTTTAGGAATCTCTAGTTCCTTCAGTATGACTCTATGGTCAACTTCCAGTGGAAGCATACCATAGAATTGCGCTGGAGGACCTAGGGCTTGTCTGTATGGTGAAAATACTATGAGGATAATACCTTTTGTCCCAATGGGAACCTACATCATTTCATCATATTCTGAAGGAGGTGGTGGTGGGGACTCCAAAAACTCCAAACTCCAAAAGCCTTAGTGTTTTTTCCCGTTTTTTTTTTAATCCAATGGAAATGCACATTCCCACTCGCTGGGGCAACTGATTTGCTTTGCTGTGCATTCCCAATAAGAGCGGAAATAGAAAGTTAATTGGTCAGATGTGCACAGGGGGTGGAGCTTGCTGGTAAGGTAAGTGCCCGGAACCGCTATGTTGGATTCTCGCTGTAACAATCATGTGCTGAGGCCATGAAATACCCTTTTTCCCTCTATTTATTTAAGCAGAAGATCACACTTTCACACATTGCATAAGCTAAAAAAAACCCTGTTTGGTGGTGGCAACTAGTGACAATAAAAACGCAAGTAATTCACTTGCACTCTCCATCTTGATTTGCAGGCATGCCCGTTTGAACAACAAATGTGTATGGCTCTGCGATCTTGGGGGGGGGGGAGAAACGTGGAAACAAATGAAAGCTGCTGAGAATTGGCATTAGTGCACATCAATCTACATTTTATTGACTGGACTGGATGGCCCTCGTGGTCTCTTCCAACTCTGCAATTCTATGATTCTATGATTTATTGCCTTGTATAGACGAGCCCCTAGAAAATGCTTAGAGAGAACATATTTAGTAATCTGTGAATAATCAAATCCACGAATGCTTACCCCACAAATGTCCAGGAACGTAATCCCCATGGATACAGGGGGTCATACTGTACAATTGCTTTCCAAGATATTTCTTGGGCATATCACATTACATAGTCATATTGCTATGATTTTGGTTTAACTGCTGGGGCAACATTGTAAGGAATCCCAGGGTCTGTAGTTTGGGCAGGCACTAGAACTCTCTGACTGAGAATTCTAAATACCCTCTTTAAACTGCAAATCCCAGGATTCTGTTGGCTGGAACCATTGCTATTAAAGTGGAATCATAGTGCTATGCTTGTATAGTGTGAAAGAATCCCTGATATTTCAGAGGGTTAAGGTCACTTTCCAATCACTGTGCGCAATCCCACTCTGCTAATAGTATTCTTCCCCAACAGTCAACTTATTACTGTTGCATACACACACACATTGTATAATTCCTTAATTTTTCCCCAGCGGAATCCTAGCTCTGACTAAAGGTTTCATTTCCTTGTTTTCTCTAAGATGCTTAGTGCTGTGTCAGGTGGAGACAAGAATATATCATAAATAAATCCTGGGGAAAATTAAACTGATAAATAATTTTATCTCAAAAGAATAATGCAAATGGAACACTCCAATTGCCAGGCACCTACTCAAGTGGTTTGGCGAGGTGCCAGTTTTGACTCACAAATGTTCCTTGGCTAAATTAGATCCAGATGTTTACATGGCATAAAATATTAACAAACTTCTCCCAGGGGCGGCCAATAGTTATTGAGCCAGTAAATTAATAAACGAAGCAAAGGGAGGGGGTAGAATCATTCAGGTGACTACCAAGTCTTTAGCCAAACATCTACTTTGGTTTATTTATTTTAATATAAGCAGGACATGTTATTTTAATTTAATTAATTACAGCCATTTTAAAGCAATGTTTGCCTAGGTTATTGCTGAAAGGTTAGGCAGACTAATATTCAGGAAAGCTATACTGATTCTCCTTGTTTAAATTATTAGAGTTGGACAGCTCATTTCCTATCTTTCTTTCAAACGTCTCTTCCCCTGCCTCCCATCTTTTTTAAAAATGAAGAAACAGATCTGGATTAACCATTCTGCAAGGTACACTACAGAGTAGGGATGGGTGTTTTTATCACCACATTTCTTTCTCAAACATTGAAATTCTGGTAAGTGCTCATCAAAAACAAACTAAGGCAAAATTTTTCACCTATCCCTGTTACAGAGATCGGCTTGTCTCATGGGTGGCTCTTATTTTTCTAAACCACCTGTTCTCAAACTCTTTACCATCACCACAGTGGAGTACTTTAAAATAACTTAAGGTCTCAAAGAGTGACTTAATAGACTTTTTTCAATTAATCAAAGCACATACATAATTCATATTTTAATAGATTTTTTCTCCAGCAATGACATCATGGTTAGAAATGTTTCAAAGCCATATTTTGAAAGTCACAGGTCAAAGGCACCTGCATTTATGGAGTTATACCCATGTCTTTTTAAAAAGGCCTATGTTTGTGTGTAATCTTGCATTTATCCCACATACACTATGATTTAAAAAACAACAACACCTGCATTGTGTAGTTCTGGGCCTAATGAGAACTTCAGTGCACTGCATGATATAAAAAAGCCTCATGTCTGAAAGAGTGTTTGTATGTGCAGAGGCATTAATCAAAATGGAGACTGTCACAATCCCTATGCTTTTTGCTGCAAATATCTTTGGGATTTTATTTTGCAGCTTTAATTCTTGTTCATGAGAATCACTGTGTTGAAAGGCAGGTTTTAAATCTTCTAAAGGAGCCAGTGAGGTGCAGTGGTTTGAGTGATGGAGTAAGGAGATTTTCAAACGCCTCTTTCAGCCTCTTGCCGCGCAAGCAGCCTCCGGTGCTGTCCGTGAGTAAAAAAAACAGCGCGGCCACCTCCAATGCTAGCCGCAACAGTCACGGACGACGCTGAGAGAGAAACGGTGTTGTCCGAAATGGACCCCTTGCCGCACGGCAGCCTCGTTACTGCTCTGGAGGCTGCTTGTGCGTCAAGAGGCTGAAAGAGACATCTGAAAATCTCCTAAGATTCAAGGACACCAGGGGCTCAGCTACATAGGAGAATTTGTTGCAAAAAATAGTGCCTTACCTCCCTATCGCTGCAGTGTCTATTTGTGCCCACGACTCATTCTCAGGCTCGCTGGAAGGGAAAATTAGCGATTTTGCAGTTCACACGGAGCAACATGAAAAAAATTGTGTCCGCGAGTGAGTTGCATCCCAAAAACCTCCCCTTTTTAAAAAAAGCATGCGGAAGAGCTACTTTCCACCTAAATATACATTCTTTTGCTCTGCCGCTTGAACGATCGTGCCGGCAACAACAACAATGGCGGCTCTGGCATTGCAAGTCCTCCCTTGCAAGTCTGCCCCCTCCAAGGTCTGACCAATCAGATTTCAGCCCTGCTGTGTACCCCTTTTTTGAACTGGTTGTACAGATGATGAGTTATGCGCATTTTCACACAATTTTTTAAAAAGATCACGAGAAACAGTGAAAGCAATTGGATTAAGCTCTGTTATCACGATCTATTTGGCGTTTTCAGCCCCCCTCCTTCTGACTATGGTGAATCCCGGCAGGAGCTAAACTAAAGGTATTCTGCCCACATTCTTGCTGGATTTTTTTGTTGTTGTTGCATAGATGCTTCCCAGAGTTTCAATCCCTGCTCAGCTATGAAAACCCACTGCATAGCATTGGGCAAGTCCTGCTCTCTCAGTCTCAGAGGAAGGCAATGATGCCAAACCCCTCTGTACAAGTTGTGCCAAGAAAACTCTGCACATTAGGATCATGTAAGTCGGAAATGACTTGAAAGGACACAACAAAAACAAAATCTTCTGCAGTTTCGAATCCAAAGAAATAAAATAAATACTAACCATACTTAAAACCTGTCTTTTCTACTCTAAAGAAGTAAATTGCTGTGGGGGGAAAAATACCTGTGACATAAATGTTTTATACATTTGACTTAAAATCATATTAATCCAGTCGCTCCTGGGAAATCAAAGCTCTGATGTAAACAAAACAGTTAGATGAACCACATAATGCCCATTAATGTAATTATATAATGAAGCAATTAGATTCCTCTTAATATGAGAAATGTTTAATTGTTTTTTAATGGTGCCCCAATTAACAGTCGTTATTGCTGCGATCATATCAGGATTGTGTGGATTTATTTGTCTCCTGGAATATTGGTGTGTTGTACCCAGTGCCTGGAAAAGACTGTTATGCTTTTTCATAGGCATGCCACATCCACCAACAGTTTTTGGATTTTTTAAAAAATACAAGAGTTATTTGATATGGATGTGAATGTTGTTAAATTCTGCGGCACTTTGGGAAAAAAAGGAAGGGGCTGTTTACATGGCAAAATAAATCCTCTAAGAATTCACAAAGAGTCCTAATAGTTCTCACGTCTTTCGGATCAAAGTCACCATATTCAGAAGGAGGGGGCAACACCCCCCCCATAAGTCGTGCAATATCAGTTTTCGCTATTTTCCCTGTCTTTTTTGATAATTTGCACTATTGGAGCAGGTGAGGAAGCAAGACGCTTAGACAAAGCAATCTGTTCTATTAATAACAAGATTTGTTATGGTCCTGAAATATAGACTGGCCATAGGGTGAGGCATACCATACCCTTCAACTGTCCTGCTTTGGTGGGACAGTCCTGATTCATCCTCTGTCATCCCACTTTTTTCAGCTGCTTTTAAAATGTCCCAGTTTCTCTCTCCTCCTTCCTCGCTTTCTCCTCAGTTTACTTCAGTTGAGTTCAAACTGCAAAAATAGTCTGCAGTCAATTATAGGGGGAAAGGAGATGAATTTTGCACTTCCAAGTAGGCTCAGGCAATCTTGGAATCATGCCCTTTCCAATAGCCTCAGGCAAAAGTAATCTGCTGCACCCTCACCTAGCTTGTGTGGTCCTCCTCATTAATAATGTTTGCCATTTGGACCACCTGTGCCCTAGTTTTCATCAGTGAGATATTGGAAGGTATTCGATGCCATCAGGCAGAGGGAGGGAAATGCCTCAGGTGGAAGGGACTGGGAGAAGCAAGAGCTGTTAGCCCCTTGGCTGTTTCTCCTAAGCTGCTCTAAACTGGCCATTCCTCTCAGCTGGAGCAAAGGTTGTTAGGTTAGTGCCATTCCTGTGGCCTGAAGCTGATGGATGGCCCCTAATGATGTTACAAAGGAAGGGCTGTTTATATCACAGGGGGCAAGCCTTGGTGATGTCATTAAATGGGGTACATTAAGTACCAGCCACAATTATTTAGAGTATGTTGTGCAAAATAAACAACAACAAGGGAAACATATAAATATAGATTTTCCAAGGGAGTACTTTTACCCTGAGGTTCCTTCCCCTTGCCCTGGTAACTGGAGAAGAAAACCCAGGCTTTGAGGTCTGGAAGATCTAGTTGGAGGACAGAGTTCTATCGTATGTGCCATGTGCCCTCCTTTATAACCTAACCAGGCCTACAGCCTTCAGTGTGGTGGTGGTGGTGACGCCATTATATTCCACTGGCAGTCCCGCCAGGTTCAGTGCCTCGAACAGAGGAGGAGGAATCATCCTTCACATCAGCAGAGTTTGGAAGAGTTACAGTACTTTTATTTTTTGGATTTGCAACTCCAAAGGTCCCCCCCAACTAGTTTGGTCAGTTGCCAGAGTGGCTAGGGAATTCTGGGAGCTGTAGTGCACAAAGCATATTTTCCAAGCTCTTACCACACTCTGAAGGAAAGCAGCAAAGCAGTAGGAATGTTCCATCTTTCCTGCTGCCTTACCGCATGAGGTCGGAGTTCTTTCGTTCCATGGGGGACTGAGGTAAAACCACGTCTTTTTGCTAACCAAAAAAAATCAATATGCAAAAAGACACAATTTTACCTACCACGGGACTGGAACAAAAGAACACTGAAAGAACGCCGATGCCATGCGGTAAGATAGCATGAAAGACGGAACGTTCCTGCTGCTTTGCTGCTTTTCTTTGGAATGTGGTAAGCCTCAGTTTATCATACTACACTGTTATAGCACTATTATTCCACTTTAATTTTATGGCTGCCTCCTATGGAATTCTGGGGTTTATAGTTTAGTGAAGCCTAAGAGCTTTCTGGCTGAGGGTTCTAAATCCCCCTTCCAAAACTACAAATCCCAGGATTCCACAGGAGGCAGTCATAGCAGTTAAAGTGGAATAATAGTGCTATTACGGTATAACGCGATAAGACCTTGAATATATGTTTGACCTTGTAGAAAACAGTCCCGGCTCAAGTCCAGTTTAAAAATAAAGAATCATAAGAAGGGAATGTAGCAGGGACCATGAAGTTACCCATCCGCAGTTGTCCACTCATTCTTTGCATGCTTGAAGCGCTACCTCATGAGCAATTCTTTTAAGAATGGGTAGGTTTATGGAAAATAATAGCCAGTGAGATCCAACTAAAGTCTCATGAGGTTGAAAATGAGGACTTTGGTTGGATGCAGGTAGTTTTCCAGAGCGGGGAGCATAGGTTTAGGGTCTGCTATGCTTCCGCATCACCAATGGCTTGTCAGGATATTGGGACACACAGTAGAATCATAGAATCATAGAATTGTAGAGTTGGAAGAGACCATGAGGGCCATCCAGTCCAACCCCCTGCCACACAGGAAATCTTGATCAAAGCATCCCCGACAGATGGCAATCCAGCCTCTGTTTAAAGACCTCCAAGGAAGGAGACCCCACCACGCTCCGAGGGAGTGCGTTCCACTGCCGAACAGCTCTGACTGTCAAAAAGTTCCTCCTAATGTTGAGATGGAATCTCTGTTCCTAGATTTATTCTATAAGGAACTGAGATGTAGCAAACAGTGTGCAGTTTGCAGTACTGTGAGCTAGCAGCAGTTTACAAAAACTAGCTGGATAAATGTACCTATTTTGATTAGCTCACAGACCTGGAGCTGAGTTTTGCAGAGCTGGGCTGAGTTGAGCTAAAAGCAGTCCTATTTTAGTGTTGGATTTCACAGAGTGAAGATGTTTTTCTCCTGAATGTTGTACTGTATATACAGAATCTGTAAATATACTTCATTATGCCCAAGTAAAGAGAAGTTTATTTTAAATACAAGCCTGTATCTGTGCTTTTGTTCTTATGCCTGAAGGAAGAACACTCTGCTGTTTATTTTTGCTGCCTGGAACCTGTTTAGGTACCCAGTGCACGCTCTATATTATGCGTCATGGCAGAGGCTGACAAAAGATGGTTCTGCTTATAGGGGCTCAGTAAGCACCAGGTCACACGAGGGAAAAGCCAGCCCTACCAGTAGGCAGAGTGAGGCACCTGCCACAGGTGGCAGATGCTGGCAACTGGGTGGTTGTTCTCCATCATTTTATCCAGCTCTCGTAAATTAGGCTGCTGGAAGAAGCTGAAATATAAAGGAGGCCGTTCTGCTCAGTTCAGTAGGGCTTACTCCCAGGTAAGTTGGTATAGAATAACCAGGTAAGTGGGAATAGAACTGCAGCCTGGATCATGCCCTTTCTATGAAGAGAACCATACTGCTTACATTTCAGCAGTTTTGGACTGGAACAATGTTTGTTGTATTCCAGCAGCATGACTCTGGCAGCTGTGAACATGGATTGAATTGGACAATAGCTGGTTACATAGCAGAAACCAGAATTTTCTTTGTGCTCATGAGATCCAGAAAAGACAGTTCTGGACTTAGGAGCTCAGCAAACCTCAGGTGACATGCGGGCAAAGCCAGCCCTGTCAACAGGTGGAATATGACACCTGTCTCAGGCAGCAGATACTGGCAACTGGGTGGCAGCTACAGACTTGTCATACTTTGATACTACCTTCACTGCTGTGGTTTCCTCCTATGGAATCCTTGGACTGGTACATGTATGAGCTATTATAATTATTTAATAATAATAATAATAATAATAATAATAATAATATATCCTGCCCCTCTACGAAATTCAATCGGGGTGGCTTACAACAATTAAAATATACATCCCGAACCCTCAATCCCACCCCCCCTTAAAATACAATTAAATAATTCAGGAATTAAAACATACTTTAAAAAATTGCCACTATAAATTTAGCTCAACAATACCAGGGGCTGTAGACTATATTTGAGAGAAAGGAACTGCATAAACCACCTCGGAATACTCCTTGCCTTAAAAAACCTAATGAAATTCATGGGGTCACCATAAGTCGACAGGTGACCTGAAGACACATACACAACACATAGAAGCGCTACAATATTACAACTAAAATTCCAAAGGATGTGGAGGAGGAAGCAGAGCTGTGAATATGATACAGGTACAGCAGCCAGCTCTGCCAGAACTCCAGAATGCTTTGCCAAACTAAAAATCCCAGGAGTCTGTAGGATGAAGCCATGGCATTTAAAGTGGTACTGAAGTACTCTAATTCTGTAGTGTGATTGAGACCCTGTTGTGTCTTAAAGTAGGCTGCTGGAGGAAGCAGAAGTATGTGAAAAAAAGTCCCCTTTAGTTCAGTGGGGCTGATGCTTTGGATTAACGTGTATAAAATTGCCAGGTAAGTGGGTACAGAATTGCATACCCTTTCTGTTAACAGAGCCCTCCTGCTTGAATTTCAGCAGTCTTAGGTTGGGGCAGTATGTGTTGTATCTCTGGCAGTATGGCCCAGGCAGTGTTAATATGGGTCACAGTTGAGAAGGGTTGATTACATATGATTGGGAGGCTGGGGTGGAGAGGAGTTGGAGCAGAATTTTTTTTGCAACTGTGACAGCTAGCAACTGATTTCTTGAAAACAATCAAGGTACAATTATTAGCTCCATAATTTACTTGCAGATCACTTGGCTGTTGCTTAGACCATCTTTTGGGTAGAATCGTGTGATTCTGAAAGTGTGCATGGCCAACTGTAGATAAGCTATTTGAGGATTATGGAAGCTGTAATCCAAAAAGTAACTTATCCAAGCTCTGACACCCACGCACCATTTTTTTAAATAAGATTTTTACTAGTACACATTTACTTATGTCTTTAGCAATTCACTAATGATTCCTTGCTATCAGTGTAGTTAACATCTCCATTATTGTTAATATTATTAGTTTAGCCTTTTCAGCCACTGTCTTGTAAGTAAAGGAACATCATTACCTTTTGGGCTAGAAAACCAATTGTCAGGATGTTGATTTTTTTGAGGACTGTCTGAAAAATGAAAAATGGCTCTCTCACTATCCAGCGTTCTCTGAGTGCCTTTGCAAAGTGCAATTCTCATTCATCTGTTGATCTCTCTATTGCTTTTTTAAAAATCCCTTCAATAAAGGCAATATCCAGCTCTTAAGCAGTTGAACAATTATTTCTAATTAACTATGTTATCTTTGCGCTCTTTGTTATCTTGACATTTCCCATGATTACATGCACGCTGTAAAGCAGATCCCAGAAATACACATTCCCATTTAGTTTCTTCTGTGTTAAGCAGAAAATATCTTGGCATCAGTTCATAATACATTAGTGTCTAAGTAATGCAGTAATGGAGCTGCCTATCTAGTCATGGCTGGGGCTATTTCTGAAACTTATTTGATTTTCTTTTATGCAGCATTTTAGATATAAAGCCCTTCAGTTTACCACCACTGATAAGCAGATAATCTGCGTGGGCCGGCAACTTGTAATCAAACAGCCCAGTCCAAGACATTCTGTTGCCAGAAGCAAAGAAAAAAGGGGGGTTGGCAAGCCCTTCCATTCCATGTCCATAAGGCACCTGGACTGGCAAGAAAATCTTTCTTTGCCACTGGTGATGGAACAATTTCCTCCACTGCACCTGAGGGTACCAGGCTAGCTTAGGGAACATGACTCAGGTCACATAGAGCATTTGTTGTTGTGTGCCTTCAAGTCATTACTTATGGCAACCCTAAGGCAACCCTATTGTGGGGTTTTGTGAGGCTGAGAGTGTGCAACTTGCCCAAGGTCACCTAGTGGGTTTTAATGGCTGAGCAAGGATTGGAACCCTGGTCTCCAGAGTCATAGTCCAACACTCAAACCACTGTGAAGTTGAAGTTTCACGGCTGGCCTCCATAGATTTTTCCTTAGTTTTTTTCCGGGCTGTGAGGCCGTGTTCTGGAATAGTTTCTTTCTGACGTTTCGCCTGCATCTGTGGCTGGCATCTTCAGAGAATGGTCGGGTAGGAGTGTATGTGGCGTTTATATGCTGTGAACCCCTGTTGGGGAGGATATGTAAATGTGTGTAATTGAATGGTTCATTTCTGAGTATAGAAATGCAAGGCTTATTAGTGTCTGTTTGGCTAATGGTTGGTTGATGGGCCATTATCTGCTGGAACTCCCCTTGTTCCTGGGTGGAATTCATTTGTAAGTCTTGAATTTTGATTTTCAAAACTGTTCTTCAAAACTGGGAGCCAGATTTTGTTTACTTTGAGGGTTTCTTCTTTCCTGTTGAAGTTGTCCAGGTGTTTGTGGATTTCAATAGCATCTCTGTGTATTCTGACATGATAGTTGTTGGCCTGGTCCAGAATTTCTGTGTTTTCAAATAGCATTTTGTGTCCAGGTTGGTTTTTCACATGTTCTGCTACTGCTGGTTTTTCTGGCTAGTTTCTCATGTCCCTTGATTCGTGTTTGCACACTGCGTTTAGTGGTCCCTATGTAAACTTGTCCACAGCTGCATGGTATGCGGTAAACTCCTACAGCTGTGAGAGGGTCTCTTTTGTCCTTCGCTGAACATAGCATTTCTTGGATTTTCTTGGTTGGTCTGTAGATTGTTTGGAGGTTGTGCTTCCTCATCAGTTTCCCTATTCTGTCTGTGAATCCTTTGATGTATGGTAAAAATACCTTCCCTTTGGGTGGCTGTTTTTCGTCTTCATTCCTGTGTTTTTTTCTGGGTCTGGCTGCTCTTGTGATGTCTGATCTGGAGTAACCATTAGCCTGTAGGGCCCAGTTTAGGTACCTCAGTTCATCCTCCAGGTAGTGGGATTTGCAGATCCTTTTTGCACGGTCTACCAATGTTTTTATCATGCTTCTTTTTTGGCCTGGGTGATGACTGGAGTTCTTGTGTAGGTATCTGTCTCTGTGTGTGGGTTTTCTGTATACCTTGTGGCCTAACTGTTGGTTTGGTTTGCGGATGATTAGGACATCCAAGAATGGCAATGTTGGCCCATCAACCAACCATTAGCCAAACAGACACTAATCAACCTTGCATTTCTATACCCAGAAACTAACCATTCAATTACACAAATTTACATATACTCCCCAACAGGAGTTCACAGCATATAAACTCTTCATACACTCCTACCCAACTATTCTCTGAAGATGCCAGCCACAGATGCAGGCGAAACGTCAGAAAGAAACTATTCCAGAACGCAGCCTCACAGCCCGGAAAAAAAACAAGGAAAAACTCAAATCACTATGCCACACTGGCTCCTCACATAGAGCATGCCCTCCAATATTTCACAGATGACAACCAGAACATGTGTGGCCCTGGCCCAGCAACATCAGGTTATGCCTTAGATGGTAATTGTTTTATTATTGAGGAAGAACACACAAGCAAGGAGCAGCTGCCATAGTTTGCTTTTGCCTCATCCTACTGGGAAGGGCAAGATTTTGCCCCCTCCTCTCCCCTCACTCAGTTATTTGAGTAGAAACTACTTTTGCCCTAAATCATTCTGCAGCCATTGAAATAGGCCTCAGAGGCCAGGATCAGTATTCAAAATGACATTAAACGATTGGAGAGCTGGGGAAAAACTAACAAAATGAATTTCAACAGGGCAAAATGTAAGGTACTACATTTAGGCAGAAAAAAAATGAAATGCACAGATCTAGGATGAGTGAGACCTGGCTTGACAACAGTACATGTGAAAAGGATCTAGGAGCCTAAGTAGACCACAAGCTGAATGTGTATGAACAGTGGGATGCAGCAGCTAATTTTGCACATCCTCCATCGTTCCCCTCACTTTATTTCTGTATATAAAAACTGCATACCCTGTCACTGAGCTCAGCAAATGGCTTTAAATAAACATTTGAAATGAAAATAGGAGAGCAGTGCTAAAACAGTGGCAGTTCCAAAGGCCAAAAAATAAAGTGGTGAGGGGGGAGGGGATTTCTTTTCCTTTATAATATAGGTCTATTTTGTCTACATATTCCTTTAAAACAATGCAATACACTCTAATGAAGATTTCATTCCCCATTGTGGACTACTTACCTTGAGAAAGGTCCTTGCAAGTTAGTAAAGGAAAGGCTCAATGCCACGTTATGTAAGGGAGATATTCCTGCAGTTGTCCAAGGCTCCATCCTTTAGGTTGCATAACAAACTGGAGCCGAGGCCTCTCTCTCGGATGCGTTGATGGAATGTTGGTTGGGCATTTTGACAGCAACTGCTGGCATGTCTCTGTGGTCTTTTTGGAGTAAACAAGGCTTTCAAGTGTTCTCTCTTATTTTTACACAGGCCAGATGTCTGCGGTTGGATCCTTTCCCCTTTCCAATTTCACAGACTCAAATTGAGATATTAGCAAAATACACACAGATTTGCCCACCTCTGAAAAATATATATACTTGTCCCTTCATATTCGCTGGGGTTTTGGTATCCAGGATCCCCTGTGGATACCAAAATCTGTAAATACTCAAGTCCCATTATATGCAATGGCATAACAAAATGGTGTCCCTTATATAAGACGCAAAATCAAGGTTTGCTTTTTGGATTATTATTTTTTAAGAATATTTTCAAGCCGTGAATACTTAAATTCGTGAATACCAAATCTGTGAATAGGGAAGGACAACTGTATATCAGTAGCGGCACACTGAGCTCTGTCCACAACACTCAGAGGAGATTTAGGGCTTATGCCTAAGGTGGAGGGGTCATGTAGCCTTCTGGATATTGCTGAACTGCAGTTCCTAGCATTGTACACCATTGGCTGTGCTGGCTACAGGTGCTGGGACTGACAGTCCAGCAACATCTGGAGGGCTGCATGATTCGCACTCCAGGCTCACATAGATACAGTGCCCAAATGAAAAGATCCGATGCTAGTCAACAAAACAACAAAGGCCCCAGAACTCTCTATGTTCAAATATATAATAAATGTACGATAACATTTGAAGTGGCAAAGACAGAGCATGCTCATAACACCATAATCAAGTCCTAGATGAGATGTATGTGGAAGCAGGGAGGAGGAATTCTTCTCTATTCCACTTCAAAAGGGCTGAGGTTGGATACCAGACTCTTGACAAAGACTATTTTGTTGAAACTAATTTGTACTAGTCTTTGTTGTTGTTATGCATTCGTAAGAACAACTGGGTTTTATGTGCATATGTCTTAGAGGTTACATAATCATCTCATACCCTCTGGCATTTCACTGTTGAAAATAAAAGTAGTCTCTAATACATCTGAAGAGCTGCATTCTTGCACCAAAGAGGACTGCCAGAACATGAGTGCACAGACATCCCCCCAATCTTTTCTAAATTTGGTTAGTACATGGATGATGATTTTATTCCTTTGTATCCTGCCTTTCTCTCAATAATGAGAGATTCGAGGTGGTTAACAACATATTTTAAAACAATGCAGATTAAAACAACACAAAAGCTTCAATAAAAGTGTAAACGTCATACTGTAGAGAAGTTATTTTAAAAACACACAATTGATAGAGTTAAAAACATTAAACATTAAAACATTAAAATTCATTAAAAGATAACACACAAACCTTAAAAACAACACTGTACAGCATTAAAAGGCCACCCCAGTGAGTTTCTAAAAACCTGACAGCATTAAAATGTATTTTTCAGAGTTGATAACACTGGGCTAGATAGGCCAATGGCCTGACTCTGTATCAGCCAGCTTCCTATGGCCTCATTATTTGCCTCTAAAGTGTGGGATTTTATTTTGAAATAAACATCAAAAATCTCTGGCTTTTCTTCGCAAACGAAGATTCAGGAAGGACTCATCCTGTGCTTTCTGCAAGCGCGCTGATGACTAAAAAGGCCAATCCGAGATAAACAAGTCCGGTTGCAGAAAGCACAGCAGAAGGTCTCCTTGGGTGATGCTTTCGGGTTGTGATTCTTTCTGCGTTGTCGTTTCTCTTCAAGACTTGTTCGGCGTGAGTTCTCAAATAAGGCTGCAGCATTGTGGATAGTGCGTCTCCATGCCTCCCGATGTGAGGCCAGGGCGGACCATTGTTGGTGATCAATTTGGCCAAGCCTGAGATGAGAACTCACGCAGAACAAGTCTTGAAGAGAAGCCAGAGGGAGAGAGAGAGAGAGAGCATGACAAGGGATGCCTGTGGAATTTCCCTACTTCTGCACAAGCTTTAAAGGTACAAGAGTCACTTCCAGTTTTCACTCTGGCAACCCCATCTCCATGACTGTCTTAGTATATTGTGGGTAAGCTCATAGGTTAGGACAATTTCCATCAAATAGCCTAAAGAGTAAATCACTAAGTACTGAGAGAATTTGGATCTCTTAAGTTATGTAGCTGAATCACTGTCAGAACTATACACCTCTTTTTCTATCTGTCTGTCTGTCTCTCCATGTACCCTTTAGGGTTTCCAGGCCAGGTTAGCTGAGTTGTATCCAAATTCTAGGCCCGTTTGCCTTATGGTCTTATGTTTGTCCTTATGGTTGTTTCGGCAGTCCGCTGATCCAGAAATGGTTCTGGTCCACCTCCAAAACCTTTCTAGCCCTGCTACTTTGTCATCGTAAGGACCCACTCCTGTGATATCATAAACCCATAGGACATCATGAGCACACATCCTCTACTCTGAAGTTTGGACTCCAAAAGCATATGGGATAGGATGGTCTTGGTCTGGCATCCCTCGTGTATATATTTTTGTATTTGCCTGAAGTATGATCAGAAACTTGAGGGATTTTCACACAGGAGATAGAAACCAAAACATCCTAACAATTTTTAAAAATTGATCAGCAGCCTCAGCCATCAATACATTGCATCTTGGGTCCCACATGTTTCTGAGGGATCCCCTCTGTTGGAGGACAGAGGTTTCTTTGGATGACAACTCCCAGCATCCCCAGAGTAACTTTTCCAAACTCTGCCTTTGCTGTGGGCAACCCAGTTCTTGTGGTGGGCACTGGTGGGGAGTTTGAGGGAGGGCAGCCAACACTGGAGGGGTGCCAATGGTAGAGACTGTGCAGTTTGCTCACCAACCCACAAACTCCCTTGGGGTCAGTTTGGTCTGATGATTTGCCAGATTCCCCAGATTTTAACATAAAAGATATCTATGTTTAAAACTAAGAAAGGATCTATCGCCACCTGCTGGTAAAGCTTCTCCAAATTTCAATACAATTTCCGAAACAATGTTTTTTTTTAGCCCCTTGATAAGGTCAACAACCCCAGAAGCCAGCGTGGTCTAGTGGTTTGAACATTGGACTACAACTCTGGAGACCAGAGCTCAAATCCTCACTTGGACATGGAAACCCACTGGGTGACCTTTGGCAAGTCACACTCTCTCAGCCTCAGAGGAAGGCAATGGCAAACCTCTTCTGAACAAATCTTTCCAAGAAAACCCAGTTGTAGGTTCATCTTAGGGTTGCCATAAGTCAGAAACGATGTGAAGGCACACAACAACAACGACAACAACAAAAAGGTCAACATCATGCTGCTACTTCATTCTGTGATGTACAAGACATTTAAGTTCCCCATCTAACAAGCAAATTAAATTTGAGAAAGTGACTTTTTTTGGACTACATTTCCAAACTTACTGGAGGATTCTGGGAATGTAATTTTGCAAGCTGGCCAGAAGAGAGTGGCTGAGAGTTTAAAGAAATAGTACAAGCCAAGATCCTACGTGCAGTAAAAAGTGTATTGTTATCAAATTGATAAAGATACCTGGTCTTATCACGTTTTCATTTTTTTAAAAAAATCTGTGTATGTGTATATGATAGTTGGTCATGTAGTCAAGCACCTGATCACACAACATGCCACTCCAAATATTGACTGAACTGCAGCAGGATATATGTAAAAACACTTGCATCTTTTAAAGAGGTTTCTGGATCTCAGGAATACAAAGAAAATTCTGGTTTCTTTTTCTTTCTTTCTTTCTTTCTTTCTTTCTTTCTTTCTTTCTTTCTTTCTGGTTCCATGTAACCAACGATTGTCAAATTCAATCCATGTCCACAGCTGTCGGAGTCATGCTGCCAGAATACAACACATATTGCTCCAGTCCAAGACTGTTGAAATTTAAGCAGGAGGGTTCTCTTAGCAGAAAGGGCATGGCTCAGGCTGCAATTCTATTCCACTTACATGGTTATTCTTTACCAACTTACCTGGGAGTAAGCCCTGAACTGAACCGGACCGCCTTCTGTATATTTCTGCTTCTTCTAGTGGCCGGGTTTAGGAGAGTTGGACAAAATAGTGGAGAGCTGCCACCCAGTTGCCAGCATCTGCCCCCTGAGGTAGCTGCCTCGCTCTGCCTAATGTCACCTGATGCTTACTGAGCTCCTAACATCAGGATTACAAGTATCTTTGGTCAGCCTCTGCTACTGCTGATGCAGCATCGTAGGAGACCCTAAACCTATGTTTATCCCCTCTGGAAAACTGCTTGCATCCAGCTGTCAAAGTCCCCCGTGGGACTTTGGCTGCATCTCGTTAACTATTTTACGTAAATCTACCCATTCTTAAAGAATATCTTGAGAGACAGTGCTTCAGCTGTTCACCTCTTCAAAGAATGGTGGGCAACCATGGATGGGTAATGGAGCAATGGACTCAAACTACAGGAAAAGAGATTCCACCTAAACATTAGGAAGAACTTCCTGACAGTAAGAGCTGCTTGGCAGTGGAATCCGCTGCTGCCTGGGAGTGGTGGAGTCTCTTTCTTTGAAGGTTTTTAAACAGAGGCTGGATGGCCATCTTTTGGGAATTCTTTGATTGTGTATTCCTGCAAGGCAGGAGGATGGACTATATGGCCCTTGTGGTCTCTTCCAACTCTATGATTCTATGTTAAGACCTACTTTCCTTTATCATAGTTCTATATCCTTAAATTGAACTTGGACTAGACAACTCTTATAAAAATGGATGTCTTCAAACTGAGGTCCGTTCCCTGTAAAAGGGGAAACATGGACAATTTATATACCAGGACAAGAACAAATTTTGCCAGATAGGGCCAGTTGTAGATATTTTGCTGCCTACATCAAAGGACAAGATGGCTCCATCTTGCTAGTCCACCTCAAGAACTTGACTAGGCTGACGGTTAAAGGGATGGCATTGCCAAGTTAGTTTAGGAAAAGACAGGCTGTGTGGCATATGCTGCTCTGCTGTCCAACGCATGGACAGGAACAGCCAGGAAAGGTTGTTAACACTGCTCTGCCCCTGCAACATTTGCTGATTCAGGCACGTTCCCTCATTTTGCATAACATCAGAGTTGATCCTTTTACTCACAAAAAGTCAGATTCCTTTACCCTAGCCCTTGGCTTTTTCATTAGCTGCAATACTGCAAGGCATATTTTCTTATGCAACTAGGCCAGGGCTTGGAGTTGTTTTTTGGATCGCAGCTCCCAGAATCCTTGAACTAGTGGCCAGATTCCAAGTTCAGAGACAGGGAAGAGCCTAGCCATGGAAATGTCAGAGCACTCCAAATCCCAGAGCACTCTGTTTTATTACAGGGCCTAACAGAAGAGGAAAAATTAAACTTCAAGCAGAACGTTTCCTCATCTGTCTTCTTCACCTACAGTACATATGGTGGCAGTATCCTTTGACCCATATCAGCGTATCTAAAGAAGATGGAAGCCAAAACATTTTTTGCTTTAAGTTTGTTTATCTATAGCATCTAAGTGCTTCTAAATATTGCCAATGATAGATGGGTACCTTTGTCTCTCCTACACATACAGTAAGTTGCACCTCTTCTAAGAAGACAGTTCTGATAGTATATATACTGATGAACAAAAATACATATAAAAATAAAGTTAGTATTCTTCCCTCTGCCCTTTGATACTATCCAATTTTGTGTATGTTTTTGTGTGTGTGTGCACGTGCACCTTCAAATTGCCTGTTACTTACGGCAACCCCATGAATTTCATAGGGTTTTCTTAGCCATGGGATACACAGAGGTGGTTTTGCCAGTTGCTTCTTCTGAAATATAGCCTATAGCACCTGGTATTTGTTGGCAGTCACCCATCCAAGTACTAACCAGGACTGATCCTGCTTAGTTTCCAAGATCAAATGGAACCAGGTCCCTTTAGGGTATTTAGGCCCTTATTCAGTTTTAGTACTGGCTAAAGAAGAACTATGCATGGGACTTGTTGGTCATCACTTGTCTATATCTGTGCCTTCAAGTTGCCTGTCAGCTTATGGAGACTCCGTGAATTTCATAGGGTTTTCTTAGCCATGGGATACACAGAGGTGGTTTTGCCAGTTCCTTCCTCTGCAAAATAGCCTACAGCCCCTGGTATTTATTGGCAGTCTCCCATCCAAGTACTAACCAGGGCTGACCTTCCTCAGCTTCCAAGATCAGACAGGGTCTGGTGCCTTTAAGGTATTTAGGCCAACTGGTCATCACTTACATAAGTCCTATTGATTTCAATGGGCCTTCTCTAGCCAAAACTAAAATTGGATTTAGTCTATTGTTTTATTTATGTGCTCAATTAAAAAAAAAACACACCTGTGATTCATTTGCTAAAGTTTCTTTAATCAGGTGAACAGCCTAGTTGCTAGGCAACCCAGTACCTTCTTCCAAAGAAGGAAACAGTTATGGTGGATCAAAATACTGAAGGAGCAACACATCTCCAGGAATATTTTAACAGTGTTTTACTGTAGGCCAAAAATCTTCCTCTGCCAGCAAGCATGTAGGCTTTTAGATAATTATGTTTTTATTCAATGCCACTTTATTACCTATCCCACCCCTCTGTTTTTATTCTAATACATATGGCTTTAAGCTGAATTGTGATATTTGTACTTGGTTTTAATTGTTAGCCACCCTAAGTGGAATGTGAAGGTCTTGGTTGGAGGTAATACAGTTGTAGGATTACTGTATAGCTGTCCTTCCATATTCACAGATTTGGTATCCATGGATTTAAGTATTCACAGCTTGAAAATATTCTTTAAAAAATAATAATCCAAAAAGCAAACCTTGATTTTGCCATCTTACGTAAGGGACACCATTTTGCTGTGCCATTGCATATAATGGGACTTGAGTATTCACGGATTTTGGTATCCAGGGAGGGGGTCCTGGAACCAACCCCCAACAAATATGAAGGGACAACTGTATATAACTATTGTTAGCTTTGTCCTCTGTGAGCTTGTCTGATCCACTTTCTTTCTATATGCATTCTTCCCAGTTTCCACCATGCAAGGAAATGAACAGCCATCGTATAATAATTGCAAATGTATTCTAAATGGAAATGTTACAAAATGTTTCTTCCAAATATGTTTGGCCAGCTCTTATTAACATGGTGGGCTAAGAGAAAGAGCTTAAAGGGGAGCGATTTCCCCCAGTAAAGGCAGCAAAATATAGAGATGGAAATCCTATGGCCCTCCAGATGTTACTAAACTGCAGTTCCCAGTGCTTTTCAACATAGGCTATGCTTGCTACGGCTGCTGGGAATCAAAGTCCAACATCATCTGGAGGGCCGCTTGATGAGGCCTATAGACCATGATGTTCACATACTACTTTGAAGACTCCACAAGAACCATGGACAAGTCCAGAGAATCTCTCTTTTAGGCCAGGAAGAAAGGAAAGGAAGAGGTGGATGATTTACCAGATAGTGAGCTTGTGGGACTCCTTTCCACAGGAAGCTGCTGTCTTTTCACCAGCAGGCAAAGGTATTACTCCTCCTCCTCTTCCACCTCCTTCAGTGTTTCACAGATGAAAACTGGGAGATGTGGCCTAGCAACAGCAGAGTGTGGTTAAGATGGCCAAAGTTATTAATAAGTAAGAACATACAAGGTAGGAGAGGCTACAGCAGTTTATTTTTGCCTGAGCCTACTTGGAAGGGTGACATTCTGTCCCTCCTCTCCTCTCCCCCCATGCTGAGTTAAATGAGTGTAAACTGCTCTTGCACTCTGAACTCAGTTTGCAGTAGTGGAAGTAAGCTGTGGACAAAGAGGGGAAATTGGAGGAGGAAGGAAAAAAACTGGGACAGTTTAAAAGCAGATGAAAAAGTGAGCTGATGGTGTAGTAGCCATTTCGACTCTAATGTCTATTTGCTGAATGCTGTTACTTACAATTACTATTTGGGGTCAGACTAGATAGCCCATGAGACTCTGGAAGTCTGCAAAGTCTTTTTCCTTTAACTCTCAGGTCTAGTCAATGTTCTTTGCTAATCAACCCTATGTTCCATAAACATATGATATAAACAAATTCTTTCTCTAATAACGGTCGAACTGTACCTAAATGTTCCTAAGCTATCTTGCCCTGAACTATCAACACACTGTCTCAAGGAAAACTCAAGGGAAACTGCTTTCCTGAAATGTAAACAGTATTGCAAGAAAGGGAAGTGCCAAATATGGACACCAGATGGGTGGAGGGAAATGCTCCTGTTTCTATTTCACAACATACTGTATTTCTCTATAAAAAGTTGCTTTCAAAGTGGCTCGGCGCGCCTTGGACTTTTGGAAATTATTCCGAGGGCCCGCGCGTAATTGAAAATAAAGCTCACTTTCTCAACTTCTCTGTGGTCCTGAGTCTGGTTCCTGCAACAATGGAGGATTAATTGGGACTGTCCCTGCTAAATTGGGACAGGTGGAGGGTATGGTTTTCAGACAGGCTCCCAGGTACTGACTGGCTGCCATGGGGCTTTGAATACATACATGCACTACTGAGCAGTTCCTATCCCCCCAACCCTTGGTGTGCTTTCAAAATTGTTTTTAACAGATTAGTTGTTTAAATATGATCATCAGTTTGTGTTTTGATATCAAAACTTACTTTTTAAAACAGTTTTATTGTTTTTGCTGTTTTTAAATCTTGTTGTGTTGCCATCCTGGGTGAAAGTTGGGATATAAAAGCAATCAGCCTGATCAATAAATAGAATAGTCAGTCATCTTAATAAATTATTTTGAACAGGCTGTGTGGCGGAGTACAACTCTTCTTCAGCAGCCCCCACAGTTAAATTTCTCAGGCCCTGATTCAACAGGTTCTGTTTGGCTCCTTCTGTGTTGGATTTACCTTCCAGTTGTGCAATGAGAACCTTGTCCTGAAAAGACTCCTCAACTCAATCGCTAAATGATAACACTTAGGTAAAGGCTATTGGTTTCAATGGCTTTATTCCAGTTGGGATTAACAAATGGATTTTAGCCCAGGTTTTTAAAAACTCCAGTCAGCTTGCTTCTCCAGCATGTTTTGTTGTGAAATGCAATGTTTTGCTTCCATTATTGGCCTGGAAATGGTATGAGCAGGCAAAGCTTTCAGTCTTGTTGTTCTCTTGCATTGTAACTGTACAGATGTCTTTTTTTTTTTTTTGTAACATTCGCTTCCAGCGTCCTGTAATTGGATTACCCACTAAAAATGACTCATGGCATCAGGGTATCAACTGCGATCATGGCTTCATATTGATAGCGTGCCACTGTAAGAGAGCACATGAGGCAATGAATGAAGCATGCCAGTTCCACAGGTACGGAGGTCATGCCAAGATTCTTTAGGGATACAGTATTTCACATCTAGCAGCCTAGCAAGGCAGGCATGCAATGTAGACAGCTACACCCCAGATGACGTTCTTACCAGGTTACAGTAGCTTTTCTATGGCGCCCTTTTCAGCAAGCCAGTTAAGTCAAGAGTACTTGGCAAAAAGCCAGCTGAGTCAATTAGCTTAACTAAATACTTGGGCTTAAGCTGCTTCGTCAAGCACCTTCTTCCAAACTTGGAAAAAAAAAAAGTATGCAGCTCTCCCATGTTTGAAAATACGAGGCTTTACTTTTTGCCGATGGAGTCAATTAATCCAACACAACATACCAGAAAGGCTAAATCTGGTGAGAAAAGGGAAGCTCAGAACAGAACCAAAGCTTGTATCTAACTGGCCTGACCAAATCCACTAGTTATTTTAAGTCCTTTTAAGGCTCATGGGTACCTTTTGAAATAAAGCTAGGATACACTCCCAGTGTTGTGCTTAATCCTCATTTTCCTTCTTTTTCATAGTTCTATATCAATCTAGACCAAAATGGTTACATGAGTTTATTTCCTGTTTTGTTGACTTCAATATTCTGAATGCTTTCCTTGGCAGGATTTAGAGTTGAATGATGGGCTGGAATGTGGCAGCCTATGACCTTCAAGAAAAACATGCTGGGGGTGAGTGGGCTGACAGGAAGGTAGGCCTCTAATTTGTTTCCCAGATGTAGAAGCAAAAACCGGTATATTTCTTGGCACCATCTGAGCTGCTGCACTGTAGCAGTGATGGTGGTAAGGATGAGAACAGGTGCACATCCACTTCTATGTGGGACATTGCTAGAAATACACAAACTTACAGATTGTGGTCTTCGTTGTCTATGTGAGCCAAATCTATAACAAAACAGACATTTGACACAACCCCAATATTTCATTAACCCAGTGGTACTTAACCTGTGGTCCAGGGACCACCAGGGATCCGTGATGTCCTCACAGGAGGTCCATGAAGGGTTGAATGCAGCTTGGCCTACCTCCTCCCTGCAGTGGAGTAGCCATGTGACAGAAGCCAAGGCAAAGGCTGGCTGGCTGGCTGGCTGGGCCTGTGCATTGCCATTCAATCCACTCCAGCCACAAGCTTGCAGAAAGGAGAAAAGTCTTCCCTGCCCCTCCAGTGCCTCTGAGGGTGGTGTAATTGTATTATTAGTCAGGTATTGTTGTTGTTGTTGTCATTATCATTATTATTAGTTTTACTATCTAGTCCGTGAGCTGCTCTTCGCCGATAATGCTGCCCTTGTTGCCCACACAGAAGCAGCTCTGCAGCGCCTAACATCCTGCTTTGCAACAGCTGCAGAGCTGTTTGGGCTAGAAGTCAACCTGAAGAAAACAGAAGTTCTTTACCAGCCTGCACCACAGGACGAACACCAGCATCCCCACATTGCCGTCGGCAAATCTGTGCTCAAGTCTGTTCAGCAGTTCATCTACCTGGGAAGCATCATCTCCTCAGATGCCAAGATTGACAAAGAGATGATCACAGATTAGCAAAGGCATATAGTGCATTTGGAAGACTTCACAAAAGAGTCTGGAGCAATAAACACCTGAGGCAAAGCACAAAAATCAGTGTGTATAGAGCCATCGTACTGTCTATCCTCCTTTATGGATCTGAAACATGGGTCACCTATCGCCACCACCTACGACTCCTCGAGCGCTTTCATCAGCGCTGTCTACACACAATCCTAAATATACACTGGACTATGTGACGAATGTTGCTGTCCTTGAGCAAGCAGGGATCACCAGCATTGAGGCCATGATATTGAGAACACAGCTGCGCTGGGCAGGGCACGTTTCTAGGATGGAGGACCATCGCCTCCCAAAAATACTACTCTACGGTGAACTCGCCACTGGTCAGCGTAAGAGGGGCGCTCCAAAAAAGCGATACAAAGACTCCCTGAAACAACATCTCAGGCTTGGCCAAATTGATCACCAACAGTGGTCCGCCCTGGCCTCACATCGGGAGGCATGGAGACGCACTATCCACAATGCTGCAGCCTTATTTGAGAACTCACGCCGAACAAGTCTTGAAGAGAAACGACAACGCAGAAAGAATCACAACCCAAAAACATCACCCAAGGAGACCTTCTGCTGTGCTTTTTGCAACCGGACTTGTTTATCTCGGATTGGCCTTTTTAGTCATCAGCGCGCTTGCAGAAAGCGCGGGATGAGTCCTTCCTGAATCTTCGTTTGCGAAGAAAAGCCAGAGAGAGAGAGAGTTTTACTGTGTAAATCTTGAGTTTAAGACTTGGGGGACCATGGCAACAAAAGATATTTAAAGGGGATCCCTGGTAAACAAATGGTTAAGAGCCACTGCATTAACCAATGTAGTAAACTTTCAGAGTAAAGAGTTTTAACAGGCTTTAAGTTTTCCTGGTTAATTAGCTTCATTGTTGTGTACCTTCAAGTTGTTTTTTTGGTAAGATTTGTTCAGCAGGGTTTGCCATTGCATTCCTCTGAGGCTGAGAGAGTGTGACTTGATCAAGGTTACCCAGTGGGTTTCTATGGCTGAGTGGAGATTCCAACCTTGGTCTCCCAGAGTCCTAGTCCAACACTCAAACCACAACTCCACACTGGCTTTCATGGGTTCATTAATTACTTCAACCTTTTTGATCTTCAATATGAAACCTTCCTCCATATTTCTAAAGTAAAAGTGGTTAAATAGTCATTTCTCTCAGACTTCTGTGCTAAGTGCCAATAGGGTTCCCATTGAGCTAGAACACTTTTCTTGTGAATGTTACCACAATGCTGATATTTTAGTATTGTGGAAAGGCAAAAATAGAGCAAATAGACACACACATACATAAAATAAAGACAGAAACTTGCCAGTCCGGTTGGTTTTCAGAAGCACTGGGATGACTGACACTTGCTTCTTCACTGCACAGTTCCAGTGACAGCTTGCAGGTGTGAAAGGGCCCCCACATACCACACAGCAGTGACAAAACTTTCCTATCAGTTCAAAATGCAACACACACACACCCTTGTCCGCTAGAGACTGTTCACATATCCTGGTGAGTTACTGAAGTGTGAATCAACACTAAAACCTTTGGAAGATGGCTTGGGTAAATGGTTTTAAACTGGCAATAGCCATGTTTATGCCTGCTTTGTTTTTGCTTTAGTTTTGCATAATAAGTACACTACAGGCATACACCAGTCAACAAAACTCCTTCTTACAAAGTCTTTGCATACCTGCTCAACCCCAACTTTTCCCATCCTTTGTTTAACTGGAATGTTTTTTTTTTAGCAGGACTGGCATTGGGAGCATGATTGAGGAGGAGGGGAGAAACACACATATTCAGTGTCAGGTTGCAGCAGCATGTCTACAGTAAACAAAGCAATGAAGCTTAAGGTGGGAAAAAGCAGGAAAAACTCTAGCCATTCCTACTGTCGCTGTTGTGTACCTACCTACAACAGGCAAGATAAACAGAAGCTTCCCTTATTCAGCATGCATGAAATGCAAAGGTGAAAGTACCTTTGCACTTATCAGCTCCCCCAAGTATGTTAAAAAAAGAGCATAGATCTAGAAGTTTGGCCACCAACATGGAAATCACAAGAAAAGTGGAGGCCGGTGAAATAAAAAATTGCCCTGGAATACATTTTGGCAGACACTTTCAAATAAACAGAATCAGAACAAAGAGACATCTGGAATAACCACCTTCTTGAAACTGGCAAATTCGAACAAGCTTTCTATGAATGCCCTTCAGGAGCATCCATTGGGGCACCTATCTTCTAAAAACCAGATGGGCTGTCAGAAGGTAATTTTATACCATTACCGTACTCATAATGAAAACAGGGACCCCACAATCCCAGGTATTTGACTGGAAGGTATCTTAAAACAGTTATGCCTCAGAAATAGCAGACAACAATCTATAATCAAAAAAATACGTACAGGCTACTGCCCCTCTTGATCCTAAAAGTAAAGTGCTCCATTGTTGTAAGTTAATACCAACCCAAGGGCAATTGCTGCCACTAGAGAAAGCAACATTTGTGGTAAATTTGATGAATCTGTCAAGCTGTTGGCCAAAGCCTACAGAAAAACAACATCCCTGGGCTACCTATTTTAATCAGCATAAAATTAAGAATCCCCTACTCTGCTGTCACAGCAGCTAGTTTCCAAACCCTGATGTCCATAGATAGCACAGACTTATCTTGTTTCCTACACAGCATCTTGTGGAACTTTAAAGATAAGATTTATCTTTACAAATAGCAACAACTGATTTGTTTTTATATGACTTTATTGTGGCATGGAAGTCTTTAAGGCACCACAAGACTTTTTCCCCCAGCGTTTTCTCTTTCACTTCAGGAGTTTTACTCCGATTCCCTCTGAGAATTCCCTTCTGTCACTGATACCCTGAAGTGACTTAATTAAACCAGGCACGTTCCATGATTATCAACCCAAATGCCCTTTGTTTGGGTATTGTGACATCTCAGATATTCTGCCTTTTACTACAGCTATTTGCTGTTGCAAGAACAGTGTTTACTTATTCTAAGCACAGGTAATCATCTGCAAGGTTTTTGATGCTAAGATGGAGAACTCATGCACTTACCACTTGCGCAATGAGGATATATGGAAGTGTCACTGCTTACTCCCTGATGAATCACCATCTTCTCAGGCAATTTCTCCCAACAATGAGAACCCAAGACTGTAAATTCCATTACTATCATGGAAGTTTCACATAACCTACAAGAGTAGCTTAAGCAGCCTTTAGATCTGCTGTTAGATTTTGTTTGTTCTCACGTAACTTGCTTCAACATTTTAAACAACAACAAGCCAGTCAGAAATCAAGACTTATCTTCTTTGAAAATGATCCATCAATACAAACCAGTAAAAGCAATGCAACTTAAATGAATTTAAAAAAGGGCGTATCTGCAAATCCTTTCAATATTCACATTTTTTTATACAAAAAGGATTAAGTTTCAACTATTCACAGATAGCCTGGCACCAGCTCATAGGCATCTTTAGTTAACAATCCAAACTGCAAAATCAAAGTTCTGATGGTTTCAAGTTCTGTCCATCAGCCTAAGTCAAGTACCATAGCAGACAGAGCATTCATGTCTCTCATGTGGGGATGCTGGGCAAGTATCTCCTCAATCTTCTCCTTCTGCTCAGAGGTGGGAAATATTTTTCTTAAAGCCTCTTTCAAATGGATTGTTTCTGTAGTAGATCTTGGATGTGGCGGGAGGGCAGAGTTAGCCGGTGATGCAGGTGGAAACTTAGGTAATACAGGCACAAGACCAGGTAATGGGCTCTTTGGTGACTGTCCACTCCTCTCTGGTTGCATCAAGAAATGTGATGTCCCAAAAGGAGGGAGACCTCCACTTGCATGGCCATACTGGGTTGGAACATCTCTGCAAAACAATGAAATACATAATGTTAAAAAGGCTACTACTGATTGATAATGAAAACAGAACCACAACCCCAAGAGGCCTATGGACTTTCAAGCCACAATAGGCCTGCATTCAGTCTTTATTAACAGCTGCCTAGATGAGCTGCCTAGTCTTGCTCATATTTTAACTTTAATTTCCAGTAAGCACATCATTATTGTATTTTCTGTCTCATTAGATACAAGCAACTCATAGTTTTTAAAAGTTTATTGAACAACTGTATTAAGCACCATTCTGTTCCACCTCAACTTTATTTTTCCAACAGGGCCTCACCTAGAAATTACACTTACAATTATTCTCCTTTAAATTTAATTTGGCCAGTTGAGTATAGGATATAATTGATGAGTGACTGCAGAAAGAGATTAGGTACCAAGACTTGAGGATGAGGTAAAGAAAGATACAGCTTTTTTGTTTCACTTCTATACTATTTTTCTCCATATTTTGACCAAGATTTTTATTTTATCTCTATATAGGAAACAGAAGAATACCTGTATCTTTAAATCGTTTAATTTAATTACATACAGTCAAAACTGAAAAACTATAGAAATGTCAAGTATTATATCTTTAATTGTCAATTTACAGTTCAGAATTATTATCTTGAAAACTAATAGCTGCTTTTTCTTTGAAAGACTTATTTTCTAAGCGATAACGGAAAAAAAAGAAAGAAAAACAAATAAGAAAGCAACACGAAATTTGATATTTAAAGTTGCCCATTTCTAAAATGTTGGTCATTAAGAAAAAGAAATCTTGATATGGAATCATTTGATACAAATAGCTACCAGTCAAACATTCTGTATGGTCTAATGAGCCTTTAGAGTACTGCAAAATCACCTAAAACAAGATGGAACTTTCTCCCCTTTAAAAGCCCCAAAGCTGACACAGGATGTTCAGGTCTGGTGTTGCTTTATTTATGTTTTAGCATTTAAACTGCTTTTTAAGGGATAAAAGGACAAAGACCAATGTCCTTCCCAGCTATGGATGAAGCAAGCTCTGTGGCAGGATTCTATGCAGCCCCAAAGTAGCAGATATTGTGACATCTGACACACTAACAGACCAAATGCTTCATGAAACTGCACCAGAGCGCCAACCATTGTGTGTCCTGTGACGCCATATAATACTTCATATTTATGTCATAACCACCGCAGTTTAGCATCAGAGGCTGTTAGGGTAATATGCTTGTAAACGGCCCAACGTTAACATACATAACCAGCTGTGGCAACGGAAAATGAACAAATCCTCCTGCAAAACCTTAACTCTTAACTCTCTTGTGTATTTTTACATTTAATGGTCTTTTAGTCCTGTGCAAGACTTTTCTGATTCATAGGGCATTTGTGCCACCCTTTAACAACAGTAACAATTTGGGGGCAGGAGGGGACAAAGCGCAGCCTTTCAGATGCGCTCGGCATTTCTCACCACTGACTAAGTGGGCTAAGGTTGATGAGAGTTGCAGTGCAATGGCATGTGGAAGGCTACCTGTGACATTAAGAGCTTTGGATGTGCCAAGGAGCACTCTACCTGGCAGGGAAGTTTTCCTCAAGAAAATGTTCTAATCCTGGTCCATTTCGTCCCATAGGATCATCAGGAACCATGAAAAAGTCTCCAGCAAAAGTGTACGGGAGTAGCCTACAACAGCAAGAGGTGGGGGAGTAGTACAAAGAAAATAAGCTTTCAATTTATAATTTATCTATAACTTATGTAATCATTTACACTGCATATAAATATACAATTGGTATTTGTTTTGCCTATCTCTACTCTTCAGCTGTTCTCCAAAGGTCTTCCCTGGTCCTGGTAGCAACAGATTCCTTTATTGAGAGACACAGAGGACTGCATCCAGGATCATCTGCATGCAAAACGTGTATTACCATTGGGCTAAAACGTGTATTTGGGGAATGTAAACCACCCTGAGTGCAGTCTAGCATCACAGAATCCATAAATACCTGGGATTCTGGCTGAGGGTTAACACACGCTTCAATGTCTGAATCTGACATTGTTCAGATGTGTCCACTTCAAGTAGAAATGAACTGTCCATTCTCCTATCTCAGAAGTACAGGTACCTCAAGATGCGACTTTAAGGCACAGAAAAACTCTTCAAAACTTATATCAATAGGAGTTCACTTCTGATATCCTGCATCCTAGCGATGGACAAACTTTGCTTAGCTCTTCTTGGGAAAAGCTCAGTAATTCTGAGTTCTCTCTCACTGTAGTGTTGGTGCACCTATGGTTATCTAATGTGTCCTGGGAACTGAAGTTTCAGCTATGGTGAAGAGCTTGGGAAATTCCAATTCCCATCTCTGAAATCAAAAAGACACCTGGAAATAGGATGAGAGACTTAAGGGGGTATTGAAAGAATGGATTGGTGAGGATCAGAATGGATTCTTGCCAAAAAGACAAACAAAGGATAATATAAGAGCATTGCTAAATATAATGGAATATTATGAAAAGCATAATGAAAGGAAGTTAAGCTTGATATTTGCAGACGCCGAAAAAGCGTTTGACAATGTATGGTGGGAATTTCTTTTTGAGGTGTTAGAACAGATGAATTTAGGAGAAAATTACATAAATTGGGTACAGAAAATATATGACAAACAAGAGGCACAAATAATAATAAATGGAGAAAAGACAGAAGCATGTCAAATTAATAGAGGAACCTGTCAAGGGTGTCCATTGTCACCATTACTGTTTATAACGGTGTTAGAGGTACTGAACCGTAAAATAAGATCAGGATTTAAAAGGACTGAAAATCCAAAAGCAAGAGTTTAAGTATAAAGCTTATGCAGACGATTGGTTTTCATCTTAGATAGTCCTTTAGAGAGTGCACAGAAGTTGATGGTAATAATAGAAGAATTTGGGAACCTAGCCGGGTTAAAGATAAATAAAGAAAAGACAGTCTTACTGAATAAGAACCTAAGTAAAAAAGAAGTACAGAAAATGAGAGAAATAACAGGATTTAAAATAGAAGATAAAATAAAATACCTAGGAATAATATTAAAAAATAAGAACTCAGAATTATTGGAAAATAATTATATTAAAACATGGAATAAAATAAAGGAGGACTTAAACAAATGGAGTAGACTAGAACTTTCGTTGCTAGGAAGAATAGCTACAGTAAAAATGAATATCATGCCAAGGTTACAATATTTGTTCGAGAATATCCCAATTTTAACTAATGACAATATATTTGTGAAATGGAATAGGGGTTTACAAAGATTTATATGGGCAGGGAAAAAACCCAGAGAGAAGAGGAAAACTTTAATCGATGTTAAAGAACAGGGTGGGCTAGGCCTTCCAGACTTCCGAACATACTATCACGCAAATAGCCTAGCATGGGTTCTAGAATGGATAACTCTAGAAAACAAGAGACTCCTGCAATTGGAGGGTTTCAACTTACGGTTCAGTTGGCACACTTATTTATAGTTTGATAAGGCATCAGTTCATAAAGAATTCTGTCACCATTATGTAAGACATGCGTTATTAAGAGTTTGGCTGAGATACAAGAAGATACTCTGTCCAAAGACACCTTTATGGCTATCAGTGCATGAGGCCTTCCATAAAAGGTAAAATTTATACAATAATAGATGGTTGACTTATAAAGAAGTTTTGAAATGGGACAGAATATAGTTAAGATGAAAACACAAGAAGAACTAAAAAAAGAGGGCATAGATTGTCATTGGTTCCTCCATAGGCAATTAGCTTCTTTAAGAAAGATATTAAGGTAGAAGAAATAGAATTAGAGACAACGGAACTAGACAAAATCCTGCGAGGAGGAAGGGAGAAAATTGTGTCTAAAATTTATAAATTGTTACTAAGAATCAATCTAGAACAAGAAAGAATAAAAATTTATATGATAAGGTGGGCTCAAGATCTAGGTCACGAAATCCAACTTGAACACTGGGAAATATCATGGAGTAAAAATCTAGCACGAGAAGCTACAACTTAAAAGAAAATTATTACAAATCGCTGTACAGATGGTACTTGATGCCAGAAAGATTATCAAAAATATATAGAAACTCCTCAGAGATATGTTGGAGGTGTAAGAAAAACAGAGGTACTTATTACCATATGTGGTAGAGATGTGAGGAGATAAAGAAATATTGGCATAAGATTCATAAGATCATCACAAAAACGCTAGATGTGAAGTTCAGTTGTGAGCCAGAGGTATACCTATTAAACATGCTGCATAATGTAAAACAATGGAATAAGGGGAATTTTTCAAGGATCCTCCTATACATGATAACGCCTGCAAGGATTAACCTTGCAAAAAAATGGAAGAACCAACAAATTCTAGCAATAGATGATTGGCTATTAAAGTTATATGACGTGTATGAGATGGACAGACTGACGATGTTGTTGGAGGGGAGAAAAACTCATAAAAGCTATGAAGATTGGAAAATTGTAACCTCACTCTGGAAGGAAAAATGGGGAGACTGCGTAGTTGTAAATACAGAGATTTAATTTTGAAAGGAATGGACTTAAATATAAAATATAAGATTGTAGGTATAAGAATGAAAGTTATTAAGATGAAGCCGCAACAGAATCAAAGATAGTAAAACAGGGAAGAGGGGGAGAAGAGGTATGTAATTAAAAACACAAAATAGAAAGTAAAGAGGGAATAACCGTTGTAAATGTTGATGTTTTTGTTGAATTATGTGTAAGTACATAAGATTTGCAAACTATAGATGTGGAGATGAATGCATGGAATGGATGGAAATGTATAAAAGTGAAATGTGTGGTTTTAATTAATTGAAAAAACGTACAATAAACATATGTAAGGGGGGAAAAAGGAAATAGGATGAGGAGCTGCCACCACTACTATAAAAACTATTTCCAGGAAACAAATCAGGACAGCTGGCTCAAATAAAAGATACTCTTCAAAGAAAAGGCTACTTATCAGCTGATCCAGTGACAGCAATGAGTATTTGGGGGGGGGGGGAAGCAGAGTGAACATGAAAAAACAACAACGCATGAGCATCTACGGACAAAACAGCTTGGTTTGCAAAGTACCACCCCTGAATATGTGCAACTGGTATATGCAGCCAGCAATCCAAGGCTGCCATTGCCGCCTGGGGGTCTTCCTCACCTTTTCCTCAGGCAAGGAAGGGAGACAGCATTCTCCATTTCCTGGCTCGTCCTCCCTCCCTCCCTTCCTTGGTGGGGCTTGGCTAGTTCCCCGCGTATCCCTCTCCCTCAACAGAGGAAAGAGACAAACACTCCTTCCTTGGCTGAGAGAGGTGTGGGGGCACTGGCTGCATGGAGCTGTGTGCCTCTCTTGATGGCAGGTGCTGCACTCTCACACGCAAGAACAGTGCTGGCCTTGTGGCAAAAGGAAGGCTGGCCAGCTGCTTGATTGCTGCTCCCAAGGTGAGTGGATGCAAAGGAGGAGACTGGGTGGGAAGCGGAAGTGGCAGTGCCAACATCAACAGCAGCACTCTTCCTGATGCTTCCTTCTCACTGGGGGGTGGGAAGGGACATTGAGGCTAGCGTTAGGCAGCCATAGGCAGCGAGATGGGCACAGCCGAAGCAGACACTGCTGGCTGGATTATGCACAAAGTGGGGAGCAGCAGCAGTGAGGGGGCAGCCCCTTGTCCCAGGGGAGGGGTGCATGGGCAGCTTGCCAAGCCCTGCTGGGAAGGCGGCAGGCTGGCAGGCCTGCAAGGAGGAGGAGCTGGGTGGTGGCACTGCCTTCCTCCCCACTTCGCTTGGCGTGGGGTGGTGGTGTCAAAATATAGCGTTTGCTATTACCCACGGTTTAATGTATCCATGGAAAGTCCTCGAATGTACCCCCGTGGATACCGGAGTTGTACTGTGGTTGACCTGCTCTACATACAAAAGTATGTGTTCTACCACTTTAGCTGTAGCCCACATTATTAACACTCTCCCTCCACTTAGAAGAAGAGAAGCATGCAACCTGAGAAATACACTGTCTCCAGCTTTCTTGAATGCTCTGTATAAAAAGAAAGCAGCCATGGCTCCCATACTGATTAGAAGATCTTGATGAGTGCCCGAGCTTGTTCTCCTCTATTCCATAGTGATAAAGCTTGAAAAAGCATTCATCCTTAAATAGGCAAGGCAGATTGGAGTTGATCAGTAGGGATCTATTGGCTGCTGTGCTATGGGGCTACAACTACTATCTGTGTTCACTGATTGCCTGGAATTTATCATCAAAGGAACAGATTCTGAGCATCACAGTTCTGCAATATTTTACTTAAAAATCAAGTTTCTAGTCGTTAAGACTGGAGAAAAAAAAGCCAGCCTATCATGTCTACTAAAAACAGATGTGCACAGAGGAATATTGGGTTTAACAGTATTTAAGATGTGGAGTTTCTCCTCCAATCAACTGATTGGAGTGCTGCCCTTTGAACAATCACAACAGAGATGCTCAGTGAAGTGAGATGAAACACCACATTAGAGCTACAAAATACACTTCCTATTTTGTGTTTAGCATCATCTTGTTAAGCACATGATTTACACCTGTCCCTTCATATTCGCTGGGGTTTGGTTCCAGGACTCCCTGTGGATACCAAAATCCGTGAATACTCAAGTCCCATTATATGCAATGGCATAGCAAAATGGTGTCCCTTATGTAAGATGACAAAATCAAGGTTTGTTTTTTAGATTATTATTTTTTAAAGAATACAGTATTTTCAAGCCATGAATACTTAAATCCGTGAATACCAAATCTGTGGATACGGAGGGACAGCTGTGCATGCAAAAGGACCCAGATCCAGCCCCTAGCATCTTTACTTAATAAGGCTGGGCAGCTACCCAAGGTCTGGGTCTCCCACAGGTCCCCTCGCTGCACCCTGGAGGGCTGCAACCCCCATGGCTCTCCCTTCCACCCCAATATGCCCCTCCTTGCCCTTCGGGGGATGGAGGGAGCAATTTTACCAGGTCCTCCCCCCCCCCGTTTTTCCAGGCCAAGGAGTTTTTTTTTATCAGTTGGTAAGCTAAATGTTTCCTGGTTATCACAAGGCTTCCTCGGAGCCAAAAACTGTCCAGGGGAGCCAAATGCATGGTGAAATTGACCTCCCCACTCCCCAAACACATGGAGGCATTTCAAGTAAAAGTGAGATTTGGGATGTATTTGGGAGAGTGTCTTGAGGGCTTTAAAAGTGACCTTGTGGCCTACACTTTCTCCACATTTGACATAAAAGGATCAGGTAGCAAATAATGGGGTCAATGTCTGACTCAGTAAAAGGCAGATTCCTTTGGCTCTTTCTCTTCAAAAAGCAACTTGGGAGGTGGGGGGAGGAGGAGGACATTTTTGTAAAGAACAGAAGATCGGTCTGCCCTGTCCATTACTGTGTTTTATTTAACAAGCCATGAATTAGGGCAGGAAGACTGCCTACCATTCAGCTTTTGTCCTTACAAGAGTTGTATTATTTCCAAAGAGCTTGGGTGCAAATGCTGCACTGGTAGCTTTTGTATATTGCCCCATGGACACATATTTAACTTCATTCTCCCCTCTTAACTTAATCCTCTTCCCTTTGGAAATTTTGTAGCAAAAATGCAATTTACCTCCTTTGAATAATCTCTCTCCAAGAAGTGGATTCATTCACAAATTCTCTGAGGTTATCATTGGTAACAACTACTCCTCCTGTTTTCTCAGCAAGATGCAGCAAAAACCTATGACAACATTCGTGAAGAGAATCAGCATTCCTGTTCTGAATAAATACTAACTACAAGCCTACTCAAGATGCAGCTTTGAAGGAATATTCTGGTCATGCACTACTGTTTTGCGCTGGAACAGGCTGCAATTCTGGGCCTCCCCAAGTTTGTTTGGTGCCTAACATAGACACACATCACTGTTACAGATAAGCTTATTGGTGATAAATGATCATCTACGCAAGGGAAGTGTTCCCGCCCTTTTGCTGATGGGGTCCAGTATCCCCTCACAGCAAATGGTACAACTGGGTCCCTAAACAACTACAGAGGGCCCTTGGTATCCGCTGGGGCTTGATGCTCAAGTCCCACGATATATAATGGCATAGTAAAATGGTGTCCCTTATATAAAATGGCAAAATCAAAGTTTGCTTCTTGGAATTTTTTTTGGGGGGGGGGGAGGGGATATTTTCAAGCTGTGGATGGTAGGATCTGTGGATGCCAAATACATGGATACAGAGGGCCAACTGTAATTCTACCCAGACCTTTTTTGGGCCAGCAATTAAATTTCCTACTGCTGGTAAAATGCCCCCCCCCCGACTAGGTTGCACCCCATCCAGGGCAAGGCCAATGGAAGATGAGAGTGCCAGGGGTTACTCAGTACAGAGACAAAGGGGAAAAAACCCAATCAGCTGTGAGAACTGAGCAAACAGCTTAGTAGCAGAGGAAAATTCACTTCCCTAGTTTCTTCCCAGCTTTCATATCTTTTCCTTGCGTTAAACTGCCAAGCTAATACAAAAAGTATCACACAAAATCACTTACACAAATTAAGCCTTTCATGCCATTGGATGGCTTGTTAACATCTGGCCATGATGCTAACCAGGACTCTAAAACCCATCTGTCATCTACCACCACCATCCAACAGGGATTCATAGATTCTGACTTTGTGAAGCACCAGAAGTCACACGTGACAAAATCACTGTGCAAAAAACAGCCCCAGATGTAACCAGCAGGAAGTATTCTAGATAAGCCTGAATCAAGAACTACACACCTAGTTGTGCATGTCAAAGGGGTTTGCGAATTAATCCTATTGGGCCTACCTGAAAGGAGCTCTTTGGATCCTGCTTTATGTACCTGCTTCTTAAGAAACTTATGACTTACAAAACACATCTCATGATCAATGCTCAGGTTAGGCATTAACAATACAGGTTTCCGGGACAGGTTTATTGTCTCAGGACCATATTTTTATGAAACAAGCCAACTAGGAAAGGTTGACCAGCAACTTTTGCATAATTTATAATATCCTTCTCCAACGTGGTGTCCTCCAATAGTGTTGGACCATGACTCCTAGAATCTCCCAGCCAGCTATAGTGATTCTGGGAGTTATCAAATTCATCTACTGTGCACAAACTGAAGGAAGGCCTATTAAGAACCAAGCACATATGTGACATTGCTGAATTCCAAGCTCAGCATTGGACCTACAGAATACACAGGAGAAGCTAAAGCACCCCTTCCCAACCTTCTGTCCTCCAGATGAGCTGGACTTCAATTCCCATCATCCCTGGCAACATGGCCCATGGCCAGAAATCCAGGGAGTTTAAGCCTAAAATATTTGAAGAATGCCAGGTTAAGGAAGGCTGGGCTACAGGGTCCATTATGATAGCTCTATATCACATTTTCCCTTGGCAATGGGCCAAATCAGAGTCAGATCCCAGCCTTTTCTTTGCAGAAAGACACACGGAGTCTTGTCTACCAAAAGAAAGCTCCTGCTTCCTCCCCCATCAAAATGGAACGTAAGTGGGGCAGGGGGAAATTCCACTACTATCACCAATCTAAGATGGAGAACTTAAGCAGGATGTGGTGGGGAATACCAGTATAATCTCCAATCTAAGGTCAGAGATAAAAACATGACTCCCCACAACTGCAGCTTGCTTTCCCAAACAGAAGGTGGATGTGTGCAGGGGCAAAAGGTGTTAGGGCTTGGTATTCTGAATTTGTGCCAGACCCATTCCAAGGCTCACCAAGAGATTTATATATTGCAAGACTAACATGAGCCACTGGTACAAAAGAATATTTTATTGAATACTGGATACAGCAGATGTGTCACAGCAGAGATAAGCTTATTTTGGAACCCACCCACCATGAGGGCTTCCAAATTGCTATGAAATGCCCCCCTGAAGTCAGCCCCCCCCAAAGCCCTACATGATCCTCAGCTTGTTTGCAGATCCCCTACCTTGGGAGGTGCTTTTAAGCATCCTGACCCTCCATTCTAGTAGCTCTTAGTAGCAGAAACACCTACAGCAAGATCACAGCTAGGCCCAGAGGTATGTGAGTGAAAGCTGACTAGTTCCTACCAGAAAAGGTGTGATCTCATCTCCTTAACTCCTAGAATGTTCAACTGTGAGACTGAAGACTTCATTGTGGCCTCTCTATCTAGCATTCCTAACTATGCAACAACAAAACTTAATCAGGCCCATGACAGGCTGTGCAGTGCACATTCTGGGAATCATACAGTTATTCATGGTAGCTTCTTCTTGTGACAGTTTTTCACATCCACTACATTTGTGGCTGGAGCTATACTTCAGGAATGGACAGGGCATACTACAGACTCCTTGCAGTCCATATTCAGATCTTTTGTGGGCCAAATTTAGAAACCTGAATATTAGGTTTCTGCTCCTTGACATGTACCTTTGTTCCCTGATGAAACAAAAACATTTCTGAGGGGGTGGGGGGGAGGAACCTTACACATTCTTGGGGGGGGGAGGTTCTATTTGGACTGCTCACAATTACACTAGGTTTTTAGTGGCCAGACCATTTCTCTTAATGCCAGGGACTATTTAGCAATATGGTCAGTCTACCACTTGCTGTCTGAGTTGCAGTGTGACTTTTACAACAAGCATATTACTGAAGGTGCAAACTTAGCCCTCCACTGCTCACATTGAAGAGGACATCATTAAAAGGTTGTGTATAATTGTGCCTAAAAGCAGATAGTAAGCATTCCATCCTTCCTCCCCTTTTGGAATGAAAACAGAAAAAAAAAACCCTCAATATTTTAATTGTGTTTTCAGCAATTACTGTAGATTAAGCAATTTGCTTTTGCAGTTGTTTTGCCAATCTCAACACTGATTGACTGCCCAGCTGTTGCTGCTATTTAGACTTTTGGTCTGCTGCTTTTAGATGTGTTTTTAATGAACTGATTTACTTTAATTGTGAATTGTTACAACATGTTTTACAGTCAAACTACCATGAGAACAGGTATCATTGAAAAGAAGTCTGTGAATATAGACAACAAAAAAAGAAAAGTTGTTGCACTGGCAGCACCGCCCAGGCTTGGGGGGGCACTGCTGCTGGTTTGGGATATGAAGCAAGTGAAATGACCATTCAACAGTTCTGGGCTCGAAAAGGCGGCTATTTTATTAATGGCAGCAGATAGAAAAGCAAACAGGCATATTCTCATCACTCATACAAACAAAGCAGAAAGATACAAACCGGCTCTGCAGAGTTGCACACTGCTGTGAGGCAAAGCTCTGTGTCTTGCCCCCACATTATATGTGTTTCTCTCACTGAAGCTTTGCAAACATAGTGGGTAGAAAGGAAACTTTCTCAAGCCAATTAGCAAGGGGAGATTTTCTCATACCAATTATCATGCCAGGTGCCAGGGCGTCTCAAAACATCCTTATCTCCTTGGCTGTGGGATGACATTCTCATTGTCTCCCACTGCCTCCAACTGTGGAGAGAAACTTCTCCTTGACGGAAAATAGGGCCTAGCATGTCAAATGCAGCCTGAACCAATCTTTTGCTAGGCCCTGCATGCAGGGCTTAATAAGACTACATTAAAATTATCTTTAATGTCTTATTTATACATGCGTGTTCCTTCAGGACTTACATGTGAAATTGGGCCCTTAAACAGAACAAATGTGAAAGCATGACATTTTAAAGGTATCTTCCAATGAGTATTATTTTAACAAGAAAACGGTTTAGATGTTCCAAAAAATTATTTCTCTCTAGAAGAACTTGAACACACAGAAACAGCAAACTGTAACAAAGCCTCCCTTTACCTGTCATCATGAGATGCAATCCTGGCTCCACATACAACCCTTGCAGGAGTGAGGGCCAAAATACCAACATCTTGGAGCTCAGTTAAGAAGTGCTGCTCTGTTAAAATGAAAACGAAAGAGTAAAAAAATAAAATAAAACCATATATTAAAAAATAATATATTCTTTGGTGCATGATTTTATTTGATGGAAGAGTGCCAAATTGATCAACACTGATTATTACTACACCAAGCACGTCGAAGCATTCAAAGTGATCTGCACTGGCCATGTTGGCTGGATTCTGAGACTTTTCCAAGTTCTATATTGTTATCTCCATGTTCCAGATGTGGCAGTAGAACGTGTAGGCAATAAAAGAGCAGCAAGCCCTTGGCTCTGCTCATAAAGATGATTCAGTCTGTATTGGGATCAATACTAGAAGACTTGGAAGGTAATATTTTAAATTTTCTAAGGTTCTAATTCAGACTATTACTGTTGCCATAAAAGACGTATATTCCTACATGCAGACAGAGACTGGCAGTCTGAGCCCAAAGTATAAACAGGTTCCAGTTGCGGTGAACATCTCCCCCTTAATTCCTGAGAAGACTATTTCTGTTCTCTCTTGAGAATTAGTCTTTTTGCTCTCCCCCTTTTACTGAAGAGACATTTTCCCTTTGAATGTGCAGTGGGTCCTCGCTGGGGTTTGGCTCCAGGACCCTCATAGATACCTAAATCCATGGGTTCTTGAGTCTCATTATATATAGTGGTGTAGTAAAATGGTGTCCCTTATATACAATAGTGAACAGCAAGGTTTGCTTTTTGGATTCCCCACCCCCCCAGAATATTCTCGAGGCATGGATGCAGAACCCATGAAACTTCTAACAGCTTCTAGGACTTGGGAAAATAAAACAAAATCCATGGCAAGTACAAATCCATCCTTTCCCCTCTAGGAGTAGAACCCATACTCTAGAGCAACATCTAGTTGCAACCAGGAAGCCCTTACAGCAAAGGTGGGGACATGCTGGGAGATAAGAGGGCTGCACTGCACTGCCACCCAGGAAACTTGGAAGGGCCACACCTCCTGCTTCAACCCCATCACCACAAATGTCCCCAAATGTCCTCTAGGTGGCATTTTCAGCAAAGTTTTAGCCTATTGTTCCAGGATGCTCCTCTTTTATGGAAATCACTCTCTTTTTTTAAAAAAGGACTTTCCTGGGGCTGAAATGTCCCAGGGAGTGGGAGCATAGTGGAAATCCTAGAGGACATTTGGAGACCTAAACCTGGCTATAAAAACAGCTCTCTCTCTCTCTGTGTGTGTGTGTGTGTAGAGCCCGTAGGCAGCACTTTCTCCACCTCTACCTTATGGTGACACTGAGGGACACCCACAGTCTTTCTTTTATTATTTACAATCTGCACCCATTTTCTTCCACTGTAACCAACAAACTTTGTGTTATCCTTTCATACAAGTGTTTTTTTTAAATTTCATTTTATGTGATCTTATCCTCATTCTGTTGTGATGGCGCCCTGAATGGGTGAGACCTTCAGGATCTACACATAGCCCCATCTCCTCATGGGCATAGAGGCACCCAGATTCCAAGCATCATAGTCATGCTTGGCAGCATCCTACATACAGACAACCAAGCTTGGAGAAGTCGGCTATTAAAGGGGAAATATATATATATATATATATATATATAAAATTTCATCACATTCCATACCTGTGATATTAGAATCTTTCCTCGTTCGCCACTGTGGGACAAACACAGTAATCTGTCTGTGACCTCGCTTCCAAAAGTAATCAACAGCAATTGCAATTCCCCGACATGAGAAGAACTTCTGTAGCCCATGACTGCAGAAAAGACAGAGAGAAAGAAAGGGTAGAAAGGATAGCACTTGCTAATCTTCATAGCCTTTGTTTACAACCCATTGACTTCTGAAAATATAAAGTTAAATTCCATGTAAAGAGAAGAGGTTGGCAATTTGAAAAAATCAATGATGCATTCTACTAGGGCAGTGGCTTTTAACCCTTTCTTTACCAGGGACCCCTTTAAGTATCTTTTGTTGCCATGGGACCCCTAGACTTAACTCAAGATTTAAAATCATAATAATATACCTGATAATAATAATACAGTTACACCATCCATTAAGTTTTCCCTCACAGGCACTGGAGGGGGAGGAAAGACTTTTCTCCTGCTTCTTCCTACAAGCTTGTGGTTGGAGTGGATTGAATGGCAATGCACAGGCCCAGCCAGCCAGCCAGCCAGCCCGCCTGCCCCTTAGCTCCTGAAATGTGGTCCCTCCACTGTGGGGAGGAGGTGAGTCAAGCAGCCTTCAAGCCTTCATAGATCCCCTGTGAAGACATTGCGGCCCCATCGGGGTCCGTGGACCACAAGAACCACTGCACTAGGGAATTTTCCTGTGGCATACCTGGTGTACAACACAAACATGTAAAAAGATTCCTATATAGCAGATGAAGGTAAGCCACAGACAAGCTAAGGTGGGCAATGCCCTACCTTTCCAAACGGGAAGACCACCTGATCCTTGCTCTTATTAAAACAACATTTCCAGGCTTCGCAAGTAACTATACTAAAGGCATATTCTTTTCCTATTTGCTTTTATGTCCAGTCCTCCCCCACTCCTTTTGTGGAAATTCTTAAGACTTGGTTTTCATATGAAAGTAAAACTAAAAGTAACTTAGTACTCCCTCTTCCAGCAGAAATTTTAAGCCTTTTCTCTGTCAGCTATTATCAGCAGAAAAACTGTTTTTTTTTTTGTTTTGTTTATACAGTACTTGATTTTAAAATCCAGCTGACCAAAAGGCAGAAATCCTCAGTGTGTGTGTTAGCTAATGATTCTCCATGGGTTGAACACACACTCTGCAAACTTCGCTGCAAACCTTTCTCCAAAGGAGAATATCCTTGCTATGGAGGACAGGGATCATGTCTGTTCACCCCGTCTAAGCATCCCTAATTGATTTTTACATTTGCAGGTTGGAGACTGTGTTTAAATATGGGCCTACATATTATTCCACAAATAAATTTGCAGGTGGCAGAGGACAGTACGTCCAGAACTGTAAAATTCTACCTTTTTGGCAACTTCCAGACTCCCCCAGCCAGGCTGTGCAATTCTGAGAGTTATAGTCTAAAGAGATATACTTTCCAAGCTCTGAATTGCATCTGAATGTGACTGCCAGTTTAGGAATGTCAGGTAAGCCCCGGAATAGGGTGTCAATCTGATCCTGATTTCTTCTTACCTACCAACTCTGCCTGTAATTATCATGCTGGCATATGCCTGGCTACTTGTTGGTTTGCTTATGATGCCATCACCCATCACCACATTATCTAAACCCTCCCCTCTGTGTGCCTTAATCCTGTCTCCCTTGTGAACTGTGGCAGGTACACATATGCTTATGCAACTGGGTATGTTTGCACAGGAACTCCCTTGACAAAGCTAATTCTGTAATATGATTCAGTGCTGAACAAAAACAAAAGATGCTTTTTCTTTTTCTGCATTATCTCCTCTACAAGAGTTTTAAGGAGGTTTTCCACTGGTCCAGTTCAAGAATGTCACTAGTTTCTGTTTCCTATGTTTGTCTTATATTCAGAAGACCACACCTAAACTGAATGTTTACAGCAACAGTCAACCTGCCCACACTTCTTCAGCACCAGCTTTTGGCCTTTTTTCATTTGTGAGGCCAAAAGCAACTTAGGAATGATTTGGAAGTGAAAAAATAATAAAGACATCTCCTTCTCCACATCCATCTTGTGCTAGAGACTGCAGCCAGAGCAGCAGCTTTCTTTCTTTCATTTTAAAATAATGAGTGGTTGGTTTTTATATATCAGTGGTTCTTAACCTGTGGTCCATGGACCCCCAGGGGGCCACAATGTCTTCACAGGAAGTCTACGAAGGCTTCAGGAACCAAGGCAAAGGTGACTGGCAGGTTTGGCCTGTGCATTGCCATTCAATCCACTCCAGCCACAAACTTGCAGGAAGAAGCAGGAGAAAAGTCTTCCCCTACCTCCAGTGCCTCTGAAGAAAGATTTAATGGATGGTGTAACTGTGTTGTTGTTAAGAGCCACTGCTATATATGATTTAACAGCAATTTATTGTATAGTTTACTACATTTCTTTCCCCCCCTTTCCATTTAATTTCAGCCTTGTGACTTGCAACATAAGAGGAAGTGCAAGCTCAGAAACTGGATGGAACAAGATAAGCTGGGAAGGACTCTATGACTCTCGAGAGTAACTTTATTATTTATTTAGATTTCTTTCCTTGTATGGAAGAAGACTTTCTCCAAGGTTTCAGCCTAGCCTCAATGTATTCACACACTTTCCTTTTTCACACCTGTAACAGAAAGCCAAGCCAGAAGAGTGTAATGCTATAAAGACAGAAAAATATAATGTGGATCCTATGTTGTAGCTTGGTGGGTTGTCAGTTGGGGAAAACTGGGAGCTGTTATGTTAAACTACTGTAGGATGATGCCAGCCTGATACACCAAGGCAAAAATGCTGTAATGTACACTTTTTAGCAACACTGGCACACTGTCTTGCTGGACTACTTGAAGAAGAAAATTTACTTCTTCATTTTCCACCATTTGTTCAGGCCAGACTGAGAATTTTCAAAACTGGCACTCAAATTATTAAAGGAGTCCAAATCTCCAATGTACAGAGGAAGCGACTTGTATGAACAATCACCTAGGGCATGCCACCCTTCAAATACAGTCAACATTCCTACAGGGAAGGATAATTGTACTACATTTTGGAACTGGGTGTGAATGGATGACCCATGAGTCCTAATAGAAAGATGCAACATAAATACCTACTCCTCAGAAACAAGCTGCCCATTGTCTTGCTGCATGAGTTGCTACTCAGGGCTTGTCCACTTCTAATCAAGTTTGGCAGGTATGAAGGCCAGCAAGACTGGACATGATATGAAAGTTATGGGTCCAGTGCAGTGTTTTCTCACTTCACAATAAATCTCCTTCACATAAATCAGAACTTCTCAGGACACCACTTTCTAGACATTCCTGTTCCCCATGCACTGTTCGGTACAGTTGTAAGAACAGAAGACCAGCAGTGCTAAATGAGACCATCCATTAATTTGATCTTCTGCTTCCCATTATGGACAGCCAGACACCCCTGAGAAGCTCACAAAGAGATATGAAGGCAATAGCTCTTTTCCACTGTTGAGCTCCAGCAACTGATTAACAATGAGTTGTATACTGCCTCTAAACACACAGGTAGCATACAGCCATAATCATAATTATCATTACCATTGCAGGAAAATGATGAGGGGAAAATGCTAAATTCCCCATCCCTGTCTCTCTTTCTCTAAAAGGCTCCAGATGTTGTAACTTCAGGCTTGCCTCCTTCTGTCAGAAAACTCTGGCGCTACAACAAATACTGTAGTTAGATCTCACTGCTATTGTTATGCTCTTCGGCTTTTACATTCTGGAATTATACCACACACTTATAGTTCTGTTTCATTTTAGATCTGGAATTTTAACACAAGCTGATAAAGGGATCACACAGCTCAAAAAAGAAAAGAGGCACAAACACTGTTTCCTTGTGCGAACATAGTTAAAACAAAAATAGGCTTGTCCAACAGTTTAGAAAGCCTGTTCTTCCTTGTTCCAGCTATCAGTGTACTGGATCCAATGCTGCAGCACTTGTTTCTTACTTATCTAAAGGAGATTCTGCAATATCGTCCAAGATTTCTTGGGTTTACCCTCACAAGAGCAAAGATACTTTCATTTCACACAGGGCACCCAGAACAGATAGAGGTACTAAGAATTTTTCTGCCTGCATGCCCTGCCTTGTTGAAGGTTAATAAGATTCCTTACCATTTTTAAGGGCCGCCCAAAATCTTGATACTGGCACTAAAGTGCAGGTCACTCAAACTCACCAGGGCCTCTATATATATATATATATATATATATATATATATATATATTCAGTGAAAAATGAATGGTGTCAAACGTCTGAACATCTGGTCTTTTCCTAACCATGCCCAAAATGCCATCAGTAATCCTGTCTCTTTCTATGGCTCACATAAGATGAACAGGCTTGCAATTTTATTTAAATTATGGCTACATCTCACCCTTCTTACAGGAAACTCAGAGTTAAGGTAGGTTAGCAGGCCACTTTGGGAGTTCCATAAATATGAATTTCACAGACAAAATATGGAAGATAAAGCATAACAGCAAAGAGGGGAAATGTTTGTGTGGATGTCCCCCATGCAATTCTCACTTCAGCATGGAACATGTGAGAACAAGTGGACACTGCAAAGTTCTCTCTCTCTTTCACACGTTCATACTACTGTACAGTTAAGAGAACCTATGCTAATAAAATACTGCCTTGCCTACATGGTTGTGCAGGAGGATCAAGACTACATATGTAAAGCATTCTGAATAGCCTTAAATACAATATAAATATTACTTATAGGTATCTGTGGCTGTGAACATGTGAAGCCTCATCCAACCGTAAGCATATATCATAGTGGCTCTCAAAAATGCAAGATCAAAACAGACTAAGAAAGCAGTGGAAGGTAGATAATATAAGCAGAAAGCACCATGAAGGAAGGTGTATGGCAGCAGGGATAGTCATAATGCATTGCTTAAGGTGGTACCAGAGCTAGATGACCATAAAACAAAGGGGATGTTCCAACCCCAGTATATGCAGGCAATGAAAAGCATTTCAATTGCATTTCTAATTCATTTCCTTTACTCTTCAGGAAGAACATGTGAGTGGCCAGGGAGTTGCACAGGGCTTCTAAACCATACCTCTCTCTGCGCTCCCCCCCCCACCTTTTGGGGCTAGGAACACAGACTATCTTGTTTTCATTTGATATCTGGATATTACTCATAGCTGTACAATGTTCAAAAGGACTTATCATGTCAAAGTGAGTGAGACTATAAAGGGTCATCTAAGTTTCATACATTTCTCATCAACAAAAGCAACATTTGTCTGGAAAGATATGCAGCTTTCCCCAGCTTCAACTGCACATGCTTTTGGTAACTTCCCCTGCCTCCTCCTGTCTGGTTTCACTCAGAAGTGCTCTAGAAATCTAAGTATCATTCGTACTTACGTTATTGCAACATTGCTGCCATCTATTACTATGTATTTTAAGTCTGTTCTCCCTGGCTCATTTTTTAGTTCCAGCTTGTATGGTGTTTTCAGGGACTCTAGAAACCTCTGAATCCCAGTGACTGGAGGATCACTGTGAAGATTAGGTAAACCCCCCATTCTCCTTTCTGGATAAGTTCCTGTTAATCGTGGAGGAAGTCCAGAGTCTAGAAGCTCATTTGATTTTTGGGAAGGGAGATGTCTGGCTTCAAGCTGTAGATAATTACAATGCCCCTGTTGACTGTGCTTTGTGGATGACTGCTCTGCACATGGTTGAAGGACCCCCGTTTCTTTTTGAATTGGTGGACGCTGTGTCTCTGAGGCACCCCTTGGCACCAAGCCGGGAACTTTCCATTTCTTATCCTTCATTACCCACTGCTCATGATCACACACATTCATATGACCATCACTTTCTACATCGCTTGCTTGGGAAATGTGAGACTGTTCAGAGTAATAATTTGGACATTCTTTCCTGAAGTCTTTGTACTGTGGATTTTGGCTGCCTGACAAAGCAGTTTGGTTTTCACTGTTTGACACATGTGTTCTCCCTTCAGCATTGCACTGAGCTTGTAGAACAGAGCCCATACTTTGCTTTGCATTTTTGCACAGCTCTGGCCTATGCCCCAGGCCTTGGTTGCTAGAGCTGCCTTTATCTTTCTCTGCCGGTATCCCAATAGTCTGAGGTATGACAACAGCCTCATTTTCATCTTTGGAACCCTTTCTGCTCTCTTTTTCAATTTCTTCCAGAAGCAAGAGCGGCTCAGCCAACTGTCCATGTTCTGCAATTATCTTCTCTACAATTTGTTGCGAGTACCCCATGCTTTTGAAAAAATTCACCAAAATCTTGTACTCCATTTCCTCACTTATCTCATCACCTTCTTTAGTACACAAACCTGGATAGTCCAACGGACTGTTAGAATCAGTGACTAAATCAATCACCTCGACATCATCAGAAGAGCTGTGTGGAATCCATTTGTTCTCCTGATTGTTTTCTAAAGAAAACTGTTTCTTTGGAAGCCTCTCCTCAGCATCTGATGACCTCCTTTTACATGATTGCCTCTCTTTGCCTGTAGAAGTCTCTAGTGAGCTCAGCCCATTTATAGGTAAAAAATGCCTTTCCAAAGTATTTGGGAAAACGGCATTCATTCTGTCTGCTAACTCAGTGACAGGGGTACCTGCATTGTTTCTTGCTTCCTCCTCACCTGTTCTGCAATCATTGTTTATCCCAGACTGTTTCCGTATCTCATTTGGGAGAAGTTCTGATGTCCCTTCAAAAGTGGCAAGATCTATGATTTTACCTTCTGCTTTACAGTCCTCCTTCTGGGCTAGATTGAGTAGTTCTCTTTTCAGTGAGTTCGGTAAGATCAGTAAGTCCATAGTATATTTATCTGCATGGGCTTCAACAAGATGTTTGAACCTTTTCTTCACTTCTGACTCTCCACCATTTGACAGACTTGTATTGTTTTTGAAGAGACTCACAAACTGTTGAATATGACTTCTGGCCATCACAACAGGTTCAGCACCACCCTTAATACTAAGTGTCCCTATCTCTACAACAGTAACATCGGCAGAGGTTCTCTGAATGAGGCAGTTCAAGAAGAGGTTCTGGGCTCCTACAAAAATGCAGTGCATATCTTTGGGATAACATTCCTTCTCTTCCAATTCTGGTTCACAAAGTCCTTTAATATATTCCTGCAATAACAAGAAAGAAGAAAAGTTAGGGCAACAGGCATTTTACAACTCACACATTCAGACAAAAGTTACTTCCATAAGGTTAGAAGAGAAAGACGTGCTTAGAATTTTCATTTGAAGGTACAGGAAGCCAAGCTAGGTGAAATGCTATCTGCATTACTCTGTGATGTCATTGATCATGAGAGCAATTAGTTCCCTTTAGAGAAACAAGGTATAATATCCAATCAGTTATATACTCACAGGCTTCAACAATTCTGCTTGTCATGTTATAGTGGGAAGAACAAATGGCCAGTCTTCCTCCCATCCCTGAAAATGAAGAGGATGCTGACACTTTGACTCCAAACCTGGAGATGGTCTAGGGGTTCTGTAGCAATATCATGATCAAGGCATCTGGAGAGTCTTGGCAATGGATGACTAAACCAGGTATCTCCTTCATGCTGTTTTTACTCCACTCTATAGCAGTTAAATTAATGGGTGCTGGATGATGCTACATGAAAACACTTAGGGTACCTACAAGCTGCTCTCCCTGTCAGCATTTCTCCTTTGAAAGGCTGGTGGGAGGATGCCTTGCTGAGTATTGTGGCGGGGAGCCTCACAATTTTTGGCTTAGACATAAACAGTTATACACTTCCATACAGCACAAACAGTCCCAATTCTATGGCACCTATATGTGATGAATCACCATTCCTGTTCAGCAAACCCTGCCCCCCTGCTTAAGATAATTTCCAGGATGCATTTTAAAATTTGTTAGTATGGACTATTAGAGTTCAGGTCTAAGCATCATTCCAGGAACTATAGCCACTGAATATTTCTGTGACAAACCAAAGCATCTTTTATATTGAACAGCTGACAACTCATTACAGAACAAGATTTTCAGAGTACTGTTCAGAGAAGGATAAACATTCTGTTGGCTTTGAAAACAGTACTGGACATGCTATTTATATTTTTCATTGTCTATAGTGCCATCATTGTACATGGCACTTGAAAGAGAACAGGTGTTTCCTACTTTACTGAAAGGAGAGGTGTATCAAGAGTACTGGTAGTATAACCTTTAGAATGACATGCTGTTTTCTTAAACAAAGTAATTGTATTTGTCATTGTTTCCTCATAATGTCTTCTTTCACTTGTTGAGTTTCTGATATATTGTTCTAAGTTTTTGCTTTTGCTGTATTTGGTCTTTTGGGTTGTTTGATCAAATAAATGTTTAACATTTATCAAATAAATGTTTAAAAAAAGAGCAGTAATAGTATATTATCACTACTGCTTGCAGCAGTCAGTTGGCATTTTGAGGAATTAATGGTAGTACACCCCACTTAATAGGACAGTCCTGGAGCCCTCTGAGCATTGCTACACCATGCAGGGATGCTCACATCAGGAGGACTGGTGCTATACACAAGACAGCTGGAACTATGTCAAAATGCTTCTGTGATGACACTACATTTATGTAGTAACAGCAGGAGTTCCTTCCCCAAGTGGGCACATGCCTTTCGACATTCGCTTGCAAAAAAAGAGATTCCCTCTTTGGCTTCTAATGCCAATGGATCACCCTGACTCCTACTGTATTTACTTAAAGACTGAAGAGGCTATCCCTTTACTCTGAGTCGCATATTATTCCCACATTTACCCATGCCTCCACCACCACCCTGCTTCCCCTGTCCCCGCCACAATCCACATCATGGTGGAAAATATGTGGTCTATTAGATGTCACTGGACTAAAACTTCCAACATCCCATACCATTGGCTGTGCTGTCTGGAAGTTGTACACCAACAACACATGGAGGGCTGCATGATTCCCAGTCCTTGGTCTACATTTTTATTCTACACTTTGTCACTTTGTTTAGGAGCAGAGCATGTGCCCCATCCCTCCACTTCATCCTCAGATAAAATTATTATTTTCTCACAGATCCTGTGAGAACAGTTACACTACCATGGGTGAGGGAGAGGAACTGATCTAAGATATTCAGTAAGCTTCATGGGTGAGTAGAGATATGAACCCAAGTCCAGTAGCTGATCCCATTACAATGCACTGATACTAAATCCAAAACAAAAACACAAAACTTTTCTTTCACCCCCACCCTCTCAAAACTATGGACTTGTGTATGTAAAAATCTCAATGAACTTTGGGGCTTCTCAGGGACATGGTGAAAACTGCACTCTTACAGCAAATGTCTGCTTTTCTTTTTAAGGAAGACTAATGAAAGAGAAAATCCTTTCCTCTTTTATGACATTCAGGAACCACCAATTTGTAGAGAAGTGAGTAAGAAATTTTACCATGGGCATTTCCATTCAGGAACTGATTTTTTCTCTTCGCATGCAATCTCCAACTGAACATAGCTTACCCAACCAAATTCCCTAGAGACACTGAACATGTTAGGAAGCACCTAGATAGGAAACTCTTCTCCTTTCAAACCCTAAAACAGCCTGAGGGCATATTATCACAGATGCCACTTACTTATCATCTCAGGTTTCTCAAGTTTGCAACTAGAACAGAAGGCCAAATTTGGCCAAGGGATTTCTAGATGACTCCAAATGTAGATGGTACATTGGAACCAGGCAATGAAAATACTGAGACAGACACTCATTCATTTGTTTTATGTTCTACACAACTCCTTCAAATATGGCGGAGACCACATGGAATAAGGTGGCAAAGCAGACCAAGAATGTACCAGCAAAGATGTGCATATTATTTTAAATACACATAGTTCCTTCAGTAAGACTGATTCCAATCATATGAAAGGAACCATGTAATCAGTGACAGAAGCACAAAGAGGATCTAAGGGGATTTAAGGGAGCCCAATGTGTCCAAACATTAACCAACAAACCTGAAGTGTCTGCTTTATCACAAAAAAACCCCTGTATTTTAAAATGCAAGGAGAGCTGGTGAACAAGACACACAATTCCAACACCCTCTTCAGCAGTGAGAACTAATCACAAATTATTGGTTCTTGATCAATGTTTTTGACTGAGGAGCCACAGCATTTAAAAAACAACATGTTATTACACCTTAGCCTTAAAAGGAATCAAGAGGGAAAATAACTTCCCAATAAGCTATTTCTTTCCACATCTGAGATGGCATTTCACTTGTAGTTAATGAGCTTCAATCAAGAGGCTATGAGGCTCCGCTAGCAGCTAAATGTGCCAATCTGCTGCTCCATCCATGTTTAGAAGAATGAGAAATTAGATTCAGCGGCATAAATGGATTTTGCATCTAAGGAAACCATTGTTAGATTGAAGTCTTCTAATAGCACTAATGTTTCCAAAGTATGTATAATGAAGAAATAAAAAGGATTCTTGGGAGTCCCCCAACCCCCCTCCCTGCAATGCACCCACAGAAGAACTCCATTCTGCACCCTTAAAATTTAGGGTTCTTTTTGTCTTCTTCTGATTGGCTTCTACAGAAACAGGTAACTGAGCTGTGTCTCTTCAGTGAATTATTCATTCAATACCAATGCAGATATGGTATAATCAATGGCTTCCAAAATAAGCTAGCCATTGTGACGTTGACTTTCTCCTTCTAGAGTGGATTCACACTCTGGATACTGGCCCATTTAAAAAAAAAAACATTCTTATCCTTTTATAATTTAAAGGTGAACCATTCCAGATTTAAGGAAGTCCCTTCAAGTTCCATTCAACTATCAGAAGCTTGGCTCTGAGAGGGGTGGACAACTTCTGAAGATCTGGTAACCAGTTGTGCCCTTTCTTGGATCCTGCAGGCTGTACATTTTTCACCCCCTACTCCATGGCAAATCACATCCCCCAAAGCCCCTGTGGAATGAATGTTGCCATTTGAATGTAATTTCATCCTGGACCTGTTTTAAGCCATGCACACACACAAAATAAAAATTAAAAAATAGCAATTTTAAGGACAGATACTCTTGCTGGCTGCAGGACTAAAGAGGTTTCTGAGGGCCTGCACTAATGGTCCATGGCCTGTACTTTGCCCCACCCTTGCAATGTCCATCTTGTGCTATGGCAATACAGTTGATGGTTACTTCATATTTGGGGAGTGAAATGAGCTACATAGAATGAATGAGCTACATAGAAATATGGAAACACAACCTCAAAATATGAAAAGAAAGAGAATTCTACTGCTTTCCAGCTGCCTTCAAAGGGAGTTATGCTTCCTGATAATAATATTTGTACTACCATATTCAAAGTTAGAGCATTTTCCTTTTATCATTAAAAACTGAAGCAACACTAATTGCAACATTCTGGTTTTACCCCTAAAAAATAACATGAAAGATTTCTTAGTAATAAAGCCACAGTTGGGCAATTACTTGATAGTAAATGTCCAAAGGTCACGTTTCCACAATACGTACTTTCGCACCTACTTCAAGAGAGCAATCAGTATTTGGGAACACCACCTCATACCTTGTTCAATTCTTGTGCAGTTTTTGGTCATGCTTTGGCTTTGTTCCATTAATTTCATCTGCTGCTGCCAGCTTTCTGCTGTATGAAATTTTGTGTTTTTATCATCTTTGCTATTTGAATGTTGTTTAACATTATTATAAGCTGCCCACAGAATGTGGATTACTGTGGAAGGGACACATAAATACGGTCTTCAAAAACCCACAATGCCCTATGCATGTGATTAATATTGCTTTGATTGTCACTGCTATTTTTCCTGGTCTTAATGTTAGATTTTTGTTGTTGGTTGTTTCGTTATTGTTTTATGTTACAAGCTGTCATGGGGAGAAAAGAGAAAAGCAGAGCAGAGAGACTTTAAAACAAGAGCTGACAAAATACAGTATTTTGCTATCAGAAGCAAGAGATAAGATGGTTTCTCCCACCATCCCACTTACAATAGCTGTCTTGGGTAGTAATTGACTCTTGCTTCAACACTGGTGACAGGACAGAGTCCTTCACTGCAGCTGAGGGCAGCAGGTGTGAAGCATCCCCTGCTGCTCCACATCACCTTCTACCTACGTAGCTGCCTCACTCTGCTAATGACAGGAACAGCCCCTTTTAGAATCAATACACTAACTCTTAAGAATAGTTTGTTCTGTATTACTACAGACCAACAGATGCCTAATCAAATTTCTTTGGTGTGTGAGGAGAACTCCCCCCCCTGCAACATGTAAAATATAAGCCTAACAAATGCATGCTTAGAAATTTGCACTGTGCAAGTGCATACCCTTTGTGTATGTGCCTTCAAGTCACCTGTTAACTTATGGTGACCACAGAATTTCACAGGATTTTCTTAGGCAAGGAATAAATTACAATAAAGTTACAGCAAAGTTATAAACAAAGTTATAACGTATTACAACAAGGTTTTATAAGACAGACCCAGGCTAATGAGATCTAAGCAACAACATCTGCGCCTGAATTTAAAATGCTACTTTAGACAGGAATTGCTGATAGGGATATCTTTTTTTTAACTATTTGTAAGGCAGCCCCTCCCTTGATACTAGGAAATTTAAAGAACAATTTAGACTGAAGTGGTTTGCTGTATGGGGAACAGCTTTTACTTCAGAAATGCAAGTTCCAAGACTCTTGAAGTATTTTGTACAACATTTTGGATACCAAATAATTAAGCACACAGGCAAACCAGCTGCCTGACCATTATCAAATCCTGATTTCAAAGCCTGCATCAATTATTTCCTTAGGGGGTGGAGCAGAAAGAAGAGTTGGAATTTTTTTATGCTCTTCCTCCATTCCTACAAGTCTTAGTGTGAGTCTTTCATTACACTATCCCCAAACAACAGTTGATTTGCATGGAGGAAAACAAGTTTTCCTTTCCTGATGGGAAGAATGAGACACGCATATTGCCACATGTAAAATGTCTTTCTCGCTCCCTTCCTTTCACTACTGCTTCTATCGAATAACCCATTGATCTGGTACCTTGAGCAATCAGTTGCCAGAATTTCTGGGAATCTTTTTTAATTGCTGCATCTCCCAACTCTTTTCATTGTGATTCATAATATCGTTGCTTCTTTTCTTTAAGTAATCTTTTATATTTATGCTGTAGTTGAGCTATAAACTTCTGATGTGCCAAATTTACCTCAGTCAATCTGCATCAAATCATGTCTGTGTCATTTGCCTAGATTTATTTTACGTACTGGTTGTAGTCATTAAAGGTCTTATCAGTGTTAAGGTTTCATAGGCGCCAATGACATTATTAGTTTTTTGAAGGATATGCTCCCTTAATGTAACAAATTCATAAAAATCCAAGGTCTTACTAATCCTTTCCTGATGTTGTCCATTCCACTTCAACCTTCTACTGCCCAATATCAAATATTGTGTTTTATCTGTGGCCTTAAATGCAGTAGGGGGCCCTATTTGAGGGAGTGACAATGCTAAAGGGAAATTATCACTCTTAGCTCCTGGGATTATTTTAAATGTATCTCGGTCTACTGGAGTATTACTGGATATCAGTATATGATCAACAGTGCTAGTATATCCTCTAGAGAAATGAATGTAAATTGTCCCTCCTGGTCCCTGAAACCATGCATGTTACCCAACAAAAGATTATGTTTAATTACAAGTTCACATAGGCGTTTTCCTGCGCAGTTAGAAATTTTATCCATTACTGCTCTCTGGCAGATTTCTGGAACATCTTCCATGCTTAATCCAAAAACTGTATTGTCTAGAGAAACAGTACCAATTTGGGCATTAAAATCACCTCCTATATTCACCCAAGGATTAGGGGATAGAAGATCTATTTCCTCCTAAATTTGATCAAGCCTTTCCCAATGTGGGCATTCTTTTATACCAGTCTTTAAGGGAGGGATATACGTACAATTAACATAAACAATTTCAGGAAAGACTTTAGAAATAGATAATACAAAAAAATTGCTGAGCTTAATAAAGAAAATAGGTGAATATCCACAAAAAGTGGATACATGTACTGTGAGACCTCCTATTGGTCTCCCAATCTGTGTGGGTCTTATTGCTGGCACAGAGTAGGAAGTACATCTCTGTAATTCTATTGTACAGTTGTCCCTTCATATCCGTTGGGGTTTGGTGCCAGGACCCCCCGTGGATACCAAAATTCGTGAATACTCAAGTCCCATTATATGCAATGGCATAGCAAAATGGTGTCCCTTATATAAGATGGGAAAATCAATGTTTGCTTTTTGGATTATTTTTTTAAGAATATTTTCAAGCTGTGAATACTTAAATCCGTAGATACCAAATCCATGGATATGGAGGGACAACTGTATTTCCCCCTTGAACCCACATTTCTTGCAATAAAATAATCTCATATGTCTGTAAATATGATAAAAAAAATCATTATCTTGAACCTTATTACAAAATTATTTCTCGAACATGTTGTTAGGTTTACCTAACGATGTTTTAACTGCCATGATTAGATTAGAAACTGATATGCTGAGGATAGAGGGCCAAATAGACAAAAGAATAATATGCTACTGGGCGAGGGTTCAAAAAATGGACAATATTTGATTACCCAAAAAATGCTTGATAGAATTAACTAACGGCTTGCCAATTAAAAATTGGGTACATTATGCTGCCCAATTTAACATCAAATAAGGGCTTTCATTGGATGAGCTCAGAGGATTTCAATCAGTTGCACAGAAAAAGATTATTAAGAGTACAAATAAGGGAAGCTGTTATACAAATGGAATTAAATACCACTTATTCATCTCCATATGCACCTTTATACTGCAGACTTAAAGAAGCTTGTGAATACATAGATTATTTTAATAATTTAACATTTGCACAATTGTGAAAGGTCTTTACAGAGCTAAGGCCGAATATGATGTACACCACATATAGAGATGGAAGGCTTAGGGGTATTCCTAAGAACGAGTGCACTGTATTATTATTACTAGGGTTTTAAATCATGAATTAAACCTTCATCATCATCATGTATTATTGTCATTATTATTACTAGGGTTTTAAATCTGGAGTTATATCTTCATCATCATTTATTATTGTTATTACTCTACGGTGAACTCGCCATGGGTCAGCGTAAGAGGGGCGCTCCAAAAAAGCAATACAAGGACTCCCTGAAACAACATCTCAGGCTCGGCCAAACTGATCACCAACAATGGTCCGCCCTGGCCTCACATTGGGAGGCATGGAGACGCACTATCCACAATGCTGCAGCCTTATTTGAGAACTCACGCCGAACAAGTCTTGAAAAGAAACGACAACGCAGAAAGAATCACAACCCGGAAACACCACCCAAGGAAACCTTCTGCTGTGCTTTCTGCAACTAGACTTGTTTATCTCGGATTGGCCTTTTTAGTCATCAGCGCGCTTGCAGAAAACGCAGGATGAGTCCTTCCTGAATCTTCGTTCGCAAAGAAAAGCCAGAGAGAGAGAGAGAGAGAGAGAGAGATTACTAGGGTTTTCGATCTTGAGTTAAACCTTCTTCATCATCATGTATTATTGTCACTATTATTATTACTAGGGTTTGAAATCTTGAGTTAAATCTTCATCATCATCATCATGTATTATTGTCATTATTATTACTAGGGTTTTAGATCTTGGGTCAAATCATCATCATCATGTATTATTGTCATCATTTTTACTAGGATTTTAAATCTTGAGTTAAATCATTATCATCATCATGAATTATTGTCATTATTATTATTACTAGGGTTTTAAATCTGCAGTTAAACCTTCACCATCATCATCATGTATTACTGTCATCATTGTTACTAGGATTTTAAATCTTGTGTTGAATCTTCATCATCATCATGTATTATTGTCATCATTATTACTAGGGTTTAAAGTCTTGAGTTAAATCTTTATCATCATGTATTATTGTCATTATTATTACTAGGGTTCTAAATCTGGAGTTAAACCTTCATCATCATCATCATCATTTATTATTGTTATTATTATTACTAGGGTTCTAAATCTGGAATTAAATATTCATCATCACCATCATCATGTATTATTGTTATTATTATTCCAAGGGTTCTAAATCTGGAGTTAAATCTTCATCATCATCATCATCATGTATTAATAATAATAAATAATAATAATATTTATTTATACCCTGCCCCTCTGCTATTATTGTTATTATTATTCCTAGGGTTTTAAATCTGGAGTTAAATCTTCATCATCATCATGTATTATTATTATTGTTCCTAGAGTTCTAAATCTGGAGTTAAACCATCATCATCATCATGATGTATTATTGTTATTATTATTCCTAGGGTTCTAAATCTGGAGTTAATTCTTCTTCATCATCATCACCATGTATTATTGTTATTATTATTCCTAGGGTTCTAAATCTGGAGTTAATTCTTCATCATCATCATCATCATGTATTATTGTTATTATTATTCCTAGGGTTCTAAATCTGGAGTTAAACTTTCTTCATCATCATATATTATTATTGTTGTTGTTGTTATTACTAGGGTTTTAAATCTTGAGTTCAGTCTTGGGGCTCCAGGGCAACCCAAGGGCCTTACAGGGGTCTCCCCCTGGCAAAGCCAAGCCAAGGCGAGCGCCTTGTGGCCCCTCGGTGCCGCCCGCCCGCCCACCCATCGACCCACCCATCGACCCACCTTGGCGCTGCGGACGTCCTCCTTCTGGCCGCGGAGGCTGAGCCAGATCCTGCGCCCGGCGGGCGGCTCCTGCTGGGGCTGCTGCGGGGGCGTCGGCCCGAAGCCGAGGGGCGCCCACCTCCCTCCGCTCAGCGCCCCCAGGAAGGCCAGCCGCACCGGGAAGAGGCGCTCGATGAAGCCGCGGCTCCGCTCCAGGAAGCCGCTTTTCTCCGCCGGCGCCGTGAACTCGTCCAAGACCGGCGGCGGTGGGGAGGCCCCGGGTCCGTTGACACCACTCTCCGGGCGGGATGGAGCCGGGGCGGGTGTGGTGAAGAAGGCCGCCATCTTAGCAACAGGAGGAGGAGGAGGACCACGAAGAAGCGCCGACGCCGGGCCGAGAGGGGCAGCCGGCGCTCCCGCTTCCCATCGCTTCGGGCCTGACTGGAGTCGAGGCTCTCCTTCGCCGCCACCGCCCTCCTCCTCCTCCTCCTCCCTCACAACCCGGAAGCGCTCTGGCCTCATTGCTATGCAACGGTGACGTCACCATGAAGCGCCCGGCGCGACACACAGGGGAGGGCGGGGGAGGAGGACTGGGCGTGGTTTTAACCTCACCGCCCTTGTCAGAGTATCGCTGAAGCGGCCATTTTTACTGAGGGCAAATGGAACGTTCCGGCCAATTCCTGTGAAGTTGAAGGAAGGCTTTCATGGCTGATGTCCGTTTTCTTTGGGTTTTTTTTTTTCCAGGCTGTGAGGTTGTATTCTGGAAGAGTTTCTTTCTGACGTTTCGCCTTCATCTATGGCTGGCATCTTCAGAAAATGGTTGGGTCGGAGTGTGTGTGGAGTTTATATGCTGTGAACCCCCGTTGGGAGGCTATGTTAATTTTTGAAATTGAATGGTTAGTTTCTGGGTATAGAAATGCAAGGATTGTTAGTGTCTGTTTGGCTAATGGTTGGATGATGGCCCATTATCTGCTCTAAATCCCCCTGTCCCTGGGTGGAATTTATTTGCAAGTGTTGCGTTTTGATTCTATTGTTTTTCAAAACTGGGAGCCAGATTTTGTTTACTTTGAGGGTTTCTTCTTTCCTGTTGACGTTCTCCAGGTCTTTGTGGATTTCAATAGCTTCTCTGTGCATTCCAGCCAGGGACAGGGGGATTCCCAGCAGATAATGGGCCATCAACCAAACATTAGCCAACCAGATACTAATAAGCTTTGCATTTCTATACCCAGAAACTAACCATTCAATTACACAAATTTACATATCCTCCCCAACAGGGGTTCGCAGCATATAAAACTCCACACACACTCCTACCCAACCATTCTCTGAGGATGCCAGCCACAGATGCAGGTGAAACGCCAGGAATAAACTCTTCCAGAACACGGCCTCACAGCCCGGAAAAAAACCAAGGAAAATCTGTAGGCACTAATCCTCCTTGCATATCTAAACCCAGAAACTAGCCATTCAAATACACAAATAGTCATATCCTCCCCAACAGGGACTCACACCATATAAACTCCACACACACTCCTACCCAACCATTCTCTGAAGATGCCAGCACAGATGCAGGTGAAACGTCAGAAAGAAACTATTTCAGAACACAACCTCACAGCTCAGAAAAAAAAACAAGGAAAATTCCTGCATTTTGTTTTTTTCTTTTAGCTCCCTTTGGCGGACATTTTTGATATTCAGCTCTCAACCCTTTTTTTCTCTCTACATCCATTCGGAAGGGAAACCACCTCTGATGAGGCCTGAGCCACGCTACACAAATACAGTAGGACCCCCGTATCCACTGATTCATTATCCATTGATTCAGTCATCCACAGGGCACCAAACAGCATGCCTACCATTGAGTCTTTCTAGAAAATGTGTCCTCTCTAGCCATTTTTAGGTCCTCCACAGCAACTGTGGTATTTTAAACCAGAAGTCCCATTATTTTCAATGGCATTCGCTATTAGCCATGGTTTTTGGTATTCCCCCCCCTGAACCACTCCCCAGCGGATATGGGGGTCCTACTGTATTCAGGGCTGTTGCTACCAAATCGGGATGGTTAGAGGATGTGTAGCATACGTGTACTCAATACATGGATATACGGTAGGACCCCCGTATCCACTGATTTGTCATCCACTGATTCAGTTATCCGCAGGACACAAAACAGCACACCTACAATAGAGTCTTCCTAAAAAACATGTCCTCTCTAGCCATTTTCTAGGTCCTCTAAGGCAACTTTATGGTATTTTAAACCAGAAGTCACATTATTTTCAATGGCTTTCATTATTATCCATGGTTTTCAGTATCCATGGCTCCCCCAGAACCAATCCCCAGTGGATACGGGGGTCCCAAGTACCTGCTACTTCTTTGCTTTACACCCACCATTCTCTGCTTCTTTGTTGTATTGTAACCACATTTTTCCTTGACAAAGTATTTTGAGGTTTTTGGTTCCACCTACTGTTCATACACAAAGAGCACAATTTTCCACAACAAACTGAATGAAGAGCATTTTTTGAAGCACTGATGCTTAGCGTGAGGCTGTCATGTTGTAAAAAGAGGAAGGTATGTGGTAGGGCAGTGGCTCTTAACCTTTTCTTTACCAGGAACCCCCATTAAATATCTTTTGTTGCCACAGAGCCCTAAGACTTAATTCAAGATTTAAAACAACAAAACAACAACAATAAAACAATTACACCATCCATTAAACCTTCCCTCACAGGCATTGGAGGGGGAGGGAAGACTTTTCTCCTGCTTCTTCCTGCAAGTTTGTGGCTGGAGCGGATTGAATGGCAATGTGCAGGCTAAGCCAGCAAGTCTTTGCCTTGGTTCCTGTCACATGGCCACTCCATTGCAGGTAGGAGATGGGCCAAGCAGACTTCAAGCCTTTGCGGACTCCCTGTGAGGACGTCACAGCCCCCTGGGGGTCCATGGACCACAGGTTAAGGGCACGTCTATACAAGTGGGGGAAACAATCTGTTCTGAAGATACAGCAGTTCGCAGCACTGCAACCTGCCTTAATGGTTAATAGAAGCCCCATAAACTTTGCATGTCCCCTAGGCAAGATGGCAGTCCCGAGTGAATTACTCGCGCTTTTAAATCTGATGCCACTGAATTTTTTTTAAAAAAGCTGTTTACCGTGGCGTGCACAAACAATACTTCATATTTACAAAAGAAAAGAAAAGAGAGGAAAAGATTGCAGTTTTATTGCCTTACTGATCTTTTGCTTAGCCGAAAATCCAACATGGCGGCAGGAGGTGCTTGCCCTGTTTGCAACCCCACCCCCATGCTTGTCCAGCCAATTGTCTTGCGCTGTGTCAGCACAGCGATGTGAATGTGACTGTCTTAATGATCGGACATTCGCACCCCCTATGGAGCTTTTAAAAAACTCTGAGAAGAGCCCCAAAGGCTTCCCTTATGGAGTTTACAGTGGATTTTGCTCCCTGCTTCCGAATAAGACATGTTGATGTGAATGTCCATTTAGACAGATCGCCTTCCATGCGATTTTTATGAGGATTATTTTGACCGTTTAGACAACCCCTAAAATCACTGTGTTAAGGTATCCAGCTGTACTGTTTACAATCTAGATAGGTTAACACCTGTTACATATTGCCCCAGCAAGTTATTGATATTATAATTGCAAGTATTCCCTTAGTGTTTAGGTGTTAGGCATGTAGAGATGCTGTATCCACCTATGTCATTCTCTCCAGCTGTTGTAGTTTAGAAAGGACAGTCCCGATTAATCCTCTATTGTCTCCCCCTTTCAGCTGTTTTTTTAAATGACCTTGTTCCTCTCTCCCCCACCCAATTTCCCACTTTGTCCTCAGCTTACTTCAATTGTTGCAAACTGAATTCAAAGTGCAAAATGGTTTGCCCTCAATGTGAAGTCGAAGGCTTTCATGGCCGGCATCCATAGATTTTCCTTGGGGTTTTTTTGGGGCTGTGAGGCCGTGTTCTGGAAGTTTTTGCTTCTGATGTTTCGCCCGCATCTGTGGCTGGCATCCTCATAGAATGGTTGGGTGGGAGTGTATGTGGAGTTTATATGCTGTGAACCCCTGTTGGGGAGGATATGTAAATTTATGTAGGTATTTGAATGGTTAATTTCTGGGTATTGAAATGCAAGGAAGATAAGTGTCTGTTTGGCTAATGGTTGGTTGATGGCCCATTATCTGCTGGAAATCACCTTGTCCCTGAGTGGAATTCCTTTGTAAGTGTTGAGTTTTGATACAATTTCTGACTCCCAGTTTTGAAAAACAATAGAATCAAAATGCAACACTTACAAAGGAGTTCTACCCAGGGACAGGGTGATTTCCAGCAGATAATGGGCCATCAACCAACCATTAGCCAAACAGACACTTATCCTCCTTGCATTTCTATACCCAGAAACTAACCATTCAAATACACAAATTTACATATCCTCCCCAATAGGGGTTCACAGTGTATATAAACTCCACACACCCAGCCACAGATGCAGGCGAAATGTCAGAAGCAAACTCTTCCAGAACATGGCCCCACAGCCCAGAAAAACCCCAAAGAAAATCTATGGTTTGCACTCAGCTTGGTAGTGGGGAGAGGAGAGGAAGGGCACAATCTTACGCTTCCCGGTAGGCTTAGGAAAAAGTAAACTGCTGCTTCTCTGTTCTCCAGCTTTAATAATTTTTGCCATCTTGATCATTATCTGATATTGCTTGGTCGCATGTATCCTGGTTTTCACCCATGAAATGTCGGATGGTATGCAATGTCTGAAAACTTAGGACGTTATCAGATGTGGCAAAAATTGCACAATTACGACAGTATAGTAGTGAGAACGGGTCCCACTATCACACAACGTTGTCATGTTCGTGTTGTTAATCTGTGCTCCAGCTGTGAATAAGGTGTCGCTTCTTATTGACGGGAGAAGCCGTCAATAGCTCTCAATATTTTTTTCATGGTATTGAAGAGCATGTGAAACCACGTCCCATTGTAGTTGCGAGATTACAGTGTGAATAGGCAGTCCTCTCCCCACCTCCCTGTTCCCAGCAAGAACACTTTTGGGTGAGAATGTGAAAATGAACCACAGGACACTCGTTTTATGAACTGTCTCAAAATTTTTTTGCATGTTTTAAGGTTTGTTTAAGTGCTTGTGTGTTCGTTTACTTTGCAAATTAAGGTTTTTTTTTTTTTTGGAGTTTTAAGCACGCTTGTGTCTTCTTGCGAGAACTGCCAAAATCTCACTCATGCTAAATCATGGAAGTAAACTTCCATTCTTAAAGTGCTAGTGGTGGTCGTGTGATAATTTTGTGGCGGTTCTTTCATGCGATTACAGTAACATGTGATAATAAGTATAATAATGCCACTATGCTTCTGCTTTCCTCATTCACAAAATTATGGTGTTTTTAGATGCTCGTCTGAGAAAGTCCTTACAATGTTGGTATACTAACAATTTTTGGTATACCAACGATTTCCCCATAAACCTAGATTTTTCCATGTTAGATCGAGTTCCCAAATGTTTTTCTGGCAGGGGTCCTATGCGTTTTACAGTTGCTAATGAAACAGAAGCCCAGCAGGAGAGGTTTTACAGGTTGGCATGCAGTTTTACTGTGGAGAAAAGCTCCACTGCTGAATTTCTGCCTATTGTGCAGTTGTTAAAGACACAAAAGCAGCACAGGAAAAATCATCTGGCAAGCCCAAAATAAAAAGGCACCAAGCCATTCGTTCCTCCACTTGACTCATAGTGATGTATATGCAATTGGGCTGACATATTCTGTACACGTTAGGTAAAACCTTTCCCTCATAATATATTGAAATATTTCATTCTGTCACTGATATAGACTAGTGTGTAAGTTTTAAAATGGGCCTACTCTTACAAGGTTTAAATTGCTCATGAAATGAAATAAGTACTCAGAAGTCAATTGTATTGATTTAGAATCATAGAATTGCAGAGTTGGAAGAGATTTCAATAGGTCTATGTCCTAAGTAGGGACAACCTATTCGTTATGTATATTATACAAGTATATAAGAAGCAGCGTAGTCTGTAACCATGTTGATTGATATTAATGGAGATTAATCTCTTGTAAATGTCACTTGAGGCAATTTCCGCATTCTGCCTAACAGTCCTGCTGGCCCTACATGAGATAAGTACAGTCTACTTCTCCAGGTGGTACAGTAAGGGTCCGTCTATACAATTTTAAAAAAAATCCATTTGGGGGGTAAAAAATACAAATACGCCTACACGATTTTTTACCCCTGCTAAACTCTGTATGACCCCCCTTCCTCAGCTGGCTGGAGCGAGCAAGCCAAGCAGCGGTTTTAAATCTCCCACCACTTTTTTTTTCATTATTTAAAAAGGTGCCTGCTTTGCAGACGTTTGGTTTTCCCTATTTACAATGTAAAATTATATATATATATATATATATATATATATATACACACACACACACACATACATACATATATATATACATACAGTCATCCCTTCACATTCACGGGGGTTAGGGGCAGACAACACCCGCGAATATGAAAAAAATGTGAATAAGAAATTAGCATGCCGGTGAGCGGTTTTCCACCCCAGTCCCTTCCCAAGGCAGCGAGGAGCTTCCCAAGAAGCCCCTCGCTGCCTTGGGAAGGGAGTGGGGTGTAGCGCGAGTGCGCCAGCTGCTTCCCACCCCCCCTTCCCAAGGCAGCGAGGAGCTTCCTGAGAATTAGACTAGCTTACCATATTTTGTTGTACCCAATGCCAGGAGAACCCACTTTTCTAGAACTCCCAGAAGATAGGGGCAAATCCATACTACACAAATAATCCAGTTTGATACTGGATTATTTGCCATGGCTCCTTCCTATGGAACCCTGGGATTTGTAGTTTGATGACGTGGCAGCACTCTTTGGCAGAGGAGGCTAAAGACCTTGTAACACTACAAATCCGAGGAGTCAATAGGAAGGAGCCATTGGGAAGGAAGGAGGAATAGGAAGGTGTCAATAGGAAGGAGCCTATTTTCAAACTGGATTATTTGTGTAGTGTGGATTTGATCTTTGTTTCTGAGAATTGTGGCAGTCCAAACATTAAAATTTACAAGTTCTAAGTAAAATGCATCATTATCTAAAACCCCTCCACTGAGCTTGGAAAAGTTACTTTTTGGACTAAAACTCCCCCCCCAATCAGCATTGGCATACTGGCTGAGGATTCTGGAAGTTGTAGTCCCAAAAGTAAAGCGTCCAAGCTCTGACCCAATCTCATTAAATAATTTAGTTCAGAGTCAAAAATGACAGAAGTACATTACTGAGGTTGGCAGCTTTTGAGCATCATGAAGTTTTGAGTCCTGCATGGTTTGTGAGCTTACTGGTTTCTCTCTGTCTTTCCCCAGCTTGGACCTAATCCAAAAACTAAAATAGCAGCTCCATACACACACATCCAGACATCCACCAATAGGCTAATATCATATCATTGAATTCCCCCTCCCAAATTTGCCAGTGAAAGCAGTAATTCTATTTTGCTTCACAACACAGCCACAGCTGCATCCATCCTATTGCTAAGCACACTAAACAAAAAGTATCAATGTTTCAAATAGGAGAGAAGCCAAATATTTTCCAATTATGGGGCTCAGTGGTTGTAGAAGTTGGGCATTTGTGATTTTAATTAATGGACTCCGCATCTGTTTTTGAGAGACATGTTTTGAGTGTTTGCTAGTAATTAGTTCTAAAAGCCTGCAGGTGGACTGGCACAGACTTCTTTGGCTGTCAGAGAGTCAAGCAGAGAGATGCGCCCGTGTAAAATATCAATATTTTGTCATTTGATGATGAGTCATATTACAGTTCTCCATGCTTTCGGGTGTGTGCTTATGGTGAAAACAGTCTGGCTTCTGAGAAGAAAGAAGCAGCAGAACGGAGAATCACTTCTAGTAGGAGAGAGCGAGTTACCAACAAGAATGACAACGTATGTTGCCATTGTAAAGCAGATGTCTTTGAGGAACTCTTGCTAGCTCCAAACACCACTGAAATGTTGCATGCAATATTTACTGGAATCTTAATTGCTCTGCTTCTGAATGAGATGAAAAGAACGTTCTATGGTTCAGAAGCTCTGCCAGAATTGGCTTGGATATGTGTGTGATGATGGAGGAAATATTGGCCAGGGTCCAACGAGATATTTTAGGCACCTGGAAAGGGGCATAAAACTAATCGAGTGGATTTTTTGACTTTTTCTCTTTGAAAAGCCAGCATACAATAAAAGCCAGTACACACAATATTGCAGAGGTATTTTCGAACTTATGTAAATAACACAGACAAACCAAATTTGCGAGAGGAAGGTGAGAGACACCAAATTTGTGAGAGGCATTGGTGCCCACCAATGGCACCACTACCTTTCCATGGTGGTGGTGATGGGATTGCATGCCCCTGTGAGGCAAGAGGCTATGCTGAAGGCAGCAGTGCTGCTGGTAGGGCCCTCCCATGTCAGATGGGTTTTTGCTGAGGAGCCAGACTAAATGTGCCAAACAGCTACTGGGCAGCAGAAGTAGTGGTGTGTGTGTGTGAGAAACACTGCCAGAAGATCTCTCAGAGACAACAGCACCGGCACCATAGGTAACACTTGTTAGTATTGTGCAGAAGGAGGTACAGTAAACTTCTCTTAAATGTGTTTTATCATGAAAACCCTACAATGAGACAATAAAAAAATGAAACAAGATAGTGGGGTTGTCTAAATGGCGAAAGTACTCCTCACAGAATGCGAGAATACAACCTGTCTTAATGGCATCTGCATTATATCGCCATATTCAGGAGATTTTCAGACGCCTCTTTCAGCGTCTTGCCATGCAAGCAGCCTCCGGAGCAGTAACGAGGCTGCTGCGTGGCAAGGGGTCCATTTTGGACGACGCTGTTTCTCTCTTGGCGTCGTCCGTGAGTGTTGCGGCTAGCATTGGAGGCGGCCGTGAGAAGTTGTCCGTGAGTAAAAAAGAGCACGGCCGCTTCCAATGCTAGCCGCAACACTCACGGACGCCGCCAAGAGAGAAACGTCGTCGTCCAAAATGGACCCCTTGCCGCGCAGCAGCCTCGTTACTGCTCCGGAGGCTGCTTGCGTGGCAAGACGCTGAAAGAGGCGTCTGAAAATCTCCTCAGAAGGAGTGGGCTAAATATACCATATACTCCACAGGAAAAACCTTTGTGGCTTTTCCCTGAGTTTTTAAAAAAATAGCAGGGGGGTGGCGTGCATTCCTGCTTGTTGGGACAAGCGACCTAATTCATTCACTTTCCTAAGGGAACAGAAGCTGAAAGCTAATTGGCTGGACAAGTGTGGGGGCGGGGCTTGCTAACAAGGCAAGCACCTGGAATTGCCATGTTTTTTTCGCCTTAGCGAGTGAGCACTAATGTGATAAAATGGGGTTGTTGTTTTTTGCTTTTCTATTAAGGCAAAATATTGCACTTTTGCACTTTAGATATGCTTTTTTTAAAAAAAATACTGTTCAGCAGTGGCAATTGGTGAGAATAAAAATGCGAGTACAGTTGTCCCTCCACATTCATGGATTTGGCATTCACAGTTTTAAGTATTCATGGCTTGAAAATATTTTTAAAAAAATAATAATCCAAAAAGCAAACCTTGATTTGGCCATCTTATATAAGGGACACCATTTTGCTATGCCATTGCATATAGTGGGACTTGAGTATTCACGGATTTGGGTATTCACGGGGGGGTCCTGGAACCAAACGCCAGCGAATGTGAAGGGACAACTGTAATTCACTCACGACTGCCATCTTGATTTTCAGGCATGTCTGTTTCCTTAGCAAAAAATGCAGATAGTTTTGCATGCCTGTAATCTACCTAACGCCCCCCCAGCCCCCTGCAAGTTGCGTTTACTGTGGAGCAATCCGCTTCTTTTTGCCTCATATAGACAACCCCAGTGGCAGAAGATGAAACCCCCAGATCAGATGGCACTCAGCAAGCTATTGGGGTAGATCTGGTAGGTTCTGCAAAGCTGGTGAGGTTTCTGGTACAGCTCCAGTGATGGCCACTAGGTGATGAATTGGCCATAGCAACCATGAGTACAATGACAAGGTGGTATAATTGTGGTTTACATTGATGGAAGTGCTATTTAAGAGATTTTCAGACATGGAAAAATCGTCCCTTGCCGCGCGAGCAGCCTCCCGAAACTGCTGCGCGGCAAGGGTCTTTTTCGGACCGCGCTGTGCCTGTGGCGAAACCGTCCGTGTTACTTCCGTGAAGCTTGGGACGGCTCCGCGTCATATTTCAAGCACGGAGGCTGTCCGTGATTGAAATATGACGCGGAGCCGTCCCAAGCTTCACGGAAGTGACACGGACGGTTTCGCCACAGGCACAGCGCGGTCCGAAAAAGACCCTTGCCGCGCAGCAGTTTCGGGAGGCTGCTCGCGCGGCAAGGGACGATTTTTCCGTGTCTGAAAATCTCCTTAGACTGCTGAAATCACACATCTGCAAGGTAGTTTTGCAAGCATACAAATTTTTGTGTGCATATTCTTGAAATATATGCATATATGATACATATGTGGAAACTGTGTTGCAAAATTTTGATGGATAACTGTACAATATGTCAGCTTGCATACTGGCTCATGAAGTGTAAATTAATTTGGTGTGCATTCAAATGCAAACTGGCTAAATTTTCCCCACATCCCTAACCTCATGTTAGGTTACAAGAGGTAAGAGATAAAGAGTTACAACTTGTTTTTTAAAAACCTGTAAATAATTTGGTATGCATTTTCATATAGGTTTATCCTAATGTAAACGCATTAATGAGAAAGCCAGTGTGGTGTAGTGGTTTGAGCATTGGACTACAACTCTGGAGGCCAGGGTTTGAATCCCTACTCAGCCATGGAAACCCACTTAATGATTTTGGGTAAGTCACACTCTCTCAGCCTCAAAGGAAGGCAAAGGCAAAACCCTTCCAAACAAATCTTGCCAAGAAAACCCCATGATAGCTTTATCTTAGGTTCACCGTTAAGTTGGAAATAACTTGAAGGCACACAAAAACAACAAGAAATATTAATGATTTAATTGCATTACTCATTCTGCTATGAGCAATGGGTTGGATCCTGCATCTCGGCTTGATTTTTGAAGACATTCTCCCTTGATCCCATACCTTAGGTGACCACATTCAGCAGGGATCTTTAATCTCTTTTGTATGATTTCTATGAGGCTGGACTTGCTCCTGTGGGGAAAATCAGAGCTTAAAAATTTTACTTTTGCATAACTACCTTCCAACAATTCACAGATGAAAACTAGGGCACATGTAGCCAAGTGATATCAGAGTGTGATGAAAATGGCAAAAGTTATTAATGAGGAAGTACTCTCAAGCTAGGAGAGGCTACAGCAGTTTGCTTTTGTCAGAGGACTTTATCAGACTGGTGTCTAAAAATGTTATAATTCTGCGAATGAGGAAAGTGGAAACATAGTGGCATTATTACACTTACTATTTCACATCGCCGTAATCGCTTGAAATAATGGAATTATTGCATGGCCACCACTGACACTTTTAACAATGGGATTTTACTTCCTTAATTTAGCTTGGGTGAGATTTTGGCGGTTCTTGCGAGAAGATGCGAGCGTGCTGAAAAACACCCCAAACCCCTTAATTTGCAATGTAAACGAACACAGAGACACTTAAACTTTAAAACATGCAGAGAAACTGGAAAAATTAATAAAAAGAGCATTCTGTGGATAGTTTTTACGTTGTCACCCAGAAGTTTTCTCACTGGGAACGGGGGCGGGGGGGGGGAAAGATGACAGTAGGATGTGTTTTTGCATGCTTTTCAATACCGCAAAAATGGCAATATTGAGATCTATTGATGGCTTGCTCGTCAATTAAAAGCAACACCTTATTCATGGATGGGACACAGTTTGACCATGTGAACATGACAATGTTGTGCGATAGCGGGAACCGTTTGTGCTACTATAACGTAATCATGTGAGCCTGCTGGGAAGGCAAGATTCCACTCCCTCCTCTCGTCCTCCCTCCCCTCTTTAACTGATTTCAAACTACTTCAGCACTTTGAACTCGCAGGGAATCTACACTACACAAATAATCCAGGTTGAAACTGGATTATCTGCCATGGCGCCTTCCTACAGAATCCTGGGATTTGTAGTTTTACAAGTTCTTTAGCCTTTTCTACCAAAGAGTGCAGGTGCCTCACTAAAACTACAAACCCCAGGATTCCATAGGAAGGAACCATGGCCAATAATCCAGTTTCAACTTGGATTATTTCTCTAGTGTGGATGCCCCCTCAGTGTGCCGCAACTGAAGTAAAATGAGAACAAAGGAAGAAAGTGGGAGTAAGAGGAGGAGAGAAACTGTGACATTTTAAAAGCAGCTGAAAAAGTGTGATGACAGAAGATTAAATTCGCTAACACACATTGGAAACTGCTTAATGCAGTGTAGATGTGTAAATTGCTATTGCTTAAAAACAATTTGTAAGCTGCTCTGATAGCCTTGTGGCTGAAAAGCGGGGTATAAATAAATAAATAAATAAATGGATCTGTCCTTGCCAAATCAGGACAGTTGGACATCTTTTGGACTACAACTCCCAAAATCCCCCAAGTAGGGAAGTCAACATTGGCTAGACTGGCTGTATGTTCGTAAAACTGGATCTAGCCCAAAGCTTGTGTTATTAAGGCAGCAGTTCATAACACCCATACGTTTGGAAAGAGAGTTTTGAAAGAGACAAAATTGTTTCCAAAATTATAAATTTCTTAAACCTTACATTGATTCAACAGCATGTAAAACCTTTAAAAGTTAAGGAAGGAAAGCATTATTGGTTTCAGGTGTTCCATCTTTGCTGATTTTGCAATTCATGTGTTGATGTAGGAAGAGAAGAAACAGACAATTTTGGGAACATGAAAACAATATGTATGAGCAACCGAGGAAAGACTGAGGGTGTTTGGAAATGAGGATTTTAATTTTTCTCAAAACATACCGGATTTTTGATACTATGTAAAAACCAGTAGGGGGCATCCTTTCACTTTTGTAACCCTTTAGAGACATCCCCCCCCCCAGTACATTATACCTGTAAACTGAATTTCATTTTTGTTTATGGCATTAATTCTGAGGTTAAGGTTTGCCTGCAGTGAACAATAATAAGTTTAACCTTTGACTTTATACAATAAAATGCAATTTATCATTTCTTGACTCTATTGTAAGTGTCTTGCTCCCCTCAACTCCACTTAAGATAAATAGAGGGAAGCTAGCATGTGATATTTGGAAGGGCAGGCGTGTCTGTATGTACAAAACAAATTTAACACACTTGTTTAGAATACTCTTAAACCTAGGTAAATATTTTCAGTGCTCCAAATATTGTACTTTTTGCTACAAAAAACAACAACACCTTACTGGCTAAGATTATTGTTAATTTTTAATCATGTTGGATTGCATGCCTTTCTCCTTGGACTCAATCAAATGAACATCAAACTAATATGTCAGTTTAGGACAGGATCAAACACTGTCAAACTCACTATCAATCAAAAAAATGCCCTTTTTTGCTAGGTACCAGAAAAGCAAAAGGCAAGAGCTCTTTTGTGCTTGTGTGTTTGCCCTGAAGCCTTTCAATATAAAAAAAAAAGAGGTCCACCTTAAATTAGCTATCTCCAACATAGTATCCTGTAGATGTGCTGGAATACACCTCATCCCCATGTTGTCAGGGAATGATGGCTGTTGTGACCTAACAGTGTAGTGGTAAATTTTGATCTGCTTAGCCTTATCATGACAGTCCCTATAAACATGTCCCCAAAGACAGTCCATAACTACAGGCAGCTGTGTGCATCCCTATCAACAAACTCAGTAGGTAACAGTTTTCATTGCTACCAAGTGCAGGCCTTTTGTAAAGCTAATGAGCCTTAACTGCTATGCAAGACACTCAAAGCATTAGAACAGAACATATTCACAATAATATGATGGCCAAGATTCTAGATCAGCTATATCATTAAGTAACATCTCCTGGACCTCCGCTCCATGTTCTCCTGCTGATCAAGGTGCAGCGAACTGATGTTTCCACCTCCATCCCACCAGCGATCTTTGGTGCGACAGTCAGAAGCAGGCTCTCTATCGCAAATCCTCTTCCCACAGAAGATTGCTGGTGGGATTGGGGTGGAAACAATCAACCGCATTACAGACCTCTGTTGCTCACAGCAGCTGGTGCCCAGTAAAGCAGGATTGCTGGACTTTTACAATCCCCACATATTCCCTACGCTATTGCCATGATCATGAATTCATAGTGATCATGAATACAGGAAAGTGTCCAGAGAAGGGCAACCAAAATGGTGGGAGGTCTGGAAGCCATGCCCTTTGAGGAGTGGTTTAGGGAGCTGGGTATCTTTAGCCTGGGGAAGAGAAGGTTAATAGGGGGCATGAGAGCCATGTTTAAATATTTGAAAGGACATCATATTTAGGATGGAGCAAGCTTGTTTTCTGCTGTTCCAGAGACAAGGACATGGAGCAATGGGTTCAAACTACAGGGAAAGAGATTCCATCTAAAGATTAAGAAGAACATTAGGGTACAACATGTTTTGATATAAATATGCTTGGAGTCTCTCCCTCTCCGACCAAATGAAATGGAATGGATGTTTATCCAAGTGTCCAAAGGTAGATTTGTCAGACTCAGTGTTTTTCCTTTGTGTTCCTTGTGCAAAGAAAATTAGATTTTAATGAGAAAAATGGTAGATTAGCATTCTATTTTCCTGGCTGATTTTCTGTGTGTTGGATTTTGTGTGTGCAGGAATAAGAGTTGCCAGGGGAATAAGGGACAGAACTGCTGAAGTTGCCTCTTCCACAACCATTAAAAAGACAGAACTGCTGTCCCTTACTTCATCTGGCAAACCTAGTGGGAATACTTTCAAGTCTGTAAACCTCCCCTGAGAGATGAAATTCTTCTCTTGGTTAACTAATCTATAAGAATTTTAGTAAATACAGGCTGACGTCTGTATCCGCGGTGGATATGTTCCAAGACTCCCTGCCCCTGTGGATACAAAAAACCATGGATAATAGGGAACCGGATTATTTTCAATAAGACAAACACCAGAGGTTGACCATAGAATCATATTGGAGGACCTAGAAATCACTAGAGAAAACATAGTTTTTTCAGATGTAGATATGTGAAACCATGGATACTGAAACCATGGATATGGACCATGTGGGTCATTTACAAGAACACCTGGGATTTGTTTTTTGGTGAGGCACTAGAGCTCTTTCTGGCTGAGAATTATAACTTGTTAACTGCCTTTGAGTTGGACTCATGGTGACCCTGTGAATGAGACACCTCCAAGACCCCTGTCCTCAACGGCTCTGCTCAGGTCCTGCAGGCTCAGGGCTGCGGCCTCCTTGAGTGAGTCTATCCATCTGGTGTACAGCCTCCCTCTTTCTACTACCCTCCCACTTTTCCTAGCATTATTGTCTTTTCTAGTGAGTCATGCCTTCTCATGACACGGCCAAATTAGGACAGTCTCAGTTTAGTCATCTTAGCTTGATTTGTTCTCGGATCCATTTATCAGTCTTTTTGGTAGTCCACTGTATCCGTAGAACTCTTCTCCAGCACCACATCTCAGATGAGTTGATTTTCTTTCTATCAGTTTTCTTCACTGTCCAGCTCTCACTTGCATACATGGTGATAGGAAATATGATGGCACAGACCAGTGATTTTTAACCTGTGGTCTGTGGATCCTCAGGGAGCCATGATGTCCTCACAGGGAGTCCTTGAAGGCTTGAAAGCTGCTCAGCCCACCTCCTTCCTGCAATGTAGCTTCCACGCACAGGAGCCAAGGCAAACACTGGCTTGGCCTGCACATTGCCATTCAATCTATTCCAGCCACAAACTTGCAGGATGAAGTAGGAGAAAAATCTTCCCTTCTCCTCTAGTGCCTCTGAGAGAAGGTTGTGATGTATTATTATTATTATTATTATTATTAATCTTGAGTTAAGTCTTGGGGGTCTGCAGCAACAAAAGACATTTAAAGGAAGCACCTGATAAAGAAAAGGTTAAGACCCACTGACTTAGATAATTCTAAGTTTAGTGTTTGGTTTTATATCTTTTCACTTTAGGATTTTGTCTAGTTCTTTCGTAGCTGCCCTTCCCAGTCCTTGTCGTCTTCTGATTTCTTGACTGAAATGTCCATTCTGATTAATTACTGATCCAAGGTATGGGAAATCTTTAACTATTTCAATTTCCTTGGTGTCTAGATTGAATTTATGTACATTCTCCATGGTCATTACTGTATTTTTGTTTTCTTAATTCTGACTGCCCCTCTGTAAATTGCAAACCCTAGGGTTCTATAGGATGTGACTGTGGCAGTTAAAGTGGAATCATAGCACTATAATTATGTAGTGTAAAAGGGTCCCTTGTGTGTGTGTAGATTCCTTTGTGTAGGATCTTGAGATTTTCTCTTCACTGAAACCTCCTCCAAAAGAGAGAGAAGGAGGAGGAGAAGGAGGGTTGTGACTGTAGGGGACCTTGCTGTTGGTCAGTCAATGTGTTTATGAGGGTGGTGGTGGCAGGTGTGGAAGCACTGATGTGTCAATGGTGCCTGGTTGTGGTCACAAGAGCCATAGGAGAGTCTGGGATTGGGGGAACCATTACTGCAGCCACGGAGGACATGTAAGTACCTTTAGATTATAGCTGTATTTGCAGACACCGGGGATGGATAAAATGATGCCCATCACCCTGAGCCACTTTTTTCCCAGCAAAAAAGAAATTATTGTTATTGTTATTGTTATTATTAATTGAATTTCTATACTGCCTATCAGTGCCAAAGCACCCCCTAGGCGGTTTACAACATAAAGAACAAGTAAAAAAAAAAAGACCATTAAAATAATTCAAACTAACAATTAAAATTATTATTAAAAATATATACAAGATAAAACAATAAAAACACATAAAAACACACTCCAATAAAGCCTCTTTGTCTGCAGCTACAAATTAAAAGTTTATGTCCAGGATTAGCTATTCACCTTTTAAATAGTTTGCGCCTCTCCTGTACAGTTTAACATTTTTAAACAACATCTGCTTTTCAAAACCAGAAGTAGATTTCTTGGCAGTTCCACTTTCATTTTGCTTTTTGATATTTTTCAGTGCAGCCACTGCAAGATCCTGGGGCAGAAAATAGGATCCACTGTAGCTGTTCCCATGCCTGGCATAGTTTGATCTCCCTTATTTCTGTTTTTATCTGTGCTTATCTGTGTTTGTACATATGTGCATGCAGACGTTTGCTCCAGGATGCATTTCCCCCCAAAATATTACCCCCTGCAAAGACATCTCTCCTCCTTTCTTCCCATTGCTCCATTCTCAACTCTGCCCTTTCTTCTTTCAGACTTGAAAGGCTTGCTGGAGCTGGTAAAAGACCGTATTTGGCACGTGTGCTGTTTGAAGTCAGTTTCAGTTAAGGGCAGAAAATGGCAATCAAAACAAGCTGGAGTCTTGAAAACAGAGACAGACAAAACTCATGGCCGTACAGTCAGAACAAGGAAACCAGTCTGGATAGGAGTGTTCAAAAGCCTTGCACAGATTAGTCTAAACCATTGAAGTCTGTAATACAAATCCACTTGATCAGAGGTTGGGGAGAGAATCAATGAGGACAAAAAGGGAAGCGGGACTCACTTTCATTGGGGGAGTTCAGACAGGCCAGTTTATGAAAACTGCTTTCACATTGGCCCAGTACCTATATATATAAAACTCTTGGGTATGCACAATGGCTTTAGGTATGTAGGTAGGTTGCCTCTTGGCTCTGTACAATGGGTTTAGGCATGTTGCCTCTTTCAGTGTGCTGATTGACCGCTGCTGTCACTCCCTCAGCCAGTCACCATCCACATGCAAATCAACACCTACATGCAAACTTCCTCTCCACCTCACAATCCACTGCCACCACTCATGGCCATATCTGCATACTGGGACTGACCAAACAATGTGCTACAGTGTTGGTTATAGTTACTAACCACAACAATGGGATCCAGGTCATCAACTGGTGGTGGCAGCGGGAAGCCGCTGCTGCCACTGCGATGGAACCCAGGCAGTCAAATGGTGGTTGTGGCGGTGGGATGCTGCTGCTGCCGCTGTGACAGGACCCAAGCAACCAGGCGTGATGTCTACCAGGTGTATTTTGGGGAGTTTTTTAATGGTGTATGGTACACCAAGTCCAGCTGGTTTATTTTATATTCCTGCCTCCTCGTTGTGTTTCATTCTGCCTTTCCTTTTCAGACTACCATCTCCAAATATCCCCTTTGCTTATAATATGTACCTCTATTAGCAGTTCATACCCTTCATCACTTGTTTTCAGTGGCTTCCCCCCCCCATTGTGTGTGGACCTTTACCAGCTCCAACAGCCTCCTTTTACCATTTCCTTGTCACATATCTAGACTTTCACCATCTTACCCCTCCTATGTCTGTGAGTCCATCAGTCATTTTCCATTCAGTTTTGTGAGGGAAAGTAGGCACCTCTAAATTAGAAAATATCATTGTGCTTTGTTTGTTATCTTTCTAAGGACTTTATCACGCCAGCCTTCTGTTGTGCTGCAATAGTGTTAGTCCAGGGAATGTAAACATCCCGGTTTGGGAACGTTCCTTATAACAATCCTCTTGAATCATACAATTATGCTGCTTTGGTGGTATATACAGTAGTTGCTTGATCTGCCTTCCTCAATGGTGACATAACTCTACCTTTTTGACCTATGTTCTACCCTGTGTGCCTTTTGGTATTTTTTTCTTTTTCTATTTACTGTAATTTCACAATTACGGAAATACGATGGGGGAGGGGAAATAAAAGAAAAGAAATAGAAAATAAAAGGAAAAAGAGCTGCTTTGGAGTAGCAAGGGGAAGAGGGGAGAGGAGGAAAATTGTGTATACTGATGCCTCGTGACTGCTGGCATCTTGCTATTGCAGCGGAAGGGACCTGTTGCACAGAGGGCTGACATAGAAAGATAGCAAGATTGAGAGCCATTGATGGGTTTCCCTCATCAATGAAAAGGTGCGCTCCAACAATGAGTTGAATACAAACTGGCTCCATGTAGGAGTAATGAGTCTAAAAAATAAAATTGTATTAAAAATTCCAGGATCTAGTCCTTTTAAAAACAACAAGAATTATCTTCTTTAAAAAAGAGTTAAAAAATCATTCATTTACTTTTAACTTCATGCAGAGTGCAACTTAGGAATGCTAAGACAAGCTCAATTAACATTTAAAAGTTGTGTTCAGAGGTCTGAGATTACTCAGTTAAATTAGACTCATTACAAAACAAAGGAGTCAGTTTAAAATGCAAATCAAAGTTTACTGAAGGTATATCAATCTCAATCTACATACTAAAACAAACTTTAAAAAGAGGTTCCTAACTAACTAATGGTATTTAGGGTAGGAAAAAACTCACCCAGCCTACAGCGGTAGAAAGCTGCATGGTAAACATCATGGCATGGTTACAGGAAAGATGGTATAGCTTAAGATGGCTTAAGAAAGCCTAAGATGGCTACAGCCTCATGGAGACTCAAACTTAAAAGAGAACTTACATAGAGCAATAAAATTTAAATTAGGTCATGTGTGGAATGACCCAGCACTCCAGTTGGCTGGAAGTGCCCAGTGAAATAAGAGAAAGGGAATTTTGGGAGAACAAAAGCATGCAGGGAAAAACCCTAGACTTATCTAAGGATGTGAATGAGGTACACAAGATTGCTTTTACATTACAATGATTATTTCCCCACATACTACACAACAGGACAGAGATGACATTGCATGATAAGGTAAGGCCACAGACATTATTGTATAGTGGCAATTTCTAGCAGCATCAACAGCACCCTTTTATTCCCATGTAAGGACAGGTATTTGTTTTTGTTTTTGTTTTAAATCCAGCATACATCACAGGGGAAAAAACAACACACCAAACCAAACCAAACCATACTAAAGGACTTGTAGATTTCTATACTTCTGATTCACATTGGGCTCCTTGGCCATTCCTCCTCATCCTCATTGGATGGTGGAAGGAGGACCAACAGTTTATGCTAGTACAGTTATATTTTTGGAACACTTATTCCTTTTAAAAAGAAAGCATGCCCATCCAGGTCTCCAGACCAAATAGTGAGTAGAGGGACTGAAGAGATCTGATGATTGGCTAATGAGACCTGAGTGATGATTGGCCAATTGTAGGCATGCAAAGCTATCCAATTCTGCTGTTCCAATGGGGATGCCTGTGAATCAAGATGGTGGGTGTGAGTTAATTACCTGAGTTTTTATTTACCTTGAGTTTTTTTTTTTAAAAACTAAATCCAAGGTGTAATTTTCCACATAAACAACAAAGCAAACAAAAAAAGAGAGGCTGTTTTTTTGCCATAGCACACAATCGCTACAGCAAAAATCCAACATGGCAGTTTCGGGCACTTTCCTTGTTAGCAAGCTCTACCGCCTGTGCACATCCGGCCAACCAGCTTTCCACTCTGAGAATGCACAGTGATGTGAATCAGTTGTCCTAATGGGCAATAGTGTGCAATTCACACACTTTTTTAAAATAGAGGAAAAGCCGCAAAGGCTTTTCCAACAGAGTATATGGAGTATTTCGCCCCCTCCTTTCTGAATACGGTGGATTGATGCAGGATCCCATGAAGACAAATCATATTCTCCTTGAATTCTATGAGGAGTATTTTTGCCATTTAGACAACCCCTGGCTGTGCGTGAATGCTCAAGAGACACCAACCATCAATATTTGCTTGGAGAGTTCTTGTTTCTTTGCATTAGTGTGGAAGAGCTCCTAAATGGTCCAAAACCCATCAGTAAAACCTGTGAAACATAGATGATAGTAATATAATATTAAGCACAATAATATTCATTGTCAGCATGAAATACCTTTGGACAGCTTTTGGGGCTCAAGAAAGACCAGTTACTCATGTCTCCTTTTGCCACACCCATCAGAGATACCTGCATTCTGATCAGCTCTGGATTGCTGGTTCCGGAAGCCAACATTTTAATTTCCTACAATGCCCATGTTGTACAGTAGCCTTTCCCTGGTGAATTTTGGGAAATTTAAAATGAAAAGTGCTCAGCATTGATGGGACTGAAGCCACTGTTGCCAGAGATACTTGGAGGAGGCCCCACTGATGTAGGATGGAGAAGGAAATGCTGAATGACACCTCTGACCTGAAACTGGCCCTGCTAAAATGTTCTATCTTCTGCTTTTGAAAAACCATCCTTCCCTTGCTTGACTCAAGTTACTACACCTGAGAAGCCATTGAGTACAGTCGTAGCCCCATATCCACTGAGGAATGGTTCGGGGGGGGGCGTGGATACCGAAAACCATGGATAATAGCGAACACCATTGAAAATAATGGGCCTTTTGGTTTAAAATACCATAGAGTTGCCTTGGAGGACCTAGAAAATGGCTAGAGAGGACACATTTTCTATGGTAGATGTGCTGTTTTGTGTCCCGTGGATAATTGAATCAGTAGATAATGAATCAGTGGATACGGGGGTGCTACTGTATTTTTAGCTACATGGACATCATCTGAGGTAACTATGCCAGAAAGGCTACGACAGAGAGTTGGGAAGGATCTGATAACACGAGGACAATCTAATGGCAATCCTAGTTTCTTTGTCCCTTCCTCTGCCTTTTTGCTTTCTTCTCTTCTCATTGCTATCCTAGCAGGACCTTTAGCAACCTATGTGTGTGCACATGTGCATATGTATAACTCTTTCAGATATTTTGGACAAAAGGGAGAATTTTTGGATTTATAGACTAAAAACTCTAACACCACATAGCCTAAATGTAGGTAATAACATCATCATCCACTAAGAATGCTGATAACATAGTGTTCTAAACTGCCACCTGCTAAGGGCTTGTCTACATGGGCCAAATAAAACCATCTCACCTCATTTTCAGAGTGAGCTGTCCAACGATCTACGGCCAGTACTGCAAGCCACCACGTTGCAAGTTCGATTCCAGCGGGCTCCAAGGTTCACTCAGCCTTCCATCCTTTCGTAGGTCGGTAAATTGAGTACCCAGCTTGTGGGAGGCAATTAGCTAACACACATTGGAAACTTTTAAATGCAGTGTAGATGTGTAAATAGCTATTGCTTAAAACAATAGTTTTAAGTTATGCGACCCCCGAGCATCAAAATTTCCTGTGTGGCAGGGGGGTTGGACTGGATGGCCCTCGTGGTCTCTTCCAACTCTGCAATTCTATGATTCTATGACAATTTGTAAGCCGCTCTGATAGCCTTGTGGCTGAAGAGCAGGGTATAACTAACTAACTAACTAATCTGGGTCTTTTCAGTGCCTCAGGGTTTTAATCTGGAGGGAAAAGGGTTGGGATTTATTCTGGTTTGGAGCAGAAAATCCAGATATTTGTGTGTGTGTGTGTGTGTGTGTGTGTATTGTGCTCCATAGTGTGTGGAGGTGGGGTAAGGAGTTTTGGCAGGTGGGTGGGAAAGGTTGGAAGGAGGCTCCCTGGGCCAGGTGATCAGCTGAACTTTCCAGCCAGGAAATGCCTCTTTCCCTGTTCCAATTTCACTTTTTAGTGGGTCTTTCACCACCATTTATTTTGCATATGTGGCAGCTGTTTGGAGAAGTGCATATCAGCATATCCATATTGTTAGCTGTGCATACCTCCACTTAATAGGTTATCCAAAGCTCCTCTGAGCCATGGGCAAAAAGGCAGAAGTGATGTGGACATGCATACATTCACATGCATGGAGAGAGATGGGGAAACCCCTCAAAGAGGCTACAGTCATGTGGCCATGAATACTGCAATTTATCAGACGGGGTGAGTTTGGAAGGAAGAACTGAGTGGACAGTGCTCATGGACTTGCTTCGGTGTGTGTGGCAATCGTGTGAGCAATCCTGTGGTTGCTGTTGACCAGTGTAACCTGAAAGTAAACTAGATTTTCCTGTCAGTGTAGGTGAGCCCTCAGTTTCAACTTTGGCAGTCGAAGAAGGAGAAAGCTGAAATGTATTGCTCTTGTTATATATTTTTAAGTCCTGTTTGTTAATCGCGTCAATAATTTTTTCTCTCTTCTGTGATTAACTGCATCCTTTTTGGATCCAGGACAAACTTGGGAAGAGTGCTGTTGGTTTGATTTTTAATCTCTCCCTCTCTCTCTCTCTTTCTCACTCACTCACTCACACACACACACACTGCAATAGATATCACAAAGGATGGTGGAAGCTGAAATTTTTGATGCTTTATATAAACACCTGTTTTCAATATTTTTATTGGATTTTAATCAATCAACATCAAATTTTATAGTATCCTTTTAGATCCAGGTTTTAGCTGAAAACAATCCCGCCAGTTGCTTTTTCAATACACACACACATACAGACATACACACACACACACCAAATATGGATTAAAAAAAAAAATCCCTTCTTTCGGTGTTTGCCAGAAACACAGGGCATCTCATTTTCAGCTGTCAATATAGTTGACAGGATATGGTGGTGCCATCAATAAATTATTCAGAAGCTTACACCTAAAACAAAAGCAGTTCTGGCATGTCTGTGTCTGTGTATTTAAAAAGCTGACATTTTAAGTTTGTATTGAGGCTAATATTGTTTTGATACACACCATGAAGAAGAGGACTACACAGAATGAATTATTAACTCCTAGCAATTGCCCTTTCTTGAGATATCTTAAAATCGCTAGATAGGCTAAATAGGATAGGGAGATATGTGTCTCTCTGTGTGCGCACGCGTTGTATTTGCATCTCTCTCTCTTTCCCCCCTCCCCCCTCCACTTCCCCCTTGTGTGCATCTGTGTATGGGACAATCTAAGATAGTTTGGAGAGAGCAGTGCATACCCTCCAACTGCCCCAAACTGGGAGGGGCAGTCTCAATTAATCCTTTGTCCCTCTTTTTCAGCTTCTCTTAAAATGCCCCAGTTTTTCTCTTCTCTTCCTATTTTCCCATGTCCTCAGTTTACTTCAATTGCTGCACACTGAGTTCCAAGTGCAAAACTAGTTTGCTCTCAAGTCAGCAAGCAGGGAGACAGGAGATGTGCGGATGGAATCTTGCCCTTCCAAGTAGATCCAAGCAGAAGCAAATTCACTACAGTCTCTCTTAGCTTGTGTGTTTTTCCTCATTTATCACTTTTGCCATCTTGACCACACTCTGAGGGTTTTATCTGTGAAATATTGGAGGTTATGGCAGTTGAATGCCACCTCCTACCTACCCAATTCGAAGTGCATGTAATTCAAAGTAATGTCTCTGCAAAATCACTGAGGCCAGGCTATAGAAAGGGTTAACTCAGGGGATCTGAGCAAAGGACCATGGTGGTGAGAAACCAGATTGGCCCTGACATCTACAAGGCTTCTGTAAGCCAATGGAAGGTGAGAAGGAGGCAAAAGGGGGGCTTCTTGAAGAATCAAGAGGGGTCATGTGGTATAAGCATTCAGCTAACCACAAATATCTCTAGCCCCCCTCCAACCATATTTAACACACAAAAAAAGTACGACCTACAGATTCAACCCACCGCGGATGCCTTTGAGGCAGTGGGGTTACCTCGTGAAACAAGTGGGAGGCTCAGCTACTGCCCTATGCCATTTTTATTAGGGACTTACAAGCCTTGCGGCATATTCTCAGTCTCTTGCAGTCTTGCGAGGCTTGCAGTCCCTATTAACAATGGCACTGGGCGTCTTTGGAAGCTGCAAAGTGAGGTTTCTAGGCTGCATGCAACCAGAGAGCCACATTTCCCCTCCTCCCCTGATGTAGACAGTCACCAAGGCTGTTTTCTCCCCCTTCCCATTTAGCTCTGTTTATATTCATTTGTTCACACCAGTGATATGTTATTCCTCTTATGCTTTATTTACATTAGTCTTCCCCAATGATGTACTTTCTCATATATGTTGAACTACAGTTCTCATCATCCTGCCCCACAAACTAGAAATGTGGCTCTCTCATTGTAGACAATAGGGAAGAGCATAAGTATGGGGTGGAAGGGAAGACCTACCCAGATTAAATATATGGCAACCCTAGTATTGCTGTGATTCCACTTGCACATAATAAGTGGCCCAGATGTGTTCCAGAATTTGGAAACTTCACTGCTTTTGGACTCTAGCTTTCAGACTCCCACAACCAGATCACTTTCAGTTCTGCTTGGGAGATTCTTGGAATTGTAATCCAAAACCATTCTTCTTTCAGGCTCTTGTGTAGTCCCATTTCAAAGGCTGTATTCTGTACCCGATTTATGGACAGGCTAAATTAGCTCCAATTTAGGGCCTCAAATAAGGTTCCTTTCTCTCTCCAAATTTTTGCAAAACACATTGGTTCATTGCTAAATTTACCATCAGTCGCATATTCTTTTAATTAAATCACCTATCCCCTGAACAACTGGCTCCAACGACTTGTTCCCCCCTCCTCCGTCCTGATAATTTGCCAATTATATTTGGAATCCATACAACTATGGGGATATTTTCAGCTTTTCGGATGTCTGAGGCATCCATCATTTGGATGCTATATTTCTACCTGTCAAGTGTGTAGCATGTAAAACAGGAGAGGGGAAGGAAAATGACAAAAATGCAGCAACACCACACACTTTTGAAGATTTGGCAGTTGGAAGAACAATGCAAAAACACAGCTGCTGCATGTGCCTTTTAAAGATGAAATATAGCAAGAACTTCTCTCTCTCTCTCCTTTTTAAATTTTTAGATGCTTCCTAAATTGAGCCCTTGGCCAATCTAGGAGGTGCTTTGACATGCCATGTGTGACCTTGCCAGCTTACTGGTAGTGTGATTTTCTTCTAACAATGTTGTTGTTGTTGTGTTGATTTATGGAGACCCTAAGGTGAACCTATCACAGGGTTTTCTAAAGGTTCAGAGTGTGTGACTTGCCCAAGGTCACCCAGTGGGTTTTCACAACTGAGCGGGGATTCAAACCTTGGTCTCCAGAGCTGCATGTCTAACAGTATGCCACACAGTGTAGGTGGTTAAAAAACCACATGCTGCATTTTACAGTTATATGGATGTAGGAGGGATGATTGACAAAGCACAGCCCCTCTGTGATGCTATGCATATTGACTCAACCGCTTCTACTTTCAAGGACAGGGAACCTGTATAAATGCAAGAAGAACCACAATATCCTCATGCATGTTATCTCACTATATTTTAGGGGAAATGCTGGCAACTTCCTCATGGTGGTTGTGGTTGTTGTGTGCGCCTTCAAGCCATTTCTGACTTGTGGTGACCCTAAGGCAAATTTATCACAGGATTTTCTTGGCAAGATTTGTTCAGAGGGGTTTTGCCCTGAGAATGAGAGAATGTGAGTTATCCTGGGTCAGCCTGGGGGTTTCTATGTCTGAGCGGGGATTTGAACCCTGGTCTCCAGTGTTGTAGCCCAATGCTTAAACTACTACATCACGCTGTCATTTAGGACTTACTGATACTCTGTTATTTTCCTGTGGTTCATAATCCCATGTGTGATGAAGGCTTCATGGTATGTCATGGAAGAAGCCACTGAAGACAATTGGGGAGGCATGACTTCTAGCTCCTCCATCTCTGGACTCTTGGACCAGAAAAGTCTAGGTTTACATCCCTATTAAATCATGAATTTTCCCGAGTGATCTTGGGCCAATTGTTCTGTCTCAAAGAGGTGTTGTGAGGATAAATAGGGAAGGAGAAGAGCCAAGTACATCAACTTGAACTTATTGGAGGAAAAGCAGGATATTTCATTTATAACTAATAAATGAATCATTTGTGAGGAGCACTTATGTTTCTGCCAATTTGCTGGTTTGACATAGGAACTGTGTAATAAAATGGGCACATCTACTAGTAAGTTTTGTTGTACTGGTTGGTGGCTTTCATGTCAGGATGTAATTCCTTGACTATTTGTCCTTGCATGCTGTTTGTCCCCCTCCCTCCTGCTAACTCCAAACAAGCTGTTTTTCTTTTTTCTCCACTTTCTTTCCTTTCCTTTTTTCTTTGTTTCACTGAATTGCATTGCCATAATTGCTAAATTGCATTACAACTAAAAATTAAAAATAAAAAGTCATGAAAGGATGCTAGGTAGGGCAATAGGACAGGGAGGAGGGTTAAGGGAGAGTCCAGAAGAGAGCCGAAGGATCATCAGTGGCTGAAACAGCCCCAGGCGCGCTATTGAAGGGACGGTGCGATACTGAGGGCCACCAAACCCATTTTCTATCCATTCATTTTTGCAAATTCAGTTGTAGCAACAATGGGGCTGGTGTGATAATGTCCTTAATTATAAAGTCTTTCAGTTTTTCAGTTTTAAGCTTTTATAGAAAATGGATTCATCCAATCCATTGAATATGATTATTCCAATACTATCAGTGAACAATACTGTCTGTTGTAGAGAGGTATTCGTAAAGTTCACTTCATCTATCAGCTTATCAATTTGAATGACATCCAACTCTTTAAAGTGCTGCTCTGTAGCAGTTAGAATACAAGAATTTCGTGGTATCTAGCTCAAACAATTCTTCCTGCTGCTAAGAAATTAATGATGAGACTTTTCATGCTTTTTATCATGGGTTATTTGGACTACTATCTACCCCAAGAAGATCTGAAAATCCCCTCTAGATAACTTCGCCATCTGAAATCTATTTCCAGTGCTACAATTTATTTAATTTAAATCCTGCCTTTCTCCTGCTGAAAAAACAGGCACTCAAGGTGAAAATCAATAAAATTTAAACAAAAGAAAGTAAAATGAAAACATAAAAAACAGTTTTGTTTTTTAAAAAAGTCAGTTACACCACAACCCTTTAAAAGCAATTGTGTCTACACATTGAACTATGGAACAACTTTGTATATTTTTCCTAACTTAATTTAGTTCTCCCTGTGTTGTGAAATGCAAATATATTATATATGGGGTTGGTGAGATTCCCTGCCAAGCTGGTTTCCTCCAAGTTGCTTCGATCTGTCTTTATTTACTTTTGAAAGGACAAAGGGCACGAGTGTGTGGTAGCCTCCAAAGGCGGTGATCAAAAGACAGGATCTGACATCTCTAGCTAGTTAAAGGAAGGGATGGATGGGATTCACCAGGGATGCATCCAGGGGCACAGAAGATACAACTGTCAGATATTGATTGGATGTTGAACAGATGTTGCTCCCTGGCTTCCTATGAAGAAGTTCATCTGTTTGAGTCTTCAAAAGGATGCTCAGCTAAATATGACTTGTGTTTTCATAAATGGTTGGAGACTCATCATTTTTTCTGTAGCAAAGAATGAGTGAGTGCAGGTTAAATCCAACTGGAGAGAAAACAGGACAAATTTATATGTTCATCCATATGTTTCTTTAAAAGCACCACCCCCTTCTTTTTACAAGGACACAAAGAAATTATCAGAGGCAGTGATGCTGAGATTAACAGCAAGATATGGCTTCCTACTTTGAAAGTGGCCTCAGTAGGTCTCTCTGCTTCATTCCTTTCCAATTTGGGGTTGAAATACAGCTCTTAAACCTTTTAATCGAAGGCTTCTGGAAATTGCTTTCTGTGAACTGCACTCACGTTCATATGTGTCTTGTTCACTTAGCGTGTTGAACATACATTATAATGGTCATTTCCATAAAGCCAAATACTTAATTGTTTAATTGTTAGCAAGTACCGCAGCTGTTTCTCTAGGGCCAGATGTAATGTGTATTCCAAAGAAATATTGAGCAGCAGATTAACTGGCACCCCATACTCTGAAAGATGTTGCCCTTGCAGCAACATGGAGGTAGAGTCCTTGAACCTTATCTTCTTGCATTGAAAAATCTATACTCAAATGAAGGGATAATGAAGACAAGATCAGAAATTTTGTATGAATTTTTTTTGACGGAAAGCAAATGCTGAAAGGTTTACTCTTGCAGTAGCCAAATTTCTCTCAGAAGCTGCCAAGATTAAAACCCTTTATGTACAAAGAAATGGCCAGAGTGTAATTTAGGAATCGTATAGGTTTCCATCACATGTGGGTTCTATTGTGATTGTTCTTATTGTTTGTATGTGTAAACTTTGGGTCTATGGACCACAATAGTGGATGAATGACTGGATTCCTACTTTGGGATATATTTAACACTAAATGGGGAAAAAGGAGTGTATTTTAATGAGAGCTTTGAAAAGAGACTTCTTTGGATTACAGCCCTCAGTATCCCCCAGTCAGAAGATCACTGGTCATGCTGTCTAGAAGTCCAAAAAAGTAACTTTTCCAAGCTCTTATTTTAAGTAACCTTTGTTTGTTTTGGTTTGTGATTTCCATTGAAGCCTTGTAAGGACGTTTTCTTCACAGATCACAAACTCTTTTTCCACCTGAAATTCACCAGTGTGATTCAGGCAGCAAGAAAAATATCCCCAACCATATGTAAGCTTCAGAGGGAGTGTGCATCTGGTTTACAATACAATTAACACTTGGAGGACACCCAGAAGTGCTAGTCTTGTTATAAACAACGCACACCCCCTATGTTCCTTGATTTAAAGGAAAATTACATATTCCCCTCTACTACCAGGTGCTGGGAGGTGTGGCCCTTAGAGGCATCAATGAGACAAAGGCATTCCCTCCCCCAAAGTTATTCATCCCTACACTGTCTGGTCTAGCATTCTCTTCTCCCAGGGACCAACAGTTGGCACAAGAAGGACATGAGTACAATAGCATCCTTTTGCTGGAGTTCCCCAGCAACTGATATATGGCTTGTGACCTCAATACTTGAGGGACACACACACACACACACACACACACGAGGACCCCTGTATCTGCTGGGGATTGGTTCTGGGCCCCCCGTATCCACTGATTCAATTATCCACGGGACACCAAACAGCACACCTACCATAGAGCCTTCCTAGAAAATGAGTCATCTCTAGCCATTTTCTAGGTCCTCCAAGGCAACTTTATGTTATTTTAAACCAGAAGTCCCATTATTTTCAATGACGTTCGCTATTATCCATGGTTTTTAGTATCCACAGGGGCCTCCAGAACCAATCCCCAGTGGATATGGGGGTCCTACTATAATATATTTTGAGCCTTTTAAACTTCTTATTATTTATTGTTTTAAATTGATTTTATTGTAAGCCTCCCTGAGATCTTCAGATATAGGGTGGAATATAAATATTTTAATACAACAAACAAACAAGCAAACAGATGCTCTACATCTGTCAGTAGGGTGGAATCTATCTATCTATCTATCTATCTATCTATCTATCTATCAGCTTGCTTCAGTGCTTGTTTGTTACGAAGCTGTAAATATCACCATGGAGAGGAGGGGGAAACATACTCGCATACACACACACACACATGCTTCTGTTGCTTTATATTTAGATTACAGTAGCCAGGAGTTAATTAGCCTTAGACGCCTTTTTGTTCCAGGCTAATTAGGAAGAAAGCTGAACATAAAGAAAGCCTCAGCTTTTTCAAGGGGGAAAGGCGGGAAGAAAGCCCCTTGCCATTTATTTCTGCAATAACAGGCCCTTTGGAGGATATTATCTTCATAATGACCCTAAGGCCTCCAGTTACTTTTGACAGGCTGCAGTGCTGCCATCTTGGGCCTTCATTTAGGCCCCGTTGAAGGCAATAATGCTGTTAGGCCCAGCCATTTTCTCTCTCTGGTGAGGCTGGGGGAGAGAAAAGACCATCTGACACCCTCTCTTTAATTATGCAGCAATCAGCAGCCTTTACGTTTTAATTAGGGTGCTGCTCAGAACGGTGCTCTCCTACTCGGTGCACGCGATTTTTCTTGGCTGAAAGGTCTCCTGCGTTAATTGGCTGTTTGGAAATGTTGAGCAAGACGTACCTATGAAGGTATTTAACTTCCTTCTTAACATGTTCCTTTTTTGGGGCTGGGTGTTTTGTTTGTGCTTTCTTTGTTTTTGTTTTGATATGGCTAATTAGTGCAAATAATTTAAAAGCCGCGCAGCAATCCATAGCTCCTGCTGTTTGCTATACATATTGCTGTTTCATTAGCAGGACTTAAGTACCCCTGTTATTGGGTGACATACTGTTCGCAGTTGCTCACGTTTGTCATTTTCTCTCCCATCCCACCCCACAGTCCCATCACCTGAATGTAGTGTCTAGCCTTGACAGCTCTGTTTTTGTTTTTCTCCACTTGGTAAGACATGAGGACGACTCTGTGCAAGATAGGGAGACAAATCTTCACATTGCTTATCCTTGCATAGTTTCTACTGTATTCTCCCTGCTGCGGTAGAATGCAAAGATCTCTGCACAGTATTCTCCCTGTATTCACACTTTGAGAAATCTTGAGAAGCATTATTCTGCACAGAGAGGCAAGTGGGTTTTCTGTGCAAACCATCGCATTTATGTGCAAGAAGAATTATTTTCTGCGCAAAATGCTCTGTCTCCTAACCATGCGAAAACATGCTTGTTGTGCAACCAACATATTTTCTGCAGGATGATCTCTCTCTCTCTCTGGCTTTTCTTCGCAAACGAAGATTCAGGAAGGACTCATCCCGCGCTTTCTGCAAGCGCGCTGATGACTAAAAAGGCCAATCCGAGATAGACAAGTCCGGTTGCAGAAAGCACAGCAGAAGGTTTCCTCGGGTGATGTTACCGGGTTGTGATTCTTTCTGTGTTGCCGTTTCTCTTCAAGACTTTTTCGGCGTGAGTTCTCAAATAAGGCTGCAGCATTGTGGATAGTGTGTCTCCATGCCTCCCGATGTGAGGCCAGGGCGGACCATTGTTGGTGATCAATTTGGCCAAGCCTGAGATGTTGTTTCAGGGAGTCCTTGTATCGCTTTTTTGGAGCGCCCCTCTTACGCTGACCCGTGGCGAGTTCACCGTAGAGTAGTATTTTGGGGAGGCGATGGTCCTCCATCCTAGACACATGCCCTGCCCAGGGCAGCTGTGTTCTCAATATCATGGCCTCAATGCTGGTGATAATCACAATGATAATCACACAGAAAAAGCACACTCATTCTTCTGTAGGGACTTATCAGATGCAGCAAAAATCACACAATTATGACATTACTGTAGCATGAATGTTTTCTGTTGTTGCATGATGTTGTCATGTTTGCGTGGTCAATTTGTGCTCCAGCTGCAAATAAGGCATTGCTTTTCATTGATGGGACAAGCCATCAATAATCCTCAATACCACTCTTTTCAAAGTATTGGAGAACATGCATACTTTAAAGCAGCTCTCCAAGGTGATAGACGGATCTCTTCAGGCAGGCTTTTCCGGAATAGCTAATCCCGGCCTCAGAAACCCCCTTTGGAAGTTGATTCTGGAGCTCCTAACTGTTGCTGCTCGCTAGGAAGGGTTTTTAATAACAATTGTATCATATGTTGATTTTAATTTGTATTGATTTAATAATGTTTTAAGGGGGGGAATGGATTTTGAGTTGTTTTATGTTATGTATTATTTTACTGTTGTAAGCCGCCCCGATTGTTTGCAGAGGGGCAGGATATAAATTATTATTATTATTATTATTATTATTATACCCTAAACTCCAAATAGGTTCAGCACCTTGGACATCTTCTTGAAAGTTTGGATTAAAACCCAGAATAGGTTCACCGTTCCATTGATATAGAAGCCACCATGTCAAGGCAATTCAGACATTCTAAGTATTGTTAAAGTAGAGATGTGTCATTTTCCTTGCCCTCCAAGGAGAAAGTTTGGTTTTCTGCATTAGTGAACTCTTCTGTCCTTGGAAATAAGAGTTCAAAATCACTCCCAAGAACTGAAGAGTTGTTGCTTGTTGCTGTGTGCCTTCAATTCATTTCTGACTTATGACAACCCTCAGGCAAGCCTATTACAGGATTTTCTAGGCAAGATTTGTTCAGAGGGGGTGTGACATGGCCTTCCTCTGAGGCTGAGAGAGTACAGCTTGCCCAAGGTCACCCAACGGGTTTCCCTGGCCAAGTGGGATTTGAACCCTGGTCTCCAGCAACACTCAGACCTCTGCACCATGGTGGCTGTCTTCTCAGAAAGTTCTCTTCCATGAATTAGAATTATAGCTGTAACCAGAGTTGAAAGAAGCTCATAGTTCTTCCCCACAAGAATCTAATTCTGGTCCTCTCGTCCACCATGCAGTTCTACTTGTGTCTTAGAACAGAGGTTTCCCACCTGCAAGTCTCCAGATGTTGTTGGAATACAACCCACAGAATGCCTCCCCACTAGCCAAGCTGGCTGGGGCTTCTGTGAGTCAAAGTTCAACAACCTCTGGGGACTTGCAGATTGGGATTTACTTCCTTAGAGGCAAGATGGACATAAATGAAGGAAACAGCCACTCCAAGAGTCTTTTCAGAAGCCTAGTAAATGGCAAGTGCAATATTAGTTATAATGAATGGATAAATGAAGTAACAATTTCAAATGCTGTTGTGCTGGTGTTGCTTAGAATGTATGAAGTACAGAGAAGAGGACTGTCTGTCTTGTCCCTGCTTATGAGTTCCAGGAATTTAGTTTAATAAAGAAATGGTCAACTTCAGAAGGCCTGTGGGCCAATTGTTCCCTCCCCTCCCCAACCATCGACTGTATGCCTTCCTGCCCAAAAAGCACAACTAAAGCTTTGCACTATGCAGACTGAATGCAGGATCTTGGTCCTTGTTTCAAATGGAGTTGTGAGTCTTATATTTCTTACTACACTAAAATTCATGCACATTTAAAAGCACATTTTTCTAGTGTGCATATTGCTCAATTTATCTTATTTTATGCCCCCATTAACTAAGGGGCTTACTACACTCTGAAGAAAAGCGGCAAAGTACGGTAGCAGGAATGTTCTGTTTTTCCTGCTGCCTTCCCGCATGATGTCAGTGTTCTTCTGGCATTTTCTCATTCTGGTTGCATAGGGGATTGAGGTAAAGCCACGTCTTTTTGCTAATGGGTTTTTCTGGTTAGCAAAAAGATGTAGTTTTATCTCGGTCCCTTCCCAGGACCCAAATGAAAGAATGCTGACGTCATGTGGGAAGGCAGTGGGAAAAACAGAATGTTTCCACTGCTTTTCTTCAGAATGCAATAAACCACTAATAGTTTGGTGCAGATTCCACATACCCCCAATTATGCACATTTTGGCTAGTCATGTTGTAAAAGATGTACATTTGGGGGGGGGGTTGGGATTCCTTGAAATAACTGGTGATCCTTGCAAATGTGCAAAAGTTTGAGGTGTGCATTTCCTCTCATGAGTCTTGAGAGAGGCAAAAATGCTACTTTTTTTTTCTATATGGGGGAGGTGCACAGAATATGACTGACAGAGACCAGAAAATATAGGAACCAGTTGGGAGGAAATACATAATGAAGTATTTATTTATTTGTTCAATTTACATCCTGCTTTTCTCCCATCCAAGGGACCCAAGGTGGCTTAAATTTAAAATAGAAGTTGGCTAAAATGTTACATTCCAAAAGTTATATATATAAAAAAATCCAATTAAAAAACAGTACTGTTAAAAGCAGATTGTTAAAAATAGTTTAGAATACAATAAAAACAAACAGGATAAAAACATGCTACACCACTATCAACCCTATTCCACAATATGATTAAAAATCAGTTGATTAAGAAGGTTTTAAACTGGACTTCCTGTTGAAGGGATTTTCCACAGCCTGGGAGCAGTAACTGATAAGGCTGTCTCCTGTGTCCCTTACTAAACATCCCTGTGAAGTATTGTGGAGATGGCTGGCTGGCAGTTCCAAAAGAAGTGCTTCACACTGCAGCATTTTGTTGCAGGCCCTCCTTGTGTGTTTAAGATTAAGATCTGTGCAGCCTAGGAGCTGCTGGTGGCTGCCATGTCCGTGGAGCATTGAATCTACTCCAGGTTTTGAGAAGCCTTAAAGGAGTTGTCCAAAGTGCTGAACCTATTGGGGAGGGGGTGGGATAGTATTCAGCACCTTGGAGAGATCCTTCAAAGCCTGGGTTAAAACCTGGAGTGGATTCACTACCCCCACTGACATGGCATCCACCTGCCACCACTGACACAGTTCAAAACCAGGTTGTGGATTTTGGACTAACAAACTAGTGGGTGAAGGACTCTTTTGGACTAACAAACCAGCCAGTCTTATGTTTCATGGTCTATCTTGTCTTTCTAATCTATATATATATAAAACTCTTGGGTATGTTGCCTTTCCCAGTGTGCTGATTGGCTGCTCAGGAAACACACCAAACCAATCACCACCCACATGCAAATTCCCTCTCCACCTCACAATCCACTCCTGTCACCCAATCTGCACCTACACCCCCAGCCTCACAAGGGTCCCTCCTTCCCCTCACTCTCTCAGCCAATCACCACCCACATACAAATTCCCTTCCCACCTCACAATCTGCCACTCAATCTGTGGCTCAGATTGGGACCCAGGCAGTCAATTGGTGGTGGCTGTGGCCATGGCAGCAGCAGGGCAACAGAGCAAATCACCCTCAGCAATTCTGGGAAAAGTGTGGAATGCTGAGAAGGGGGATGAGGAATTTAAAATCTACCAGCCTACCTAACAGGGTTGTCGTGAGGTCTACCAGACATTTTTGGGTGAGTTTTTTAAATGGCATATGTTATGCCAGGTACAACTAGTTTATATATAATACTTTCAAAATGCTGACCATTAATAACTGTCTTTGACCCCTCTTTTTCTTCTTATGCAAGCACTCAAAGCAACTCTGTTTATTTTGCACGTAAATATGCTCAATGATTAATTCATAGAATGGAAACTCAAAGAATACCAAGGTCCCCCTCCCTGCATGAAAACCTATCCTTTGGTGCTTGCTCGTTGTTTTTTAACATTTTGCATCAAAGTGATCTGTCTTGTTTAAAGAAAGGAGAAAAAAAAGAATTAAGCTGTTCCTTCTTCTGGGATCTTGATAGCATTTTGACAAGTAAACAAGTTAATTTGCATCTACCCAGCCAACTAGAGAAGGATTCGGTTTTTCTTCTCCGTTCCCTGATTATTTCAAAGGCAACCATCCAACGATATTTGAACTATCTCTGCATAGCAAGAAGGCATCAACTTCCCTCTCTTTTCATTATTTCATTTGATGAATGAGGACACAGCCTTGGCCCTTTGCTCAGCTTTTTAATGGCAATACTGACCTCCGAACAATATGGGAAATGTTTCAGGACAACTCCTCTGTGATTTAAGTATAAAATAAATATAACTCCAGGATTAGTCGTCATCATCATCATCATCATCAAATAAAGACCCAGATTGTGATTCAAGATAGCTTGCAAAAGAAAATGATTACAATGTAGTTAAAAACATGTAAAAAGTCAATGTTAAAATAGAATTAAACAATTAATGACCACTGTACTTTCTAATGTCTCCTGGGCCAAACCCGTCAGCCCACCTTAACAGCTAGCAAGCTACACCAGGCAAAGGAGGTAGCTGCCTATCCGGGTGCAAGGAGGAGGATGTTTTCAGACCCATCCCACCAACAAGCAAGGCTGCAACAAGGAATTGCAACAAGGATGCTGCTTCTGATTGTTGCAGACTTGCTCACGGGTGGAAGGGGGGGCAGGAAATGTCACCCCGGTTGGCTACTGAACAGACGGTTGTTTGATGAGGCTACTGGCTCTTCATGTGGGCTGGTGGGGCATTTACTTAGGGGTTGTCTAAAGGGTCAAAATAACCCTTATGGAATTCATGAGGAATCCTAACTTTCTAAATGGGATCCTGTACCAATCCATTGTATTCAGAAGGAGGGGTGCCCCAAATGGCAAAAACACCGCAGGAAATGCCTTTGCAGCTTTTCCTGTAGTTTTTTTTAAAAACAACGAGGTGGTGTGAATTCCTGCTCATTGGGACGAGCAATCCGCTTTGAATCGCTTTCCCGTATGAGAGGAAGCACAAAGCTGATTGGCCAGGTGAGCACGGGAGGCAGAGTTTGCTAACAGTGCAAGCATCCGCTGCCACCATGTTGGATTTTTGTCTTAGTGAGTGAGTGCTAAGGTGATAAACAGGATGGTTTCTTTGTTTTGCTATTCTTTTAATTCGAGAAATTGCTCTATTGCTCCAGTGCACCTTAGACATTTTTTTTAAAAGAAAATTTTTGGTGGTGGCAAAGTACTAATGTGAGTAAATCACTCGCAGCCGCCATCTGGCATGTGAAGCTTATGGGTGCTTCTGGGGCCAAAAAAAATAATTAAGACAGGTCACTGCTGCTGCAAAATGCCATTACTGCAAGGTACTCCATTTCCCCTACACCTTGTATAGATGGACCCATAGTCTCACAGCAAGACTACATAGACTTATGGCATACAGAGCACTTACGAATCTGTAACTGCTATACAGAACACCAACTAATATTAAAATGATTTCAAACACACACTTTAAAAAGGGTAAGAAGCCGTTAAAAAGAATACAGTTTAAAATCAATACAGTCCCTTCCTAAAAGCCTTTTCTTCAAAAACCTTCAGTTTGAAAAGCCTATTGAAATAAGTGTTTGCTTGCCGACAGGAGGACAGCAAGGGAAGTTCCAGTGCCTAGGTGCAGCCACAGTGAAGGCCCTACCTTGTGTCCCCACCATCCCAACCTGCTAAAGTGGTGGGACTGAAAGAAGGGTCTTTCCTGAGAACCTCAGCATGCAGGGATGTTCATATGAAGAGATACAGCCTGTCAGATAGCTTGGACCTAAGGTGTTCAAATCCGCACTCCACCATGAACATCTCTGGTTGCCTTGATCAAATCTCTCAGTCTCACAGGGTGGTTGTGAGGTATATACGGAGCTGGACTTACCATGACACAGTGTGAGGCAGCTTATTCAGGTGGCAGGGGATCGGAGGTGGCAGCAAAGTGCTGGAGGAGACAGCTGGGAGTTTGATCTCAGGAAGGGAAATGGCTTTAGAGCCCGAGAGCAGCATGTCCCAGCTTGCCTTATCACATGATGTCAGCTGTTCTCCTGCTCTGGTCCTGTGGGAGACAGTGGTAAAGGCAGTTCTTTTTGCTAACAGATTTTTCCAGTTAGCAAAAAGACTTGCATTTACCATTGTCTTCAATGGGACAAGAACAGGAGAACATCTGAAACACGCTGACACCGTGCAGTACGGCAAGGTGGGTGGCACTATTATTGGGGTGCCCTGCTGCTTCCTTTCTGCATGTGATAAGCCCCTGAGTCACATATACTTTTTCTTGTACCTCCTAAGTTTTTCTGTTGCCTTCAGCTATGGTGGAGGAAACTTCTCCTGTCATCACCACTGAAGAAATGTTCAACAGCCAGGCAAGTCAGCTTTGCACATGAAATGGAAGTGGGCTCCATCTTGTTCTTCATGCAGGTAGCAAATCATTTTAGGTTAGTGCTGTGAACATGAGACAAACCCGTTAGCAAAAAGTCTCATCTTTATCACCGTCTCCAATGAGACTGGAACAGGAGAACACCTGAAGCGTGCTGACGTTGTGCGATAAGGCAAGGTAGGATGCGCTACTCTTGGGCTTTACTTCTGCTTCTTTTCCCTTGTGTGATAAGCCCCTAGTTACAGAGGGACAGAGGGAGTTTTGGAGAGAGTTTTGCATTTTTAAGTATTTGTGCCTCCGCATAGTGACTGGATACAGGATCTTTGAAATGGAAGCTTTGTACAAGGAGTGAGAAGATGGCTAGATGTCGTTGAGATGAGGAAACAAGCAAATCACCAGGCTGAGCATGTTGCTTTATTGGTGAACTGTTGTTTCTCTGCATCACATCAAACATTATAAGCTCTTGCCTTGAACTCCCCTGCCCTTGCATTCTTCATGTTTCCTAGAAACCTCTTTTCTCTCCCTTTCCACCCACTAGAGTTATATTTGTTGGTAATACCTCAGCTGAGCACCCAATCTCTTACAGCTCTGAATCCTACATCAAACAGGCCGTATTTCAAATATTAAGCATATTCCAGAAGTGCAGGCAAGTAATTTCCCAGATTTTCCTAAATTGCCTGATTTGGGGAGATGTGATGGCTAGCAAGTGACTAGGGCAGGGTAAAGATGTAACAGGAGGACAAAGATGGGAGTATCTTTTGGTGGAGGTTATTGCTCTCATCCAATAGGTACATGTCCAGCATCTTGCTTCCTCCTAGATCCATGACTACATGTGGAAGTCATTGGATAGTTGGTTTGTGATAGTTAGTTTGAGCATTGTTCAAAATTTCTCAAATGAGTAATAGAATCAGACCATAGCGGACAGACTGTATCTCCCCCTATGAGACCGTCTGGGCCCTGAGAGGCCCTTCTTTCAGTCCCACCACCTTCACAGCCATAGTTAGTGGAGATGTGTGTGACAGGGTCTTCTCAGTAGTTTCCCCTGAACTCCCATCATAAACAGTCTAGAATGGCCTCCTCTTTGCTGTCCTCCTGTTGTCAGGCAAATACTGTGTCCAGTTCTGGGCACCACAATTAAAAAAGGATATTGCCAAATTGGAGTGTGTGCAAAGAAGGGTGACTAAAATGGTGAAAGGTCTGGAAATGATGCCTTATGAGGAGAGACTTAGGGAGCTGGGTATGTTTAGCCTGGAAAAAAGACGGTTAAGAGGCGATATGATAGCCCTGTTTAAGTATTTGAAGGGGTGTCACATTGAGGATGGAGCAAGCTTGTTTTCTGTTGCTCCAGAGATTGGAACATGGAGCAATGGATGCAAGCTCCAGGAACAGAGATTCCACCTCAACATTAGGAGGAACTTTTTGACAGTAAGAGCTGTTCGGCAGTGGAACGCACCCCCTCATAGCATGGCGGGGTCTCCTTCCTTGGAGGTCTTTAAACAGAGGCTGGATGGCCATCTGTTGGGGATGCTTTGATCGTGATTTCCTGCATGGCAGGGGGTTGGACTGGATGGCCCTCGTGGTCTCTTCCAACTCTGCAATTCTATTATTCTATGACTTTTCATTCTGACAGGGTTTTGAGAACTGAAGGTTTTTAAAGGAAGGGCTTTTAAGGGTCTGATGTCCTGTTTTAATTGCACTTAAAAAAAAAAAATTGGACCAGAGGGTTGTACCTGATGCCTAGAGAGGCATCCTCTCTAGGCATTTTCTTGGTCCTCCAGTGTGATTCTATGATATAATATGATAGTTCGTTATTACACAGTTCATTTATCTGTGGTAAGTCGGGGAACGTATCCGCTATGTAAATCGGGAGTGACCTGTAGTTTAATTCTATTTTAATGTTGCATTTTTAAACTATTGCATTTTAAAACTATGTTGCATTTTAATTTGTAAGCTTCCCTGAGTCCCAGTTTTAGGGAAAGGCACAGTATAAAAATTGCTAGCATCATCATCATTATTATTACTAGAATCAGAGAACTGAAGAGTTTGAAAGCACCAGCTAGAATTGCATTAGCGCTTTTGTTGCTGCTGCTGCTGTTGTCACTGCATCACACTGTTGATTCATTTTTAGCTTGCAGTCTATCAAAACCCCTAGATTGTTTTCATACACATTACTGTTAAGCTAATTGTCACTCATTTTTTCCTGCCTAAATGTAGAACTTGTTACAATAAATCTTCACAGTTGTTATTTCTACAACTCTGCCTGAATGTTTTAATTTAATAATTAACAAGGACAAATAGTCCCACTTTACCACACTGAATCCACTGGTCAGCAAAGCCACTTGTCCAATGTCCAACCTTGAGGCCAGAGTACCAGATCCAGGGAGAGAGATCTTAGTGGAGAAAGGACAAGGTGAGTAATAGGAGCTCAAAGGCTGGAACTGGGTTTGATCAGTCACAGGTGAGTCCTGAGGCTGCTATTCCACAGGTTGAGATGAAGAATCATCCTCATCCTTGGAGTCCTGGGCCATGGCAATAGCTATAGTGAGACAGTGAGCAACCACAGCCTTCAAGTTGTTTTTGGCTTACAATTCCCACCACCCCTATACGGCATACCCAACAGTGAGAGGTTATGGGTGTCACAGTGTAAAAACAGTGAGCTCCAGCTTGGTGGAGTGAGACCTAGCATGATATAGTGGTTTGAGTATTGGACTAGGACTCTAGGAGACCTGAGTTTGAATCCCTGCTTAGCCATGGAAACCCACTGGGTGACCTTGGGCAAGCCACACTCTCTGCATCTCAGAGGAAGGTGATTGAAAACCTTCTTGGAATACATTTTGCCAAGAAAACCCTAGGATAGACTCAACTTGAAGGTTTATAACAACACCAAGAGGAGCTAGAAGCAACAGCTTGAAGATACAACAACATGTTAAAACATCTAGAAGGCACAAGGTTCGGGAAGATCTATCCAGCCGTCCCTAGAAATTGCTGTCATCACCACCTGGCAACATCGTAGTTGGTATCAAAAAGTAGGAATGACAACTTGAATGCTATTGTTAGTCTGAAATGAAGTAGATCCAGTGAGCCATGGTATGAGATTTACCTATGTGTTGACTCAACATTCAATTTGTTGATTCAAGGGGTCTGTTTCAATTAGATCTAAGCAGGAGGTTTTGGACCAGGGTGCTCGTCTTTCTAGCCATGCATGTTTCAGTATATGCATTTCAGAATAGCACTTGTTTTGAACACTTCTGAAAATAGCAATAAATATCAACATACTGATGTGAAGAAGCACATTTTGTTTCAGTTGCACTCGAGTGCAACTGTTTGAAGCAAGGATTTTGCTTGGCTAGGAATTTCTACTTGTGTTTGTATTTTTCTATGTCATGTTTGAAAAGATACCCCACCCACCCACCTACCCTCTTTGCTTATATGCAAATGCCTCATTGCTTTGATGGCTGGAACAAAATGTACATATTTTAAAAAGCATTTTTGATGTTGTGGCTAAACTGAGCAGAATTCCAAACAGATTGGGACAAGAATCCCATGGCTAGTCCTAGTTAGAGTAGCACCCTTGAATACATAAATGCAATTTGCTTAAGTGTTGGTTTGCCATTTGGAAATTGATTTAATAGTTTAATCTAGTTGGGGCTAGACATTGGACTGAGGCCTATATTCCCGCCATCCCACAAAGGGGATGATTCTTCTCTTCCAGAGATGATAAATAAACCTGTTTTCGATGCTTTTAAACTAGTTTATATTAGAGATGACCAAGAATGTCTTAGAATGCATTGTTTCCTTTTTGGTAAGAACTAACTGTCTGGAAGTCCTGGCCTAGGAGGAGTGGCTTAGGGACCTGGGTATGTTTAGCCTGGAGAAGGGAAGGTTAAGAGTTGACATGATAGCCATGTTTAAATATTTGAAGGGATGACGTATTGGGGATGGAGCAAGCTTGTTTCCTGCTGCTCCAGAGATGAGGACACGGAACAATGGACTCAAACTATAGGAAAAGGGATTCCACCTAAACATTAGGAAGAATTTCCTGAAGTAAGAGCTGTTCAACAGTGGAATGCACTGCCTTGGAGTGTGGTGGAATCTCCTTCTTTGGAGGTGTTTAAACAGAGGCTGGATGGTCATCTGTCAGGAATGCTTTGATTGTGTATTCCTGCGTGGCAGGGGGTTGGACTAGATGGCTCTCGTGGTCTCTTCCATCTCTATGATTCTGTGATTAACATAACATTATCTTCAAACTTCTTCATAAACAAGATTGATAGAATTTGTTTTTTTAAAAAAAGTAGAATGTGGATCTTATCTAAAACTGACAGATTTGTCCTCCCTGGATTATATGTTACTTGGCTACCACCATCCCTCAGCTGACCTCTAAGTGGCCATGGGGTGGCGGTGGCAGCAGCAGGTAAGCAAGTTACATGGACATGCTCAGGGCCAGGGGTGTCATTGCATATGGAAGTGCTGGATACCTCTAGCCACATTGGCCATAAAAAGATGTTGTTGTCATTGTTCAATGCCTTCAAGTTGATTCTAAGATACGGTGACCCAATCAGAAGGTTTTCTTGGCAAATTTCTTCAGAAGAGCATTCCTCCAGGTCTGAGAGAATGTGGCTTGCTCAGAGTCCCCCAGTGGGTTTTCATGGCTGAGTATGCATTTGAACCCTGGTCTCAATGAGTGCTAGTCCAACATTCAAGCCATGCTGTCTCTATAGTTATTATTATTATTATTATTATTATTATTAATACCCCACCCCTCTGTTAAAAACAATCAGGGCGGCTTACAAAAATTAAAATACAAATACAGATTAAAATCCCTAAACACCACCCACCCCACCCTCCCCCATAAAAAGATATTAAGCCAATATAAGTTAAAAACAACGAATCTAAAATCACATTAAAAAATAACAATAAATAAATAATAAATACCCAGCAGATTAAAAAGAGACCAGGAGCTCTTGAGGCCAGGATCTAATTAGGAAAGGCCTGTCAAAAGAGATCCGTCTTTAGTGCGTTTTTAAAGGTATTCAGGCTCGTAATCTGACGGATCTCGTTCGGCAGGCTATTCCATAATTTGGGGGCAATTACCGAAAAGGCCCTCTGGGAGGTTGTAGACAGTCTAGATTTTTGTGGCTGAAGCAAATTCCTCCCAGAGGACCGGAATGCGCGGGGAGGATTGTATGGGAGGAGGCAGTTCCGAAGATAAGTTGGACCCAAGCCATTTAGGGCTTTAAAGGTAATAACCAACACCTTATACTGGGCCCGGAAACTGATAGGCAGCCAGTGGAGAGGTTTTAATAATGGAGTTATATGGTCTCTCCGAGATGTTCCCGAGACCACTCTGGCTGCCATATTTTGTACCAACTGAAGTTTCTGGACCAAGCATGAGGGTAGCCCCATGTAGAGCACATTGCAGAAATCTAGATGAGAGGTTACCAGCACATGCACCACAGTTTCGAGGTCCCTTACTTCCAGGAAAGGGAGCAGCTGGCGTATCAGCCGAAGCTGGTAACAGACGCTCCTGACTGTTGCATATAGAATAATATACAGGTATACTGTGACATTACCCCTCTATGTGTCACTGACAGGGTTCCAGCCAATGTCTTTCTGGGGTTTTGTTTTGTTTTAAGAGGTCATAAAATATGACTTGTGCATGTGCAAGCAATGGAAAAGGAGAACAGGCTCCGTAGATATAGAGTGAATGTTCTACTTTTCCTCCTTGTTAAGGGAATGGTTTTGATAAAATTGGTGGTACTTCAGGCAGTTGAGCCCTATCCACATGTCTCTTTGCTTTAGCAAACCTTATTTTTCTGGTCTATGCCCTCTTAGCATCTTCTTTTTAAAAACTGATCTTTCACTAAATTCTTTATTTGCCTCCATTAATAGCACTCCATTGATGCCTTGAGCAAGCAGGGATCACCAGCACTGAGGCCATGATATTGAAAACACAGCTGCGCTGGGCAGGACACGTTTCTAGGATGGAGGACCATCACCTCCCAAAAATAGTACTCTACAGTGAATTCACCACGGGTCAGCATAAGAGGGGTGCTCCAAAAAAGCGATAAAAGGACTCCCTGAAACAACATCTCAGGCTTGGCCAAATTGATCAGCAACAATGGTCCTCCCTGGCTTCACATCGGGAGGCAATCCCCTATGGATATGGGGATCTTACTGTCTCTCTCTCTCTCTCTCTCTCTCTCTCTGGCTTTTCTTCGCAAACGAAGATTTGGGAAGGACTCATCCCGCGCTTTCTGCAAGCGCGCTGATGACTAAAAAGGCCAATCCAAGATAAACAAGTCCGTTTGCAAAAAGCACAGCAGAAGATCTCCTTGGGTGATGTTTTTGGGTTGTGATTCTTTCTGCGTTGTTGTTTCTCTTCAAGACTTGTTCGGCGTGAGTTCTCAAATAAGGCTGCAGCGTTGTGGATAGTGCATCTCCATGCCTCCCGATGTGAGGCCAGGACGGACCACTGTTGGTGATCAATTTGGCCGAGCCTGAGATGTTGTTTCAGGGTCTTACTGTACTTCTCAGCAAAAGGGCATAGGATTCTTACTCCCCAACTGTATAGTCCTTAGTATGTCACCATCAGCAGTTGGGATCATCACTGTCCTTGCATTTGAGATATGCATGGCCATCGTTTGCCATAATAGATTTATACCAGATGCATTTGGAATGCAAAGCAACAACCCACTTGAAAAGAGTACACTGAAATTTTAGTGGTTGCATTAGAATTTTTATAGCCCCGCATTTTAATTATGCTGCATCAGCAGAGCTGGTGAAATATTTGTGGAGAGGGAGGAGGGTGGGGAAATTGTTCTTCCCCATGGCTAGTTAGCAATGTAGTATTTCACTCTACACATATATTTGTAAGTCACTACAGAGATAAGGCACCAGATCCTGTCTGATTTTGGAAGCTAAGCAGGGTCAGCTCTGGTTAATACTTGAATGGGAGACTGCCAATGAATACTAGGTGCTGTAGGCTATATTTCAGAGGAAGGAACTGAAAAAACAAACAAAAACAAAACCTACCTCTGAGAATTCCTTGCCTCAGAAAACCCTACAAAAGTTGAGTTTGAGGTGGTGGTGGAAGGAGATTTAATGCAGGTAAAGGCCATGCCCCTTGCTGTCCATGAGGCGTTTGGGACACAAAGCAAGGCAAGGCAAGGCAATATACTTTCCCCCCTCCATGGTTAGAAACAATGGAGGTAGTTCATGTCAGATCACTTCTGGAGCTTCATTGCTGACCAGAGATTTGAACCCAGGCCTCTCAGTCTGAGAGCAGCTGCTTTATTCTGTCCTTTCCATTGGCTTCAGCAACACAAAGGAGGGAATACATACATATGGTAATTTAGAAAAAGGGCACTTATTTGATTTGTAAGAGTCTGTGGGGAATTTTAATTGGATCATTGAGGAAATGCTTCTGAAATGAAAACCAATTTAGTCTTTTAGTATCTCTTTTCTTTCAAGGTGGGGGAAAAAAAGGACTCTGCCCACCCTCCAAGCTTATGTTTGATGTGGCTTCACTCTCATGTTTTGCAATACTGGGTGAAACAAAGAAGCTGTAAAAGGAAAGTGACACCTTTTCAGAAGTGATAATAGTACTAACAATCAAGGGTCAGAGTAGACTCCAGCAGTCTTTAGCTAAATCACCAATTAGGAATGCTTGATTTAGCAGCTGTACTTATAACACTTGTTAGAAAAGAGAATGGGAGATTTCCCTTCCTTTCACCCTCATGTTTGCACTTATGGCTTTAGATTTAATGTTGAAATTGGGTGCTCTCCTTTCGCTCTCTCTAAAAAGAAGTAGACTATCTTGTGCCCTAGAGGGCCTTCAGATGACAAGGGCTGCGATTCTGTATTGAGGTCTATGTTGCATAACTTTGTGCATACTTAGCTATGTAGAAGAGGCGCTATGGAACCCTTCTAGAGAATTGCAAAGATGTGTGTCAGGGCATTACAAGTATGTCCTAATACACATTGGGATATACTGGTGGACATTGGCAGTCCCTAGTTGGTTGGTGTCCCAATATGCAGTGAGTAGTAACATCACAGCAGGCCCTTGCTGAATACAGACATGGCAAAACTGCTCAGTTCTGTTTCCTGAAGATGCAACTCCAGTGATGTAGACATAAGTCCCATGCTGAATTCTAGCAAAGACCTTTAACCTGCCATCTCATAGCCTTGTTTGTGGGATTTTACAGGGATTCCAGACAACAAAATCTCCCTCTTATCACTCTTCCCAGTTTCACCACCACTTCTTCCATTTTTTCTTCTTTATTTCTTTATTTCTTTATTTATACCCTGCTCTTCAGCCACAAGGCTATCAGAGTGGCTTACAAATTGTTTTAAGCAATAGCAATTTACACATCTACACTGCATTAAGCAGTTTCCAATGTGTGTTAGCTAATTGCCCCCACAAGCCGGGTACTCATTTTACTGACCTACGAAAGGATGGAAGGCTGAGTGAACCTTGGAGCCCGCTGGAATTGAACCTTGCAACGTGGTGACTTGCAGTACTGGCATTTAACCACTATGCCACCAGGGCTCCTGTAAAACAAGGAGGAAGAAAACATCACTCTGAATGAAATGGCAGAATATTTGCACAGTGTCCTTTGACCGGTTGCAAGAGATTTACTTAGAGTATTTATACCCTGCTCTTCAGCCACAAAGGCTCTCAGAAAGGCTTACAAATGGTTAGTTTAAAAGTTCCCTCCCTTAAACTAAAGGGGATAGTTCTTAAAAAAAAAAGCATCCTGTGCTTCATTCTCATGTTCTCATCCAGAATTTTTCTTGCTGAGGACTGCCCATTCACGCTGTAATCTCTCAATTACAACAGGATGTGGTTTCACCTGCAGTCAATAGCACAAAAAGACTGCTATTGATGGCTTGTCCTGTGAATGAGAAAGAATACCTTTTTTAGTGGCTGGAGCCTGGGGATGATGACGTTGTGCGATAGCAGGGCCCATTTGCGCTACCCTCATGTTGTAACCCATGATTTTTGCTGCGTCTGATAATATCCTAAGACATTGGGCCCTTATTTGAGACAGGAGTTGGCTTAAATCCTTCCTGGCACTGCTGCTGTTACTGCTGGAGAATTAAACCAGTACAAGGAGATGAATGGAATGGAGTACAGTAGGACCCCTGTATCCGCTGGGGATTGGTTCTGGTGGGGGTGTGGATACCGAAAACCGTGGATAGTAGCAAACACAATTGAAAATAATGGGACTTCTGGTTTAAAATACCATAGAGCTGCCTTGGAGGATCTAGAAAATGGCTAGAGAGGACACATTTTCTAGGAAGACTCTATGGTAGGTGTGCTGTTTGGTGTCCTGTGGGTAATTGAATCAGTGGATATGGGGGTCCTACTGTATAGTGGGAGAGGGCAGGGCTGGCTGGCGGGCGGGCTGGCTGGAATACTGAACAAGAGCCTCCACATTCTGTCATTTTGCTACAGGCCCCATGTATTTAATTTCATTCCCAAATAGGATTTGCCTTCTGGTTCATGTTTCCTTGCACATATTAATCATGTCATAGAAGGAAAGAAGGGAGTTCTAATTCTTTACCCAAACTGTACAATGGGAAACCATCATCATGATGACTACCCCATGGATTAATAAGGAGCATTGGGCACAAAATCTTTAGAAATTATTAATGCATGTTATGATGAAGCAAAATGCATTTAAAAAGGAAGCCTCACAAAAGGCATTATGGACATATATTGACTGAATTTACATGAGTCATTTCAAGAGAGTGGTGCTTAACATTGTACAGTATTGAAAAATCCTTGGGAACCAGTTTTCGTTAGCCTTCTCTCTCTCAAACCCCCCCCCCCATTATTTTCTATGAGAAAGATGCCTCCTATTATACCGTTGGCCTTGAGATGCTTCTCTATGAGCTGTTGTGGGGTCATTTATAGCAATAAAACTTGGGGGTCATCAGGAAAAAGAGAGAGATCTTGCATCAAAATGAAATGCTTTGTTAGACCGTTGTTGCATTGAAAGACGTGCCTAGTGTCTTGAACATTTACATTCCATGGTCACTTATTCATCCCTTTGTCAGACTTCTCCCTCTCTTTCTTGCTGTGTGTGTGTGTGTGTGGAGTCCTTTGTCTTTTTCTACAAGTTGCAAAAAGGTTACAGAGAACACAGCTTCCCTTCCCTTCTGGATCTCATGAAAAGTATCCAACTGTTTTATATATATAAAAAAGAATTTTATTTTATTTTTTTTAAAAAAGCAAAATGACATGCGTCTGGTTAAAAGAAGAGAGAGAAAACATGGTTAACTAACATGTGGCCTATAAAACCTGTTTTTATTGACTCAAGCTGTAAGACGCACAGTTAATTATACTGCAGCTATTCAGATGGTTCACTTCGTGTTAATCCAATTATAATTTTTTAAAGAGTGACTTATTAAAATACCATTTTCCTTCCAGCACAGCTGCCTGGTAACATGACGCAGTTAGTCTGTTGCAGCGTGAGCTTTGCTGGTAATAAAGAGGTAGCTAAGCTGTGGTAACTTTAACCCACTGTCATTACTTTTCCTGTTTTTTTGTCTGTTTCTTGTCTTCTGATTTCTTGACTGCAGCCTCCACTCTGATTAATGACTGAGCCAAGGTATGGAAAATCTTGAACTACTGTATTTCAATATCTTCATTATCTACTTTAAAGTGATATAAACCATCTGTGGTCAATCTTTGTGTTTTCTTCATGTTCAATTGTAAACTTGCCTTTGCACTTTCTTCCTTGACATTCTTCAGTAATCAATCCAAGTCTTTGCTATTTTCTGCTAGTCTCTCTCTCCTTGGTTTTCTTCACAAACGAAGATTCAGGAAGGACTCATCCCGCGCTTTCTGCAAGCACGCTGATGACTGAAAAGGCCAATCCAAGATAAACAAGTCCGGTTGCAGAAAGCACAGCAGAAAGTCTCCTTGGGTGATGTTTCCGGGTTGTGATTCTTTCTGCATTGCCGTTTCTCTTCAAGACTTGTTCGGCGTGAGTTCTCAAATAAGCCTGCAGCATTGTGGGTAGTGCGTCTCCATGCCTCCCGATGTGAGGCCATGGCAGACCATTGTTGGTGATCAATTTGGTCGAGCTTGAGATGTTGTTTCAGGGAGTCCTTGTATCGCTTTTTGGTATTGTGGCATCTGCATATTGATGTTCCTTCCTCCAGATTTCACACCTTCTTCCTCTAAGGCCTTGTCTAGCTAAGCTATTTACCCTGTCTGTCTTGGCCCCATCTTGGAGCCCTGCAGTCCAGATGATGCAGGGCATTTGCCCTGTTTTGCCCCTGGGCATCTGCATGGCCCCTGGGGCCATGACAGGGGAAAGCCTGTTATACCACTTTTTAAAAATATCTTGGAAAAACTGATTGCTTCTGCTATCTCCATAACTGTGATTTTGCTGTTCAAACTCTGCCTTTGTTCCACAGATAGTTTTGATATGTTTTGCCTTTCTAAATATTGGTTAATTTTTTCAATGTCCATTTGCGTTGGGCTTTTTTCATCATAAAGTTCCTGATAGAATTCAATAAAACTCTTTTTAATTAGGTTTTGGTCCGTTTTGGCCAACAAAAAACAGATCACGCCCCATGTGGCTGCAGGAGCCGAAACATCACACTGGTCCATCACTGCAGCTGCCTTCTGCTGTTGCTCTTGTGAAGCCAGAAGCAGGCCCGCAGCACGTGACCAGGCTGGTCACATGGAGGGGGGCTTGCTTGCATGCTGTGGTTCAGCTTCCTGGCTTCGGAGAGTGGGAAGCGGCTACAGTGATGGGCCATTATGGTGGTCTGGACTCCATCTCATTTTGGTGCCCGTAACAGGGGAGGAACAGGCCACATCCACAGGCAGAATACGCTAGTGGGGAGCCAGCATATCCTGGCCCATGTAGATGAGTCTAAGTCTAATCCTACTTGATGTATGATATGCTCAGCATACAAATTAAACTAGGTTGTTAAAGAGGAAGACTAGCCAGTCTTTTTTACCGACACCCCAAGTGTCAAATAAGCCTCCCTCCAAAAGACTGTCTTAGCCAGGCTGGCTGAGCACATCTTTGATCAGTAAATAAGCAGGTTGGACATGGTCTTTGATGAACTTGGCAATTTAAGCACCCTCCCTTAATTACCTCTTCTTTTATCTGCAGCACAATAAAGATGGACTCCCTGCTTCCCTAAATCAAGGAAATGTGACTGAAGGCCTCCAGATCCAATTGTTCTCATTTAGACCAAGTCCCAGACAAACATGGTTATAAAATATTATTGTGGCTTAAGCTGACATGAAACACCATTGTCGTCAATCAAATACCCCCTTTCTCATACACACACACACACACAAAAGAGAAAAGGAAGAAGGAGGAGAAGAAAGAATGAATGAAGTGGACCCCAAGAGTTTCAAGTGTGAGAATCGATACATAGCACAAGCATGGAGGCTGCAGCCACTAAATCATCAATTGCACACATTTCCCAGTCTGTCTCCCTCCCTCTCTTTTCAGCACTTGTCATTCGGCTATCTTTTGAGATTTAGCAGCTGTGGAGATGAACAGATCAATATTGCCAGAGTAGGGCAGCCTTTGAAAGGTGTCATTTCTGTCTAACCAGAGGACCAAAACAACCGACTCAGGCCTGCTGTGTCTGATTTAGCTAATCAATGTTTTTCTTTTCTTTTCTTATTTTTTTTTAAAAGTGATACGATCATCATATTTGGTCTCTTCTCCGCTTTCCTGGATAAAATGACAAACAGTATATTGACACGATTATGATGCTGTCGCTTCATGGGTTTCTGAAGAGTTTTGCCAAAAATTTGGGGCATATAAAACTCATTCTGAGCACTGAAGCAGGTTTAATGGGCAAGTTGGATGAAACGTAAGGCCAGCTGGTATCAGATGCCTTTAACTACAGTAATGTGTATCAGTCACTCAGTGGTGAGGGACCTCTTTTTTTAGGCGGAGGGGAGTCTTTCAATAAAACAAGTTCAGGATGCTATCAAAGGCAGCCCTTCTGGAAAAAAAATGTATGGGGAAAGGATAGAGGCCAGGACATCATTGCAATTTTACTGAAAGAGTATTTAGGGTGGAGAGAGAGAAGGGATACAGTTGTGGCCAGAGCTCTGTAAAGTTCCAGTTTGACTACAACTCCCAGAATCCCCTGTTCTTATGGCTAGTGGCCAGAGTATTAGGGGAAGCGGTATAGTCCAAAATGGAGCTATAAGAACTTCTAGTATAGGTAATAGGTTCTTATGAGTTGAAGTCTATTGGCACAACCAAACCAAACAGAGGAAGGTTACTTAGGACTTTATCAGACAGGTCTGTAATTGCACAATTACAACATGACATTAGTGGGAATGGGTTCGCACGATTGCATGACATCATCTTCCTCCCGTGGCCAGTTTGTGCTCAAACCATGAGTAATGTGTCACTTTAATGGGTTAAGCCAGCAATAGATCTTCAATATCACTGTTTTTGTGGTATTGAAGGCATGCAAAACCACATCCCACTATAATTGCAAGATTGCAGCATGAAAGGGTGGTGCTCTCCCCGCCCCCATTCCCAGTGAGTAAACTTCCAGGTGAGAACATGAAGACGATCTACAGGATGCTCTTTTTATGAATTGTCCCGTTTTGCTAGCAAGTTTTTACGTTTGTTTCTGTGCTTATGTGTTTTTTCCATTTGTGTTTTAAAGAGAACTTCCATTTATGTTTTAAAGAGAACTTCTGAGATCCTGCGCCCATGCTAACATGGAAGTAAGTGGACATATTCCTTAAAGGAGCATGCATGGGCCAGTGCAAAGCGTTAATATATTCTTAATGAAAGGTAATGTGAAGACAAATGCTACTGTAGCAGGACCTTTAATCCTGTTCTTAAAACGCTAGTGGTGGTCATTTGATAATTTCTGTTGCAATGCCAGGATGTTTCCAAATTTCCTTATTTGCGGAATTACAGCATATTAAGATGCTAGTCTAATAAAGTCCTTAGAACAAGTGCATCATGTGTGATGGTGCAATTAGCTTTGGGTGGTCATCAGGCAATGTCACAGTGCCAACCTCTGAAGATTTCAGCTTGGCTTTTAAGATACTTAAGCAGAATCTCAAAAGTCAAGATGGTTTGGATCCTTCCAAATTGCTGACCTTGAGTGATTTCAAGGGAAGCCTATCTCTTTTTAAGAAGCAAAGCAGGTCACAAATTGCAGTCCTTTTATGTATAGCATCAACGTCTGCAGCAATTTATATATAGCTGTCTCATTTATAAAGCGTTTTTGTGTTTCCTAACAGTATGTATATACGTTTAGTTCTTCTGATTTATGCTGATTTCTTTTTTTTATGCTTTATTGAGGAATACATGGCATTTAATGTTATTTTCTTTGGTCTATTTTCAAATACCAGGCAGAACCCGACCTTCAAAGACAGCAGACACAAGTAACAGTTTGACATTCCAATTCTTAATACCTCATGTGTAATGAATGTGTTAGGTATTAACAATGAGGAAGGAAGGATCATCCACTCCTTGGAGACATTTGCTATTCTTAGGTGCCCTAAGAAAACAAAACAAAACAACATCAATCCAAGAATGGATTTTCAGCCTATTTCTTAGCATCCTTCACATGTTTGTAATGTAGGATTTGCTTTGCTGGATAATCCCGCCCCCGCACCCAAATGTAAATGGGAAAGCACCATTATTAATTTAAAGGAGATTTTAGATATGGGAATTGTAGGAACTGTCTTTGGAAGTCAATGCAAATTACTGGAATGAACTACAGTAGGGCCCCTGTATCTGCTGGGGAGTGGTTCGGGGGGGCGGGCGCGTGGATACTGAAAACTGTGGATAATAGTGAATGCCATTGAAAATAATGGGACTTCTGGTTAAAATACCATAGAGTTGCCTTGGAGGACCTAGAAAATGGCTAGAGAGGACACATTTTCTAGGAAGGCTCTATGGTAGGTGTGCTGTTTTGTGTCCCATGGATAACTGAATCAGTGGATATGGGGGTCCTACTGTATAGCTTCTCTTAATAAGGGTGTTTGATGATTGATATCCTGCATCAACAGACACAACTACTACAGAGTTCTGTCATTGTAGATACTTCCACCAATGCTACCCCCCCGAAAAAACCTTCTCTCTTAAGGCGGGCAGGGCTCCACCTAAAGGATTTCCAAGGCAATGCAGATTGGAGCACTGGAAAATTAGGACTACTATGCTCTCTCAGGGCTTGTCTACAAGGGCAACCCCTCCTCATAAAAACCCCATACTCACCTTGTACTCATGGCACAGTTGACACACAATGATTTTGACTATGTGCATTTTCACAAAGGCTTTGGCAGGAAACTCCAGATCTGTAAGATTCGCAGTTTGCTCCACATTTGAGGGGAAAGCTCAGTTTTTTGGTCATGTAACAGCTGGGGATAGGCTTTGGAACAAAGCCTGGGGTGGGGGGACTTCTGGTGGACAGGACTATGTTCTGGCACTTTTGCGTCATTAACACACCACATTTGCTGTGGCTGATAATCTCCTAAGATTCTATGACTCTGTGTTCCTTATGTATCTGTTTATAATGAAGGCCCAGTATTTTGGCAGGGATAACTAATTCGGTTTTCAGTTCAGCTGTGAGGACTACAGTTTTATCTCTGTCTCTGTTCCATTGTGTTTTGTGTGTGCATGTGTGTGTGTGAAAAAAGGAAAGAAAAATGCTTCTGCAGATGGAAGAAAAAAGAATCAAGCATTCCCACAGTACAATTGCTTGTTCCCTTCTTGCTTGCCTCAGCCTAGCTGTTATCTGTCAAAAGGAATGTCAACCTTACAACCCAAACAACATTCTTTCTGACCTTAAAGTCTAGGGCCTAAACTACATTACACAGAACAAGCTTGGTGGGATGCTAATAGTTTGGACTAATTTAGACTGAAGGGTGGGCAAGTGTGGCATATTTTTCCATTTCTCCCCCCCCCCGCTTCACAAATGCCCTTGCATAAAGCTTGCATAACAGTTGTCTCAAAACCTTCCTTTGTTTTGATGGGTTGCACTGTTGGACATCAACTCTTATTGGGGGAGAGAATCAAAACCCATATTATGACAATTGATTAGGCCAACTAAAAGGCCATAAAATATGTGCAAGCTTTTGAGATCTTCAGCTTTCAGCTTTCTTCAACAGTTAAGACATCTCAGTAAAGGAAGTCAATAGAATCCAAGCTGGGTAGCTTTTCCTATTAGGCTGAAAGCTAAGGAAAAGCTACCCAGCTTAGATTCTGTTGACTTCCTTTATTGGGGAACTGAATCCAGTATATAAAATAATTTCCAGACCTGTCAGTAGGCTTATGTCCAACTGGTCCCAACTTAAGTCATATTGGTCATTTAATTTAAGTCCAGTTGGTCCCAACTTAAGACCAGTTGGTCACTTAAATGGAACTGAAGGGCCTGTTTACACTGAAGAAAAACAGCAGTTTGACACTTCATCCACTATAGTTCCATCCTATGGAATCCTGGTACAGATTGACCTTCATATCCACAGATTCGGTATTCATGGTTTCACTTATCCACATCTGAAAAAAAATCTGTTATCTCTAGGCATTTTTAGGTCATCAAGTGCAATTCTATGGTCAACTTCCAGCGTTGGTCTCATTGAAACTAATAGGGTTCCCTATTATCCATGGTTTCAGGTATCCATGTGAGAGTGTGTATCTTGGAACGTATTCCCTTTGGCTTCTAGGGAGAGGTCAGGCACCAGATGGCATCATTCAGGCATCAGATGGCATCATTCCATGGGACTGGAGCTTTCCCCATTTACAGGTGAAGGAAAAAAAAACCCAGGTGATAATAATTTCAGACCAAAAAGTTACATTGCTTTTAAAGACAACCCCCCCCCCCACAATTATGAGGCCTGCCACAGTTCTGAGGAGAGATGGGGAGAATATTCAAAAGTACTCAAAAACATTTAAAAAAGGTAACTCCCCCCCCCCAAAATCTCCCAGGTTTCTTGAGTGTCAGGAAACCTGACAAAAAGACTCCTAGAGGAGCAAGTATCTACATAGTTTGGGACTTAATCTAACTGAAAAATGCATGTGGAGTTTCTGTGTGTGTGCGCGCGCGCAAACAACTGCATTTTCTGCACCGAAAACAGGGTTCATGTGTAGAAAACTGTATTTTTGGCACAGAAAATTACATTTTTGTACAGAAAAGCACTATTTTAAGCAGAGACAGTAACACTTCAGTGCAGAAAGTGCTAGTTTCTGGGCAGAAAAGGCAAAACATGATTCCCTTCCCTTACAATAAGTCTCCACAGTGAGGAGAAAAATAATTATAATTTTTTTTGTTCTTGCCTGTGAAATTTACATTTTCAAAGATTTACATCCCTAGTTCTGAGCAACTTGTTTGACAAACTGAAGAATGTTCTCAAGAAATAAAGGAGACAAGGCCAGGCTAGCTGTGAGGTTCTGAGAGCTGTGGTCCGAGAAAGATCCCCCCCCACAAACTCTGCCTAGATCAGGCTTGGAAAAAACATCTGGCCAACCAGATGTTCTTGGACTGCAGCTCCCATTATCCTAGATCAGCACAGCCAGTGTTGAGGAAAGATGGGAGCTGTAGTCCAGGCACACCCCAGGTGCCACAAGTTCTCCATTGCCACTATTCTTGGACTCCAATTGACTGCACCTCCTCAATGTCCTCGTCCTTCTATTTTCTTCCATACTCCCCCTTTGGGAGGGGGGAAATGCAAAGAGAGTAAATATTGTAGCCAATTAGTGAAAATGCTACACTCAATGCATTCAAGGCATGATAGGCTCATTAAGCATTAAAATTCCCTGACATTTCCTGGATACAGCAAGAAGCGGCTACTTGTGGTTTGCATTTCATATTTTACCAAATTATCTGGCTTTCCTTTTTCTTTGTCATCTTTTCCAGCTTCTGTCGAATCCCTTTTAAAATATTTTATTTCTTTTAATTAATGCTAATTTCTTTATTCTACAACGTATTATCTTTCCCTTTGAGCCATGCCCTCTTATCAACAATATTGTTTCGTTTCACTGTTTTCGAGTTCATGTTTGCTGTTATTTTTGCCAAGAGGCAATGGACTAATCTAGCCTGTCGTTCTCATTTGGCGAAAATGCCATAATTACTGATCCATGAGTTAGGTTGGGAGTCAAGAGGGAAGAGAAAAGGAGGCCAAGGGTATTATTAATATCAGAAATGATTTTAATTAAATGGGAGTGGAGGGGGGCCCTGAAATTCAATAACCATAAAGTTAAAGACAGAAATAGAAATAGTGTGTGAGGATTGCACAAAAATACTATACCAAGGTAGAATTTGGGATCCTGACCTAGTCCTATTTAGAGCAAATCCACTGAAATCAATAGAACAAGTTAGTCTTGAGACTTAAATTAAGCCAGAGATTGGGAATGTGGGACTCTTTAGATGCTATTAGATTACAACTCCCATCTGAAAGGTTGTAACTCCCTCTATGAGTCTGCCTGACTTTTATGATCTTCAGGGGAGGGTTTTCTTTCTGTCCTGCCACCATCACAGGTACGTTTGGTGAAGACACTGGAGAGAGCCTTCTCAATGGTTGCTCCAAAAGTTGTGGAATTCCCTACCATGGGAGGCTCGCTTGGCCCCTTTCTGCTCTTTCTGCTGAAATAACCTTTTTGTTTATCCTTTTTATCAGGCAGGCCTTTGACTATTAACTTACTGCAGCAGAAAGGTCTTTTAATGGGGTATGTTATATTCTTCTTTTTTAAACTATGGTTTAATGTGTTCTTAAACTGCCAAGATAATGAATGACTACATACAAACATACATATATATCAAACTTAACCATAGGCTGTGCTGGCTTGGTTTGATGCGAGTTGCAGTGTAGGACAGCTAGACATGTGGTACCTCCAGGACTAACACGTTAAGGTTGGCGTATATTTTTGTGGATTCAAGTCCAGTTCGTCAGATGCATGGACTGTCATGAAATTACAAGCATCGATACACAGTTGATATGGGAGGATGAGAAATAAAGCCACAGGGAAATGAAAAGCAAAAAAGTAAGGACAGTGAAAACTGTCTAAAAGCCAGGGAAGAGTCCTACATTTGCTTGCTAGGTTTAAAGCAGAGGTGAGGAAGCTGTAGCTCTCCAGATGTTGTTGGCCCTAATTACTTAGGGTAATTAGGATGCTGGACTACAACATCTGGGAGACTACAACCCTGATGTAGGATCTCATCCAAATCCCCCAAATCAGACGGAGGAATTGGATGTTGCCTTTCTAGAACAGATGAACATACATGCAGAAAGGAGAGATGTAGTAGTGATGGGTGACTTCAACTATCCTGATATTTGCTGGCAATCTAACTCAGCCAAAACTACAAGGTCTAGCAAATTCCTTACATGCCTGGAAGACAATTTCATGGTCCAAAAGGTGGAAGAGGCAACAAGGGGGTCAGCTATTTTAGATCTGATCCTAACCAACAGAGACGACCTGGTTAATGGGGTGCAAGTGGTGGGATCCTTAGGTGAGAGTGATCATGTTCTCCTGGAGTTTGTTATACAATGGAAAGGAGAAGCCAGGCATAGTCAGACACGCATTCTTGACTTTAGGAGAGCTGATTTCAATAAACTCAGGGAAATACTGGGGATGATCCCATGGTCAAGAATACTAAAAGAGAAGGGACCTCAAGACGGATGGGACTTTCTCAAAAGGGAGATACTGAAGGCACAATTTCAAACAGTACCATTGAGGAAGAAAAATGGGAGGTGTCTCAAGAAACCAGGATGGATGACTAAAGAACTTTCAATGGAGCTAAGTTTTAAACGGAACATGTATAGGAAATGGAAAGGGGGGGAAATCACCAAAGAAGAATTCAAACAGATAGCGAACACGTGTAGGAGTAAAGTCAGAAAAGCTAAAGCGCAGAATGAGCTCAGGCTTGCTAGGGAGGTTAAGAACAATAAAAAGGGTTTTTTTGGGTATGTCCGCAGCAAAAGGAGGAAGAAGGAAATGATAGGGCCGCTACGTGGAGAAGATGGCAAAATGCTAACAGGGGACAGAGAAAAGGCAGAATTACTCAACACCTTCTTTGCCTCAGTGTTTTCAGAAAAGGAAAAGGAGGACCAACCTGAGGATAATGGAACAGAGGACACAATAGGGGAAATCCAGCTCAAAATAAGTAAAGAGGTAGTACAGGAATACCTTCTTAATCTAAATGAATTTAAATCTCCAGGACCAGATGAACTACATCCAAGAGTATTAAAAGAGCTGGCAAATATAATCTCAGAGCCATTGGCAATAATATTTGAGAACTCCTGGAGAACAGGAGAAGTCCCAGCAGACTGGAGGAGGGCAAACGTTGTTCCCATCTTCAAAAAGGGGAAAAAAGAGGATCCCAACAACTATCGTCCAGTTAGTCTGACATCAATACCAGGGAAGATTCTAGAACAGATCATTAAACAGAGAGTCTGTGAACATTTAGAAGGCAATGCCATAATCACAAAAAGTCAGCATGGGTTTCAGAGAAACAAGTCATGCCAGACTAATCTGATCTCTTTTTTTGATAAAGTTACCAGCTTGGTAGATGAAGGGAATGCTGTGGACATTGCATACCTTGATTTCAGTAAGGCCTTTGACAAGGTTCCCCATGACATTCTTGCAAACAAGCTTGTAGAATGTGGGCTAGACAAGTTAACTGTTCAATGGATTTGTAATTGGTTGACCGGCCGAACCCAAAGGGTGCTCAGCAGTGGCTCCTCTTCGTCTTGGAAAGATGTGACCAGTGGGGTGCCACAGGGTTCTGTCCTGGGCCCAGTGCTATTCAACATCTTTATCAATGACTTAGATGAGGGAATTAGGGGCATACTTATCAAATTTGCAGATGACACCAAATTGGGAGGAGTAGCTAATACCCTAGAGGACAGGATCAAAATTCAGAATGACCTGGATAGACTGGAGAGCTGGGCCAAAGCTAACAAAATGAAATTCAATACGGAGAAATGTAAAGTACTGCATTTAGGGCGGAAAAATGAAATGCATAAATATAGGATGGGAGAGACCTGGCTGAATGAGACTACGTGCGAAAGGGATCTAGGAGTCCTAGTAGACCACAAGTTGAACATGAGCCAACAGTGTGATGCGGCAGCTAAAAAGGCCAATGCAATTTTGGGCTGTATCAATAGAAATATAGTGTCTAGATCAAGGGAAGTAATAGTGCCACTCTATTCTGCCTTGGTCAGACCTCACTTAGAATACTGTGTCCAGTTCTGGGCACCACAATTCAGAAAGGATATTGACAAATTGGAGCGTGTCCAGAGAAGGGCAACTAAAATGGTGAAAGGTCTGGAAACAATGCCTTATGAGGAGAGACTTAGGGAGCTGGGTATGTTTAGCCTGGAAAAAAGACGGTTTAGAGGCGATATGATAGCCCTGTTTAAGTATTTGAAGGGATGTCACACTGAGGATGGAGCAGGCTTGTTTTCTGCTGCTCCAGAGACTGGAACACGGAGCAATGGGTGCAAGCTCCAGGAACAGAGATTCCACCTCAACATTAGGAGGAACTTTTTGACAGTAAGAGCTGTTCGGCAGTGGAACGCACTCCCTCGGAGCGTGTTGGGGTCTCCTTCCTTGGAGGTCTTTAAACAGAGGCTGGATGGCCATCTGTCGGGGATGCTTTGATTGTGATTTCCTGCGTGGCAGGGGGGTTGGACTGGATGGCCCTCGTGGTCTCTTCCAACTCTGCAATTCTATGATTCTATGATTCTATGATTCTATGATCCAGTGTTACCAGTGTGGTAACTGGATTCCACAAGAGGCCTTGGTTGCACAAGTAACTGGAATCCCATTCTGCCTTTCTGTAGACTCTCCCCAGAGGAAAATATGGCTGCATCTTGATTAGTTCCAACAGCTTTTGCTTTATCATCAGTTAACTATATGGGTTTGTTGGTGATAGATTTGTTGTTGCTATTTGCCTTCATGTCAACCCCAACTTGTGGTGACCCTATCATAAGGTTTTCATGGTAAAGTTTATTAAGAGGAGGTTTGCCATGGCCTTCCACTAAGGCTGAATGTTTCCATGGCCGAGCAGGGATTTGAAACCTGGTCTCCCAGAGTCCTAGCCCAGCACTCAAACCACTTGTACAATGCTGGGTCCATTCTGGTGGAGGTGGGTACCAACTACTTATTTTATTTTTCATTGATAATATCCCTTTGTTTCTTGCATTTGACATTTTCAAAAATTGAATAATATTCTTTTTAACTGAGTAATAAAAATGCAAGATTGCAAAAGAAAAGAAAATAGATTGCATTCCTATACAAACTTAAGCACAAGTAATTCCCCATACATTCTTACCTTGGAGTAAGACCTACTAAATTCAGTGGGAGGTATTTGTGGGTAGATATATATCACAGTGCACTGCTAGTCTTTCAGGCCACAATGGCTTCTAGGCTGAATATCCTGTAGATCTGTTGGAGTTTCATTAATCTCTGGATCACAGCCTCTGCCTGCTGGACAGACTTGGCTCTGTGATATAAAGGCCCTTTTGAAAATGACAACGAAATATTTGTAATGCGGAACGTCTACTTTATGGGGTGCGGGAGGATCGCCTCTACAATCTTGTTCTACATTTTCTTCAATTGCTTTTTCTTCCAGAAATCGACTTCTAAATTATCGCCAGAAGATTGATCGTACAAGGCTGTTTTGTTGAGAGGGGAGGGGGAAAGGCACCCTAAGGGATTTCCCTTTCCTTTTCTGTTTTAACGGGCTATTTCAGAGTGCAGTACAGTATCTTGATGGTTGCTTTCATCTGTCACTCTGCTTAAGCAATCACTTTTTAGGCCTTGATTACCCTTGCTTTGGGCAAGCCCATTGCTTTTGGACAGTTAGAGAGAAAGAAGGCAAATGCAGTCAGGCTTACATAAGGAGACCTTTAAAGGAGCTGTGCAATCTAGTTGAAGCAGATATTATTTCACCCCCTCCCTTTTAAAAAAGCAACCTAGGTTGTGATAATATTTGTTAGAGACCTGCATTGTTGAGTGTGGTGGAAGAATTCCACAGGTTAAATCCTGCTACAGCTCCCCTGTCACCAGGTCCACAACTCAGCATTTTGCTGCAATAACTTCTCTCCATGGCTATTCTATTGCTGGTGGAGAACTATGTGTGTAGGCAATTAAAGAAGTATCTGGCTATGTTGCACCCTCCACCATTTCTCAAGTGAAAACCAGAACACATGTGGCCAAGCAACTCTAGAGTGGGGTCAAGCTACCCAAAGTTATTAGTAAGGAAGAGCACACAAGCTAGGAGAGCCTGTAGCAGGTTGCTCTTGCCTGTGCTGACTGGAAAAGGCAAGACACTGCCTCTCCTCACCTCTGAATTAATTGAGTGCCAACTACTTTTGCACTTTGAATTAAGTTTTAATTTTTATTTTTCTTCAAACAGCATGCTTACATAAAAATTTCATCACTTTGCATCTTTCTGTCCAATAATTTATATCATAGCATATCATTCCATTCCATAAGTCACATATACCTATATCCTCCAAATTATAATCCATTCCATGTTTTATTAAATTATAGCTGTTTTCAATCAGAACAACCATGTATTTTCTATATATTCTCAATTACAAATATATCTTCTTTTCACCTGTGACTTCCACATGATTAACAATCTTCTCAGGTAGTCAAATTGACATTGCATTAAACTTTGTATAAATGTTCAAAATTTAAATCTATACTCCATATTGTTATATAGATAAAATTATATGTATAGCTCGTTTAAACCCTTATTCATTCATCTAACTTCGCTCAAAGCAATTGAACTATGTTGAGAACAAAGGGGAAAAGTAAGAGGAGGAGAAAAAACCTGGACATGTTAAAAACAGCTGAAAAAGTGAGATGGCAGAGGATTGGGATTAATCCCTGTCAAACTGGGACAGTCGGAGAGCCTGCTATGTTCCCATAGTTAGATACAGACCGAGGTCATCTTTTGCTGAAATCCGCCAGGGTCATCTGGAGGTCTCAGTAGATTATGTCATCAGTCTGAATCTAGCTATAGGATTTTTTTAGGTGGGTGGGAGGTAGCTTTGGGAGACTGGTGGGGGTTTCAGGGGCCACAAAAATGGGGTCCAGGGGCTTCCAGCAACTGTGGTCCACACTATGCCCACCCCAATTTAGGGGTCCTCCATCCACCTGCACCTGCAGCACAAAAGTGCATGGGCACAGATCCATGGGCAGAGCTATATCCCACCCCCGCCCACATCATACATCCAGAGGGGCCACTGGAATGGGAAATTACCAGCCCCACTGCCCCCCCACCTCACCACTGTAGCTTCTGCTGGTATTGAATGGGATCTCAGCCCTAGAGATACATTCCATTCCACCTAATGCAGGGACCCCATGTAGTTCTCTTGACTACTGGACATTGGTAGGCCTAATGTCCCTACGCTGGCTTCCACTCCTCCCTTTCTAAAACAGGGGCTGTCAGCATCGGTCAGGCAACAGGAATCACCACCTCTTCCTAGCTCAGTGGGTTTGGCCTGTGTGATTCAAGTGGCAGGAGGATGTTTTCTGCATGTGCTCAGAGGCACCGTGTGTGTCATTGATTCATATGCTCTGCAGCCAAGCCCTGCTATTGGAAATGGGCTCTGAGGCTGTTTTAAACCAAAGCTGATTTGCAGAAGGCTTTGAAAAACAATAGTTTCAAACCCTTTCCCCCCGCTAAGCAAAGTATGCCATGAAATGAAGTTTTTCTTTTTTAAAATGACCTTCTCTGCCAAAGGAACTCAAGACCAGAATAGAAAATAGAAAAAGGAAAAAGAAGAGAGAGGAGAGAGAGAAGGGCAGACAGAGAGACAGGGGCTGCAATCCAACATCCCCCCCTCAGCGTAGTGTAAATATCCACTTGTGGAGATGAGCTACACCAGCCCTACACATTCCCCAAACAGAATAGCAACATTGTGCCACTCATCTCAATGACTGGGTGGCATTGTGCAATGAGCAAAATGCACAATGTTTAACCACAATGCAGACTGTGCAACCACAATGCATGATGAGTAACTGCAATGCACAGTGTTGATGTATGCACAACATCTACTTCCACTGCTATCAGTAGAACACTGTACATCTGTTGTGCTGTGGCAAATAAATAATCAACAGGCAAAACCAACTTTGAGTATTCCTTGCCTAAGAAAATCCTATGAAATTCATGGGGTTGCCAAAAGTCAACTGGCGACTTGAAGGTGCACATACACACACAGAGGATTATTTTAATTTTCTTCTATGAAAAAAAGAAGAAAGAAAACCACATGGACTTACTGCAAATAATTCATCCCCATCCCTGATATCAAGGAAGACAAACTGAAACATTTTTTGCATTGCAATGCTCTGGAAGCATAAAGTGGCATCTTGGTGCCAGAAACTGACACTCTTAATGCGTGACACCAGCCATCCCTCTTTATCACCACTACCATTATTTTTATTATTATTACTGGTTATCTCTCTAGCACCTTCCTCCTGAAAATGCCTCTCCACTGCAAAGGAAGGAAAGGTCAGCAGTCTCTCATTGTTTGACAGCATCATGGATTTCCTGAGATTGGCAACTGGCAGCATGCTATGGGTGAAAGATGTGCCAGCATGGACTATAGGCTTGCATAGATAATAATTTCATTACAGAAATAGCAAAATGATGATGATTTGATGGTTTTATTGTTGCTGCAATAACAACAACTTCTTAAGATGGCAGTTGCTCAAAAGATAGGGATGTTGTAGATGTTACCCACATAGGTCTTGGAAATTCCAAGAAAATATCGCATTTCTAATATGTTGCAGAAATTAGCAGCAACTCGACTTAGCAATGCGAAAGGGAGCAAGGGGATCTTGAACCGATGTATACCAATACTAACCTGGATGGAAGATGCACACACAGGTATGAAATTAATTATGGTTTTTATTAAGAGTTTCAAAAATAACACCAACCACACACTCAGTCACATAAGAAGCATTCACACAAGGCTATAGAAAGCAGTAGGAAGGACTTGGATAGGGGAATAGCAAGAGGATTTGTTGTGGGTTATACTACTTGTCTTGTAGTCTGAAGTTCGTTGGACAATCTGGCAGAATGGATGGATGAATCTGGAGTGGCTAACACAGAGTGATGTGGAGTCTACAGGAATATGCTCCACATACAACAGAGCAGACTTTGAGGGTAATATTTATACCCCAAAATATGCCCTACGATGAGTAAGTTTCCTGATCGAGAACAATAAATTCCAGGAACTTTCAAGAATTGCACAATGAGTTTCTAAAGTTAATGTGTTTTAATAGCCAATGATTGGATTTACAAAGCTTGAGCTTCTTAAGGTTGGGGGATTATGGAAGGGAAGTTCGAAACCAGGGGACAAAGGATTGCTCCATCCACCTATTATCTACCACTTAGATGTACAGTGGAGACTGTGTCCTTTTGACCTTTTGATGTTTCCCTCACAGTTTAGAACTTGCCTTCAGCTCTTCTTTTTGGAGAAGCATGCCTTTCAGCTCATCTTTGTGACACCATCCTGCTTTTTCCCCTGGAAGACCACATCAATACGCCAATTATTAATACACCAGTTTTTGAAGTCTCTGAAGGTGGGGCTATCAGCCTTGCTAACAAAGGGCCCAGAAGAAGAGGTTACAAAGAAAGTGTCTGGCTGTCAAATCAAGTGCAAGGGAAAAGAACATGGTAACTATTTGTTTCTCTTTTACTTTTGATTCTGGCCAGAATCCTTTTGGAGACAGAGATCTTCCTAAGTGGGCTTACATTGTTACCCTAAGAGGTGGGGGGCATTAAAGTCCCACCTGCAAAGCCAATCTCCTTTAGATTTGGGGCAATTATAGCTCAAACAGGAGGCCTATGAGAGGAGGGTAATTTCAGAGATCTTTTCACCTATGTACAGTATACCAGTACTAACTGGAGAGATCACTCCAGTTAAAGTAGAACAAAATATTTTATTGGAAACAACATAGGGGGTGAGCTAACATCCAAGAACACACATTCTTATTGTCAGGCTCATCCCTGAATTCTGGGCATTGGAGTGGAATTCATGGAGGCCCTGACATGTAGCTAGTATTTTCTCAGGATTTTGGAATGCCTGAGAAGTGAGCCAGGCCTCCTGGTTGGCATGGTAACGCAAGTCCTACCGGGAACTCAAGGCCACGCTCCCCAGCTACTTTTGCTCCCCCGTGTCTGTTCTCACGCTTGATGCCTTATTATCTCTGGATAGTTTACATTTACTTCAGTAGCAGCTTTGCAATGGTTCCTTACACAAGCTACTCTTCCAATAAAGAGTTTTATTGAAGAACCCTGAGTTTGTGTTCTGAGTACATCACACTTATGAACCATACAAGGCTACTGCAGAGTAAGGTAGGAAAGGTTGGATAGAGATCTGGGAAGGAAGGATGATATTTACCAGTCTTGGAGGAAAGAGGTCTGCTCAGCAGGGGGGCTCAGACAGGAGTCTGAGGGTGGCACGGTGAAGAAAATGATGGGGTCCATCTGCAGCACACCTGGCTAGGGTTGGAGCTATAGTATTTATATTCTATTTTGTTTGTGTATTGGTTATAACAAAGCCTGGATGGCTCTCTCATGGAATAGACAAAAGGGACCAAAACTTAACTGACTGATCTAGTTCTGTAGTGATAAAACATGGAGGCTCCTCATGATTAGGTTATGGGAGGAAGGCAGAGAGGAATGGATAAATTTGTGGAAGGCCATCAGCAGCTGTGAGATAAAGTATAGTCAATATAATGACTATAATGGAGCTCATACTGCACTGTGCTTGAAAGAAGAGCCCGTGCTTGAGCTGTACACCATGGAAGACAATTTGAACACTGCCCACGCTGCTGATTATTTCTCTTAGGGCTATAAAGTGGGGAGAAAAAACTTGACTCCCACAAGCTTTTTCCCCTGAAAGAAAAAATGTATCATAGCTCTGTGAATCCACTTTCTAAAATTAGGGATTGGAATTTAAGGGAAAAAATGATCTCAGGCAGTATAAATGTGAGCAGTGGGTATTTAGTAGTAGTGGCTTTAAAGTCAAGGTGAGAAACTTTATATCCCTTTCCCATCATGTGAGGGAGGCTTCACCCCTTTGAGGATTATTTCCATCCGAGGTTGTGCGTCAGGTTAGCAGGGGGCAGGGCCAGAAATAGCGGTGGACAGCATGAGAGCCTAAAGTGGGTAGAGTTGCAAGTATTGGGAGCAAAGAAGTATCAGTGCTTGTACAGAGTGATTACAGAGAGGGAGCACTAGAGAGCATGCCTGCCCTTTTGTTTCACCTCTCTGTTTCTTTCTTTGATCTATGTACTCAAGCCTTTTTTGCTTTCTTCCTGCCTGCAGACAGGTTGCTTTCCCCTTCTTCCAAAAGTTAGTTGGTCTTTTCGTCAACCTTTTTTGAGGAGGGATCATCAGTGAGGCTCCTACGTTCATGCATGAGAGCCAGTTTTAGAGAGTCTTCTAGTGAAATCTAAGTAATCTCTCTTTTGTCTGTCTCCTTTCCTATCCCAAGATGGATTTCCTGAAACAATAATTGTAAGTTTTTCCTTTGTTTTAACCTTACAAGAGCATCCTGGGTGTTTCTCTCCTGTTTTCGACCATAAGCTCACATTGCACTGGCTAGGCTGCACTCTGCTTGATATAGGTACCAAATATTCCCACGGTAAAAACGTAAATGTTGTCTCTCTTCTTGGACATAATGGGCCACTCTGTCATTCATTCTCTCAATCTCTCCCTCCTCCCTGTTTTGCTCTCATTTTCTTTTCTTGTCAAAAGAGAGTGGGAGTGAACTGATCTCTTGCTGAGGATGTCGCCTTTCAATCACTCCATCCATGTGAACATCCTCTCCAGTTTTAACTCTACTGCCTTCTTTCGTTCCTGTCACACTCCCCTCTCCTGCATGAAATTAGACCAAAGGCCAGTTTGTCCACCTCCCCAAAGTACACAACCTTTCTTGACCTATTTTAGTTCTATTGAAAAGGAGCAAAGAAAATGAATTGTGCCTGCCTTTGCTTTTACTTTTGCCTCTCCTTTCCTCTTTAGGGTTGTCTACACATTTAAAATACTCCTCATTCAATCTGAATAGATTGCGATCTGGCCACACATGATTCGTCACCTATTCAGGGTATTCAGAAGGAGGAACGGCTAAAAACTGCACAAATCATGCAGTAAAAGGATCAATGGTTTTCCCTAAAGTTTTCTGGAAAATGTACATAGATGCACATTTTTGTACGTGTGGCCATCTGAATTCACATCGCTGCACATTTTCATTCTATAGCTGTCCCTCCATATCCATGGATTTGGTATCCATGGATTTAAGTATTCATGGCTTGAAAATATTCTTAAAAAAATAATAATCCAAAAAGCAAACCTTGATTTTGCCATCTTATCTAAGGGACACCATTTTGCTATGCCATTGCATATAATGGCACTTGAGTATTCATGGATTTTGGTATCCACGGGGGTTCCTGGAACCAAACCCCAGTGAATATGAAGGGACAACTGTATTGCCCTTTATTGGAGCACGTGGCTATTCCATTCAAATAGATGTGAATGGATGTGAATAGGCAAAAGAAAGGTGTAGACAAAATGGCATCATCACAAATGAGCAAAAATGACAAGCCTTTTGTTGCCTTCTCATCTGTCAACATGTCAGTTGCGAGCTTCCAGAATAAAGAATTTTCTTCTTCTTTTCTCTTTTTCTTCAGTTAAAGTACTGTACTTTACTTTACTGTAAAGTAGAGTACTGTAATTTTTTTCTTCTTCTCTCTTTTTCTTCAGTTAAAGTACTGTATTGTTTCAAGCAAGGGGAGACAGTGACTCTTTTGTCAGTGGGGTGGTGGATATTACTATTGATATTTTGTGCCTTCAAGTTGTTTCTGACTTACGTTGACACTAAGGTGAACCTATCGTGGGGTTTTCTTGGCAAGATTTGTTCAGAGGAGGTTTGCCATTGCATTTGTCTGAAAGCTGAGAGAGGGTGACTTGCACAAGGCCACCCAGTGGGGTTCCATGGCCGAGTGGAGATTTGGAGATTTGAACCTTGGTTCTCCCAGAGAACTAGTTTAACCCCCAAACCACTACACCATGCTGGCTGTCATGGTGATTATACCTCAAGTTTTAGAGCAAGGGTGGGCAACTGTAAAAAAAGGGGGGATTTTCCATCCCAATCCCATGGTGGGCCACATGTACACCTGAGTGCACGACTTCCTGTTGCCATTTTGAAGGAGAAATTAAGGGAAAGAAAGGTAGCTGAGAGTTTGGGGATCTAAGAGGGGTTGGACACAAGGGGGCGTAGGTTGCAATTTTGGAGAACTTTCTTTGCAGAATTGTGCCTTTTAAAGAAATAAATTGGGGGGGGGGTTTGGGAGACTGGTGACAAGTTTCAGGGGCCACAGATTTGGGTTCCAGGGGTCACAGCTCCCCAGCCATCTTTTAAACCAAACGATGGGATGCATGCGGTCACTGGACCCCACTTTGTGCCCTCTGAAGCCCCCCATCAGTTCCCCCCATCTCCCAACTATTAAAATTTTGACATGATTTTCTGGCAATTTTTGCCCCATAAGCATACAGAAACCCCTTTAATGCACGGAAATACATAAAACACCCCCACCCATCTCTACAAGCACCCCAGAACCTTGTACTACCCTCTGTTTTCCTCTACAGTCTTTCTCAAAATGGTGACAGGAAGTGACTTTGCATTACTTCTTGTGATTTTGAGAGGACTGCAGAGGAAAACAGAGGTATTTGGGTGTGGTGTGGAGGGGAGGGGTACAGCCATGAGCAGTCAGGGGGAAATCGGCCCCTTGTCTCCATGCAGTTGTTCACCTCTGCTTTAATGGAGCTATCCAATGTACTGAGCCTATTTTGGGCATAGAAGATCAGCACCTTGGATAATTCCTGTAAAGTTTAGGCTGACATGGAAGTCAGCAACTGTCACTGGTTCCAGCTGTATGAATTAATAAAGGCTGTCATCCCATTTGAAGATCTCTAGTCAACCAGTCATAAGTTCTAGTTGATCAGTCAGTTAATTAATCCATTCCGTCTGCATGAATTTGCATGTGAATAACCAGTATCGAAGAAGAAGCGCGGGCAGCCTTCTCAGCAAAAGCCTTCTTTCATAGATGAGAGGAAAAGTCTTTGACTTTTCTAAGGCAGTGCCTGCCACCTACAGTTTGTGTTGGTTCTTGATGCAAAAGAATTGATTAGAAAGATCTGCTTCCAGATTAATGGGTCTTTTTAGTTGATCAAAGGATTTTTAATAACTTAACAGAGGAATTGCTTAAAATGTTGCTTGCCTAAAAACAATAGAATTGTTAGTATTCGTTTTGCCAGTCACTCTCCGTAGAGATCAGTCCAAGGATAATGACTGTTTCAAACTCGAATGGTGCAATCAATCCATTTCCTTTTTGGACTGCAACTCCCAGAGTCCCCCAGACACTTTGGCTGTGGAGCACAGTGACTGGTTTGATGTTGTGGCAACTGGCCATGCTGGCTGGGGCATTCTGAGACTTGTAGTCCAAGCAAACAATTTTCCCCAGCCTCTGAAATGATATGATGGTCCCTAAGAGAGCATTCTGAATGGCTGCTCCCACCTTCTAGGATTTCTTTTCATGGGAGGCTAGGCTGGCCCCCTCCCTGCTCTTCTTTTGCTGGCAGGCTAAGACCTTTCTGTTGAAGCAGACTTTTAATGAATAACTTCTTGTAAGGAGCTTTTTTATGGGTGCATGTATGTGCTCTATTTTAACCTTTGTATGCTTTTATACTGTATATATTGCATTGTTTTAATGGGATTTTAATTGCACTTAAAATTTTATCATTCTGATTTTAGCCAATTCTTTTTGTGAGCAGACCTTTGGTTCCACTCTGGGAGAAAAGTAGCATATAAAGGAAATAAATAAATAATACAGGTATACACTGGGGGCATGGTATCTACTGGGATTTGGTATCAGGACCCCTCCTTGTAGACACCAAAATCCATGGATGCTCAAGTCCCATTATATACAGTGGCATAGTAAAATGGTGTCCCTTATATAAAATGGCAAAATCAAGGTTTGCTTCTTGGAATTTATTTTTTTGGGAATATTTTCAAGCCGTGGATGGTGGAATTCATGGATATCAAATCCATGGATACAGATTGCCAACTGTACTTCAGTTAACAAAATGCAAAATTCACAAAAAAGTGATGCCTTTTTGCCTCACTGCTGCAAAAAGATTTAAACCTTTCTGACTTTTGTCCCAACTTCACATGGCCAGGAAGTAGGAGCCTGAGTGAGTGTGTGTGTGTGTGTGTGTGTGTGTGTCCTTGATTATTATTATTATTTTTTAGTAAAAAACATTTTATTTCATCCCCTGACTTGGATTCTCCTCAGTTACTACTGGTATACATAGGTCAAAAGATCCCACAGTTACCTGAGCTCTCACAGCCACTATTTGAGCTAATTAACATTCCCCATAGAAATATCGATTTTTGGTAGACACACGTGGAATTTCCATGGATCTCAGCAATTCAGGTAGAACTACTGCTGAGCAGGCACTGCAGGATGATATGACCAGCCCCCCACCACCAGTGAGTGATACAGGAGGAGCAGGAACCCCTATGGAGATCTGTCATACCTCTTCATTTCACCATCACTTGGTTGTAGGAGCGGGCTGGTCATGTCCTCTTGTAGTGCCCCACTCAGCAGGAGCACAGACCTGCATCACCCTAGATTGCTGACTGGCTTTCAAGGTGGCTTTGAGGGGTCAGATGGGGAGTTAAACCATAGTTAGGACATTGTGGTTACACACTCAATGCAGGATCTCTGCCTAATTTTTAAATCAAAATTTACGTGGTGTGGTGTCCTCCCCTGGAAGGAGAACTTCAACCTCACTCCTCTGTGATCTTGGAATTCCATGAGCCTACACCAGGGTCTTTGATTGAAGAGGTTTTATTGATTCTTTCAGTGAGGATTTTCTTTCCCCAGGCTTACAACAGTGGGTCCTGTCCATGCAGGGCTTCTTCAAAAGCTTTTGCCTTTCTCAAAGAATCCGTATGGCTAGCCTTCCCTTGAAGAGTTCAAGTTCCCAGTCTCTCAGTCAGCTCCCCTCACTGGCTGTTCAAACCTATTAAATCTGGGTTTGCTGGGTACAGGAATGAGTCCTGGGCCTCCTTTTTTGGCTGGACTGTCCACCAGGCTTCCTGCAGCAGCATCTAGCCTATTAGTCCCAGGAACAGTTGTGGGCCTGGTATCTCCCAGCCTGGCCAGATTGCTTACAAAGCCTTCCTTCCTTCTCTTCTTCTCCTTTCTCCTTTTCTTTTAACTCACTACCCCCCTAGCCTTTCTAAGGTAGCCTGCCACACCCTTTCCTAGCTGTAGCAGATCACCCTGCTGAGGCCAACAGGCAGGTGAGTTGCTTTCTTGCTTCTTTGGCCTTGCTGGCTCTACCCAGGACCAGTTTAAGGAATTTTGGGGGCCCCTACAATGCTTTATTTTGGGGGGCCCATATGTTTATCTCAGGTCAATGTAACCTAACTCAACCTAAGCTATACACAGTACAGGATATTCAGATTATTACTAATAATGTTTTTGCAGCAGGAGGGTTACTACGGGACCTCCCACAATGATGGGGCCCCCTGTGGATGCTGATGCTGCTGGTGCCTTAAACCGGCCCTGGCTGTACCCCATCCTCCTGTCCAATACAGTGGGTGCATCTACACTGTAGAAACAATGCAGTTTGACACCACTTTAACTGCCATGGCTCCATCCTATGGAATCCTGGGATTTGTAGTTTGGTGAAGCACCAGCACTCTTTGGCAGAGGAGGTCTAGAGACCTTGAAAAACTACAAATCCCAGGACTCCACAGGATGGAGCTACAACACTTAAAGTGGTGTCAAACTACATTATTTCTACAGTGTAGATGCACCCAGATGGTGTTCCTATCTCTTCAGTTTCCCTCAGATGCACGGGCAAGTTCTTTTGTGGTAAGTCCCTCCAGCTTCTTACAAACAGTAAAAGCACAGAGGATCAAATCACAGCCGAAATCCTAGATCAGGAGATGCATTGTAAAGTTCCACACAGGTAGAATTATGAAATACCTCCCCTTTGTCCCTCACTTTGATCTATGCATTTTCCTTCCAGGAAACCATAGCGGCATATAAGAATCTCCTTCATCCTGTGTTATCCTCACAACTCTGCAAACTAAACTAAATCAAGAGAGGTTTGAGATTATCTCTTGATTTCCATGATTGAGTGGCGATCTCAGCCCCTGGGGTCTCCAGCACTCTAACCACTATTATACACTGCTTCTTTTACTGCCTTCCTATTGAGCAGCAGTAGGTGGATCAGCTTGTACTTTGAACCATTTTTTGCACTGTTTTTTTTAAAAAAATAGCCCATTTGATCAGCCCAGAGATTTAGCCTTAAAGAAGAAAACACATGTATTGCATTGTGAGAACAACATTTTGCATTGTAATTATATCTCCCCCACTTCAAAACATTCCCCTCCCAACAACCTCCAGAGAAAGAAAGACGAGACTCGCTCTCTGCAAGACAACTTAGCTTGTCACCAAGCTTCCAGATAACAAGCATATATTGTTCAGGAAAATATATTACAGTTTTATCTACTTGTACTGTTCAATAAAACATTAGTATCTCAGCATTTTTATTTAACAATAGGCAACCTTAGGCCAGTAATTATGCAACAATTATAATCATAAAAAAACCTGTCCCCTGCTGCTCACCTAGAAACAGGGAATATATTAAACTGGGGCTACCGTGGGGGTGGGGGGAAGACAAGCCATGAGCTACACTCATTTTTAATGCCCCTGCAGTGCACCATGGGAAACTAATAATTCACCATCTAATTAGTATCCCTTCTGCCACTGTTGGCACAAGGACAGACAAAGAGGTATCCGCTTCATTACAAAACTTGCCTCAGTAATCTTTAAATGTCTTTCTTCTCTGCAGGTTGAATGCACGGATCAGGGCAACTAGAATGCACAATTAAGGGAGCTTTGCTGGGATTGCTGGTCTGGCCATGCATTCTTAGCCCTAATGAGTATGCTGTGTTGGTGGGGTGAGATTGGGAGGGGGGCAGAGGTTTGAGAATCTAAATGCACTGTTCCTTCATCTCGACTGCATGGTAAGTCCTGCTTATTGTCCTTCATAAACTTCTGCAGTTACTGGGAAAAGGAAAAAAGAAAGAAAGCTGGAAATGTAGGAAGTATGAGATAATTCAATGTGCTGGGGTACTGGCTGGACAACAAATATTCATGATGGGGGCTTATAAGCAAAGAAAAAAAATGCCAATTGTCTTTTTTGGATGTATGGCATCTGTATTCCATTCTTGAGAGCCAGTGTGGTGGAGTGGTTTGAGTGTTGGACTATGATTCTAGTAGACCAGGGGGTTGTCCAGATGATGAAAATATTCCTCATAGAATTAGCAGAGAATACGATGTGTCCCAATGTGGTTTGAATGAGATTCACGATATTAGAAAGGAGGGAGCTAAAAACTCCACAAACCGCACAGTAAAAGGGATCATGGTTTCCCCCAGAGTTTTCTGGAAAATGTGCATAGGTGAGCATTTTTGCATATGTGGACATCCAAATTCACACCACTGTGCATTTTTGCTCCATTGCCCTTTATCAGAGCATGTGGCCACTCCATTTGAATAGATGTGAATGGATGAGAATAGGCAAAAAAATGGTGGAGACAAAACAGTGTCACTGCGAATGGGCGAAAATGCACACCCACTCGCAGTATACCATCGCATCTAGACAAGCCCCAGGGTCCAAATCTCTGTTTGGCAATGAAAGCCTACTGGGTGACCTTGGGCAAGTCACACTTTCTCAGCCTCAGAAGAAGGCAAGGGCAACCCCCCTCTGAACAAAACTTTCCCAAAAAACACAAACCCCTCATGATAGGTTCGCCTTTGCGTTGCCATGTGCTGGAAATTACTTGAAAACATACAACAACAGCAATTCCATCCTTTCTTTAAGGAGGCAGTCTTCTATCCATTTATGAATGAAAACATTTATTTCCTACACTCGTTGGACATGTTGTGAGATGAGCTGACTCATTGGGAGAGACAACTGTGCTCAGTAAAGTGGAAGGCAGTAGGAAATGAACAAGGACGCATTACAGGTGGGTTGATTCAGTCAAAGAAGCCACGGACCAGAGGTTGCAAGATCTGAGCAGGGCTATTGATGACTCTTGGGGAAGGCTCTCAAAGTTTTGGCATAAGTTGAGGTCAACTTGACATCAAAAACAACAGCAACAAATATTGGGAGATCTCAGGGTGGAGTATCAATACCACAACTTAAATCAATACCACAACTTAAAACAGTATCTGTAATCCAGTGCATCAGAAACAGCTAGGATCACTAAGCTTCAAATGCCTGGGTGAAGCCCCATTTTTAATTTGACATCAAAAGCAGACCAAAACTGATACCAATCAAGTCTCCAAAGAAAGGTTGTTCCACAACCTAAGAGCTACAGTTGAGAAGACCTTCTCTTTCATTGCCACATGGTAACTAAGCAATTATAGCACTTATATTTCCACTTTAACTGCCATGGTTCCATCCTATGAAATCTTGTGGTTTGTAGTCTGGTGAGGCACTAGATATCTCTGGCTGAGAATTCTAAATTATCCTTCTCAAACTCCAAATCCTAGGATTTCCCAGGATGTTACCATCACTTTTAAAGTGGAATCATAGCTCTGAAACTGTGTAGTGTGAACGGATCCTTGGACACAGAAGAAGACATCACTGATGAAGACCAGAGTGGAATATATAAGGAAAGGTATCCTTTTAGTGACCCTTTAAAGCAGGGATGGACTGTTATTATTATTATTATTATTATTATTATTATTATTATTATTTATACCCTGCTCTTAAGCCTCAAGGCTATCAGAAACCACACGGTGTCCTTCATGTTGTTCAGCTGGATCTGCCATCATTCTTAACCAGCATGACTAAGGATGCAGTACTATGGGAGTTACAGCTCAACCAACATCTGGAGGGCCACGTGTTGTCCTCGACTGTGGTATAGGGAAATTAAGTGGAAAGGGAAGATTCTCTCAATGCTATTTAGAAATTCATTCAATTCTATTTGGAAGTATTATGGCTGTGTCAGCCTCCACCCTTTCCATAACTCCATTAATAAGAAAGTGTGTCCATCATGGATGGGAATCATGAAGTCCTCTGGGGGTATTCTCTACCCCTCCTAATTTGTTGTCATCTGCAAACTTGATAAGCACGCCCTCTATTCCCTCATCCAAGTCATTGAAAAAGATGTTGAATAGCATTGGCCCCAGGACAGAACCCTGTGGAACACCACTGGTCACTTCTCTCCTGGATGAAGAGAAGCTATTGGTGAGCACCCTTTGGGTTTGATTGGTCAGCCAATTACAAATCCACCTAACAGTTGCATTGTCTAGCCCACATGATACTAATGTTTTTGCAAGGATATCATGTGGGACTTGAGATTGCTAGGCTGGCTACATTCCTTCTGTGACACTGAGAGGGGGCAGAGGACCTCTTCAGAGCAGTGAGGAAGCTGCTCCTGATCATGTCTTGGGAAAGTTGCTTTTTGGGACCTGTTACTCCCAGAGTCCTCCAACCAACATGGCCAGTTGTAGTCCCCCAAAGTAACAATTACATCTGAATAGCCTTGGGTCAAGTCAGAGCTTAGACAAATTTACTTTGTTGGATTGCAACTCTTAGAATCCCCATCTGAACATTCTGGGCGTTATAGGAGATTATCAGACAGGAACGAAAAAAGCCCATTTCTGTCCCACAATCTCCTCTCCCATCCCTGTCCCAGCACAAGAACAAAACTTTTTAGACCTACTTTTGGTAGCATCTTCAGGGCAGCCCTGGAGTGAGTGGAACTCTAATGGAGCTCCGTTCACTTCCTGGAGGGAAATTCCTCCCATTCTCGCGAGAAGATGAGAGCACGGGGAATTCAAAAATACAAAGCAAAATAATAAGAAAAAATATACACCAAGCACAAAAACACACTTTAAAACTTCCAAGTAAACCAGGGAAGTTTTAAAAAGTGTGTCACTTACCTGGATGTCCCAATCTCACCTGGAAGTGTTCTGGCAGGGCCCTCCCATTGAGGATGGGATCTCGCTAGCAGAACGGGGCACCTTTTCAGACACTGTCAAATCCATGACAGAAATGGAAAGGGGGATGTATTGATGGGTTCTCCCATCAATAAAAAGCAGCGCCAGCAGAACGGCAGCAGAATGGGTGAATTACGAGAGGGGAACAACGTCATTTGAAAAAGGAGCCCTTTACCAAGCTCCTGGCATCATGTTAACGCTGTATTTAGCACATCTGATAATCTCCATAGTCCTGAAAGAAAATTTGTGTAGGCTCTAGGAAAAGTTAACTCAGTAGAGAGTTTCCTTCCCTCCCACCCCAAGCATGAAATCCATCTGATGATTTAATGTAGGGGTAGGCAAAGGGGTGTTGGACTGAAACTCCCAGCATTCCTCACCCTCAGCTATGCTGGCTAGGGCTGATGGGAGTTGCAATCCAGCAACATCTGGATAAAGTTATGGCTAAATTTCTGGCCTCTTTCTTGCCAGCTGAAAATATTTGCAGTCATTCTGTACACAATGTATCTTAGCAGGAACTTATTCATGGCTGAAATGGATTTCCCAGCCAAATGGCACTGATGACAAGCATCTCAATTCCACCTCCCCCCACCTTTGCTATAAATAGCAGCCAGCGGTGGAATTGTAGTGGTAATCAATGGACTAGAATTCCAAATTGTCTATAAAGATGTTTGTATTGATTCCACGCTCATTACACATGGTTGTTTTGATCATTTTACATTATTTAATTTTCAGCTCTAACTCTTGTAGAATGATGAATTTTGCACAAATTAATCATCTTGATCAAATTAGCATCGATTGTCTTTTGAATCCAGAGCACTTCTTCCTAAATTTCTTTGCAGTCTTTGATTACGGTGAAAAATTAAAAGTTAATGGAATGTGTCATTCTTGAAGACATGGACATATTTTTTTGTGTTTCTCCCTCTTTATGGGAGACAGGACAGAAGGACAGGATCAGAATTCAAAATGACCTTAACAAATTAGAGAGCTGGGCCAAAACTAACAAAATAAATTTCAGCAGGGAGAAATGTAAGGTACTACACTTAAGCAGAAAAATGAAATGCACACATATAGGATGGGTGACACCTAGCTTGACAACAGTACATGTGAAAGGGATCTAGGAGTCTTAGTAGACCACAAGCTGATCAATCATGTGATGTGGCTGTTAAAAAAGCCAATGTGATTCTAGGCTGCATCAATAGGAGTACAATGTCTAGATCGGGGAGTGCAATAGTACCACTCTATTCTGCTTTGGTCAGACCTCACTTGGAATACTAGGTCCAGTTCTGGGCACCACAATTCAAAAAGGATGTTGACAAGTTGGAATATGTCCAGAGGAGGGCAACCTAAATGGTGAAAGGTCTGGAAGCCATGCCCTATAAAGAGTGGTTTAGGGAGCTGGGTATGTTTAGCCTGGAGAAGAGAAGGTTAAGAGGGTACATGATAGCCATGTTTAAATATTTGAAAGGATGTCATATTGACGATAGAGCAAGCTTGTTTTCTGCTGCTCCAGAGACTAGGAGATGGAGCAATGGATTCAAACTACAGAAAAAGAGATTCCCACCTAAATATTAGCAAGAACTTCCTGATGATAAGAGCTGTTCAACAGTGGAATAGGCTGCCTCAGAGTGTGGTAGAGTCTCTTTCTTTGGAGGTGTTTAAACACAGGCTGGATGGCCATCTGTCAGGAGTGCTTTGATTGTGTACATATTCCTACAAGGCAGGGGGTTGGACTGGATGGCCCATGTCGTCTCCACCAGTTCTATGATGCTATGACTCTATGATCTGCAATTCAGATTACAAGGACACTTAAGGGTTAAGATGAACTGGCTGTGTCTTAATTTTGCCTGCAATAGGCTGGGTTCTAGAATCTTTGGAGAGGTGGAATTTTCCTAGTGAAGCCAACCATTATTGTGTAAAGCCCAATATAATTTAAATGCTTGTTAAGTCTGATAGCTAAGTAATCAGTAACTCTGGTGATGTTGTGGGCTTCTAGGTAATAGTGAAATGATGGAACGGTGACCCCTGAGGGAGATGTCCATTGTGCCATATTTCCTGCTTCTTCTTTTAAACACCATTCAATTTCTTTAAATCAAGAGGGGGAGACCTATTTCATCCCAGGGGCTAAGTTCAATATCAGAGAAGTTCTGAGGAGCCATATTTCAGTGGTGGGCGGGACCAAAGACAATAGGGTGGGACTAAAAATGCAAGACTGTCTTAGTTCAAAGCTTTTACTGATAGTAAGTAGGCCTTAGAAGAGAGACCACACCCTTTTAGAATGGGAAAGAACTGTACAAAAGCTCCGAAACTATCCAGTGATGGTGTCATGGGGAAGTGATGTAGACAGATTTGAATGCAAGGGAGGGCCAGAAGTGAACAGTAGGCCAGAATGGAATCCAAGGAAGGCCGCATTCAGCCCCAGGGCCTGAGGTTCTTCATCCATGTTTTAAACTTACTCTGGTTTCAAGTTCTGTCTTTTCCTCTCTCTGTCAGTCTCTCTAAATGGATTTCAAACAGGTAAAAGAAGCCGTAGTTAACTCTTTAGAAATGGTGGGTTGCCTGGCATAAATCTCTGGGCCCCACATCATCTTAGTTGCCTTCCATGTTCCCGGTAGTTGATATCCTTCTTAAATTGTTGTGTCCAGAACAGGATGCTATATTCCAAGTGAGACCTTACCAAAGCAGAATAAAACAGAACGACAACTATAAGTGCCCTTCAGTCATAGTCACATATGTTGTGAAACTCAGTGTGCATGTGAATTTGTGTGTTCCTGTCCCCCTCACCTTTGCTAAAAGGTGCCTGGACCCAAACACTCTTGTTTGTTGTTCAGTGGCCATTATGACACACTGGGTGCTTTCCATTCTCTGACACATAGCTTCCAACTTTGTACTGCTGTACCACCATATAGTTTATGTCCATCTATCTTTGGACACCCGCCCATTACAGACAAAACTGGATATCTCTTAAGATGTTCAGCTGAGGTTGTGCCAAGGGAGTGAAGCCTTATTATAGCTGCACACAATGAAATAAACGGACACAAGTATCTAAACTGACACCTACACAAATACTTAAAAGCCAAGGAGGTGTTCATTTCAGGCCTAATCTTTGATCTGCTAAATATCTACTTCTCTCATAATAACCAGTCTGACTTGTCAGGGTCTATCCATCATACAAAGAGCACCCACACTGTGAACAACACACAGGATGCAATTTGGACGTTCATTCCTTCTCTAACATTAGAGAGAAGGAATGAAATGGAGTTGCAGAATTTTAGAGACCTCAAGATCTCAGGGTTTGCTTTAACATGTTTTCTTTAAAATTTTGGCTCTAAGGCAAAGATTTTGTTTCTGGAATCATTCCAGAGGAATATGGAAAACTTGTAGCCCTGGAGGAAAAGCAGTAGTAAGACCAGGGTGTCCTGCCAGGGGTATACCTGTGGGGGGGGGGCAAAATGAGGGCATTGCCCCCCATAATAATTCTGCCCCTGCCCAAAAGTTTCCTTCAGTGCTCAGATTTTGAGCACTGCAGTAATGTAAAACTTCATTTGAGCATTTAGAAGTACAGTTTAGGCATTCGAAGAAAAGGGGCAGGCAAAATTACCAAGGGAATTGCAAACATAGCAAATACAAGAGTTTTAAGCATGTACAATTTTAATGTCTCACCTTCTGGATTGCTAGAAAGTTGAGGGCAGAAGGAACATTCATTTGGGAGTCCATGACCTAGTCCCCACCAGTAGCTCCACCTCTTGGTCCTGCCATGGTGGTAGAAAAACATAATTCCACTTAAGAATAGAGAAATCATGCTCTAGTGCAGTGGTTCTTAACCTGTGGTCTGCAGATCCCCAGGGAGCCACAATGTCCTCACAGTGGGTCCATGAAGGCTTGAAGGGTGCTCAGCCCACCTCCTCCCTGCAGTGGAGCAGCCACGTGACAGGAGCCAAGGCAAAGGGTGGCTTGGCCTGTGCATTGCCATTCAATTCGCTCCAGCCACAAACTTGGAGAAAAAGCAGGAGAAAAATCTCTCCCCCCTTCCAATGCTTTCTGAGGGAAGGTTTAATGAATGGTGTATCATCATCATCATCATCGAGTTTAGTCTTGGGGGGGGGCATGGCAACAAAAGATATTTAAAGGGGGTCCGGTGTAAAGAAAAGGTTAAGAGCCATTGTTCTAGTGGATAGTTGTACAGTACTTAGGGGATTGCTTTTCATCATTTGAAAGCATTTCCTTCTCCTTTGTCCTCCAGGGTTACCTTCAAGACACTTCTGCCTCCTGTGCAGTGAACTGCTTCCACCATGCTGTGAACATGAAGCATGGCCAAGCCCAAAGTATAATAAATGACTGCAACCTCCTTAGTTATTGGCTGTAGAACAATGGACCATGAAGCTATGCAATCGAGATGCACACCACGGCTGGTGAAAGATCCTTGGTGGATTTTCCATTCTGCATGTAAACCTTGCAATTAACAGCTCTGGAGCTTCATATTTCTTTTTTTTCTAAAACTTCACTAATGGTCAGGGAGTAATGACAGAAGATATAAGATGAAAGTGCTGATTAGAACTGTGACAATAGCAGGTAGATCAATAGGGACAAACATTTTTTTTTTTTAGTCCTTTCTATGCTTTTGGATTTAAGAAGGCTTTTCATTTTGGCTGTTTGGTCTATTTGTCAATCCTCTCAGCCAGGAGAAGAGCTTAGCTCAGGAACTTTATTGGACTACAACATCCAGAATCTCTAGGCTGCCCTGCTTCTAGCTATTCAGGATTGAGGATTCTTGGAGCTTCAGCCAAACTTTTCTGAGATCTGAAATGTAAAATGGGGATGTATGAATACCAGCAAGATCATTGGAGTCTGACAATAATAATAATAATAATAATAATAATAATAATTTATACCCTGCCCCTCTGTTAAAACAATCGGGGCGGCTTACAATAATTAAAATACAATACAGATAAAAATCCCAAATCTGAGTGCAGGACAGAGTAAGAGACAACTAGGCCAGTTTCTGGGCAGAACTGTCTGCTTGAAATGAAGCTGGAATGAGGATGTAGACCAGAAGTAGGCAGAATAGAGCTTTGAAAGTTACTTTTATAAAGTAATAAGTTATATTTATTATTGCAAATACAGTCCCCCCCCCCGGTATCTGTGGAACCTAGTATCTGCAGTTTCGCTTATCCATGGGACACAAAATAGGGACACATACCATAGAGTCACACTGGAAAATGTCTAGAGAGGCATCCTCTGTAGGCATATTCTAGCCCTCCAGTACAACTCTATGGTATGTTTTTACCCAAAGTCCTTTATTTTAATAGGGTTCACCATTATCTGTGGTTTCCAGTATCTGCGTTAAGCCTGGGAACTGAACCCCCATGGATACGGGAGTCCAACTGTACTGATTTTTTTCAACATTACCCATTTCAATATTAGCCGTTTTAAAAGTAACTCCCATTTCTCAAACACAGCTAACATACATACTTTCTAGTTATTTTCAAAAAAACTCCCAATGCTACAAGCCACTGGTATGTGGTCCAAAGCACCCTCTCCTCTCATCCACCATCACTTCAACATTCCCAATAGAGTATGAAAAATAGCAGCAAAAGCCAGCACCTGAACTTAGTATTATTCATCCTTCCCTAGTTAGTGAAGCCATGGTTATCAAAAGCACTAAAAAGTTACAGCTACATTATGAAAGGAGTGAAGTTATCCTTCATTAAGTTCCAAAAGGAATGCAATGTAGTTATACCTGTGTCTGTAGAACAGGGAATCAATTGCAAGTAACTTGTAACTGCAAGGAACTGCAAGTAATTGGTTAAAAATCACTAGTTGGGTGCAATGGCTTCCTTGTTGTAATGAGACGGGTATAACTACATTATACAGTTGGCCCTCCACATTCACTGGGATTAGGGGCATAGGACCCCCCCGAAAGTGGAAAGACTGTGAATATCTCTAGGCCCCACCCAAACCATATTTAATACACAAACAGTACAAAAACAATGGATTCAACCCACTATGGATTCCTTTGAGGTGGCTGGATTCCTTCGCAAAGCAGAAGTGGGCAACTGGTGGGGCTTGCTGCCATCTCTGCTGTTGCCTTATGCCATTCCGATTAGGGACTTACAAGCCTCACTGTGCATTTGCAGTCTCTCTGTCTCACAGGGCTTGCAGTCCCTATTAAAAAGGGCATAGGACAGCAGCAGAGGTGGCAGCAAATAATCCACAGATAATCAAATCCTCAAAAGTTAAACCTGCAAATGGGGAGGGATGACTGTATTCTTACTGGAATTTAATGCAGGGTAATTTCATTAAGCTCTGAGGCTGAATGACAAGTGAGCAGAAAGAGAAATGGGCAGATTGGGAGGGAAACGGAGTGACCAGCAAGTCTGCCCACAGGAAAGTTAGTGGGCCAACACAATCAAGCTAAGAGTCTAGCCTACCCAGGCAAATATGAATCAGACTGACCTAGAATCATTTATAGCCAGGTCACAAGGCTTGCCTGGAAGGTGTGTGTGTGTGTGTATGTATGTATGCACACCATAGCAGAATGACATGCAGGTAGAAAAGCAGGAAGAGCATAATGGGATCAGGGTGATATAAAAACAGATGTAGGAAGCTGCTTTATACTGAGTCAGACCCTTAGTTCATCTAGCTCAGTATTATCAACACTTATTGATTAGCAGTAATCTTTTCACAGTTTCAAGCAAAATTTCTTCCTCTGGGGATGTATTTCTCCATTACTTAGACACGCCAGGGACTGAATGTGTGTTTTTTCTGCATGCAAAACATGTACTCTGCCTTTGACTTATGGCCTCTCCTATTGGGGATTGGGGGCTTCCATGTCAGTAGTGCAGTGAATCCATTCTGGATTTTAGTCTGAATATTAAAGGAAGGAACTTATTCCTGCATGGCAGGGGGTTGGACTGGATGGCCCTTGTGGTCTCTTCAGACTCTATGATCCTATGATTATAACTGGCAAACCCTCTGAGTATTCCTTACCTAAGGAAACCCTATGAAATTCATGAGCTTCCAATAAGTTGAGAAACGACTTGGAGACACGCACCCACCCACACATATTAAAGAAGCTATCTAAGTTGATGAATCTATTTGGGGCATGGTGTGCAGCACCTTGGATAGCTTATTTTACAATTACAGTTTAAGGCTACGCAAAAGACCTCTCCAAAGTGCTGAAACTATTTTTTAGCACTGGGCTTAGCATTTTGGACAGTTCCTTTTAAATTCAGACTAAAGCTCAGAGCCAATTTGCCACCCCACTGACTGCCAGGGGGCCCTCTTGGAAATGGAGTCAGTCTGTTTCTAGGAGGTAACCTTGGACATGGCTTTATATCAAGCTAAGCCACACCATAAATTAATGTAGCTTAATGTTGTCTACACTGATTGACAGCAGCTCTCTAAGTTTTCACAAAGGAGGCGTTACCAGGGGCCTAAAACCCAGGACCTTCTAAATGCAAAGCACATGCTTTACCACTCAGCCTTCTCTGTACAAGAAGACACCTGAAATAAGGCTATGTGGCCACACCAGCAAGATTAGGATCTCTCTACATTACTGTCAGGTCAATTATCCATGACTGGAAAGGCTGCAATAGTGTAAGGATTGAAACATCTTAAAGGCCTTGAACCAGGAATGGGCAACTGGAGAGGGTTTGGGAAACCCATTCCCCACCATATCAAAATTGTCTTTGAATGGAGAGACTGTTGGAAGGTAATGAGTCTAAAAATAAAATTGTATTAAAAAATTCCAGGATCTAGTCCTTTTAAAAACGACAAGAAATATCTCCTTTAAAAAAGGGTGTTAAAAATCATTCACTTTAACTTCATGTTCATGCTTCATGCAGAGTGCGCTTAGGATTGCAGACTTAAGCTCTATTATCATTTAAAAATGTATTCAAGAGGTCTGGGATCCCCCAGTTAAATTAGACTCATTACAAAACAAAGGAGTCAGTTTAAAATGCAAATCAAAGTTTACTGAAGGTATATCAATCTCAATCTACATACTAAAACATACTTAAAAAGAGGTCCCTAACTAAGGTACTTAGGTAATAAAACTCACTCAGCCTACAGCAGTAGAAGGCAGGCTTCCGATGCATCATGGCATGGTTTCAGATGGCTTAAGATGGCTAAGATGGCTCCAGCCTCATGGAGAGACTCAAACTTAAAAGAGAAACTTACACAAAGTAATAAAATTCAAATTAGGTCATGTGTTGAATGACCCAGCACTCCAGTTGGCTGGAACTGCCCAGTGAAATAAGAGAAAGGGAACTTGGGATAAACAAATGCATGCAGGGAAAAACCCTAGACTTATCTTAGGATGTGAATGAGGTACACAAGATTGCTTTTACATTACAATGATTATTTCCCCACATACTACAGAGACACATTCCCAGAAGCTTGTAGGGACACAAAGAGTCATTTGTTTGTGATGAGAGAGGGGTGCAGAGGCCCAGGGACCTTGGTGAGCAACCCAGAAGGTCCCCCTAGGCCACATGTGGCCTGCAGACCATATTTTGCCCAACCCAGCTTTAAATTACATGCCACCGCATTGCCAAAATTTGCTTTATTCTACCAGAAAGGGATAATGAACATAGGAATATTAGTTTTCTGTTTGCATACATACCAGTACAAAGGCAATGATACCAAATGACATATGATTGTGTAGCCATTAAGTGTATTGTTGCCATACAAAAATGTTTTAGCATCACTTTTCTTTTTTTAAAAAATGAACTATGTAAACCATGAAAGGCAGCAATTTTCTCTAACAGCCTGAGGCTCTAAACTATAGCTTGCTTAGCTTGTGTGTAAATCTGGCCCTAAGTTGCATGGCTAGCAGTGAGGCAGCAGTCAAGCTTCAAATGGCTCACAAAAAGGACCCCAGCTCACAAATCATGATGACTTGCATGCCAGCTATGTTACTTTCCGTAGTTCTCTATGTTACTTTCTGTAATTCTGAAAGTTGTAGTCCCAAAAGTAACTTCCCCAAGCTCTGATCTTAACACTACCAGTCATTCCTGAAGCTTTAGTATCCCACAAAGTGGAGAACCCTAGGGCCCTTCACTCCCGCAAAGTGTATGAGCTCATTTTCATATACAAGGCAAGGCATGCCAAAGAGTGGAAACTGCAAAGAGTGGAAACACCAAGCCAGCAACAGGAAAGGAGAAAAAAGGAGAAAATAGGCAATACAAGACACCCAATAGCACGGGGATAGGGAACTGTCAAAGCCCAAGGGGTCAATTTTCTGCCTTAAGATTCTCTGGAAGCTGCACAGACTGCAAAAATGCCCAAACAATATAAAACAACCAATTCTGGCCTGAAAAAAAGGGGGGTACTTTGAGTTAGTAAACATATTTAATTTAAAAGATGCATTGCTTCTCCTGGAGGCTTACTGGATTACCTTTTTGACCAGAAAAATGTCAATCCAGGGAGTCTGGAAGAGTTGTAGGCCACAAACACATGGGAGTCACATGCTGTTCCTTGTCCACCATTCCAATAGAAGCCTGTGCTATTGAACAACTGAAGGAGTAATGCCATGTTTGCTCTTTGATTCCTCTGTTGATGTAGCCTCCTAGATCACACAGTAGTGAGGTAATCCTTTCTAAAAGGGAGGAGAGGATTAGAAAAAAGAAGGAGGAAGTGGGTAGGATGGAAAGAGGAGGCAGGTTTTAGAGACAGGTGTATGACAGAGGACACTGGTGAGAACTTGGATGTAATGCCTGAGAAGAGGTCTCCATGTGGTCTTCAAAATATGATCCAGAGCCAGAGTGTGAGTCAGACTTGCAATTTCCTCCCCATGGCATAGGCTTCAGATCTTTGGCACTGCAAGACACCTGGGACAAGCTGCTTCCTTCTATATCTTGACTTGTGCATTGCTGGACAAATAGCTGGGAGATGCAATTCTATCGGTTAACAGCAAACCCATTTTCAGAGGTTGGACTCTTATTTAGCAAAAACAGCACTAGCTATGCATGCAAGAGGAAGGAATCGGCAGGCTTGGGAAAAGCCCAAGCAAGGTATGCGGAGGTAGAAAAGGAACTTTCCAAGATGCTGAATTTATTTTGAGCATGGCTCTGACTTACAGTTATAGTTTCAAGACCTCCACAACGAGCTGTCCAGAGTATCCATGTTCTCCCAAAAGGAGTTGTTGACACACACTTTAGGGGAGGGAGGGAGGGAGGGAGAGAGTTTCTCAAATGTTGCAAAACCCTGATGAGAACACTCCTAGACTGGTGAGAATCCTGGCAGTTTGGGACTTATTCTACCCAAACTTTGCACATGACTGTTTTGTGCAGAAAACAGCACTTACTGCATAAGAAACAGCATTTTCTGTGCAGGAAATAATATTTCTGTGCAGAAATGCTGTTGCTTGCACAGAAAATCTGTAGTTAATGACTTATTCTGTATAAAATTTGCACACGGTTGTTTTGAACAGAAAACAGCAAATTCCATGCTGGGAAAAAATACTATTTTCCCTTAAGGGCTGGTGATGAGCCTTCCACAAGCCCCAGTAGAAATATAGGGTCTAGAAAAACTCTGGCTAGCATGCTATTAGCAACATATGTAGGCATAGGTTGTATTATACATGTGGAGTGATTTTTGGGCACAATGCACACTGGTAACGTGCAGCCGATGGCAGTGTAAGCAGAATTGTGTATGTGGGGCTGTTGTGTATGTATAATGCATTGACACATGCAGAATAACATGCAAATGTGCAGTGTCTCTATGCATTGTGTCTATGTGTTGCCTTTGTGTTTTGCACATTCCAGTTACACAATGGCTTGTCAGCTACATGCATCAACCGCTGATCCAGATACATTACACTACACTAGTATTCAGTATAGGGGTTGCATAACTCTGCTGGCAGATATTTCTGCTACATTGAAGCAGTATGGGATCTTAGCCTCTATGTGTGATGTGTACAGTTGGAAAAGGCCATGCAGGATTCAATGTCTAGTAGGAATGGTAGCAACTGATGTAGATACTGGGTGCATTTTGGTGCATACCTAGCTGCCAAAAACATTCTTCTTTGCTCCTGGCTCAGGGTTGCCACATGATCTGGTTATCTGGGTTTTATCTCAAAGGTGGGCCAGATTGTTCTTGTGCCCATTTTTACAATGAGATTTAGGGCAGGGGCAGGCAACTGTGATCCTCCAGATAATGTTGGATGGCATCTCCCAACTTTCCCTGCCTTTGGCAATGCTGACTAGGATAGCTGGAAGTTGCTGTTCAACAACAACCAGGGGACTACATCCCTGATTTAGACCAGCGCTAGCAATTCTTGGTGAAACTAGATGAGACACCATTGCTGCTAGGAGCAATATGCTTTGAAAAATAACATTGCAATAGGACCAGTGTGGTACTGAGATTGGAGTGAGTCCAACACTATCCATGGAACTATCCAAGGTGCTTAACAAGAGGGTGGGGGAAGGTTTTCAAGCTTTGGATACCTCTGTTAAAATCTGGACAAAAAAATGGAGTGGAATCACTGCATCCCCGATATAGAAGCTGCCAGCTTCAACTGTCCATGCCTTATGTGTCAAAGCATTCAGTCATCTCTTCAACAGTATCACTCTATGTTGGCTTCAAAATTCACTAGCACCTTTAGAGCTAGTGTGGTATGGTAGTTTGGGTGTTAAACCATGACTCTGGAAGATCAGCTTTGAATCTATGTTCACCCATGGAAACTGGGCATTCTTGAGCCAGTCACACTCTCTCAGCCTTAGAGAAAAGCAACAGTAAATTTCCTCTGAATAATTTTTGCCAAGAAAACACTAGGATAGGACTGAGATAGTCCTGATCTGGCAACCCTAGATACAACTCAGCTATGAAGTAGGGTGTGGTCAAGACTGGCATGACCATTTGTTAGAATGGGGCCAGGTAAGATGATGGAAGCGTGCATGGCTGCAGTTCCTTTTTTTGTGTGTGTGTCCAAAATCAGGATGGCTGGAACCTGGAAGGAATGGCTCTCCACAGCAGATGGGCCCGGCCAAGACTAGAAGCATGGTGGGACTCACAAAAACAACACTTCCATTATAAGCTCAACTTAACAGGCTTCTCACCATCCCAGGTTCTGTTCTATCTTATTGTTCAGGGGGGTGGGGAGAGAAAAAACTACAATAATTTTGAAGTTAAAGACATTTTTTTTTTAAGTTAGTGGGTAATTGGCAAACTGGAGCTCTATGAAAAGGGAGTAATTTTTATTAACCACTGCTAGTTTATTTCCAGGAGGCATATATTTCTAGCTTCTGGCTGCTGAGCATTTCTACACATGCATAAATTATTCAGCCTAAATGAGTTACACCCTCTTTTCGCCACACAAAACCCTGAGCTATGCCACAGATCAGGGATCACCAGCTGCATGAATGAATTTAGAGAAGACCTGCTTGCCGTGGGCTCGATTTGATTTCGCAAAGTGAACCCCCGCTTGGAATCTGGGCTCATGGAACAGGGAAAGCGCTGCTGTTGCAAAATTCAGAGCAAGCATTAAGGACTAGATCTTGGTGTATTTGAGGCAGCGCACAAAGGGATTCCAATTCAAGCCAGTATTATAATGAATCAGGTATGTGGTTCTGAGAGATTATACAGTGGAATGTGTGAAATTGCTCACATGCTCAGGGAATGATTCCTTCTGTCAGCAAAGGAGAGAAGAATCCCAAAAATCTTCTTTCGTTGCCATCTGAGAAATGGACAGGTACAGATGAGAACAATGGCTAACAGTTTATTTTTAAATAGTGCATTTCTAAGGTTCACATCTCTTACTTTGATAATGCTTGCTATGATCTTTTGAGGTAGGGCACTGGCATTATCCCCATTCTAAGAACCTTCTTAGGGTGGGCTAAGAAGGTTGAAAGTTGTTTCAAGATCACCTAACAATTTCAAGGCTGAGGAAAAATTTGATGCAGGGCCTCCACAGCTATAACCTGATGCATTCTCTGCCTGAGGTGAAGGACAAGATGGCACTCCACTCCCATTCCATGTACAAAAGTTGACCAGACCAGGAGCTGAATTTTTCTTCTACACTGGTGACACACCAACAATTTCCACTACACCTTGAAGGCAGCAGGGTAGTTTAGAGAGGGACACAACAATGCTCTTGCACACATGATTCTGTCCTCCAGCATTGTGCCTCTACTTTCACAATTCCACACTTATTCTATTAAAGTGTGCAGGCTTTCAGCTACTCCAGAATTCTTAATCAGGCAGCATCAGAAATGGGAACCAGGTAGCCCTCCAGATGTTGCTGGACTGCAGCCCCCCCCCAGCATCCCTCACCATTGGCTATGATGGCTAAGGATGCTGAGAGTTGCAAAGCCAACAACATCTGGAAGACCTCATGATTCCCACCCCAGGTTAGAAAGCAGAAAATTAGGAAGGCGAAAAGAAGTATGGTCTTCTGGCCTCCCCATTTTTTTAAAAAACAGATCTACAATTTGATGATGATTTCTGTAGAATGTGAAAGCTTGCATACTTTTGCAAAATTATAGTGGATCCTCAAAAAGTATTGCACACCTGAGGATTTTAGACTTTGGACTAAATGGACTAAATTTCAGAAACACTGAAATTAGGTGGCCATACAGGGGGATGAGACAGAAAAAGAAGGGGTCTATCAGTAATGACCTTCTACAATACTTCCATCATTCAGAGTTTGACTGGCTACAAGCATTCTGCTGCTTGAGACAAAGACTATATATCCTATTCCAGGTATAATACGGCTTTCAGACTGTCTGAAAGACCAGCAGAAATTACCATAGAGTTGCACTGGAGGATCTAGGAAATGCCTCAAGAAGATGCCTTTCTAGCCATCTTCAATGCAATTCTATGGTAACTTCCAGTGGATTTTACCATAGAGTCGTGCTGGAGGACCTAGGAAATGCCTAGAGAGACCATATTTTTTTCAGACAATGGATAATTGAAACTGTGGGTACTGGTCCTGTACATACTGCGGGCCACCTATAAACAAACAAATAAGCCAATCAGCTGCATTGTCTTCAACAGTGGCAATGGGATGATGCATACCTCCACCCCGACACTACACCAGGTAGCAGCAACTTACTTTAGGAAGGTGCTAGTATATACTACTTTCTCCTCAGACACTTTGTGGCCACCTCCCAGAATCTGCCACCAGAGGCAACTGCTTGACTCTGCCTTACTCATTTACTAGGTGCATTTAGATCCTACCTTTCTTCCAATAGCCTCATGGCTCTCTCTGTTTTTTCCCCACAATGACAACCCTATGAAATAGGTCATGCTGGTGGAGGGAGACCAGCCCTAGGTCATCCGGTGTGTAGCAATCGTAAACATAAACATAATAATATCTTGTCTTTCTCTCAAAAATTGGGACTTGAACCTGGGTCTTCCAGATTGGAGCCCAGCATTTTAATCTGTATACCACATGGACTAAAGACAGGGCTGGTCCCAGTTCAGAGGCAGTGGGGCAGTAAATGAGGTTTGCTGGAGAGCACGAAAGGCTGCTTCATGCCTTGCTGATGGGCTTCAGGGAGGACACTTTCCAGCAGAAAAGGACCTCGACACTGAATGGCTTCTTGGTCTGATGCAGTTGTGCTGTTCTTTTGTTCTCCTAGGGCGATGGCCATCCATTTTTGGGAACCTACTTGAAGCGGGCGCTTTGGCAGCTGGCCCCCTTTGAGCTGTGAGCTTAACAGGATTGGATGGGAAGGGTTCCTTATTGTAGCTCCGCCATTCTGCAGGACACGACAAACCCAACAGCAGCTGCAGTATCAGCATGCTCCTCACACTTTGTTCGAGCAGATCTAATGAGCGGTTTTGGCAAGGCCAAAAGCCCAGTGGGTGCCAGGTTGGCATTAAGCTCTTTCTATCATGTTCTTAAAAAAAAAAAAAAGAAATCTCTGCATTTTTGGGTTTTTCTCCCCCTCCTCCTCTCTCACATCCCTCTGCTCCAGCTTGTTTTATAATAAAGCAGCAGGCTGAAATGGAGAGGGCTGGACAAGAGATGGAAGGGGAGGGACAGCCGATAATTCATGCTTATTAAGGAGTCACTCTCCTACCACAGCCTCTTGCCCTTGCGCCTCTTAATTCTACATCATACTAATTAGAGAAAACACCCAAAGGACTGAAGTCAAGGACTGTCTCCAAAAAAGGAAGAAAAAAGAAAGAAAAGGGGAGAGGAGGGAGGGAGAGATAAAAAGAATAAATGTTTAGTGCTTCTGCTTTGCTTCAGCTTCTCAAAGGGACTAGCTGGCTCTAGTATTGCATGGAAAATAATGGGTGAGATTATGCACCATGGTGTACATTTTGTAACTTTACAGTCTTGAAGTTAAATTGTAGAAATGCAGTGAAAGCCCTGTCAGTGAATTGCAAAAGATGAACATCCAGTCACTGGCAAGAGTGTTCTGATGTGCTTCTGAATGAGCATCCGGCACTTCTGAAGCACATTGGGCACTTCCCATGCTCATTGGGCATTTGTGATGTGCACTGGGAATTTCTCATGATATTGGGCACTTGTGAGACACATTGAGCATTTCTGATGTGCCATGAGCACTTCACATGTTCCTTGAGTCTTTCTGATGCACATGAGGGCCTCCTGTTGCCCTCTGGCATTTCCTACTTGGAGTCTGGATCCGTGTTGGGAATGCCCCGATGTGCATCAATGACTATTCCACATTGGGGCTGTGGCACATCAGTCACTTCACTGGCTACCATTACACAACAGACACCTGTCTGTTGTAATGTCATGGCAGCCCTAGGTGAATGCAGATGCTGTGAAACTACTCCATCCGGTTTCCTACATGTGCAAGTCCATTTGCAAAGATGTAAGTCCCATGCTGAATTCTAGCCATGTCAATGAGAGGCAATAAATATATATTTCTTAGCAATGAATAGAAGAACTTTTCCAAAGGCTTTGAGATCTATGGGAGGGTTGCTGTGCATTTATGACCACAACTTTTGCCTAGAATGTTTCAGGCAGTGTGGCCAATGGTGATTTGAAAAGATGTGGGTTTTTTTTTTTTTTTTTTTAAGGAAATTCCCCATGCTTTCTTCCTTCATAGATTCCAGGAGGGTCTGTATTCAACTAGAACACTTTGAATAAGCCTCTCCATTTCCTTGGGGGCATGGCTGGTGATGCTCTCACATCACATGTCAAAAGAAAATTGAAGAGGGTCCTCGGTTCAGATCTTAATAGACAACGGAGACTATATATTTCCAATGGAGGCAATATCCAGTTGTGGGTATCATATTGTATTTTGGCTGAGATCTTGCACTGGAAGACATAGCTCCCAATGGAACTCTGTTGTTATAATGACATCTTCTGAGGTTACTCACCAAAGCCTATCTTTGAAACCAGGTACCCCACCACCACCACAGAAAGATTTCCAGAGTGCTGGAAATCCAGGCACTAAGTGACACCATGTCTAGCCCCCTCCTGGCAGCAAGAGAAGATGTAACAAGCAGCTGCAACAACATCCTGTGCTGCTTGTCACATTGCACCTTGCTGCTAAAGGAGAAGGCTGGACATCTCATCCCTCAGCACCTGTATCTCCAGTGCCTTGGAAAGCCTTCTGTTGCCTGGCTTCAAAGCTAGGTTTTTTGGGGCAGTTTTGGTCATTGCAATGGTGCAATGACTGTAAACTTGAATTTCACTAACTGCAATGTTGTAAATTGGGCGTACAACATTGTAAATACTGGGCAGGATACCACCTTAAATCTCTAGGCTCTGTACATATGTTGGATAGATTGTTGGGTATTGTATTAAGAAATGTGATTTGCTAAGAGGACTACATAATGTGGTTTCATTTAAGCCAGTGGTTCTTAACCTGTGGTCTGGGACCCCAGGAGTTCATGATGTCCTCACAGGGGGTATGTGAAGGCTTGGTGGCTTGGCCCACCTCCTCCCTGCTGTGGAGCAGCCACATGACAGGAGCCAAGGCAAGATTGGCTGGCTTGGCCCGCACATTGCCATTCAATCCACTCCAGCCACAAACTTGCAGGAAGAAACAGGAGAAAAGTCTTCCCTCCCCCTCCAGTGCCTCTGAGGAAAGGTTTAATGGATACTATGTTGGCTCTCTTTTATGTCCTGCAAGGCATGCAGCGACAAATACAAAAACTAGGCCCATTGAGAAGCTCTATCAGCACTGCCTGAGGTGCTTGTCCTCAACAGTAGCTATTACAGCAGAGTGCAGAAGCACAAACCCACTTTGTAGTATTTGGCAATATTGCACTGACCAACCTTGAATGATGCACAGACACAGCTGGATTCTTCCAAAGCCCTTGGAGGCTCTTTATCTCTTGTTGCAAGATATATCACCAACATACAATGTCTGAAGTAATGCAAAATACTCACAATAGTCAACCCACTACTCTCAGCAAACTTACACAGCAACTACTCCAACCCAGAACAATCCTCTCACTGCAATCCACACCTGCTCTGGATCTTAGCTCACTCATATACTGTGGTGATTACTCAGGGTTGACACCTGGTGTTACACAGCATTCACAGCCATACAAAATATTTTACCTTGTCTTAAAGGAACATTGTTCTCAACATACTGTAATTGTATTATTAGTATTATCATCAGGTATTATTGTTATTGTTATTAATGGGGGTTTAAATCTTGAGTTAAGTCTTGGGGGGCCATGGCAACAAAAGATATTTAAAGGGGGTCCCTAGTTAAGAAAATGTTAAGAGCTACTAACATACCATGATAGTTTTGTTTCCAATATTTCCACTGATTTAAGCTACTGATTTAAGCTACTAACATACCACGATAGTTTTGTTTCCAATCTTTCCTTAAGTGGTAGACAACCACTTAAATCAGCAAGGAATTAAGATCCATCCTTAAAATGTAGTAGTTTACACAGAGAGAGGAGAGGGAGGATGTTTGGTCTCTTCAGTCTCCACTCATTTCCAATTTGTTTTTCACTGATGTTCATTCTGTTGATTTGGACCTGTCAAATATATGTTTTGGAAACTCTCCCTGCCTGGTATATTGGTACTTGCTAAGGAGAAAAATATGTCACTCTTGCCTCTTTATGTCTCAAGCATTTTCCCAGAAGGTGCTTCAAACTTTTGATCATAGGGGATTTATATGGGTTGACCCATCAAATGGCTTATTATAGCCACATTTTTACTCCTATTTTCCCAAGAATAATTTAATGGGGAATGACTAAATGGCTGATTTCAGTTCAAGAAACAAGTCACCTAAACCAGTGTGTTGTGTCATAGATGGCTCAGTCAGAGGGTTACTTTTGCACAGTGTGAGGTCATTGTTTGTTTAGCAAGCTAGCACTTGGAGATGGCATCTTCCATGTCAGCGGGGTGGCTCTTGGGTATGCTTTGATTGGGTATTCCTGAAGGGCAGTGGGTTGGACTAGATGGCCCTTGTGGTCTCTTTCAACTTTATGATTCTATATATTTTCAGATGTGGGTAAGTGAAACCTTGGATACTGAATCTGTGGATATGAGGGTTGATCTGTACAACTCATGCTTTTGTGCCCTACAATCCAACCCTCAAAGTATTGAAAATAAACAAAGGGTATATCAAAACATATGGGAAATAGTGAAGAAAGTGAAGCTAATATTTATGTATATCATGCACATCTAGAGAAAACACTAGGATATGAAGAAGACTGAGAAGTTGTGCTTGATTAATCCTTTTGCTAGATTTTTTTTTGGAAGAAGATTACTGCATTCAGCATCTTCTATGCTTGTCAGTCAAACTGAATATTTGGCCTAAAATAGTTCAGTAGGAGTGTCAAATCTGTTTTATTTGGGGAGAAGGGAGACTGTAACACCGTCCATAACAGTGTCCATAGTACACAAACCCTTGTTCAATGAACTGAAAAAGTGAAACAGCTTTAGGACTTTTTCGGATGCATGAAATATAATATTGATCGTGCTTAATAATTGACGAAATATGATGCTCAACTCTCCCCGCGGTACCGCAACAGTACTGGCAGGGGAGAGCATCATCCGAAACCGACGCTCTGCAGCGCAGCAGCCTCGCAACGCGACGAGGCTGCTTGCGTTATATTTCATGCATCCGAAAAAGTCCTTAGACTATGCATTCCTTGCTACTGGTTATCAATATACACTATTGCTCTTCCCTCCTTAATTCCTGGTTGTTACTAGATACTAGTTGAATCCTGGGGCCTAAATCCCCAAAGGTACTAGTTCCTATCTGATCTTGGAAGCTAAGCAGGTTCAGCCCTGGTTAGTACTTGGATGGGAGACTGCCAATGAATACCGGGTGCTACAGGCTACATTTCAGAAGAAGGAACTGGCTGGCAAAACCATCTGTGAGTATTGCCTAAGAAAATCCTATGAAATTCATGGGGTCATCCTAAGTTGACAGGTGACTTGAAGGCACAGAAAGCTGCATCCTATTTCTTTTTTTGGGAGTGGGGAAGATATGGAGGTGGGTACTCTTGTTCTTAGCTATAACTGAATGACAAGAAAGCTGTAGAACTTTCTGGAATCCCAGGTGCCATTATGTGACACGAGAGCTTCCTTGGTCTCTAATTGGCTGGAATGTTCACATGCCAATTTCAAGATGGTGGTCAATTCAGAGGCATTCAGACTGGATTGAGGTTGGCTTTTTCACAGGATTATCTTTGCTTTCATAACTGTCTTGACAATTGCTTGGAGAAGTTTTCTGGGGGGGGTATACCTCTTACAATCATAAATCATAGAGTTGGAAGAGACCACAAGGGCCATCCAGTCCAACCCCCTACCAGGCAGGAATAAACAATCAAAACATTCCTGACAGATGGCCATCCAGTTTCTGTTTAAAAACCAGGAGTTTCCAATAGTTTGAGTCCATTGCTCCACGTCCTAGTCTCTGATTCAGCAGAAAACAAGCTTGCTCCATCCTCAATATGACTTCACTTCACTTCAAATATTTTGGCTATCATATCACCTCTTAACCTTCTCTTCTCCAGGCTAAACATATCCAGGTCCCTAAGCTGCTCCTCATAGGGCATGGCTTCTATACCTCCCACCATCCTGGTCGCCCTCCTCTGGGCATATTCAAGCTTGTCCGTATCCTTCTGGATATATTTCACAGCCAGCATTGCCATTGGTCATGTTGTTTGAGGGATTCTGGGAGTTGTAGTCCACAAAAGTGACCTTCCCCAGCTTCAGCCTTGACTTACATTGTGACCCAACCACTTGCCAGCCTGAGGTTATCCAGTCCTGAAAAACACGAAAATAAAAACTCAACACTTGCAACTGAGCTCCACCCAGGGACAGGGGGATTTCCAGCAGATAATGGGCCATCAACCAACCATTAGCCAAACAGACACTAATCCTCCTTGGATATTTAAATCCAGGAACTAGCTATTCAAATACACAAATTTACATATCCTCCCCAACAGAGGTTCACAGTATATAACCCCCTCACACACTCCTACCCAACCATTCTCTGAAGATGCCAGCTGCAGATGCAGGTGAAACGTCAGAAATAAACTCTTTCAGAACACGGCCTCACAGCCCAAGGAAAAAACCCAAGGAAAATCTATCCTTGGGTGTGTTTGTTTGTTTGTTTTTTCTTTATAGAATACATACAATGAGAAGTAACTGCTGAGAAGCCCATTTGCAAGGGCAGAGAAAACCAAAGGACAGTTGTAGGATGAGTGGGTGGAAGAGACAGGATATGGAGATGAGCTCAGTTTAAAAGAGAGATGGTGAAAATCACTGAAGTGAAACAAGCAGTGGCTAAGAGCCATCCAGCAGGCTGTGAAATACATTGGCCTGATTATGCCTCCCCCCCCCAGCCTCTGTGGGTCATCACTTCCAGAAACACAGCTTACAGTGAGAAACAAACAATGACAAGTGGGCAGGTATTTGCATAAGGTGCCCCATCGACCATTTGTCCATGTCCAGAGCAAAGTGGTAAAGAGAACTAGACTGGAGTGTATCTGTTGACATCATCTCTGTTTCCTTTTATTCAGCAAAGGCCAAAGGATTTTCAGATCTATGAGCCACAAGCTCAAAGGATAGCGGCATCTTCTCTGCTTTCCTAGCTCATGTACAATTCCCCCCATTCTAAAAGGCTGAAATACCTCCCAGGGGTGTAACTAACAGGGGAGGGAATGAGAGTATTGCCCCTAAATAAGAATTCTCCACCCCCGGATAAATTTTCCCTCAGTTCCCAAATTTCTAGCATTGCAGAGAGTGAGACAGTGAAAATAATTCACACCTAGAACTTTTCTATTTGTGATGTTCGCATTCCCCTGGTAACTTTGCCTGCCAAAACTATATTTATTACTGAATGCTCAACAGAAGTTTTAAGTTGCTGCTAAGCTAGAAATGTGGGGAATGAAGGCAAACTTCTTTTAAAGGGGGTGATTATGAATTTTTAAAGAATTCTTACGAGGTTTTCCAGTTTCCTTGGGAATTATGAGAATTCCCAGACTGTGGGATTCCCTTCCATGGCAGGTTCCCTTGGCCCTCTCTCTGCTCTCCTTTCACCAGCAGGCAAAGACCTTTTGATTTAAACAGGCATTTGATGATTAATAAAGGCATTCCACTACCAGCTCCATAGTTACACCTCTGCCTCTCCCAGGGCTTAGGATCCTTTTACACAACACAGTTACAGCACTATGATTCTACTTTAATTGCTATGGCTGCACCCTGTGGAATCCTGGGTTTTGTAGTTTGGTGAGGCACTCAAGCTTTCTGACTGAGAATTCTGAACACCCCTCCTTAAACTGCAAATCCCAGCATTTGGTAGGATGGGACCATGGCATTTAAAGCGTAATCATAGTGCTATCATTGTATAGTGTTAGTCAGTGCTTCAAATTAAAATGTGCCAAATTTTAAATCTGCTCAAACCTTAAGATCTTCTGAGAAAGGCTTTCTCTCAATCTTATGACCATCACATTTATGTCCAGTAAGGACACAGAAGCAGGCCTTCTCGGTAGCTACTCCCAGGCTGTGGAATTCCCTTTCACGGCAGGTTTCCTTGGCCCTCTCTCTGCTCTCCATTCACCAGTAGGCAAAGACCTTTTGATTTAAACAGGCATTTGATGATTAATTGGTTCCAGGGAGTTCTTTTACGCCTTGTGTCTACTTTTATCAATCAATCAATTTTTATTATGGTCTATGAAAAAAACAAACATGATTAATTAAAATAAATGGATAAGGCAGAGAATAAAACAGAGGTGCTGTATATTTGTCTTTATTATTATATTTTTCAACTAGCTGGACCTGGTGTACCATACCCTGTTCCCACGGAATCATTGAGGGTGATTCATTCTGTTGCCCTGCTGCCACTGCGGCTGCCACTGCCACAAGTTGACTGCCTAGGTGCTGTCACAGTGGCAGCAGTGGCGTTCTACCACCACTGCCATTGCTAGTTGATTGCCTGGGTCCTGTTGCGATGGGGTACTGTTGCATCAGCAGCAGTAGCATCCTGCCACTGCTGCCGTCACCAGTTGACTGCTTGGGTCCTGTTGCAGCCCTTGACTGGTGACTGGTGAGAACAGGGAGAGGTCCTTGTGAGGCTGTGGGTGTAGATGCAGAGTGAGTGGATTGTGAGGTGGAGAGGGAATTTGCATGTGGGTGGTGATTGGTTGGGTGTGTTTCCTGAGCAGCCAACCAGCACACTGGGAGAGGAAACATACCCAGGCTTATTGTACATACCCCGGCCTTTTATATATATACTAGGTGGACCCAGTGTAACATACGCCATTAAGAAACTCCCCAAAAAACACCTGGTAGACCTCACGACAACCCTTTAAGGTTGGCTGGTGGATTTTAAAATTCCTCTTCCCCCTTCTCAGCGTTCTACACTTTCTCCAGAATTGCTAAGGGTGACTCACTCTGTTGGCCTGCTGCCACCGCCACCAGTTGACTGCTTGGGTCCTGTTGCAGTGGCAGCCTGGGTCCCATCTCAGCAGCAGGGTCCCTCCGCCAGTTGACTGCCTGGGTCCCATTGCAGTGGGAATGGATATATTGCTGTGTAGACTTAGATCATAAGTGGGAATTGTGCAGCCCTGGGACACCGGCGAACTGAATAGGGCTGCAGTAACTATAGCCAACACTGTAGCACATTGTTTGGTCACTCCCAATATGACATTGGAATATATAGATTCACATGTGGGTGGTGATTGGCTGAGGGAGTGGTTGGGTATGTTTCCTAAGTGGCCAATCAGCACACTGGAAAAGGCAACATACCCAAGAGAATTATATAGATAGATAATTTTACCGGTACATATTTTAAAATGAATGGTGTTTTAATACTGACGGTGCTTGTTTAACTTTTTTATCTTCAGGTTTTTAGCTTTATCTTGTTTTAGCCGTGTTGTAAGCTGCCTTGGGTCCCCTGTTGGGAGAAAGACAGGTGATAAAATGAATGAATAGACAAAATGAATTAATGAATGAATTTTCCCCCATTTTGTTTTGCCTTGGGGCTTTGTTGACCATGGGAAAATGGATCCCAAAAGTCCCCCTGAAATTAAATCTGGCCCTTGGGTTGCATATCTTCCAACATTTCACAGATGAAAACCAGGACATGTGTGGCCAAGTATCATCAGAGTGTGGTCAAGATGGCAAAAGTTATTTAATGAGGAAGAACACACAATGTAGGAGAGGCTGTAGCATTTTGCTTTTGCTTAAGCCTACAGGGAAGGCTAAGATTCCAGGTCCTCTTCTCCTCTCCCCTCTGCTGAGTCAACTGAGTCCATACTACATCTGTACTTTGAACTCAGTCTGCAGCAACGGAAGTAAGCTAAAGGCAAAGGGAGAAAGCAGGAGCACAAGGGGGAAACCAGGACTTTTTATGAGCAACTGAAAAAGTTGGATGGCAGAAGATTAATCGGGATTTTCTCTCCCAGATCAGGACAGTTGGAGGGTATAGCCTTGGCCTAGATCTTGGGGTGGGGGGAAGAAAAATCTCTGCAGATTTATCTTTGCAGAAGAAAAGTCATTCATATTCAGTGACATAAAACACAGCCCCTGAAAGATCATGTCTCCCATGATGTGCGCATTTCCCCATGAATTTGCTACAACGTTGTCCACCAATTACATCCAGTGGCATTGAGCTCCAAAGACTGTGTGTATTGTACACACACAATGCATTCCTTTTGATTGTTTAAAATTTAGTGCACGCAAATCCACGTGCTATGAAAAAATGAGCAGACAAATCTTCCCATATAAATTATTTTCTAGGCACCGGATAATTTTTTCATCCTACTTTGCTGATATCCTTCTGAAGAGCATATCTCACCTCTAAAGAGAATGGATTATTTTCAACCTCTCCTAGTTGTAGGTAACCTCTTTTCCTCTCCCTTGTCTCCATTAGAGCTTTGTGGCTTTCAAAACCACAGTATGTTTTCCTTCTAATCCTGTAGAACTGTCAAGTGTAAGTCACTTGAGTGGTTTTCTGTATCAGGTGATTGCCAGAACCCTTTTTTACTGTGCGTTAACTTACAGTGTGTTTGCCTTCAGATTTCTTTTCCTGCGTCTCACTTTGTATCAGCGTAGGCAATTGGAATGGGGAAAGAGTCCACAATTTCACACAAGAATAAGGCAGTTTTTAGGATAGTCATTCGTGCCAAATTTCCCCTTCCAAGTCTTAGTTGTCTTCTGGTTTCTTGATTGCAGTCTCCATTCCAATTAATGACTGAGCCAAGGTATAGAAAACCTTTAATTATTTTGATGTCTTAATTGCCTGCTTTGAAGTTATGTAAATAATATTTTCTTAATATTCAACTGTAACCCTACTTTTGCACTTTCTTAACTTTCACCAATAATTGTTCTAAGCCTTCTTCACTAATTTCTGCTAGGAAGATGGTCTCATCAGCAAATTTTCAGTTGTTGACGTGCCTTCTCCCAGTTTTCATGCTTCCTTCATTTGAGTCTAATTCCACTTTCTGTATGATATTTTCTGCATATAAATTAAACAGAGAGGGTGATAAAATGCAGTTTTGCCTGAGTCCTTCGCTGATAAGAAACCATGCTGTTTCTCCATTGTGTGACCTATGCAACAGGGATACTCACATGAAGGCATCTTTAGAGGATGCAAGAGGAGGTGGGGGGAAGTAAATGGAGATGTATTCCTTTATGGATTTAAATGAGATTATAGTCAGAACTCTGAACACTCAGCATTGTGGATTGCTGAAATCCTTGCGTATTTAAATCTCTGCTTGTTTAACTCTCTCCACTTAATATCCAAACAGCTTGCTCACATACTGTTCAATACTGTCTAAAAAAGGCCTTGTTTTCATTTGAGAGTTTGCTATTTGGGTGAGCCCCTGGTAATCTGTTTTATCACACTGATTTTATTGCCATCTGCTTGCACGGCTGGATTTTGGATTTCCTTGCCTATTTGCAGAAGGAGTTTGTTTCTTGACATTATTTCTCCTGATTTGTCTGTTTTTCTACACTCCTTGGGGTTTCCTTTCCCCTTTTCTCCACTTTCCCCCTTCTTCTTCACACATTCATCTGCCTATAATTCCCCTTTGGACACTCCCAATTCTTCCTAGTAAATATGAGGTTCTCTGTAGTACAGCATCAAATGCATTACTTAGATAGATACAAATCTTGGGTGGAACTAGACATAATGGAGCACACAAGGCTGCTGCTTGAAAGCATATCTTGGGCCCTTCCACCCTACTCAATTATAACACTATGACTCTTCTATAACTGCCATGCCTGCATCCCGTGGAATCCTGGGATTTGTACTCTGGTGAAATGCTGGACTCATGTTTGTATGTGTCTTGTTCTCCTGGTGTGTATGTCACTAACAGGTTGCCAGCCCCTGTGTGTGTATGCGTGTGTGTGTGGGCATACACTTCTTGTACTCTGATACTATGAAAGAAAAAATAAATCCAGGGGTGGTGGTGGTTGTAGATCTCCCCATCCCTGCCTCCTCCCCATGGACTAGTTTCATTGACATCCACCCACGCCATTTCATTTCCCAGCTGTGGAATGAGTGAAGAGGGAAGTGGCATGTTGGGGTCATTGCCTTTGAGACTCTGACTTTAGACACACCAGCTAGGGTGTGTTGTGTGACCAGAATTAACTAGTTCCTCATAACTGAAAGATGAAAAGCATAGCATACACACCCCTTCTCCAGACTAGAGGTAGTAGAACTGCTGAGTTGTTCTCCAAAATTGTTTTGATGGAGAATGGAGTGAATCTGTTCCACTCTGGACATTATCACATGGGTAAAATATCCCAGGACAGGTACAACAGGAGATTGCTAAAAGGCTTACCTTTTAGACGACGTCATCCCTGTCCTGGGATGCTCCCATTCTTCTCCTGTTCCTTCCCTGCTTCTTCTTATTCACAGAAAAATCTGTGAATAAGAAGCCAGTTCCATTATCATAACAGAATGACGGATGAGTGAACAGGAGCCCTGTTCTGCTCCCGGGATGAGAATGGAATGTGACGTCACTGGGAGGTCCATGCTGGACACTTCTGGGTGTGATTGAGACAGCCAGGTAAGTGACATCCTTCCCCCCCTCCAGGTTATTTGAAATTTTAAAGGTTTGTTTGGGGGCTTTGTTTTATGTTTTGACGGTTGGTTGGGGTTTTAGGTTTAAATTTGCTGTGCAGTCATTCTCTCACAAGAATGAGCGGGATTTGGCTTCACTGCAGTAAAAGCAGCTTTAGACAGCTGTCTTTATGCAGAGAAGCCAAGGGGAGGGGGAGCCATTTCTATTCCACTATAAGGTAGGTGTTTGGAAAGTTTTTTGTTGTAGTGTTACAGGGATGGGAGTGGGGTGGGAGTAGAGCGGGTGGGGGTAGCAGGACAGACATGACTTGTGTGATAATCTCCTCTGTCAAGGTGATGGAGGTGATTGCAACATCCAGAACTGGTTCCACTTTACATAAGGCAACTTTGCATAAGGCAACTTTGTACGAAAAGAGGTCTTGTTCACCACTCAGAATCAGTTGTTCATTTGCACATTTGATGACCCGAACACCCACCCTTGACTCCAACGTCTTTATGATTACATTAAAAGCATATGTTTCCTGTCAGATTTTGTAAATGTTACTTTTTGACTCCAGCTCCCAGAATCCACTAGTTAGCATGAGTCATACTCAAAACAATTTTTTTTAACAAGCTGTGGTTCCAATAGATCTTTGGAGAGCTCACATCCTCCAACATTTCACAGACAAAAACCAAGACATGGGCAGCAAAGCAACATTAAGGTGGGGTCAAGATGGCAAAAGTTATTGATGAGGAAGAACACACCAGTTAGGAGAGGCTGCAGCTTTTGCCTGGGCCTACTGGGAAGGGGAAGACTCTGCCCTCTTCTCTCCCCCTTGCTGAGTTGAGTGCAAACTTCTTTTGCACTTTGAATTCAGTTTGCAGGAATGGAAGTAAGCCAAGGACCAAGGGAGAAAGTGAGAAGAGGAGAGAAAAACTTTTAAAAACAACTGCAAAAATGGGATAACAAAGGATTATCAAGATTGTTCCTGCCAAATCAGGACAGCTGAAAGCTATAGGATCATCACAGCTTATTCTTCAGTATCATGAACATTTTCAGTTTATTCCCCCTGCCCCCGCTGTGCTTCCTGTTCCATTCCTACCAGCATAACCCCATTTCTCTGCTCTCCTATGAAAATAGAGCTGTCAGTTATCTCAACTTTTGATTTCTTGTAAATGTTTTGACTTGTCTTCTGGATAGACTAGACTGGTGAATGGTTTAAGTTGCTTTGCAATTCATTCATTTCTCTCCCCCCCCCCCATTTATTTTATTTTTTTGCTGACTGGAGAACATCCCGCTTTCACTCTCATCCTAAAAGATCAGCAACAATGGCTGAGAATGGCTAAGAATGGCTTTCAACCCTTTTTAGATTCTGAATGTAAGTGGAAGGCTTCATTCCTCCTCTCCCCACGCCATTTCCCACAGAATTACATTGATTCACTTGGCATCTCTCAGAATAACAGAATCTGGCATCTAATAATATGCTGCTATTCCTGTCATTCCCAAAAATGATCCCAGATGGACATATCAAATCAGCTCCCAACCCATCTTTGCTTCATTTATTTTCTTTAATAAGTGAATATTGGACATCAGTCAATGCTTCCTGTCAGATCGGTTTGTCTGCTGTTTTTAATGCTGTTTCAGAATCCAGAGAGAAATCTTTGTTTGAACTGTCAGTGTGTGTAGAATAAACAGCTTACCCAACACTCCAAAAGACAGAGCAATTAAAACATCACATTTACTTTGGCCCTTTCCCTCCCAATGGCTGCATTGGAAGAACAAGGAAGGTAAGGCATAAACCAAGAAACTATATAGAACCTGACCTCTTCTGTGCAAGTACTTTCTTGAGGCCAAACTAGGCTCTTAGAATCCTAGAATCCTAGAGTTGGAAGAGACCACAAGGGCCATCTAGTCCAACCCCATTCTGCCATGCAGGAGTACCCAATCAAAGCATTCCCGACAGATGGCCACCCAGCCTCTGTTTAAAAACCTCCAAAGAAGGAAACTTCACCACACTCCCAGGCAATGTATTCCACTTCCGAATAGCTCTTACTGTCAGGAGGTTCTTCCTAATGTTTAGGTGGAATCCCCTTTCCTGTAGTTTGAGTCTATTGCTCCATGTCCTAGTCTCTGGAGCAGCAGAAAAAAAGCTTATTCCATCCTAAGTATGATGTCTCTTCAAATATTTAAACATGGCAATCATATCACCTCTTAACCTTCTCTTCTCCAGGCTCAACAGGCCATGGGTCCATTCTAAGGAATCCTAGGATTTGTAGTTCAGAGCAGTGGAGTGGAGCTTTCTAGCAGAGAATTCTAAGTACTCCTCTAAAACACAGACCCCAGGATTCCAGAGGATGGGCCCATGACAATTAAAGTGGTATGATACTCATACAACTGTGTAGTAGGAATGGAAAGAATATTAATTATTGTCCATTCCCATGTTGAAAAATTGGGTTCCCAACAGTCAGGAAATACTGTTGGGAAGAATAATAGATCAGCAATAAACTTGTGTAATTTTCTTCATGTATCTGAATGTCCCAAAGTGTTGCAAGAGGAATGATTCTGTGTAGGAAAAAGTGGAATTTTGGCACAAAATCTTTTTCCTGCACAAAAATATTGTTTTCTGCATTGCTTCCTGCACAGGAAACCTTTTCTTTTCTGTGCAGAAAACAGGTTTTTGTACAAAAATAAATCCCCATATGTTTTTCTAAGCAGAAGAATCCCTCTGCAATGTTTCAAGACATTCAAATACTGGAAGAATACTGAGGAGGAATGCTTGTTTTCTCCCACAATAAAAACTAATCTTCCATATTTATTTATTTATTTGATTTATATCCTGCTTTCCTCCAATATGGTACTCAAAACGGTTCACAATATTATTCATCTCCACATACAAGGATGAAATAGTCAAGGATGTACCCACCTCCTTTGTCATACAGATACACTCCCCATCATTGAGTTCTGCTTAGTGCTCAGAGCAAGTGTTTAGTTTACCCATTATTAGGACCAGTCTGGGATGCAGGTGGGGAACAGTTAAGCAGCCCTCTTTCCATTTTCCATACAATGAACCATCTTCTTCTGCTTCTATGGAATTTGTCACAGGCTGCTATGGGTTAAAAATATATAGATAAAAGACAGAAAATAATGGAAGTCCATGCAATGCATAGTTTGAACCTGTTTCTATCAATTTGGGGCTGGAGTGGAGAGGGATACAGCCATGCGAGCCTTTGCAGATGGTTTTTAAAGTACTGCGGAGACCCTTATGCTTTCCCCCATTTTTTCTCCTTAGCAATGTCCAAGGTCTTCTCATTTTACAGTCCTGGCTCTTCCTCTGTGAAATTGAGACTGGTGCCACATGACAGTTCCCATGAAGACAGATCACCCGCTGCACAAGGTCAGCCTTCCGTGAGCCTGTGAGTCTTGGCAGACACATCAGTCAAGAGAGACAGCCGACAATCACTTTTGGAGTCCCTCAGCTGCCTAGTTTGTCATGGCTTTTTTCTTCTTCTTCCAAGAGCAGCACATCACTCCCTTTTTCCCAGGATGTTTCTGCAACACTTGCATATGGCATTGGAATTGGCACGGCCTTGCATGTGGGATAATTATGGTTCTTCACACATTTTTGGCATGCCTTTTGGGGTGGGAGTGAACACCAGGAGACTTGCAGGCCTGCTGCTGAAAATGACAGGGCTCTGTTGTTTATCATTTCCCCTGTATAATGTCCAGTACAAATCAACTCCTGGTTTAATACTATAACAGTGTCTACACTGGCCAGAATACAGCGGCTTCCCGCTGGTGTATTTTGACCCCAGATCAGGCCCATTGCTCCCTGGTTACCTGCATGGAATGGGATGGATTCCAGATGGGCACACTCGCCCATCTCTGCAACTGCCTCCATTGCCATCCACGTCACACTCTCTGATGGCAGGCAGGAGGCCCACAGCACATGATCAAGGCCCCCTGTATGTGACCAGCTCTTGTCACATGCTGTGGACCTGCTTCCTGGCTTTGGAGAGCACAACGTGGATGGCAGCTGCAACAACGAGCTGACATGCTAGTAGGGGATCATGTGGTTATGCGGGGCCTGATCCTTTTTCCCCAGCTGAAGCAGTTTTCCATGCTTAACAATTTGTAAGCCACTCTGAGAGCATTTGGGGCTGAAAAGTGGGGTATAAATCCCTAAATAAATAACTAAAAATAATATAAGTTTAGAACTTTAAAGTGCAGAGTAAAACCGAGACATCTATATCTGCGGATATTGGGGACTGCAAAAAAGACAAATAAATGGGTCCCAGAGCAAATCAAATCTGAACTCTCCCTAGAAGCCAAGATGATTAAATTTAGGGTGTCATACTTTGGCCATATTATGAAAAGACATGACTCACTAGAAAAGGCAATAATGCTGGGTAAAGTGGAGGGCAGTCAGAAAAGAGGAAGACCACATTCCAGACTGAATCAGGGATGCTACAGCCCTGAATCTGCAAGACCTGAGCAGGGCTATTGAGGATAGAGTGACTTGGAGGTCTCTCATTCATGGGGTCACCGTAAGTTGAAGTCAACCTGAAGGCAGTGAACAACAACAACAACAAAACCCAGAGGAGATTCTGTGCCCCACTTCAGTGAAACTATTCTGCCATCACTGAACTTAGTTCTGTTTTCTCTGTTTTTGGCAATGAGAAAGAAGAATCATAAAATCATAGAGTTAGAAGAGACCACAAGGGCCATCTAGTCCAACCCCCTGCCTGGCAGGAATACACACAGCACTCCTGACAGATGGCCATCCAGCCTCTGTTTAAAAACTTCCAAAGAAGGAGACTCCACCACACTCCCAGGCAGCAGCGGATTCCACTTCCGAACAGCTCTTACTGTCAGTTAATTCTTCCTAATGTTTAGGTGGAATCTCTTTTCCTGTAGTTTGAACCCATTGCTCTGTGTCCTCGTCTCTGGAGCAGCAGAAAACAAGCTTGCTCCATCCTCAGTATGACATCCCTTCAAATATTTAAACATGGCTATCATGTCGCCTCTCAACCTTCTCTTCTCTAGGCTAAACATGCCCAGCTCCCTAAGCCACTCCTCATAGGACATGGCCTCCAGACCTTCCACCATCCTGGTCGCCCTCCTCTGGACATGTTACATTTTAAAAGTAACATGACCATGAAGAACAAAGTTACTTTATCAATGCAACAAGTACTGCAACGCTTTTTTACTTACTTTGGATGGGGACATTTTGACAGCAACATTTTGAGTTTTTTTCTGTACTCTTATAAAGCCTAAGCTATTTTGTTTAAAGTAATGAGACTGTAATAAGCAATGAAAATACTTAAGTCAATGAATTACAGCCCTAACCTCACCACAAATAACACCAACAAATTGCTTGTTAAAAGCACTGCAAAGTGTAATGGCAGTGAATTACAGGGATTTGAACCCTGCTCTCCCAGAGTCCTAGCCCAACACTCAGACCATGACACCGTGCTGGCTCTGCAGTCATTTTGGACATTATCAGACTAGCATCCCAAACTGCTGTACTTCCACGAATGAAGATAGTGGAAACGTCATGGTATTACAACACATTGTTGTAATCACATGAAAGAAATTCCACGGAATTATTGCACAACCACCACTAGCACTTTAGGGATGGGAGTTTACTTCTGCAATTTGGCATGGGTGAGATTTCAGTGGTTCTCACGAGAAGATGTGAGCATGCTTAAAACACCAAAAACCCTTTAATTAACAAAGTAATGAACACACAAGCACTGAAACAAACATAAAAACCTGCAAATTAAAGGGGATAGTTCATATAAAAAAGCATCCTGTGCTTCGCTTTTGCATTCTCACCTTGAAGTTTTCTCGCTGAGGATTGAGCACTCATGCTGTAATCTTGTGATTACAAAGGGATGCGTTTTTGCACACGGTCAATAGTGTGAAAAAAGTACTATTGATGATCCATTGATGTTTTCTCTTGTCAATTAGAACTGATGCCTTTTTTTGCAGCTGGAGCATGGAGTAATAACACAAAGGGGGTGGGTGGGCTAGGGTACTGGGACTATGGAGTTTTTATATTGTAAGCCGCCCCGATTGCGTTGCAGAGGGGCGGGATAGAAATAAAATTTTATTATTATTATTATTATTAAAGGCAATGACATCATGGGATAGCGGGGCCCATTCGTGCTAACCTGATGTCGTAATCCCATGATTTTTGCCACATATGATAATGTCCTTTGTCCCCCTCTCCAATAGCTACACCCCAATCAAAATCCAACATTTTAACTACTGTGCTGCACTCTCCTGAACTTACACTGGCTGTAGTTTGACATTTCCTGTTGGGCATACATGATGTATAGCTAGGAATCCATGTAATCTTGGTTTATACAGCTTGCGATCTACCAAGATGAACCCATCTGATTATCTGCATATGCTTTCCAAAATGAGAAAAGAATATGCCTGTGTGTATGTTTGTTTGTGCATAGAAATCCAATTCCCAGCGGCACAGTTGTCGGTAAATACATAAGTAAAAGGATTAAGTATTTAACATTTTAGTTTTATTGTGTGCCCTGACTGGGTTAGTTTCCTCCCAGTGTTTAGCAGAATGTAGTCTGATGATTCAATACACTTAATCATTTAATAGAACGTCTCAGTCTTTGAATGCTGAGGCTTGGAGAAAAGAACACTTGAAATGTGTAGATGTAATTAGTTGAGCCATTATAAGACAAATCCTTCATAATCCCAGGGCATGCAGTGAGTGAAGGATGGGTTTTGTTGGTCTACGTGCCTCCTGAAACAGAGCTAATTTGCATTGGTTACATTAATTGGACTTTTGCCATATAATGCAATCCAGTGACAGGAAAGTGGAGTTGACTTTTTAAAGTACTATGATTAAGTTTTAGTTAGAGCATAAGAAAATCCTGTCATATTCATGGGTTCTGCATAAATTGACAGGCAATGTGCAGAATAGTTTGGAATGAGAATCCATGTAGGGTCATGCCTAGAACACTGGGACTTGGGAGAGTTCTAGGCTGGGATCCTGTTGGTATCTTGCACACAGGTAAATCCCTCTAGAGAAATAGTTGGACATTTTGTCTTATGCAGAGCATCCACATTCAGTTCAAGGTCACACAAACAGGGTTGCACATGCAGTGTCATTGTGTATGCAGATAGGCATTGAACACATATAGTCATTGCGTATTACACATGGATTCACACGCATATTTCGATGCATGGACATTTGGTGACCTTGGTTCAGTTCTGCAATGTTGTCATTCAATTGTGCGTAGCACAGTTAGGCCTAAATCTGAATTGCATCTTAAGTCCTGACAGGGGAAGATGGGGTAAAGCCCGTTAAGTTGTTTTATTAAAACATCCAGGAAAACCTGCTTCATATGGGAAAACCAGGATCAGGCCCCGCAGAATTGCAGGAGTCCATACCTGCATGCCAGCCTGTATTTACAACCACCTCTGCCGCCACTGGTGCCTTTCTGAAGCCAGGAAGGAAGCCTTTGGTGTATTATCAAGCCCCCCTGCCTGCAACGACCCTTGCTGAGGACCTCCTTCCTGGCTTCAGAGAGACATAAGTGGTGACGGCTGCAGATACAGGTTGGCATACAGGTATGGACTCCATCACATTTCGTGTAGGTAACAGGGGATAGGGTGGGGATGCTCTGGGCAGTGGGAAGGCGGCATATCCTGGCAAGCCTAGATGAAGTCCTCAAGTACATTCCTTATGGGGAGAGACAGGTTTTCAGATAGTCTAAGCCTAAGCCATACAGATCATAAGTAGAACCTTGAATTGTCTCCAGAAACACATTGCACTAGCCCTGTCTTCTTTGACAACAATTGCTAAGGAAAAGAAAACACACTGCAGTAAACAAGAGGTTTATTGACCCCAGCAGCATTGCTAGCATTTCACAGGTCTGCTCTATTCACTTTGTGCTTTGTTGGATCACAAGGAGCTCAGGCCAAAATTAGCAGGTCCTATTTAGTGGCAGTAAAAGTTTCATTTTGCTCAGTAAATTAAAAAGGAAAGCAAATATATGTTGATCTCTTAAATACAACACCACCAACACCAGCACCTCTAAATGATGCTGGGGAATTGATATATAAGCTCTTCATTATTCTAAAGACACGGAAGTATGCCTTCATTTTATTTCATAGTGTTATTATTATTTGCTGGGAATTGTTTCATTGCATGTAATACATTATCCCAGCATTTGCATTGGTTTTTACAGCCGGCATAGGTCACTTCTGAAATACTGTGGTGTTGACAGGTTTATAATTCTGCTGACATGGGTTGGCAGATAGATGAGCTTCTCCCATAGCAAAGAGACATAAATTTCATTGCATAAATAGAACCAGGTCTGTTAGTGCAATTGTCAGAAGAGAAAAGCGAGCTGGAGAAAATAACTGGGGCGTTCCATCTTTTAAATTAAAACTCATTGAAAAAATAAATAAGCAGAATTCTTTAACCCTTGACATTGCTGCATCTGCAGCTGACATAGTCTCTTCAGATGCTGTTAGGAACAGACAGGGCTTGGGAAAGTTGCTTTGTAGGGGGATTATAACTCCCCAAATCCCCCAGGCTGCCTGGGGGTTTTGGTCACTATGGTCCAAAATGTCATTTTGCCAAGCTTTGGGACTAGGCATAGGCAGCAGTCTGGAATGAAGCAGGAACAAGAAACCAAGAACTGGGTGGTGGTGGTGGTGAGGCAGTCCTCAGAACTGAAGAGACAGTCAAAGCCAAAAGGCAAACCGGGACCCTTTCATAACATACAAATATAGTGTGGTGATTATGCTATGATACCAATACAAAGCTGTAAGAGTTGTTCACCAGTGGAATGAACTGCCTCAGAGGGTAGTGCACTGTCCATTTTTTGAGGTCTTTAAACTGAGGCTGGATGGACATCTTTCAGGAGTGATTTAGGTGTGTATTCCTGCATGGTAGGGAGTTGAGCTAAATGGCCCTTTTGGTCCCTTCCAGCTCTAAGAAGCTGTGATTCTATGGTTCCATGGCTCCATCCAGGGCCGGTTTAACCTGTCTGCCAAATCAGCATTGGCAAGGGGCCCCGAGGTCAAGAGGGGGCCCCAAGGTCAAGAGAGGGCCCCGTGTTGGCCTCCTTAATCTGACAAAGGAACAGCCAGGAGACAGCCGGGAGGAGCCCCCTCTTACCCTCCTCCTCCAAAAACCTCCTGCTGGCTTTTTTTAAAAAACAAACAAAACAGCCTCCCCAAAACTAAAGAGAAAGAGAAAGAGAAAGAAACAGCAGCCCTCCGTGGCAGAAGCTGGAGGGAGAGGCACATCAGAGAGGGTGAGTGTGTGTGTGAGAGAGAGAGACAGGGAATTTGAGGGTTGTCTCCCACAAAAAGGGCTTCTTTTCTTTCTTTCTTTCTTTCTTTCTTTCTTTCTTTCTTTCTTTCTTGCCTATGTACCTTCAAGTCATATGGGGGCCCCAAAGTAAAGCATTGCAGGGCCCCCCAAAATTCCTTAAACCGGCCCTGGCTCCATCCTATGGAATTCTCAGGTTTGTAGTTTGGTGAGGCACTCAACTACACCAGTGTGGTGTAATGGTTTGAGCATTGGATTACGAAGTTTATCAGACGAGTCCAAAAAGTACCAGAGCAGAACGCCAGGATGATGCTACTATCCTGCAAATGGGGAGATCCTGTCAATGAAAAGCGATGCCTTACTAACGGCTGCAGTACAGGAGCAGAACATGATTAGGATGACGTCATTTGAAACCAGGTCCCGTTCATGGGACAGTAACATCCTGGCATTCTGCTCTGGTACTTTTTGCTGTGTCTGATAATCTCTTACGACTCTGGAGACCAGGTTTCAAATCCCTGCTCAGCCATGGAAACCCGCTGAGTGACCTTGGGTGAGTCACACACACCCAGCCCCAGAAAACCCTGTGCTAGGTTCACCTTAGGCTCACCGTAAGTTGGAAATGACTTGAAGACACACAACAACAGCAGAGACATTGGAGCTCTTTGGCAGAGACTTCTAAATACCTCTCCCTAAACTGCAAGTCTTAGGAATTCGTAGGATGGCACCATGGCAATTAAAGTGGAATCATAGTGCTATGATTGTGTAGTGTGGAAGGGCCCCCAGTGGCAGGACTGATAAAGCAAACTAGACTGAACAATAACCAAAAACAGATGAACATTCTAGAGTTCAAGAACCCTTGTTGGTCAAACAAGACTCAGATAGAGGGGGGAAGTCCATTTATACCCCTTCTTCTTCTGTAGGAACCAATGGCCACCCTGTGTAGGTGGACTCAGGCCAGGGCCTGAAGACATTTCACTGAAAAGTTTCCACCTGCTTTGAAGAAGCCCATATTAATGGGCATGCAATATTGATTTTGGAGCTGAATAAGACACAGTTGGCCCTCTGTACCAAAAGGTTCTACATCCACAGATTCAACCAATCATAGCTCAAAAATATTCAGGGGGAAAAATTCATCAAAGCAAACCTTACTGTTCACCATTTTATATAAGGGATGCCATTTTACTCTCTCTGGCTTTTCTTCGCAAACGAAGATTCAGGAAGGACTCATCCGGTGCTTTCTGCAAGCGCACTGATGACTAAAAAGGCCAATCCAAGATAAACAAGTCCGGTTGCAGAAAGCACAGCAGAAGGTCTCCTTGGGTGATGTTTCCAGGTTGTGATTCTTTCTGCGTTGTCATTTCTCTTCAAGACTTGTTACTACACCATTGTATATAACAGGACCTGAGCATCCAGGGATTTTGGTATCCACATGAGGTCCTGGAACTAACCTCAGCGGACACCAAAGGTCCAGCATACATCAAAGTGTTCATTCTGCTCCATATATATAAGGAGATAAAATACAAGAGGAGAAGACAATAAAATATATGAAATAGAAATGCTGTTGACAGTTCTTTGTATTGAGTGTCCCTGCATAAATCTTGATGCATAGCCTTTTGGTATTGTTACAAAATTTTAAAAATAAAATTTGAAGTAAACCCACAGATTCCAGAAGCCCAGCCAGCTGTTGTGTTCCATGTGAACAGTTTTCTTGGGCTCATGTGCTTCCTTCCCCCATTTTTGCATGTGAGATTTTTTAATGTGAAACAGCACTTATGCCCATCAGTTCTAGGCAAGCAGCCCCTGCTCATTTGTAGCTGGCAGCTAGTGCCCTGTCTCCAAAATAGCATCAACTTCTTGGATACCACCATTAAAATTCAGTTAAACCCCAGAGTGGATTCAATATTGAATGACTCCTTTTTGTGAATGTCCAGGAGAATTAGCCCATTTCTCCCTAACTAACTAAATGCAGTGTAGATGTGTAAATGGCTATTGCTTAAAACAATTTGTAAGCCGCTCTGATAGCCTTGTGGCTGAAGAGAGGGGTATAAATAAACAAACAAACAAATAAATAAATAATAAGTCCCGGTGGGGTGGGTTGCTTACTCTTTTCCTGGGCATGTCTTTTAGGAATTTTAGCAGGCTACTTCCTCAGGTTTTCTAAGCAAACCTTGATTCCTTTTATTTGGGAGTCCCTGCCCTACTATCAAACCACATGGTGTGCCACTAATAAGCCAATATATGAAATTTAGCCAACTGATGAATTATTAAAAGAGTGGGGAGTGTCAGGGCAGGTAACAATGCCTAGCTAGTACGGTTAATGGATTCTGGGAATTGTAGTCCAAAATACACAGTAGTCAGTGCTGTATATGATGGTAACTAACTCTAAGCTGAAAAGTTCTCCATGGGGAAATTTCAGGTACAATTTCAAAGGCTTGGGGAGGTTAAAGAGAAATGAGCAGAAGCTCACTAGAAAATTTCCAAGGTGGGGAGTAAAATTTTAGGAAGGCAGAATTTATCACTACTACCTCCTGGGGGGTTGCTGTCCATCATTTTTCTTTAATTTCAGCTTGAAGAACCCCTGCTTTCTACAGAAAAAAACATAAATGCTAATGCTGAATAGGGAGTTGCATGTCTTTTCAAGAGTCCATTCTACAGCTGTGCCAAGCATCCTGGTTTTGAATTCTTTGCCTTTTCAAAACAAATATGGAGACACAGCATCTGTGCAATTTAAACCCAAATCCAATTTACCCAGAGGTCAAAGGTGACAGCAAGGTGATAACACAGGAGAGAAAAAAGATGAATCTATCACACCTCCTGGCTGGAAATCGTCATACCCTAGGTAAGCTCTAGGGGTAAACAAAAGGAAAGCTTTCTGAGAATAGCATAAGGCATCCACTGGTCTAGAGAATAATTCCATGTACTGCTAAGATGGCATGTGCTTCTGAATTTTTTATTTTCTTCTGAAGTTAATATAATTCATCCCCCTTTGTTTTCCGTTACAGTCTGGGCTGCTTCAAAGGTTTCCCAAACCATTCTCAAGCTTCTTTGACCCAGACCTAATCTGGGCACCAGTTTGTCAGCGTGCAATTGCAATTATACCTTCCAAAGCTTAGTCAGAAAGAAGACATTGAGGGCATGGAACAGATAATGGAAGTTGGGTGGGAGAACCTCTATTTGCACACCTGGCCACCCTTACTAATTTGTAAGACCCTGCTTTTAATTTCATGGGCTCAGGCGTAAGGATTTTCCGAAGCAGAAAATGCTCTAATCCAGAAAACACTTTCCTGCAGTTGCATAAATACATTTTATGCTCCATACATTCATACCCTCTGACATTTCAGAGATGAAAACCGGGACACATGTGGCCAAGCAACATTAGAGTGTGGTCAAGATGGCAAAACATGTTAATTAATCCTATTGGTGCACTCTGCCATTGCTATTTCCAGGCATGGCAAGAAAGGCAGGCAAAAGCCTGGATCCTATCCATTTGTTTCAACTGGAGCAGAGCAGTGGAATCAACTGTTGAATAGTGAGGATGCTGGTAAATCCCATTCAGTCAATGCAATCTCCAGGTGCATCTACACTGTAGAAATAATGCAGTTTGACACCACTTTAACTGCCATGGCTCCATCCTACAGAATCTTGGGATTTGTAGTTTGGTGAGGCAACAGCACTCTTTGGCAGAGAAGGCTAAAGACCTTGCAAAAGTACAAATCCTAGGATTCCATAGAAGGGAGCTACAGCACTTAAAGTGGTGTCAAACTGCATTATTTCTACAGTGTAGATGCACCTAGGGTTGACACACTAAAAACTGGAGAGGCGCCTCTCCCTTTTTATGGTTGTACAGTATAGATGAGGGATTTTCAGCAGGCGCTACTTGTCATGCAACCAGCAAACAAGTAACCCTTGTTGAAATCCCTCCTTCAAAACTATTAAAAGTACAGGATCCCTTTCCAGATTTCATTCTGGCAACCCTAGTTGGGACTGTTCTGTACTCGGCTTATGCCATATTTAACTATTTAACAGACAGTCAACTCACATCCAACCACTGAGGTCAACAAAAACTGAACTTTATTGAGTGGCAGGATGAGGTTAAAAAGATGCCCTTCAGACAGCAGAAAGCAGCTAAACCAGAGGAGAACAAAGCCTGCAGCAAAAGACCTGGGGCTGGTTTACACAGCAGGTTTTATTGCGTTAAGTTGCACTTTAGTGCTTTCCCGCATCAGTGGTGGGTAGTTTACACGGTATATGTTTACACAGCTATATTTTGTGGCTCTTTGATTTTTTTCCCGCTTTGAGGTTCACACATGCTGGGGGCATGGCCAAGCATTGGAGAGGGAAAGGAATGCCATAGGAATGTCTGCCTTGGCCCGAACTCCGTGCTTAACAGCTTTTAGAGGCAATCCCCCCCCACTCCCTTCCCACAAATCAAACAGAAGGTTTTCCTCCTTGCTTAAAACAACATTTTCTGCCAAATAGAGGAAAGCCAGAGAGAGAGAGAGAGAGAGAGAGAGAGAGAGAGAGAAAATAGCAGTTCAGCTTGCTACAGCCCTTCGTGAAATGGTTTCTTTCCCTCCCCCATGCACAGGATCACAGCTGACGAACTGAGCTTTTACATACTTTCAAAACAGCAGAGAGGATGAGAAGGAATGCTCCCTGAATGAAAATTGTTGGGAATCCTTTTTGTTTGCAAACTGGCTTGCAAAATAGCAGAGAGGATTTTTCAAAGTTTCCTCTAATCGCTATTGTCTTTCCCTCCCTCCCTGCCCCTCTTTTAAGCCCACCCCTGCATCATCAACCAATCACAATGCAACTCTGCTTTAACCCTTAGCGGAATGCTAGTTCACACTGCCAATAATGCACTACATTGCAAATATACCAGCAAAAGTAGCGACATCCCTTGGCATGCTTTATTTGGGTGTTTCACCTTCCCCCCTTCTGAATGAGGCAATGCTGTGCTGCGATCCGTGGGAACTATGAGCTATCTTAGCGGTATATTTAGAGGAGTATTTGCCCATGTAAACGACCCCCTGGAAGGGACAACCAATCAAACACAGATATAAGGAATCAGGACTGATAGCTGATAACAGCTCTATATAGAACAAACTTATAATTACATTTAGGGCAAGAGAACATAACATAAATGCCCTGTTGTGGAAGAACAGGGGTAACCAATAAATTCAAAATCTCTCTAGGATCCAGTCCATTTGCTCAGCACCTTACTCCCTTCATATCCATTTTTTTGTTGTGTGCCTTCAAGTCATTTCTGAATTATGGTGACCTTAGGATGAACCTATCAAGGGGTTTTCTTGGCAAGATTTGCTCAAAGTAGGTTTTGCCATTGTCTCCCTCTGAGGCTGAGAGAGTGTGACTTGCCCAAGGTCACCCATATCCATAGTGCCCGTGGCTTTCTCCCTCTCCTGACTCCACTGCCTATGCCAGCATAGTTACACCAATACAGTGCACCAGCAGGCCTTTGACTGCATCTCCCAGAAGCCCACAGCCAGTGTAGCTACTGGAGGGTTCTGGGAGTCATAGTCCAAACAGGAGCCTTATTGGGGCTCAATAAGGCTGCTTTTTAAACATCACTTCAGACTCGATTGGAGGGAGGGCTAGTTAGTCCATTGTAATAGTTGAGGCTTTCTCCCTCTGTGTGTGTGTGTGTGTGTAGGGGAGAACCACAATTCCCCTTTCCACCAACCCTCCATCCCTATTTTAAAAATTCTCCTTTTAAACAGCACATCCCCAGTTATTCTAAAATCCATTTATATGGCATTATTTATTACTGAGTAGCAAGCAGATGGAGCCATTTTTCCTTGCAGCAATTTGAAAGAGACACATTACTTTCCTACATACCGCTTTCTAGTCTGATTTATGGTCTCCACAGCAGGAGAAACATCCTGGTCCTGCCTCCTTTGTTCCATCCAATAAAAAAAGGTTTCAGGATAGTCTTACTTTTATGACACAACTTCCAAATTAACTCGTTACACAGTGAAATATCTTTGTGCCCAAATCATTAACATACACTAAAATGTAAATGCTCTGATATTTTTAGAGCCACTCCCCCCCACCGCCTTTTCCAGAGACGACAAATTTGAGCCTCCTTCACTGTATCTTTAAATGCTATCTCTCTTGAGGGGACGTGGGATAAGAGGTTAAGCATTCATTTCAACAGAGGCAATTTCCTAGTGACAATGGATCTTTTTTATTAACAAAAATTGCATTGGGTTGGATCCAGACATAGGTCTGAAACTTCTGGCAAGTCCCAAATGGAACAGATGAGTGGAATCAATAGAAGTCACATATGCGTGGATTTACCAAGCTACCATTGATTCAGGGGGTCTACTCTAGTTGGGCAGAGGCAGTGTGGTGTAGTGGTTTGACTGTTGGACTAGGGCTGCATCTGCACTGCAGAAATAAGGAGTGGCTTAGGGAGCTGGGTATGTTTAGCTTGGGGAAGAGAAGTCTAAGAGGTGACATGATAGCCATGTTTAAATATTTGAAGGGATGTCATACTGAAGAGGGAGCAAGCTTGTTTTCTGCTGCTCTGAAGATAAGGACATGGAGCAATGGACTCAAACTATAGGAAAAGGTATTCCACCTAAACATTAGGAAGAACTTCCTGACAGTAAGAGCTGTTCAGAAGTGAAATATACTGCCTGGGAGTGTGGTGGAGTCTCCTTCTTTGGAGGTTTTTAAACAGAGGCTGGATGGCCATCTCCATCTGTCAGGAGTGCTTTGTGTATTCCTGCCAGGCAGGGGGTTGGACTGGATGGCCCTCATGGACTATTTCAACATGAAATAATCCAGTTTGACACCACTTTAACTGCCATGGCTCAATGCTATGGGATTCTGTAGTATGTGGGGAAATAATCATTGTAATGTAAAAGCAATCTTGTGTACTTCATTCACATCCTAAGATAAGTCTAGGTTTTTCCCCTGCTGCTTCTGTTCTCCCAAATTCCCTTTCTCTTATTTCACTGGGCACTTCCAGCCAACTGGAGTGCTGGGACATTCAACACATGACCTAATTTAAATTTTATTGCTCTGTGTAAGTTCTCTTTTAAGTTATAGTCTCCATGAGGCTGTAGCCCTCTTAAGCCATATTGTCTTTGTTTAGCCATCTTTCCTGAAACCATGCCATGATGTTCACCATGCAGCCTCTTACCGCTATAGGCTGGGTGACTCTTTCTACCCTAAATCCTCTTAGTTAGTTAGGAACTCTTTTTAAAGTTTGTTTTAGTATGTAGATTGAGATTGATATACCTTCAGTAAACTTTTGATTTGCATTTTTAAACTGACTCCTTTGTTTTGTAACGAGTCTAATTTAACTGGGTGATCTCAGAGACCACAGACCTCTGAATACACTTTTAAATGTTAATTGAGCTTTGTCAGTCTGCATTCCTAAGTTGCACTCTGCATGAATTTGAAAGTAAATGAATTTTTAAACTCTTTTTAAAGAAGATAATTTTGTTGCTTTTTAAAAGGACTAGATCCTGGAATTTTTTAATACAATTTTATTTTTAGACTCATTACCTCCTACAGATTCTGGGATGTGTAGTTTTATGAGCTATTTAGCTTTCTCTATCAGAGAGCTCTGGTGCCACAACAAACTACGAATCCCAGGAGCCCATAGCATTGAGCCATGACAGCTAAAGTGGTGTCAAACTAGATTATTTCTGCAGTGCAGATGCAGCCTTAGATTCAAATTTCCACTCGGCCATAGAAACCCACCAGGTGACCATGATGAAGTTGCACTCTCTCAGCCTCAGAGGAAGGCAAAAGCAAACCCCCCCTCTGAACAAATCTTACCAAGAAAATCCTGTAATAGTTTTGCCTTAGGTTCGCCATAAGTCGGAAACGACTTGAAGGTATACAACAACAACTCTAGTTGGGACTAACATAGGATTTAGGCCTAACTTATACTTAAAGTACTGTCTATTCTTCTTTACGGGTCTGAAACATGGGTCACCTATCACCACCACTTACGACTCCTCGAACACTTTCATCAGCGCTGTCTACGCACAATCCTAAATATACAGTGGACTGACTATGTGACGAATGTTGCTGTCCTTGAGCAAGCAGGGATCACCAGCATTGAGGCCATGATACTGAGAACACAGCTGCGCTGGGCAGGGCACGTTTCTAGGATGGAGGACCATCACTTCTCCAAAATAGTACTCTACGGTGAACTCGCCACGGGTCAGCGTAAAAGGGGCGCTCCAAGAAAGCGATACAAGGACTCCCTGAAACAACATCTCAGGCTTGGCCAAATTGATCACCAACAATGGTCTGCCCTGGCCTCACATCGGGAGGCATGGAGATGCACTATCCACAATGCTGCAGCCTTATTTGAGAACTCATGCTGAACAAGTCTTGAAGAGAAACGACAACGCAGAAAGAATCACAACCCAGAAACATCACCCAAGGAGACCTTCTGCTGTGCTTTCTGCAACTGGACTTGTTTATCTCGGATTGGCCTTTTTAGTCATCAGCGCACTTGCAGAAAGCACAGGATGAGTCCTTCCTGAATCTTCGTTTGCAAAGAAAAGCCAAAGGAGAGGATACTTAAAGTAGACCCTTTGAAATCAACAGCAATTAAACTTATGTCTAATTTAAGCCACATTAATAAGAGTTGGTCTAATATAAGTATAATCAAATCTGGGTGACCAATATTGTTAATTGTATGGGGAGATAGATAGACTGACAGAAAGAAAGATTCAAAATATTTTCTTTAACGGTTATGTTATTGGTCCCTTTTCATTTGGGGTGACAAAATGTTTAAGCTGTTGCTTCAAAACTGATGAATCAATAATCCAACAATGAAGCATAAATGATATGCATCACTTGTTATAAGATGTTTACATTAGATTAGAATATGCAGAAATTCTTGACAAAACCTTGACATTGCTTTCTGGGCTACCTTGATGACTAAACATTATCCACAATAGCTCCAGGCAAATACAGTTGTTAATGAAAGCAATGGAGCTTGAGCTACCGGTAGTTATAGCTAACATGATTGCTATGGAGCTGATGAGCACAAGAAGATAAACATAGACTTTCCAGAGAGGTATGTCCCAAATGCTTATTTGTTATGTTTTCACTCTAGCATTTTGTGAGAGGAATGACACACATGTGTGAAAGAGCTATTACAGGTTAATGTTCTTGGTGTGGTGATGGAATAGGTGAGGGTAAAACTAGCCAAGCAAACTTCAGACACAGCCCAGACAATACAAGGGAACTCTTGGCTGGTGGTCCATCTGCTTGAGTGAATCATGTCCAACATATTTAAGCCTATTCATGCTCACATACAACAAGGATAGAGATGCTCCAGAGCCCAGAGGGTTGCACACTGGGATTTTTGGGTCTTCCAGAGATCTGCAGGCTGGCCACTGTGATCCATCACAGGTAACGTTTTGGCAGATTGAAAGTGACACTTCATCACTTCTGGCCCATCTTTTAAGCCAAAATTAAGGTTGTTTCAGGTTGCTAACATGAAACAGGTTGGGTAAACTTAATGTGATGCCAAGTGGTGGCAGTGGTGGGGAATTAGATAAAAAGCCCTCTGCTTAGGGGTTGAAATTTCTGTGGCATGTTCCAGGGGAGTCAGTGGCTTTTGGGACCCTTGCAAAAGGCTGCATGATTCCCACCCCACCTTACAAGAGTGGGGGATGTGCATTGATGCAGCATTGCCATTAGAGATTCTAGTGACTTGTGGCATGAAGTGGCTTTTGTCAGCTTTGGCTGATGCACTAGTTCTAACTTTATCCAGAGGAAGATACGTTGGCTGCGATTACTCACGCTTTTGTAACCATCTGTGTAGGCTATTGTAATGCATTGCAAGTGTGGCTACTTCAAAAATAGTACAGAAAATGCAGCTAGCACTTGCCCCTCTATGAAGTGAATCAAATGAGTGGAACTTAATTATGAGCAAAGGTTTGAGAATTTGTTAAACAGACTACAACACTCAAAATCCCCTGGTTATCATGGACTGGGAGCTGCAATCTAAAAAAGGTACCTTTTTCAAACTCCGAGCACAAGACTACAATCTCATTTTGTTGCCATAAAAGCAAACTGAAAGGTAGCTTTAGAAGAAGGTACAGTCACAGTGTAACAAGGGTAGGGAGAAGAGATGCCCCCCTCCAAGATGTGTCTTTTGTCTAGGCATTTGAAAGTGAAAGCACACCCTGTCCCAGAATGTCCCAGAACTTTGAGTATTTGAGCTCAGCCCATCCCATCATCTCTTGACAGTCAAATTTAATTTGCACTATGAGGGGCTAAGCGAAGGTGACAGCTGCATACAGAGTATTGGAGACAGAGCGACTTTATAGCACATCTTGTCAGGTTCCAAGGTGGTGCTGGCAAAAGTCCAGAGGTGTAAGATATAATGACGAGACAGGATCAGAAAGTGCACGTTTAATATAAAGTACAGTGAAGGAGATAGTTCCAGAACTGATTGTGTATTCAAAAAAGAGCCCCTTTCTTGCCAGTCACAAGTCAGATTTTGGCAAACCAAAACCCAAGGTGGGATGGCTTGCTCCCTGGAGACAAGATCTTTGCCTGGACTTAAATTGCCTCAAATTTCCCCCGGTGTTAGTTTGCTGGGTCAGATCTAGAGATGGAGAAATCTGTCAGTTTTACTTCTCTAATCTCCAGTTTAAAAAACAAAAATTAAGTTGTTCCAAATCCATTTATGAAGATGTTGGCTGGATCCTGATGCATAACTTAGGGTTACCTACATGTATGGTATCTTTGTATCCTATCTTTTCTCCAATGAACTTGAGGTCATGAGTGGTAAAGGCTTGTCTCCCCTTCCCAATTATCTTCACAACAACCTGGAAAAAAAAAGAATGAATTTCCCAAGGTCACTCAGTGAATTTCATGACCCAGTGGGGACTAGAACCTTGTTTTCCTGTCTCAGTCCAAGGACTTTATCACACGAGGGTGGCAAATTGTTGGAAGGAGTAATGAGTCTAAAAATAAAATTGCATTACAAAATTCCAGGATCTAGTCCTTTTAAAAACAACAAGAATTATTTCCTTTAAAAAGAGTAAAAAAAAATCATTCAGTCACTTTTGACTTCACGCTTTATGCAGAGTGCGGTTAAGAAGCAGACCTAAGCTCAATTATCATTTGAAAGTGTATTCAGAGATCTGGGATCCCTCAGTTAAATTAGACTCATTACAAAACAAAGGAGTCAGTTTAAAAATGCAAATCAAAAGCTTACTGAAGGTATATCAATCTCAATCTACATACTAAAACAAACTTAAGAAAAGGTCTTTAACTGAAGGTATTTAGGTAATAAAAACTCACTCAGCCTACAGCCATTGGCTGGGTCCGATCATCATAGCATGGTTACAGGAAAGCTTAAGATGGCAAAGATACCTCCATTCTCATGGAGAGTCAGATTCAGAAGAGAAGCTTACACAAAAGCAATAAAATTCAAATTAGGTCATGTGTAGAATGACCCAGCACTCCAGTTGGCTAGAAGTGCTCAGTGAAGTAAGAGAAGGGAATTTTGGGAGAACAAAATGCATGCAGGGAAAAACCCTAGACTTATCTAATATTGTGAATGAGGTACACAAGATTGCTTTTACATTACAATGATTATTTCCCCACATACAACACAAATCACTGCAGTCACATTATTTAAGCAACTGGAAACATTAACGGTATTGAAACTTTCATTTTTGCAGTGTCCCTAAAATAGGGCTATGGTGATGCAAGATTCTGCAGTCTTCTGCACCACCTCACTATTCTGTTTGCACCTACTGTGCAGTTGCGCACTTTCAGTGCTTCTCGTAAGACTGCCATAATATCAGAACTGCAGTAGAATGACCCATCGCACCACAGTGAGTACTAGAACAGCTGCAATATTAGTGGCCATTCACAGGTTCTGCCATCAGTGAAAAAATGTATGGTACTACACTGATGAGGTGAAGGCAAAGCATCAACAGAAGAACCATGATGTTGTTTGATAAGGATCAGCTAAAAACACTATTATACTGCTGTTATTGTGATTTGCCCCCCTTGCATGATGAAGTCACAACAGGGCTTCTCTTGTCCATTCAAGCTCTCTGCAGTATTTAGGAAGTGGCCATCCTTAGTTCCATAGCATGTAAAGTGATTTCTGCAGGAAGGCTGGAAAAAAATATTTTCTGGATTACAACTCCCAAATTCTCCTACCTAGCACGGCCCCTTTTTTCAAACTCTGTTACAACATATCACATGCCTATGCCTAAGAGATCAGGTGAAGTCTGAGTTGTTGCTTTTTTAATCTGGAGCCATTTCATGCTACACAGTTGTAGGACTTTTTCAGACACCCCTTACTGCGCAAGAAGCCTCTGTAACAGTAACAAAGCTGCTGCGCAGCAGGGGGTCCATTTTGGATGACGCTGTCCCTCTCTCGGCGTCGTCCGTGACTGTTCCGGGTAGGATTGAGGGTGGCCGCACCATTTTTTACTCACGGAAGTTGTCCGTGAATAAAAACTGGTGCGACCACCTTCAATCCTACCAGGAACAGTCACGGGTGATGCCAAGAGAGGCACGGCATCATCCGAAATGGACCCCCTGCCGCACAGCAGCTTCATTACTGTTACAGAGGCTTCTTGTGCAGTAAGGGGTGTCTGAAAAAGTCCGTAGTGTTATTACTCCACTTAAACTGTCATGGCAACATCCTATGGAATCCTGAGACTTACACTTTAGGGAAGGGCATTTGAACTTATCAGCCAGAGAACTCTAGTGCTTCTCCAAACTACAAACCCCAGGATTCCACAGAATGCAGCAATGGCAATTAAAGTGGAATCATATTGCTATCAGGCCTAAATACCTTAATGGTACCAGATCCTGCCTGATCTTGGAAGCTAAGCAGGTTCAGCCCTGGTTATTCTTGGATGGGAGGGTGGCAATTAATACCAGGTGCTGTAGGTTATATTTTAGAGGAAGGAACTGTCAAAACAACCTCTGAGTATTCCTTGCTTAAGAAATCCCCGTGAAATGAATGGGATCACCATAAATCAACAGGTGACTTGAAGGTGCATACACACACACACACACACACACACTGCTTTAGTGTAGAGTGAAAGGGTCCCTGGCAATTTCTAGTAGCAATTTCTTCAACTTGGTGTACCAAAAATATATTGGATAATTCCTATTGTTTTCAGAAAAGCTTTCTACCCCAGTTTTGCAAGAGTAGATTAGGGCAAAACAGCAGCCTTATGAAATGTAGCCCAAGATCATCACTATTCATAAGTTATTAATAATCAATCATTTAATGAGATTTCTGCTTGATGCACATTTGTATTCATTGGCTCCTTTATTTAAATTTCATAATTTCAAATAAAAAAGAAAAGAAAAGTATCTTTTTGGAATATTTCTAGTTAATTGGTTTTAGAACAGTTGCCATTTTTTGTGCCTTACCTCAAGGTGCATATTACCGGTATCCAAATAAACTTTTCTAGGCAAACTCAACATTTTGTGCAAAAAGATAAGAAGCCTAATTCAGCATCACTAATACAGAGATTCAAACCCTGATTTTAAGGTCTAAGCACTTAAAGTCCTCTGCCAGGATAGACACATTTCAACTACTCTCATGTTTGATTTTGTTGTTGTTGTTGCTTACCTCAAAATTTATTTGTCATGTTTCTTTTTAAAAAAGTGAATTTTAATGAACATATATCTTATATATATTAAAAAACAAAGGGCTTATCTACACTAGCCAGCATATGCCAGCTCCCCACCGGCATATCCTGGCTCTGAAGCTGGCCTGTTCTTCCCCATTACTTGGAGAAAATGGGCCAGAAGTCACACAGGAATGCTGGCCTGTGGCTGCCGCCACCGCCATTTCCCCTGCTGATGTGGAAGCCAGGAAGGGGCCATGCAACATGTGACTGCAGGCTCCCTGCATGTGACCAGCCTTGGACACATGCTGAGGGACCCCCGCCTGGCTTCTGGGAGAGCCAGGGAGCTGACGGTGACAGTGAGGGGTGGCGTGCCAGGATGGGTTCCCATGGACTTGTGGGGCACAATCCATTCCATCCCCGCCGAATTGGATTAAATTGGGCATTATCTTGGAACTGTTTATCAGGCCCTAATCTGGCTTGCCCCTGTTCAGCTCCGTATCTGCCCCTATGGTGGTGAGGACTACCTGGGGCAGATTGGGGCAAAAGCCCTGCATCATATGGACTGCAGGGCAATGAAATGTTTTTATTTTATTTATTTATTTATTTATTTATTTATTTATACCCCGCTCTTCAGCCAGAAGGCTATCAGAGCGGCTTACAAATTATTTCAAGCAACAGCAATTTACACATGTACACTGTATTAAGCAGTTTCCAATGTGTGTTTGCTAATTGCCCCCACAAGCTGGGTACTCATTTTACCGACCTACGAAAGGATGGAAGGCTGAGTGAACCTTGGAGCCCGCTGGAATTGAACTTGTGACGTGGTGACTTGCAGTACTGGCATTTAACCACAAGCTGAAGTATTTAGCCCATGTAGATAAGCCCAGAATTGCAAATGAAGTCTTAATGTTCCTTCTCCTCCTTGTTTGTTTTTATCCCATCTTTCCCCAAGACTAGGGAGATTTTCACACGGGGAAATTATTCCCCTGGGAGATCGGGACAGAATTGTTTCTGTCCCAGAAGCAGTGCCGCGTTTTGCACGCCCACTTCCCTTTCCCGACCTTCCGTTGTTCTGACGCTGTGCTTGTTCTATTTCCTTTTATTAACAACAAACTCTCGTTAATAAAATATCGCAGAAGGTACCGGCAGGGAAATAGAACAAGCACAGCATCAGGACGATGGGAGATTGGGAGAGGGAAGTGGGCGTGCGAAACGCATCACTGCTTCCGGGACAGAAACAATTCTGTCCCGATCTCCCCAGGGAATAATTTCCCCATCTGAAAATCTCCTAGGACTCAAGGTGGATTACAATTAAAAACATACAAAAAGTCAATATTAAAACCAAATTAAACCACTAGCCATATTAAAAAGATACACTCTAAAAATATATTATAAGTTAAAGACTATCATTTAAAACAATACGGATTGAACAATGTAGATGAAGTGAATTAAGGAACAAGTGTGTACAGCCAGAGCTAGGAAAAATTACTTGTTTGGACTACAGTTCTCATAATCTTTCCTCTAGCTATGCTGGTGGTGAGGTCCACAAAAGTAATGTTTCCAAGCCCTGTGTTTATCTCTATCAAGCTGCTTTCCCTGCTTCCTTTTCTCCAGGGAACAGAAATTTTATTTTCTAAAAGGTTCTCCTCATGAATAACTCCTAAATAACAACAATAAGCCAAGTCGGAAACAAACTACCTCTATCTGAAGGGTGTCATGGGCAGTCAAGATAAAGAACCAGGAGTTCTTGGAGGGAGCCGGGGTGTGACAAAACCTGTCCCAATGAATGCTGACATCCTAAATAAAATCACTACATGACTCCACGTAGGTCAAGAAACTACATTGTTTCTCTGAGCTGCATTGACAGCTGGGTGGCAGAGATTAATAGCTTTGTATTGACTGAGTAACTTCCAGTTCCTTATCTTTGTCAAGTCAAGGCTGTGTCCAGGAGCTGAAAGTGTTATTAGTCTTATAATTGTGGAGACATTTAAAGGGTTTCCCCTTAAGGGACCATGAAATCCAATAAACCTTTCATAAAACCTCAAGCATTCATGTGAAAAAAAGAAACAACAATAACAACCACACACACACACACACACACTCCCAATTCCCACCCCCATTTCTGAGACTGGCACGGTTGGATGAGGAAAACCTTGGAGCCTTGTACATTGAATCATGTTTGATTTATGAAGGCAGTTTTGAATTCCTATCAGTTGTTTTATTAAAAATATATGAAAGAATGTTTTAAATATGAGTGAGCTGTGTTCACTTTTGTCTTGATCAAGATCTCCCCTCATAGGTGGGCACTCACTTTAGCTTGTCACTTAGATTCATGATGGTTGTAGTTAGACCAAATTTGTATTGCTAATACAGGAGTGTAATTTAATTTCAGTGAGACTGACCCGGCTCACTTCTACCCTGAAGTTTTAAATAAAGTTTATTCCTTTCAGTTTCTCCCCTTAAGGATCAAGTTGTGTGATATTTGTCCTCTCTCCCACGCAACTGCACTTATCTGGTATCATTTGATTTGTAAAAAAAAATCATCACACACAACAATTTTATTTTTCCTTGCTCTTGTTTCTCTGTGTCATTTCATGAATGGATATAAGTGGAAGGTTTGAAGACCCAATGAGTTTTATATATAGACTGACAGCCTACTTAGGCTTATGATACAAAGCATGCTGGACTCTACCTAAAGATACAAAGAATACCTTCCTGATTTATTTGTCAGTTGGGTGGATTTATTTCTTATTCACCAAAGCAAGGTGTCACTTTTCTCAGTCTAGCAAAACCTACAGAACATAATGGGCAAATATCCTGTTGGTATATTCGAAATTCAGAAGTACAGTTGCACACAAGATACCATTGTGCATGCCAATCAACATTTGATACCACTTTAATACCACTTTAACTCTATGGCTCCATCTTATGGAATCCTTGGATTTACAGTTTAGGGAGGAGTATTTAGAATTCTCTACCAGAGAGTTCAAGTGCCTCACCAAACTACCGATCCCAGAATTCCACAGGATGCAGCCATGATAGTTAAAGTGGAATTAAAGTGCTATAAATGTGTAGTGTGGAAGGACCCTCAGTTACATATTCAGTTGTGCATTTGATTGTACATTCAGTTGCACGATGTTACTATTCAACACGAAGGTTGTGTAGCACAATCAATGTGCAACATCATCTGCTGCGATTTATGCTACTCAACTCCAATGACAAATCTCAGCCAAAGCTTAGACAATTATGACCCAAAAATTCTTAGGGCTGGTCTAGACGAGGGAATAAAATGTGAATTGGTTTGCAGAAATGCCAATTTGCAGCAGCTGTCATCTGTCTCAATGAATTTTTTTGCACGATCGCTGGTGTGCAAAACTCTCTGTGTTTCCTGTTCACATGGAGGCATGCCAGAGAATCAAGATGGCAGCAGTGAATGAATTTCTCATAGTTTTATACTCCCCAATTTGCCCACATCACACAAAACCCCTTAAACCCAAGGTGTGGAAAAGTGATCTTCTGCTTAAATAATGAAAAAAGAAGGAAAGAAAGCCTGTTTTATCACCTCAGTGCACAATTGCTACGGTGACAATCCAACATGGCGGATCTATGATCTGCTGACTTAGGAAGCTCCGTCCCCTGCACACATCCAACCAATCAGCTATCCTGTTCAGCAATGTGCTGTGCTGTGATTTGGTTGTCCTAACATGCGGGAGTGCGCATTTCTTCTGCAGTTGTCAAAAAACTTGGGAAAGTCCCGGAGGCTTTTGCATCAGAGATCTCTGGTGCCACAACAACGTACACATCCTGGGATTCCATAGGATGGAGCCATCATAGTTAAAGCGGTGTCAGACTGGATTATTTCTGCAGTCAAAGGAACCACTCTTTCAGATGACTGGATTTTCTTGGGTATGAGTGTTAGTTTTGCTTAGAGGTCTCAGATACCTAATCATGCTATAATTAGTGCTGGAGAAGAGTTCTATGGATGCTGTGGACTGCTAAAAAGACAAATAAATGGGTCCTAGAGCAAATCAGGCCCAAACTTTCCCTAGAAGCCAAAATGACTAAACTGAGACAGTCGTATCATACTGATTACAAAAGCCAATAATGCTTGGTAAAGTAGAAGGCAGTAAAAAAAGAGGAAGACCTCATTCCAGATGGATAGACTCAATCAAGGAAGCCCTATCCCAAAGTCTGCAAGACCTGAGCAGGACTGTTGAGGATAGGGTGACTTGGAGGTCTCTCATTTATGGGGTTGCCATAAGTTGAAGTTGACTTGAAGGCAGTTAATAACAACAGCAGCAGCAGCAGCAACAAGAAATGCATAAGAAAAGATGTATTCAGTGAAATCAAAGGCCTGTCTAGTCCAGCATTCTGATTCCATCCCAGAAGCTGGTCAGATCATAGAATCATAGAATCATAGAATTGCAGAGTTGGAAGAGACCACGAGGGCCATCCAGTCCAACCCCCTGCCATGCAGGAAATCACGATCAAAGCATCCCCGACAGATGGCCATCCAGCCTCTGTATAAAGACCTCCAAGGAAGGAGACCCCACCACACTCCGAGGGAGTGCGTTCCACTGCCGAACAGCATTTACTGTCAAAAAGTTCCTCCTAATGTTGAGGTGGAATCTCTGTTTCTGGAGCTTGCACCCATTGCTCCGTGTTCCAGTCTCTGGAGCAGCAGAAAACAAGCCTGCTCCATCCTCAGTGTGACATCCCTTCAAATACTTAAACAGGGCTATCATATCGCCTCTTAACCGTCTTTTTTCCAGGTTAAACATACCCAGCTCCCTAAGTCTCTCCTCATAAGGCATCATTTCCAGACCTTTCACCATTTTAGTTGCCCTTCTCTGGACACGCTCCAATTTGTCAATATCCTTTTTTAATTGTGGTGCCCAGAACTGAACACAGTATTCTAAGTGAGGTCTGACCAAGGCAGAATAGAGTGGCACTATTACTTCCCTTGATCTAGACACTATACTTCTATTGATACAGCCTAAAATCACATTGGCCTTTTTAGCTGCCACATCGCACTGTTGGCTCATGTTCAACTTATGGTCTACTAGGACTCCTAGATCCCTTTCGCACGTAGTCTCATTCAGCTTTTGAATAGCACTGGGCCCAGGACAGAACCCTGTGGCACCCCACTGGTCACATCTTTCCAAGATGAAGAGGAGCCACTGCTGAGCACCCTTTGGGTTTGGCCGGTCAACCCTATGGGAAGGCCCCAAGCCAAACATGTGCACAAAATAATAACTTTCCACTTGTATTCCTTAGCCACCGGCACTGAGAGGTATCGTGCTTCTAATACTGGAGGGAATATGCAGACATCACCACTAGGCATGACTAAGCCATTGATACATCACTTGGAAGTAAGTCCTGTGGCTTTCAGTGGAACTTTGCATGCCTTTGTGGCTGCAGCCAAGGTCAGGTAGGGAGTCCTCAAGGCTTCTACTGAAAGACTGCAGATTGTAAAGTAGCTGAATTGTTCATTTGCTTTTTTAGCCTCATTGCTCGGCAACGGGCCAACTCAACTTTGCATCCATTTAAATAAATTAACACAGGTGAAGGAGCATTTTCCCCTTCTCGTTCTGTGAGCAACAGCAATCCCAAGTGTTGACAAATGGAGGTTATGGGTGCTGTATTATTTTTCCTCCCTAAAAATGAATCTCCGCTGGTAACTTCATTCTCTTCATCTGACAGAGCCAGCCCTGTCCTTGGCTTTCTTTGAAGGCCACTGGAGTTCTTGTACAAGGACGGTTTTCTCTAGCCCTTCCCAGCACAGTCTAGGATGGAGTGTGGTCCTGCTGCTTTTGGATTTCACTGGTGATTTATCCAATGTTTATCCTGAAACAGCTTTCAGCAAAGTTGCTGAGTACAAAGGAGGACTGCAGACTCATCTCATTTTCACTCCTTGCTCTCCTGAGGGAACAACAAAACTATTTTACCCAATACATAACACTATTAATATAACCATATATCTAAAGGAGACTCAGAAATGAAGTGAGGTTTGGGATGCATTTGCAGAAGTGGGTGGGAGGGGGAGAAAGAAAACATTTCTGCAAAATCCTCCTCCCCCGAGGAGACACCAAAATAAAGCGGGGTTTGGGATGCATTTACAGAGGGGGGGGGAAAGAAAAAATTTCTGCAAAATCCTCCTCTCTCAAGGAAAATGTTTAAGGTCCTAGGACCAGTCCAAGTCACTGGGCCTCTGAGGTTGAGAGTAAAGTGGCATCCTCTCTCATTCAGTAAATTGGCACCTGAATCTTTCTTCCATATTGGGGATGGGACAGTAGCAGGCTAGCTTGGGTTGTTCAGATGTCCTTCACTGTAGCAGGCTTGCTTGAACTGTGCATGGCACATGGTTTTCCCCTCCAACATCTTGCTGCCACCTCTCCATATCTGCCACCTTTCCATATGTGCTTGAGGAAACTGCCTCACACTGTCTAAAGGTAGGGCTAGGTCTTAGTATAGCCCATTATGCCCAAACTCTATTCCTCTATCCCAATACTTCCTACTTTCTTCGATAGCCTTGGGTGAGTGCTTGATGCCTGGGTGTTGGTGTGAATGCTTCTGAGATTATTTTTCAAGAAAAAACATTTTTGTTTTATTTCCTTGCTGTGAGTCGCATCAGTTAGTACCAGTATACACATGTCAAAAGATCCCATTGTTACCCAGCCCTTCACTGCCATATTGAGCTAATTAAAATTCCCCGTATTAATATCTGGACACACGTGGGGTTCCCACAACCCCCCTGTAATTTGGGTAACAAGTTCCCCTCCTTCTGAACTCAGCCAGCAAGCACAGCCCTTTCCTTAGGGTTTCCCCACCCACTGATCCAAACCAATAACTCATAGGAGCTATGTTTCCCCTTGCATTCCATTTTCTTGTGAGTCACCTTGACTCTCAGCTTTGGAGGGAAAGGGAGGGTTAGAAATAAAGTAATCCTATATGGTCCTATCATGAGCCAGTTACTCTCTAATTCAAGGTGAGGGATTACTTGCCCATCCAGGTGTTGTTGGTCTGCAGCTCCCAGTATTCCTCCCCACTGGCCATGCTGGTTAGGGCTTCTGGGAGGTACAGTCTAACAACATCTGAAGGGCCACATTATCCCCCTCTGTGGTCTAACCTACATCACAAGGCTGTGGCAGGGATGAAATGGATAGCCTTTGGGATGCTAGGCAAAGATGTATGGAAGAAGCCGGGTAGGACATATGTATGTGATGGATCGGTGGTGGATGTCAGAGTGGGGAGGAACAACCTTCTCATCCTTTTCCTTCTGCTTCCCCTCTTACCTGATGAAGCTCAAGCTGTTTCTGGCTTCTTTTCAAGATAAGTAGGGAAATCAATGGAGGGTTGGTGATGTGCTTCCTACACTTGATTGCCAATAAAGGATATTACTTTCCCTTGGTCTGTAATCATGGCAACAAAGTGCCTGAAAACTCAGAGCTAAGTTTCTCTCTTTGTTCTCAGGGCTTTGTCAATGCAAATAGACTGTGGACACCATTGCAATATATCAGCATTGAGGTCACTGTTGCAGGTCCATCTCTTCATAGGTCTTCATGGAGGTCAGATGTGAATCCCAGAAGCTTTTGACAAAACAATTCACAAATGCACGCATGCACACACACATACACAGAGTAGCCTAAGTTGGGCTGGTGCTTCATGTGGAATCTATCCTGAGGGGTGATGAGGCCAACAAGGGCTCAGCAAGTCTGAAAGAACCTCATTCAACTGAGGCTAAGCTTTCATACACGTTTTTCTAGCTTTATGGCCATAGCTACTCCCTAGAAATGTGACCTCTTGGGGTGTGTGTGTCTTCTGAGTGTTGTTGTTCTCTGAGACCTGGGAGGGGGCTGCATCCCATATGCTGCACCTCCCTCCTTGAAAAAAAGTTCTTTGCCCTCCAAGGCCTCCAAACACCTTCTCCATAGGGTGGTGACCATTTTGCAATTTTTTTTTTTTTTTGCTTCCCTTGGGCCATTTTAGGCCCAGGACATACTTAAGTAGGGTTGCCAGGTTTTTGAAAAAGCAATAAGGGACAGCTGAAATTGGGCAGGACATGAGGGAAAAACCTACAGAAGTCTGGCCTCAAATCATGCAAGAAGAGGGCCTCTCACAAGATGTCTAGGTGCCTGTGTGTCTCAAATCCAGTTGGATTCCCCAAGACCTCTAGAAATGTCCTGAAGAGAGGAGGAGGCAGAATCTTGTCCTTCCCAGTAGGCTCCAGCAAAACCAAACTGCTGCAACCTCTCCTACCTTGTGTGTTCTTAATCAATAACTTTTGCCATCTTAACCACACTCTGACGTTGAAAACACATGTCCTGTTTTTCCTCTGTGAAAAGTTGGAGGGTATAGGATCATTGTGCGTCTAAAGTAGCAAAAAGGAGAAGCCCTGTGGTCACCTTGAACTCATTGGAACATAGGCAGGATACAAAAGTAATCAACTAATAATAATAAATAGTTGAAGAGAGTTTGTTTCTTTTTACTGATGTGTCTTCATGTTTTAAACCTTTTATGTTTCAATCATATTTGTTTTAATTTTCATTTTACTCTTGCTAGCTGCCTTGTTTACATTTTGGGTGGGCAGAAAAGTATGGTATACAATTAAACCCTTAGGTTGGCTCATGAAAATGACAATTATGACAGCAGCACAATGTTCTTCATGCCATATTGTCCTTGATCTGCCAAGGCCACATTTAATGCTTGGCTTGAAAAACAACAGAGGTAAACCTAGATGATGCCATTTTCTTTTACCCCACCATCCGAGTTCTTTGTACGAAAGACAAATGTCAAGGTTTTGAACTTGCAATATCAAGCAAGTCTCCTTGGAAGTCATTGAAAAATGAATATAGTTATTTCTTGACCAATTGTTGATATATTTTTGCTTCTTTGATGTCTTCTGTTTCATGTTACTCTTTTTGTAAGCTAATCCTTTGGAACACAGGAAAAAGGTTTGCAACATATCAGAGAAGTCACAGAGACTTGATAATCCTGGTCACTATTTGAAATCAGGTTCCTGTGAAGACCAAAAAGATTGGCAGAAGCTATAACTCATTATTCTGTCAAGGCATTGACACGGAGATCTATGGGAAGTGATCTGTGATTACTTGGTATTGATTAGAACTCTGCTGGTAGGGAATGACATGCTGATACATTGATGCAATCCCTCCCCAAGTGAGTTGTGTCCTGTCTTCAAGATGGCTTATAATATTGTTGTGTTCTACAGTGCTATTAGTGAAGTTGTGCAATGTTCTACATTGGAACCAGAACTTGGAAACATTATGGGCTTGTCTAAATGGTGAGAATATGTCTCATAGAATTTGAGGAGAATTCGTTTTGTCTAAATGGGATCACACATCAATCCACCGTATTCGGAAGTAGGGTGTCAAAACACTCCAAATACGTATTTTAAAAAAAACCAACAACTCCAAAGGAAATGCACATCCCTGCTCACTGGGATGACTGATTCACTTTGCTGTGTATTCCCAATAATAGTGGAAGTGGAAAGCTGATTAGTCAGACATGAGCAGGGGGGTAGGGCTTGCACCCGGAACTGCCATGTTGGATTTTCACCATAGTGATTATGTGCTGAGGTGATGAAATAGCCCTTTTTTCTCTGTTTATTTAAGTGGAAGATTGCATTTCTGCACCTTGGATTTACTTTTTTTTTTTTTAAAGCATACTGCTTGGCGGTGGCAACTGGTGACAATAAAAATGCAAGGAATTCACTCACTCATTTCCCACCCCAAAAAAGCAAACCTTGATTTTCTCATTTTATATAAGGGACACCATTTTACTAAGCCATTGTATATAATGGGCCTTGAGCATCTACAGATTTAGGTATCCACGGGGGGTCCTGCAACCAAATCCAAGTGGGTATCAATGGCCCACTGTACAATCTAAAGTCAAGGTAGGATGAGTCTGAACTAGTTTAGAAAATATTTAAATCCATAATTTTCTACTTTTATGGAGCAGCCTTTAGACTGGTGCCTCTCATCTCAGTGGGGTGGTGAATCCATTCCTGGTTTTAGTCTGAACTTTAAAGGAGGACCCCATGTTGCTGGCTCTGTTTTGAGGATGGGGGTCAGTATTTTGGACAACTCCTTTAATCTTTGGGTTAAACTACACAGTAGATTCACTGTCCCCAGTGACATGGATGCCACCAGTTCCTACTGTTAGTCACAGGCAATGAAACCATTCAAGGACTTTTCAGTTTGATGTGGAGAAGAATGTGTTTTTTTCGATTAAAAAGAAGAAGAAAGGAAAGCTGTATATTTTCCATGTATCCCTGCAGCCATATGGGGACAATAACTCCCATCACAGCATAGAGGTTGATATTGCACAAACTCTCTTGATACGTACAAAATTAACACAGGTCACACCTCACTCCATATGGTGCCTTATTGTGCCAAGACAACTCAAGGTGCTTTCTAATAGGTGGAAAGTTGCTAATAAATATCTCTCCATCCCTACCTCCCTCATTTTTCTTTCCTGTTGTGCATAAGAGATTTGACAGCGGAGTTTTCTTCTGCCAAGTTACTTCAGTAGTTTTCCACTTTTGTTGCAGTGGTTCTTGTTGTTATGGATGTCTGTGACATTCGTTTAAGTTGACCTAGAAAGAAATTAGCAATGGACAACACTAGGCAGAGAAGATGAATCATGAGTTTTGTGTCCTTATATGCCCATCTGAAATTTCTTAAGATGAGAAGCTAGCATTAAGCCAACAATCACTTAACAGAAGTCACTAAAACAGCCAAGCTACATGGGATTAGATACGTTGGCCAAATTCTCCCAGGGCAAACACAGAAATGAACTTCAAGAGTTATTAAAACATACTCCCTGTGAGCAGCAAGTTTTATTGCCTCCTCCAAGTTCTTCTCTGGCTTCGATTTTGATCCAAGACTGAGAAGAATTCCTGGGTCTGCTCCCCCACCAGTGGCAACTGGTGGGGTTATAAATCAATGAATCTGCTTCAGGTTTGGGTCTGAACTTCGAAGGACTAACCAAGGGGCTCTAAATTATCCCCCAAAAGAAGATCCTTTAAAGTTCAGAATAAAACCCAGAAATGATTCACCAGCATGCTGACATGGGAGCCAGCAGCTACAACTGTCCTCCCCCAGTCTTTGCTGCCTTTCCCCATTTCCACCCCAACCATGACACCTGCATACCCATTCTTCTTAAGTCCCCTTTACATATTTGAACTCCATCCCAAGTCTCAAACTCCAATAGTTATGGGGATGTTTATGATCTGGGAAGTGGGGAATACAGTCAAAGAGCCTGAAAAGCTGATTGCAGCCCAGGGACTTTACATTTGGGCTATTTTTGCAATCCGAATTCCTATCAAAATTCCTCCTTTTCTCCCCTTTGGGTGAGAGAGCCATTAATTAATCCCTTTTTTCCAGCACTGCTGCTGTGGTTAACTTCACAGCCTTACTCTGATGCATTTGGTTTGAAAACAGAAGGAGACTGGATAACAACACTGGACTACACTGCAGGGAACCAGTGTCTGACCCACAGGACCAATTATTCTCCAGAGATTGCTCTGAAAACCAGAAGGCCGTTTTTCTGCACAATGGAACAGAACACCTTTTTGCAGAGTTGGGGAATACTTTTTTAGTCAAAGCACCACATTCAGTTTCAGAGGAATTCTCAAGGGCTACATTCCAACAATGTATGGGGCCAGAGTCAAAAGGGAGGCACCAAAAATACCATCATATTTTAAGTGAAAGCTCTTATTAACAGAACTTAACCAGCATGTGTCCTAGGCTTAGAAGGAGCAAACTGCCAGAGGAGGTAAGACTCCGGCAGGGCTGACCACTCACAAGAGAATCATGGCAGTACATGCAAAAGGCATTTAGGAGTCTTAGTGGACCATAAGCTGAACATGAGTCAGCAGTGTGATGCAGCAGCTAAAAAAGCCAATGTGATTCTAGGCTGCATTAATATGAGTATAGTGTCTCTCTCTGGCTTTTCTTCACAAATGAAGATTCATGAAGGACTCATCCCGCGCTTTCTGCAAGCGCGCTGATGACTAAAAAGGCCAATCCAAGATAAACAAGTCCGGTTGCAGAAAGCACAGCAGAAGGTCTCCTTGGGTGATGTTTCCAGGATGTGATCCTTTCTGTGTTGTCGTTTCTCTTCGAGACTTGTTCGGTGTGAGTTCTCAAATAAGGCTGCAGCATTGTGGATAGTACGTCTCCATGCCTCCCGATGGGAGGCCAGGGCGGACCACTGTTGGTGATTAATTTGGCTGAGCCTGAGATGTTGTTTCAGGGAGTCTTTGTATCGCTTTTTTGGAGCGCCCCTCTTACGCTGACCCGTGGCGAGTTCACCGTAGAGTAGTATTTTTGGGAGGCGATGGTCCTCCATCCTAGAAATGTGCCCTGCCCAGCGCAGCTGTGTTCTCAATATCATGGCCTCAATGCTGGTGATCCCTGCTTGCTCAAGGACAGCAACATTTGTCACATAGTCAGTCCAGTGTATATTTAGGATTGTGCATAGACAGCGCTGATGAAAGCGCTCGAGGAGTCGTAGGTGGTGGTGATAGGTGACCCATGTTTCAGATCCATAAAGGAGGATAGACAGTACAATGGCTCTATACACACTGATTTTTGTGCTTTGCCTCAGATGTTTATTGCTCCAGACTCTTTTGTGAAGTCTTCCAAATGCACTATATGCCTTTGCTAATCTGTGATCAATCTCTTTGTCAATCTTGGCATCTGAGGAGATGATGCTTCCCAGGTAGGTGAACTGCTGAACGGACTTGAGCACAGATTTGCCGACGGCAATGTGGGGATGGTGGTGTTCGTCCTGTGGTGCAGGCTGGTAAAGAACTTCCATTTTCTTCAGGTTGACTTCCAGCCTAAATAGCTCTGCAGCTGTTGCGAAGCAGGATGTTAGGCGCTGCAGAGCTGCTTCTGTGTGGGCAACAAGGGCAGCATCATCAGTGAAGAGCAGCTCATGGACTAGATAGTTTAGAGTCTTAGTGTGAGCCCTCAGACGGCTTAAGTTAAACAAGCTACCATCAGTACGGTAACGTATATAGATGCCATCGTCTTCTTCAAGCTCTGCCATAGCCCTTTGGAGCATCATGCTAAAGAAGATTGTAAATAAAGTTGGTGGAAGAACACAACCTTGCTTCACTCCATTAGTTATTAGAAAGGGCTCTGAAAGAGCATCGCCATATCTGACTTGACCACGCTGGCCCTCGTGTAGCAAGATAATCATTTTAAGGAATTTGGGGGGACATCCTAGTCTTTCCAGGATCTGCCACAGACCTTTTCTACTTACAGTGTTGAAGGCTTTGGTGAGGTCAACAAATGTTACATAGAGACCCTTGTTCTGCTCCCTACATTTTTCTTGCAGTTGTCTAAAGGCAAATACCATGTCTGTAGTACTCCTATTGGCTCTGAAGCCACATTGGCTTTCAGGGAGAAGTTCTTCTGCAATAGCAGGAACTAATCTGTTCAGGAGTATCCTTGCAAGGATTTTTCCAGCAATAGAGAGCAGTGTTATGCTTCGATAGTTTGAGCAATCGGATTTTGCTCCTTTTTTCTTGTATAGGGTGATGATGACTGCATCTCGGAGGTCTGATGGCAGTTCCCCTTTTTCCCAGCAATTCACAAGGAATTCATGGAATTTTTCATGGAGTGCATGACCTCCGTGTTGCCAAACTTCAGGTGGGATTCCATCAATCCCAGCTGCCTTGCCGTTTTTCATCTGCTGTATGGCCTTAAGGGTCTCTTCCAAAGTGGGAGCTATGTCCAATTCATTTTTCATCGAATGTTGGATAGCTGAGCCTTGGACTACTCGGTTGGCGCTAAAGAGACTTTGAAAGATTCAGGATGGAGGCTTTATCAGTAATTAATGTTTGACCATCTGTACTGTATAAGGAGCTTTGGACATGATAAGTAGGTCCAAACACTGCTTTAAGAGCTTCATAAAATCCTCTATGATCACCCAGATCTGCACAGTGTTGTCTCTTTTCTGCTATATTGATCCACCACTTGTTCTGCATGTCTCAGAGTTTTTGTTGTAGTTTACTACATGTGAGGCAGAAAGCTGCTTTTCTTACATGGCAGGTTGGGTGGGCGAGGTATGCCTGGTGAGCAGTTCTCTTCTTTGCCAACAGCTCCTGGATCTCTTGGTTGTTTTCATCAAACCAGTCTTGATTTTTCTTGTGGAAGAACCCGAGGGATTCTTCTGCAGACTGGAGGATACTGTTTTTGATATGTTGCCAAAGCACTGTAGGAGAAGGATCTGTAGGATGGTCTTCAAGTTTTGTTTGTAGATTTGCCTGGAAGTTGTCTCTCATGGTAGCTTGTTGAAGATTGTTGACTTGGAGTCTCTTCTTTAAGATGCCACCCCTCTTAGGTTTGAACTTAAGATGAAGATTTAGTTTACATCTGATGAGGCGATGATCTGTTTGGCATTCTGCACTGGGCATCACTCGGGTAAGACGGACATCACGAATGTCTCTCTGATGGACTAGAACATAGTCAATGAGGTGCTAATGTTTGGATCGGGGATGCATCCAGGTTGTCTTCAAGCTATCTTTCTGCTGAAAGATTGTGTTTGTAATAGTCAGCTGTTGTTCTGCACAGAACTCTAGCAGGAGGCATCCGTTATCATTGCAATTTCCAACACCATGTTTGCCTAAGACACCTTTCCAGGCTTTGGAGTTCTTTCCTACTCTTGCATTGAAGTCACCAAGGATAATAATTTTATCTTCTACAGGGACTTTTTGTATGAGTTGGCGTAGGTCTGTGTAGAATTTGTCTTTCTCTACAGGGTCGGCTTGCATAGTTGGGGCATATATACTAAAGAGAACAACATGTGGGAGGCGTAGGGAAATAATCCGATCAGAGTGTCCTGTTGGCAAGGTTTCGAGTTTGGAGGCAATGGAGTTTTAAATCATAAAGCCTACTCCTGAAAGATGTTTTTCAGTTTTGGGTTTGCCAGACCAAGTAAAATGTGTAGCCGGCGCCATGTTCTTTAAGGCTGCCTTCCTCATGGAAGGGAACTTCACTAAGAGCAGCGATGTCAATATTAAGCTGTGATAGTTCATGGGCTATTAGGGAAGAACGACGCTCAGGCTGTCCACTATCTTCAGAGTCTTGCATGGTTCTGATGTTCCAGCATGCAAGTGTCAGTTTATTTACACCTTTGGAGGCCGGTGTGTGCCTTTGTTTCTTTGCCTTGGTTTGACCGCATCAGAAGATTCCTGTTGGCCGCGGCTAGCCAACCAGGTAGTTGGGGATGAGCTTTCGTTAGGCCACTTTTCTAGGCCCCTCTCCATATGGAGCAAGCAGTGCTCTCCTTTAAAAAGGCTGCTTGGTTGTTCAGGATGCTGCCGAACAAGACTGTCATCTCCCGGGTCAGCCTCGAGCGACCAATGTCCTGAACCGCCTGCATGCAGGGTTGGGTCTGCGGCTTCCAGTGCATCTTTACACCTGCCGTTTCGTCCCTCGCCTATCGCTACAGGGCTTTTTTGGAGCTGGATTTGTCCTTCGAGCCTGTCCAATGGATTTTTCTGGTGGAGCGCAGCGTGCACAGAACTGGCCTCACCCTTTAAACCAAAGGTTTGTCTGCTGGCCTTGCAAGCATGGATGGTAGCAGCAAGGTCCTCGGGTCGTAGGTTTGATTAGAGTTTCCTTCTCTTAGATGGTTGTCCTTACAGGGTTGGACAAGCACCATCTGCCCCGGTTTGGGATTAGAGTTTTACTTCTCCTAGGATGGTTGCCACAAGGCTAGAGAGCCCATCCTGACCCTTTGATGTTCTTTGTCAGACCCTTCGGTTTTGACCTGTCTGGCATGGGATACCCTACCAGTGGCTATCATGCCACCACCAGCATAGCTCAAAACAGAGTCTAGATAAAGGGAAGAAATACTACAACTCTATTCTGCTTTGGTCAGACCTCACCTGGAATACTGTGTCCACTTCTGGACATCATAGTTCAAGAAGACTACTGACAAGCTGGAACATGAGGAGGGCGATCAAAATGGTGGGAGGTCTGGAAGCCATGCCCTATGAGGAGAGGCTTAAGGAGCTGAGTATGTTTAGCCTAGCGAAGGTTAAGAAGTAACATTATAGCCATGATTAAATATTTGAAAAAGAGACGGAGCCATCTTGTTCTTCATGTCAGGTAGCAGGATGACTTGGGCTGGCCCATTTCCCATGCCATAATCATTGTTCCAACCCTAGACCTTACCTTCTACTTGTGCATTCCTCCCACTAGTTCCTTTATGATACTGCCCATATTAAGAGATTTAATACCATTAACATTTTTGTGAGCCAGTGTGGTGCTGTGGTTTGAGTGTAGGTCTAGGACTCTGGGAAACCAGGGTTCGAATCCCTGCTAGCCATAGAAATCTACTGGGTGACTCTGGGTAAAGTCACACTCTCTCAGCCTCAGAGGAAGGCAAAGGAAAAAAAAACCCTATAAACAAATCTTGCTAAGAAACCCTGCGATATGTTTCCCTTAGGGTCACAGTAAATTGGAAATTACTTAAGGCACACAACAACAACATTTTTGTACATTTGAACACAACAGTTTTTTCATAAGATCTATAAGCAGGCTGGCTGATGGGTGAAGTTTGAGGTTGGGCTATACAGTTACAAGGTGTACAGATACTTTTCATATGTTCACCTTTGCTCTCATACAGAAGGGCACAAAAAACCCAGCCTCTCTACCTTATGACTACAGAGTCCAGAGTCCTTACAAGTTCATTGTATGAAAGCGTGTGAAAGTTTATGCCAATCTTTCTTCTCTGCCTCAGGCTGGCGCTACAGTAATAACTTTGGTTTCCAAGCTCTTATATTAAAGGCAGCAGAAGATGCTGTGAGAAAATGTACCCAATAAACTTCATCTGAAGCCAGGTGTAGTAGAGGGAAACACCGGAATTATATTTGAGGGCACTCTCCCTGTTGCCCTTTCCTCACACAACAATTTTGTAGGTTATTTAAATCACTGACAGACCCCTTTTCCAATAAATCCCCCAAAGCAGTGCATGCAATTAAAACACTAGAAGTCATGTGTTTGAAATACTCTGTAAAGATACACACACACACACGCTCTTACTTGATGAGTTCTGGAAATGAAAAAAGAAAGTCTTCCTATAAAGATAAGCAAAATAAACCACATGGGGTCTACTTACATGTTACGCACAAATATGGAGACCCGAGATCTTAAAAGGAAGGAAGCAAGGAAAAATACATTTATGGGTGTGTATGTGCCTTCAGGTCACTTTTCGACTTACAGTGACACTATGAATTTCATCGAGTTTGCTTAGTCAAGGAACACTCAGAGATGGTTTTGCCAGTTCCTTCATCTGAAATATAACCTACAACACCAGATATTCATTGGTGGTCTCTCTTCCAAGTACTAACCAGTGCTGACTCTGCTTAGCTTCGAAGGTCAGACAGGATCTGCACATTTGCAGAGAGGTAAATTTAGAGAAGTAATGAGGGAATTCTTAATTTCTTTCTTACCTGCCTAATCCTTAGACTACAGCCATGCGCAGAGGGTACCTGCCCCTTTAATTTTTCTTGGTAAGAAAAGTTTTTAGAAGACTGAGGTGAAGGCAATACAAATAGTCATTGAATTTAAGCGGTGTCAATATACCCATGAGTGGGCTGGGACTTGCAATGCAGCCCCTCAACCCTGTGTAAGTTTCCTGCCCCTGTAGGGATTGCATACTGTTGTAGGGAACATCTGTGGGAGAGAGCTAATTCCCTTGGTGCCCTGCTTGTGCATTTTCCTGAAAACACCAGATAGTCCACTGTGAGAAGAAGGAAGCTTCACTACACGTCTACATCATGGAGACAGGGCGTAACTTTACACTGACAGAATCATGCAGCAGCTGTGCAATGCTTCCTTGTTGCTGAATTGTGACATTGCACAAGAAAATGCTGAAGTACTCACAATGCACGATATGCATTCATGCACAATGCACATGTGCATTGATGAACAACTAGGCACAACACACACACGCATCATGCACAATGCATGACCATGCACAATGGCACCACATGGGCAATTCTGCTTCGGCGACCTTGAACTGCATGAGAAGATTCTGTTATGAACCAAAATGTCTAGTTGCATCTGTAGGGGTCCTTATGCATGTGTATGACATGAACAGGATTCCAGCCTTAGATCTTTGCTCTGATCCACCAGGGCTTTTCTTACATTTTATTTTGGATTCCTAAATATTGTCAACATTGTTTCTCTGCTAAAAAAAAGAATAAAACCACTTTTGTCCCTCTGTCTACACTCAGATGAGAGAAAGCTCCAAGCAGTTTTGATGGCTGTGCCTTTTAGAACCTAGAAATCTCTCACTCAATGATCATCTAAAGGCAGGGAGTGTTGAAACAACGTGTGGGTGCAGTAGGTCTGGCTTCATCTTGAGTTGCCCCCAGTGTGGAAACTTTCAAATGTGCTGAAGTAGTTCTGTTGAGTTACTCACAGGTGGCTGGAATTAAATTGACTAAGTGGATTCTCCAAGCACAGCACCTGTCACATCTTGTCTTCTTTTCATAACTTCAAAGATATGAAAGTTATGAAAGCAAACCTAGAAAGGGGTCAGAAGCCATCAGCTTCTTTGATTGATGCTTTGTCATATTTTGGATCATTATCGTGCCAGGAATTTTCTCCACTAAATCAGAGGACTTTGGAACTTGTAGAGAATTAAGAATCGTGGTTTGTTTTGTTTTGTTTTTCTTAAAAAAAAAAAGAACAGCAGTCAGAATCAAGATGCATAAGCTGTGCCCCTGTGTTTAAAATAACAGAAGTACAGAAACTGGGTGTTTGGTTGATATCTTTGTTAAAGGATGGTCTCTCCATAGCTGTTCACATGCCATTTATTCTTGTTAACAGTCTTTCTTGTTACAGAATATTACGCTGACTAGTTCAGCCTTCATTCTGGTCTTCTTCCTCTGGTTGTGTGGGTTGTATCAAGACACACCCACACAACCACCCTGCAAATTTTACAAGACTGCCAGGTGGATGAGATTGTCTGTTAGGAGGGATGTAGTGTCAGTGGGTATATACTAAACTGTTCATTTGATGTTTAGTCCCCTCCCCTGATTTTTTTTTGGGGGGGCTGCTCTTTCCATGTACAGTATTTCACTTTAATCCACGTTTTATTGGCTTTTGCTTTCATTGTTTATGACCCTGTTATATTTTAGTACTGGCTTCTTATCTGTTTTTATTCCCCCTCTTTTTTTTTTTAACATTGCCTAGAATATATGTTTAGCATGGATTTATAAATGCACAAAATAAAAGAGACAGGGCAAGAAAATCACAGGCTTTATTGTTCAACAGCAGAAACAACTAAATCATTGACACTATAGAGCGGTCTGGATGATTTGCTGACAGTTCTATGTTCTAAGTGCATTTTAATGAGTTGCAACCTCTAATTGATTAAGAGCTAATCCATCGGTAACCTATCAACCAATTACATGATTCAAAAAGTGATTTTAGACTAAATTTTGAAGAATTTTATTTTTTTAAAAAAAATCCTGGGGGTTGTCGAGACGAGGAGATATAATACTGATTGCTGCTCATTAACACAAATCACAGAAGCGTTCATTTGTCTCCAAGGTCCTTTAGCAAATCTCTGGTCTGCAAAGCTATCTGTGTTTGAAATTCATACATAGCCATGCCCACAAATCAACATTGGTGGCTGAGAGTGAATTACTTGCATTATTATGCTCAACAAGTTGTCACTCTTATGCAGTACTTTTTTTTACTGCAAATCAAAGGTGCACAAATGTGACCTTCCGCTTTAAAAAACTGTTTGGTTGCCTCAGCATAGCAAAAAAGCACATGATTGGTAACATGAAACTCCAAAGTGGTGCTTCTGGCCACTTCATTACCAGCAAGTCTGCCCCCATGCAAGTATGATCAACCAGCTTTCCACTTCCACCTTTGCTGAGAATGTACTGCGCTGCAAATTGGTTGTCCAAACAAACGGGAATGTACATTTCCACAAATTATTTTAAAAACATCAGGAAAAGCCACAAAGGCTTTCCTCTCACAGTTTTTGACTCCCTTCTTCTGAGTAAAGCTGGATCTCGTTGGGACAAAAGGTATCCTCTGCAATTTCTGTTAGGATTATTTTCACTGTCTAGACAACCCTCTGTTTTTCCTGTTCTTTATAAGCAGATCTCAGACTCTGCCACATCACCAACTTATATGACGAGCCCACCCTCAGGTCCTGCAATAGTTTGCCATGTGTCACAGGGAGTTACCTCTTAGAGAAACAGAAATCCAAAGCTCTTTTGGACGCATTGAACTACCATTACAGTTTTCTGGAACCTGGAGATCATATTTAGTTTTGCTCAGATTTCTGGAGCATGTATCTATGTGATTCAGGTATACAAAAAGTTTTTTGTATAATTTTTGTTTGTTTGAAATACTGTCAGACTTTATCAAGACTAGAACAAGAGACCTGACAACTGAAGATCACAATGTCTCCAGAGCTGGAAAGTATTCCTATGCTCCTGAGTGACCTGCTGCTCATCCTATTCTTCCTCCCCTTTCTTCTGTTTACCGTTTCCACCAAGTTGGGTCTCAAGCCAGCCATTGGCTTCTCCTGAATCTCCTAATCCTAGGCCAGCACTCTAACCACTGCACAAGCCTTCTGGTGGTCTTGGACTACAATTCCCATCAGCCAGGCCCTGGACACCACCAAATCCTAATTGACACCAATCAGTGTGAGGGTTACAAGCGTTGGACTGGGATTTGTGTAGGGTTGCCAGAGTGAACACTGGAGATGACTCCTGTACCTTTAAAAGTTGCCTAGAAGAGGGAATTTCATCAAGGGTTGCTTGTCATACAACCAGGTAACAAGCAAACCTGCTGAAATTCCCTCTTCTGCACAAACTTTAAAGGTACTGGAGCTGTCTCCAGTTTTTACGCTGGCAGCCCTAGAACTGTGAGATCTGGGCTTTAGTCCTTGCTGATCTTAGCAAAGCCATCTCCCTCACCCTCTCTGACTGATCTACCTCACAGGGTTGTTCTGCAGATAAGTATACGCCACTCTAATCTCATTGGTGGAAAGGGATAAATGAATATGGTAAAGATCTTTAGGAAAATCCCATTTATTTCAATGGGAGGAAAATCCCAGTTTGCATTGAAACAAAGAGCAGGGAATGTGTGGCCTGCCAGATGATGTTGGACTATAACTCCCATCAGCCCTAGCCAGCAGAGCAAATTGTGAGGGATAATTAGTGTTGCAGTCCAACAACATCTGGAAAGCCAAACAACATCATCTTCAACCATTTAAATGGTTTTAATTTTGGCCGATTTTCTTTTAAAATCAAGGTTTTAGAGGAATTTGAATAGTAGTGGTGGTACTTGGATGGGGGAACAGGTGCTGTAGGCTATATTTCAAGGAAGGCGATGGCAAACCACCTCTGAGTAGTCTTTGTTAAAGAAAACCTTATTAAAGACAAGATCACCATGAGTCAACAGGTGATTGGAAGGTACATGTACACAGTAGTAGCAGTAAGTTTGTTTATTAATTCCATTGAAATTTATAGAAACGAAGATGTGCATAATAAGAAAGAATAAACATTGTTTCGCTTACATCCTTGGTCTAGTTTGCAAAATGTCATTTAAAAATTATTGTAGTCTCTGGGGTGATTTTAATATTTTACCCTTCTTACATATAGAGAGTAACAACTTACAGAAACAGCCTGGATTTTCTCAGGTTGCCAAAAGCTACTCTATTGGCCCTCTAGAGCAGGGATTGGTGATTTTTGCATTTGTGTGCTTTGGGGCATTTCAGAATGTTTCTCATAGCAGGATTTCTGTTGCTGAATGCCTTCCAAAGATTGAAGATGTTGTTCTTTAATTTTTCCTTGGTGGCTGTGTACACAGGAAGATCACTAATGAAGGCCATTGGGCTTTGGTGAGTGGAGAACAAGTGTTGTGTAATTAAATTGCTACCTATCTTTAAAAGATCATCATAGCAATGGAAGGATAGATGGGTTCTCTTGTGAAGCAGCTGAAGGACCTTGCTGAAACTAAGTGACCATGAAGAGCAAAGTGGGCTTGTGGTGGCAAGGAACTATGTAGATACTTGTGGGTGACCTGCTTTTTCTAAAGCTTTGCTAGTTTGCAATGGTCAGGACAGAAGGGGTGTGTACCTTCTGAATATGTGTACAGTTGGCCCTCCATAGTCACTGGGCTTAGAGGTGAGGGGCTCCCACAAAAGTGGAAAAACCACAAATATCTCTAGCTTCTCCAAAACCATATTCAACACACACAAAAAGTACAATCCACAGATTCAACCCACCGCAGATGCCTTTGAGGTGGTGGGGTTCCTTCACAAGGCAGAAGCGGGAAGCTGGCTGCCCCATTTTTAATAGGGACTTACAAGCCTCACCGCACATTCACAGTCCCTATTAAAAATGGCACAGGGTAGCAGTGGAGGTGGCAGCAAATGATCAGCAGATAATAAAATCCGCAAAAGTTAAACCCACAAATGTGGAGGGCCAACTGTACATGCATTTTCTTCCACTCCATCCCTTGTAGAGTTTTATTTTTACATAACATTCAATGGTGATGCCAGATCCTGCCAGCATAGACACTGGAATGGGAGGGGGTGTGTTTCACCGTTCTAAGACTAGGTAGTGTGTGTGTGTGTGTGTGTGAGAGAGAGAGAGAGAGAGATAACGCCCAATGATCAGGCAAAATTTTCTGCTGCTCCAGAGACTAGAACACGGAGCAATGGATGCAAGCTCCAGGAACAGAGATTCCACCTCAACATTAGGAGGAGCTTTCTGACAGTAAGAGCTGTTTCGCAGTGGAACACACTCCCTTGGAGCGTGGTGGGGTCTCCTTCCTTGGAGGTCTTTAAACAGAGGCTGGATGGCCATCTGTCAGGGATGTTTAGATCCTGATTTCCTGCGTGGCAGCGGGTTGGACTGGATGGCCCTTGTGGTCTCTTTCAACTCTACAGTTCTATGATTCTATGACTCTTACATAGTTGAGCACCCTCAGGAATGATCAGAAGTGCACTAGTGTGATTATGCACAAAAGAAAGATTATGCACAAAAGAAAAAAAATCACTTTTACTGTTGTATTTTGGTTATTTTCGAATTTCCCCGCACTTTTGTTTTCTCACGAGAGCAGCCGGGATTTTAGCCCAGGAAGTGAAAGGAGCTCCGTTCGAGCTCCATTCACTCCTCGGCTGCCCTGCTGAGGCAAGGAGCCACGATTAAGGTAGCTGTGAAAGCTCATTATTTTTTGGCATTACAGGGACAGGACAGGGGCGAGAGAGGAGATTGCAAGACAGGAACACTTTTTTTGTTCCCATCTGATAATCTGTGTATTAAGGTAAAAGTTTTTTAAAAAAGAAGTCCCTATTCATACACTCTGGTTGTCAGTGTTTCTTTTTCTTTACTGAAGCAAGTGCTAGAAGTTATGTTTCTTTTAAAAAATCCACACATTTGTATTATGCAACATCACACCATTGTATTAAATCAATGGTATTTGTTTAAGTATGTCAGGATGACTGACAAGTCTGTTATTACATCTGACCATTGGCAAACAACCTTTAGGGTCTTATTAACCAAGCAAAATGGATGGTGACAGTTCAAACACACAGGGCAGAATTGAGCCAAATGTATTAAAAACAACTATTGATTTCTTATGGGATTGATTTACGCATGTTCTCATCTGGTGATATTTGTAGGAACTGGAGCAGAACGAATTGTGGCAACATACACATTTGTCCATGCATTTCCCATTTGTCAGCATTTCTTAGAATTCTGGTAGTTGAGATACCTCAAGAGTCCTGCTGGATTACACCACAGTGTTGTCTAGATGATGAAAAAACTCCTCGTGGAATACCTTTTGTCCTGATGAGATCCCACAGCGATTCACCATATTAGGAAAAAAGGGCCCCCCAAACACCATGTACTCTGTGATAACAGCCCCTTTTTTTGCTTCCCCAGTACAGAAGAGGGGAACAGGGTATGGAAGAGCTGGCAACAAGAACAGAAACTAGGTGGACAGGTACGTTCATTCCTCTTGATGCAGCCTTATAGTACCTTATACTGGACCGTGATGAGCCAGCAGAGTGCAGTGGTTTCAGCATTGGACAATGATTCTGGAGACAGGGTTTGAATCCCCTCTCAGTCATGGGAACCCACTGGGTAACCTTTGCAAGACACACTCTCTCAGCCTCCAAGGAAGGCAAAGGCAAACCCCCTCTGCCAACGCCCCCTCCCCTCTGTGATAGGTTTGCTTTAGGATTGTCATAAGTCAGAAATGACTTGAAGGCATATAGCAACAACAAGCTGGTCCATGATTTGTTAAGAATTAAACTTATAGGAGCCCCATCCTATATCCAACCTGGGTGTTGGGTTGGGGGAGTAAAGGGACCCACACCAGCCATATTTTTGTGGCAGTTTGGGTGATTTTTCAGTGATTGGGGGTTGAAAATTCAGGGGGCTTTGAGAGCTTTCCTCTGTTTCAATTCTCACATAAATAAAAGTGTACAACTCCCCAGTGCATATCTCTGAATGATGTGTACAAACATACTTTCATCCATGGGGAAATAAGTACATTAGTAGTACAGTACTACATACATTAGAGAAAGAATGTTGCAAAATCTTTTTGCTCATAAATTACAAATTTTCAAGTGAGAAAGAAAAAATCTCACCACCCAATATAAAGGAAGGACAGGAAGAAAATGAAAAAAAGATTCAGAGACTGTGAGATGTTCATATCCTTACCCACAAGTAGGGCATGAAGGCAATAACTCTCCCACTGTTTCTTCCAGAAACTGGTATTATTTTTCAGCCTTTGATTGTTGTGACTAGCCCATGGGTTGCTCGGTACAGGGTTGCAGGGATGCCTTTGGTTTTGTAAGTCACAATGTGTACAGGTCTTCCTTCCTTCCTTTGACTTTCTTTCATCAAGCCACCTTAAGTAGTAGACTGGTGTCTTTGACATCTCACCTTCTAATGATGGTTATTGGCTCTCTAATAAGTCTGACAAGCAGAGCACGGTGTACACTTAAACTGCCAAAAGCAGTGTCAGAAGCCTTTAAGAGCAGTTAAAACAGAGCCTACAAGAATGGAAAAGAATCCTTGCTTTGCACAACCTGTCTGTCAGCAGAAAAGAGAAGTTCACCCTCTGCTAGAGAACACACTGGATCATCAAATTTAGTGTTTAAATCTGAACAATTTACTGAGAGGTTGCAAATGGATGTTGGGAATGTCAACAACACCTTTGAAAAAGGTTTTATCCCATACTTACATTTATCCTAAAACACCCAGTCATGATGTTCCTCCATTAAGTTGAGAATAAGTAGCGGAGAAAATAACTACTTGTCATTTATAGTGGAGTTCCCACTAAGTTGATGATGACAGTACCACAGAGCAGTTTATTTTCAAACTTAAGGGAGTTGTTTCCTTGTAAACTTCTCCCAAGGAATATCACACTACACTGTTATAGTGCTATTATTCCATTTCAGCTGCTATGTCTTCCTCCTGTGGAATTCTGGGAGTTTAGGGAGGGGCATTTAGAATTCTCAAACAGAGAGGTCTTTGGCCTCACTAAACTACAAAGCCCAGAATTCCACAGGAGGCAGCCATTGCAGTTAAAGTGGAATAATAGCACTATAACAGTGTAGTGTGATACTGTCCACTTGCATCTCTATTGTGGACATGAGACTTCTGGGATTTCCCTTGCCCTTTACTAGAAGCAGAGCTTGGAAATGTTACTTTTTGGACTACAACTCCTGGAATCTCCCAGCCTGTACAGGAATGGCAGCTGCAAGTTTCCATGTCAGTGGAACAGCGAACCCACTCTGGATTTTTGTCTGAACTTTAAAGGAGCCAATCCCCAAATAGATTCAGCACCTTGGATAGTTGTTTTTAAACATCCAGACTAAAACACAAAGCAGATTCACTACCCCACTGACAGTGGAACTTCCATCTGCCACTGCTCTATTGGACTCGTACCAGGAGATGCAGTCCTTCAACTAACCTGGACCCATGTTGAAGACAAAAGTCCAAAGAGAATGTCAAAGTTCAGGAAACTAAAAAGCAGGGAATACCAAACAGAGATAGCGGAACTGTTGTTCTGCAGCACAGAAACAGCCTTGGCTTTTGTTGCTACAGTTTTAGTCAGTGATGTTTTGAAAGATGATGTAGCTCAGCCTCCAATTTCCTTTCTCCAAGATTATATACATGTAATGGCCCAGGGTCTACTTCTAGGGCAAGCCACTTCTGGCTGTGATGAGTGCCTATTATTAGGGCTCTCATATTTACCTTTCTTATCTGAGGAGGCCTCCTCCATGCAGGGCATAATACCTCCATAGCTGTCTTCTTTCTCTTCAGTATAATTTGGAATAAAAGGGAGCCTTTTTGATCTTCGTGTTGTTAAAGTGATTCCAGTTTACCTTCCAGCCATCCCAGTACTATCAAACAACAGTGTATTGCAAAAAATTCTGGAATACACCCTAGCGGGCATTCTCAGTTTATACAGAGTATCAATCAGAGTAGAATAGACTTGTAGTCATCCCATATTAAATTGAGAATGCAACCCCTGTGGACTACTTGGTTTAGCCCACTGGGTTGGTCATTAGAAAGGGGTTAGGTATGTGTTTGGTTTAGAGGAAGACACAGCTGGAGAGAAAGAAATTGTGCTCTAGTTCCCCAGACAGTAGGAATTTAGATCCTTGATTTTAAGTTATGGAATTCCAAATCATGTATGATGGGAAAACAGAAGGGGAGGTCCTTTGTAGTGGCATTATGTGCTGTATTGGTAATCTATTTCAGAATTTTAAGTCCTTGCCTGTTTGAACTACTGAGCTTTGTGGGTTGGTGTGCACAAAAGACAGTTGAGAAAGGTGATTCCTTGACTTCAAGAGTAAAGAGATTTCAGGGACATGTCTTCAAACAATAGGTGCATGGAATGTAGATATATTTTCAAGTTTTGGTTAGGCTTGTGTTGTTGTTGTTGTCAGTTTTAAAATGCAAATCCTTGTAGAATTTATAGTTGCATTTGCAATATTGGCTGGCATCCTGTTGGTGACATAAAGAATCAGATTATCAAATTATGCTTGTGCATATCCTTTTGTGATTGTAATATCTTACTTTTCTTAATGAGTGAAAAATGTTCCTTGTGTTTTTTTTTAAATAGACAGGCCATAGGAGGAGTTTAGTTAAGGTCTAAGAAAGGTGACAGGGTTTAAAACAACTTTTTCCATAATGACTTTCCCCAATGATCAATGACTGAACTTTGCTGCAGTCCTTTATGCCTCCAATTTATCCTCTCGCTGTGTGGCTCCAATGAAGCTGCCAATACTCATTCTTCTCTGCAAGACATTTTACTTATCTTGCAATCTATGGAAATCATGAAAACTGTTTCCTGTCATTATTTATAAGTCATAGCGTTTGTGTTTTACAAATTGGCTCAGAAATTTACAGAGGAGATTAAAACAACAACAACACCCAGAGCCTTATTGCCAGCCATGCAATGCATCTGCCTGTCACAGAATAACCTTTGGGGATAGTGGTGGTCATAAGTCATAATTCCCCTACCTGCTCTTTTATAAAGCCAGTTACAAAAATACATGATGGATTGCTGGGGAAATACTATCGAAGGTTCTACAGATGGACACTAGATTGAGAAATAGAACAGCATACCTTCCAACATCTCACAGATGAAAACTGGAACACATGTGGCCAAGCAACATCAAGTGAGTTCAAGATGGCTAAAAGTTATTGATGAGGAAGATCACACAAGCTAGGAGAGGCTGCAGCAGTTTGCTTTTGACTGAGGAGATTATCAGACACCCTTAATATGGTGTTACATGAATGCCAGGAGATCGCCAAAGGGCTTACCTTTCGGCCAATGTTGTCCTCGTCCTTTCACGGTACGACGGTCAAGCAAAAAGGTGCCCCATTATGCTGGCGCGATGTCAGCCACAGTGGGAGGTCTGTTCCAGAACACTTCCAAGTGCAATTGGGACATCCAGGTAAGTGACACCCTCCCCCCACCCCAGGGTTACTTGGGTTTTTCAAAGAGTGTTTTTCTGCTTGCTGTCATTTTTTAATGTGTATTTTTCTTTTTAAGTTTGAATTTCCTGGACGCTTGTCCACTCGCGAGAATGCCCAGGGATCTCAAACAAAGAAGTGAATGCAGCTCTGGAGAGCTCTGTGGCTGCCAAGGGGGAAGGAAGGCGCATGGTTAAAGGTAAGTGCAAAACTTTTTGTTCTTATGCGGGACAGGGGCAGGAGGGGTGTGGGAGAGGAGATAGTGAGACGGGGATGCTATTTTTGTCCCAGTCTGATAATCTCCTGAATCTATAGGGAAGGGCAGGATTCTGTTCCCTCCTCTCCCCCCTGCAGACTTAATTGAGTACAAATTACTTCTGCACTTTGAACTCAGTTTGCAGCAGTTGTAGTATGCCAAGGGAAAAAGAGGAAAAGAGGGAGGAGGAGAGAGAAATTGGGACATTTTAAAAGCAGTTGAAAAAGTGGGGTGGCAGAGGATTAATCAGGCTGTCCTTTCCAAATCTGAACACCTGGAGGGTATGGAACAGCCCGGAGACTGATCTAGCAGCTGTTGAAACCAGCAATGAGACAAATTTGAATGGATTATGATCAATGTCTCTCCAAGTTCACACAGAAGCTTAGGGGTGCATTCAAATAGCTGTCCCATTTATTACCCATACTAAAGTGCAACATGGAAAGTAAAAAGTGGTTTTCCAGTGACACGATGTGGACGCATGCCTGGATACTATAAAAGCTATCAGGCCAAGCTTGCTCACTGATCTGAGCAGAGGTTTACAAACATTAGCTATCTTTGGTAACAGTCCAAGAATGTGTGGTTTTCAGGATTTTACTCATGCCATCATAACTGCCTAATAGGACTCCAGTCATTATATCCATAGAAAGTACTTTAAAATAACATATCAAAACAGTAAAAGGACACCAATATAAACAATACAATATCAGAGAATGGAGTATACAGCTCACTTGGGATAAAAAAATCAAGTAGAAACAAGGTCTATGAAGGTGCCCATCATAAGACATTGGGGTGCTAGGTGGCCTGAATAGTCTTACATTGGTTGGCGGGATACAGCCTCACAGCCTTAACTCCAACTGGAGGATTCTTGCCATCAGGGAATCAACACCCAAACCACACCTCTTGTGTTTAATTGGGATGGACGTTAAGGTACGAGAAGGTTCACTCAATGCATCCTATTTTGAGTTAGCATTGTGAAGGCTGATCTGTAGTCTGAATTCCCTTGTGTTGGGAGGTGTGGTTACAACCATAACTGTAAGGGTCTTCCCTCCATTTGTGGCATTTCCCTCCTTTTTGAAACATAGGAGTGTATCTACATGGGAGTAGAGGACAGACAGCAATACAGAGAGTGAGACACTGGGAATCATTCACACTTAGAATGCCTATATTTCTTGTCTTTTCATTCTCTTGGGAACTTTCTTTGGATGCCTAGACTCTATTTCTAAATATTCAACTGAAGGAAAATTTCATGGGAGAGCAGAATTCTAATTTGGGGAGCAATGCCTTAATTTTGTTCCCCCACTCCTTAGCTATACCCCTGGAAAATAACATAACTATATGGTGGCTAGAGCCATAATGGTAAAAAAGAACCACACAAAATGCAAGTGATAGCTTAGACTCATTGTGCAAAGCAAGCTAAACTCACTGAATAAACACAGGCGCTTGGAAAATGTTTCTTGATGGGGTTTGTTTCTCCTATTTGCATTGCCACACAGCTTCATGTGGGTGACTTTGTCCTGAATTCTGCTTCATGATCATGTTTTTTCTCTCCCTGTAATGGAGTGTTGATATAGAAGTGGATTTACATATATGGACCAAAGGAAAGCATTTTACAGTTGGTACAATATACATAATAAATAGATCTTTACAAATTCTATGGATCAAGAATTAAAGAAATCAAACAACATCTCTCTCATTTCAAGAATATTATTTGAGGTGCCATTATTTAGGGATAAGGATAATACATATTATACTAGGAGCCACATCTCTCTCTGGCTTTTCTTTGCAAATGAAGATTCAGGAAGGACTCATCCTGTGCTTTCTGCAAGCGCGCTGGTGACTGAAAAGGCCAATCCGAGATAAACAAGTCCGGTTGCAGAAAGCACAGCAGAAGGTCTCCTTGGGTGATGTTTCCGGGTTGTGATTCTTTCTGCGTTGTTGTTTCTCTTCAAGACTTGTTCGACGTGAGTTCTCAAATAAAGCTGCAGCATTGTGGATAGTGCATCCCCATGCCTCCCGATGTGAGGCCAGGCCAGACCATTGTTGGTGATCAATTTGGCTGAGCCTGAGATGTTGTTTCAGGGAGTCCTTGTATTGCTTTTTTGGAGTGCCCCTCTTATGCTGACCCGTGGCAAGTTCACCATAGAGTACTATTTTTGGGAGGTGATGGTCTTCCATCCTAGAAACGTGCCCTGTCCAGCGCAGCTGTGTTCTCAATATCATGGCCTCAATGCTGGTGATCCCTGCTTCCTCAAGGATAGCAACATTTATCATATAGTCAGTCCAGTGTAGGAGCCACATAAGGAGCTCAGAAAAAGCTTTTTTTTTTTTTTTTTTTGGATTGCAACTCCCAGAATGTTCTTTCCAGCATGGTCAGTTCCAGTTCTGAAAAGTAACATTTCTAAGCTCTAAACATTTCTAATTAAGCAAGCAATGACAGCAGGGTTTGAAAAAAATGGTTTCCATGTCTTTTATACTGTAATAAAACAACGGAAATGCTATAACAATCTACAGTAGTTCATGAACAACTCCAATTTCTCTCTTATCTAAAAGCATTGCCTGTTTTCCTGCTTGCCTATGTCATCCTTGATTTCGGGGAATGAAGGAAATGCTTTATTTAGAATCTGCATCACAAAAAAGACTCTAAAAAAGTCAGAGGCGAAGCCAGCGATTTCACTGTAATCTGAAGATTAACATCATTGATAGGTAGAAAAATGGGAAGTTGGCATGTTAAGACTCCCATATTGTTGCATGTGAAATACACCCTATGAAAGCACAAGATATGACAAAGGTGACCCTGAAGTTTGCTTACCCTGAAAACTTTGACATACCTGGAAGGAAGCATTACAGTGTGACTTCCTTTTGAATTGACGTGCATAAGATTGTATTGTTAAAGAATTGGTCTAGCTTTAGCTCCTCATGGATTGCTTTTCGAGACTCCAGAGGTAGCACCATACAAACTACTCTTTCTTTCTTTCTTTCTTTCTTTCTTTCTTTCTTTCTTTCTTTCATAGAAAAGAAACGTAATACAGATCCATCCCATGGTGAAGAACACATGAGAGAAATTGTATAACACTGCCTGAAGGCAAAGTGCTCTTACTGTTCTCATCTTAGTCTTTTTCACTGTACGTCTCACAGGAAGTTCATTCTTATTGCCATTTCACAGATGGGAGACACTGAGCCCAAGAGATATGACGAAAGCAATTTATATAACACAAGACTGTTGGCTGCTCCACTCTTTACTTTGTGAACTTCTGCATCACCATCATCATTATTGTTTGATTTTTCCATGTTTTTCCATGATGATCTATGTTCAAAGTGTCTCACAATACCATCAGAATAAAATAGGACATATAATACAATACAATGATAACTTTCTAAAGGCAATTTATTAACAAATCAATTTACAGGCATATCCATCTTTTTTATGGATCACATTTTTCACGGATACATTGGCTTGGATCCATATTAAGGGCTTGTTTAGACAGGCTATTTACCCTGCCTTGACTCTGTCTTAGAGCACTGCAATCCTGACAACGTAGGGCTTTTGCTCCATTTTGTCCCCAGGCAGTCCTCCTGACCCCAGGGCTAAGACTGGGTAAAGCCTTATAAAATGTTTTTTTTTTTTAATCTACCAAAAACTGCTTCTTTCCAGAAAAACTGGATTGGGCCTCACATGAATTGCAGAAGCCTTTACTATCACACCAATCCGTTGCTGCAGCTGCTGCCCATATCACATTGTCTGAAGCCAGGAAGGAGCCCGGCAGCATGTGATCAAGACTGGTCACACATAGGGACCCTTGGTCATGTGTTGTGAGCTGGATTCCTGGCTATGGAGAGTGGGACACAGGCAGCGGCAGCTACAGAGACCAGTTGGCGTGCCAGTCTGGACTTCCTCCCATTTCGTCCAGGTAATGGAGGAGCATTAGGGCCTGATCTATGGGGAGAATATGCTGGTGGGGAGCCAGCATATTCTGGCCTGTGAAGATGAGCCCTAAGTTAATTGGTGGTTACCAAACTGTGGTCTTGCAGGTGTTTTGGACTTCAACTCTCAGAAGCCCCAGTCAGCTTAACCAACAGTCAGGAATTCTGGGAACTGAACACCTGGAGGACCAAAGTTTGGGAGCCACTGGATTAATTGAATGTAGTTCCAATGGGAATAAATGGGATTTAAGTTATGGGGTGTGGGGGGCATTTTGGATACATTTTTGTCTCCCCAGGGCATTCAGGCCCAGGAGAGGACTTTTTTTTTCCCCAACAGGAAGTGACTTGGAAATCACTTCCTATTCACTTATTCTTTGAAATAAGGCCCACCTAAGACCAAAAATGGCACAAGGAGGCCAAAACATGCCAAAATTCCCCTAGCAGGTGTTTGGGAACATTTAGGGGCAAAAAATTAAAATTTTGACCTTTATGGGGCTCTGAGCCCCCCCCCCCAAATAGCCCTGAGAGTGCCACATGCAGTCTATAGGTCACTTTTTGCCTATCCCTGATCTACAGAATGCATTTAGAAACAAAAATAATCATTTCAATAATATTTCACCCAAACAATATGCTAGATCTTGCTAATTGTTATACTTGTGTGTGTGTGTCTATGTGCACACATGTTTAATGATTATGTTTTAATTATGTTTTAATTTTTTAAATTGTTTAATTTCTTTTTAACTTTTGAATTTTGTACATTTTTAACAATGTGTGTTTTTTAATTTGTTGTAAGCTGAGTCCCAAACTGGGAAAAACTAATTATTATGATTTGCTTCAAAACCCACATTCTTTACATTAAATAGTAGCCTTAGTATGGAAACAAAATTAATAGAACTTTGCAGAACCCAACAAATGGGTTTAGCAGCCTTTGACAGTTCCCATAAATAGGCTATCCAGAATTTGGAAAAGTTGAGATTTTGGACTACAGCTCCCCAGTGGGAATCTGAGAGTTGTAGTCCAAAAACCTTTCAAAGCTCCACCTTAACCTCTTCCTTTTCTCCCCTGAGAAATAAATTGAAAATAGCAACAAACCCCAAGGTGCAAAGTCTTTACTCATTACCTTCCTTTCCCAAGCATACACTGTACAGCCTCTTCCACAACATACTCGGTAGGATGAAAATCAGGATTTCTTCTTCCCTCCTCACACCCATCTTCTTTGGAAGATTCATGGGACCAAGGAGGAAAAAGGCTGGTGAAAGGAGCCACACCTCTTGTCAGATGCTTGGGTTTGTTTTTCTCTCGCTTTCCTCTGCTCAGAATGTACCAGCAAAACATAAAAACAAGCATGCAATCCCACCATTTCTGCCAGGCCATCAAAATGTCTCCTATTCGTCATCCATCCTGGTACAAAAAGTGTCTGGGATTAAATAGCCATGTAGACACATGGTGCAGTTATTTGTGAATGTCATGTTCTGGGCAGGAAGACAAAAGTCTGCTGAGAATCAAAGCATAGTGAGAACTGAATGGGAGATAACTGGCTATTGGGAATTTCAGGTTAGAGCAGGGGTTGGAAAAGTACAGCCCACAGGTTGCACACAGTAATTGGAACCCTTACGTGTGTCCCCTGAAGCCTTCCAAAGCCCCAGGTTCATTTTTAAAGAAAGATGGGCCAATTTTCAGGTGATTTCTTACCCTACACTACCCAAAATGTGCCCAAACCATAGCGCTTTCCTTTCCCTCACCCTCCAAATCCCCCCAACCTCCCAAAAACACAAAAGAAATTTTAAAAATCATTTCCAAATTGTCCAAAATGCCAGCTGGAAGTGATATCATGTCACTTTGGGTGTGCTGAAACACACATGTACTGTGGCATTACTAAAGCTGGTGTCACCCTTCCCTCTGATGGTGTCACCTAGTGTGGTTTGAGCTCTTCGCACCCCCCTTGTGTTACCACCGCTAGTGGGATCCACTGAGTAGACGCAGAGTGGAAAATCGCTCCCATCCCTCACATAGTTGCCCACCTAGGGTTAGAGGCTCAACATTATATCTGTTCCCGACCATCATAAGAACAAGAGGCCCAAATAAGTCCTGAAGAAGGAGATCCATGATCAGATTGCTCCAGAGCTTAGGAAAGTTGTGAAGTCAAAGGCTTTCATGGCCAGCATCCATAGATTTTCCTTGGTTTTCTTCCGGGCTGTGAGGCCGTGTTCTGGAATAGTTTCTTTCTGATGTTTCGCTTGCATCTGTGGCTGGCATCCTCAGAGAATGGTTGGGTAGGTGTGTGTGTGGAGTTTATATGCTGTGAACCCTGTTGGGGAGAATATTTAAATTTGTGTAATTGAATGGTTAGTTTCTGGGTATAGAAATGCAAGGTTTGTTAGTGTCTGTTTGGCTAATGGTTGGTTGATGGGCCATTATCCGCTGGGAATGCCCCTGTCCCTGGGTGGAATTCTTTTGTAAGTGTTGAGTTTTGATTCTATTGTATTTCAAAACTGGGAGCCAGATTTTGTTTACTTTTAAGGTTTCTTCTTTCCTGTTGAAGTTGTCCAGGTGTTTGTGGATTTCAGTAGCTTCTCTGTGCATTCTGACATGATAGTTGTTGGCCTGGTCTAGAAGTTCTGTGTTTTCAAATAGCATTTTGTATCCAGGTTGGTTTATAACATGTTCTGCTACTGCTGATTTTTCTGGCTGGCCCAGTCTGCCACCAAGGTTATATGGACTTCCCAAGATCCAAAAGGATTCCATTCCACTCTGACCCATAGTGAGTGCCATTGGATCCCCCACGTATGACTTGGTTAGTAAAAAATAATGGAACTTACCGGGAGAGAAATGGAAGCAGCATGGAGGGAAGATGATGGGAGATCGCGAGAATGAAGTGGGAGTGTGAAACGGGGCGCTGCTACTAGAACAGCCCCATTTCTGTCCTGATCTCCCCGGGGAATAATTTTCCCATATGAAAATCTCCTAGGACAGGTAGGATTCTCCTTGCATTTTTCACCATTTGGACAACCCCAGAGACCTAGCTTGGAGCAGTATTCTCTAGAGTCATGGATGATAAAATGATCATGGGTGGACATGATACTATTGCATAAAATGATACAAGATGGAGAGAAGGAAACGGTTTTTTGTCTCTTATAATGTTAGAACTTTGGGTAATTCAAGGAAACTTATTAATGGGAGGTTGATAGCCAGCATCTTAATTCAACTGGGAGTGATTACTAAAGATACCAAAATAGTGCTGCTGAATACATAACGGCTTCCTGCCTGCGGCGGTGTGAAAAGACAGCTTGTTTTAAAATCCTAAGTGGCATATGTTTTATTTCATCCATGATGACTCAAGCCAACTCTCTTATTATAATTTTGTAAAATAACTTGGCAATTTCCCTCTGCTAAACCACTGACCCGGGTTCATCAATCTTTTCCTAGGACTCTTCATTGTTTGCAGGAGACCTGCTGTCAAACACAGAAGCCAACCAATAGTGTGATTTCCTTCTCTTAGGCAATGACAAAGCAGCTCCCCAGTCTACCAAAGATGTTTTCCCATCCATTATTTGGAAATATTCTAGCTGAACTTGAAGCATCTTCTTCTTAAGAAGAGGGATAGCAGCTGGGTGGGAACTCAAAGCTTCCTTTTTGTGATAGAAACAAAGCATCTATAAATGTATTTTCTTACCCAAAACTTCACATTAGTTTTTCAAAGAAGGACTGTCTCCGTAACATTTCTTAAGCTATTGACGAAGAGAGCTTTGTGTTATGCGCACTGACATTTCATTTTTGAATGCCTTCTTCCTTGGGGCCCTTACCCGAGGCTTCAGCTGTGTGCCTTCATAATTTCCACTTTTAATTCTCTCTGCTCTCTTCTCCCTTCCCCTCCCTCCCCTGCCTCCCTCTGTTGTGCTTACTCATCATCAGATCCTAAACTGTATTATCTGAATTGGTCCTAAATTATATCTCTTTGGCTAATTTTATGTGCTTACAGCAAGGAGGAAGAAAGGAACCATAGAAGAATAAAATTGTAGAATTGCAACGGATGCCAGGAGTTACCTAGAAAGAAAATAGAAAAGAAGGGAGGGAGGGAGACAGTCTTGAAAATCTGGTTGGCATCCTTAACTATGGAATCCATTGCCACAAAATAGTAACAATTGCCACCAGCTTAAATGGCTTTAATAGGAGATTAGATATATAAACAGAAGAATTGCACCTCCATTTAATATTAATCATTATCATGGAGGAGGAATTTTTTTGCCCCCCAACACCAAATTTAATTTCATAGAGGTTCTTGTGGACCACAAGAGTGGGTCCAAAGGCAAAACTATGAGACCAAATATCATAATATTTTAGTTTCATCTTAACTGAAACCAAGGCCAGATCCACACTACACAAATGATCCTGTTTGAAATGGGATTGTTTGCCATGGCTCCTTTTTATGGAATCATGGGATTTGTAGTTTTGCAAAGTCTTTAGCCATCTCTACCAAAGAGTACTGGTGCCTCAACAAACTAAAAACCCCAGGATTTCATAGAAAGGAGCCATGGAAAATAATCCAGTTTCAATATGGATTATTTGTGTAGTGTGGATTTGGTCTAAATCTTAAAAAGCGCCTTTCAAACTTAGAATGGGGCCAGAATTCACACAAAAACTCGGAAACAAATAAATGATGGTGTCGTGAGGCAGGGGGATATAGACAAGTGGGCAAACACAGAAGTCTGAATTGAAATCCTAGAAAGGATCCAGGGCTAACTCCAAGAATCCAGAGCCACCATTCATTTGACTACCAGTTGCCAGGGAATGACAGTAGGAGGAAGTTATTGCCCTCCTGGGCTTCCCAGTGGCATCTGGTTGATCTCTGTGAGAAATGGATGCTGGATGAGGTTATACTCAGGCAGTTTTTTTTATAGTCTTCTGTCACTAGGAATAAAGTCCTTGTTTGCATCCCTCTTCTTTCTTGTACCATGCAAACAGATGAAATGGCATTGATGAAAACAACAGATCTTAACAAGTTTTCCTGGTTTATATCAGTTCTGCATGCATTCAGTTAGAACTCTACTATATTTCTACTGGTTTGGGTTTTTTTTGCCATGAAAATTTTCATTTGTTCTTGTACACAACATCCCCTAATAAATGCATTTTTGTACACACTTTCTGAGCTGAGAACTGTATCACAAATTTTGGAGAACTGTGTTTTCACCTCAGCCCTTGCAAAAATTACCTTTTTGAACAAGTCCCAGAATCTCCCAGCCTGTAACCATTTTGGTTGGGGATTATAGGGGTTGCAATCCAAACCCCAGCTTTTTCAAGCTCTGATTGATCATCCACCTATTTGTTCAGGTAGTGCAAATTAAGTCAGTTCAGTTAAAAATGAACTCACATCTGGTGGCGCAGTGGTTAAATGCCAATACTGAAAGTCACCACGTTGCAAGTTCGATTCCAACAGGCTCCAAGGTTCACTCAGCCTTCCATCCTTTCGTAGGTTGGTAAAATGAGTACCCGGCTTGTGGGGGCAATTAGCTAACACACATTGGAAACTGCTTAATGCAGTGTAGATGTGTAAATTGCTATTGCTTAAAACAAATTGTAAGCCGCTCTGATAGCCTTTGTGGCTGAAGAGCGGGGTATAAATACCTAAATTAAAAAAAAAAAACTAACACATTTTTATGAAGGTGTGTGGATTTCATCCTTTGCCTTTTGTCTAGGTTCATGCTTAGCTAGAGCTCACCAGAACTCAGTTTCAGAACTTTTGTTCAGTGCTGGATTTAATAATAGGGACAGTGTCTTTGAGCATGCACAGAAAGCCATTTTTACACTACCGAATACCTAGCCAGTTCCCATAATCTGGAATTAGGAAGAATGCTCTTCAGAAAGCAGCTCTTTATAGAATCTGTGTTCATCCTGTTATTTAGAAGAATTCTATCATAAGGCAGATCCACATTCTTCCCATTTTAGAGATAAGGTACTGAGAGATGATGATCTGGTTCCCTTAACACCCACCCAACCTAGTGAGAGATTGAGAGATGGTGATCTGGTTCCCTTAACTCCCATCTGCAATTCTGTTAGGAGGAAAGGCTATGACCAAATAAGAAAGAGCAGTTCTATCATTAACTGCTTTGGTATTTTGTGAGCATACTGCATGGCTGTAAAAATAAATGACCAAGGGCCACATTCACCATTAAAGTGAATGTATAATTCCTACCATTCATTTGTTTTATTTCCCACAACAGGACTTCCTTAGAGGTACATCCTTCAGCAATCAAACTTGCAAATTAAGCCTATGTTAACCTTCCAATGGTCAACCTCAAAGCAAAGCATACAAAATGGAAGATATGTTGGTGGGGATTATGTGTTGTGACCACCAAACATTCTTCATCAGTTGGGGGAGCACCTCTGTAAATAAATATGATAAACATATTGTCTAGTTTGAACCCAAGGTGGAAGCTCTTCTTCTCTGCCTGCATATGTAAACTCAGCTCCATGCCCTACAGCAAGTTGTAGTAGACAAAGCATGGCAGATGTTTCCTTTGTTGTGTTCTGCAAATCTGTATGTATTGAGCCCAAAATGGCTAGACAGAGCACTGATCCCTTGGAGATTTTTTTTTTTTTTTAGAAAATAAGAAGCACAACATTTACCTAGTTAAATACACCACATGAATCAAGGCAAGGGGTTTGAAGTTGCACATTTTTATTGTTGGTGTTTCAGCACCTGGGGAAAGTATGAGATGAGGACTTTCAACCTAGGTTGGAGATTAAGGAATATTGAATGTCTTGTTTTTCATCCCTTAGTTACCATAGTATCTGGTTTCCTTGGTTACCAGTGGCCAAGGAAGGGACACTGGGGAAGCTGGGGGCTTGATATATCTCTTTTAAAGAGAACGACACACTACATAGAATGCATGCATGTATCCAGAGAGAAGGAACAGGGTCAGAGAAGACCTTTTGTTGTTGTTGTAAGAATACAGAATGTGAGAATAGCGCTGGAGGATAGCAGTTGGGAATGGATTTTCTTCTCCCTCTGAAGATGGAATTTATAGATTTTATTTCACTACAGAGCACTAAAGTAGTTCAGAGAGAAAGGATTGGGGAGAGGTGAGACAAATCTAATCAGCAAGGAAGAAATGTAGAGTTGCCACTGGAGATAAACCACTGGAGTGGGCAGGCAAGGTACAATAATGACCAAGAAAGCAGACAACAGAATAAAGTATCACTTCAGGAAGCAGAAGATCAATTTAGACTTACTGGTAGTGCAGGTGGCTCCAGAAGGTGGCAAGGTCAAACCATTGATAGGGCCCAAAGACTGGTATGGCACATAGATCACTGCCTCAGCAGCACTGCTATTTGAGTTGAACATCTGAGAAGGCCAGAGGCAGTATGCACAGAGTCATAGTTTTCTAGGGTCACTTCTTCCAAGTCAAGAGAGTTCTTCAGTTGTTGGAGCTAGTCCTCGTCCATAGGGCTAAGCCCAGCATTCTCACAATTATTTGCAGAATGTTTCCAGCTGTACTGAAAGCCACCTTCACCTTTACAATTATTTGTTTACGCTTTAACATTTGACTTCTTTTGCTCTGTTCTGTGCGCCCCCTCTCTCTCTCTTGACTTCATTTTCCTACTGTAGCTCCTTTCACGTGTGAATCATGTGAGGGAGAATCATGAAATTACATGCCTGTTCCTGTACCAGATGTACTCCTGGTCACACACATATATACAGACACCCACATATTACTGCGGACAACTATAGTGAAAATGCTATGTATGAACAGCTTCTTATATGTAGGCTTTCCCATGGTCAGAACCTCCACATGACTCTTGATTATGTGAAAAATTACACATGCTCACATGCTCCTGTATAGGCTTCTTCACTGCATATGTTCTCATGCACATGCGGAGATCCAGGAGTGGCCTCCACTCTCTAGCCACAACCCCATTTACATGACTGCCATATGAAGGGGACAGATGACATGGACAGATAGTCAAACCTGATTGGCAATGAGTTGTATTTACATGATCCCTGATTGGCTAGGACCATCTACGTAATTGATCTGACAACTATTGTTCCCTGTCTTCTTTGGCCAGTGTGCTCTCAATGACAATGGTATCATGAAGCCTTGACTACTGATCTTTTTTGTGTCATCTTGTTAGGGATCAATCAAGTGACAAATTAGGAAAGAGAAAAAGCAGCAAAAAGGATAAGAAACCATGGACTTTATCCGATTACCCCCCCATTACTATTCTTTTGCCGGCATATTTTGTGGCGTTTTTATGCCAGCAAAAGACCCCCCCCCCCAGACCTACCTTGAGCAATGGCAATGAGGCATCCCCAACATAAACAGAGCCTGAACGGAGCTCCACTTACTTCCAGGGTTGAGATCTCTCAGATTCTTGAGAGAAGACATGAGTGCAGCAAATTCAAAAAGTTAAGCAAGACAAATACATAAAATGTAGACACAAGCACAGAAACACACTTTAAAAATTACAAGTAAACCAGGAATTTTCATAAAAAGAGCGTCCCCTATCTGGCTGTCGTGATCTCACCAGGAAGCATTCTGTCATTGATGCCTTATTCATGTGAGCACAATAGTGCAAGGCTTCAAATGCTGGCAATGCTAGCAAAAAAGCTCCAGGGGAGAGCTATTGATGGCTTGGCCCATCAATAAAATAGAACAGCTTTTTGACAGTACATGATTGTGAAAGGATGATGTCATATGTTATGTGCGCCCTTTCGTGATCATTAGGCATCGTTACGGTGCCATACTTGCCACATCTGATAAAGTCCCATGTCAGAATACAGGCAGAGAAAGAAACCAAAGGCACACAGATGACCCTAAAAGTGGACTATTTTTGCAAACAATTTTTAATTTTTAATTTCAGATGGGAAAGGAAATGTAAGACTATTTAGCACATCTCTTGCTGGCGTGCTCAAACACAAATAAATTGAAATTTGGGTCAAACACTTTCACTCTGGCAGATATCTAGGCAGAGTTTACAATACAGGAGAGCCTACTCCACTCCCCTCTAATTTCAATGATTCAACAGGAATAACTTATATCTCTTCAGGTCTATGGTTTGGAGTATGTACTGTATTTTTAAGTAAAGATACAAAATTCTGCTAAATTCTGCAATTGAAAAATATAGTTGCAGAATAGTGGAATACAAACAGCTCCCATCTCCATCCCCACCCCCAATAATAAAAGTTAAACTGAGGCACTGACTGACATTTTCTACATAATGGAAAACACTGATATTATCCAGCAATTGCATATTGTTTCCTGTTAGAACTCTCTTTTAGATCCTAGAACAAAATGCCAGATGGTGGAAAGCAGACGATTTTGCTACCTCTTTCAGGGGAATTTTAAAACTGTGACATGAGTAAATGCATTGTTTTGCCACACTTCATTGTCAGATTTATACTTGGCTCATCCAACGATCCACATCTCATGCTCCCTTCATTTATTATGGGTCTTGTTCAAAGGAACAGCTTATAAAGAAGCAACTTATTTACTTTAAATTGCTTTTTTTTTTTTTTTGCATAGGGGAAAACCTCGCACATGGGGATGAATGGCAAAACACAAGGTCATAGGAGCATGTCATATGTTAGGAAGTCAGGTTGAAGAAGTGAGCATTGTATTTCCTGTTTTTACATTGCCAATGGAATATCAAACATGGGGATTTCAGCATGTCCTCCATGGTCAGTTTTCTTGAGCACAATGCTTCTCCTTATCAGTGTTCAAAGGACAGTCTTCTACAATTCAATCAAAATCCTGGCAATGAAAGTGTTTTGCTACACTTGCATAAGGTGTAATTTAATTTAGTCTCTAGTCTGCTGATAGATACTGCAAATGTCAATCAGAAGATTTTGCTATATTGACCTCATCCTTATTCCCCAAGGTTTAGGATGTATATCATTAGGAAATTCCCTTCAAAGTGATACTCTTTTTTTTTTTTTTTTTAAAAAGGCATTAGCAACCTAATCAACATGGAATATGGCTCCCATATGTACACTGAGCATATTTCCTTGGGTTGCCAGGTGAAATACAGGACAGGGCTCCTGTATCTTCAATAGTTATATAGAAGAGGGAATTTCAGCAGGTGTGGCTTTTGTCACATAAGGAACACCTACTAAAATTTGCCTTTCTACACAACCAGTAAAGGGAGAAGAGCTCTATCTTGTATTTCATCTGGCAACCCTAATATTTCCCCAGACCATTTTTCTGTTACAGTTGGACCCCCGTATCCATAGAACCAATATCCACAGTTTTAGTTATCTGCAGAACACAAAACAGGGACACATACCATAGAGTCATCCTTGAAAATGCCTAGAGAGGTGTCCCTTCTAGACATTTTCTAGACCCTCCAATGCAACTCTATGGTATATTTTTACTGGAAGTCCATTGTTTTAATAGGGTTGGCTGCTATCTGTGGTTTCCTGAATCTTCAGTAAGTCCAGGATCTGAATCCCTGCAGGTACGGGAGTCCAACCATATTTTATTATGATCAATTTGGTTCTGCCTTTGAGAACCTTGCAATGACTCTCAGATCCATCCATGTTCTTTGATTATTCTTGACCAAAATACTCAGAACCTGGAATAATATTCTTAAAAGGAATTAGTTGTTACAATTCTGAGGCCACACAATTATTTACCATTATAGTTTAGTTCTTTCATTCTTTGTTTCTTCTTTTTTCTCAGAAGTGACTACAATAATTACTTTTATACTAGTTGGTTTTTTTTTAAAAAAACCCAGAATGGTAGACACTGCTATCCCATGACCCCAAAAGACAATCCCCTTTGCCTACTTGACAATTGCGTCAACATCCCCAACAGAACCCAAGGCAGCAGTAGGAGGTCCATCAAGAAGCAATAATTGTTCCATGTGATATTCCTCTTCCACCATTCAAGTGGGGAGATATTCCATAACTGTAGAAAATAACTAAATAGTTAGACAGGAGAGGAATGACATGTTCCCTCATTAAATTGCATCATAGTGTAATGCAGGCAAAAGGAAACTGCTACAGTCTCCTATCCTGTGTGTTCTTCCTCATTAATAATTTCCCCCCACGCTGACCACATTCTGCTGTTGCTTGGCCACAGGTATTCTAGTTTTCATCTGCAAAACGTTGGCGGGTATGTGAATCTACTTTTGCATAGACATACCTCAGACTGCATTGTTAGTTCTCTTAACTCTTGATAAGCAATGGGGCAGAATATAGCCTGCCTATTTTTCTCTATGACTACACGTACATGACTATAAATTTACTTTTAAGGGGCGGGAGAAGCTAAAGGGGGAGCAGGGGGTAAGATATTTCATGGGGGCCAAGCTCCCATAGAATTCCCTGAGGGTAGAGCTCTGATTCCATCCTTCTGTGAAATCTCTGCACTTTTTCTATAGGTTTCTTAAAACATTGCAATTTAGATGCAGAATATGATGGTAATGCTTTGCCAAAAGCCATTGATTTTACATTCTACATTTCTCTGGTTCAAATCCCTACTGAGTTGCAGTTATATAGCATATCACTGTGTTAGGGTAATGTGATATGTTGTGAGCCTGTTCTCTTCACAAAAGAATAAAAAACGGGGAGGAGAAGGAGGAAGAAGGAAAATATTTTATTTGTATCTTCCTTGCTGTTCAGGTAAGTGAATTAATAATGGATGGATGGCTCATTGGCTGCACACAGTTAATGTGGCAACATGGAGAAATAGCCTAGTAGCCTTCCAGTCACAAACCTCCCACAATAGTACATGCTGGAGCTTTCCTTTCCTTTCCTTTCCTTCTTTTTTTGACATGCTGCAGCAATAGGTTATCTCTCTAGAATCACATATTCCTAAAACCAGGTAGGAGATAACTTACAACATTCTCATGGAGAACATAAAAGCATATGAAGAGACATGCTGGATCAGACTAAAGGCCTATCTAGTCCGATATTCTGTTCACAAAGTGGCCAACCAGTTGGATATAAATATTTCTAGCAGGGATTGGGAATTCTGAACTCCCTATTCTAGCTTCCCAAGCAGAAGCTGAATGGATAATAGCAAACCCTATTAAAATAAAGGACTTCTGCTACAAACATACAATAGAGATAGGTTCCTAGAGAGGACACCTCTCTAGGCATTTTTCAGCATGACTCTATGGTATGTGTTCCTATTTTTTTCAGCCATGGATAACTGAAACTGCTGATGTTGGTTCTGTGTGTACAGTGTGTGTGTGTTATATTGTTTTATAGTTGCATTTGATTTTATCCTATACTGTAAGTCTCCTTGGAACACATATTGTGAGAAAGACAAGATATAAATAAAACAAATAAACAATCCCCTAAAGTAACTTTTCTAAGCTTTGTTACTGACAGCAGACTTCTGGCTTTGTCTGCTGCTACATCAGTGAATTTATTTGAAACCACCTAGGATGCCAACATGGATTTCCTGACCGTATCAATTCATAGCAGTGTTGAAGCAATTGACTCAGGTTTGCTATTACAAAAGGAAAATGAGACTCATCTTACTTACACTCAAATGCGCTTTATGTTTGTGAATTTGAGCTGCGATGTTTTATCAACCTTGATTGCTGCTTGGAGGAAAGGGTTGTAATAGATCAAAGTGGAAAGAATAAAGATAGATCGGGATGGCTCTGCATTACAAAGCAGGAAGCAAACCCATCATTAGGCTTCATTACAAAACGAAAGCAATTCTCAGGATGAAAGGGAGGCAGGTGTTCTACCATGCAAGCATTTAGAAGCCAAAGTAAGTGTGCTTTTAATCCTTCACTTCTACAATTAAGCAGAAGTATGACTTTGAGTACATCAGTATTCAACAAGGTTCTTGCAGTAGTGCAGTCGTAAATTTTGAAATGGAGACATTCATTGTGACTGTCCCCAGAGCCAACCCACCCCCAGATTAACCTCCAAATTCAGGCAGTTGTGCTTATCCAAGCTAGCAGTTCAGTTCAAGTCATTTCCAACTTACAGCAACCCTGGGGCAAACCTATCACAGGGTCTTCTTAGCCAGATTTCTCCAGAGGGAGTTTGCTGTTGCCTTTCTCTGAAGCTCAGAGAGTGTGACTTGCCTAGGTCACCCAGTCGGTCTCTATGGCTGAGCAGGGAATCGAACCCTCGTCCTCCTGAATCCTAGTCCAACATCAAACTGCTACACCATGCTATCTATAAAAATATGGTGACCCTCTGCTAGAGTTTTCTTGACAATATTTCTTTTGGATGTCATGTAGAAGATGGAGTGAGCTTGTTTTCTGCTGCTCCAGACACTAGGACAAGAACCAATGGATTCAAATTACCGTACAAGAAAAGACATTCCACTTAAACATTGGGTAGAACTTATTGACTATAAGAACTGTTCAACAGTGGAATAGATAGAGGGTGAAGGACTCTTCTTTTCTGGAGGCCTTTAAACAGAGTTTGGATGGACATCTTTCAGGAGTGTTTTAGTTGTGTATACTTGCGTGGCAGTGGGTTGGACTAGCTGGCCCTTACAATCACTTCTGGCTCTGAAATTCTATGAGTCTACCAGTTGACTTCTCCACCAGGTACAGAGCTTTTGTAAAGCTAATAGAATATGATTGTCTGTTGAAGTTTAAGACATTCCAAGAAGGATAATTTTGTTGCTGGCAAAATCCAACACCTCAAAGCAACTATGAGGATTGCAGCTAAGTTCTGAGGGGACAAGAAAGTTTGAGGGTGCCGGGGGAAATGATGATATTGTTCCTCCTGTGTGTTCTTGCAGGAAATGTTCTCATCGGGAGAAAGGCTCTCCTTCCCATTCAGTCTGCGCACTTGGAATCAGGGCCAGTTCATCTTACAGAGGAGATTACCAGAGGGAAGTGTTCGTCACAGTGGTTGTTGGGTAAAGAAGCCAATCTTTAAAAGTGCTGAATCCTATCCCTGAAATAGGTTCCTTGTATAACTCCTTTAAACTCCTCAGCATGCAACAGACTCTTGTAGCACCTTTGAGACTAACTGAAAGAAGTTGAAGCATGAGCTTTCATAGACTTGGTCTACCTCCTCAGATTCATGGAGACCAAGTCAATGAAAGCTTATGCTACAACTTTTTTCTCTCAGTCAGTCTCAAAGATGCTACAAGATTCTTTTGCATAGTGATATTCCAGAGTAACATGGCTATGTCTTTGAATTTCTTTAAAGTTCAGAGTAAAAACATGGCTAGATTCACCTTCCATTGTGGTGGGAGCTACCAGTTGCCATGGATTTGTGGATTGTACCATTTGATATTGCTGAGATGTGGGAGTCATAGTTTGAATGCCCTGAAATAAGATTTACTAGCTAGGTTCACTACCTAGAGCAGGGGGTGGGCAAAGTGTGGCCTGCATGAACCTATTTTGGGGTCCAGGACCCCCTCAAAGCCTCCAGACCAAATAAAAATTCTTTAAAAATAAATTTCAAAAATATCTTAAGACCCCTACCAAATGTAGAGGTTTTTGCAATGTTTATTCTCACCCCAGACGAAAATTGTCCAGAAACAAAACTGGCACTGATGTGATGTCACTTCTGGACACATCTGGAACACCAGTGCAGCCCCCACAGGGGTTCAACACTAAAAAATAACTTACCCTTCTGCAGTTGCCCACTTCTGATCTAAAGGAACAATGTCTATATAGAATGTCCAGTTTCAGAGCCAATATACAGTACTCCTAAAAAAAAATAGCTGCTGAGCAGAAATTCTCAGAAATTTCTATTGCACTCAAGGTTTGCTTGTAGACATCCTGTAGACATCTAGATGGTCATGGTGGAAAACAGCACACTGGACAGGAGGGACCTTTGGTGTCTAATTACAGCACAGCCTTCTTTTGTTTTCACAAGAGTCTGGATAATTTACTTTTTGGACTACACATCCTAGACTCCCCAGACAGCATGGCCAGGAGATTCTGGGTGACTATAGTCCCCCAAAGTAACTTTTCTGAGTTCTGATTAACAGGTGGTGAAGAGCTTGGAAAAGTTAGGTTTTTGGACTACAATTCCCTTAAACCCCAGCCAGCATGGACTTTGGAAGATCCTGGGAGCTGATGTCGAAAATTTAACTTTTCCAAGGGCTCATTTACACAGCTGGTTTTATTACGATTAATTGTGCTTTAGCGCTTTCCCGCATCACTGGTGGGTAGTTTACAGGGTGCATGTTTACATAGCTATATTTTGTGGCTCTTTGATTTTTTCCGCTTTGAGATTCACACAGCCAAATTGGGGGAGGCCATGGCCAAGCATTGGAGAGGAGACAAGAATGCCATAGGAATGTCTGCCCTGGCCCCAACTCTGTGTGCTTAACAGCTGAAGGACGAAGAATGTCACCCTTTGCCTCTCTCCCCACCAGCTCCCTGCCCACAAATCAAGCTCCAAATGGAAGGTTTTTTCTCCTTGCTTAACAGCATTTTCTTGCCAAATAAACACTGTCAGAATAGCAGGGAGAGAGAGAAAGTTTCTCTCTCTCTCTCTCTCTCTCTCTCTCTCTCCCAATCACAGTGTAGCTCTGCTGCAGCCCTTAGTGAAATGATTTCTCTCTCTCTCTCTCTCTCTCCCGCTCCCCCAAGCAGAGCTGACAAGACGGAGCTTTACAGACTTGCAAAATAGCAGAGAGGAGGAGAAGGAATTCTTTTATGTGGGGAACAGATGTTCCCCAACTGAAAATTGTTGGGAATCCTTTTTGTTTGCAAACTGGCTTGCAAAATAGCAGAGAGGATTTTTCAAAGTTTCCTAATCGCTACTGAATCTCCCTCCCTCCCTCCCTCTCTTTTAAGCCCACCCCTTCATCATAGCAACCAATCACAGTGCAGCTCTGCTGCAGCCCTTAGTGGAATGGTTGTTTACACTACCAATAATGCGCTACTTTGCAAATATACTGGCAAAAGTAGCGAAATCCCTCGCCACGCTATATTTGGGTGTTTTACCTTCCCCCCCTTCTGAATGAGGTGATGCTGTGGTGCGATCCGTGGGAACAATGAGCTATCTTTGTGGTATATTTAGAGGAATATTTGCCCGTGTAAACGAACCCCAAGATCTAGCCTTTAGAAAAATTTAATGGTGAGGAAGGTGCTTGAGCTCCTTACAAGTAATGCTGATATTGTGGAAGGGTACATGGACTCTGACTGCCTCTTGAATACATGGGCATGATATCTGAAGCCCTTATATACCAATGAAATAGATCTCACCTCTATAGAGCAATGTATTGCGGTTTTATATCTATGCAAGTACAGTAATTTCTTCCAGGAAAAAGAAGTTATCCCTTCCTAGGCTTTGTAAAATAGATACTGGCTGCCATTTCAAACAGCACATTTCTGTTGGCATGTAAACTATTAGTATTCTGGCTGTGTTGCAAAGGGTCCAAACCTCTCTATGTGGCTGGTCTCCACTTTAGTACTTGACATTTTATACAAAGTGGTATTAAGATTTCCAATTTTGAACGCTGCTGCAGACAACTATGAAGACATAAGCCAAGGAATTTTAGATTTCACCTTATTTGTCCTGCTGTTCCTTCTTTACCAAGTACTGAGGGGGTTGTGTGTGTTTGTGTATTTAGATTATTATGTGTATAGACATAAGACAGCTATAGATCATGTTATATATTTGTAAAATATATATAATATATATATAATATATATCTTATGAAAGATATACATATATTATATTTCACATCATTTTACCATTATATGTGTGTGTGTGATTTAATATTTTTTTTTATATATATATATATATATATATATATATATACACACACACATATACATATCTCCTTAATGATTCTCAGCTGGGTCTGGATAGAAACAGAATAGAAATAAAAGATTATCAAATTGACCTAACACTTTGAGGATCAATGGTTCCTGAAATGACCTCTAATCAAACTTCAGATTATTGAGTGCTTCATTTATTGCTGAGATATTAGTGCTAATAATTCATGGTCAGTGCTAATAACATAATTATTATGTTCTGCATCCAGTTTTCTCTAATCCAGATGTGGGCACATGTGCCCTCCCCACTACTGTTTTTGTAGCTCTCAAACCTTTCTGACTTCCCACAACTACCTTTTTTTCTCCTGGCCAAAAGTAGAAGGTGACTTGCTTCTCTTAGAAGCCTCCAGACATGGAAATTCACATTTTAAATAAGTTGTAGGCTCCCACTGTGTAACTTAAAATTTTAAAAAACAAATGCAACATTTAAAACCAAGAGTGGACCTGTGACATGGAGGCGATCTGGCTGCAATATCTGTCACCCCATTGATCTCCAGGATTGATTCAGCTGATCTGGCTGACTGGGTGGGTGTCCTCTTTGTCCTTCACTGCTCCATGTGTGTCCCTCCTGAAGCAGTCACACTCAGTGGAAGAGGATGGCCATCCCAGATAGAAGGAGTGTACTGTTCTTTGGTCAAGGGTGTATGATAGCCCACTCCCCTGCTAGAACCTCCAAACAACTCAAGGTCCATTTGTAGGAAAATGATCTGTGGCCTCTTCCAGTTTTTTTGGGGGGGGGGGGTTTGGTATGGCCTCCAGAAAGTCCCAGGGATCAGAAATTTGGCACCCAGAGATGTGAGCAGCAATCCCACTCACATCTGTATCATCATATGTGGGAATCAGGAAGGTGAAGACAGCAAGCAGGAAGAAAAACCTAACAGCAGAGAAGGGGGACACAGGGTCATGGAACAGCTACCTGGACCTGACTTCACACGTAAGAGTAGAGACAGAGTTGGAGGGACAGAGGCTATTAGGAGTTGAGCACAGAGTTGCTTAAATAAAGTTCCTTGGTTTTTGTTATATAACTCCTGCTTGAGCCTTACTGATAACTAGAACCACATGAAACAACATCCTTGTATGCTACGCATATATACCTGAACCTTGAATATAATCACCCATGCATTGGAGGAAGGTCATTACAATCTGCAAAAGTCTGTGCCAAAACAAGTCTTAAACCAGGTTGGGAATTGTGGGTGCTTTGAGTTGCTTTTGAACTGCAACTCCCAGCATTCCGCCCCACTGGCTATGTGGCCTAGGGCAGGTGGTAGCTGCAGTCATGCAAATGTCAGGAGAGCCACATGACTCTCACTTCTGGTTGTAAGGATGTCATAAGATTTGTTGTTTTGCTAGAACAGACTAACACAGCTACTACCACTTGTTTCTCGTAGCCATTTAACTTGGCAGGTCAGCCTCTGGCAAACAGAAGACATTTTGACTCCCTGAATCCACCAGGCCCATATCCAATCCTGAATTTTAGTGGTGCAGTACCAGCTGCAAAGAACAGAAGACCACAATTTTCACATCAAAACAAGTTGCAAAAGGGCAGTGGTCTGCTGCTAAGGATGGGATTTAACCTTAACAGGTTTACGATCCTTATGCGCCTTCTTAAAAAGGGGAACTTGTGGGAGAGGGGCTGCTGCATATCCTCTAACTGTCCCAATTTGGTAGGGACTGTCCTGATTAGTCTTCTGTCATCCCACTTTTTCAGCTGATTTTAGAATGCCCAGTTTCGTCTTCTCCTTCTACTTTCCCCCCTTTGTCCTCAGCTTACTTCAATTGCTGCAAACTGAGTTCAGAGTGCAAAAATAGTTTGCATTCAGTTCATTCAGTGAGGGGAGAGGAGGTTGCAGGATCATGCCTTTCCCAATAGGCTCAGGCAAAATCAAACTGCTCCAGACCCTCCTAGCTTGTGTGCTCTTTTTCACAACAACAACAACAACAATATAGTTTATTGATTAGCCGCTAGACCATATCAAGGTTATTAAATTCTGACATTATGTAAAATTGTAAAAACAAATGAGCAGAATACACTGCTAAAACCTTTAAAAAGCATCCTATCCATTAGTGCTATAAAATTTCATAGAGATTTTCAGACTACACTGTTATAGTGTTACTATTCCACTTTAACTGCTCTGGCTGCCTCCTGTGGAATTCTGGGATTTGTAGTTTAGCGAGGCCTAAGAGCTCTCTGGCTGAGAGCTGCAAATATCCCTCCCTAAACTGCAAATCCCAGGATTCAACAGGAGGCAGCCATAGTAAATATAGTGGAATAGTAACACTATAACAGTGTTGTCTGAAAATCTATAGTCTAACATATAAAAATAAAATAATCTAACATATAAAAATATAAAGATATATAACAAAAGTTAATGGAATATGAATAAACGATATAAAATAATAATAACTGCACAACCCTAAATAACATTATTAAGTAAAATTAAGGTACAAAGGAGCAAAAACTCCATACATTTTGAATTGGGTTTAGTTTAAATTTAAATATATTCATCACCTTTACAGACAACCCCATTTTTTTCCATAAAACATTTCCTCAGTTGACTGGCACTAACTATAAATTTGGCCACTCTGATCGTAATATACCTATTCGAACCCTATAAAAGAAAAGTTACTTGTGCATTTCAATCCCAGTATTTTATTCTGTCCAGAAATATCTGTAGATACAGAGACCTTGCTGTATTATACAACTGACAATTTAGAAGCACATGCACGATATCTTCTACTTCAATTCCAGAAATACATAATCTCTCATGATATGGGATTTGATGAAACCTACAATATCATACTCTTTCTCATTGATAAGTTTTGCCATCTTGACCACATTCAGTAAAATGAGTACCCAGCTTGTGGGGGCAGTTAGCTAACACACATTGGAAACTGCTTAATGCAGTGTAGATGTGTAAATGGCTAAAACAATTTGTAAGCTGCTCTGATAGCCTTGTGGCTGAAGAGTGGGAGTATAAATTAAAAAAAAATAAATCTTGGCTACACAGATCCTAATTTTCATTTGTGAAATGTCGGAGAGCATGCTGCTGTCTCCACTCCCCCCTCCCCAGAAATTCAATAGCATGGTGACAATTTAGGCAGCTGAAGGGGGAAACAGGGGCTACAAAAATGGGCCCACTCCTATTTAACCCACTTTAAAGCAGGTTTTCTTGAGAGGAAATGCCACTGAACTCAATGGGACTCATGGCTGAGTCGACACACATAGGTTTGCACGGCTAATCTCTTATCCTGCCCTCTCTCCTTCCAAACGGCATGGGGTATCTTTTAAACTTTTAGGCCCACTTTTGAACAAAGTATCACTCAGTTTTGTTTCATTTTTATTTGTTTTCTTTTGTGAGAGAGTCTTATATAATCCCTCCCTCTAAGATTTTTTTTTTGAAAAATTCCTTTGCTAGTCATCCAAGTATAAAAATAGGTCTGCATGGTACTGCACACTGAGTCTTTATATTTTTAACAAGCCTGCTTCAATCACTGTCCTTTCTTTGGAGGGGTATTTAATCCTACACCTCTTGAATAAAATGAGCTACTGGAAGAATAGTCCACCCACGCTGTAAAAGTGTGTGTTTGTTTCTCTACTACACTATGCCTGTTCATCATAGTGGCAGCCCACAGGAAGTGGGAAAGCAGGTAGCCATCTTAAATGCCCCAGAATGCACAAGGAGAAAACAAAATGGTGGCTTCACAGAGTCAATTTGGCAATTTCCCCTTATCTTTGAAATATAACCAAAATAAAAGAGCCAGATTTGAAGTGGGTTAAATAGCCAAGGAAATGGTCCTTGTGGATTTGGTACAGAGAGCCCAACTCTCTGTTAGGAATGTGAACCATTCTTGAGAGGCTGACTTGACATGTTGAGACAACCTGCTGAGAAATCGCCAGACAAGGAGCACTTTGGGAGTGTTGTTGGGTGGTTGTTGTTGTTTTGTTAAAATTTCTGTAATTTGTGCAAAAACGTGTCTACACAAAACTATTGTTTTTTCTCTTTGGGAAAGATAGGGCTTATCTAGACCTGCCAGAATATGCTGGCTTTCCACCAGTGTATTCTGGCCCTGGATCAGCATCAACAACATCTGTGGATATTGCAATGAAGAATTTCTTCAGCATCCCTTTTGCTAACAGAAATACCTTCTGAAAGATACCCTGTAATTGTGCAAAATTAATTTTGCACAATTTAATTTGTATTGCATGCTGCTGTTGTTACATTACAGTATGTTTCTTAGGCTCACCCCCCCCCGTATGTTTAGAGTATAAACTACTGCATCAAATGAAGCATCCAGCTGTGTGATTCTGGTCTATTTTATTTTGTTACTCTTTCCTCAAGCTTTCTTCTCATGCTCTTTATTTTTCCCTCTTGGTAGCTTTGCCCAAAAGGATCTCCACAGGCAGGAGAGAGGCAAATGTCATAGCAGGCTTCCCTTAAGCTCCCACCAATGCAATGATGCAAAGTTATTTTAATTTTCTTACTGCAATTTTCTTGCTTCCCCTGGAGGTCCTGTGCTTCATGGACCAACTCAGAGACACCCTGTTAATTATTGTGAGGCCTCTGAAAATTCATTGGCTGTCTAAAAAAACACAGAGAGAAAGACAGCAAGAGAAAGAAGGAGAATTTGCTGTGCTATGGAAGAAGAGCAACAGCTGTTACAGTGCATGTTAAGGATCTGTGGAACAGGCAGAAGGCATACCCTTCAACTGGCCCAATGTGGCAGGGACAGTCAAAATTAATCCTCTGTCATCCTACTTTTTCAGCTGCTTTTAAAATGTCCAGGTTTCTTTCTCCTTCCTCTCCTTCCCCCTTTCATTCCTAGCTTATTTGATTGCTGCAATCTGAGTTCAAAATGCAAAAGTAGGCCAGAACTTATTTGGAGACTTGCATCTTACGGACTTTATCGGACCCATGAAAAAACACGTCAGAGGAATGGGAGACATTATCAGACCTTGTCATCCATCAGCCATTCTGGGAGTTTGGTGTGGGTGTGAAAAAGGTGTCCCTTTTTATTGATGGCTTAGCCTGTCAATAAAAAAGGATGCTTTATTCATGCCTGTGCTATGCCCCTGGAACGTCTGAGGATGCGAGCATCTGATAATGTTGCCCTTTGTGTTCTCATCACGTTCTTCTGATGCATTTTCAGATGTGGTTTTATGCATTTCCCTGTGTCTGATAGACATCTGCAGGAAATAGAAATGAGGAGTTTTACAGTGTCTGTATTCAGCATGGGGCTGCTGTGATATTGCCGTGTAGGGAAGCTAGCAAAGTGACCAACACACAGTGAGACCCAATGCACAATGAGACCTATGTGCATCAGGACACTGGCTAGTGAGTGTCAATGTGCACTGACATTTTCCAAGGCACATTAGGACATTTTGGCCAGTGTCCTGTTATGCATCTTCACATCTTCACAATTCACTACCAGGGTTTCTTAGTACTTCTGCTTCATAGCTAAGTATACATAAAATTATGTACTGTAAACCATGATAGAGAATTCCAGACATAATTTGCACTCAGTTAGCTCAGTGGGGAAGAGAAGAAGATGGGGGTAGAATCTTACCTTCCCATCCTAGGAAGCACAGGCAAATGCAAACTACTGCAGCCTCTTGTGTATTATTTCTCATTCATAACTTTGGCCATTTTAATGACACTCTGATGTTCCTTGGCCTCCTATGCCTCAGTTTTCAGTAAAACGTTCAAAGGTATACATCGAGGGTCCTGGCACAGCAGGAGGGAAGGGAGAGGAGAGGGTGGAATCTTGTTGTTCCCAACAGACTCAGGCAAAAGCAAACTGCTGAGGACTTCCGGCGTGACGGCGTTGTGATCGGCTGCTGGAGGTGCGAGTTCTCGCCCAGCAGCTGCTTGTCTCCGAGTCTTGCCTTTCCAAAGAGGGAAGGCTGCGAATTGTCCTCCCCGGTAAGGGAGGGCAAGGAGGGCTTGCAAAGGTTCCAGTACCGGTCCGAGGGTCTATGGCTATGGTTAAAATCTAAAAATAGACCCATGAAGGGCTGAGGGGAACGAAGAGCCAGCGGACGGAGACAAGCAAACCGCGTGGGGCAGCTTAACAATGCCAACGCTTCATTTTTTAATAAGGGCAGCTGCCAGGAGACAGAAAGAATTGCAAAGATATACTATATTTTTCGACGTTAACCTGCTTCTATTGCGATAAGAATTAAAGTGCAAGAAGAGAAAGGTAGACAGCAAAGAGGAGTGAGAGGTTTGGCTTCCTGGGAGAGACGAAGTAAGAGGAGACAGAAGGCGTAACCGGACGGAGCTAGAGGGGTGAATGTAAAGCTTGTTTTTCTTTTCTTTTGGCTTTCTTTCGGCTTTGGACTTAGCGTGGGAGGGTAGTAACCCCCTCTGCATTAAGGTGGACTTATTTCCTCTTGAAAAAGCCCCTTTTGGTGGAAAGAAGGCAAATCTGATACTCTTGGCAGAAAAGCTTTGCTACAAGTATCAAGAGGGTTTTTGTTTAAGCTACAAGGATACACAGAAACAAGGGGAAAAAATAAGCCTTTCTTGGAACTTAGCTAGCGGAACTAGCAGCTGAATTGATTGTAGCAGCTGTAGCAACTGCAAGAAATTGAGAGGAGAGGATCAGAACTGTGAGAATAAAGTGAATACAGGAGGGCGTCAACGAGAGGGATTTAGGAGAGACAAACGAAACCACCAGTAGAAGAATCCCTTATCTCCCAAGTTTTGGGTTTAATTTGCAAAGAACTAGTTCTCTTTTGGAGAGAATCATGAATAAAATGATTCAGTGATTTAATGCTGGACTAAATATTTTTGAGAAAAAAGTGAAAGAGGAAGACAGAGATAACAGACAAAGCAAATCACAGATATAGAAATATATAACAACAGTGGTATACCATATAAATAAATAAAGAGGAGGAAATAAATTTACATAATCTACACAAGAAGCAGAGAAGAAAAAAAAAGAAGAGAAGGAGAAAGGGATATAAATTTCAGAAACCCTTTCAAGCATTATGCTGAAGTCATATAAATATTAATTAATTATCCTACACGATAAATATATATTATATTATAAATATAAGTATATATTAAGATATTTTGGGGTTGATGAGCTTGTGATATAAATTGATCAAATTGATAAATGAAATAGAAATGGAGGTATAGTTACACTGTTAGAGATAATTGAGAATTGTGAGTAGAAATCGATAGAAGAGTAATTTAATTCACTGTTTAGAAGGAGGCGAATTTGTGATATTTTTATGTGATGAAATTGGGTACTTTTCATAGTGATCGCATATGAACTTAGAGTTTGAATTACGTACAGTGCATAAATTGGATGAATTGTGGTAGATGTTTTCCCATGTCCAGTTGAATATGACAAGTAGTGGTTAACTGTGGCGGGTATAATCAGTTGAATTGTATACAGATATAGGCACATGCATTTCATGAATACATGAAGAAATATAGATAGATCAAGGAAAAAAAACTTGGAAAATAATTAAGAACTAAAAATAAAAAAGGGGAAAAATAATAAATAATATATATATATATATATATATATATATATTAGATTTAGAAAAATACACATAGAACATGCATACACACTACAAGGATAGAGAGGATATAGAGTGATAACTGGAAGGGAAAAAAGAAGAAAAGAGAAAGCGATACACATACACGTAACACACAATTATAGTAGGATGGCAACTGGAACAAGAAAGGCAATCCAGATCCAGGCCCAGATGCAAGTACTAACACAAAGGCGACCATCAATAGAAGGACCCAGTAAAACTACGGAATTTAGTTCTATCATTTTAGAAGAAATGAAGAAAGAAATGAAAAAAATGAGGCAAGAAATTCGAGGAGAACTGAAAGAGCTGAGGGCAGAAATGAAGGCGGACTTAAAGAAAGAACTAAACAATTTCGGGGAAAAACTGGAGAAATTGACGGCTGAAATGGACCAGATAAAAAAGCAGGTACAGGAAATACACACCAAGACGCAAGATTTAGAGACAATCACAAACACATTAACACAAGAACAACAACTCGAAAAGAATATATTATTGGCAAATGAATTGAGGTATAGGGAGAAGTGTTTAAAGATAAGGGGATTAGAGGAGAAGGAAAGTGAAAGCTTGGAAGACAGACTGATTCCACTACTGGCAAAATATATAAATGTAAATCAAGAGAATTTGGAAACACAAATAGACAAGATGTTCAGGATTAGCTCTGTCGTTGCAAAAGAAAAAAGCTACCAAGAGATGTGGTAGTATGTTTCACAAGAACAAAAATAAGAGACAAGATAATACAGAAAAGCTATGACGAAAAGCTGAAAATTGGAGAGGAAGAGCTAAAGGTGTTTAAAGACATACCACCACAAATTCTCAAAAAAAGACAAGAGTATAAATTCCTGACGAAATTATTAATAGAGAACAAAATAAACTATAGGTGGGAGAGGATAGAAGGTGTGGCATTTACATATCAACGTAAAAGATATAGAATAAACTCAATACAAAAAGCTAAAGAATTCAGTAAGAGATTAGCCAAAGAGAGAAAAAGAGACAAGGAGGACAGAACAAAACTGTTAAATAGTTCAGAAGTGCAAGGGAAAAAAGAAGAAGAAGGAAACAAGGAAGAAAGCAAGGACCAGGACTCGGTAGAAGAGGAAGAGGAAGAGGTAGGAGAAGACAATAAATCAGAAGAAAATATAGAAAACATAGAGACAGAAGAAGAAAGAGAGGAGGCAGAAGAAGAAATTTGAGCAAATACAAAAAATTAAGGAAGAAAGGAAAGATAACAACTAAAGAGCTCGAAAATGGAGGTAAAAACTATGTCCTGGAATGTCAAAGGCTTAAATTCAAGTCACAAAAGACGACAGATTTTTCATTATTTGGAAAAACTAAGACTAGACATAATCTGCTTGCAGGAGACACGAATAAAAGAACAAGACAGCAAATTTTTGAAAAATTATAAATTGGGCCAACTTTATTCATCATCTAATAACAAGAAGAAAAAAGGGGTTGCAATTTATATAAATAGAAAATATCAAGCAAAACAAATATTCAAAGATCTAGAGGGACAGTATGTAGGTATTGAGGTTAAACTACAAGACCAATATATACTAGTTGTTGGTATATATGCACCCTCTGAAAAGCAAGAAAATTTCTTTAAGAAATTGACAGATGAAATTACACAAACAGGAAAGAACAACATTATACTCCTGGGAGACTGGAATGGAGTGATCAACCCTTTAAAGGATAGGCTTTCAAACAAACAAATAAAGAAAAACCAGGGGAAACTACCATGTGCATTTTTTGAGATGATGGAGGAATTTGACTTAATAGATGTCTGGAGGTGGAAGCGAGGAGAAGAAAAGGGATTCACTTTTTATTCTGATGTACATCGTACCTCATCAAGGATTGATATGTTCTTGGCATCAAAAAGCACAACTACGAATATCAAAAATATAGAGGTCAAACCAAAATGGATATCAGATCATAATCCCATCCTACTAACAATGTTGAAAAGAGGGAAAGAATTCACCTGGCGTCTAGACAAAAATCTATTAAACAACGAACAGAGTACAAACGAAGCAAAAGAGGTACTAAAGTTGTATTTCAGAGAAAATACAACAGAAGAAGTGGCAATGAGAACAACATGGGAAGCCAGCAAAGCTGTGATGCGTGGCTTCTTCATAAAAAAGGCATATGAGAGAAAAAAGGAGGAAACCAGACAAAGCGAAAATACACTTCAAGAAATAATGAATAAAGAAGAAGAGATGAGAGAACAACCAGAAAATAAAAAATTAAAATATGAAATTAGCTTGTTAAAGGAAAAAATGCAATCGCAAACAATTAAAGAAATTGAGCAAAAAATGTGTATGGTCAAACAAAAACACTTTGAATCAGCAAATAAACCAGGTAAATGGTTAAGTCAGAAATTAAAGAAATTAAGAGAAAACAAGATGATCACAGAAATGAAATACAAAGAGAAGATAGTGACTGAACAAAAATTAATTAAAAGATGTTTCCAAGAATTCTACTTGGATTTATATAAGGAGAAATCAGCTGTTAACTTACTGGAAGAAAAAATAGTGAGATACCTAGAAGAACAGAAAATACCCAGATTGTCGGACACTCAAAAAGAAACCCTTAACAAAAACTTTACAATAATGGAAATATCTGAAGCCATCAAAAAACTAAAATTAGATAAAGCGCCAGGGCCGGATGGTTTTACCTCAATTTATTACAAAAAATGGGAAGATGAGCTACTTCTCCCATTACAGAAAACCCTTAATCAGATAAGAACAGAGGGGATACCAAACACATGGAAGGAAGCTTACATTACGGTTATTCCAAAAGAAGGAAGAGACATCAGAGATCCAAGAAATTACAGACCAATTTCGTTACTGAACTTGGACTACAAGATCTTTACTGAAATCCTGGCACAGAGACTAAAAAATATTCTAAACGAGATCATCCACGAAGATCAAAATGGATTCCTTCCGAACAGACAGATGAAAAATAACACAAGGACAGTATTAGATATCATCGAGTATTATGAAACACACAATGAAAAGAAATTAGCTATCATTTCTCTGGACGCAGAGAAGGCATTTGACAATGTCAAATGGCCATTTTTAAAAGCGGTCTTAAACAAGATGAATATCGGAGATAACTTCAAAAAATGGATTGATATGATATATGAAAAACAAAATGCCCGAATCATGATTAATGGAGAGAAGACAGAAAAAATCGATATAAGCAAGGGAACAAGACAAGGATGTCCTCTGTCACCGTTATTATTTCTTATAGTAATCGAGATACTCAACAACAATATAAGGGAAAACAAGAAAATCAGAGGAACAAAGATCAAAGGAATGGAGTATAAAATGAAGGCCTTTGCAGACGATATCATACTGTTTCTGGAAGACCCCTTAGAACAATTGGATGAACTTAGTAAAACATTAGAAGATTTTGGATCTGTATCAGGATTTAAAGTAAACAAGGACAAAACAGCAGTGCTGACTAAAAACATTACAAAAAAAGAGGAGAACCAAATAGAGGCTAAATCAGGATATAAGATAGCAACAAAGATAAAATATTTAGGGATATGGATCTCCAAACGTAATGCTGACCTATTTGAAAATAATTACAATAAAATGTGGTATGAAGTAAAAAAAGGACTTAGAAAAATGGTCAAAAATTCAATTATCCTTCTTAGGTAGGATAGCCTCAATCAAAATGTCAATATTACCAAAGTTTGTATTTTTATTCCAAAACATTCCCATTATAATAAATCTGGGGTGCTTTAAAAAATGGAATACCAAAATACTTAAGTACATATGGGAAGGGAAAAGACCAAGAATAAGACAAAAACTACTAACAGACTATAAAACCAGGGGTGGATGTGGCCTCCCAGACCTAAAATTATATTACTACGCCTGCACTCTTTCATGGATAAAGGATTGGGTATCTTTAGAAAATACAAAATTGTTGGCTTTGGAAGGATATAATCTGGTGTTTGGGTGGCACGCCTACCTCTGGTACGGTAAGAAAACAGAAAATAAGGGATTTGATAACTGTTACATGAGGCGAGCGCTTCTGAAGATATGGATGATACATAAAAAGACATTCTACAATAAAATACCTTGGTGGGTCTCGACACATGAGGCTTTCTTTGGGAAATGGAAACCTGATGAACAAGAGTGGATAAGATACAAAGATCTGATAATCCAAGAAACTCAAGAAACCCAAGAAACAAAAAAGATAAAAACTAAAGAACAACTGGAGAAAGCGGGTTTTAGAGTAAATTGGTTCCTTCACAAACAATTATATGAAAAGTTTAAGATGGACCTAAAATTAGAACAGTTTCAACTAGACAAAAATGATTTCGATAAGGTTTTCTTTGAAAAAACAAGGCATCAGATAGCCATCTTCTATAGATTAATATTAGAAAGAGAATTAGAAACAGAATTTGTGAAGGAACCAATGATCAAATGGATGCAAGATCTGGGGCACAACATTGAGATTAACAATTGGGAAAGGGCATGGCTGGATACCCAAAAATTTACACTAGCCCAAAACTTAAAAGAAAATTTTATTAAAATGTTTTATAGATGGCACCTCACACCTGTCAAACTGGACAAAATGTATAAAACAGGGAAGAAAAAATGCTGGAAATGTGAGGAGGGCATGGGGACACTAATCCACATGTGGTGGAAATGCCCCAAGGCAAAAAAGTATTGGAAGCAAATCCATATTAAGATTAAAGAGATTCTAGGTGTATGCTGTCCTCTAAAACCTGAGATCTATTTGTTAAATATGTTAGGGGAGGTTAAAGGAGATAATCTGAAACATCATTGGAGGATCATACTGTATATGATTTCACTGGCAAGAATCTTATTTGCAAAAAAATGGAAAGAAAAATCAATTCCCACGATAGAGGAATGGAAGATTAAATTGTGGGAAATGATGGATGCAGATAGATTGACAACATTACTAAAAGGAAAATCAGTGGAGAAAACTGAAAAGGAATGGGAACCTATTTTACTTTTTTTGGAAGAAAAATAGTAAAAGGGGAAAAAAAGAACAAGAGAAATAGGAATCAAACCTAGAGAAAGCAAAGAAAAAGGATAAGGTCTGGAAATCAGACAGGAAAATCTAGTTTGTTTGGTATGACGAAATAGCTTAGAAGTAGCAGTGAGGATAACCAAAAAGGCAGAAAGAATAAGGATAGATAAATAAAGAGCAACCTAAGCAATAAAGGTTAGAGGAAGGAAGTGAGGAGGGGGGGAGAAAGAGGTATTTTTCTTCTTTTTTCTACAACTCCAAGATTTGAATATAAGGGGGAAAAAAGTTATGAAAGTAAGTCGGAAAGTATAGACAGTGAAACATGACAAGATTTGCGAAATATGTGAAATATGTGTAATATATATGTAAACTTGAATGTACAAAACAAAATGTGACAAATGATACTGATATGGATAATATGTAACTTTAAAAAAATAAAGATAAAAAAAAAAGCAAACTGCTGCAGCCTCTGCCACCTTGATTGTTCTTCCTCAATAATTATTGTCCTCTTGACCACACTCTCATGTTGCTTGGCCACCCTGGTTTTCATCTGTGAAATGTTGAAGGACATGCATATGCAGGTTGACTCCCATATCCGTGGGGGATAAGTTCCAAGACCACCCCACCCCATAGATACCTGAAACTGTGGATAATATGGAATCCTATTATTTTCAATGAGAAGAACACTGGAAGTTGACCATAGAATTACATTGGAGGACCTAGAAATGCCTAGAGAGAACATATTTTGCAGATGTGAATGAGTACCAAATCCATGGATATGGGGGTCAACCTGTATATGTTTTTTTAATGGTGGTGCTATGTACTTATTTACATAGGATCAAATGTTTTAAGGGAATGCATAATTTATTTATTTACATGCCTTACTCTTTACAGTTGTATTTCCACTTCCCCAGTGAACTGGTGAAACTTCTTTCGATCTGTATGGAAGAGGACAAGCCATGCTTCCTCTGTCTCTTGCTGTGCCCTTGGAAAAGAAGTACAGAGTTCAAAAGATGTGAGGTCATGTTTTATTGAGTTTCAGGTTTTGCAGTAATCTGCCTCCTTTCAAGGTTTTCTTACCTGTTTCAGGTCCAAACAAATCCAGGAGTTCAAGGTGAGATCATTCTGGGTCTGACAAAGGAAAACATAACTGTTTTTCTTCCAATTTCCATTTTTAAAACACACACACACACCAGCAGCAGTAGCAAAATGGTCAGGATTTCCTCAAAGGTTTTGTTATTGTTAAGGAAGCAGTTTATCATTTTTAATTTTTTTTTTAAAAAATCCCATTTCAAAACTGTAGAGAAACAAAGGCGGGGGGGGGTTGTTTTGTGCAATTACATCTAGGAGCTGGCTGTGCACTAAATGGAAGAGAAGCCCAAAGAAACCAATTACAATGGCTAAAAACTCTTGTTAAAGAACTTCTATTGAGGTCAACTGGAAGATGCAGTTCCCAAGACTGGTGTTTAGTGGTTGCTCTTACAAATGAAACCAGTATTGATTTGACCTCACAGCAAGAGCTCTCATATAGGGCAACTGCATAGCAATGGATTATGCGAATGTACTAGATTGCAAATGGATCCCGTTTTCCCCAGATAGGAATTCTTGTAGCGACTCTTCTGCAGTGGAATCTCTGTTTCAACAACATATGTGGTGGCTTTCCTCAAGTATTTCCTTTTTTGGGTTCAGGTCTCTTTCACACTACCCAATGATAGAAGTTTGAGAACCACTTTAACTACCGTGCCTGCACTCCATGGAATCCTGGGAACTGTAGTTTGATGAGGCACTAGAACAAGGAATTCTAAATACCTCCTTAAATGACAAATCCCAGTAGTCCATAGGATGGAATGGTGGCAGTTAAAGTGGTATCAAACTGCTATAACTGTGATCTTAAACAATTGGTGTAAGACAGTAGCTGACATTCAGCTGTGACTGTAGTAGAACCCATGGCTATATACCTACCACACCTACAATGAAAATTGACAGCACCCAAGGTATTTTTTAAAAACAGACTTTTAAATGATGTGATGCAACCCTAACCCTCATCACCCAGGCAAATGGGATATGATAGTTCCCCAGAGTACAGAATTGCACTAGGTTTCAAGGTCTTTCACAATACAGTGGGCTCTTCATATCCACTGGGGTTTGGTTCCAGGTCCTCCTCTCCCCGTGGATACTTGTAACTTCCTAGTGTAGAACTCAGGATACTTTTTCACAAATATAGAAAAGCACTGATGTTGTTCTCTCATGTCTCCTTTTCCTCAATGCCAAGCTAATATGTAGTTGTGTCTTCCCCTCCCTAACATCGTACAGATAAACAAGAACAACTGTGCATCTATGAAGTCTTGTCTTCCGGCACTCTACAGTAAACTCCTTTGATTGTCCATCATTTTGATCACTGCCCAGTGTGAACAAAGTAACTAATCAATCCTTTCTCATTTTGTCCTTCACACAGTGCTTGGAATCCCATGCTGGCTCCCCCACTTTTTTGGTCTTCGAATCCTAACAATTAAAAAATATGCTCAGATTATTGGATAGATAGATAGATATAGATAGGCAGAAAGATAGCATAAGTGCTGGCTTTACCATTAGGCAGAGTGGTTGTTGTCTCAGGCAGCAGAGACAGACAGACAGACAGACAGACACACACACACACACACACACGGTATTTATACCCTGCTCTTCAGCCACAAAGGCTCTCAAAGTGGCTTACAAATTGTTAAGCAGTAGCACTTACACATCTACACCACTTTATAGCATGCTAGGCACTTTCTAAGTGGTTTCCAATGTGGGTTAGCTGGGTATTTGTTTTACCAACCTATGAAAGGATGGAAGGTTGAGTGAACCTTGGAGCCCTTGGGATCGAACTTGCAATGTTGTGGCTTGCAGTACTGACATTTAACCACTGGGCCATCAGGGCTCCCTACCTCCTTAATCGCAGCCCTACCATTAGGCATAGTGGTAGTTGTCTCAAGCGTCAGATATTGAGTGATATGGAGGGGGCAGTATGGCAGCAACCCAACGGCTTTCTCCCCTATCTACAGGAAAAGAGGAAGCTGGTATATAGTGAATCAGAAAACCAACAGAGTCAGGAAATAAGTAAAATCATTTGGCTAGTGAAAGTGAGGTGGAGAGCCAGGCTGGTGTAGTGATTTGAGCATTGGACTATGACTCTGGAGACCACAGTTTGAATCCTTGCTCAGCCGTGGAAACCCACTAGGTGACTTTGGGCAAGTCAGACTCTCTCAGCCTCGGAGGGAGGTAAAGGCAACACCCCCCTCTGAATAAATCTTGCCAAGAAAAACCCCATGATAGGGTCATCTTAGGGTTGCCATGAAATGACTTGAAGGCACACAACAACAACAACAACAACAACAACAACAACAGGAAAGTAAGAGGCATTCTTATTCCTGTTGTATGAGGAACATAAAACCCATATTTATGATTCTGACTGGAGGAAAGAATTACAAGATTTGGACCAATAAAGGGCTTCAGTATTGCCCACTGAAGAAGACAGTTGTATGAAAGTATGTTTGGACTATGTTCAAGTGTTGGTCCATTTACAGCAACGTCATTAGTCTCCAACAAGTGTACGGATTTATGCTAAACTGACCACCACATGTATAGCATTGCACTTTTAGTATTATTGCATGACCATATGGATCATGTATTTATTATAATTAAAAAAAAATCTGTGTGGATTTGTTGTAAATTTATCCCTTTAATTTTAATATATTTATAGAATAATTTCTGAACTCTGTTGATTTTTTCATTATCATTCTTATATAGATGGAGGCCACTCTCCTTCTTGGCCATGTAAGGACTAGAGAAAAGGGGCAATAAAAACATAATAAAATAAATCAGTGCCTGCCAAGGATAATTGGGATGTTACCGGACTCTGCATGGACTGTGTTGCTACAGGACTGGACCATCTTAAGAAGGGAGTATTTTGGATTTAGTAATAAAAAATTATAAATGTTGGCTAGAGCCAAACAGAGGAAAAAAAGTAGAAAAATATGGTAACTGTGATTAGAGATAACGCAGGTAAAAATGTGAAAAATTGAAATTTTTTGAGGAATTTTATAAAGATTTGTATCAATCAGGGAATAAATCAGTGAATCAAATAGAAAAACATGTAGGGGAAAATTGGAAGATTAAACTAGAGGAGGAAGATAGAGAACTATTAGAAAAACCAATCACAAAAATGGAAATAAAGGAGGTGATAAATAATTTAAAAAGTGAGAAAGCTCCAGGAATTGATGGGCTAGGACCAGATTATTATAAAGTATTTAAAAAGAAATTAATACTTAAATTATTAGAACTATATAATAATATAAAAAATGGAGATAAAATCCCACCATCATGGCAACAATCATTGATAATAGGCCATTGTGGGTCTTCTTATCAGGCTTCACTCTTGGCTGAAACCAATGAACAGGTAAAGAGAAGCTAATAGGAGCTGAAAATGTGGACAGAATTCCCAGATAGTGCTTTAATCTGGTTTAATGGAAGATTTTAAGATTCAAGATAAGAGTTAAGAAAGCTGGATTGGAAGGGAAGGGTATTAGAAAAGATGTCTCACAGGCCCTTGGTGATTTTGTCTAGGGCTGACCCTTTTCAGTATGGACAGGAAGAGGCCCCCTTTCTCAAGGAACAGGACCCACACAGTTAACATTTCACAAAGGACAACTGGGACTCTTGTGGCCGAGCAACATCAGAGTGCTGTCAAAATGGCAAAAGTTATTAATGAGGAAGAACACATGAATCAAGAGAGGCTACAACAGTTTGCTTTTGCTTGAGTCTACAGGGAAGGGTAAGATTCTGCCTCCTCCTCTCCTCTCCACCACTGAGCTAACCAGTACAAAATAGATTTGCACTATTCAGTTTGCAGCAACTGAAGTAAATAGAGGACAAAGGGGAAAAGTAGGAGGAAAAGAGAGAAAACGGGACACTTTAAAATCAGTTGAAAAAGTGGAATGGCATAGGATTAATCAGGACTGTCGCTGCCTAACTGGGTGTGCTACATTGGTGACTGCCATCCGACAAGCCTTAGCAGCACTTACTGCTTGGATCTCCTTCTCCCATATAATCTGATCAGTAGACTCAGGTCCTCTGGGGGACATTTACTTCAGTCAGCCAGGACTAGGCTGGCAATGGTCACCCAGGCAACTTTTTTTCCGGCTGCCCCTGGACTCTGGACTAGCCTTTGCTATTTGCTTTGGAAGAGACTTGAAAGTTCCATATACTGTCTGAATTTAATAAAGAGCATTAAAGACAAATCTCTTCCGGCAGGCCTATTCAGATGGTTTTTAAACTGTGAATTGTAAACTGTTTTAATCTGCATTGGTTTTATTTCTTCTTTTAAATTGATATTGTGTGTTTTGATGTATTTATGTATTTTTAACCAAGATGTATTTTAATGTCTATTAATTGTTTTGTGTGGATGTGTTGTTCTTCGCCTAGATCCATGGGGAGAGGTGGGTAAGCAATAGTGTTTTTGCTCTTGTTGTTGTTGTTGCTAGTTTTCTTCCTATGCTGCTGTTTACATGCAATTGAGCTCAGCCAGAGGCAGCGTCCTTTCAATGGACCAGCATTGTGGTAGAGAAGAGAATGATGGCCATGAAGTACCAATTGGAAACAAGCAGGAGGGCAGAGTGAGGCAGCCACTTCAGGCAAGAGAGTGAGGATGCTTTGCAAGGGCAGCAAATAGTTCTTTAATTTAATTGATTTGTTATTTTTGTATTTTCACTGCAGGGGCTGTGCGAGAGAGTCTGCAGGGACTGCTTGTGGGGTTTCCAAAACCTAATTTGCCATATTTAGGGTTAGGTATGTGAATTCATGCTTGTCTTGATCTTATGTGTGAGGATGAGAAACCACAAATTTGTTCCCTTCTTTTTGATCTGTCATCCAGCCCTTCTGTGCTTGCTGTTTGCTTCTGATGTGCTTCCAAAAGGATATGGTGATTTTAAAAAATACTACTACTACTATTATTATTATTATTATTATTATTATTTTCTTATCCTCCTCTCCCTGTTGATCGAGGCCGGGAACAACACATCAACACATAGAATCATAGAGTTGGAAGAGACCACAAGGGCCATCTGGTCCAACCCCTTTCTGACATGCAGGGATACCCCCAATCAAAGCATTCCCGACAGATGGCCATCCAGCCTCTGTTTAAAAACCTCAAAAGAAGGAGACTCCACCACACTCCCAGGCAGCAGCAGATTCCACTGCCAAACAGCTCTTACTGTCAGGAAGTTCTTCCATAAACGTAATATTAGTTAAAAACACATATCAGTTAAAACTTATTAATTCAAAAAAGCAACAACAAGTAAGACTAAGACATTTTAAAACAATCAGTACACAGTTTAAAACTCACAATTTAAAATCATCTGGAGAGGCCTGCCGGAAGAGGCTGGTCTTTAACGATACTTTAAATTCCAACAGTGTATTCAGCTGTTGTATCTCTTCCGACAGGTAATTCCAGAGTCTAGGGGCAGCTGAACAAAAAGTCTTCTGAGTGATAGTTGTCAATCTAGTCCTCCCTGGCTGGAGCAAATGTCCCTCAGAGGATCAAAATGTACGGGACAGATTATACGGGAGAAGGTGATCTCGTAGGTCTCTCTCTGGCTTTTCTTCGCAAACGAAGATTCAGGAAGGACTCATCCCGCGCCTTCTGCAAGCACGCTGATGACTAAAAAGGCCAATCCGAGATAGACCCAAACCATGTGCATGACCCAAACTAGTTCAGTGCATAGATATTTTGTGCAATTTGTGCAAAGAGTCTCAATGGGGAAAAGAGGCTGATTCTTTTGGGAGTTAACAAACTCCTAATGGGCTATCTCAGTGTCTACCTAAATGAGCCATTTAGCAAGCTCATCTCTCAACTTTGCATATTATGCGATTGAACTTGGATGGGTGGGTGGGTGGAAGTGGTGCTGTTTGCTTTTCCATCTCAATCAGCCAAGTATCTTGGGCCAACTTTGCTGAGCAGCTGCTACACTCTTATCAAGTTTTCAGATGACATCAAATTAGGACACCAAATACCCCAGAGGACAGGATCATAATCCAAAATTACCTTAACAGAGTAGAAAGCTGAGCCAAAATAAACAAAATGGATTTCAACAAGGAGAAATATAGGATACAACATTTGGGCAGTAAAAATGAAATGCACAGATATAGGGTGGGTGACACATGGCTTGATAGCAGTACGTGCAAAAGGGATCTAGGAATCTTAGTGGACCACAAGTTGAACATGAGTCAGCAGTGTGATGCGGCAGCTAAAAACAAACAAACACACAATTCAAGGCTGCATCAATAGGAGTATAGTATCTAGATCAAGGGAAGTAATAGTGCCATTCTATTCTGCTTTGGTCAGACCTCACCTGGAATGCTGTGTTCAGTTTTGGGCACCACAATTCAAAAAGGATATTGACAAGCTGGAACAGAGGAGGGCAACCAAAATAGTGGGGAGTATGGAAGCCCTGCCCTACAAGGAGCGGCTTAGGGAGCAGGGTCTGTTTAGCCTAGAGAAGAGAAGCTTAAGAAGTGACATGATAGCCATGTTTAAATATTTTAAGGAATATTTGTCATACTGAGGATGGAGCAAGCTTGTTTTCTGCTGCTCCAGAGACTAGGACATGGAGCAGTGGATTACAGGAAAAGAGATTCCACCTAAACATTAGGAAGAATTTCCTGGCGGTAAGACTGTTTGGTGGTGGAATGCGCTGCCTTGGAGTGTGGTGGAGTCTCCTCCTTTGGAGGTTTTTAAACAGAGGCTGAATGGCCATCTGTCAGGAGTGCTATGTTAGTGTATTCCTGCAGGGCAGGGGGTTGGACTAGATGGCCCTTGTGGTCTCTTCCAACTCTATGATTCTATGGTTCTACATCACTGACAACTGATTCTCAATAGAGACATTTGAACTATGACATCCAGCAATCTGAAATACAGTAGTGCAATCCAGGAATGACTGGCAGTTGGTGATTCCCATGTCGATAGTTCTGGCTTTTTTTTTTTTTTGGTACATAATTTTTATTAAAGTAAAATAAAAACAATACATATACATATATACATCATTCTCAGTCACCTTCTCTTGATCATACTGAGTGAATTGAATATTGAAAGCACAGAATATTATATCTTTGTAGTGTAACATAGATCAATCTTTCCTTCCTTCTTCTATCCCTCCCTTCCTTAATTCACCAATCCTCTCTTTTTTTCTCTTTATCTTACTTCTCACTTCCTTCTCAACCTTTCCCCTTCTTTTTCTCTTTCTTGTACCTTCTAATTCTTCTTGTATCCCCTTTCACTCCTTACTCTACTGTAACTCCTCCTACCTTTTATTTCTTCTTGCATCCTCATATCCCAGTCTAATTTTTCTTCACATTCCTCTTCTCCTTCTTCACATTTTCACACCTTCTCACTTACTATACCATTCCTCCCTTCCCCTTCCTTCCTGATTTTGTTGGGATTTGCTTTTTCCTTATTCTTTGTTTTTCCTCTCTATTTGTAATTTTTTTTTGTCTTGTTCCTCTTGATCTTATATTGTCTACCATCTGATTTATGTGGCCATCTTGACCACACAGTCATGTTGCTCGGCCACGTGCATCCTGGCTTTCATCTGAAATGTCTGAGAGGATGAGAAAACTCCTGGCTTGAATCAGGAGGGGAGCCTTGTCCATCTTATTTTTATTTTTTTATTTATTTTAGTTATTTATACCCCACTCTTCAGCCACAAGGCTATCAGAGTGGCTTACAAATTGTTTTAAGCAATAGCAATTTACACATCTACACTGGATTAAGCAGTTTCCAATGTGTGTTAGCTAATTGCCCCCACAAGCCAGGTACTCATTTTACCGACCTACAAAAGGATGGAAGGCTGAGTCAATCTCGGAGCATTCTGGAATCGAACTTGCAACATGGTGACTTGCAGTACTGGCATTAAACCACTGTGCCACCAGGGCTCCCATTTGTGACATCACAGAAGCTAAGCCAATGATGGTAGCAAAAGAGAAAGTTTCCCTTGTTAAATGGTGTGTGTAAAACTATGTAGTTTCATCTCCTATTAGGCTTCCCAATCTTGCAGGATCCTTCATATCCAAAGGTCACCCCAAACCACCCCCCAACGACTTCACGAGCACCTTCACCTCATTAATCTCACCTGTGCGGGTGCCAAATGGCTCTCTCGCATCCGTTAGAATAACATTTCCCTGCACTTTGTGGCAAGAGCATCATTATAATGCTGGCCAAATAGAAGCGAGCGTAGAAGCCACTATTTTCTTTAATGAGACTTCATAAGCTGCTGGTACTTGGGGGCAGGAGGGGGAAACCTCCTCCTACTTGTTCTCAAAAGAGCTGACAATGGATTAGAAACATTTTACCTGATGAAGAGAGTCATGGAGAGAGAGATAGAGAGAGGACTTCATGAGGGGGAACCTGTCAGCCAGCACAGAGTGAGTTCCTCACACCCAACTGCCCTGTTGGCTGAGCTGACAATCTTCAAACACAGAAATAGAGGGGAGAAAAACTTTAATTACCCTTACCACACCGTTGACATTTTATGCAGTGCTGCATTCATTTGCAGGAGTTCTTAACTCCCACATCCACCAAATAAGAACCAAGTCATCATCTCTTGGATAAGGAGCATTTCCTCATTTAACAATAACCATCTTGGTGGCTTAATAATTTCACCAATTATTTCCAAAATAAAATGCCTCATCATGCTTTATGGTAGATTTTAATACTAATGGGCCAAGTGTCCTATTTTTTGCCTTCATTTCAATGTGCACTCTGTTTGAAGAGCTGTCCAGTCCAAATCCAGATTAAAGGCAGAGAATTTTAACAAGGAAGAACAGAGCCTACTAGTTGTTCATCACCAGGAAGCAACTGGACAGCAGGCTGAGTAGGCCCAAGCAGATACTCTAGGGGCAAATTGTCACCTTTCCTGTTTGGGTTCAAGAATGAAGACATTACTAAAGTGAAGATAGTAGGCTGGCATTCTGTTGGGGAGTTATCTCATTGTGAATTGACTTAGAATGATAGCGTTTGAAGGGGTCCTGTGGGTCAACAGGTCCAACCCACTTCTCAGTGCAGGCTCTCCAGCTAGAGCATCCCCAGCAGGTAGCTGCCCAGCCTCTTTCTGAAGACATCCAGAGAAGGAGATGCCACCACCTCTCTAGGTAATTGGCCCAACTGCTAAACCATTCTTACTGGTCAAGACGTTCCTTCTAACATTCAGTCAAAATCTATTCTCCTGTAACTTAAAACTATTAGACTTGGTCCTACCCTCTGGGGAAGCAGAGAAGAAGGTAGGACTTACGATTGTGTAATGCTGCATTTCACCATTGCACAAAGTTTTCTCAGGAGGGGAGCAGAGACATAGCTACGACATTGGGACCATTGTGCAAGTAGAGCCAGCAGCATAGGTATTGCCACAATGGTCTTGATGAACAATGTGTCCAAATGTAAAATGTGTCCCATGGCTCAAAGTGTCCTGACATTCAGTGTGTCCCAATGCACAACATAGAATCATAAAATCTTAGATTCAGAAGGGCCATCTAGTCTAACACCCCTGCCATGCAGAAATACACAACTGAAGCACTCCTGAAAGTTGCTCAGCCAACCTCTGTTTAGAGACCTCCAAAGATGGAATGTCCACCACCCTCCAAGGCAATCTATTCCACTGTCAAACAGTTCTTACAATTAAACAAAAATCTAAAGGTTAGGTGGAATTTCTTTTCTTGTAATTTGAACCCATTAGTTCTCGTCTCTGGAAGAGCAGAAAACAAGCTCACTCCATCTTCTATATGACATCCCTTCAGATATTGAAAGATGGCTATCATATCAACTCGCTCTTCTCCAGCCTAAACATATCCAGTTCCCTAAATAATTTTCATGTCCTGTTATACAATGGGAACACCCCTCCATTGCACAATGGGACATCTTATTATCTCTCTCTCTCTGGCTTTTCTTCGCAAATGAACAGTCAGGAAGGACTCATCCCACGCTTTCTGAAAGCACACTGGTGACTGAAAAGGCCAATCTGAGATAAACTAGTCTGGTTGCAGAAAGCACAGCAGAAGGTCTCCTTGGGTTGTGATTCTTTCTGCGTTGTCATTTCTCTTCAAGACTTCTTCAGCATGAGTTCTCAAAAAAGGCTGCAGCATTGTGGATAGTGCATCTCCATGCCTCCCAATGTGAGGCCAGGGCAGACCATTGTTGGTGATCAATTTGGCCGAGCCTGAGATGTTGTTTCAGGGAGCCTTGTATCGCTTTTTTGGAGCACCCCTCTTATGCTGACCCATGGCGAGTTCACCATAGAGTACTATTTTTGGGAGGCGATGGTCCTCTATCCTAGAAATGTGCCCTGCCCAGCGCAGCTGTGTTCTCAATATCATGGCCTCAATGCTGGTGATCCCTGCTTGCTCAAGAACAACAACATTCGTCACATAGTCAGTCCAGTGTATATTTAGGATTGTGCCATTATACATTGTCACCATTCATTAACATGATTGTTCATCATGTAAGTGTCGTAGCTCAGCCATTGTAGAGGTACATATTGTAGCCGCTGATGGAGGATCTCAACCAGTTGTTTAACAATGTGCTGATCTAGATTTTCAGCATTCTGGCTGAGCAACTGAGCAATGGAGCAACTATACACCCTACCATTTATAGCAGTTTTGGAAAGTCTACCCAGCAACAGCATATAACAACATATAGCAAATCACAGGAGTATACTAGACATATTTTAGCCAATCATTAAACAACAGATGTTAAGCCATAATGGAAAATGACCAAGCAAGCACTCAGTGAAAATTACGGTAGTTTGTGTTGAACCTTTTCCTTACATTTCAGATGGTTATTGTTATTAGTTGAAAGTGCCATTTAGTCAATGGTAGTGTCAGAATGCTCTGGTACTGCTTAATGTTCTTTTCCTCAAAATTCCTAAGAGCTTAGTAACTCTGCAGCTTCTAAATTTTTCCTTGGCTGAAGGTATTTTTTCTTCAGCTTAAAAAGATACTTTCTTTCATCGATCATATTGTGTTTCATAAAGATGAGTCTGCTAAGATAGTTCTCCCTTCTTTATATCTGTATTTATTGGTTTCGGTAGGCGTTTCTGGTTTTTAGTTGTTTCATTATTTGCTTGTGGTCATTTTATCCTGTGGTTATTTTATGTGGGAATGCACAGAGAAAGGTGGCATAAAAATCTTGCCAATAGATACAACAAAAGGGGAAAAAAGAATGGATAGATGAGGACATTTTTTGAAGACAATGGTTTACAGATTTCTCAAGGAAAAAGGAGAAGAGGGGGAATAATTGCAGGCGAGATGCTGCAGATGAATTATTCATTGTGAATTATTCCTTCCAGCAACTATAATATGTTTCAGGATCTGTAGCTGTGTGGAGCTATAGGAAAGGAATGTGATGTCTTCCAAAACCACTGTAAAATTTGAATGGTGAGGGGGATTGTTTACTTCATTGAGGAAAAGAATATCAAGCAGTCAAGCAGTCAATAGGTAAGAGAGGAGATTATCAGATGCAGTGGAAATGGCAAAAAAACATGTTCCAAACCTCATCAGAAGAACGGGAGAACAGAAAGGGCAACATTATCAGATGCCCATATCCTCAGCCATTCCCGGAGTGTAGCACTGCTGCGGATGAGGCTTCCCTTTTTTATTGATGGGGACAAGCCTCCAATAAAAAGGGACACCTTACTCATGACCACGCTATGCCCCCGGGACGCTGAAGAATGACATCATCTGATAGTCTCATTCATTCCTGTTTTCCTCACAATCTTCTGATGTGGTTTTTGCCATGCCTGACAATCTCCAGAGAGGAGGAAATCCGTTGGTAAACTGGGACTTCTGAACAAACATCAATACAAAGCTTGGAAAACTGCAAAGCCTGGAAAAATAAATCAATTCTGGGAGTTGTGATCCTAAAAAGTAACTTTCAAGCTCTGCAGAAATTATGGTTGAGATCCAGCATCTTCAGGTGTAATTACAAGGATGGAGCTCTGTTGCCATAGCTAAATCTGGCGAGGCCACACACCTCCCTAACCTTGGCATTTCAGCCTGCCAATGCCTCAGCTGAAGGGTTCCAAGGTACTGCAGATCAGGGTGCTTGGAAACAACACCTGTAGTGCTCTCTTGGTTGTGGGGCATATTGAGAACAGGCAGCTAGAAAGAGCCCTCAGGGTCCTATCACAACTATTTGTCTCAAGGTCCCCCACAACTGAAAAAGCTCTGCAGATGCTATTTCTCAACACCACCTCCATCTGCAGTGCCTCAAAAACCCTTCAATTGGGGATCTGTCAGGCTGAAATGGCACATGGGAAGGGTCACATCCAGTCATTAATGACCATAAATGTGACTCCCCAGCAGTTACAAGATCCTAAGTTCAGCTTACGGTCTTGTAACTGCTGAACAGGATGCCAGCCCACATTTTTAGCATCTTCTTCCTTCAAGGAGTCCAATAAAGTTAGGCTGGGTTATAGCAACTGATCCATGATCATCTGCTCCATTTCTTCTCTGAGCAGGGTTTGAACTCAGGATAAACCTAATGCTCAGTTCACTACAGTAGAGTGAAGGTAGATCAGGATCTACTGGTCAGTCACTGGATATTTGAACACCAACTAACAGGTACCAAATTAGGCCACTGAATTTAAGAAAACTTGGGGGTACAGCAGGAGTAGATATGGGTGAGCTAGGACTTGTGCACAAACCTCAGTTTTGGCACTGAAAGCAAATGCATATGTTTCAATATTTGTTAAATAAGTTGTTGCTTTGTAATGGGTATGCTTTTCATTGATTTTAATTTTATTGATGCCTTAATTATATTGTAACTTCCACATGTTTTTAGTGATGTGTACTTTTATCTGTATCTGTTTTCATTAGTGTAAGCCACCTTGCATCCTAAGGGTCAGGGGAAAGGCAGGTTATAAATAACCACAATAAACAGTAAGAATTTGTTAATTTATCGTATTTATATTCCACTATAAGACTCAAGGCCCAGAATTCTGTTAGGGGCATATGCATGTGTAAGTCACACTACAAGTGCAGGGCCAAAATGTCGCCATTATGCAATGGGCACATTCTGTTAATAATGTCGGAAGCCGAGTTGGGCAGGCAGCACATTCATCTATGCCTTGTCTTTATGTGTTGTGGTTGTGCACCCTATACGTTGCATTGTGGTTGTGCATCATGTATTGTGAACAGTGCAATAGTACCTAGTCATCGACATGCATTGCACAATATTGCTATTTTGTACGGAGCTTGCACAGTGCTCACATAGTGAGTCTCCACATGCGGATATTTACGCTAAACTGAGGGGATGTTGGACTGCAGCCACATTGTCTCACAAGATGCAAGAAAAAGAAAATCAAATCAAATTGAAATACTAAAGCAAAATTATTTGCAATGGTCTTTGGACTAAGCAATAAACATTTCCCACTCTATAGCAAAATTAGAGTACAAATCTCTCTCTCTGGCTTTTCTTCGCAAACGAAGATTCAGGAAGGACTCATCCTGCGCTTTCTGCAAGCGCACTGATGACTGAAAAGGCCAATCCGAGATAAACAAGTTCAGTTGCAGAAAGCACAGCAGAAGGTCTCCTTGGGTGATTTTTTTGGGTTGTGACTCTTTCTGCATTGTCATTTCTCTTCAAGACTTGTTCGGCATGAGTTCTCAAATAAGGCTGCAGCATTATGGATAGTGCGTCTCCATGCCTCCCGATGTGAGGCCAGGGCGGACCACTGTTGGTGATCAATTTGGCCGAGCCTGAGATGTTGTTTCAGGGAGTCTTTGTATCGCTTTTTTGGAGCGCCCCTCTTACACTGACCCATGGCGAGTTCACCGTAGAGTAGTATTTTTGGGAGGCGATGGTCCTCCATCCTAGAAATGTGCCCTGCCCAGCGCAGCTGTGTTCTCAATATCATGGCCTCAGTGCTGGTGATCCCTGTTTGCTGAAGGACAGCAACATTCGTCAGTCCAGTGTATATTTAGGATTGTGTAGACAGCGCTGATGAAAGTGTTCGAGGCGTCGTAGGTGGTGGCGATAGGTAACCCATGTTTCAGATCCATAAAGGAGGATAGACAGTACAATGGCTCTATACACAATGATTTTTGTGCTTTGCCTCAGGTGTTTATTGCTCCAGACTCTTTTGTGAAGTCTTTCAAATGCGCTATATGCCTTTGCTAATCTGTGATCAATCTCTTTGTCAATCTAGGCATCTGAGGAGATGATGCTTCCCAGGTAGGTGAACTGCTGAACGGACTTGAGCACAGATTTGCCGACGGCAATGTGGGGATGGTGGTGTTCGTCCTGTGGTGCAGGCTGGTAAAGAACTGTTTTCTTCAGGTTGACTTCTAGCCCAAACAGTACAAATATATTTTGTACTAATTAGAGACACAATTTAAAATAGGGTCGGACCTGATTGAGTTTGCTCTAAAATGGGCCCAATTCACTTCAGAATTCAAGATTTGCCTGATGCAGTGGTACACCTCTTCTTTTCCACATCAATAAAGGAAAAGCAAAATACCTACAAGAATGAATCTTAATTGACTTAAGTCTACTGGAATGAAAACTCTCTGGTCAGGAAGGGTGGGAGGAGCCTAGCTACCTTGAAAGGAGTCTCCATAGCCTAGGAATGGCCAGGATGGAGTATGTTAACTCAGAGATTCTCTCTTGATCCTGACTTCTGTCCCTCTTTCTGAACAATTGCCTTGTTCCAATTCCAGCCCAGCTCTTTAACCACTATACCACTATGCTTTACCACAACAGTTAATGGAAGTCCTTAAATCTCTCTCTCTCTCTGTGTCTCTCTCTGCCACAACTTTGCTCAATGCCTCTTTTAAATGGAGTACCTCACTGGCATTAAAAGCTGGAAGGAGGCTGCCTTGAAAGAGATGATGGTTTTTTAAATAAATAAATAAAAGGACTCACATAACATCATTTACTCATTGCAGAGTTACACGTCCCTGGGCACAATGGGTACCGAGTGAACCCAGGCAGCACTTCAAAGAAATGTACTGACTTCCACCCAAAGGAGCTAGAGCTTTTATAATGCGAGTCACCGTTAATAAAGTTGATCACTGTGACGTGGTTACTGGCTGCTCTTTGATTTATTGTGTTCTCTTTGGTTCAGTCAGAAGTATAGAAGATTAGCTAGAATTAAAACACACATTACACCTGAGCATGCAATGTCAACAGGGACGTAAGTTCCTGCTTGCAGTGGTTGTAAATCCAGGGAGGGTAGGAGAGCACTTTATCAGAATCAAGGGATTCACTGAAGGCAACGTATGAGTATTTGAAGATGATAAAATATTCAGATCCAGCAGGTTGCATTCAATTGCTATTGACATGCACAGCTATTCTTAGATTGCAAATAACATAAGACAGGGGTGTACGATCTTTTCAGCCCCAAGAGGTGTCTGGGAGAAAGGCAGGGAAGTATATTTTTGAGTGCACACATATATACGCCTGGACATTTTTCTTGATGTGTAATGTCTATCTTCAGTTCAAGACTGCGGTACTGGAGCTGCCGATGTGGGAACACTGTGCATTGTGCATTCAGACATGCATTGCACATCGTGCATGGAAATGCAGTCCTGGGGCTTCAAATTAATTCTATTGAATGGCAATGTTACACAGTAGGGCACCATCCAAGATGTCCCATTACACAACAGGGGCTCCTATTGTACATCAGGACCATTGTGCAACAGTCATGCTGGTAGCTCTGTCTGTGCAATGCTCCCAATGTTACAGGTAAGGCTCTGCTTCCTTCCTGAGAATACAAATGTTGCGTGTTGGTGCAATTCAACTTTACATGCTTGTAAGTCAGATTACAATTGCATAACTTCCCAACAAGATGCCAACTGTCTTTTTTTAAAAAATCAGGATGCAGATCTTCATTTGCCAGAACAAATTATTCCAGCAGTTTTTGTGCTGCTGCATGAGAACATGAAGGTTTCTCCATAATTTTCAGCCACTATTCACACATCAGGACCTTTTTTTCAGGAAACCCCATTAGTGCAAAAATGCATGGGCCTTTTTTTTCTGTTAAAAAAATAGATTATTTTTTCTTGCACAGAAATCTTGTCTGCCTCCAAAGCAATATCTTTCCACAGAGAACAGTGTGTTTTGTGCAAAATACCTTGTTTTCTGTCACAAAAAAAAATAAAAAATAAAAAAATGCCTTTTTTTGCAGGAAAGAAAGTATATTGATTTTCTTGGGGGGGTGGGAATTCCAAAATGAGAAGACTTTCATGTTTTCTCATCAGGATGTCTCAGATGTCAGACCGTCCTTTTTCCCCATAGAGGATGCAAAAATTAACAAGTATTTTTCACACCCCTAGCCAAGGACAAGAAAATTTGTGAGGGTTGGCTGGAATCCTGTTAATCCCAACTAGAGTAGACCCATTGAACCAATTGTTGATTGGCAACACGTAGGTAAATGATATTGATTCCCTGGGTCTACTTTAGTAGGGACTGGCCAACAGAATTCAGGCCATTGTTTACATTCCTAATGCAAGCATGGTTGCACATTGCTCCACTGCCAGTTGGTCATAACATAGGGATCCTATGCACATGGATTTTGTGCAAATGAGGCCATTAATGTATAGAGGGTTGGGTACAATGCTACCAGCCACAAACCTGACTCTCCTTACACATGTCTACCCAGATGAAATGTTTGCAAGGAGTTTTACTCTTACATCTCATCCTGGCTCTGAAAATAAGAAGAATTGTTTGTTCTCAAGCTCCTAAATTCACTTTTCTACAGAACTTTAATATCGATTTGTATAAAGACAGAACATCAAAGTGCTTCTCTTCTTATGTGATTGAAAAGGGAGTTCTAATTTTTTTTCCAAGTTACAAATAAAACTGTAGATAATATCTGAACGTCCACAAAACAATTTCCCTTATTAAAGCAACCCAAAGCAAATTCCTTTTGGGCTATTGATCTGTTCTTCCACAATATGAAAATGAAAGATGTTTTACTTTGGGGATTTGTATGGCTACATGAACTTCCTAACTCAGTGCTAGGAAATAACCCATAACATTTCTGATTTTTTTGGAGGGGCGGAGATGTCTTTGGATTTGGTCTTTATATCGTGCTAGAAAAAACTGACCACCATTCTGCATCAACTATTTAGTTAAGTATGTGTGCCCCCCTGTATGTGCAGGGGATACATTCCCAAACTTACCACAAATACTTGAAATTATGGGTAATAGCAAACCCCATAGAATTACACTGGAGAACCTAGGAAATGCCTAGAGATGCTGCCTCCATTCATATCTATCCATCTATTCATTCATATTTTCAGTACCACATGCCTGTTGGACCCATTCATGAGAGCTCATTTGTAATGAGACCCATCATCCCCTAAAAATGATCCCATCACCCCTCCCCCCACCTAGCTTCCCTTATAATAGTTTGATATCAATTTGGCCAACTTGGGCTTTTTAAGGGCTGATGGGGAAAAAACATTCAACCAGGGGGGAACGCACTAGCCAAGAAGGAGTCTAATAAATTTTCCAACTCCACACCTTTTGGCATAAACAGGGGATAACTCTTTGAAGTAGGAAAAGGTTCTTCCTGGCTCATCTCTGTTAAGGAAGAGCATACCTGTGGCTGGGAGTTCTCATTGCCATGCTAAGTCTGTTCCTTTGTCTGCGTATCTTCAACTCAAAAGGGAGGTTGTCTGTCAATCACCAGATCTAAAGATACATCTACTGAATGTATCAGTTCCTGGCTTATCTGGAGTTCCTTTGTTTTAATCATTGGGAGCAATCTGAAGATAAATGTTTCTTTCATCTAGATTGCATCTTCAAAGAGATTTTTGCTATAAAAACCCCTGGCAAGTTCAGTTCAGCATATTCAGACCCCCTTGTTCTATCCTCTATGCCAGTTTGATCCACCTTCCCTCCCACCTCTCTCTGTCTTCCTAAATCCCTTAACACTCCTCTGACCCCTGGCTGGCATTTTACCCAGGCAGGTGCTTCCTCCCCACATCTGTAACCTTGACTTCCCGCTCTAACTTGCCCACCCCGTTTTTGGTGCATCAACTTGTTGTTACTCCCAAGGAAACCTCTGCTTCAAGACCAGGTACAGTATAGCCCTGAAGCCTCAATCTAATTCATTTCTAACTATTTCCTGCCTTACTTTGATAGTCTTGTGTGTGCGCTAGCTGAATGCTTGTGCATGTTAATGTCCATTAAAACCATCAAAAAAGTTTCTTCAGGTTATTTTTGGTCTCTTGCTCTGTGTTTTTCCTTAGCTCCACTGGTATAAAAGAGCATATAGAACCAATACATATTAAACACAATCAGTATACATTTTAAAATCATTGTTTTGAAACCATCTGGATAGGCCTGCTGGAAGAGACTGGTTTTTACTGTTGTTTTGAACTCAGAAAACTCTCCTCTGTCAGGCCATTTTACAATCTGGGGGAGGTCAAAATAAAATGTCCTCTGGGTAACAATTGTCAGCCTAGTTTTGATTGATGGAAGTAAATGTCCCCCAGAAGACCTGAGTGTACAGGGCTGATGATATGGGAGAAGGCAATCCTGTAGGTAACCTGCACCCAAATCCTGCAGGGCTTAAAAGGTAACAAGTAACACTTTGTACCTTGCCTGGAAACTACTTGGCAGTCAGTGGGGTGATTTTAATATTGGTGTAGTATGATCACTCCTAGATGTACCAGTAATCAATCTGACTGCCATGTTTTGAACTAACTGAAATTCTTGGATGGAAGTCCATCAGGGAATACTAGGAATCCCCAGGTACAGATAGGGAAAAAAAGTGCCCCAAATCCTGGAGAGCCTCTGCTAGTCAGAGCAGACAATGCTGGACCAAATGGGCCAACAGGTTGACTCTGGAGATTATCAAACACGTTAAAAGTGGTGTTACACAAACACCAATAGATTGCTAAAGGGCTCCCTTTTCAGATTACATCATTCCCCCCTCGTAATGCAACCGCTCTGCTGCCGTTCTGCCGGCGCTGCTTTTTGTTGATGGGAGAAGCTGTCAATGGATCCACGTTCCATTCCTGTCACAAATGTTTGTGCAACTGAAAAGGTGCCCTGTTTTGCTGGTGCGTTCCCAGCATCAATGGAACGTCCCTGCCAGAAGACTTCTTGGTAAGATTGGGACATCCAGGTAAGTGACACACTTTTAAAAAACTTCCCTGGTTTACTTGGAAGTTTTAAAGCATGTGTATGTGCTTTTTGTACCTTTTTGTGTGTGCTGTAGTTTGGTTTTTATTTTTGAATTTCCCATACTTGTGTCTTCTCGCAAGAATCTGTGGGATTTCACTCCCACATTCTCCATTCACTCCTGGGCTGCCCTGTTGATGCTGCTATGGTAGGTCTCAAAATTTTTGTTATTGTGCCAGGACAGGGGCAGGAGAGGAGAGTCTGGGACAAGAACATTTTTTTCATTCCTGTCTGAAAATCTCCTTAGTATAAGGCAGATTTCTATGTCCCTTTGTTTTCATGGTAGAGAATTATGTTGTGAAGAAGAAAATGGGTAAACATATCATTTTACGCCATTGGTAATTCTTGTTATCAGCCTGAAACCAATAGATGAAGAGAAGATCAAAGTCTTTGAAGGATCAAACATTTTGGAACATTTTTATTTATGATAATTTTACACACACACAAATCAAATCAAGCTTTGAATCAAGCTTTTGTTTCTTTTGAAAAGGTATTACAGAATGGGGAGCACCAGAGAGTTTTGAAGAATGCATATCAAAGCATTCTGCAGAGAAACAAGCAGGTTTCACATAGATACAAAAGAGAGGTTATAAAGGAAATGAAAACTGCAGGTGATCTGTGATACAACTCATTTCAGAGAAGTTACCTGGACATATTTAGTCCCATTACAGTTGATTGTTTCCTCTGTACAACTGAAATTATCCATTACTGTGTACATCTGTTACTTTATCATCTAGTCATTATATTAGTAGCAAGGTTGTCTCATAGGTATTAAACACACCTTGAAATCATGTGGAACCAATGGTAGGAATACAGGAAGGCTTGGCCTTTACCTTTTGTAATCAAATTATTTTAGGATGCTATGAGAGCACAGAATCATAAAATGTTCCCAAAGCACTTAGAGCTCATCTACACAAGCCAGAATATGCTGGCTCCCTGCAAGTGTATCTCAGCTGCAGATCAGGCCCATTCCTACCCCATTACCACCTCTAAATGGGCTGGAGTCCAGGCAGGCATGCTGGCCCATTGCTGCAGCCACTGTCATTTTCCATGCTCTCCCAGAAGTGAGGAAGCCAGCCAACAACAGGTGACATGTGATCAGCCTTGGTCACCTTCCTGCTTTAGAAAAGCAAGGCAGACTGGCAGCTTCAGCAATGGGCCAGCCTACTGGGATGGGCTCCTCCAGACATGAGAGGCCCAATCCATTTCTTCCCAGTGGGAACTGATTAAACTAGGCATTATTTTTACAACCGTTTATCAGACCCTATCTCATCTTATGCCTATCTGAGCTCCATATCTGCCCCAGGGGTGGAAAGGACTGCCTGGGGGCAGAATGGGGGAAAAACCCTGCATTTTCAGGACTGCAGGGCTCTAAGACAGAAGCAAGATGGAGTAAATTGCCCAGGTAGACAAGGCCTTAGTTGGATGATAGTATTCACTGCCAGGTGTTGGTAGTGTCTGACAAATTGGAAAGTTTTCAAGAGAGATTAGATAAATTCTTGGAGAATGGCATTTCCACTGGCTACTAGTTTTATGAGATATTTATTCCTTTCAGCATACCCTCCAACTGTCCTGATTTGGCAGGGACTGTCCAGAGCACCCTCTATTGTCTCACTTTTCCAGCTGCTTTTAAAATGTACCAGCTCTTCTCTCCTCCACCCATTCCCCCCCTTTGTCTTCAGCCTACTTCATTTCCTGCAAACTGAGTCCAAAGTGCAAAAGTAGTTTACACTCAATTAACTCAGCATGTGGGAGTGGAGAGGAGGGGGAAGGATCTCACCCTTCCCTGCAGAGTCAGGTAGAAGCAAGGAGCCTCTCCTAGCTTGTGTATTCTTCCTCATTAATAACATTTGCCATCTTGACTACACTCTGATGTTGCGTGACCTCATGCATCCTTGTATTCATCTGTGAAATGTTGGAGGGTATGCTTCAGTACCCTTGGCAGTATGCTTCTGTATACCAGTTGCTGGGGAACATGAGACTGAGGGTGCATATCCAACTGATGAGCTTTGCACATGCCATTGGGTGATCTGAATCTTATCCTGCATGGCCCTTCTTATGTTATATTGTTAAAACAGCTTAGAGGTAATCTAGCTCAGCCCTTCCCTAAATGCATAAACAGCACTGTGATTTCAGCCTCCTGCTGAAATTCCTCCACCCCCACCACTTCTCAAAGCTAGTCCATCCCACTGTTAAACTCTCTTACCATTGGGACATTTTGCCAAATGTTCAGCTATAATCTGCTTCCTTGAACCCATTGGTTCTTGTCCCACTCTGTGGAACAACAGAAAGGTCTTGATTTAGTTTAAGGTCTTGAGTTAAAGATATTGATTTAGGGGCTTACCGCACTGCAAAGAAAAGCAGCAATGTAGCAGGAACATTCTAGCTTCCGTGCTGTCTTACTGCATGACATTGTCATTCTTTCGGTCTGGTCCCATGGGGGACTGAGGTAAAACCATGTCTTTTTGCTAACCAGAAAAACCCATTAGCAAAAAGATGTAGTTTTACTTTGGTCCCCACAGTACCAGAACGAAATAATGCTGCAAGAATGACGTCATATGGTAAGGCAGCGTGGAAGATGGAACATTCCTGCTGCATTGCCACTTTTCTTTGGAAGGCCTTTAGTTAAAATGGGGTAGGCCAGGATGTTAGGCTTCTGCATGTAATCAAGGCCCCTTATAAAGCACACACATGTACATATCCCATAATAATACATGCCTTAGATGAATTCTGTTTTCAACCCCACACATTTCTCCATTAACCACAGAGGATTAATGTATTTGTTCATAGAATCATAGAATCATAGAACTGTAGAGTTGGAAGAGACCACGAGGGCCATCTAGTCCAACCCCCTGCCACGCAGGAAATCTTGATCAAAGCATCCCTGACAGATGGCAATCCAGCCTCTGTTTAAAGACCTCCAAGGAAAGGTGAGGAGTACAGTGAGATGCAGTCCTTCAAGGTCTTCTGGGGAGGGAGGCAATGCCAACCTCAACTCCCAACATTTGCCTACCCTTGGTATAGGTGTTACTTCATCTCAACAATGACACTGATAAAAAAAAAAGTTGCTTGCTGATCTTTGCTCACATGTGGCCCTGTGGTGTCTTGGAGACAAGGTGGACAACTCACACAACAACAGCAAAAGTTCCTTTTCAACAAATAAATGGAGAGGACTTTTCTCTATCAAGGGTAGTTTTTCCTCCTGGTGCCTGCAGTTTGAGAAAGTGCAATCTGACACAGGGTTATAGATTGACAGAGCTGTGTTGTATTAAAGAACTAATAAATACAGCCCCTCGGGTAGGAGTGCGACTATTATTAAAGTCCATGTGCCGAGCTGGGATCTGTACCTACCATCCTCCTTGACTTTATGCACTGAACCTGCCAGGCCTTATTACTTCTTCTCTTTCAGGCCTCTTGGGAGTTTCAATCAGGAACCAGCTATCTGTCTAGTAATCCTGTTCACAGAAGTATTTGGCATTTGATTGGTTGGCTCACTGCATAAGGGTACCATTTAAATATATAAATCTAAATGTTCAAACATAAACACATAATTTGCCCTGTCTCCCAAACATGTGCACATGTGCATCGTTTTCACTGAAGGGCATTGCCGCTGGGGCAGGATTATCAATGGTCCAATTGGTGCAATCGCTCCAGGCTTATCACTAAGTGCTGAAGGAAGCTATAGGTTGCTTCTTCTCCTTCCACAGTCACTTCCTGAATGTCCTGGTATTTCTGTTATCTTCAGAGTTGTGGATAGCATCCAACGGAATGGCTTATGCGTCCATATGTGCAGCTTAAGTACATATCTTCAAACCTTTCAGAGATAAAAACCAGGACACATGTGGCCAAGCAACATCAACACGGCAAACATAATTAATGAGGAACAACACACAAGCTAGGAGAGGCTGCAGCAGTTTGTTTTTGCCTGAACCTACCAGGAAGGACAAGGTTCTGTCAGTTCCTCTTCCCCTCTGCTGAGTTAATTAAGTGCAAACAAATTTTCCACTTTGAACTCAGGACTTTATCAGATGAGCCCCTTTAAGCACTCTTTTGCGGGCATAAACATGGATTTTTTAATGCCAGCAAAAGAATGCTTAAAGGGGCTCGTTAAAAAAATCCATTATTTTTTTTTTTGCCAGCAAAAGAACTCCCCCCACCACACTTACCTTCTCTCCTGGTAGAAGGCTTCCCTGGTAATGAAAGAGGAAGTGAACGGAGCTCCGTTCACTTCCTCCTTTGAAGTCTCGTGGATTCTCGCAAGACTTCATTGCGTGGGAAATTCAAAAACAAAAAGAATACAAAAAAGTTTACACAACCACCTAAACAAGTCCCAAGTAACCTGGGGAGGGTCATAAAAAGTGTATCACTTACCTGGATGTCACCATCTCATCTGGAAGAGTTTGCACTGGCTCAGTAATTAATGGGGTAAGTACAAGGAGAAAAACTGCAAGGTTTCATACACCAGCAATGCCAGCAAAAAAACCGCCCCAAGGGTCAATTCATGGCTTAAGCCATCAATTAAAAAGTATGGGTTTTGGCGGGGACATAAGCGTGAAAGGGTTACATCATCTGATATGTACGCCCTTTCATGGTTATGTGGTGTCATTTTGACGCCATATTTTGTGCGTCTGATAAAGTCCTCAGTTTGCAGCAATGGAAGTAAACCAAGGACAAAGGGGAACATGGGACAAGGAGAGACAAACTGGGAGATTTTAAAAACAGCTGAAAAAGTGGGGTGACAGGATTAATTGGGACTGTCCCTACCAAATCAAGACAGTTGCAAGGTGTGTAAGTAAGGATCAGTCCCCTTTTGGGTGGGATGGAGAAGGCTATTCTCTTATCCTTATGCAACATCAAGAAACCTCCCAAACCTGGCAGCTGTCAAGATCAGGAAGCGCTGTTCCTTCTTCTTCCTATCAGAAGGAAAGGGAAGGAGAAGAGATATGTCAGATTGTGAAGATTCAGCTGCTCTGAGCTGTTGGGGGAAGGAAAAGGTGGGTGCACTCTGTTTGAGAGCATACGCTCATTTCCTCTGCCCAACCGAACTGAGGCCAGCTGCTTCTCCGTGGTCTAAATCGGTGGTTCTTAACCTGTGGTCCATGGGACCCCAGGGGGCCATGATGTTTCACTGGAGGTCTGCAAAGGCTTGAAAGTGGCTCAGCCCACTTCCTCCCTGCAGTGGAGTAGCCACAAAATAGGAGCCAAGGCAATGGCTGGCTGGCTAGCTGGCTGGGCCTGCATGTTACTGTTCAGTCCACTCCAGCCGCAAACTGGCAGGAAGAAGCAGGAGATAGTTAATGGTCCAGTATTGTTGTTGTTTTAAATAATGAGTTATGTCTTGGGGGTCCACAGCAACAAAAGAGATTTAAAGGGGGTTCCTGGTAAAGGAAAGGTTAAGAACCACTGGTCTAAATTGCTTCCCTCCCTCCCCTCTCCATGTTCAGCAACAGCAGCACATGCCTCTCTCAGAACTTCACAGCTGCTAGGTGTGGGAGGATGTGGAACTGCACATGTGAAGGATCCTTTCCAATGTGGGATACTTGAGTAATGGAGTAAAAATGCATGGGATCAGGCTCCTAGTGTCACCAAAATTGCAAGGCTGAAAATGGGTTGCTACTTGAAGATTTTTTTGTGTTGCTGCACTAATCCAGCCTGGACGTTTCTAAGGCAGGTGTGGAGAAAATATAATCAATGGGCCACACACACTTCACTAAGGCCTTCAACATTTCACAGATGAAAACTGGGAGACGTGTGACCAAACAACATCAGAATGTGATTGAGATGACAAAGCTGTTAATGAGGGATAAGAGACAAGCTATGAGAGCCTTACGACTCCTCGAACGCTTTCATCAGCGCTGTATATGTACAATCCTAAATATATACTAGACTGACTATGTGACAAATGTTGCTATCCTTGAGCAAGCAGGGATCACCAGCATTGAGGCCATGATATTGAGAAAACAGCTGCGCTGGGCAGGGCATGTTTCTAGGATGGAGGACCATCGCCTCCCAAAAATAGTACTCTACGGTGAACTCACCATGGGTCAGCGTAAGAGGGGCGCTCCAAAAAAGCGATACAAGGACTCCCTGAAACAACATCTCAGGCTCAGCCAAATTGATCACCAACAATGGTCCGTCCTGGCCTCACATCGGGAGGCATGGAGATGCACTATCCACAATGCTGCAGCCTTATTTGAGAACTCACACCGAACAAGTCTTGAAGAGAAACGACAACGCAGAAAGAATCACACCCCGGAAACATCACCCAAGGAGACCTTCTGCTGTGCTTTCTGCAACCGGACTTGTTTATCTCGGATTGGCCTTTTTAGTCATCAGCGCGCTTGCAGAAAGTGTGGGGTCAGTCCTTCCTGAATCTTCGTTTGCGAAGAAAAGCCAGAAAGAGAATGAGAGCCTGCAGTTTTGGTCTGAGCCTACAGACCACAGCCTACAGACCTCCCCGCTGAGTTAACTGAGTACAAACTACTGTTGCATTTTGAACTCTGTTTGCAGCAGTTGAAGTAAGCTGAGGGCAAAGGGGGAAATGGAAGAAAAGAATAACTGGGGCATTTTAAAAACAGCAGAGAAAGTGGGACAACAGAGGATTGCTCTGGGTCTCAGAGTCTGGGCTGTCTTTGCCAAATCAGGACAGTTGGAGGGTATTCGAAGACCATTTTTGAGGATTCCACCAGCTCCTTCAAAAATGTTGTTGTTTAATTCAAAAGACCTTTGGAGTATGCAGGGGGGAAGTTTCAGTACTTTAATAAAAACTAAAAGAAATTGCTGGGGTCAATACGGACAGTGACCCACACTGAGATCCAGTGAGGTGCATATATGGATCCGGAATCCGAGATGGTTGTCCACATTTAGCTAAGGCCCATGCTACATGGCCAGATCTGATCTTCTGTGGAATGATAGAGACGTTCTGTCTGCACCTGAATGGCCCCAAATGCAAATATTAATTTTTATTAGACACTTAGTTGGGGATTGGCTAGATCTGTTAGTTTTGCTTTCTTGCACATTTACAATTTTGCAAACTGGTAAATTCTCATCAAAAAGTAACTGAAACAAAATAATTACCCATCCCTAATACATTCAATGAGTCATTGAGTCTAATGCACTCCATATGACATTCCTCAGTATCACATATCTGTCATTAGACACGGCAATGAAGGGCCAGATTCCTGTTGGTATCTGTGGCAAGTTCTTGAACAGAATCAGTTGGCCATTTTTTTGTCCAATGCAGAACTGAATATCCAGGGCATTGTGGAAGCATCACATGTGAATTCCACATTGTGCATGCAGATGGGCATGAACATTTGGTTGCATATTTGGTTGCACAATGTCACAAATGAATAATAAGGTAGTGTTGCTGCAAATTTACACTCCATCTCCTTATATCAGCCAATATGTATGTGTGTGCGAACCAGCTCCAGAGATGAAGGAGCCATCCTTGGAAGATCTGAATGTGTACTGTGAAATAGTGACTGCAAAGTATGACTAAAGCAACCCACTTGCTTAACATTAAAAATAATATTTTGTGGGCTGTTAGCTTTCAGAGCAAACTCTGCCCTTTTGATATTTCACAAACATAAACATTGAATGTGGCTTTGAAATAACAAAATCATAACACTTCAACAATTGCGCCGTAAAACCCTGTGGCCTTATTTAGAAAAGAAAGTCTCAATGTAGCCCAAGATTGCTCTTCATATATTTTTTTAAAAAAATCCTCCCTCCACCCTTTTTGTACACATATGCATGGCTTTGAGTGAAATTTGCAAACTGGATTACTTTTGCAATTGAGGAGAAGATGGTGGGGATGAAAGTGCAAGAGAAGATGGGAGCACAGCTACCTATATCACAACAACGGTAGTTTGTAAGGTTGCTACAAGTAGTAATGGCCACTATAAAATTAGAATCAGATCCTCATATCCACAGGGGTTTGGTTCCCAGACTTACCGTGGATACTGGAAACTACAGATAATAGTAAACCGTATTAAAATAAAGGATTTCCAGTAAACACATACTACAGAGCTGTGTTGGAGGACCTAGAAGATGCCTAGAGAGGACACATCTCTATGCATTTTCCAGTGTGTCTCTATGGTATGTGTCCCTGTTTTGTGTCCCATGGATAACTGAAATGATGGGTATTGGTTCCACTGATACTGGAGTCTGTCTGTAGTTAGCATGTATCCACACTATATAATTATATCAGTTGGATGCCATTTTAGTTGCATCTTCAACTGTCCTGATTTGGTAGGGACAGTCCTTATTAATCCTGTCATCCCACTTTTTTGTCTGCTTTTTAAATGTCTAATTTTCTCTCTCTGCCTTCCACTTTCTTCTCTTGCCCTCAGTTTACTACCAGCTGCTGTAAACTGAGTTCAAAGTGCAAAAGTAATTTGCACTTAACTCAGCTGGGGAGAAAAGGGGATATGGCCCTTCTCCACAGGCTCAGGCAAAAACAAACTGCTGCAGCCTCTCCTAGCTTGTGTCTTCACCGTTAATAACTTTTGCCATCATGATGTTACTTAGCCACACATATCCTGGTTTTCATCTGTGAAATGTTGGAGGGCACGTAGTTGTCAATCCTTAGATTTGTGGTTTGATGAGGGACTTAGAATTCTCTGCTAGAAAGTTTAGAGAACTACTACACTAGAAAATTCCAAGTCCCTCACAAAACTGAACATTCCAGAATTTTTACCAGCAGTAAAAAGCCAGAACAGTTAAAGTGGTATCAAGCTGCTATAACTGTGTACACAGATGGCTTTAACTACATTGTATGGATTAAACAAATCCCTGGGAAATAAGGCTATCAGTGACCTCACGCTGGCTTATAAGATATATAACCTTCAGTAGCCTCTCTGTATCATTCTTGTGGCCCAGAAGTGGAAGGGCCATTCTTGTGGCCCAGAAGTGGAACGTGAATTGCATTCACGTTCTGCTTATGAACTTTTCATAGACATCTTCAGGTCAGTGTGCTAAACAGAATTTTTGACTAAACATTCCCAGACTAAGGACTTTTTCGGACAAGTAAAATGCAACGGAAGTAGCCTCGCCACGTTGCAAGACTGCTGCACTGCAGGGCATCCCTTTCGGATGACGCCCGTCCCTGCCGGTACTGTTGCGGTACCGCAGGGATATTTGAGTGTAATATTTTGGCGATTTTTACTCACGATCAACTTTCGTGAGGAAAAATAGCCAAAATATTACACTCAAATGTTCCTGCGGTACTGCAACAGTACCGGCAGGGACGGGCGGGCGTCATCCGAAAGGGACGCCCTACAGCGCAGCAGTCTCACAACGTGGCGAGGCTGCTTCCGTTGCATTTTACTTGTCTGAAAAGGTCCTTAAAAGAAACTAACTAATAAGGAGCTAGTTAACAGACAACTAGTTACTAACAGCTGGTCACTGATAATTCATACTTCCCTCCCCCAAACTAAGGAATAACTACATTGAAATACAGTATGACCCCCCCATCCGCTTGGGATATGTTCCCAGACTTACTGTGGATAACAGAAACTATGGATAATAGTGAACACTATTAAAATGAATAACTTCTGGTCCAAGCATACCATAGAGTTGTGCTGAAGGACCTAGAAGAAGAAGATGCCTAGAGAGACCATATTTTTTCGGGTGCAGGTAAGCGAACCCACAGGCATGGGTCCCACAGATACAGGGATTGTACTGGAACTTCACTCACTCTGTGGTGTAACTGCCTTTATGTTACTTTGGTCATTATAGGGATTGCAGTAGAAGAGGCATAATCCATGGGTCAAATTCTGGTTCCTGCTGTGCCTTGTGCTTCTATATGAAAGGCAATCAGATTTTTTCAAAATAATGTAGCTGCCTTGAATCCTGTACAACAGAGGTGGGCAACAATGGAAAGATGGGGGTCCATCAGTGCTCCAGGAGACTGAACCCCCTGCCATACCTGCTCCCATGGAAAAAATCATTTTTGCCCCCATATGCCCTGTTTTGGGGCCTTCGTAAGTCTTTTTAGGCCTAGGAGAAACCATTTTTAACTAGAGGAAGTGAGGGGAAGTCATTTCCTGTTCACATTTTGTTTCCAAAAGAAGCCTATCTTGGGCCTAAATTCACCCAGGGTGCACCCAGAACATGGTAGAAATGCCCTCACATCCCCTAGTAATGGTTATACAGGATTCTGGTGTGTGTTTGCAATTAGTATATAGGACTATATAGGACTACAATTGTTCTTGGTGATTCTTTTGTTCTATTGTGAATTCCATTATGAATTGTCTAGTTGAAGGTGCACACGGATGCTTTAAACCAATTAATATCAATATTATGGTTTTGCCCAAAGAGAAATGCAATATTTCTGATTTGGGCAGAAGCTGGTAACAAACTGAAGATTCCATTTGAGATACTTGGCTAGATTTATCTAAATTCTTTTGGGTTTCCCTTATGTTTTTCTGATGTTTTGTTCATTTAGAAACTTCCCTTTGGGCAAAACCTGGCAGTAGCTCTTACTCTGAAAGCCACTCAAATAATTCAGTATATCTCATTAAAAAATGGTAGTTTCTCCCTCATGCAAACTTAGGCAATCGAGCCATCCATTTTAATAAAAAACAAATTAGTAGGATTATGATTTGTTATTAATACAAGTTGCTCTGATAATGGCAAGTCTTATTTTGCAGAGAGATACATTTGTCTGTGTTATCTGAACAATCATACTATCAATTCGCCCTGCTCTGTTTGCAGTGGAAGAAACAAGAGCTTTAAAGAGGGTACTTAATTGATTGAGATTTGCTGGACGAAAACAGCTGTGAAATGACAACTCCGAATTGGTTGGGAGGGGGCAGAGAAAATCAAATTGAATGTTGAAATGTATGGGATAATGATTCAGGACTGACATCTGAGAATATCATACTGATAGCAATATTTCTTGCTTCTAAAACATTTCCACCATATTGTCTTTATTAGATATCTATCAGACAAGATTTGTGACTCTCCGGCAAAGTGAGTGATGACCTTATCCTTTGAAGTGGGATCTCAGAGGACTGGACAGTACATTTAGGGTGGTTACAATTATTGGCTGGAATCCTGTATCAGCTACTTAGTTATTCATACTTAACTAAGTATACTTAATGAAGTAAACTCAACTAAGTAATCTCTCCTGCCCCCACACCCCCACCTGATTTAAACGTCATTCACTCATGCTCCAATCATGACAGAATGGACATACTTCTCCCCAGACAGTTGTAACTAACAGCTTGTCTACATCTGCAAAAAAATGCAGACTCACCCTGAATCCAGTGCTGACAGACCAGACGATGTATGGCTACTTCCAGGGAGGAAATGCATTTTTTTTGTCCTTAACCCAACTTTGCTCCAAACTAAGCAAAGGCAGGGAAAACTCTAAGGTTTCCCAGAAACTCCAGCGTGATCTTGGGTTCTTTTGCTGTCTGGACAGTTGGGTCGGGTTCGCTTCAGCCCGATTCAGTTGTCCACATGCAAATGCAGCACCATCTCCCTTACCCTGCACTGAGCAGCATAAGAAAGGGGATAGATCCTTGTTGGAGCTACTACCGCTAATGCTTCACTGCCAAGCAGCTCTCCACAAGAGCCTGGCCGGCAGTGTTGCTTCTGCTGAGGTCAGAGCAGGTCGCCCGTGTGATCAACAAGGGTAGAGTGACCCCCTCCTTGTTGATCACGTATTGTGGATTTAAGCAGCCAGTGTAAATGAGCCCTAAGTAGCAATCATGAATATGAAACCATTATCCAGATTTACTCATCCATAAATGACTAAACTGAGACTGTAATACAGAGGCACCATAGCTTTAGTACTTTCACAGAAGGAGGCATGGTAAACCTCCTTTTGAAACTGTTTTGCCATGAAAACCCTAAAAAGACAAATAAATGAATCCTAGAGCAATGTTCCTTTCCATGTTGAAAAGAGCTGTACCAAGCAAGCTGGCTGCCATGTTAAATTTCCTACAGTGCCCCATAGTATCACTGTTTGAGTCACTCTTGGTCATTGTGAGGAATTTAACATAGCCAGCAGCTTCCTGGGCAAAGCTGTAACCAGAGCTTTGAAAAGTTATTTTGGAGAGTACAGATCCCGGAATCCCCAACTGTCATTGGTAGGGTTACCAGAGTGAAAACCGGAGATGTCTCCGGTACCTTTAATGGCTGTGCAGAAGAGGGAATTTCAGCAGGTACTGCTTGTTACCTGGTTGCACACCTGCTGAAATTCTGGAACTCAAAATGTCTCCTGTACCTTGAATGGTTGAAATTCCCTCTTCTGTACAACCATTCAAGGTACAGGAGACATCTCCAGTTTTCAATCTGGCAACGCTATCTGTTAGCCATTAATCATGCTGGTTGGAGGATGCTATGGAATTTGTAGTTCAAGAAGTAATGTTTCCCAGTTCTGGCTGTAACCCCAAGGTTGCCAATACTGATAGCCTGTGATAGCCTGACTGACAGCCATTTTGTATCCTTTCTATTAAACCAAGAGTTAGCCCCAAGCCTAGTATGCAGAGAACCAGCTGTCTAAGTGAAGCGTGACTGACTGAAAACCTCCCACCTCCCTTAAAGTTTCATCATCCCATTTGTGCAAAGCTCTGAAACTTTCCTTTCCCTCTGGAGGACCATCTTACAATGGTCCACCACCTTGCTAATTAGGCCATTATTCATGTGATGAAATTCCCCCAGCATGGCCACATTGGCATCAACAGCATTCATATTGCTCTTTCACATTTTCCCTAATGGTGCCTGTGCATGATTTGTAAGGCTATTATGCAATAATAAGTGATCTGTTTCCATAAATATGTCATAAACAGTGCCACTAGGTGGAGTGTCAGTAGAGTCGAGTCAGAGTGACAAAAATTACAATGATAAAAATAGCTATAAAGCAATTGGGCTGCAGTCTTATGGTCCCATGAGCCAGCATGGTGTAACAGTTTGAGTGTTGGATTAGGAGTCTGGGATGCTCAGCTTCGAATCTTCACACAGCCATGGAAATTCACTAGATCTTTCGGAAGGGGTTTATTGCAACCAATGAGATCTAGATTAACAATAACCTCCCAGAGATCTTTTTCTGTCGCTGCTCCCAGACTATGGAATGCCTTGCCAGAAGAGATCCATCAAGCAACCAGCTTGGAGAATTTAAAAAAAGCCATCAAAACCAATCTCTTCCGGCAGGCCTTCCTTGAACAGAATAGACCATCTTAATGGATGCATCTCCCTCTTTTTATGTTTTATGCTTATGTGTTTATGTTTTTATGCTTTGATGTTATAGATTAAAGTCTTAGGGTAGTATTTTATATTACTGGTGAATTTGCCAATTATTTTTAAATATATGTAATTTTAAGGGGAGGGTAAACTGCTTTAAGTTATTACTGTTGCTATGGTTTTGTTTGTTTTGTATCCAATTGTTGTGAGCCGCCTTGATTGCCTAGTAGGCAAAAGGTGGGGTATAAAAATAAAGTTATTATTATTATATTATTATTAGATCACATTGGGCAAATCACGCTCTCTCAACCTAAAAGGAAAACAATGGCAAACATCTTCCAAAGAAGAAGTCTTTTTGTGTGATAGGATCACCATAAGTCAGAGTTGAGTTGAAGGCACACAATGACAAAGTAATCTCATCCCAGGGTGGGCATAAAAAGAAAAGGCTCTCTCCTCTCTGACATCATTGACAAAACTCTTACATCAGGAGAGCGCTAATGCCATATAATGCCATAATGCCGACAAAAGGAGAAGCTCCCTGAAGCCTGAAGGGTTTAAAAATAGCCAACAACAACTGATGTCATTTGATCATGTGCATTCTTCAGTGACTGCTCATCCCCACTGACAGATTTTGTTTTGCTTAATCAGATATGAAGTCTCCTGTAATATACCTGCTTCATTCTTGATGGAAGTTTTCTGTGCAAAGGAAGAGGCTTGTAAAATTGCGGGGAAATTACAAATTGAGATTTTCAGAACAGTGTTTCTCTCTCTCTCTCTCTCTCAGTGTAAGCTTCTTGAGCAGAGGGCACAGCCTGCCTGGCCACTGAGCTGTATGATAAAGCCAACAGCAGAGAAGGAAATGAAAACCCCAGGAGCAGCAGGCAATGTGGGTAGGGAGCATGGGCATTACACTCAGCACGATCTGGTTCGCTCCCCAGGTGGATGAAGATCACTTAAGTATGATTGTCTCAACCATGTGCCAGTTCAAACCAATATCTGCAGGACCATCTGTTCAGGAGCATGATCTCATGGAAACATGTGCCCAACAGTACATCAATGGCCTTCTAGTTCATTGCGTTTTCTCAGACTGGATCATTAGGGCCTGTTCTCATCATTCACACCGAATTATAGAGAGTTGGGAAGGACCCCCAAGGGCCATTTAATACATCCCCCTGTCACTGCATCTAGTCCAACCTTCTGTCAGTGACCTCCGGCTTCAAATGTTCTGAGTGATTGGAGTGAGAGGGGGACTTTAATGTGTAGTCATAGCTTTAGGCATAATCTCATACATGCTTCCTTAAGCAACCCTGAGAGGTGGCTGTCCAACCTCTATTTAAAAATTTCCAAGTTCCTGGGTAATCCTGTTCCACTGTTGAATAGGTGTCACTGTTCAAAAGTTCTTCCTAATGTTTCTTGCAATTTGAATTCATTGTTTCAGGTCCCACCCTCTGGCACTATAGAAAACAAGCTTGTTTCATGACACAGATCTTCAGATATTCAGCTATCATACCTCCTGTCATTCATCTCTTCACCAGAGGAAACTTTCCTGACTCCCCCATCCATTCTTCATAAGGTTTGTTTTCCCTGAGCACCTTTGCCCTGCTTCCCTGGAGTCCAAATATTATTCTACTGCAACTCCCTTCAGGCCTTGTCAGCATATCTGAAGGTGAAGAATGCTGGGAGTTGCAGTCTGAAAGTATCTGAAGGGCCATGTGTTCCTCACCAGGGCATTATTTTATGCAATGAAATGAAATTGCAAAGTTGCTAAGTCCGTCATCTTTCTAGGTAGTCTGTTCCACTGTTCAAATGGTCTCACCAAGAGGAGGTTCTTCCTGACGTTTCATCAGAAGGTCTTTTTCAGTAATTTGAACCCATAGATTCATGGATTCATGCCTGCACCCAGAGCAGCAGAAAACCAGTTTGCTCCATCTTCCAAATGACAGCCCTTCAGAGTTTTGAAGATGTTTTCCTGGTTTTTCATCCTTTCACACTGGTTCCTTCCAACCTCCCTTGCCAGCGTTGGTGAAGTCAGATCTGGATTCCCAGGCAGAGTGGTTGCTTGTTCGTCTTTGTTCTCAGTTACAGAGTGCCCATCAGTCCGGGGATTGCTTTAACAAATATAAGGGGGCGAAAACAGACAATGATGCAGCAGTGAATTGTGAAGTGCAGGCACTTTAGAACCACACCAAGGAGAGTCGAAAAATGAAGGCACCTGTGTTGATCCACATCCCCAGATCAGCTCCAGCTATTGTCATCTCTGCAAAGAGAAGAGCTGTGGAGTAAATCTTTCAGAATCCTCCATGGGCCATGCTGTCTGGGGTGGTGCTGCTGGGAGCTGTAGTCCAAAAAGCAAGTTTCCAAGCTTTCTTTGGTACAAAGTGAAATGATCCGGGGCTGTATCCTCCAGCTTTAAGTGTTCAGTTATTGGACAGAGAGGGGGATTTATTATATGATTAAATTCTTGGCCATAATTTTGTATATTTATTCCTTAAGAATAAACCCCACTGGACACAATGGGATTTACTTCTGAATAAACATGCACTGAATAGTAAGGGTAGCTAAGTAACCCAGAATAGAACCAAAAGTAACATCTGTAACGCGAGTCCTTTCTTCGGGAGAAAACATAGAAAAGCAGCCAGGCACAGCTCCATTACGCCTTGGCCCAACAGCTGGTGAGAGGTCCTCCCTCCATTGACCAAGTGCCACGACTATGTCCTCTAAGGGAGAGAAGAGCAGCAAGGCATCCATCATGTCTTTTGGTCCAGCAGCTGGTGAGAGCCCCTCCCTCCATGTTCCAACTTCATGTTCCAATGGAGTTGTCACTGCTGCAGCCTCCGAGGGAGAGATGAGCAGCCAGGCCTTGGCCCAGACACTGGTGAGAGCCCCTCTTGTCCCTCCCAACTGCCACTGTCATGGTCTCTGAGGGAGAGAAGAGAAGCTGGAAACAGCTCCATCATGCCTTGCCCCATCATTCCAAATCCCCTCCTGTACTGCTTTCCACGTCTCCTTATGTTTCACATTTATTTAGACCAGTAGTTCATAACCATGAGGTCCACACTGTTTGATGCCCCCCCCAACCACCAGTAGTAGCTAATGGTTCTCATGTCAATGGGGCAGTAAGTTGACCTTGGTTTTTTGTCTGAACTTTTCAAGATGTATCCAAGAAGCTGAACCTGTTTTAGGGAATAAGATTCAGGACCTTGGATAGATCTTTTACAGTTGAGACTAAAACCCAGGGTAGATTCATTACTCCAATGAAATGGCAGTCACCAGCTACCACTGTCTGTACTCACGGAAGAAGTCATGGGTGAATACTTTAGCCTAGTGTACTATTTTCCCTCTCAGAACACACATCTTCCAGTACATTTTGGTGCATTACTCTAACTAAGCACTCTGTTTCTGTGTTCAGAGAAGTGCAAAATTTGATGGCTAGCTGTGTTCAGATCCATGCATTAATTTGGGAGGTGAAAATCAGGTCAGTCACAGAGATAACAGTTTTCAAGAATTGCCATTCCAACATACAGAATCACTCCCAGTCACAAGGGTGCATTTTCTATTTCAGTAAAGTGCACATCTCATCCACTCTTCATCTTTTCATGTAGAAAGACAGCAGTCAAGATCCTACAGCAGGTTTGTATACCATAAAGCTTCATGCGCAGAGTTATGCATTCATTGAGCTGAGCAACACAAGGATGTGTTGAATGGCAACCTTGTGCAACTGAACCAAGACACCAAATGTGAAACTGAATGTAGAACCAAAGGCACACAAGCATCGATGTTCAATGCACATCAGTCTGCAATGCACAATTTTTCTTCCACAACCTTATAGTGAATACAGCCACTCCTCATTGGACAAAAATGTTTAACTACTTCTGTAGGGGAACACATGCATGTGTAAGACACCAACAGGATTCCAGGCTATTTGTTTATTTATTTCTTTGATTTATATCCCACTTTTCTCTCAAATGGGACTCAAAGCAGCTTCAGTCCTGCTTGTAAGTCCAAATATTGTTTGCTCTTAGTAAGCAATCCCCAAACTGGCAGCCCTCCAGACATCTTAAACTACAACTCTCCATTTCCACTGCTACCACATGTGTTGTTTGGGGATGATGAGATTTATTATGATTAACTTGATGAAATCAGTGCAGCTCAACACTTATGGAGAGCTACACTAAACCTAAACCATAGCCCAAATCCTGTTGGTTAGTCCAAATTAGAGTAGACTTACTGAATTAATTGCTGAATGGTAAGTCAGCACATAGGGCAAATCCAGTTGATTCAGTGAGTTTACTCTAACTGGAAAGAACATGGATATAGCCAGGAAAGCTGCATTACATTTCAGAAAGATTCCTCATTTCATTTGACATAAATTTAAGATCACATTTCAGATTTCTGTTTTTCTTTAACTGGAAAAATAGTATGTAGTGATTATGAAATACTTTGATGCCTTGGAACTACTGTATAACCAACTGTTAAATTGTTGGTTGGGGGAGTGAAGAGAGGTTTGAATGCAACATCTTATCTCAGGTTGATAGGAGAGATCCAATGAATTTTTCTTCTCCAGCCATAAAGAACTCAAACAGAACAAGTCCTCACAGATGCAAGCATCTTTTCCTCCTCCTGTAATAATAGCTTCAAGTAGTTTTTTGCTCACAGACAATAATGACTCCCTCTTATGTAGTAATGATCCCCCACACACAAACTATTAAATCTGAGCAGTACTTGTGGCACACACTTTAACAAAACCATCAGCTCCTGTTAGCCAAGACATAAATCTGTTTGTGGAAAATAGGGTGTTGTCTTAGATGAAGAAAAAACTCCTCATAGAATGCAAGGAGAATACCTTTTTGTCCCAATGAGATCCTGCAGTGATTAACCTTTTTCAGAAGGAGAGGGGCCAAAAACTGCAAAAACTACACAGGATAGTCTAAATTGGACCCTCTAATAAAGATAAAATTCATAATAGTCAGTTTAGACCAGCCTTTCTCAACCTTTTTTACCTTGGTGGGAGCCTTGAAACAATTTCCACGTCTTAGGGAACCATACCTAAAAGTTATTATATCTACAGATTAAAAAAAATGTTTATTTTTTTCAATCTCAGTATCTCACGGGACCCCTGGCAACCTCTTGTGGGAACCCTAGAGTTCCAGGGAACCGTGGTTGAGAAACCCTGATTTAGACTGTTAGCATTCATCATAATATACCTCTGCCTGCTAACATACCTGCTACGTGTCCCAATTTGACAGGGACGGTCTCTGATTAAACTACTGCCACCCTACTTTTCCAGCTGCTTTTAAAGTGTTCCAATCTCTCTCTCTCTCCTCACTTTCTCCCTTTGTTTACTTCCGTTTATTTCAGTTGCTGCAAACTGAGTGGACCCACAAAACTTCCTTGATGTTTGACCAGGGTCCCACATTCAAAGCATCATAGTTTGGAGGGATTGTAAATCAGAAGAGTCTTTTTCAATACTTAGGACTTTTTCGGATGAAGAAAAATAACGCAATCAGCCTCTCCAGCTTGCGAGGCTGCTGCGCTGCAAAGCGCCCCTTTCGTATGACGCTCACCCCTGCTGGTACTGTTGCGGTACCGCAGGGAGAGCTGAGCATCATATTTCATTGCTTTTTTACTCACGAAAGTTGGTTGTGAGTAAAAATCAACGAAATATGACGCTCAGCTCTCCCTGCGGTACCGCAACAGCACCAGCAGGGGCGAGCGTCATACGAAAGGGGCGCTTTGCAGCGCAGCAGCCTCGCAAGCTGGAGAGGCTGCTTGCGTTATTTTTCTTCGTCCGAAAAAGTTAAAGTATGGGCAGCTAGACTGAAAACAGGCAAGGAACAGCTGCTCATGGTTGGGAGGCAAAATTAGGCTCTTATGGCCAAACTGGAATTGCCTGGTACTGTTGACTGATAGTTCCTGCCTTTGCCAGTTCCCATAGGGTTAAGTTGCTGCAGATCTACTGTTAAAATTCAATTAAATGTGCTCCACTTACCCAATGCCTCTTTCTTCTGGGTGTGGGCCCAAAGGCTGCAAGCCTAAATAAACCACAGATATAAGGTGTGTGGCCTTCTAAATTTTCAGGGCTGCATGCCCCATCATCCCCATTGTCTATGCTATTTGGGCTGTTGTAGCTTAGTAACATCTGCCACCCACTCCCTACCTCTGCTGCTTCGACTGGATTTTTTAAAAAAATTTTTTGGAGGGGAGGGAGTTCTGTGATACATCTTCTGGTTATTAGCAGTCTCTAGATCTATAATCTATCCAAACTGAAACATTTCATTAGGGAAAATGTTCTCCTAAGATTCTAGGGAAAAGATTATGCTAAAAATGACAGAGAAGGGAAGTGAAATTCATAGTTGCGGCAAATGAAGAGCATCTAATGCTTAACAGGATAAATCACACCCAAAAGAATTCATTTACATCCTATTAAAGTTGACATGTTAATATCAAAGCATTAAAATATGTAAATAGTATAAGCATGCACCAAATCCTAATTACTGCTTTACATTATCAACTCATTTACTCTTTATGATATTTTATGAATAGCGAGCTGTGTCAGCAAACAATTATGAGAACCTCCTACAACTTAAAATAACAGATTCCCCCCACCCTGCCCCTGCCTTTTCTCTCCCTGGGAAATACTTGTTAATTTGCAAAAGAGGAGAAATGTGGTAGAAGAAATGCATATTAATTGGAGTACGACCTGGCCCTTCCATGTTAAAAGGGCAACCTTGTATATGTCTATCCATGATTAAACTCTACTGAGAACAGATCCCTGCCCCAATAGGAGTACAGTCTAGATCTAGACATAAAGCAGAGAGACCAGAGATGGAGACAGGGGCTCAGATGTGCAGAATATGCCTTTATTACCATGACACATACTTAGTGGCAGGTAGGTGCAGAGACGGGGACAGGTCATGCCAAAGTCATAACAAAATAAAGCATGCACATAGCATTCTCTTATTTGTTTTCTAGCATAAACCTAGTTGTTAGTCACACCTAGAGGAGACCCAACTCATTTAGAGTTGGATGGAGACCCAACATTTGTGTATGTTCCAGTGATTCAATAAGTCTACTCTAGTTGGGAACTACAGTCCATTAGATTTAAGCCACTGTTTTCCTCCCACCACCACAATGATCTAGGCCAGTAGTTCTTAACTTGTGGTCCGGTGACCCCCAGGGGTCCGTGAGGTCCTCACAGAAGGTCCGTGAAGGCTTGTAGTCTGCTTGGTCCACCTCCTTGGCCATGTGACAGGAGCCAAGGCAAAGGTTGGCTGGCTGGCTTGGCCTGCACATTGCCATTCAATCTGCTGTAGGCACAAACTTGCAGCAAGAAGTAGAAGAAAAGTCTTCCCTCCCCTCCAGTGCCTCTGAGGGAAGGTTTAATGGCTGGTGTTTTATTATTATTATTATTATTTAAAATCTTGAGTTAAGTCTTGGGGGTCCATGGCAACAAAATATATTTAAAGAGAGTACCCAGTAATGAAAAGGTTAAGAACTACTGATCTAAGCTAACACAGGGGTGGGGAGTCTTAGGTCCTGGGACTGAATCCAATCCTCTTGGGCCCCAATCTAGAGTTCTAGTCATCCCTGGAGACCACATCCCTTTCCTCATGATACTATTATTTAGTGATCTCAAAGATTTGGGGGTTTTCCCTTCATTCAAAAAGGGGAAAATGCCAGCAAGTGGCAGTACAAGTCTTCTCTTCTACAGCTCCCAGACTTTGGAATGGCCTGCCAGACGAGATCCGTCTTATCACTACTCTTGATAGCTTCAAGAAAGTGTTAAAGACTGATCTCTTCCAGCAGGCCTTCCTGGAATAACTTCCCGGCTCAAGTGGAGTTGACTGCCTACCCTCTCCCCTGCCGCCATTGCCATCCCCCCCCCCATAATTTGTACATTTTACTGTATTTGATGTTTGTTTTAATTCTCCACCAGTTTAATTTAGTTTTAAGGGGTGGGAGGGTTAGGATATGATTGTTTTAACTTCCTGTTGTTTTAATCTTCTTGTACGCCGCCCCGGTTGCTGAGCAGAGGGGCGGGTTAAAAATAAAAATGTATTATTATTATTAGTAGTAGTAGTATACATACTTTGAGCTAAAAATGCTATTATTTTTTGGTAGCATCCTTTTGCCTTCAGTCACCGCCGCTGCTGGAATATGGCCCCCAAAAGCTTCTCTCCCTGGCTGCAGGTAGCTCCATGTCAGCGGCACATTGAATCTACTCTGGCTTTTATCCTAACTTGAAAAGAGCCCTGCAATGTGCTGAAACCTTCTCTCCAAACTAGGCTCAGCACATGGGATGTCTCATTTAAATTTTGGTTGAAAAGAGTGGGTCCACTGGTCCAATGATATTGAAGCCATCAGCCATGTTGGACCAATATCGTGGATCTATCTGGCAGAGCGTGAAAGTACACCATGTGTGACTAGGTGCCTCAACCCTCCCTGTGCCCTTATTAACTCTCTTAGCCATTTTGTGGGTAGGAGATGGAGGACTGTCAGAGCGTGCACTACCTGTGTTCCCTCTGTCCTAGGTTCTGAAGTGCTGTTCTATTTCACAAGTTCAAACATAAACATAAACATAAACCAAGTTCTATTGGTTGTGCAGGCCAAGCCAGCCAGCCAACCTTTGCCTTAGCTCCTGTCACATGGCCAAGGAGGTAGACTAAGCAGTCTTCTGTGAATAGTGGACCTTCTGTGAGGACATCATGGATTAATTAATTAATTAAGTAAGTAAAATTTGGTAAATAGAACTTGTGCAGCCAAACATAAAACTCTCCCCCACTTTTTCTCCCTATCCTTTTCTTAATCATATCACTCACCTTTCCTCTTTATTTAGCTTGCTTATTACCACATATATATACTGGTCAGTCGCAGAACAATCCAACAGCATCTCCAGCTTCAGAACCAATAATGACCCCCCAACAATGAACATAGGCCATGCCCATATTTATCCACATTGTCCATGGTATGATCTCCTTCCACAGGTATCTGCAATGGCCCAGTTGCATCAGAAACTTGCATCATCTCTGCTGTGTCATTCTGTGCGTATCCTGGGTGGTGTGATGATGACAGTTCCTGTCCATCACCATACTGCAACCTTTTCCTCATGTTGCATCATCCAGCACATGCAGTAGCCACATTCTGGCCAGTGAAATTCTGGACAGACTTTGCATATGCGCTGACAGGGATAGCTAAGGCAATGGCTGGCTATTCTTCAGCAGCCAGCCAGAGGAAGGCAAAGGCATTGACCTGGACATCCTGGAGGACCGTTGGGAGGTCTGCAAGTATGCCAATGCTTAGATTTTCCTTGTTTTTTTTCCGGGCTGTGAGGCTGTGTTCTGGAATAGTTTCTTTCTGATGTTTCACTTGCATCTGTGGCTGGTATCTTCAGAGAATGGTTGGGTAGGTGTGTGTGTGGAGTTTATATGCCGTGAACCCCTGTTGGGGAGAATAGGTAAATGTGTGTAATTGAATTGTTAGTTTCTGGGTATAGAAATGCAAGGCTCATTAGTGTCTGTTTGGCTAATGGTTGGTTGATGGACCAATGCTGTTCATTTAAGTAGCTCACCAGGGGAGGGAAGGGGAGAGGAGAGGAGAGGAGAGGAGAGGAGAGGAGAGGAGGGAGCTGAACCTTTCCCTGTAGACTTGGGCAAAAGCAAACTGCCACAACTTCAAAAGATGAGAGAGCCTTTTTAGTGGTGCCCATCAAAGAGGCTCACTTTCTACCTACATTATGACTTTTTCAGCAACAGGAAAAGATCTTTTTATTCCCCCAGGCATTTTAAGAACTCTTTTTAAAAAGCTTCTAGCTACATATGAGTCCTGATTTTATCTTTTATCGTTTGCTGTCTATAGTTGTTGTTTAAGCGCATTATTGTTGTACTCTTGTATTTTTTATTTTGAATACGCTGCTCAGAGAACACTGACTGTTGGGTAGTTCAAACATACAATAAACCAGTTGGTCAGTCAGACGGAGATTTTCAGACCACATTTTACCGTGGCTCATGCGGGAGGAGCTTCCGGGAGAGGGACGGTGGTCTTGCGTGGCAGAGGGCAACCTCCGTGATTAAAATATGGCTCTGCGGCTTCCGAAGCTTCACGGAAGTGACATGGATGGTTTCGGGAGAGGGACGGCGGCGTCCGAAAACGACCCTCTGCCGCGCAAGACCGCCATCCCTCTCCCGGAAGCTCCTCCCGCATGAGCCACAGTAAAACGCGGTCTGAAAATCTCCAGAGAGCAATGGGTGGCATTGATTATACCCTGGACCAATCTGGCCAGCCAAGTCTAGTTGGCTAATACAATTGAACAAAGCAGCCAGGGGACAAGTGTACAAATCAGAGTATGGAAAAGTTACCTTTTGGACTACAACTCCCAGAATCCTACAGACAGTATGCTGGGAGTGACAATTCAAAATGTGACTTTTCTATGCTATGACAATCAAATCGCCATACATTTCTGTGGTCTCTGCTGAAGATGACCATAGCTGCAAAACGTTTCAGCATTAATATTCTCAGACACCTGAACCTGAAATGCATTGTTTTGGCTCCCGCAAATGGTTCTGAGCTAAGTCCCTGAATCTTATGAGCAAATGTACGTGCGTGTGCATTTTAAGGGGCCTTTAAAAATGTTATGGAAAGGTACATGATTGTGCCGAGCCTTTGCGCTGCAGACAGTACATCTGGCAGATTCTATGGCATTTAAGGCTCATTAAATTTTGAATTTTGTGTCATCTGCCCTTGGCTTAAAATAGTTTCACGTCTTTCTTATCTTTAAAAGGTCCTTGTTAACAGATACAAATTTTCTTCTATTCGTTCCTTCCCCATCTCCACAGACGTCTCCAATCCAATCTCTGTCCTTCTTTTATTAATTAACAAGTTCAGATGTCTAGTCTGTGCAGACTTTAAAGGATCAGAGTGGGCAACCAATTTTTCCTAGCACATTCATCCCATAAACTGCCCAAATCTTCAAGAAGTTTCAAGATTAAACTGGTATCTCAATCAATCAGAATATTCATGTCCAAACTATTGATGACACATAATTGCAAGTATTATTTTTGTGGATTTTTTATTTTACCAAATATAGCTGGGAAGTAACTACAGTCAGACCCCCAAATCTGTGGAACCAATATCCGTGGTTACAGTTATCCACAGGACACAAAACAGGAACACATACCATAGAGTTTTCTTAGAAAATGGCTAGAGAGGCATCCTCTCTAGACATCTTCTAGGTTCTCCAATGCAACTCTATGGTAAGTCCCATTATGTTAATAGGGTTCACTGTTATCCAAGGTTTCTGCCATCTGCGGTAAGTCCAGGAACCAAACCCCATGGATAAGGAGGCCCATATATATTTATTTAGTTCCTGGACTTACTGTTGATACAGGAAACCAGTGAACACTATTAAAATAATGGGACTTCCAGTTTAAAATACCATAGAGTTGATTGGAGGACCTAGAAGATGTCTAGAGAAGATGGCTCTCTAGCCATTTTCTAGGAAGGCTCTATGGTATGTGTTCTTCTTTTGTGTTCTGTGGATAACTGAAACCGTGGATATTGGTTTCATGGAATAGCTAACCCCGGCCTCAGGAACCCTCTCTGGAGGTTGATTCTGGAGCTCCTAACTGATGCTCCTCGCTCGGAAGGGTTTTTAATAAATTGTATCATATGCTGATTTAATAATGTTTTAAGGGGGGAAGGGATTTTGAGTTGTTTTATACTATGTACTATTTTACTGTTGTAAGCCGCCCTGATTGTTCGCAGAGGGACGGGATATAAATAAATTTTATTATTATTGTTATTATATGCAGTAACTAAATTCTGACAAAGTTGCATATGACTGTGCCTTGATAACCATAACTGTTTTAGTTACTTTTAAACTTACAGAAAGTGTGGACTTATTGCTTAGATTTCTTTTGCATCATGAGTCAATGGCTTGTAGCATTCAGATTAAAAAAAATTAAAGTAAAATTCTTATTTTAGTTACTTTTAAATATCAGGAAAAGAAAAATTTACACGGCCTTTGGACTGGCAACATTATGACCTACCTCCAGTTATTAATTCCATGAAAGTAGTGTGAGTAGTTGGAACTCATACCAGTTGCTAAATGGAAAATCAACACTTGTGCAAATCACATTGATTCAGTGGTTCTACTTTAGCTGGGACTAGCAATTGAATTCAGGCCTGAGTAATAACATTTTGAGAGCAACTTAGAAGCTCTGATGTAACCACAGAGACAGGCATAGGGAATCAGTTTCTGCAGGTTGTAGTAACTCTCCCCTTGAAGACCCGTGTTCACAGTTTGAATAGACTCCTGCATTCAGTTCTGGGTCTTGTTGCCCATCTTTTGATGATGGCCAGGAATGCGACTGCTCAGTTGAGACTAGTACACCAACCATGTATCCATGTGGGGATTTCTGATCTGGCCAGTGTGATACATACTTTACTTACATCTTAAAGCTTTGGAAAATAAGAACGTTTTAAACTGAGATTTAAAAATAACAAGGGAAAAAGTGGTCCACAAATGTTCAGGGAGTCAATTCCAAAAGTATGCAGCCACAAGTGAAAAAGGACAAAGCCAAGCCAAGCATCTTCGCTAACAGAGTTTCATTGTTTTTCTGCAGCATAGCTATGGGATTCATAAAGTTATGAAACATAGACCATGGTGTAGAATCTCAACCAGTATCTGTAAGTCTGGTGAAGTTGAGGATATCTCTTTGTATTTATTAAGAAACCCATTCTGTAATTCCCCAAGGCATAAAGTCCTTGCCTAGGTACATCCTCTCCTCTTTGGTAAAGAGATCCCCCTTGGAACAAATCTGTATACTGCTAGGAGGAAGCAATATTTTTATTACTGTGCAGGTTGCTAATTTTGCCCTGGTTGCTAGAAAACTAAGAGCTGAGCACCAATAAGAAATTTAGAGAGATACGTAAATAAAGTGCTGCCTTGCCTTTTTAATGCCTTCTGTACCTATGGTTTAAGCTGGCAGGGGCTCCGTGTGTTTTTTAGCAGAGGCGGGGAAATTAATTTTAGTTACCTTTAATAATTTTAGCCTTTTTAGGAATGGTTACTGTTTGACAAGTGTAAATGACACACTAAGATAATTTTGCAGTCTGCTTTTTATATGAGTTTTGCTTTCATGTACAAAATTGTGACAGCCCATGGCTATGAACAATAGCATTGACATGACAAGTGATAAAATGGAAAGTACAAAATAATCAAAACACATTAATGAAAACATGCAGGAGGAGGCAAACAGCAGCAACAGTTTGTTTATTTATTTATTGAATTTATACACCACCTTTCTCCCAGTGGAGGACCTAAGGCAGGTCACAAACAATAAAACAGATTTAGCTAAAAACACAGCAATAAAATTGAAACACAATTTAACATTTGCCATTTTTTTTTAAAAAAAATCATACCTTAAACCAGTGATTCTTTTTCTTAGCAGGGACCCCCTTTAAAAATATTTTGTTGCTGTGGACCCCCAAGACTTGATTCAAGATTTAAAGCCCTAATAATAACAATAGACTTTATCACATGCACTAAATAACAATGCCACATAAATGCAAAAGGGTACGCAGATCAGACAATGTCACCCTTTCGCATTTATGTATAGTCAAAATCTCATACCTTTTAATTGATGGCTGAAGCTGTCAATAGATCTCCCTGCCACTTTTTTTGCCAGCATTGCTGGCATGTGAAGCCCCGGGCCAGTTAACTCTTGTCAATGCAGACTCAATGGCCGACCGGGCAGAACACTTCTGGGTGAGACTGAAACATCTAGGTAAGTGACGAACAGTTATTTCGAAGTTGAGCATCTGGAGAATCTATGCAAATTGAAGCAGTAAAACAGTGAAGCCTTGCATGTTGTAGCAAACTGTTATTCTCTTAGCTGAGTTAGAGATTTGCACACAACTCTTTCTTCTTGCCTGGAGCTGAGCCTAGCAAAACTGGAGACTTTGTACCCTCGTCTCCCACCTGGAGATAACCTATACAAATTGGAGACTCAGGGCTAGGCCCTGGGATCTGGCAACCTGACTCAGGGACCCCAGGAGGAGGGCATCTGAAGTTTGTTTGTTTGTTTGTTTGTTTGTTTTGGTGCCCAGCTCAATATGCAAATAAATGATCCTTCCCATAACCAATTCCCAAGCAAGGCAGAACTTAAACTACCAGTCCTTTCAGTGCCCCCAAATGAATGAGGAGGCAATGAAGCTCTTTAAGCATCACCATGAAAACTTCCTAGGATCCTGTCCCAGTGAATAGTCAGCAGCTGTATTCTGAAATAACGCCAGCTTTTAAAAATTGTATTGACTGTCTAATTATAGATAAAAGAGAGAAATGAGGAGGGAGAGAAAGAGAAAAGAAAAAGGGGGAGGCGAACATACATAGGATTTAGTTACAGGCTTGGCATATCCATTAATATAAGTTGACCATATTGGTGCTGCCGAACAATCTTCTTCAAGTTGCTGTCTGTAAAATACACATTCATTTGTAGATAAAACAGTCAGATCCACAGACCAGAGAATGATAGATTGGATGCTGAGTGCTTGTTTTTCCAGCCCTGGAGTACAAGTCATTTAGCTACGGTAAAAAAGCAGACAGGATCCAACTCGGTTGACCTTCCCTACCATTCCAAGTCACAGGAATATGATTTATAAGTATGAAACAGTCTAAAAAATATCAACATTTTTTCTAATGCACAACGAATAGGCTGCAAGTGCATTAGGACCAACAGCTTTTAATACAGCTACAGAAGAAGTTGGATATATGATGAGGTTGTGGCCCTGGAGAGGAAGCCCACAGGACCAAGAGGAGTCTTGAGGAAGGGGAGAAGGGAAACTGAGTGTCATCTCACCTGGACAGGATTTTATGCTACTCCTCCTTACCTAGGATCTCAGCTATTGTTTCCTGTGCCAAAAGGTCATTTGATAGTAAGAGCTGCTCAACAATGGAACAGACAGCCATAAAAAGTGGTGGACTCTCTTTCTTTGGAGGTGTTTCAACAGAGGTTGGTTTAAACTCTTCCCATCCCTTGAGAGTGTTTTAGCTGCATTTCCCTGCATGTCAGGGGGATGGACTAGATTACCCTTGCTGTCTCTTACAACTCTATGATTCTAGGGCCAAAAAAAAAAAAAAATCTGAAAAGAGGTCCTGAAAGTGTGAAGAATCTGACAACTGTCCCCTTCTTTTCTCAATGGGGTGCTTGATGATTAAGAGGCATTTTTTTTCATCAAGGATGAGAAGATTTCTGACTATCCATTACATTCCTAACACACACTCACTCACTCACACACTCAGAGGAAATGTCAGCATGCTTGGCACAAATATCTTGGATGGGAAGGAATCTAAAGGAGCCTTTTCCTCCACAAAACAACACAATGTGGTCCGGGCATATCCAGCAGGCACAGAATGAGGATCCCAAGGAGGGTGGTGGAAGAGGAATGGGATATGGGAAGGGAGGATAGAATGGAGTATTCTGGAAAAATAGCATGTGTCATGTCCTACCTGGAAGAAGGGGCTCAAGTCGGAGCCTGAGAAGGCTGGGACTCCTGACATAGCACTGGCAGAAGCAGAGCTTGGACTATCACGTGTAGCTTTTGAACATCACAAGGGGAATACAGAGGCATTTCATCCTGTGGAGAGTCATAGGTTAGAATGCTAGTTGCAAAGGAAAAGGAAAACGCTGAGCTAATTAGGCTGGCTGGGCTAACTTCCAGATGGTTATAGATTAGCTCAGCCCAAACCATTCTGCTGCTGCAAATCATCTCCAGCCCCCATCCCTTTTGTGACCTTGTCTGATGCACCTGGCATTGTGGATCTCTGAACTTTGATGTGTATTTTGACTTACTCTTTCTTATCAGCTTTGGGCCCTGCTCAGGACTTATTTTCATGTTTGGCTCTCAGACTGTCTAGATCACACTTCTGCTGGCATCCTGTGTAAGACCTGGGAATGACCTGGTTCGTCCCCTGACAAACTGTAAATTGCACTTTCCTGGGCACTTGCCAGCATTAAAATGGACAGCATGGCTTCTTCAGCTGGAACCTGAAAAAGAAGTACCTCTCATTGAGACACTGTCAGGGCTGGTAAAAGCTAGATTAGGGCAACAGAGGCCAATGGATCTGATGTCAGTGGGGCAGTGAATCTGCTCTGAGTTTTAGCCTGAACTTTAATGGAGCAATACAAGGTGGTGAACCTATTTTGGGGATAGGGTGCAGAATCTTGGTTAGTTCCTTCAGGGTTAAGACTAAAATCCAGGCTTGTCTAGACAAGAAGATACAATGCTGATTACTGAATATTGATGCAAATTTGCAGCAGCATTCATTTGTCTCCACGATTTTTTGGCAAAATCATTTGTATGCGAAGCTATCTGTGTTTGAAGTTCACACAGAGTCAGGCCTGCGAATCAAGATGGTGTCTGGGCATGAATGACTCACTTTATTATTTTCCACAGGTTGCCACCACAGTATTTTTTTAAACAGTAAACAGTAAATCTAAGGTGCACAAGTGCAATCTTCTGTTTAAAAAACTGGTTGTTTCAGTGCAGCAAAAAAGTGAGGTACCATGAAACTCCAAAATGGTGCTCCCACCACTTTGTTGCCAGCAAGCCTACCCTCTGTGCATGTCTGACCAATCAGTTTCTACTTCCGCTCTTATCCAGGAATGTGCAGCGATGCAATTTGGTTGTCTTAATGAGCAGGAATGAGCATTTCCCCCATATTTTATTTAAAACCACGAAGACTTTTCCCACATAGTTTTTGGAGTCCCCCCTCCTACTGGATATGGTGAAGCACTGTGGGATTTCATTGGGACAAAATGTATTCTCCTCAAATTCTATGAGGGGTTCTTTTCATTGTCTTGACTACCCCCAGAATAAATTCACTACCCCATTGATATTGGAGCCACCAACAGCCAGGGAGAGACTCTCTTGAGGGCTACATTCAGCACTGGGCGGGCCTGTTGACCTCCTCTGACTTCAGAGCCTCCATTTATTTTGGGGGCTGACAACTCCAACAAATCCACAACCAGCATGAGCAGTGACCATTGTAGGAACTGTAGATCATAGCCAGTTAGAGAAGTCTAGGAGCTGAAGAAAGTAACTTTTCCAAATTCTTCTTTTTGTTTCAAATCGACCTTAGAGAAATCTCTTTGAGAATTGCTCATCTTCTGTGTAGAAGGAATGAGGTGGATTCTGCATTTTGTCAGCACATTTTTATGTCCAAGGCTCAGAAATTCTTGCTTATGGACAGCTTGGCCCAGAGAGGCCCAGAGGTGGCAAAGTCAGCGTGTCCCCACTTATCATTGTGCAAAGATGCGCTTTGCCCAGTGCCAGCTGGCAGATGAGAGGCAGCAAAAAGCAGAGAGGTCTGGTTGTCCCTGCCAGCCAGCTGGCCATACCTTCTGAGGCAGTGGAATATCAAGAGCTTGGCTCCATTGCTAAGCCTGACTCTTGCTGGGCCTCTCCATGAAGTGGCCTCAGGAAGAGATACAGGAACTGTCAAGTCCTGCTTTCGGAAACCAACATGTATTTCAGAGACCACAGGAGTGAATTTACAGAGGAGTGAATTTCAGGGGATGGTTTACAGAGAGCTTGAGGGGTGGAGAATTACAGCTTCCAGAATCCTCCATCCATCAAAGCCACTGCCCATGCTGGCAGGATGGTCTCGGGAGTTGGAATCCAAAAATGTAACTTTTCCATGCTCTGGGTTCACACACTTTGAAAGTGGGCCAGAATATTAACTGAAGGTCTTCAGGCTTATCTTGATGAAGTTGCTTGGAAATGTACATAGAGATATCTTAGTTCAGTAGCAGCATAAAATACGTTTTGCCTATCCAAGATGTCATGTCCATCTCTTTGACTCTCCAGGATCACAAGGTTAAGAGCCACTGTTCTAAGGTACTAAATACCTTTACCTAAGCAGCAAAAAAGGGGTCTTATGGAACATCAGACTATTGTGCAGGGCTGCCATTCTCACCAAAGGAAAAGCTCCTAATGTTGCCTTAAAATGAATGCAACAAAAACATGGGTGCACAACTGCAGAGACCAAAGAACGAAAGCAAAAGGTTCACTCTCAATCCTTAAAACTCCTGCTGATGTGCTAACAAAACAAATGCGCAAAAAATCGTATGAATTATGGATAAAGTGTTGGCCCTTCGCTGTAGAATTCTTTGGCTTTTCTAGTTTGAGTCAAAATCACTTCTCCCCCCGCCCTTCCGTTAAAACATAGGAGTTATTCTAAAATGGCAGGTGTGTACAGTCACCGAGATATAGAAATACATCTCAGGTGGCAGAGAACATGTACGCTTCCCAGCATGAAACAATCTTTTTTTTTCTTCCCCTCTCCCTACCCCAGCCTGTCAGCTTCTCTAGAGCACAGGCGCAGCTGTAATAAATAGAAACGTAAAATGGACATTTTCTCACAAAGGGCTCAGGAAGCAAACTGCATTTGATTTAACACTAGGCTAATCAGCTGCCTGTACAATCCTGTGCTTATTGAATCAGACATAAGGCCCATGGTGTCCAATGGGTTTCATTCCTCAGGGTGTGTGTTCCAGATTATGGCTAAAACTTTGATCGCAGATTAAATTTTACCCACCCACTACCACACCAATAATTATGGAGGATTTAAATCAGAAGGACACATGGCTGTACAAATACATGGGGTTCTTACCTCTTGAGCCAAATGGGATTAAAATGAAGGATACAACATTTTATTTAATTAACATTCAATCAATGAATGTGCTCCATCTTCTTGAATGAGATTAGATAGGGTCTTTGGTGTCCCAGCATTTCATTCTGGATTGCTTTCCCCAGAGAGTTGAGTTCAGTTCATTCTCTATTGTCCTTTAGGTCACTGGTGAAGATAATACTTTTCTGCTGAGCTTTCAATAAATGCCATTCTCTGCATGCTTGATTGTCAGAACTTGGAAGTAACTTGTTACAAATAACAAGTTACTAGTAACTCATTCCTTTATAATTACATCACTAGCCTTATATTGTTGTTGTGTGCCTTCAAGTTCTTTCGGACTTATGGCCACCCTAAGGTGAACCTATCATGGGTTTTCCTTGGCAAGGTTTGTTCAGAGGGAGTTTGCCTTTGCCCTCGTCTGAAGCTGAGAGAGTGTGACTTGCCTAAGGTCACCCAGTGGGTTTTCATTGCTGAGCAGGGATTTGAACCCTCTTCTCCAGAGTCTGAAACCACTATACCACTCGCATTACATAAAGTTAGGCATGACTTTTAACTTCACTCCTATTGCAATGTAAGTGTAACTTTGTTAGTTACTCTAAAGTCTCGAGTGTGTAGAGGAGGAAGCCCACGAGGTTCAAGTGCTAGCTCATGTTCTATTGTTGATGTTAAGATGGAAACGAAGTAGACAGGAGGAGACTGCATTTTGTACAACAGGCCAGTGACATTCAGATATTTTTAATTCACTAAAAAGAAGTTATTTTAGTCCCTTTCTTTCTCTCTCTGGCTTTTCTTCACAAACGAAGATTCAGGAAGGACACATCCCGCGCTTTCTGCAAGTGCGCTGATGACTAAAAAGGCCAATCCGAGATAAACAAGTCCGGTTGCAAAAAGCACAGCAGAAGGCCTCCTTGGGTGATGTTTTTGGGTTGTGATTCTTTCTGCCTTGTCGTTTCTCTTCAAGACTTGTCCGGTGTGAGTTCTCAAATAAGGCTGCAGCATTGTGGATAGTGCGTCTCCATGCCTCCCGATGTGAGGCCAGGGCGGACCACTGTTGGTGATCAATTTGGCTGAGCCTGAGATGTTGTTTCAGGGAGTCTTTGTATCGCTTTTTTGGAGCGCCCCTCTTACGCTGACCCGTGGTGAGTTCACTGTAGAGTAGTATTTTGGGGAGGCGATGGTCCTCCATCCTAGAAATGTGCCCTGCCCAGCGCAGCTACGTTCTAAATATCATGGCCTCAATACTGGTGATCCCTGCTTGCTCAAGGACAGCAACATTCGTCACATAGTCAGTCCAGTGTGTATTTAGGATTGTGCATAGACAGCGCTGATGAAAGCGCTCGAGGAGTCGTAGGTGGTGGCGATAGGTGACCCATGTTTCAGATCCATAAAGGAGGATAGACAGTACAATGGCTCTATACACACTGATTTTTGTGCTTTGCCTCAGGTGTTTATTGCTCCAGACTCTTTTGTGGAGTCTTCCAAATGCACTATATGCCTTTGCTAATCTGTGATCGATCTCTTTGTCAATCTTGGCATCTGAGGAGATGATGCTTCCCAGGTAGGTGAACTGCTGAACGGACTTGAGCACAGATTTGCCGACGGCAATGTGGGAATGGTGGTGTTCATCCTGTGGTGCAGGCTGGTAAAGAACTTCTGTTTTCCTCAGGTTGACTTTCAGCCCAAACAGCTCTGCAGCTGTTGCAAAGCAGGATGTTAGGCACTGCAGAGCTGCTTCTGTGTGGGCAACAAGGGCAGCATCATCGGCAAAGAGCAGCTCACGGACTAGATAGTTTAGAGTCTTAGTGTGAGCCCTCAGACAGCTTAAGTTAAACAAGCTACCATCAGTACGGTAATGTATATAGATGCCGTCATCTTCTTCAAGCTCTGCCATAGTCCTTTGGAGCATCATGCTAAAGAAGATTGTAAATAAAGTTGGTGCAAGAACACAACCTTGCTTCACTCCATTAGTTATTTGAAAGGGCTCTGAAAGAGCATCGCCATATCAGACTTGACCACGCTGGCCCTCGTGTAGCAAGATAATCATTTTAAGGAATTTGGGGGGACATCCTAGTCTTTCCAGGATCTGCCACAGACCTTTTCTACTTACAGTGTTGAAGGCTTTGGTGAGGTCGACAAATGTTACATAGAGACCCTTGTTCTGCTCCCTACATTTTTCTTGCAGTTGTCTAAGGGCAAATACCATGTCTGTAGTACTCCTATTGGCTCTGAAGCCACATTGGCTTTCAGGGAGAAGTTCTTCTGCAATAGCAGGAACTAATCTGTTCAGGAGTATCCTTGCAAGGATTTTTCCAGCAATAGAGAGCAGTGTTATGCCTCGATAGTTTGAGCAGTCGGGTTTTGCTCCTTTTTTCTTGTACAGGGTGATGATGACTGCATCTCAGAGGTCTGATGGCAGTTCCCCTTTTTCCCAGCAATTCACAAGGAATTCGTGGAATTTTTCATGGAGTGCATGACCTCCGTGTTTCCAAACTTCAGGTGGGATTCCATCAATCCCAGCTGCCTTGCCAGTTTTCATCTGCTGTATGGCCTTAAGGGTCTCTTCCAAAGTGGGAGCTATGTCCAATTCATTTTTCAATGGTTTTTGTATCATATGTTGGATAGCTGAGCCTTGGACTACTTGGTTGGCGGTAAGGAGACTTTGAAAGTGTTCAGCACATTGATTCAGGATGGAGGCTTTATCAGTAATTAATGTTTGACCATCTGTACTGTATAAGGAGCTTTGGACCTGATAAGTAGGTCCAAACACTGCTTTAAGAGCTTCATAAAATCCTCTATGATCACCCAGATCTGCACAGCATTGTGTCTTTTCTGCTATATTGATCCACCACTTGTTCTGCATGTCTTGGAGTTTTTGTTGTAGTTTACTAAGGACTTTTTCAGATGGAAGAAAAGTAACGCTAGCAGCGTCACCAGGTTGCGACGCTGCAGCGCAAGAGGGCGTCCGTTTCGGATGACGCTCCTCTCAGCGGTACTGTTGCAGTACCGCTGGGACATTTGAGCATGATATTTTCCCTGCCCAGCATCATATTTTACTCGCGATCAGCGATTGCGAGTAAAATATGATGCTGGGCAGGGAAAATATCATGCTCAAATGTCCCAGCGGTACTGCAACAGTACTGCTGGGAGGAGCGTCATCCAAAACGGACGCCCTCTTGCGCTGCAGCGTCGCAACCTGGCGACGCTGCTAGCGTTACTTTTCTTCCATCCGAAAAAGTCCTAAATGTGAGGCGGAAAGCTGCTTTTCTTACATGGCAGGTTGGCTGGGCAAGGTATGCTTGGTGAGCAGTTCTTTTCTTTGCCAACAGCTCCTGGATCTCTTGGTTGTTTTCATCAAACCAGTCTTGATTTTTCTTGTGGAAGAACCCGAGGGATTCTTCTGCAGACTGGAGGATACTGTTTTTGATATGTTGCCAAAGCACTGTAGGAGAAGGATCTGTAGGATGGTCTTCAAGTTTCGTTTGTAGATTTGCCTGGAAGTTGTCTCTCATGGTAGCTTGTTGAAGATTGTTGACTTGGAGTCTCTTCTTTAAGATGCCACCCCTTTTAGGTTTGAATTTAAGATGAAGATTTAGTTTACATCTGACGAGGCGATGATCTGTTTGGCATTCTGCACTGGGCATCACTCGGGTATGACGGACATCACGAATGTCTCTCTGACGGACTAGAACATAGTCAATGAGATGCCAATGTTTGGATCGGGGATGCATCCAGGTTGTCTTCAAGCTATCTTTCTGCTGAAAGATTGTGTTTGTAATAGTCAGCTGTTGTTCTGTACAGAACTCTAGCAGGAGGCGTCCGTTATCATTGCAATTTCCAACACCATGCTTGCCTAAGACACCTTTCCAGGCTTCGGAATTCTTTCCTACTCTGGCATTGAAGTCACCAAGGATAATAATTTTATCTTCTACAGGGACTTTTTGTATGAGTTGGCGTAGGTCTGTGTAGAATTTGTCTTTCTCTACAGGGTCGGCTTGCATAGTTGGGGCATATATACTAAAGAGAGCAACATGTGGGAGGCGTAAGGAAATAATGCGATCAGAGTGTCCTGTTGGCAAGGTTTCGAGTTTGGAGGCAATGGAGTTTTTAATCATAAAGCCTACTCCTGAAAGATGTTTTTCAGTTTTGGGTTTGCCAGACCAGTAAAGTGTGTAGCTGGCACCATGTTCTTTAAGGCTGCCTTCCTCATGGAAGCGAACTTCACTAAGAGCAGCGATGTCAATATTAAGCCGTGATAGTTCATGGGCTATTAGGGCAGAACGACACTCAGGCCGTCCACTATCTTCAGAGTCTTGCATGGTTCTGATGTTCCAGCATGCAAGTGTCAGTTTATTTACACCTTTGGAGGCCGGTGTGTGCCTTTGTTTCTTTGCCTTGGTTTGACCGCATCAGAAGATTCCCGTTGGCCGCGGCTAGCCAACCAGGTAATTGGGGATGAGCTTTCGTTAGGCCACCTTTTCTAGGCCCCTCTCCATATGGAGCAAGCAGTGCTCTCCTTAAAAAAGGCTGCTTGGTCGTTCAGGATGCTGCCGAACAAGACTGCCATCTCCCGGGTCAGCCTCGAGCGACCAATGTCCTGAACCGCCTGCATGCGGGGTTGGGTCTGCGGCTTCCAGTGCATCTTTACACCTGCCGTTTCATCCCTCGCCTATCGCTACAGGGCTTTTTTGGAACTGGATTTGCCCTTCGAGCCTGTGCAATGGATTTTTCTGGTGGAGCGCAGCGTGCACAGAACTGGCCTCACCCTTTAAACCAAAGGTTCGTCTGCTGGCCTTGCAAGCATGGACGGTAGCAGCGAGGTTCTCAGGTTGTAGGTTTGATTAGAGTTTCCTTCTCTTAGATGGTTGACCTTACAGGGTTGGATGAGCCCCATCTGCCCGGGTTTGGGATTAGAGTTTTCCTTCTCCTAGGACGGTTGCCACAAGGCTAGAGAGCCCATCCTGCCCTTTGATGCTCTTTGTCAGACCCTTCAGTTTTGACCTGTCTGGCATGGGAGACCCTACCAGTGGCTATTATGCCACCGCCAGCATAGCTCAAAACATCATTAGGGTACGCAAGCCTCTCTCCCACGACAAGGGGGCGTCAATGGAGAGGTAGTCCCTTTAGAGAAATAGAAAAGAGTAGTTTTTAAAAATCTATAGCTATAATGGCAGCTAAGTATTTTGTGGGCCTTGGAAATAAAACTAATTACTTTCTGAGGTCTACCTTTTTAAAAAAAGACCCTTCCTTTTATTCTATTTCACCAATTTACCTGGTTTGGCTTTGTGTAGTGTATGCATTTTATTGTCCTACTCGAGTATTTCCCAGACTTTGGTCCTCCTGGTTTTTTGGACTTCAGCTCCCAGAAGCACCAGTCAGCTTGGCCAACATTCAAGAATTCTGGGAGCTGAAGTCCAAAGCGTCTGACGGACCAAGGTGAGAAACAACTGTTTTATTATTTTTTGATTTGCTCATCACCTTGAGTGGAGAGGCAATCTAAACACATATCAAACAAATAAGTAATCTGTTCGATTAGTCAGTAAAAACATAAAAGTGGATGAAATGACATACTGGAATCATGTAAGTCTCCCTGCCAGTGTACTTATAGCTTAGGCAGAGGCTGTTTCCTTCCCCATACTACTTACCTTGTGCAAGCCAAGAACCAGGATGTTTGCAAACTGCACCTCCATCTCCCTAGCCAGTATCCTTCATCTGCAGGCACTTAGGAAAATCCAGATTGTGTATGGGTCCCCCCGCCTCGGCTCCCAATCAGTGGCTGCAGAGATGGAGCTGTGCCTACAAGCCTTCCACCTGTTCTTACTCAACCTGGGTGGGGGCATTGCAGAAGGAGATACTGAATACCTCCTTCCCAACATTCAAAGAGGTCTATCCATCAGTGCAACCAGGGTTTATGACAGCATGCTCCATCAACTGGATGCTGTCCAGTGTCTCCAGTGACCCATACAACAGATATGTATGTATGGTGTATGAAAGATTGAATTCACCACATTCTAGCATGAAGATGGGTTCTCAAGGACTGTGTTCCCAAAGAGGTCAACTTCTGGAAAGTTCTTGTACAAGCTGGTAAGGCTTTTAGTGTAGTCTCACTGGACAACCACAGGTCTGGAGTCTAAGGACCAACCTCTCTGAGTACAGAGGGATTCATCACCAGAAGCATGGCTACAGCAACTATGAACACAATGACAACATGACATCTCTGCAGCCTGAATAGGTAGAGGTAGGAAAGAAGTGGCAAAAATATCTCTGAGTATTCCTTGCCTAGCAAAACCCTATGGTCAGCTCAGATAGCTAGTCCAAGTAGTTTGAAACTGCAGTATCACCAGACACAGTTCCTACACAAAACCATGTATAACTCTTCCAGAATGGAACAGAGAGAGTGGGCTGTTTTTATTAATCAGCGCCTTTCCCTGCCTTGCTTCAGCAAATGGACTTCAGTTAGATGTCTTAATTATGTTAGAGCGTATTGGGAGATTTTCTCATGTCATTCCCTTTAGAGTTACTGATATTTGCTCTTTGATATTAGGACGTGCTAGAGAAGAGTGACTGACACTGAGATATTTGTACAGCTTCAACCCATTGTTTGCTTTATTTCATCCCCCCACCCCCAGCACAAAAGGCTGGGGTTCTAAAGAACCATCTACCCACTAAAATGTAATATTTTTTTCAGCACAGCTTTTGATACATGAATGCAATTGATACCAAACCTACACTTGTCTGTAGAAATCCACAGCAATGTATTCCAATGCCATGGTGAATCAGTGGCATTTGAGCATCAAAATGCAGCTTCATTGGCTGGGGAGATTCTGGGAGTTATAGTCCAAAAATAAACTTTTCCACATTTTTATAGGAACATATAAAAGGCTGGCTTACTGGTCAGGCTAAAAGTTTATCTAGTCCAGCAATTTGTTAACTGTAACATGCCAAATGCATTGATATCTTCACACAGGAATTTTTCTTGCGCAGGGGAAGTAAAGCAAAGATGTATAGTGGTATTTGATTATTTCTTTTCAAATTTATTTTATAGGTTGACTCCCATATCTGCATGGGGATACATTCCAAGGCCCCCATGGATACTTGGAATCGTGGATAATAGGGAACCCCAATGTTTTCAATGATATGAACAACAGAAATTAACCATAGAACTGTATTGGAGGACCTAGAAATGCCTAGAGAGAACATATTTTTTTCAGACGTGGATAAGTGAAACAGTGAATACCAAATCTGTGGATATGGGGGTCGACATGCATTTATATACTACCTTTCTCTGACTGTCTTGGGAGTAAATCCTACTGAACACTGTGAGGCTTTTCTCACTGTAAATCTGGGACTGCAAAACAATTCACGTTCACCAGATCTTGTCCAACGTGTTAAGTTACTGCACTCCCATTCTTAAATTAAATGTTATTATTTCCAGCAAGGGCAGATATATTCTTCATTATAAGTGAGAGAACTGTTTGGTTAATTGAAGAATTTAATAATGTTAACCATTAAATCCAAGAATCTGAAAGTAAATGGTTTAATTGGGTTTTTCTCTGCCTGGTTCCCCCCACCTTCATTTTATGAGAAAATAAAATGAAAAGGGAATTTTTCATGACCATCTAAGAGGAAATTGCTAAATTTCTTGAAAGAGAAGTTTAGCATATGCAATGCCTAATTGGTCTGATATACAAAATTACCAGCATACAACAGGTAAAGTACTCCAGTTGTGATCTTATTCACTTTACTTCACTGAGAGCTTGTTTGCATGGCCTACTTACCCCAGGTGGTCCCCAGCTTGGAACCCTGGAGTCTAAACCGCACAGGGCTCTTTTCCCATTTTGACTCCAGGCAGTCCTGATAACGCCAGAGCCAAAGCTGGGAGGAAGCTGGGTACAAGCCTTTTACAACAGTTTAATTAAACACCCAGGAAAACCTGTGTTATATGGGAAAACTCAGATCAGGCTGGTGCGGGAATGGAGGGGACGTACCTGCACACCGGCCCATATAGTTGGCTGCCATAACCACCACTGGACTCTCTGAAGCCAGGAAGGAGGCCTCCAGCATGTGAACAAGGCTCCTTGCATGTGACCAGCCTTGATCACATGCTGAGGGGTGCCTTCCTGGCTTCAGAGGGAGCAACACGAGACAGAAGTGGAGATGGCCAGATGGCCACTGGCATGAACCAGCATGTCCATGTGGACTTCCTCTCATTTTCTGTAGGTAAAGGGGGCAGGGAAACAAGGCAGATTTGGGGCCAGAATATGCCAATGGGAAGCCAGCATATCTTGGCAAGTCTAGTCAAGCCCTGAGACATATGTTCCATTAATTCTTGCACCCCCCTCCTCTCTTTCTTTCTCTCTCTGTCTCTAAAAAAGAAAAAAGAAAGAAAGAAAAAAAGAAAAAAAAGAAAGAAAAGAGGTGGTTGAACGATGTTCCCTTTTTACCATTGCTGGGAATGAACTTGACAACTGAAAAAAATGCTATTGTTAAAAAACATGAGATACCTCTGAGATGACCACTTTGTAAAAAATTTGCTTTTAATGATTTTTGGGAAAAACAAACAGGTGCACTATGTTCCCCAGCATAGGGATGCAATGAGGCAGAACACTCATACCTGTGCACAATGTCCTCCCCCCAAAAAAAACACCCTGCTAAAAGGTGCTTTAAGAGCAGCACCTCCAACCAATAGGTGGGGCTGCTTTATATTCTGTGTGCATGGCTAAAGGTCTGGTGTGCGTTTTTTGTGCCTTCAGGTCAACTGTGACCTATGGCAACCCTGTGATAGGGTTTTCTTGGCAAGTTATTTAGAGGATGTTTGCTATTGCCTTCCTCTAGGGTGGAGAGCAGGGATTCAAATCCCAGTCTTCGAGAGACCTAGTTGAACACTTAGATCACTACACCATGCTTGCTGAAGGTCTCTTTCACACTTTATTGTTCTTCTGCTTTGGAGAACTGCTGCAGAGCTGCTCAAGTAATGTGGAGATCATCAATAATTCTTGTTCCTCTAAGTAAATGTTATAAAAGATTTCTCAGTACTCCCACAAAAACGAGAACTCCCAAAGATGCTGGTACAAAGCCACACTAGAATGAAGCTGGTCTCAACACGGGGGGGGGGGTTGATAATAGCAGTCTCCCATCATCTTGGGGAAATAGCTGTAAGGGTATGGGTCCACCACTCCCAGGAAAAGAAAGGGTTCTTGAAAGGAGGGTTATTTCCTTTGCCTAATTCCTTTGCCTAGGCAGCACTTGTCCCTAGGGAACAAAGAAGACCAGGGCGTCAGTTACACGACAGTTTTTATCACGGAGAGAAACGAGATTCCCTCATCCCGAGTTCGTCCCTGCTTGTTTATACGATTTGTCACAGTAGCATAAGTCTCGATGTTTTAAAGTTCTTGTTCTGAGCGCCTCCATCCCGGGATAGGGGCACACAGCAGAGCAGTATTTTGCTTGGTCAAACTTTGGAGGGGACAGATTTACAGTGGAAGCCTGGCAAGGCTTGATCCGCCATTTTTGAAAAGGTCAGAACCACCCCACCTCTGCCAGGCATAGCAACACTGGCCTCTCAGGAGAAACCCCCTCCCCTGTCACACCAGGCTACTGCCTCCCACCCTTGCCCGCGGGGGGGGGGGAGGTGTATTCTCTGTGACTGTCAGTCATAGGGAAGACCCCCACCCTGCTCGGTATTCCCCCCCCTGCTGCCACATGAGGGGGGAGGAGCTCTGTCTGTTCACCCATTCCTCCCCCACTTTTTTCCTTCCAATAGAAAGCAATGCCTTAAGTTCTGGCTGCTCTCTTCCCAGGGATGAGAAGGGAGAGGCAGGAGGGAAAGGCAGTGCCAGGCACTCAGCTGGCTGCTCTGGAGCCAGCGGAGGACCCTGTGGGAAGGGGGCGTAACAAAATGGCGATTTCAAGGCTTCCCTTGTAAGCCCTCCCCCTCCAATGTCCAACCAATCAGAAACCATCCCATGTCCTGGGATGGTTCCTGGTTGTTTAGACAACCAATAGCACGGGCTGTCTTGGACTTTCCCCAGAAAATCCTGAAAAATAGAGGGGTGGGAAGTCACAAGTTAACTGGGCTTTTTGCTAGCCCCTCCTCCTGAATAGCCCGTGATGTGTGTAAACAACCAGGGATCAACACGAATTCTTCTCGGGCTTTTTTTGTCGTGTAAACAGCCCCCAGATCCCCAGCTTTCCCTTGAGTATCCGGAATGCCACCTGCTTTGCAAGTAGGGTAGGAAAGTGTAGCTAGTCAAGGTTGTCTAATCTCTCAGCTCAGATTGTACTTTCTCCGCTCCTTCAAAATGTACTGGAGAGGACAGAGTTAAAGCAGCCACTAAAGAATAAACAAAAGTCAGGAAGACACTAAAATGCTTGCTAGGGAAGACAAATGTTCCACTTTGATTTACTAGAGATACATGAACAGATGTAGCAGCCCTAATGGCCTTCTGTGGAGCATAAAAGCAAAATGTCTCTTGCTTTGGCAGTATTTAAACAACTGAAGTATTGTTAGAAAGACCCAGGGAAAAAAAATGCTTCTATTAAACCCTTGTCAGAATACAACTCATAAAACAGCCTGCATTGTTTGTACAGAACTACCCAGTCCAGAATCCTTTGTGTCCTTCAATGTGTTGTCCCTGTATGTCTGCATTACAGATACATAGCATTGGTGTCATGCTAGTGTAACATACCCTCCGACTGGCCTGATTTGGCAGTGACAGTCCCAATTAATCCTCTGTTGCTCCACTTTTTCAACTGTTTTTAAAATGTCCCTGTTTCTCTCTCCTCCTCCAGTCCCCCCCCCCCATGTCTTTTACTTACTTCAGTTGCTGCAAATTGAGTTCAAACTGTGAAAGTAGTTTGCACTCCATTAAGTCAGCAAGTGGGGGAGGAGAGGAGACCGAATCTTCCCCTTCCCAGTAGGCTCAGGCAAAAGCAAATTGCTGCAGCCTCTCCTAAGCTCGTGCGTTCTGATTCATTAATAACTTTTGCCTTCTTGATAACATTCTGATGTCTCTTGGCCACACGTGTCCTGGTTTTTATTTGTTAAATGTTGGAGGGTATGGTTTAGCAATTATGACTGCTCATGAGGAATCCTGGGGCCTAGAGTTTGGGGGATGATTTTGAAGAGTCTGTTAGCTCCTTCAAAGACTTGTATCTCATTGGCTTCCCTGAGAGGAGGAATGTAGATGTGACTCCAGAATTTCCTTCAGGCCCAAGTGGTTCCCAGATTTTAGGTAAAATAGTTCAGAAAAATTCAGGAGATTTTCAAAGCCAGGGGACTGCTTCTGAGTAACAAGCAGCATCTAAATACTGTAGGCATGCCCAATTGAAGTTCTGACTCCTGAATAAAAAAGAACAATTCTTTATGGGTACATCTGCACTGTAGGTATAACGCAGATTGACACCACTTTAAGCACCATAGCTGTGCGTAGTTTTGTGAGGCACCAACACTCTTTGGCAAAGAAGGCTAAATCTGTAAAACTACAGATCCCAGGATCCCATAGGATGGAAACATGGCAATTAAAGTGGTGTCAAACTGCATTTTTTCTAGAGTCCTATGTCACATAGGAGTGGAATATTTTTCTGTTGGATTTGACAGTCTTGAGAAAGGTAGCCTTTTGCATCTTTTAAGACTCATTTTGAGAAGAAATGTACCTTACCTTTAGAATTTGTTTTTTGGGGAGGCTTATGGGGGCACCTCAAACAAATAAAATCCAAACAACCAAAATGCATAGCATTGAAAAAATATGAACAAGTATGCTTTAGTCAGGACAGTGCGGGATGAGTCCTTCCTGAATCTTCATTTGCGAAGAAAAGACAGAGAGACTTTAGGTTAAACGCATAAATACATTTGCACTTTAGGGGGAAATGAATAAGGTTTCAGTCCACGAATACAGGTCTTGTAACTCAATACAAAATAAGAATGGGAAGAAGACACAGGTGAGATACAAATAAATGCAATGCTATTGCAACTCAGTTTCCGTCAATAAAAGTGGTGCCTTTTTCCTCCCTCCAGCATGAAGAGAGAATGAATGAAGGATGAAAGGAGGACAGTGTCATGTAGTATTGCCAGCCTGTAGTGGTACAGTGGCATCCTCCCAACCTCCCCCATTTTAGTTTTTGTTTTTGCATCTGATAATCTCCTGTATCTCCTCTGGACTTGGGCATGTAAATATGAAACATGATAGTGATGGTCCCTGAAATGATATAAAGTGTAAGTGAGACTGAAATAAAAGAAATAGGCACTTAGATTAGCAGCGCTGCAATCTTTCAACAACTTCCTTCATGTAAAAAGCTCCCTATTGAGTATTGTCCACCTTTTTATTATGATGATGATACAGAATGAGAAAGAGCAACTGCAGAGAGACAGCAGAGAGCAAGATGGGAGTCAAAGGCCTCCCTGTTGTGGTTGTGTTATTGCCCTTTCAGCCCATCAACAAACTAGCAATAGGCAACCACAACCGAACTTTGTGAACAAACTACACAGACTCAGGACTCTGTTGTTAAAGAAAGGAATGTTCTTTGAGGGATAAAGAATGAAAACAGAGCCCATTGTGCTATGTTTCAAAATGTAGCCTCCATTTTGAAACACAATAAGACATACCGGCCAACACTGACACACTCACTGTTGTTCAGAGCTTGTGCAGCGGTGTGATTGGAAAGGCTCCAGCTAGGCCTTTCTTTTAGCCTTCTTGCCTGCATTTCCTATATATTCACTCTCTGATCAAAACTGAACTGAGAGGTAGCAGCTAGTTGTCCAATCAAAAAGGCATTGTTGATGTAACCAAGAAATCACTTAAGCAATTTCTAGTAAAATTCACATGGAGGGATATTCTAAATTTGGCAGGGCCAATGTGTGAGCCAAATTTACAAAACCAGTTATGTTTTTAAAAAGCACTCCCCTGAGCTGTTACAAATGGTTTGGTGTCTTCAGTGGGTATAATGGAAGGGAAAACCACTGTGGAGAGAGGGCATACCAGCAAATATTTATAATAATGAAGTCACTGCTTTATGTCTAACAATGAGTGAGAAAACCACCTTTACCTCAGCATGGAACTGGATTTAGTTAATAGGAAAGATATTCCCAGGGCCGGTTTAAGGCACCGGCAGCATCAGCAATCCGCAGGGGGCCCCATCATTGTGGGGGCCCCTTATAGTAACCCTCCTCCTGCAAAAACCTTATTAGTAATAATCTGAATATCCTGTATTGTGAATAGCTTAGGTTGAGTTGGGTTACATTGACCTGAGATAAACATTAGGGCCCCCAAAAATAAAGCATTGCAGCGGCCCCCAAAATTCCTTAAACCGGTCCTGGATATTCCAATAAATATATAGGATGGGAAATAATTATTTTTTACCTCTAAGCCTGAGTCAGAAATTTGAAAACACTGTTGTCTTCCTGATGACATCATTGAGTAAAATGGGGCCTAAAGGTCTAAATCCCCCAAAGGCACCAGATCCTGTCTGATCTTGGAAGCTAAGCAGGGTCAGCCTTGGTTAGAACTTGGATGCAAGACTGCCAGAAAATACCAGGTGCTGTAGGCTATTGTATATGTATATATGTACATATATACACAGATAATTCCACTTTAACTGCTATGGCTGCCTCCTGTGAAATTCTGGGTTTTGTAGTTTAGTGAGGCCTAAGAGCTCTCTGGCTGAGAGTTCTAAATTCCAACTCCCTAAACTGCAAATCCCAGGATTCCATAGGAGGCAGCTATAGCAGTTAAAATGGAATAATAATAACACTATAAGAGTGTAGTGTGATAAAGTTGCATGTCTGTAGTGTGAATGTCCCCTGGAAGCCACCAGCTACCACTAAGTACAGTATCTGTTTTCTATAGGTACTCTGGAAAAATAAGTAGTAGGAGGAAGAAGAGGAATGGAAAATCAATTCCAGGCATGTTCAAGGGCTTGTACACACCCAGTGCACTACCACAGTGGCGGAGGAAATGTGTCCCCCTATATCTAAAACTAGTAGAGCAAGGACACTGAGAGACACAATTGTTTTTGATTATGAAAGCACACAGAACAATACATAAATGCACGCCAATACAGCTAGATATAGCACAGAGATGACAATATAAAATAATACTTTTTGCAGGTAAGGTATAGCGATGAATAACACAACCATAACTGATGTACATTATCCAGCATGGGGTTTACAAAGAATAATCACTGGGTTATTAGTGCTTAGCAAATTAAGGGTATTTCCATTTATTACTGTGCTCCACTAAGGGTGAGCCTTAATTTATTTATTTTTCCAAAGCAAATTCACCGGAAACAGACAGTTTAGAATTTATGCTTGTAATGATTGCTACATGGTCCATTAAGACCACCTCTAAGTGAGCTTAATTTGTAGCAGATAAATGTACATGTCTCCATGTTTTTCAACATTGTTTATGGTGCATCTTGCGCAGCTGTGCCCAGCTGATTAAATCCTCACAAAATTTAAATAGGAAACCCATTACATTGACAGTATTATAGCCATTCATCATACCCACATTTTTCCTTTTTAACTCTCTCTGCACCTGATGTGGGCATATATTTTTGTTCCCCGGAGCTTCATCAGAGATACAGAGTGATGACATTTGCTATTTTTGTTGTATGCCTTGTCCTTTTATTTCTCAACATGCTTTTAATGTCACTCTCTTCATTCTCTTTTGTTGACTTCCAACTCAGAACTCAGAAAACACTAAGGACTTTATCAGACATGGAAAATACAGCATCATCACGATGCCACATAACCGCAAAAGGGTGCGCAAATCAGACGACGTTGCCCTTTCGCGGTTAAAAAAAGAGCCCCAAACCCATCATTTTTAATTGACGGCTTAATCCATCAATAGATCCCCCTGCCGCTTTTTTGCTGGCATTGCTGGCATGCGATGCCTCTCTCCCTTTATATCTTGGACTTACTCGGACAATGCCTTCTCTGGCATGAACACTTCCGGATCAGATTGGGACATCCAGGTAAGTTTCACTCCTTTTTTTTTTTTTTTTACCCTTCCTGGGTTACTTTGAGGTTTTTTTTAGTGTGTATGTGTATGTGTGCTTCACTTAATTTTTTTACTTTTATTTTGCTTTTTATTTTTAAATTTCCTGTGTGATGAAAGTGCACAAGATTTCAAACAAGGAAGTAAATCGGCTCTGTTTGCCCAAGTAGATGATATTCTCATCTACAATTATCAGAAAGCTTCAAAATTGATAAAAAGATGTACAGCTTTGAACAAAATAAGTCAGGTTTTGAAGTGTGATTGTGTACAGATGATGAACATGTAATCTCTAAAATTTTGTTGAAATTTGAAACCGAAGAAGAACAGGCTAAAGAACATCTGAAAAAATGGGCTAAGAATTTTGGTTGTAGCATACAGATGGACCAATGGGAACATGCATAGTCAAAGGGATTGAAATCTACATCAAGTTATGATCTTAAAAAGATTTTTTTACAAAATGATGTATTGGTGATATATGTCACCAGCGAAGTTGCCTAGAATGTATAAAGGGGTTTCCAGTGTATGTTGGAAATGTGAGCATCATGAAGGGACATTTTATCAAAATTGGTGGACATGTGAAAAAGCTAAAAAATATTGAGTTCAAATACATATATTGATGCAGAAGATTTTAAAGATTAAGAGTCAATTAAAACTAGAACTGTTTCTTTTTGGACTGATGGACATGCAGCTAGAGATGACCCATGGGAGACTACTGCAATATATGATCACAGCAGCAAGATTGTTATATTCTCAAAGATGGAAGAATTCAGATTTACCAACTATGGAGGAGTGGTTGGTGAAATTGACTGATTTAGTGGAAATGGATAAATGGTCATGTTTGACCAGAGAAAGGTCATTAGTGAAATTTCTTAAATAATTGGAACCCCACATAGACTTTTTGCTAAAAAAGGAAAATGAATTGTTAACTTTTGGGTTTGATGATTACAAAGTATCGGTTACTGAAAGAAGTGAGCTTCTGTTAGTGTTAGAGAGAGAGGTATGAATATTTATGTATGTATATATAACTGCTGAGAAGAAGATCAGGAGTCAACTTTTTTTCCATCTTTATCTTTCCTTTTATCTCTTGACTTTCTTCTTTTTCTATATCTTTTATTGTATTTTTATAATCTGTAATAAATATTTTTAAAAAGAGAGAGAATTTGGGATGGAGTATACAGTTGCCCTTATATCCTTCTGGCAGGCTTCCTATAAGCAACTGATGAAGTGTTAGGCTTTCAGCCACAAAGACCTGGGATTCCTCCCTGTTCAACCATGAACTTTCTGCAGTTGACTTGGAAGAATCATTTGCTTGCAGTTTGCCCAAGTTCATTGGAAACAGGGCACAACATCAATATGAGAAATAAATGCAATGTTGGCAATAAATTTCCATGATGCTCCTACTTATCACTTACGTTATACTTGTTTATGCATGCAAACTTCATAACAACATTAATCTCACCCAAGGTCATTATTAGTCTTGTGATGCAAAGGGAGAACACTGTGATAGCATGTTAACATAAGAAGATGTGCTCTGCAGGATCAAATCTAAGGTCTGTTTAGCCCAGCACCCACATTTACATAGCGGTTAAGCTCATGAGACTAGAAAACTCACTAGGAGGACAAAAGGCTATAGATCTCTCTGATAGTTACTCCTCAGCATCAGTAAAACAGCTGCAAACAGTCTTAATGAGATTGTCTCTACATCTGTATCAAGGCTCCTGTGTATGCTCCATCAGTAACACATCCAACAGAAAGAACCATGACTCAAGTCATGTGTATGGTTGCATCTATAATTCGGGCAATGTTTTATCTCCACATACAAAAATAGGGAGAAGGGACAAACCTACAAATGAAAAGAAGAAACTGAGAGGTACACCAGTAATGTACACTTCAGTCCTGGGATGAATTTTAGAGCTTTAGATATTCCCCTATTAAACTGAAATGTGGAAAAAGTGGAGTGCACAGCAGAAAGAATCCAAGGAACAATCAAAGAAAAGAATGGTATAAATCCACTCACCCCCAGCAAACTTTTATTTAACATACAGATATACAGAAAATTGGGAGAGACATATTTCCCAGGAAAGGAATCTCTGGCTTTTCTTCACAAACAAAGATTCAGGAAGGACTCATTCCGCACTTTCTACAAGCGCACTGATGACTAAAAAGGCCAATCTGAGATAAACAAGTCCGGTTGCAGAAAGCACAGCAGAAGGTCTCCTTGGGTGATATTTCTGGGTTGTGATTCTTTCTGTGTTGTCATTTCTCTTCAAGACTTGTTTGGCGTGAGTTCTCAAACAAGGCTCCAGCATTGTGGCTAGTGCGTCTCCATGCCTCCTGATGTGAGGCCAGGGCGGACCATTGTTGGTGATCAATTTGGCCAAGCCTGAGGTTGTTTCGGGGAGTCCTTGTATCATTTTTTGGAGCGCCCCTCTTATGCTGACCCATGGCGAGTTCACCGTAGAGTACTATTTTTGGGAGATTATGGTCCTCCATCCTATAAATATTTCCTGCCCAGCGCAGCTGTGTTCTCAATATCATGGCCTCAATGCTGGTGATCCCTGCTTGCTCAAGGACAGCAACATTCAAGGAAGGGGGAAAACTCCATTTTGCTTTCTCTTGCATTCAGATTTTTTGAAACCTTAAGCTCCCTTTATACCTCTTATATGAAAATGTTTGACAGTTCTTCCTAAATTAATGCAAATGAAATTTCTTTCCCATCTGCATCAGCCAAATTCCATAGATACAGCTATTCCCAACCTGGAAAGGACTATTTTGTACCCTCTCTGCCAGACAGATGTTAATAGCACCATTAACATGTTTGAATACTCTAGGATTTAAACCCAGACCTATAAGAGCTAAGCACCCAAAGCCCTGGGCCTGGGCAAACAAATCTGTTAGGTTTGGTCCTTCCCATTTTCAATTTTGTAAAACCTCAAATTGTTTCTATCCAAAATCTTGATGCATTTGTTAATTCTGATTGCAAGTAATGAACATCTCCTGTTCCTTGTGCCGGCCTTCTTAACCTCAGGACTATTGCTTCAGGACAATGATAATTACTGTAGACTGATACCACCATGAGCTAAGCTCATGTGCTACCAACCAAGAGTTCATAAAGGTTCCCTTTCAGACTACAGTTGCTAGAATCCCCAAGTAACATGATCAGTGGCCATGCTGGCTGAGGAATTCTGGGAGCACTAGTCCATTTTCAAGTTCTGCAACTGCCTATCTCCTAAGAAATGAGGAACATGGCCACTAAGATCCTTTGGGTGTTTGGGACGTACCAATATGAGGAGGGACAAACCCAACATAATGGCAGATCTATGAAAACAGATGTTTCCTTGTTCAGACAGCCATGTGGTAAATATTGCCATATCTTGGGTTTATCTGAACAATATCCTTGACAATACCATGTCTCCCCCTGGCCTACTACCATTAAAAACTATTTCCTGCTTAAAAGTGCAGTCTTTCATTGTCACTCTTGGCATCAGTGTAAAGCTAGGAAACTAGTATCGTTATTCAGCCAGAATCACCCAAGGAGTTGACCCTTTTGAAAGCAGTACAGACAAAACAGCAATATGCTTTGCTTCTAATGGTGCTTTTGTTATCTTTGCCCTTGCAATTTCCTTCTTTTAGATGTGCTAGTTAGTTCTTATTAATCCAGAATATGACTCTCCCTCTAATTGCAATTGATGCAGGGATGTTTCCTTACCTTTTAAAAAATCCTTGTCAACATGTTTCATTTTTAGATCCTCGTTGTTCCCTATTAAAGGTAAGCTAGGCTGCATGTGCAAGATAATCAAGCATGTTGATGGCACACGCTAACAGGAGCTCTAGTGGGAGTAGAGAAGTCTATGGCTTTGTTTGGTTTGAGGAAAGGCAATGTATAACTACATCAATATTTAATAGGTGGTGCCACTGTTCTAGGTGGGGGCAACCTATTCTATTCTCCCAGTACCACTTGTCCTGTCTCACTCCACTCAAAAACAAAATGGATACCACAGAGAAAGGAAATATACACAAAGGAGCAACTAAGGTGATCAAGAATCTGATTCTGGCCAAGAATGTTTCCCCAGAAGATTCTGGGGAATTCTTATAATTCCCATTTTGCAGGAATAAACCTTCTAATTCAGCAATGCCCTTGAGACCTGCCTATGTCCCTGTAGTTTCCATTGTCATTTCAGTCATGCTACATCTCTATCTCTCTCCCTCTCTGTCTCATCTCTCTCTGTGTGTGTGTACAGAACATGGCAGATTCAGTCCCATATTCAAGATCCTCCTGCATGACTCTGTGGTCAACCTCTGGTGGAAGTATACCATAGAATCATGCTGGAGGAGCTAGAAAATACCTAGAGAGAACATATATACTGGCAGGCCTATAATCATGGCAACTCTCTATATGATAACTATATGGCAACTCTCTAGCCATAGTTGGCCATATTGTTATGCAGAATTTGACAGGAAGCCTCAGGCAGAAGATTTGAGGCAGGAAATTGCTAGATATTCTTGTGGGGTCTTTTAGTTCAGGGAGAGGTGCTTGTGAGTAATGCTTAATTACATTACCAGAGACCGCTGTGCATTCACATATGCATTGCAATTGAATGTGCATGTGCATATTTTGTGTATTGAGTTGCCCATTGGTGTCTTGGTTCAATTGTGCAATTTTGCCATTCGATAGGAGACTTGTATAGCACCGTTTATGCAAAAGATTTACACTTTGCAACACTGATGTCGGATTTCATCCTCCCACTATGTTACTTTTGAAATGTAACTTCCATGTGTGATCTTTGTTACCAAACAGCAGTATTTTTATATAAGCTATTTGTAACCCCTTGTTTCAGAGCAAAGAGACATAGAAAGAGGCTACTTTGGGACTGCTGTTAATACCAGGTTATGGTTCTAATCCCTGATATTTCCTGTACCAGTTCTATTTCCTTGTATAAAATATTCCCCTTGAGCAACAAAGAAATCATCGGGCCTTTTGGCTTAGAGAGACAATGAGAAGCTATACCTGTCTTGTTTCTCCCTCTTCTCTATCCCCCAAACAATCAACAAGAATCCTGTGTAATGGCCTAGATTGTCTAAAGGCAGGGAAATGGGGAGGGGGCAATCTCTCTCCCTCCTCCCTTCTTGAAGTGAAAGCAGCCTCAACAGAGGGTTAGTTCTCTAGAAATCACAAGAGGCATTATTAAAGAACTGATTAAGTCATTGGAGCGTCTGGGTGGATCCTCACCTGCTGTGTTGTCTGTAGCTGAGAACCCCAACTGAACAATTAAGCTTAATTGAAATTATCTTGATTGATTAGGGGATATAAAAACCTGCAGACGAGGAGCACCAAGGAGCGAGCTGATGTCTACATGGAATTCTGATCTTTCCTAGGCTGAGTCAGGGCTGTTGATCAGAGACAGAGACCTAGAGGAGGAAATGGACCCCAACCCTCTTTCAAATAAATTCTCTGAATCCTCCTGGAAAAATTCCAGAGAATTGGATAGAAACTTGACTGTGTACAGGACTATTAAGGCTGAAAGAAAATTATTTCTATAGCCGAGAGGATATTTGCTATTAAATTCTATAGGGACATGTGGAAAGACAATTATGTTTTACTATGGTATGGCTGCAGTTCTGTTTTACTTTCTGATATTTTATCATAGAAGGGGAGACAGAGAAATATCATCTGCAACTAGTCCAAACTACTCCTAGTGTCATTCAGCACCAAAGCTTTAGTGCTTTGGTGCATTGTATCTGAGACCTTGAGGAATTGTGGAATGGTAATGCTTGAACTGCAAGGGACAGTAAATCCAAGACCTTGCCATGCAGTTAAAGCACCTCTGAGAGATGACCATCCAACGTCTGTATAAAGATCACAAATGAAGGAGAATCCACCACCACCCCCAAGACAGCCCATTTCACTGTTGAAACAGCTCTTACTGCCATGGTGTTCTTGATGTTTAGGTGGAATCTCTCTGTCTCTTTTTTTCAGTTTGAAAGCACTAGGTTTTGTTCTAGCCTCTGGACCAGCAAAAAACAACCTTGTTCCATCAGATAATTAAAGATGGCTACCACCTCTCAATCTTCTCTCCTCTAGGCTAAACATACCTAGCCCTTTAAGTTGTTCCTCACAGGGTTTGACTTCCAGACCTTTTACCAACTTTGTCACTCTTCTCTGGACAATGTTCTAGCTTGTTGATAGCTTTTTGGACTGTGATACTCATAGGATTTTATGTCACCATTTTCAACAATTTGATTGTGCTTTTGTTAGGTTATGGTAGTGTGCACCTATTGGTACTACCTTTCTGCAGTAGTGGGATTGTGTGCTTATGAGATACAAGATGTGATGGTGATAGCAGCATTGGTACTGATGGTAGTATGTCCCAAGTCAGACATGTTTTTGCTTAGGGGCCAGACTAAAGTTGCCAAAACCCATTGAATATGGTGCAGAAATAAAAAATAAATCCCATACAAAATCAGTTGTCACCTGGGTCAACAAGGACCACATCAGATGTTGGAGCTCCTAAACATGAGAGAAAAAATGGGCTGCAGGACACAGTATCTTTTGCTAGGAAACCAGGGCTGTGAAGCTACTAGAAGGCCAACCACAATGGAAGAAATAGACAGTAGCAATAATAGATTGTTATTATTTTGACTTTATAATTGCTTCTTTTGGGGGCTGTGATGTATGATGACAAATCTTCTACACTGTAGGAATACTGCCATCTACCTCCATTTGTGCTCTACCTGTATTTTTGTAAATAAAGTAAATGCCACAGAAACACTACCAACACAATCCTGTTTCACTATTGGCACCCTCACTGGGGAACCAGCCTCATCAACTGCCATTTTGTTCTTCCAGACATCTGTTATATTTTCACTATCTCTTTTCATGATCTGAACAACTTTTGGCTGGTAAGCTGGCAAAAACCCATGCCCAGTCCCATGCAGTTTTGTTGTTGTTAATTGCCATCAAGTCTGCTTTGACTTATGGTAATCTTATGAATGAGAGGCCTCCAAGGCACGCTGTCATCAACTGCACTGCTCAGGGCTTGCAAACTCAGAACTATGACTCCCTTGATAGAGTATATCCACCCATAATGCAGTCTTCCTCTTTTCCTACTTTTCCCCACTTGATCAAGCATTATCAACTTTTCTAGTGAGTCCAGTTGTCTCATGATATGACCAAAGTGTGACAGCCTCTGTTAGATAATTTTGGTTTCTAGAGAGAGTTCAGGCTTGATTTGATCTGGGACCCACTGATTTTTTTTTTTTTAGCAGTCTACAGTATTTGTAGAAGTCTCTTCCAGTACCACATTTCAAATGAATTATCTTCCTATCAGCTTTCTTCATTGTCCAGCTTTCACAACCATACATAGAAATTGGAAATACAATGGCACGGACAATTATGACTTGAGTATTCAATGGTATGTCTTTACACTCGAGGATCTTATCTAGTTCCTTCCAAATCTAAGGACTTTTTCAGGTGTCAATTTACCGCGGAAGAAGGCTTGTAACACTCGTGAGGCTGCTGTGCGACAGGGGGCCTGTTTCATACGACGCTGTTCCCCTGCTGAAATCAACTGTTTCAGTTCCGGGAGAGATCGGAGGCAGCTGTGCCATATTTGGGCGTGTTTTTATTCACGGGCAACTTCCGTGAATAAAAAATGGCCAAATATGGTGCAGCTGCGTCCGATCTCTCGCGGCAGGGGGTCATACAAAATGGGGGCCCTGCCGCACAGCAGCCTCATGAGTATTACGAGCCTTCTTCCGTGGTAAATCAATGTCTGAAAAAGTCCTTAGTCTTCTGTTCAAATAGATATAATGCACATAACTCTGTATTGGACTTGAGCCCAGTTTGAATTATACGGCTTGAAGTGAGGGCAAGGAAAAGGTGGGGGACTGCATGTTGTTCACCCCTGCTTTTAGATAGTCTTGCTATACCATTCAAAGATACCTTCCTACCTTCCTCATTCCCCACTCCCTAGTTCCAGCATCTGAAGCAGCTCAGTTTCCCCAGGGTACATGCCAGGAGAGACCCTGGTAGGCTATAACTCCAGTTAACAAACAGTTATTTATTGTTGGAGATAAGTTTAGTACTGGATTTCTTCTTTGCTGTTTCCCTTTGTAGTAAAATTGAATCGCCCTTGCTAATTGCTGCACTGAAGTGTTCAGGGACGTTGAAAAGCCTTGTTCATAAAGCCCAAGGTTGGGTGTATTGTGGTGTCTTTTTTCCAAAAGTCTGTGACATGTTATGATGAATATTGGTTGAGACTAAATTGCACTATTGATTTTTTGTTTGTAATTAGGTTTTAATGAATTGCAGTCACTCAGTTGTTGGTTTGTGGAGGGACTTTTGAGATCAGATTGCCTTCACTTTGTGTATTTTATTTAGCTTTCCTTTCCTCCTTGCCTTTGTACATTTAAGAGCAAAATGGCACTCACAACAAAAGCTTAACACATTTGCTTGCACTGGCCTGGACCATGGGGCAGCAGAATGAGAGGTCTGAATCCTGAGATAGCAGAATGATGAAAGGTGGAAGTTACCATATTCCTACGTTTGGAAAAGTTGCTTTCCTCTTTCTGGTCTCTGTGACTCACACATATGGATTGTTTTGCAGTACCTTTTGGAAACTTCTAGGTGGGCTTGTATTGTTACTTCTGATCTTTCCCTCTGTGAGTTCATCAGTATTTTAAAACCCTCAAGAAAATAAGAGAAGGAAAACACTGAAGAAAAATAAACTCAGTCATGAAGAATGACAAAAATGAAGTACAGTACGGCCTTTACATCCACAGGACTGGTACCTGAAGTTTCACTTACCCACATCTGAATAATTAATAATAATAATAATAATAATAATTTCTTACCTGCCTCTCCCTATGGATCAAGGTGAGGAACAACACATTAACACATAGACATTGGTTAAAGCACATATTAAAAACATATATCAATTTAAAAAACAAGTAAAACCAAGACATTCTAAAACAGTCAACACACAATTAAAATCCCCACTTTAAAATTATTTGAATAGGCCTGCTGGTATATATGTTCTCTCTAGGTATTTTCTAGGTCCTCCAGCATGATTCTATGGTATGCTTCTACCAGCAGTTGACCACAGAGTCATGGAGGAGGACCTTGAATATGCCTAGAGAGGTGTCCTCTCTCGGAATCTCTAGATCATCCAGCATGATACTATGGAATGCTTGGATCAGAAGTCACTCATTTCAATAGGGCTTGCTATTACCTGTGGTTTCACATCTTCAAGAACGCCTTGTACTGTAAAGACAAAAGATACCAACAAGAAGGAAATTTGCTTTTTTTTTTTAATTAATTTTTATTAAAAAAAAAAACCAAAATAAGAAACAAGAAAAAAAAAAAAGACCATAGTTATTTAAAAGACAGATACAGATACAATTTCATATTGTCAAAAGTTGGATAACATAGATAGATAGCTAGGTAGATATTTATATATATATATAAGAAAAAAATCTATTTACATCCTGAATTGCTAGTTAAGAACTAGCTGTCTTCTTCCATATAATTACATTAATTATTTGAGAGAAAAAGAAAAAAAAAAGGCAGACACACACACACACACACACACACATTCACACACACAAAACCCAACCCCTTTTCACATAGCATCTTCTCATATTGATTTGGGGATATTGTTCATTTTGCATCTTTTGCCCTCATTTACTCCTCATTATCCTCTCCCCTCTTGTATATTACATTTCTAAACTTCCTTTTCGACTCATCCTGATTTTTCTTTAGCATTGCATACATCTTTTCTTGATTTCTTTTATAAATCCTTTCCTGGTTCCTTTATATCACATTAATTATCCCACCTTATAAATGCTCTATTGCTTCTAAACTGTCTCTTATTCCAAACACTCTTTTATGCGTTACTGATTGTTGCAATTTTCCCCCATCTTTTTTCAAGATAGTTTGATATATTTGTCCAGTCCTTCATATGTCTCTCTATATTTTGGCCTTTTATAAGCATTGTTAATCTATCCAGATACATTGTTTCATAGAGTTTCTCCAGCCATTGGTCTGTCGTTGGGCATTCCTTGTTCTTCCACATCTTCGCAAACATAATTCTAGCTGTGACTAACATATAAAAAATTATCTTCCCCTGGCTTTTATCAATTTCCTCCTCCACCATTCCTAGTAAGTATAGCTCTGGTTCCCATGGTAGTTTAATATTCAAAATTTCTTCAATTGTTCGCTTTATTTGCTTCCAATATTTAGTCGACTTATTACAATTCCACCAAAGGTGGTAAAAAGTTCCGTTTTTTTCTCCACATTTCCAGCATTTGCTTGAAGAGCCTTTATACATTAATGATAATTTGTGGGGGGATAAATACCATCTATAGAACATCTTGTAAACGTTTTCTCTGATATCTTGGCATAATGTTCTTTTAATTTGTCTGGTCCATATCTTCTCCCATTTTGCTAATTCTATTGTATGTCCTATATTTTGTGCCCAGGTAATCATGTTAGATTTGATAATTTCTTCTTCTGTGTTCCATTTTAAGAGTAATTTATAGAATCTAGATATCATATTTTTGTTTCCTTGTTTAGTGATTTTCTCCCAATCTGTCTTTTCAACCGTAATTCCTATTAATTTGGAGTCCATTTTATATCTTTCTTTTAATTGAGTATATAAATACCAGTGGCACGCCAGATTGTTTTCCCTCATCTCTTCTTGGGTCATCAATTCCTGTTGGCCCATATTTATTTTCAATATATCGCTGTATTTTATCCATTTGTGTGCAGGAATTCCTTCTCTACTGTAGAGGGCTTCGTGTGGAGAAACCCAGATTGGGAGTTGAGAAAAAAATCTGTTCTTATGCTTCTTCCAGACTTTAATTAAAGAACTTCTAATACAATGATTGTAAAAGTCCTTATTTATCATATCTTTATTATAAAAGAGATAGGCATGCCAGCCAAATCGGTTTCCTTCACCTTCTATTTTTAACAGTTGATCATCTTCCAATGTTGCCCATTCCTTTATCCATACTAAACAGCAAGCTTCATGATATATTTCCAAGTTAGGTACCGCTAATCCCCCTCTTTCTTTAGCGTCTTGAAGTATTTTCATCTTTACTCTTGGCCTTTTTCCCATCCAAATGAATTTTGATATGTCTGCTTGCCAGTTCTTAAAGGTCTTCTGGGATCGAATTATAGGTATCGCCTGGAATAAGTACATAAGTCTTGGTAAGATATTCATTTTCACTACATTTATTCTTCCTAAAAATGACAAATTCAGTTGTTGCCAGTTATTCATGTCTTTTTTAATTTGTGTCCATATTTTTTGATAATTGTTAGAGAACAAATCTTGATTTTTATTTGTTATGTTTATGCCAAGATATCTCACCTTGCCTGTTGTTTTGAATTCTGTTTTCTTCATCAATTCTGACTCTTCGTTTTTTGTTAAATTTTTATTAATCATCACAGTTTTCTCTTTGTTTACCTTCAAACCTGATAATGCTTCAAATTCTTCCAATATATTCATTAAAGGTTCTATTTCTTCTTGAGGATTACTTAATGAGATAACTAAGTCATCTGCATACATTTTTAACTTTAATTTATATTTCCCAATTACTATTCCTTTTATCTTCTCTTCTTCATTAATTTTTTTACTTAATATTTCCATAATTGTTAGAAACAGAAGCGGGGAGAGAGGGCATCCCTGCCGTGTACCTTTCTGTATCTGTATATCTTCTGTTCTTTCTCCGTTGATTATTAATTTTGCCCGTTGTTTGTGATAAATTGCTCTAATCCAATTTGTAAATTTATGGCCTATGTTAATTTTGTCTAAAATTTCAAATAATGTCGTCCAATTCACGTTATCAAAGGCCTTCTCAATGTCTAAAAATATCAATGTCATTTTTTTGTCTTTATGAATTTCATGGTATTCGATCAGATTTAGAACATGTCTAATGTTATCTTTTAGGTACCTTCCTGGTAGAAATCCTCTCTGATCTCCACCAATCCAATCTCCTAGAATTCTTTTTAATCTGGATGCCAAAATTGAAGCAAATATTTTATAGTCCACATTAAGCAATGATATTGGCCGATAGTTCTTAGGATCTTGTGGGTCTCTGTTCTCCTTGTGGATTAATATGATGTTTGCTTCTTCCCATGTTTTGGGATATATACCTTTGGTTATTGCTTCTAAAGTAGATTTGAAAGGTCTCTTTATCTGCTCTTCCATTATTTTGTAAAATTTAACTGTAAACCCATCTGGACCAGGAGCTTTCCCAACTTTTAATTTTTTGATTGCATCTGAAATTTCTGTCGCCGTTATGGGTTGGTTTAGTATGTCTCTCTGCTGGGTTGTACATTCTGATGTTGACTGCTTTTTGAGAAATTCCTGGAGATTACTTTGGCGTTCCTTCTTTCTATACAATATCTCATAAAATCTCTTAAATATTTGTTTAATTTTCTGTTGGTCTGTGTAAATCTGGTCGTCTTGTTTAACTTTAGATATGAAGTTTCTTTCTTTTTGTTTTCTTAATTGATAGGCCAGCCATTTGCTCGGTTTATTTGAAAATTCAAAATTCTTTTGTTTTAAGTATTGTATCCTCCTATGGATCTCTTCCATCGTCTCTGCTGTCAACTGATCTTGTAATATTTTAATTTCTCTCTGTAATTTCTTTTCTGAGGGATCTTCTTGCATCTTTAATTCTCTCTTTCTAATTTCATCTTTAATTCTCTCAGTTCTTTCCAGCTTCTTCTTTCTTAATATAGCATTCTGTTGGATGAAAAACCCTCTCATCACCGCTTTGAAGGTGTCCCAGACTATAGTGATGTTAGTGTCTTCTTTGAGATTTTCCTCAAAGAACCATTTTGCCTCTTGTTTGGCTTTGGAGATCACTTCTTCTCTTTGTAATAAATTATCGTTCAGACGCCAATTAAATGTTACCTTCTTCGCTTCTTTTAATACGAGTAGTACCGGGTTATGGTCCGACCAAATTCTAGGCAGTATATCTATTTTCTGAATAATATTTCCCATAGTTCTGGATATCATAAAGAAGTCAAGTCTTGAAAATGATTTGTGTCTGTCTGAATAAAAGGTAAAATCCTTTGCATCTCCATATTTATATCTCCAGGCATCTACTAATGACAAATTGTCTTTTAGGCTTTCAAAAATTTTTGGTAGCTTCCCCTGGTTTTTTTTCAATTTCTTCTGTGAACTTCTATCCAACGTTGGGGAAATCACGCCATTCCAGTCTCCACATAGAATTAGCCTATCGTGTTCGAATTCCAGGAGTTTCTTCATTAAATTTTCGAAAAATACGCTTTTCTTCTCTAATGGACCGTAAAGGCCTAAAATCAATGTTTTTTTATTTTGCGTGTTAACTTCTATAATTACATATTGACCTTCTGGATCTGTATATAGTTCTTGAGCGAAGATTCTCTGACTCACATAAATCACAACTCCTCTCTTCTTCTCATTTGCTGCAGATACATATTCTTGTCCTATTCTCCTGTTTCTTATCAGTTTAATGTCTTCTTTCTTAATATGTGTTTCTTGTAAGCAAACTATGTCATATTTCCTCTTTCCCAAAAAATGAAATACTCTTTTCCTTTTCTCAGGTGAGTTTAAACCTCTGGTGTTCCAAGTTAATATTTTTAGTTGCATCTTGTTTATTTTGTTTTATTCTTGTTATTTGTTTGCTTCTCAGGACATCACCTCTCCCTCTCGGTCTTCTTCCTGTTCCTCTTCTTCGATCTCCTCTTCTTCCTCTTCCTCTCCTTCTTCTTTCTGTGAGTCTTTCTGTGAATCTTCCCCTGTCGCTCCTTCTTCTTGTTGTTTGTGATTTTTCATCTCTTTATATTGTACTTTCAGATCTTTCTTGTATTTTTCCAAAAATTCTTCTATTTTTTGCGTTGAATTAATCTTGAAATTTCTCTGTTTGAATCTGAAAGAAACACCTTCTAGTCTCTCCCACTTGTAGCGTATACCATTCAAACGTAACTGTTCTGTTAGAGATCTATAATTTCTCCTTTTCTTTAAGATTCTCATTGGAATGTCCTTTAATAATAACACTTCGCTAACTTCAATTTCAAATTTTTGTTCAAAATTTTTTTGTAATAGTAGATCTCTAGTTCTCTTTCGTACAAAATAAATTACAATATCTCTTGGGAGATTCTTCTGTTTTGCAATCTTAGATGATATCCTATACATTTTATCTACTTCCCATTCAAATTGGGTCTTGGTTTTCCCCATGAATTTCGCTAATTTGGGTATAAGGTACTTGTACAAATCCTCATCTGGTTGTTCTTTAAGGCCTCTTAATTTCACACAATTCTCTCTCCATCTCAGCTCCTGAATCGCCTGTTCATCCAAATCCTTTTCCTTGTTGCTTTCCAGCACTTCTATTTTTTTCTCAACCGTGTCAACTTTATTTTCCATGACCGTTACCTTTTCTTTAAGTTTCTTTGAATCCTCTGTCACTTTGTCTATAGAGTCTTTTATATTTTTAAGTTCTCTCCTCATCTCCTGCTTAAGTTCCATTTTCATTTCTCGCAGTTCTTCTCGCATTAGTTTGATTTCTTCTAAGATAGGGTTTTGATTTGGCTGACTAGAGTCAAATGATGGTCTTCTTGTTGTCTGGAGTGTTGTCTGTGTTGTTTTCCTCATTGTCTTGTTTTTCTTGTTTTTTTTTTTTTTAGTATGTTATTGCAACAATCAGAGGTCTCCCCAATTAGATAAATTTACTATTCTTTATCTTTTTCTTTGTCTATGGTTCTGATCAATCAGTTTCTGCCAATGCTTAGAAACTTCCTTCTCATATGATAGATGCTCAATATATTCAATAATCAATTAATCCAATGCACCAATTATTATATCTCAACGATAAATACTCAGTTATATTCAATCATCGACCAATCAATATATCATTAATAAATCTCAGAATATATAGAGAAGGAAGCTTTACATTCTATTTCAAATTGCCTCCATAATATATAATTTACCAATTAACTTAAAATACTTAAATAAGACTTCTATTTGAATTCCAAATCAGCTTTGTTCAGTATATCAATAACCAGTCATTCAATATAAGATATATTACTGTCAATGATTATTGCTTGCAATCTATTTTCTCAGGTTATTTACTCCAACTACCGTCCAGTTAAATTTTACACTCTTTTAATCAAATTAGATAATTACTTTGATTGAATGATGATGAATTCACTTAAATTAATCAAATCGTAGTAAAAAATTTCTTTCAAGTAGTTAAACCCCCCTCCAGATACAAACAGTGTAGTTTTTTATTTTATATTGTTATTATTATTGTTATTACTTGATTATAATTCCTTCCCCAACTCTGACCACACCTTCCTGTCCTTCTTTAACCTTCACCCCCCTCTCCAACCTTCAGCACCTTCTCTAGCTCTCCCACACCTACTTTGCCTTCTTCTGTATAATAATTTTACCTCACCTAATACCTACTCTTTTCTACCTCCCTCCTTCTCTTCCTTTCTATCTTCCCTTTTCTGTCTTCCTGTCCTTTCCTTTCCCTTCACTTACACAGTTACTTTATTCCTGTCACAGTCACTGTCTTCCTGTCTTTTCCTTTCCCTTCCCTTACACAGTCACTTTATTTTTCCTCTCTCCTATTCCCTCACTCCTATTCCTCCTACTCTTCCTCCTACTCCTACTCTTCCTTCTACTCCTACTCCTCTCCTACTCTTCCAATCACCTCCTTCCTTCTTCCCTTGTTTGACCTATTTTATCCTACCACAACTTCAATATTATCGAACCCTCTTCCTAAAATTTAACCCTCAATCAGATCAAATCACAGAAATGTAACCATTGTCCATTTCCATTATAATCCACTAACCAATGTTTTTATAAAGTCAAAAGGAAATGTCTTGTCCGCTTTCCTTTCAAATAATTAACTGAGTCGCGTGGTCGTGAAGCTGTCCTTTACTGTTCTTTACTGTTGTCGCCTAGTTCTCTTCCCCTCCCTCTGCACAGTCTGTTCGCTCCTCCCCCTTCAGTGCCGTCTTCAATCTGCCGTCTTCACTCGACTCCTACGATATCGAAACCGCCCACCTCCTGCACAGAAGCCAGAACATAAAAGGAGAGAAAGAAAATAATAAACGAAAATAAAAAAACTAATACAAAAATTGAAACTATAAAGAACTATAAAAGAAAAAAAAAACTAAAGGAACAGAGAGCCAGGACCAGAGGGAGAGGTGGAACATGAAAGAGAGCGAGTTAAGGCTATGATATTAGGGAGGGATAAAGAAAAAATAAATAAATAAAGATTAAAAAAAAAATAGAAAAAAATGGCGAGAATAAAGAGAAAAGGAAAGGAATGGGAAATGGGGAAATGGGGAATAAAAAGTCGAACTGACGCTCCTCGCGTCACGCGGACTGTTATCTTGTTTCTCCGCCAACTATCTTTAAGCTCGGTATGCGACGGGAACCGAATTAAAACTTCTCTTCCCAGAGCTCTTGACAAAGTTGACTACACCAACAGTCCTGAGTTTCAAATCCTTTATATTATGCCTATTTTCCTTCTTTTTCTTCTTTTAATTTCTGATCCACCTGATCCGCCTGGTCTTTACAATGACTGGCTTTTCGTCACGTCCCCTTCTGTCTCTCTCTAAGGGGATTAAAAAATTCAGTCCTCAGCGGCCATATTTGCGAATCCACACCATGTAATTAATCCATCTAGATCAGTTCAAAACTCAGTCCATCGCTCCGTCTCAGTCACTCTCAATCCCGTTTGTCTTAATCTTTACAATGTCGATGTCCTCTTCTAAATTACAGTATGCTTTATAACTTTATTTTCTTTGTTATATTTTACTTGATACTTAGTTTCTCTTTGGTGAACTTCAGCAACTCACTAACGCCGTGTCTATTATTTTTTTTTCTCCCCCTCTTTCGATCCAAAATTCTATAGGTTTTATTTCCTTTTTATTTTATGCAAAACACGTAAGCACAAGTAAAATGATTAAGTTCTTGTCTTATCGCTACGAATTATATACAGCTCTTTATATCAATTCCACCCACTTTCCATTATTGTAAAACTCACTGTCAGTAGCTTCTACTGTTAATCAGCTGTTCCAGTCCTAGGAACCTTCAGATCAGATGTATTTTCCCTTTCTCCGTCTTCAGGATCAAGCCGGTTTTCAACACTGCTTACAACCAATACTGCTACCACAGTTCTTTAAAAGTTTAAAATTGGTGGCGACGTTTGCTGATGACTCAGCTGCACACATGTGGCGGTGGTAATGGCTCCGACCCCCTCTGTCCGCTCCCTGCCGATCCGCCTTCCGACCGATCTTCAGGGTCTTGACAGGTATCAGGTCTTCGTGAGCCCCCTCCGATTTTTCTCCGTACCCCAGGAGAAAAATTCCAAATCCAACCTTGGGTGTTAAGCTGGATTTACAACCACACGCGGCCAGACTCTTCAGAGCTCCTTCCCTGAAAGTCTGATCACGGCGCCATAACCAACCGGAAGTCAAGAAGGAAATTTGCTTTTTAATATCTGAGAAGAAAGAAGTTCCAGCATGCTGTTGCAGTGACAGAGGACAAAAAAGAACTGTAGAAAAGAGCAAGCACACCAATGCATGCACATCACAGAGGGGACAGGAGTGCCACCCAAAACACGTAGTAGCCCCATGTTAGAACTCCCTGCAAGTTTTCAAAAATATGAGTTCTAAGGGGAAAATTCCAGCACAATCTACTCTGCTAGTTTATTTATTTATACTGTAATCCATACAAAAGCAATAGAAGTCTAATGTCTTTTCCCACTGGCAATGTGAAATAACTAATCAGGGCCAGTTCTACCATTGGACAAAGTGAGGTGGCTACCTTAGGTGGTGGATGCTAAGTTGGTGGCACAACGTGGGAGGACAGAGTTACGTGGCTTGTGGCCTGCTCTGTATGCCATCAATGAGCCCGTTGTTCTTAGGCACGCTAACATATACTGTCCTGCCAGCTATGTTGAAGTAAGGGCCGGTTTAGACAAGGGAATAACATGTGGATTGGTGTGCACATACGCCAATTTGCAGCAGCTGTCATCTGTCCAAATGATTTTTTGGTAAGGTCGCTGGTGTGCGAAGCTATCTGTGTTTGCTGTTCACACAGAGGCATGCCAGTGAATCAAGATGGTGGCCACGAGTGAACTACTCCCAGTTTTGTACTCCCCAAATTGGCCCCGCTAAACAGTATTTTTTTAAAAAAAGACTAATTCCAAGGAGCAGAAGAGCAATCTTCCACTGAAGTAATGAAAAAAAGAAGGAAAGAAAGCCTGTTGCATCACCTGAGAGCACAATCACTACAGCGACAATCCAACATGGCGGTTCCACGATCTGACTTCTTAGCAAGCTCCACCCACTGTGCATGTCTGACCAATCAGCTCTCCTCTTCGAGAATGCGCTGTGATGCGATTTGATTGTTCTAACATGCGAGAGTGCACATTTCCCCTGCAATTGTCAAAAAACTCAGGGAAAATCCCGGAGGATTTTCCTTGGTTTTTTTCCGGGCTATGAGGCCGTGTTCTGGAATAGTTTCCTTCTGACGTTTCGCCTGCATCTGTGGCTGGCATCCTCAGAGAATGCCAGTCACAGATGCAGGCAAAACATCAGAAAGAAACTTCCAGACCACGGCCTCACAGCCTGGAAAAAAACCAAGGAAAATGTATGGATGCCAGCCGTGAAACCCTTTGACTTCACATCAAAATCCTGGAGGGTTTTGCCATGGACTTTCTCTGACTTTTGCTTCCCCCTCCCTCCAAAAAGGATGGAACATGGCGGGATCTCATTTGGACACATGGTATTCCATGAGGATTCCATGAGGATTTATTTCACGGTCTGGACTATCCTTAAGAGTCAACTACCAATCCCAACAGCTTCTGTGAAAGGAATGAGTGACTGCCATTTGTTCTTTTGGCATTACCATTTGGCATTAAAAATTCTCAGTACCTGTACAGTTTGGCATTAAGAATTCTCAGCCTGAGAGCTTTAGTGCCTCACTAAGGACTTTTTCAGACACCCCTTACCGTGCAAGAAGCCTCCGGAACAGTTACTACACTGTTGCGCGGCAGGGGGCCCATTTCAGACGCCACCGTCCCTCTTTCGGTGTCGTCCGTGACTGTTCTGGTTATGATTGAAGACAGCCATGCCATTTTTTACTCACTGAAGTTTTCCGTGAATAAAAAACGGCATGGATGCCTTCAATCATAACTGGAACAGTCACAGATGATGCTGAGAGAGGGACGGCATCATCTGAAATGGACCCCCTGCCACGCAACAGTGTCGTAACTGTTCCGGAGGTTTCTTGCGCAGTAAGGGGTGTCTGAAAAAGTCCTAAAACTACAAATCCTAGTGTTCCATAGGGTTTTGCCATGGCAGTTAACATAGAATCAGAGTGCTATAATTGTGTAGTGTGAAAGAACCCACTGTTAGCCTTATAACAGGGAGAAATAGCTTGACCAGACATGATCCTCATTGAGTGGGCTAGTAGCAACTGAGGTCTCAGCCTCACTTAAGTTTCAGAATTGGTATGAAAGGGCGGGGGAGAGGATGAGGCAGAAACACACACACACTATTACGTTCTGAGAACTCTGAACAGTGTCAGCTAGGGGCTCCCATGTTGGCAGGGCAGTGAATCCACTCTGGAATTTAGTCCACATTTTAAAGAAGATATCCAAAATGGTGAAGCTATTGCAGGAATGGGATTCAGCATTTTGAATAGCTCTTTTAAAGTTCAGAGTAAAACTATGTCAGCTGTCTCTCTTGCACGGAAGCTGCCAGATGTCACTGACTTTGGAAGAGGTGCAATGAGAACATAAGCAATACATTTGGGGGGGGGGAGCAGCTCTCTGTGTGTGTGTTTTCTTTGTAAAGTGAAACCAAAGAAATATACCATTTCTCTCTCATACACACACCTCTTTCCCCTGGAAATTGTTATATCCCCTGATATTCAAGAGCCATTTATTTATTTTTTTAAAACAACCTTTATGATCATCAGCTAGCACTCAGTAAGTGTAGAGGGGAGAAATCCCTCAATGCTAAGACTCTAAAATATACATCAAATGGTTGGTGTCTGTAACAGGTGTGTGCCATCTACACAGCTTACAGCAGTGTGGTGTGAGTTGCACTCATTTGAGGATGGAGCAGACTGCAGACGTGTGACCTTTTTGCACCACACCGCTCCAGTTCAGATCGTTATTAATGCATGGGGTTCAAGACCCTCATCCTGCCAGTGAACGCAACTTTCCTTTCCGACAAACTCAGCTGGATCTGGATCATTGCTGCATACAATGGCAAAATAGCCCCAGTGATGTCAGTGCAGTTAGTGGAGCATCCAGTGAAAGCTTCGAGACTGAAAACTTATCTCTAGTATTTCTAACACTAAAACTCTGTCTACATTTACCCAGACTAAGTCCCAGTTTCTATCGAACTGTGTAATACAGATTGTATTATGTACAGTAAAGCACCAATAGTTCCTCATTTAGCTCCCGAGGCTCCCCAAAGAGTTCACAGGATAAGTAACACCTGTAACCTTCAGGTTGCATTTTAAACAGAAGACATGACACATAAGGAATAAAAAATGGGGAGGGAGGAGGAAGGGTATGTTTATCACTACATTTTGTTTGTTTATATCCCACCCAATTGCTCATGTAATCATGCCTTTCAACACTTCACAGATTAAAAACTAGGACACAGGTGGCCAAGCAACATCAAGAATATGGTCAAGATGGCAAAAGATATTAGCAAGGAAGAATGCAGAAGCTAGGAAAGGCATAGCAGCTTGCTTTTGCCTGCGGACTTTATCACACAAGCCTTTTAAAGCTGAATTAAAGCTGGATAATAAGGACTTTGGCGATACTTATCACTTACTGACTTTTTTCAAGGGAAGGCAATGCTTTTCCGAAACCAGTTCTTCTAGGTACTCAGTGTCTCTTGTTGTGTGATCCTAACAGTGCTCTGAAAAACTATAGTAGTTTGATCCCATTTTAACTGCCAGGGCTCCAAACTATGCAATCCTGGGATTTGTAGTTTGTCAACCCATGTGCACTCCTCTCAACTACAGCACTACAGAATTCTAAGCCCCACACTGAACTAAAAATACCAGAATTCCATAGAATAGAGCCATGGCAGTTAAAGTGGTATCAAAGCACTATAATGATGTATAATGTGGATCCACCCATCTTGGATTCTTACTACTAATGACCATGTTTCCCTTCCAGGATTCCCTGAAATAAGGCTAGGAAGTATGGTCACCATTCAGGTTAGTTCCAGCATGATAGTCCTCTTTGCATCTGATAAATGGTGATCAGGAAAAAAAAAGTAATTTGGAGCCCTCCTAGCAATATTTTCTTTTAAACTCCTGGTGTTATTAGAATGTAACGTCCAGGAGATTAAATACTCTGTTGTTAATTGGCTATTTGCTGCTGTTTGATCCAGAGCCATTAGATTAGTGACAACTGTTCTAATGAATGGTGAACAAGAGTAGCAGCTCATTTAAACTGTTCTCAATTAGGAAGGAGAAAAGTTATGTCCAAATGAAAACTAAATTTATTTGTTGATGGTATCACCTTTTGGGTTGCACTACATGCATAGACCAAGGGCTGGTCTAGACAGGCAGTTTACTCCAGCTTCCCCCCATGTTGGAGCCCTGCAGTCCAAATGACACAGGGCTTTTGCCCCAATTTGCCTCCACACGCACCCGCCCACCGCACTCAGCCCCGACTAACACAGCCCCTCCCCTTGCCACCAAACCAAACCACCCTGTTCTCCAGGGAACTTCCAAAGGGGGCTATCGACAGAAATGAAAGCGAAAGAGGCCAGGGGTGGCAAGGCCTAAATAAGTTAAGCCCCACCCCTGTCCCTCCCATGCCATGGTGTGACACGCCATGGCAAATGATATGCCTCGTTGAAGCCATTAAAACACCTCCCCCCATACAACACTGCATAGTGCTCTGGTGGGGGATTGCCTGATAAAGTCCTTTCTCTCAGTCCCACCACCATTGCAGGCATTCTTGGTGGGGATGTGGGAGACAACTGCTCCCAGGCTATAGACCTCCCTTCTCCGGGAGGTCTGGTTGGTCCCCTCCCTGCTGTCTTTCCATTGGCAAGTAAATACCTTTTCATTTAAGGATGCTTTTGGTTCTGAAGATGATGTGGCAGACAGAGCTTTTCATGGGGAGGGAGGTATTGTTTCTGTTTTATTACATTTTTTATGTGTTTTTAAAAACTGCTTTTAACCTGCATTTTTAACAAGTGTATTTTTTAAAATAGAAATTTGATTTAATTGTGTTTTAACTTTTGTATGGAAAGTTTTAAAAATTGTATTGTGCTTTTAATAGGTTGTATGCCGCCTTGGATCCCATGTTGGGAGAAAGACAGGATATAAATCAAATAAATTAATAATTTCAGCAAAGTTCTTCATGTACATCCAGCTTCTCCCTTCCTTGAATTCAATAATATTTTGCTTACTCGCTGCTGAAAGGGGAAGAAATATCACCAAGGTCAGACAGTATGAATTGATAATACTGTTGCACATTCAAAAAGCCAAATTAATGCCATTTTTGTTTAACAACAACAAGTCCTCCACTTTAAGCTCTTTGAATATAATATTCTGATCCTGTTTCTAAATATATTCTACCACACCATTGTTTTGACAAACATGTAGGCTGTACATTTTCCAAGAAGACAGTGCCACACACAAACATCCATTTGGACCAGCTTAACAATGTTATAATAACTTGTTAAGAGGAGAAACCATGGCCATTTTACAAGTGCCAAGGTTTAGGCATGCACTAGGGGGAAATGAACCTTGGAGTTGCTGGGAGAGCACATTTGCAAAAATTCATTAAGCAGAACAAAGCCAGAAGAAAGAAAGAAAAGAAAATAGAAACCCTCTAGCAATCAGTGTTAACCACAAAAGCAATGTAGGAGCTGCCTTGTGCATTCTAATTTGTATAGACAGAAGTGCCTTTAAGGATGCAGAATAATACATCCCCACTGTTGTAAATCAGCATTTGTATATTGGTGACTCTGGTCTAATTCTTCTCTTCAGGATGACCTAAAGCCATATTCACTGGGGCTCTGATGCAGTACTAGCCTTACCCTTGGCATCATATGCTCTGGCTAGCCTTGCTCCCAATGCTTGTGCTTGCACACAGTTGTCTGAAGAGGTAGCTGACAATGAGCACCTCCTCTTCAGACACTCAGGAAATTATCAGATGGGAACAAAAAAAGCATTCCCACCCCACAATCTCCTCTCCTGTCCCAGCACAATAATTAAAAGTTTCAGACCTACCTTAATCACGCATACCAGGCAGCCAAAGAGTGAATGGAACTCTAACGGAGCTCCATGCATTTCCTGGAATGAAATCCTGGCCATTCTTGGGAGAAGATTAGAGCACTGGAAATTCAAAAATAAAAAGCAAAATACAAGCCAAAAAGTTACAATAAGCACCTAAACACACTTAAAACCCCTAGGGAGGGTACAAAAAAGTGTGCCACTTACCTGGATGTCCTGATCTCACCAAGAAGTGTTTTTGCATAGCCCTCCCATTGACACTGGAAATGCACCAGCGAAACCAGCACCTTTTCACTTGCAGGACATTCTGTGACAGAAACAGAATGGGGGATCCTTTGACGGCTTAGCCTATCAATAAAAGGCAGCACCGGCGTAACGAGAGCTGAACCGGAGCATTACAAGAGGGAAATCACATCATGTGAAAGGGGAGCCCTTTAGCAATCACCTGGCATTGTGGTAATGCCATATTTAGAGCATCTGATAATCTTCTCACACTCATATGCAAACCCCAGGGGAGGGAATAACCCACAATAATGAGGAGCCAGCAGTATGGCCATATCCTTATCATCACATGGACCCCATCTTTCATGTAACACATAAAGATGGCTACTGTCTGTCCTTTTATTTTAAAATAGCATTTCTTGGGGTTTTTCCCCCTCTGGTACTTATTTACGTAGCCTAAACACTCTAAAGGCACCAGATCCCATTTGATCTTGGAAGCTAAGCAGGGACAGTTCTGGTTACTACTTGGGTGGGAGACTGCCAATGAATATCAGGTGAGGTACCATTATTGTACAATTATCAAGGGTGCACTGGCCTGTTTTACACCTCTTTGCTTCTCTCAGATATCAATTTTAATATATCATACACTGTAGCTAGATTCTGTGTTGCAGCAGTTAAAAAATTAAAAAAAAACAATGATTTTGGCAGGCTATTGATATTAAATTTGTCTAGGTTTACTGAGGTTATGTATCTTGGAGGGATGATTTTAAATATGCTTTTAACTTGTTCCTTTTACATTGTATTTTTATTTATTTGTGCTGGTCTATGGCTGCAATAAAGTTTCTATTCCCATGTGTTGTAGGCTATTTTTCAGAGGACGGAACAGGCAAAACCACCTCTGAGTATTCCTTACCTAAGAAAACCCTATAAAATTCATGAGGTCGTGACTTGAAGGCACAGACACACACACATCTAAGCATTATTTGTTCATCAAGTGACATCAACATACAGTACATGGCACTTCAAAAGGAAAAAGAAATTAGTGTCTGCCTTCCTGAACACTTCAGTTTGAATTTTGATAGCAGGATAACAATCCACTGTCATCGGGAGGCTTCTGGAGGCCAAGAGTAGTATGGCCCCATAAGGCTGCTCCGCATGGCCCAACTTCCTTGGTGGTGACACTCTATTCCTGCATTCCTCTCATATTAGAGGTCCAGTTCCACACGCCTCTTATGATCTTTTAGTTCACAAGTAAAGGACATATCTATTTGTACAAGTTCCTGAAGATTAATTGTTTGACTAGTCCTCCTTTGCCCTTTCTTGCTTTTGTTATATTTTAGGAGACATTTGTAATTTACTGTTTTTTATATTTGTAAATTTAACAGTGTGGTTTTAATCTAGATTGCTTGCAGCCTTGAACTCCCATGCAGAAGGACAGGGTATACGCTGAAATAATAATAACAACAACAGTAAAGAGGAGGAGGAGGAAGAGGAGGGAGATGGAGGATGAACAGTGCAATTATATATGGTCTTGTGTGTGTTTGGTGGGAAAGCAATGGGGTAGAGGGTCCTTAGCTCAGAGGTTGAGCTCATGCTTTGCATAGATAAGGTCCAAATTAAACCATCTTCATCTCTAGTTAAATAGCTAACAGCTCCTGTTTTCCAAGATCCTTGAGAAAGATTCCTATGTCTAAAGCCTTAGAGACCTGTTTCCAGGCAACAGCATAAAGAGCTGGTCTAACTGGTCTAATATAAGGCAGTAGCATTCACCATTTGCTCCCACAGGGTTTTAGGAAATTGACAGGAATGCTCCTGTCCCACAGTCCCCACTCCCACTTCTGTCCCACCACAAAAACCTTCCCACCGCACTTACCTCCTCTCCTGTAGTTCTGGCAGCCCAGGAGTGAACAGAGGTCTAGTGGAGCTCCCTTCACTTCCTGGATAGAAATCCCGTGGATTCTTGCGAGAAGACGTGAGTGTGGGAAATTCAAAAATAAAAATACAAAAAAGTGACAGCAAGCACAAAAACACACTTTAAAAGGTAGAAGTAACCCGGGGAGGGTCATAAAAAGTGTGTCACTTACCTTGATGTCCCGATCTCACCTGGATGTGTTCTGGCAGGGACCTCCCATCAACTCTGGGATCTCACCAGCATAATGGGACACCTTTTTGCTTGCAGGAACATCCATGACAGAAGCAGAATGGGCTTATCCTGTCAATAAAATCAGCGCTGGCAGAACTGCAGCAGAATGGGTGCATAAAAAGGGAAGGAACGACATTGTCTGGTAAGGGAGCCCATTCACACCCATTCACATTGATGTGAATGGAGTGGCCACACGCTCCGATAAAAGTCAATGGAGCAGAAATGTGCAGCAATGCAAATTCAGATGGCCATATGTGCAAATACTGCAACTCCTCTTCAGATCTCGTTCAGACAGATCAGATTCTCTGCAAACTCTATGAGGAGTATTTTCATTGTGTAGAAAAGCTCCTAGAGACCCAGGACCCAAAGGGACAGAAAAGGGGGACCCTAGAGCAAGGTGGGAGTGACAGGCCGCCAGGGATAGGAACTGTGGGGCCAGCCTGGTGAGGCAAAAGTCACAGTCCTGTTGTTGTATTTTAATCTGCTGTTGTTCTGCACTGCGATTCATGCAGAGGGGCAGGTAAGAAATAGCAACAAAAACTATAGTAATAATAATTCCTTTGAAAATGGGGCAACTTGCAGGTAAGAGGGCACACTTCCCCAGTTTCCTTTTTCTTTCTTTCTGGAGTTTTTTTAGAAAACTCTAGCATACTCTAAAAGAGCTTCCCTAACCTGGCACCTGCCAACTGTGTTGAACTATAATTGCCCACATCCTCAGCCGGAATGGGCAATGGAGTTGTAGTCCAAGACATTTGAGGGTGTCAAAAAGTTGGGCAACACTTAGCTAGGAACATTTCTGATTTACTAAAAAAATAATAATAATCGCCAAACAAAAAAATGAGTCCCATTTCAAGCCTAAAGTGTTCGCCTCTTGTTCGTGTTCCTTTGAGTTGCGCTTGAATGCAGTCCTACTGAACCATATGCTCAAGCAACCAATGTTCTAATTAACATTCTTGTTTCTAAAAGTTAATGTGGTGCATTTGACAATGGCTTTCATGTTTGTGCCCTCAGTCACACATCCTTTAGGCTAGGGTAAATATTGGTGTTTGGAAAAAAAATCCAGCCTGATGATATTAAATTCCTTTGTTTTTCTGTTTCAAAAAACACTCCCTCCCATTTGCTGAGCTGCCAAATGTTGACTGTTTCAATATGTTGAAGCCTAGAAGGCTGAAAACAACAGCACAGCTGCGATTCACAAAGGATTTACCAGCATGGTGCAGCAATGTTCTGGGTTGCTGGAAGCATTCCAATATTTTATTATTATTATTTTTTCTTTAAGGGATGTAGCAAAATCCCACCAAGCATTATTTAGCCAATTAGTAAAGAAAATGGGGAGGTGGTTGTTTTCCTTCCAACGGGAAGAGATGTTGTTAATTTTTATTTATCCTCATCAAACTTTCTCTGCACCGAACATAATGCTGTAAGACAGTCCCTCTCATCTGCCATTAATATGGATATGTGTCAATTACGAGGATGTTGAGAATAAATGTGGTATTCATAAAATGGCTTCTGTGGCTCCTTGGAGGATCATTTGAGTGAAGGAAGATCTTGATGCTTAGAAGATGGCGCAGCTTGCCAGAGATCAGGCTTAAATGAGGCAGAAGAGCAGCTGCCACCCCGGTTGTCAAGCCAGGGCTCCAATGCCATGTACTACCTAACTACCTGAATTACGAATCAAGAGTCTTCTTGCCCACAAATTCAATAGCTGCTCTTCGACCTTCTAGTTCAGAGTGTCAAAATGTGGTCCTGGCACTGCATATGGCCATTAAGTTTGTTTTACTGGCCCTTGGCTTTTCTGGAATTTCTACACGCTATCCTTTTTCTTCCCCTCCCACCTCCCAAAATGAATTGCCTGTCTGAGAAATTTTCAGGAGCAGTAACTGAACTTTTAAATAAATTGTGGCATGCCCGCTGCACTGTTTTATGTTTTGGAAAAACTTGCTTTTTGAATATAGAATTAGACTTCAGGGCACATCTCATTTGGGTCTCCCCTCCCCTATTTTTGTATTTGGGGTCATCTGTCCAGCTCTTGAAGGAATCTGGACCCCCCCCCCAAATTGCTGCAGTTGTGTATCCCATTCTACTGTACTTCTCTCTGCACTCGCTGTATAGCACTGACCAAAGATGGATGAAAATTGTGCATTTCTGGTTGTCATGTATCCATATGTTAAGTTTGAGTCTTAACATAAGAACTTTGATTTTTGAGCATTCTCTTAGATTGCTGCCACACTGCAGGAATAATGGAGTTTGACACCATTTTAACTGCCATGTCTCGATGCTATGGAATTCTCGGATTTGCAGTTTTGTGAGATAGTTCACCTTCTCTGTCAGAAAGCCCTGATGCCACAACAAACAACAAACCCCAGGATACCATAGGATGGAGCCATGATAGTTAAAGCAGTGCCCAGTTGCATTATTTCTGCATGGTGGTAGCAGCCTTAGACTCAAACCTGAATCATCCTGAATTGTGATTTTTTTAAAAAAAAGTTCACATGGCCAGGTGTGCATATTTTTGCATGGGTGATGTGAAATACCTCTCTGTGTGAGTTCCAGGAGAGTGTTTTGCAATCAGCTTGATGACCTAGAATAAGCTAGCTTCCTAAATAGAATCCCTTCCTCTAGGACTCTTGTTCATACAGACACCTGTTCATACTTTCAGAAGTTACCTTTGGGAGATCAGAGTGGCTTTCTCCCTAGAACATCTCTTTGAGTAGGACACCACCATTTGCTGATCTGAAGGAGAAAGGCTGGGTTTTGCCGGTAAGGATTTCCATCTCCTCCATGCAATAATGAAATATGATACAAAGCACCAGAGTGTCAATACCTGTACAGGATAAAGGTCAGGTTTACATCAATGGACGGGTCCAACAAATACATTTGTTCCAGCTATGTCTGTATTTTAAATGCCACCCTCTGATGAACCTGCTGCAGAAACACACTTCTGGGGTCTGATGAGATGTCACTTTGGCTCAGGGCTGATCAAATAAGATGAATGAAAGTGAAATAAGAACAAAAAAAATTACTTCTGTCATTTTTTCTTCATGCATTGCAGGAAATGGGCCAGAGAGAGCAGGGGCGGGGGTGGGGGTGGGGGAGAGAGAAAGAAACAGAGACAGAGACACAGAGAGAAAGAGAGTTCTCTACAACAAATAGCAATTGTCATGCACAACATCATCCATTGATCCATTTCCCAGTGGGTGATGGCTTCCTCACCAGAAAGGACAGACTATTCAAATGCTGCACAAAACACACTAAAGCCCATGACCAATTGCATTTTTTAAAATGCAATTTGGACCATTTCCCTTGAACCAACCCACAATGCAATTTCAGAGTGGAGCCACCTAATTTCTGTAATGTGTTCTGTGAACACCTGAAAAATTCAGGTTTCGGGATAAGTGTAAATTCTGCTCTAGAATATATAGTAAGAAAGCCCCCCCCCCGGCTTTTCTTCGCAGACAAAGATTCAGGAAGGACTACAGAACTGCTATCATCAGTGCTGGCTTGCATGTCCATCAGCAATATAGTAATAGACAAGAAACAGAGAGATGGTCAGGATAGGTAGGATACAATTTTGGGACTGAGATAACTCCACAACACAGAGTAAGCAGCCAAGTTCTTTATCACAGGGTAAAGATCCCCCCCTCTGGATCTTTTACTCACAGAAAAATAAATAAATAAAGGGTGACAGACTGCTTTCCTATCAATTTCTCATTGATTTTTTTTTTGTGGACCCCATAAAATCTCACTATGGTAGATGAGCAAAACTATTTCCATGGATGTCCCTTCTATCTCCAAGTCTCTTCCATGCCAGGTGTGTGAGCATACACACCACACACACACACATATATTCAGGGTGTTCTCCCCAAAAAACTATACCCTGAACAGCTTATAATTCGGGGGGGGGGGTTGCAATTTTTTTTCCAAAAAATGTATACACTCTTAACAGGATTAAAGATTACAACAGTAGCGAAGAGTCATGAAATTCCAAGAGAAACTTTAATTGAGGATTGCAATGCTGTGCTTCAATAATGCGAGCAGTGCATTGCTGCACAGAGATGACAAGCTGAACACCTTACATAAAATCGTAATTTAAGATGAAATTTGTAACTCTGATTAAATCATTATTATAACATTTATTCTTCAATAAAATGTATTTGCTTAGCTTTCAAATAATCACCATAGCTACTATTAGCTGTTAAAGGATGTATACATTTCTGGGACACCCTATATGTGTATGTGTGTGTGTAAATAAAGAAATAAAATATAGTACACATGCCTTTATTGACTAAAATGTGCTTTTGACATTTTTGGAAGTTACATAGTGGGCTATGTGCATTTTTTTAAAAAAAATGTTATTGGTTGCAATTTTTTTTCTTTCTTTCATAGAATGCATTGCAAGCCCAAAAATGTATGGACTTCAAACCACAAGTTGCATCCATTTCTGGAATCACTCCAGGAGAAATGGACTGAGTAAATCCATTTTTAAAAAGAAAATGCAACAAACCAAATTTGTCACACTTTATTAGAGCAAATTTGTCTTGGTTGGGGGACAGGAGTAGCTGAGTGGCTCTTCTTGAAGGCATCCTCCAAGCAACTCTCTGATGGACAGAAGAGCCAGAGTCTGCTCTCTCTGAGGTTCAGCCTATCATAATCCTTGAGATGCTGGGAATGGGGGGGGGTGGCTGGAGAGAAAGGAATGGAAAAGAAAAGCAACTTGGTGGTTGGAAGTAAAGGGTTTGAATCGTAAACCAGCCTGGTTATGTTATAAGAGATGCTTTGAAATATTTTTTTAAAAAATCCTAAAACTTTTTTCTTGTTTGTGTGTAATTTCTCCCAGAACACACTCTGGGCTTTATTGGATCCCAGCCATGCGCCATCAAAAACATAAGGAGACACACACCTGTTCAGTGAAGGCATCACCTCATTTTTAAAAAAAGATAATCCCGGAGATGGGTTCAGAGGAAAGGATAAGGTGGGTGGTAGGTGCAAGGTTAAAATAAAGAATTAACCTTCCAGAAGTGCACAACCAGATCCTTAGGAACGGCCATTGGGGATGAGGGGGTTTGCTGGTGAAAGATGCTCCAAGTACTTTTCAGGAGTAGTACTGGACTCATCACTGAGACCACAAGCTTGATGAAACTGAACAGCAGTGCAGATTTGGGCTGCAGACTTCATGTTTCTCACTCTTTTTTTTATTTACTGGATTTCTACCATGACTTCCTTCCAAAAAGAGGGCATTCAAGGCAGATAAACATAAACTTGACTAAAGCAAATATCATTAAAGCATAAAACAGAAGTGTTTCAATTAATCCCTTATATGTTTTAATGATATTTGTTTTATTTGATCATATTGTTAGCTGCCTTGAAGCCCTTGCTTTTTTAAAAGGGGGATTTGAAAGCAGTTAAATGTGTCAATACAAAAATAAAACCCATACTCTATTAAAAGCTGTCAGCTTAGCTACCAAAAGTCTCTGAATGAAATGGTGTTTTTTCCTGGAAGTGGAAGGACAATCTGGAAGAGCTTCGCCTATCTTCCCTTGGGCTGCTGCCACACTGCAGAAATAATGCAGTTTGATACCACTTTAACTATTGTGGCTCCATCCTGTGGAATCCTGGGATTGGTAGTTTGTTGTGGCACTGGAGCTCTCTCACAGAGAAGGCTAAATATTTCACAAAACTACAAATCCCAGAATCCCATGGAATTCAGCCATTGCAGTCAAAATGGTGTCAAACTGCATTATTTCTGCAGTGTGGCAACAGCTTTGGTTGGGAGTTCCTCAGCCTAGGAACAACCACAAAGAAAAACTGACTTTGACATTTGCAGAGGGATGAGCAGATTGCTTACACAAAATATAAAAGTCCATATAATGAGAAACATCATCAATTATCCAAGTCTGAGATTTAGTCATTTGTATGTATTCTACACTGGAGCTTGCAAAATAATTTTTAAAAATTCATTAATCATAATTATAGTTTTATCGTACCCCCACCTCACCCCACCAAAGTAATTGGTTTTAGATACAGCCTTAAATATGGAGCCTGAGTACCCTGAAGTCACCAGATACTATCTGATCTTGGAAATTAAGCAGGGTCAGCCCTGTTTTGTATTTGGATGGAAGATCACCAAGGAATACCAGGTGCTATGGGCAAAATTTCAGAGGAAGGCAATGGGAAACCACCTCTGAGTATTCCTTGTCTAAGAGAATCCTATGGGATTCATGTGGTCATCATAAGTTGACAGGTGACTTGAAAGCACACACACACATGCAGGCCTAAATTAGTCCCTACTGGATCAGATCCACTGTTGATTTACCAAGTTCCCACTGATCCCATGAGTCTATTGTTGGTTTTACTACTGTTGGTATGAGCAGATGTAAGCCATTGTTAACTTGTAATTACTTTTTAAGAAACTTCTGAATGTAGCAGTACGAGGCAGAACTTGAACTATGTGAAATCCCTCCTTCATCATTGAGTGAGGACACACCCCAATAAAAAACATGTAACCAAAGCAGTTACAGTTACACGGCAAAAGCAGTGAATTTATGTCTTATTACATGATAATCAATATGTGACATAATTCTACTTTTGTCACTAGGTGAAAAGGAACCAATTACAGGTAACTCCTTTTATAACTAGTGATTTCTCCTCTGCATCTCTGATGGAGTCAAGGGAAGTAATAGTTCCATTATTCTACGACTGGCAGGCCTCATCTGGAATAGTGTATTCAGATGTGGGCACCTTATTTTAAGAAGAATATAGACAAATTGGAGACAGCTGAAAGAAGAAATAAGAACATATGAGGAAAAGTTGAAGGAAGAAGAAATGAGAACATATGAGGAAAAGTTGAAGGAAGAAGAAATGAGAACATATGAGGAAAAGTTGAAGGAGTTGGGCATGTTCAGCCTGGTGAAGAGAAGACTGAGGTGTGACATGATTGCACTCTAAATATTTAAAGGGCTGTCACAGAGTGGAGGGTTCTGGTTTGCTACCCCAGAGGGTAGGATAAAGTCTAATGGTTTTAAGTTACAGGAGGGTAGATTTTGATTGAACATGGAAAGGAACTTCTTGATGTTAAGAGTTTTTCAGCAATGGAACCAATTACCTAATGAGGTGATAGGGTCTCTTTCTCTGGACATCTTCAAAAAAAGAGGCTACAGAGCTACGTGCTGGGATGCTCTCACCAGGAGTTCCTGCATTAAGCAAGGGGTTGTACTCAATGGCCTATGTGGCCTCTTCCTACTCTATAATTCTATGATGGTCTATGAACTTAGGAGTCATCCTTGGCAGACGAGTCTAATGGAGATCACGACCAAATTGGAGGGCTCTAGGAGGTGAGTCACAATCTTCAAGTCTCCTTTGGATGAGAGAATATGGATTTTCGGCAGCATTCTTAACATGAGCTGATGAAGCAATTCATGTTGCCTTAATTCTTCCAGAACATTTATCTACTTCTACATGGTAGTTTAGCTCTGAAGGTAATAAGTGGAGATCCTCGCAAGTGTATTTTACAATCCTGAGACCAGAATGGCTGGTTTATCACAATTCTAAATCAATAACTAAATTACTCTGCTGTCCATGGTGAATCGCCTCTGCTTACGCAATTTATGGAGCTCATCTCTCCAGTGGATGCTAAGTAATCAACCCACCAGTGTTCTGGCACAATGATACCTGCTGCATTATCTCTTGCCCATAAGCAATGCCGTTAAGCATTAATTTAGTTTACAAAGATTTCTGCCCACTCACCTTGGACTTCATTTTCTGAAGGTCTAGTGAAAGGAGTCAGTAATGTGCAGGTGTGTGGGAGGACCACTGTGTTCAATTGGATTCATCTCATTGTGAACAGGGCACACACACCCCAGGCTGTTTGCCCCCCATGACTACATGATTCAGCCAGACTACTGAGTAGCTCCTAGGAATGCATTGTGTGGCACTGCATTGTTAGTGTGTTTATCCCAAAACAACATGACATGACAGAGGCTTGGGCATGCTGGGGGATCTGAGGCATGAGCCAGGACCTTCAAACCTGTGAAATATAGCCAGTCTGCACAGAGTATTTAGGACAGTACTCCAACACAGTGTCTCTTTGGGCACAAAAAAAGACAAGGAATTTGTTAAAAACAAACAAATCCATGATTGCCTGGAGGCTTCCATGTTAGCGGCTATCCAAGGTGCTGAACCTCTTTGGGGAACAATGTTCAGCACCTTGGATAGTTCCTGTAACACCTGCAACAAAACCCAGAGTGGGGAACCCATTCCAGGTCTCCATCCACTGACATCTAGCCGTTCCCATGTCAGTAGGGCAATGAATCCACTTTGAGTCTTAATCCACATTTAAAGGAGCTATCCAATTTGCTGAATCTATTTTGAGGAGATGTTTCAGACCTTCAGATAGATCCTTTAGTTGAGCATTGTGTAAATCTCCAGACCAGGTTCACCAAATCCCTGATATGGAAGCCACCACTCACCCCTGATGGGACCTTGTGACGAAAAGGCCGCTCTTTTAGCCAATCTCAGAGCAGCAGGTGCCCAGCCAATAGGAAGGCAGCTGGGCACGGCTATAAAAGGGGCCTGACAGAGAGTGAAAGGGGGTTAATTGTTTTGAGGTTTGACTGGAAAGAAAGAGTTACACCGAAGGGTGTGTGTGCTCTTAGAGTTCCTGAGGGAACTTTTCAGTCTGATGACCACAGAAGGGTCTTAAGGGACCAGAGAGGGACTTGAATAGACTTGGAGAGTCTAGTAGGGAGAGGCTCAGAGCAAGTCAAGTATATAAAGGGGATTTAGGACTTTGTTCTTGAGTTAGTAGTGCTGGTACGGCTAGATTGACGTTATTATTTTAAAAGGAATCTGATGTAACTAAGCCTTAAGAAAATTAACAGCTTTAATACTCAACTACAGTTTATTTGTTTTATATTTTTCAATAAACTTTCTTTAGAGTTTAAAGCTGCTTAGCCTCCGTTTAATTTAAACCACGCTACCTGATATCAGGGACACAAAGGGCTGTCCCAATAGAAAGTGGTTGGTGCTACACACATTCTTTTGGGGCAGTAGTGGGATGTAAGAGAACCCACAGGACTGCCATCCTAAAGTCAAGAGTGTTAAGGGGGTGGGTTAACCGTGTACGGGTCACCACATACCTCTCAATTGGCTAGCATGAGGGGGCAGTCATTTTGAGGAAAGCTGCAGCCCTGTGTAGATCCTGAAGTACTGAAAGCATGGAGGGGGCATGAATGGTAGCCTTTGCCCCCCACTTCACCTTGTTGTGTTGATAGTCAAGGTCTGAAGAGAGATTATTATTGAATTTCACCAAATATGGGCACAGTCATTTGCCTGATCATGGGCCCTGTGCAAATTAACATGGTCTTTGGACCTTTCTGGTTCTGACAGGGAGCAAGACTGGTTTAAGGAATTTTGGGCCTCCCCGCAATGCTTTATTTTGGGGGCCCTATATGTTTATCTCAGGTCAAGGTAACCTAACTCAACCTAAGCTATTTACAGTACAGGATATTCAGATTATTACTAATAATGTTTTTGCAGGAGGAGGGTTACTACCCCCCCCCCCAATGATGGGGCTCCCTGCGGATGCTGATGCCGCTGGTGCCTTAAACCAACCCTGACAGGGAGGTCAAACTGGTGTATGGCTGAAATCCCCTTGGTGACTTACATCAGTGCAATGCTCCATTGCAACTTTATCATGAACTTCCTGGAGCAGTATACATTGGTGGCCAGAAGATGAAAGAGAAAGCCATCTCCTTCTCAAGAGAAAGTGGGGCCACAGTAGCAATCCTGTATTCAATGATTCAATTATGAGCAGCTGGCAGGGAGGAGGGAGGGGAGGAGGGATCTCCCTTCTCCCGTTCCTTCCCCTGGGAGGGCTCCTGTTGCCACAGCAGCAATCACAGGGGCAAAGGGAGAAGGGGGCAGGGATCTTGCCTCCCTAGTCCCTTCCCCTGGGAGGGCTCCAGTGGCAAAGGTGGGTGGGTGATGTTCGCTATTATCCATGGATCTTATTATCTGCGGTGGGGCCCAGAACTATTCCCCCATGGACATGAGATGCTACTGTACTACCTCCCAAGCAGTTTGGAAGCTGACAGGGCAGCTATTTCTCTTGACAGAGATGACTTTCTCTATGTTCTCTCCCCTTTTACCATGACAGCTGTGGCCGTTTTCCGCCCACGCTGCCACTCATGCTGCTAATACTACCTATATGGCTGTACGCAGTTACATCAGTTAATACAATTACAACCAGCGTTTCTCCATTTGCAATGCCTACATGATGTTCTTGTGTGCCTTCAAGTCATTTCTGACTTATGACAACACTAAGGTGAGCCTATCACAGGGTTTTCTTGGCAGAATTTGTTCAGAGGGGGTTTGCCCTTTCTTGCTGAGACAGTGTGACTTCCCCAAGGTCACCCAGCGGGCTTCCATGGACAAGCATGGATTTGAACCCTGGTCTCCCAGTGTCCTAGTCCAGTGATCAAATGGTTACACCACATTCTCACAGGCTCTCACACCTACAAGATACCCTCCAGCATTTCACATATGAAAACAAGGACGAGTGTGGCTGAGCAGCATCAGAGCATGGTGAAGATTGGCAAAAGGTATTAATGAGGAAGAACACACAAGCTAGGAGAGGCTGATTGATTTTGCTTGAGTCTACTGGGAAGAGCAAGATTCCATCCTCTCCTCTCCATTCTGCTTAGTTAATTGACTTTGAACTCTGCGTGCAGCAACTTAAGTAAACTGAGGGCAAAGAGAAAAAGGAGGAGGAGGAGAGCAAAAATGGGACATTTGAAAAACAGCCAAAAAGTTACTCACAAAGGATTAATTGGGACACTTGGAGGATATGATACATAGAGGATCATGTGGTACAAACAAGTGAGTAGTCAGATTTTGGAGCAAGCAGTCAGTCAGTTGTGGATCACAAGGACCAGTAATCGGGCTAACCTAGGCAGCAACAGTAGATGGCTCAGGTGGAACAGATTCTACAGTGAGTTTATCTGAGGGTCAGATCTTCCCATAGAAGTTTACATATGAACAAGGAGTGGCATTTGTCCCCTGGAACATGGATATCTATCATGTGACCATCTCTATTGCAGAGGCGGACAACACACCATTCATGGGCCACACGCGGTTCCATCTATTTGTGGGCCCCCTATTTCTTGGTTCTTGTTCTTGTCCAATATTTCTTGTTGAAATGTAGAAACTTTATTCAAAAATGTTCATGCAAGCACCCCAAGAAGTCTGATTAAAGTTCATGGCCCCTGCCTATCTTGTTTTAATTTTTGAAAAATAATAAGGGATAGCATGAACTGAAAGTGGACTTCTGGCCACTAGTGTTTATGCTAGAAGCAGTGGTATGGCCTGTGCTGGAACCAAAGGTGGAGGATTGCCCCACTGCCAAAAAACTCTCCAAATTATCCCACCTCTGCTCTAAAACCAGATATCTAATTGGATTGGGTTGAGATGGTAATACAAAGCTGTCCCACACTGAATCTTTTTATCTCTTTGGTTTATCTGGACAAGATTTGTCCACTTCAAGTTTCTTTCCCAAGATTGGCAGCTCAGATTTGGAAAGGAGAGATGCAGAGGACTGAGCCCAAGATGTTATGCGGCTCTCAAAGCCCACCTGTGGGATCCTGAAGCCCTCTGGCATTATTCCAAAGTCCTCCCCAATTTCTTTATGTTTCTGTTTCAGAGGTGATTTTCTTAAAGTCTGAAAACAGCTTGACGTGAAAGAAAACTGCTTACATATGGAAATATGTTCAGGTGGGATCTTTTCATCAAGGAACTGTGTCAGAGTAAATCTAATGTCTTGGCTGTTAGGAAGGTGAAGGGTAAAAGAGTAGAAGGTGAATTATAGAAATAATGTTTACATTGTGGAAATGACGGATTTGTTGTAAAGCACAGAAAGTCATTGTCAGGCCAGCTTTTCAGAGACCCATTTTAAAAAAAAAAGAGGTTAAGGATGGGAAAAATTATCATGGGAAGGGACACAAATTATTGCATGGAGATGTAGAGACAAGAAATACATAGTCACGCCTTGCACTGTAAATTAAAGCCATTTATATGGTACCGCCAGTTGCCAGATAAACAAAGGAAGGAAGCTTAGTCAGCAATGGGTGATGCCATTTGTCACTACTGGGATAATTCTCTCAGCATGGGGTCTGTTTATTAATTGTCCAGTGTTGCCTTTTCCTTTATTTATTTACAGATGTATTTTTTTTAAAAAAAAATACTGCCTATTGATGTATTATACTGGTTTTTCAGATATTGAGGTCAAGCTCTTCAATCTTTAAAAACATGCCCTAACATTATGATTAACATTATGTTTCTGATGATTATTGTGGCCTTTTAATCTTGGGAGTATCACTGGGTAAGATGGGCCCCATGAAGAGATATGTGTAACACACACACATGCACAACACACACACATATACGGGGGGGGGGAGGGGAAACCAGAGCTTCGGAAATGTTATTTTTTTACTACAACTCCCAGTATTCCCAACAATCATGCTGGCTATGGGATTCTGGGAGTTATAGTCAAAAATAGCATCATCTACTTTTCTGGCTATCTGCTGAGAAGTGGCATGGCAGCAGAGATAGGCAGAAAATGTCCCCCTTACTTTAGAGGTGAGAATCTTGTGGTCTTCCAGATGTTGTTGATCTGAAACTTTTAGCATTCATCACCATTGGTTATGCTGATTGGAGCTTCTGGGAGTTGCAGTGCAACAGACTCTGAAGGGCCACACAATTCCCACTTCTGCCTTCCTTCATGGAAGTTGCTAGTGCAATACTTCCATGCTCGTTTGAGTTCTTCCAGTATCTCAATTAGACAGCTCTCCTCTTACTTGGCTTCCTTATCTCCAACCTTTTTCTTTCACCTGATACTTGGTGGGTGGGACAGAATAGGTCTTTCACACACATTGCTATTCACTGATAAATGCTAGCATTGTGTTAGAAGCTGTGCACATTGTTATAACCTGTATATGTCCTGGTTAAAAAGGAAGATTTTCTATAGACTTAAGACTGTTAACAAAACCCCAAAGTAGAGAAAAGAATTTGTACTCCTGCCGCTTACATATTTGCTTCTTTGCACTTCATTTTTCAAATAGCGCCGCAGGTTTATCATTCAGGCAACAGTTGGTTGAGCCTTGAATTGTAACTGTTTTTCATGAACATTGTTCTTTGTTTTGTTTGCTTGCATTTCAAGAGTAGCACAGGACTAGTAGCAGACAGCTTGTATCAAATAGAACAACTGTTACCATGGTTTGTAACTAGCACTTAATTTGGAAGGGTAAATGCTTCTGTGGTCAAAGTCCAAGCCAAGCAAGATCCTTTCATGTGCTACTTTGTCTTCTCTGTTCCCATTTCTCCATTCTCCTTCAGATAAACCTGTTGGCTTTATCTTCACAGTTGGCTTGTTTCCTTCACAAGAGAACCACCTCACTAATGTTTGGCTTGAAAACATTCCTACATTTATTTTGTGGTTTTGTTGTTCCTCCCTAAAATTTTGCACTTCATTTTGTGGTTCCTCCCTAAAATTGTTTGACCATTCCTATTACTACTTTTGTGTGCCTTCAAGTCATTTCTGATGAATGATGACACTAAGGTAAACCTATTGCAAGGTTTTCTTGGCAAGATTTGTTCAGAAGGCGGATTCCATGCCTTTCCTCTGAGGTTGAGAGAGTGTGACTTGCTCAAGGTCACCCAGTGAGTTTCCATGGCTGAGTGGAGACTCAAACCCTGATCTCCCAGAGTGCTAGCTCAACACCCAAACCACTACACCACATTGGCTCTGGTGTCCGTCCATTCACGATCATGTGTAGGAAATAAGGCATTCTTTTTTGTTGATGGGCCAAACTGTAAATAGATCTGCTATAGCACTTTTTTGCTGGCATCGCCTGTGTTTGAAACCTCATACCATTGTCCTCTCGTAATTTCAGCATCAATGCCAGAACACATCCAAGTGAGATTGTGACAGCCAGGTAGGGAAAGCTTTTTTTATGAACCTCTGTGGTTTACTTTTAAATTTTAAAGCGTGTTTCTGTGCTTGTGTGTACATTTTGTGTCTGTATTTTTAAAACGTACCACACTCACATCTTCTTGTGAGAATTGCTGAGATCATGAGCACAGAAGTGAACTGTGCTCCGTTCGTGCTCCATTAATGATGGGGCTATCTTTTCACACTGCTGGAGGTATGTCTAATAGGAAGGGTTATTGTGCTGGGACAAGTACAGTTTTAGCTTTTGGTGGGACAAAAACATTATTGAATATTTAGGAGATTTTCAGACGGGGAAATTATTCCCCAGGGAGATTGGGACAGAATTGTTTCTGTCCTGGAAGCAGCACCGTGGTTCGCACGCCCACTTCCCTCTCCCAATATTCTGTCATCCTCATGCTGTCCTTTTTCTAGTTCCCTGCTGGTCCCTTCGTGATATTTTATTAATGAGAGTTTGTTGTTAATAAAAAGAACTAGAAAAAGGACAGCGTGAGGATGATGGAATATCGGGAGAGGGAAGTGGGTGTACGAACCGCGGCACTACTTCCGGGACAGAAACAATTCTGTCCCGATCTCCCCGGGGAATAATTTCCCCGTCTGAAAATCTCCTTAGTCTGATAAAGCCCTATGTCTTCTAAACTCTAAAGGAGCTATCCAAAGTGCCAGACCTATTTCAGGGCTAGGATAAAATGCTTTGAACAGTTACATTAAAGTCTGGACTAAAACTCAGAGCTGGTTTACCAATACGCTGGTGTGGAAGCCACCAGCTACTTCTGTTTCATGATACTGTTGCCAAGTTGGTGGACAGTAGTAGATTCCATTACACTTTCCATTCTATGAACTTTCTGCACAGCCTACGTAATATTATAAACATCTAGGCACCCTCCATGGTCATGCTAGTCAGTGATGATGGCATCTGTAGTGCACCTCTGATCTGTGGGGTGCCAGGTTGGGAAACATTGTTCTTCGATCCCTCTCTTTGCTAAAAGTTACTCATGTATTTTTAAAAAGAGAAAAGATGTAGGATTTGCATAATTTCTGAACAGCAGGTGTAAGACACCGTTGTGCTAAACATTTATTATACTCTCCATAGAACTGTAGAATGAAATTAATGAACCGTTGTGTAAGCATAATGTAATCTATTAAGTTTTGCCCTTTTTAGTCTAAGTACACAAGGTCTTCTTTTATTGTCTGGGGAAATATGTTCATTTAGCATAGATCTTTCCCATATTTCCTCCATGCTCAGAGTAACGTACATGGTTTTTCCCTATCCTGACCTCCATACCATCAACACAGCAACCCTGCAGGGTACATTAGACAAATAGATAGCAACTAGCTTAGGGGAGCTTACATAGCTGTGCCAATTCTGCCAACTTGTTTTGTGATGTAATGCCAAAACAAACAAACAAACAAACAAACAACCTCTCCCCATTTCTAGTAGGAAGAATGCAACAGTAACAAAGAAAGTTAAAACTGGCTGCCCTTTGGGAACACCCAGAATCTGCAGCCTGAGGTGACTGCTTCACTCTTCTTCATGTTCCTGGCTGCATATACGAAATCCAAGTCAGAGTACAAGTCAAGCGAATCAGTGGGGAAACAAAACAGTGAATTCCCCTCCTTCCCATTGTTCAGGGGAAGGCAATGGTGTCCATTCTGGGGTCCAATATTCTGCTCACAGGGCAGTGACATCACTAGGGTTGTAACTCCTGGTGTCACCCCCATGGACTTCCTCCCATACCAAACCATACAGAAACCTTAGCAATCTATGCAATCAGCACATGACTTTTATGCAATCTGTGCAAAAACCTATATGCAGGAGATGACCAAGAAGGGAGACTTGCCTGGCTTCCCATTTCACTTACACACACACACCTCTAGCAGACCACATCACTACACCTAACAGAACAGGAAGTGACATCATATCAGTTCTGATTTCATTTTTGGCTGTCCCCCCCCCCATTTTAAGCAGGAATGCAGGGGCTGTGGGGAGAGCAAAAATATATTTTACAGCAGTTTAAGGCCATTGTGGGGGGAATTGTCCCAATTTTTAAAAAACAATTGTTGCCGTCTCAGAGTTTGGGAGGCTTCAAGGACTCCACAAGCTTGCACGTTTCCTGCCCTGGAAGTAGAACTAAACAGGGGCTAATCCCTAACCAGCTCCATAGAGACACATTGGCATCACAAATGCTGCACCTTTTTTGCATTCATGATTCACTGTTTGCCCTGGGCTGCACATCTCAGTTCTGTTCATAGACGGCCACTAACTGGATCGAGGCATTTGGTCAAGGTGAAGTCTTTGAGTGAAAATAATGTAAAATAGCTATTGTTGCCTTTACTCGAAATGAAAGGAATTGGACTTGCTGAATGGAACCGAAGAAAATAAGCACACCGGCTTTGCCCTTAACAACACCAGGGTGAAGAACCAACAAAGCAATATCTACAGTATAGATTCCAACCTCCCCCCTCCCACATTAATTAAAACTGTTCTCTGTCTCAGGCACACAGATGTAAGTCTGGAAATTATCCAATTGTCTCTCTCTTTCTCCCTCTTTTCATTTTACACACAGGAAATTATAAGGGTTCTCTCTCTCTCTTTTTAATTTCAAGTTCCTACCTTCTGCTTTACTGAAACCTACAGGGGACAAAGCTGATCCAAGCCTTCCCCCCACCCCCCAAAAAATCCACCCAAAAATGAAGCAGAAGAAATATTATTGGCTTCCGTGTTCAGAAATAACAAAGAAACCAACTGCATTGTGCAACTTGAAAAGGAAGGAACCAAATGTTTAAAAAAATAAAATCTTAGCACAGTTACCTTGACTGCTGATTGCCTCAAACCTAGTGTGGCATCCAAATTTTTAAAGAAAGTTTTCTCCCTTCTGGTTTCAAGTGATTTGAGAAATTCATGGGTGTACCTTGGTTTCTTTGGTAGCAGTTTCAAACCCAGAATCACCATTTATTGGTGACCTGTTCTACCTTGTACTAAGGAAGTTCAAAGGTGTAGCAATGGAGTGGTGGTGGTGAGGGCACTATCCCCCAATATGTATTCTTGCCCCCCTCCTAATTAAATTTAATCCAGACCCCAAAGTTTTACTATAGTCAGAGCACCATATCCATGGAACCAATATCCACAGTTTCAGTTATCTGGGGGACACAAAATAGGGACACATACCATAGAGTTGCACTGGGAAATGCCTAGAGTGGTGTCCTCTCCAGGCATCTTTTTTTCCAGAAGTCCTTTATTTTAATAGGGTTGCTGTTATCCATGGTTTCCAGTATCCACAGTGAGTCTGGGAAGCAAATCTCCATGGATATGGGCATCCAACTGTATTGCAGTTGGCCACTTAGAAATACAGTTTAGACGTTAAAAAAAACTGATATGGTAGAATCCTCATAAATAAACTTACTAATGTAGTAAAAAAATATTCAGGGGTACCCATGTTGGCCATACAGCAAAATAAAACAATCCACAAAAGAGTGATGCCTTTCTTGGCCGGCTGAAATGCAAAAAAACACATCATGCAAGCTTTCAAAGCTCCACTGGCTTTTTCATCAGGCAAAAGATGTTTAAAAAATCATACAGGAGAAATTTTAAAAAGTGACACTGTTGGAGTCACAGGCCTACATCTGTTAATGAGATACACATGCATAAGTCATGCTACACATGTGGGGTGAATTATTCACCATAGCACAACAGACCTATTCTGCTGATGGCACCTGAAGCAGAGTTACCCATAGAGCAATACTGCACATTGTGGCTATACATTGTACACCATGCATTGCACCACAGCCCCCAGTCATAAGATGCACAGTGTCACTTTTCTGCATGGAGGTTGCACAGTGCTAGCTAATGTGATGCATTTCTCCATGCAGACATTTACACTACACTTGGGATGTTGGATTGCAGCCTTTGCATGCTGCAAGAGTCACCTTTGGTGCATGAATAGCTGTGTGTGAAAATTCACTCTTCGCTTTGACACATGTGCTGATACCACACAGGCAGTCATTGCCTGATTAGAGGAAAGCCTCCTTCTTATGAAGAGGATCATGAATTTTGGAAAATCCTTATAAAGCAAAAGGAGGTGGGGGAGTGGGCAAGGAGGAGAGGGAGGGGAGAAAGAGGAAAAGAACAGCAACAGCAGAAGCAGCTGCTGCAACAGCCCCTGTCGAAATAAAATGTCACACTTGATAGGTCTTTAATTTGAGCCAGCATTGCTCTTATATTGTTGTATTTTTTTGTTATTTTTGTGTTCTTATGTTCTTATATTTTATGTTCTTATTTTCTTATCCATTTATCATATTCTGCTTTTGAACTTTGAAAGACAATGCCCAAAGCTGCACTTGTTCATGTGTTTTTATTATTCACCCTCTTAGACAGTTTTTGAGAACAGACAACTGACACATTGATAGGTTAAATGATGTGGCTTGGGGTGAGCATAGCAGGAAAAAGGGAGACTCCTAAAATACAGTAGTAAGTTCCTCATTAAAGGTACTGTTAGAGGCACTGTTGGCCATTACTCTCCAGGGACAACATAATTGCTGATGCATGTATGTACCTTCAAGTCACCTGTCGATTTATGGCAATCCCATGAATTTTTCATATTCATGCATACAAATAGCCAGTCCAACTCGTTATTGTGAACTAATAATAATCTCCATATGTAAGGGATCAGTTTTGAGAATCAAGGGGAATATATCTGATAGAAAGCCAACACCTGGACATTACCTCAAATTCAGAGATTAATGCAGATGGAGGCCAGAATCCAGTTGGTGACATACACAGGTATAAAGTCCCATTACTCCTGCATACGTCTTTTTAAGAGAGCCAGTGTGATGCTAAAGTGCTAAAGTAGGACTCCAGGGGCTCATCTACACGAGGGGAAACAATGCTTCTTTCTGCACATTATTGCCAATTTACATTTGCTTTCTTTTGTCTCCACGATGTTTTGCAAAAAACGATACTCTGAGAAGCTATTCACAGTTTGAATTTCAGATGCTCATGAATCAAGATAGTGGCCATAAATAAGAGCCATAAATGCTGTCACTGCTGCCCAATATTAATATATATATTAAAGTCGAGGTGTGCAAGTGCAACTTTCTGCTTAAAAAAAAATATTTGGGTGATCGGAGGAGCAAAAAAACCACATGATCTCTAACTTGAAAACTCCAACAGGGCAGTTCCAGGTGCTGTCTTTCTGGAATGTCCACCCCTAGTGCATGTCCAACCAATTGAGATCTCTAGTTCTGCCTTCTCTGAGACTGTGCAGCAAATAGAATCAGTTGTCTTAATGGGCACTAATGCGCATTCCTTACATTATTTTTAAAAATATGGGGAAAACTGCGAAGGCTTTTCATGCGCAGTAAATGGAGCTTTTCACCCCCCTTCTTTCTGAATAAGGCGAATCACCATGGGATCTTGTTGGGACAAACGGTATTCCCAGTGAATTCTGTGAGGAGTATTTTCACCATCTAGACAACACCCAGGATACCAGGGTTCAAATCCCCACTCAGCCATGGAAACCCACTGAGAGAACTTGGGCAAGTCATATTGTCTCAACTTCAGAGAAAGACAGTAGCAAACTTCCTCTCAATGAATCTTGCCTACAAACCCCCATCATAGGATTGCTAGAAGCTGGAAATGGCATGAAGGCATACAACAGCAACAACAATAATAACAATCTCCTTTAAAGGCCATTGTGAAAGGATTTGCCCAGTATCTCTTTTGTGCAGTGACTCCCAAAGACACACAGCCTACCTGTCAGCTGCCAGAGTGCATCCTCCCAGCTATTTAGTGGCTGAAAAAGTCTAGGGAATGGCCAGCCTGTTACCCTAAGATGCAGGGATGGGGTGTTAGAGTCCCACCTGCGATGTCAAACTCTTGTGTATTATCTAGGGGGAAGGTTATTAGCTCAAAAGGAGGCTAACTTTGGGGATCTTTTCACCTATGTACACACCAGTACTAACTGTAGAGAGCACTCGTGTTAAAGTAAAATAGAGTATTTAATTGGAATAATATAGATCAACACACAAGAATATGCACTCTTATGAACCATACAGGGCTATTAGAAGAAAAAGGTAGGAAGGGTTGGATAGAGAGAAGTTGGGGGCATAATGGTGATAATTAACAGTCTTGGGGAAAAAAGTCTGCATAGTGAAGAGGGGCTCAGGCAGGCATCTGAGGGTGGCACAGTGAACAATGGGGTCCATCTGTGGCACATTTAGCTGGGGTCTAGGGTCTAATATTTATAATCTGTTTCATATCCTGAAGGGGTACTCTTGTTATGACAAAGCCTGGATGGCTTTCCCACAGCATAGGCAAAGAGAACAAAACTCAACTGATTGCTCTGGTTCCAGCAAGACAAAACAATGATGGTTCTGCAGCAACCTCTTAATGGTTGGTCAGGTAGGGGGGTATAGGAGAGATTTCTGTAGGGTATAGATGAAGAAGTGGTTACTTAATTGCTTGATTGAATTACTGTTGGGAACACCCAAGACTGGAACAAAGGGTGCTCAGCAATGGCTCCTCTTCATCTTGGAAAGATGTGACCAGTGGGGTGCCACAGGGTTCTGTCCTGGGCCCAGTGCTATTCAAAATCTTTATCAATGACTTGGATGACGGAATTAGGGGCATACTTACCAAATTTGCAGATGACACCAAATTAGGAGGAGTAGCTAATACCCTGGAGGACAGGATCAAAATTCAAGATGACCTGGATAAACTGGAGAACTGGGCCAAAGCTAACAAAATGAAATTCAATACGGAGAAATGTAAGGTACTGCACTTAGGGCAAAAAAATGAAATGCATAGATATAGGATGGGGGAGACCTGGCTGAATGAGACTACATGCGAAAGGGATCTAGGAGTCCTAGTAGACCACAGGTGAACATGAGTCAACAGTGTGATGCGGCAGCTAAAAAGGCCAATGCGATTTTGGGCTGCATCAATAGAAGTATCGTGTCCAGATCAAGGGAAATAATAGTGCTGCTCTATTCTGCCTTGGTCAGACCTCATCTGGAATCCTGTGTCCAGTTCTGGGCACCACAATTCAAAAAGGATATTGACAAATTGGAGCGTGTCCGGAGGAGGGTGACTAAAATGGTGAAAGGTCTGGAAACCATGCCTTATGAGGAGAGACTTGGTGAGCTGGGTATGTTTAGCCTGGAAAAAAGATGGTTAAGAGGCGATAGCCCTGTTTAAGTATTTGAAGGGATGTCACGCTGAGGATGGAGCAGGCTTGTTTTCTGCTGCTCCAGAGACTGGAACACGGAGCAATGGATGCAAGCTCCAGGAACAGAGATTCCACCTCAACATTAGGAGGAACTTTTTGACGGTAAGGGCTGTTCGGCAGTGGAACACACTCCCTTGGAGCATGGTGGGGTCTCCTTCCTTGGAGGTCTTTAAACAGAGGCTGGATGGCCATCTGTCAGGGATGCTTTGATTGTGATTTCCTGCGTGGCAGGGGGTTGGACTGGATGGCCCTCGTGGTCTCTTCCAACTCTGCAATTCTATGATTCTATGATTAGCACATACCTCCTTAATGAATGGGCTGTTAGCATAAACCCATTACTACAGGGGATTTCTGCTCAGTCCTAATATGAGCTTTCACACCATTCTGTTTCTAGACATGTCTCAGGTCATTGTGACCTCCAACTGACCTGTGGTCTGCCTCAGGCAACCTGACCCCCCAAAATGTCCAATATTTCCAGTTATACTGTGGGGATGGGGTGGTAGGGCATACTAACAAGCCACTGTCCATCTGTATTTCAGTAGCCATATGCCCAGAATCTTCCCAGAGGTCCTCCAGTGGTCCAGGAAGCTGCCCCTACCATCACCACCCAGCCATGTACATTAAATGGCCATGTGGGGATGAACCGTCAGCAGAAACATAGGGTGCATATGCACAGAGGGGGAGAGGAGAGCAAGGTATGCTTGGTGGCACTTTACTCCCTACTAATCAATGTATGATCTCAGCCAAAGTATTTTTTTCTTTGAGAAAAGATTGTAGTGAGTCCTGAAGAGAAGAAAAAAACCCCACACACTTGACACTTAACATCTTTTCAGTGTAGCAAATACTGTAGCTGCATGTCTTAGTTATTCAATAAATGTGGCATGTTGTATTGTGTGCTGCCATAAATCAATGTAACACACTAGGGGAGCATTTTGAACTCTGGTTTTATTTTATTTTTTGGCATAAAATATACTCTATAATGAACCTGGAATGTTTGATCACAGTTCAAAATGAATTATTTTGAGTACATGTAACAGAGAGACCAGAGAACTCCCATAGTAACAAGGTAGTGGACATTGTTAGCAGTTACACGGCTCAAAAGGTTGGGATCTATCAGCAAATCATGAAACCTTGAAGCAGCTGTGAGGTTTTACTTTTTGAAATTTCATTTTAACTTTTACAAAAAGGTATTTTTCTGTTATATTCCCCATGACCACCACCCCAAAAGATCAAATCTCTTTTTCTATCATGTCAAGCCTTCAAAATGACTTATAACTGGTTATAAAAACTACAGGTCACTTCCCACCTCCTCGTATGCGTGGGAATGTACCCTAAGTTTCAATTTTCTATTGTCCAAAAAATATGGTCTCTCTAGACATTTCCTAGATCCTCCAGCATGACTCTATGATCACTTCTGCTGCAAGTTAACATAGATCCGTGCTGGTGCTGCCTAGAGAGTCATCCTCTCTAGGCATTTTCTAGGTCCTCCAGGACAACTCTATGGTAACTTCTGGCCCAGGAGCCACTGTCTGCCAGTCCTTGGAGAGATTCCAGGAAAGCAAGAAATAATTGTAGTCAATGGGCACAGAAATGGTGTCACACAGTGGGGAAAAGCTTGCCAGCATAACAGCAGTGGCCACCGCAGGCAAATGTGTCCAGGAGGGATGAAAAAATATTAACAACTTTTCTGTAAAGTGAAGAACACTTATTAATATTTGCATCCTCTATGAAAATGGATGTTGATACTCGAAATACCCCTCCATACATCCCCCAGAGAAAGGAGTCCAGCCATGAGATTCTTCACATTGAGGAAAACATCTTTGTGAAAAAATACATGTGGTTCTCCAATACATAAAATATATTTTGATGCAGAAAATGTACAAAATACATTTGGCCGCTTAAAGACATACGGCTAAATCCATCATTAGTCCCATGGAGAACAGACCCATTGAAATTAGTGAGGCTTATTCGTCATGATCAAGAGTGGGAATTATGTGGCCTGTCAGATGTTCTTGGACTACAACTCCCAGCAACCTTAGACAACATTGCCAATAGTGAAGAATGGTGGGTGTTGCAATGCAACAGCATCTGGAGGGTAACACAATTCCCACCCATGCTCACAATTAATGTAAGTCCCATTGTTTTCAATAGGTCTACTCTCAGGAGGACCATCATTTAAATTGGCCAAGGGGTAAAAACTAAATTCCCCTCCAGTTTTTGTGGGACTGCATCTCCCAGTACTCCTCACCATTGGCTCATGCTAATGAGGGCTGCTGCAACTGGGATGTTGCAGTCCAAGATCATCAGGAGGGCCGCAAGATTCCCATCTCTGATTTAGCTCATAAGGGAACTTGGCAACTGAGCAATTTGAAGGAGTTGTGCAAATGTATGATTACATTTCATCACGTTTGAGTAGGTTCTCTCAACCCACAATGTCATCTTTCTCTAGGTAATGAGTAATGAAGGGCAGGAAAGTGAAGTAGATTAATTTACTATGGGCTTTTGATTCAATTTTATTGGAAGAAGAGAGCCATGGACCCTAAAGAAAATGTGAGTTAGCCCCATCAGATTTGATGAAGGCCAACTTTCTCCTCTGTGATGTTGCTTTTTCTCATTTTATCTGACATTTTTGAAGGTAAGCTTTGTTACAGACTATTAGCCTATGGCAGCAAGCTAAAAAGGAGAATTTTGCTAAGGCTCAGAACACATTTTTTTAAAAAAAGAAGGAAAGAAAGAACGACCAATTGAAATTACAGGTTTATTCTTGTTGTGGAGATAGCTCAGGGTTGCTTAGACACTGAGAAACAGTTCAGGATGCTTTTATGTCTGATGTTGTAGAAAATGAACTCTCTGCTCAGTGTGGCTATATACTAATTGAAAAAACTTTCTTATCCTTTGGTATAATTGTAAAAAAAAAAAAAATCCTAAAGAGTTGTGGGGGAGGAGGCTTTCCCATCAACTTAACCAATTATTTTAACGTCAGCACTGAAAACATTACAAGCCATCATGTACATGTGCTGAAATTTGTAAATTATATTTTTCATAAATAATATATAATGTTCTGAATGCTGTAATAAATCCTACATGGGCTTCTCTATATTCATCATGCAGGTTAAAATTACGATATTTGCATTCCTCACAGTGCCATAAATAACAATATCTTTGCAAAAAGAAGCTTAGAGAAAAAAAAAAGCAAAGAGCTTTTAAAATGTCCGCTGTTGCTGTTTGGTTCTTAAATGAAATAGAGGGATTTTCCCCCTCTCTCTTTGTCAATGCAATGAAGCCATTTATTTTTACATAATCAAACCTCTTCTGTTTGTTTTCTATGGGCTCTTTTAACCCCCACTACTGAGGCAGATTTACCTTGAGACGTAGATCTGGATGGCCCTTGTGGTCTCTTCCAATGCTATGGTTCTATGTTCCTATTCTGTTGGGGCTGCTTTGGTTGTGTATTCCTGCATGGCAAAGGGCTGGAGTGGATGGCCCTTGTGGTCTCTTCCAACTCTATGATTCTATGAATAAGTCAGAGGACCAAAGCAAATACTTTGATTCCATTTTACCGATTTTAAAAAAAAACCTCATTAAACATACAAACTCTTTAACTGTCATAGCTTCCCTGCAATGGATCCTGGAGACAATTTTAAAAGGTAGTTACTCTCAAAAATGACTATACCACATGCTCAAAGAAATTGAAACAGAGATTGGAAAAGTAATTTTTTGGATTATAGCTCCTAGTACCCCTCCCCCCAAGAAACATGGAGAGCAGCTCTACTGGCTGGAAGATTCTGGGAGTTATCTTTGGATATTGCACAAGGAGCTAGTGAGTAGCTCCTTACACAACATTTAAAAAAGGAAAAGAAAAAAGCACACAAAACCCCGAGTTATAGGCACATATGCCACTAACAAGATCCTTGCCATTATATGTCAAATGTTTCTGGTTTCAATTTTGTTTCATAAAAGCAAACATAGATTAGCATCTATGATTCTATGTCTCAACACAACAACTCACTCTTTGAGAAGGGTGCGATTTTAAATTACATATCATATTTTTCCAATGTTGGCTGAAATTAGTGCACATGTGATATATCAATGGAGGCTTATTTTAACTAGGAAAATTACCCAGCTGTGAGACATTAGTGGACTCACTATAGATAGCCTCATTAGTTCTTCTCTTTCCACAGATTCATCTTGCTCAGAGTTCGCAAGCCTTTCAGTTTAAATATGGCCTTTTCTTCTTCTTTTCCTCACTAAATAAATAAAAAGTCCATGCTCAGCCACCATAACCAGAATGGCAGGGAAACATCCCATTGTCAACTCCATTCCTATTCACATACTTTCTGGGAGACAAGAAATCTAAGCAGGGTAATAAAGAGTACTAACTGGACCTAGCATATCATACACCTTTAAAAAAAACTCTCCAAAAAATGCCCTGTAGTCCTCACAACAACCCTGTAAGGTAGGCCGGTGGATTTAAATTCCTCCTCCCCCTTCTCCACACTTTTCCCAGACTTGCTGTGGGTGACTTGCTCTGTTGCCCTGCCACTTCTGCAGCCATCAGTTGACAGCCTGGGTCCTATTGCAGGTGGCCCACCACCACCACCAGTTGACTGTCTGGGTCCCAATCTCAGCCACAGATTAAGTAGCAGGAATTTGGGCCACAGACTGAGTGACAGGAGTGGATTGTGAGGTGGAGAGGGAATCTGCATGTGGGTGGTGACTAGTTGGGTGTGTTTCCTGAGCAGCCAATCAGCACACTGGGAAAGGCAACATGCTCATGATATATATATATCTTGATTGATTGATCAGTAGATAGATTAGATAGATAGATGTTTGTTGCTTACTTTGAGGTTCTACTTGTCAGACAAAATACATATTTCTATCTTAGAAGCCAAGAGTGGGAAACCAGTTTGGGGCAGTGGGCCAGATTCCTACCTCACTCATTTCCCACTGGATATAAAGAATACTTTTTTAAAAATCTCATCTTCAATGAAAAGATGTATCTTGAAACACAGAGACACCCTGTCAAGAAAATGGTTAACCATCACAAGATTTTTTTCAGATTTCCAGGCTATCTTATGAAAAATGTGTTTGTGCAAAGAATTTAATGGCTGAAATCCTGCATGGAGAGACAGAGTGTAAAGTTCTAGCCAGACTGAGCTCCATTCCATCTCTCATCCTTTCCCTTCCAGAGTCCCTCTAACACAACCATGTAGCAGCTAGGGCAGGGAAGGGGGAGACTGAAAAACATCTGGCTATACTCCTATAGCTAGGTACTGAAGGGGAAACTTTTTCATTTGGGAGTTCAAAAGAGGAAGCCTAATTCATTGAAGACACAGCACCGGGGAGAATGCCGCTCTTAAACAGCAGTTCCTCTGGATACTTCAGGTGTGCTGCATGATTGCAGCCAGCTGCATCTGATAGCTTGGCCCTGGTTTCTTCCAAGACTCCCACAGCCAGAGCCTGAGTCTGCAAAGAGGCTGTGCTGGTTGCTGCAGCCAGGGGCCTAGTCCTGCAAGGAGAGCTGGATCCTGACAATGATGTTGTGTCACATCTATCTGCCATTTGGGGCTGATTTTCAGATGAGCTTTACCATTGTTATTTTGGGGGGGGATTTTGAGCAGTTGACAGACTCTGGAGGATGGCAGAAGTATTTCCAGCCTATTTGGGCCACTTTTGAATTTTGGAACCAGTTTTTTTGGATGAAAAATCACCTGAAAATTGTCAGAATCCCCCTCTTTAAAAAGTTGGAGAGTCATGGGGCGGGGTATCAGAGGCCACAAAAGTTGGGTGTGGGACCTGCATGGGGCCTTCAGGCCACCCTTTCCCCACCCCTGGATTAAGGTGTAAGTGGGTTAGGCCAGTTCATCATAGCAAAGCAAAAGAAAGCAGTGGCATGGAATCCAGCCTGTGCAAATAACACAAGTGAAACTTTGCTCCAGACCCCCAAAATAGAAGGTCTTATCTTCTTTATTTACATTTGAAATATTCCGAGTTGTCAAAGCATTTAACTCCAGGAGTAATTTAATAAGCAAGGCCAACCAAGATTATCTCCCGCTGAATTAAAGAGCCTTAAAACTATCAAAAAGATTCATCTACTCAATGCAGGAAAAGGCTTCATAGATTCCATTCATCGGAATTAGTTATGTTATTGAATTTCAATTTCATTGCCTTCAAACAAATTGAGCAAGTAAGGCATATTAAGCTTAAAGAGGCAATGCCAGCATGGTAGCAAAAATACTTGTTCTGGGCCATCAGAATTTACACATACATACAGAAACACACATACACCAAAGATTAGGGTATACCCATCCCATAATGGGAAAAACCTCTTCTAAGCAATTAGATCGATTTATCTCAAGATGGAAATAGCAAAAGAGATAACTCATCCCTACATCTACAAAGGTGGTTTTGGGAGGGGGACTTTTACACTATCTAATTTTTTCCTTAAAGGGGGGTGGAAATGATTTTCTGATTATTTTTCAAAGATTAGTGAGGCATTTTTAATTATTTTTCAATGGCGGGGAACATTGAATTGACAAATAATTTGCATAGTATACTAGTGTGTCAGCAAATAAGTAAATGCCTATTTTCTGATTCTTCAGGTTGTTTGGAGGGCTTTTCCCCCACTGTTTTTTGAAGAGGGTTCTCAAACTTTTGTGGTTGTGATGGATAATACATGAGTCACGTCTCCTGAATTTTCTTGCCTTTGATTTCTCCTTTTGCCCTACAATGAATCAGTGCACCTATCTCACATGACAACTAGGGAAATACCTGGGTGGCATGCATTCCCAATGCCTGTCCATTGGACAAGAATCATAGAATCACAGAGTTGGAAGAGACCACAAGGACCATCTAGTCCAACCCCTTTCTGCCCTACACAATCAAAGCACTCCCGACAGATGGCCATCCAGCCTCTGCTTAAAATCTGCAAAGAAGGAGACTCCACCACACTATGAGGCACTGCATTCCACTTCCAAACAGCTCTTACTGTCAGGAAGTTCTTCCTAATGTTTAGGTGGAATCTCTTTTCCTGTGGTTTGAATCCATTGCTCCATGTCCTAGGCTGCATCTGCACTGCAAAATAATCCAATTTGACACTGCTTTAACTACCATGGCTCAATGCTATAGAACCTGAGATTTGTAGTTTGCTGTGGCACCAGAGCTCTCTGACAGAGAAGGCTAAATAGCTCACAAAACTACAGATCCCATAATTCCATAGCATTGAGCCATGGCAGTTAAAGTGGTATCAAACTGCATGATTTCTGCAGTGCAGATGCAGCCCTAGCCTCTGGAGCAGCAGAAAACAAGCTTGCTCCTTCTTCAATATGACATCCCTTCAAATATTTAAACATGGCTATTATGTCACTTCTTCTCCTTCTCTTCTCCAGGCTAAACACAACCAGCTCCCTAAGCCACTCCTCATAAGGGATGGCTTCCAGACATATGTAGTCTTCGCCTTCTCTCCATAGTTACATTTCTAAGTGTCAGAGAGACAACAGGTAAATCCCAGAAAGCCCAAGCAGTTTGAGTGATCAAACTTGTAGTCTTGATGGAAGCGGGATATTGGGCTACTGATCAATTATTATTATCAGCTGGAATTCAGTATGGGACAACAGCTAGGGACTGCTAACTTGTAGAGGCAGATGTACATTGGGACATTTGTTGGTGCTCTGATAAGCATCTTCCCAATTCACTAGGATGGTTACGTGGCACCTCTGCTATTTAGCTAAGTATGCATAAAATTGCACAGCATAGATCATGATATAGAATTATTGTTGTTTGTTTATTGTTGTTGTTGTTAGTATTACTATTGCTAATGACATGAGTAGAGTGATGCAAGGATTAAAATGATTCCAATACAGGCCAACCTCCCCACACCCATATCTGCAGAAGCAATACCTGTGGTTTCAGTTATCACGGCTGAAAAAAGAGGGACACATACCATAGAGTCATGCTGGAAAATGCCTAGAGAGGTGTCTGCTCCAGGAATCACTAAGTCCTCCAACACAACTCTATGAGATGACCAGGCTTAAGTAGCCTCTTGACAGGAGAGAGATTTCTTCACATGATCACGCATCAATTCTGCAAATGCGTTTATGTCTGGAATCCTGTTGGTGACATACACATTTGTATCTCATGGTTAAGAACGTGTCTTGTATGTCTTTGGGAGTGGGGACATTGTACAAATCCTGTTTCCAAATCCTATGAGAACTGATGCAGCTGCTGGAAGGGAAGAGGAAGAGACCAGATAGGGTTCATCCTGGCCGAAAAGGAGAGATGAGGTTATTTTTTCTGTATCTCCAGGGATTTGCAGGAGATCCTCTTAAAAACAACAGCACCCACCCACCCAAGCTTTTATTTCTCATTTCTCTACTGCAGAATTACAGCTATGTCCAGCCTAGTCACCTCTCCCTGCCTCACTTTTGCTCCTCGCTCCCCAACCATAAAACTTCCATGGTATTATCCATGGGCTTGGAAGCTGCGGTTTGGGAGTAGGAGGTGCACAGAGGACCTCTGATGCGGGATCATGGTGTTATCCTAAGAGGTGGGGGGGATGCATTGAGACCCACCTGCGATATCCAACTCTAGATGGGGGAATTATTTGCTCAAACAGTATGCCTGTGAGAGGTAACTGGGGGGACCTTTTTACCAATGTATACCAGTACTAACTGCAGAGAACTCCAGGTTAAAGTGAAATAAAATGTTTTTATTGGAAACAGCACAAAAAGCATTCACACACACAACATACATTCACAAGAACCACGCAAGGCTATCAAAGAGTAAGGCAGAAAGGCTGGATGGAGGGATAGATTCGGGAAATAGGGTGATAGTTACCAGTCTTGAAGAACGGAGTTTCAAAGTACTCAGACAGAAGTCTAGGGGTGGCCTTAGAAGTTCTGATCTGGGGAGGGAGGTGCCCAGAAAGAGAGTGGCCAGTTTCACCCACACTGACACACCTTTCTATTGTTGGGGGACTAATATTTATACCCTGCTTCATATCCTGAAGGGGGTACTTTGGCTAAGAAAAAGCCCGGATGGGTTTTCCACTGGGTAAACAAGGGAAGCTGAAACTTAACTGATTGTTGTTAACTTAACTGACTGGGAGATTGGAATTGATGGGTTTACAACAACCTCACATTGCAGGATAGGAGGGGGTTTCAAGGGGATATTTCCTTGGGATCGGGACTGGTGAGGTCACTTGATTGTTTAGGTTGGGTGACTCATTGCTGAGGTGCCCAAGAAGGAATTAGCACAAACCTTAATGGCTCTGTTAATGGGGGCTTCCACACAAACTTAGTTTGGGGACTTTTTCAGACAGTACTTACTGTGCTAGGAGGTCTCGCTAGAGGCACGGCACTGTTGCACAGCAGGGGGTCCATTTCGGACACCACCGTCCCTCTTCCAAAATAATCTGTTTCACTTCCGTGAAGGATTGGAAGCAGCTGTGCCATATTTTAATCACGGGCAACTTCCATGAATAAAATCTGGTGAAATATGGCGCAGCCGCTTCCAATCCTTCATGGAAGTGAAACAGATGATTTCGGAAGAGGGACGGCGGCACCCGAAACAGACCCCCTGCCGTGCAACAGCACCGTGCCTCTAGCGAGACCTCCTAGAGCGGTAAGTACCATCTGAAAAAGTCCTGGGTTTGCTAAAATCTTTCTAATATACCTTCCCAGGTCCTAGTGACCTCCACCTGACCTCTTTTGGGATCATCCCAGTCAACCTCACCCCTTTAAAGTGTCCAGTATTTACAATTATGAGATATTATAAGCAGGGGGTAATAGGTGGTCTCACAGTGGTCTATGGTGTACTTTGTACAAGGGAAGCTCAACGTGCATAAATCCAGTTTTATATCACCTGTGCTGTTTAGTAATTTCAAGATCCAGGATTATATTTCTCTTTTTATTTGAACAGCAGCCCTTACATTTGCCCATGTTTTCAATTTACAAAATCAGGAACAATATCCCTGTACATATGAAGAACACCTTGGCAGCTTCCTGTATGACTTTTTGAAATGAATAATGTTGACTTTTTGCCCCACTTCCCTCTTTCAGTTGGCCAATGGATGGCATACCAGAACATAATGAGATGGGGAGTATAATTACTGTATACTTAAAAGGTTATGATTGCATCAGATTTAGACCAAGGCTTCTCCATTAGTTGAAAAAGAAGAAGAAGAAGCAAAAAGGAAGGATAAAAGAGGTATGTCAGATAAATAGCAATCTTCTTTGCTTTATGCCCCTGAACAGATAATGGAAAAATCTCCAAATATACCTGGCTGCTGAAGGTCTGGAGTAGTGCACCTACTACATATATCTGGGAAAACAAACAAATGAAACCATGGCAACGCTAAAGACGCATGTTGGATTACCTTGAATCTTAGAATGGCGAAAGTGTGCTGATTGAAATAAATGACACATAATAAAACAGCATGCGACTTAACGCTTGTAACATGCAGAGCTATCCTAAGTTTGCAATTCTGAGAACACTTAATAGAGGCTTACTTATGAGTTAAAAGTGTGTATGTGTGTGTGTGTGTGTATAATTGGGCTGTATAGCCAAGAGCTTTGTGAAGTATTTGTCCTTACATATAGAGGAACACTGAAATCAAACTGAAGTCAGGTGCCAAATCATCACACCCAGAACATTTGGAGAATATAGTATAACCCCTGATGCTATAGATAATTCTATAAACTCCTTATTTCCTGTAAGAAAATGAGCTCTTCCAGATCAGTCTAAAGAAGCATGGGTTCTTGCAATGCAGGTCTTTGGCTTTTGCCAGGTTTTGTCAAGTGGTTGTTGCTTCTGCATCTACTCATTCCAATCTTTTTAGGGGCTGTTTACAGCAATTTCTTGGATCCGTACATGCCTCTTCCAAAGGTTGTTTAAGCCCAGGGCATGGTTTGGTGAGGTAGTCCTATGAGCGGAAGGGCATTTTTTCTCTCCATTCTGATTTTTTAAAAATAAAAAATCTTAGCACCATAGTACAAACTTGCTATTTCACTGATGCACTGGCATACTATAACTCTTTTAAAAAAGTGAGAAGGGATAAGAGAAAGTAGAATATCACTTGTGCACACCATAAAAATAGGTTTGTGTTATTTTTAAAAAAGTTTGGTGGCTGTCCAGATTTTAAAAATGTGAGTAATCCAGCAGCCTTAGTCTCAGCTACAGGCATGCAAATTTTATGGGGGCTGGAAAACCATTAAGACAGGTCACAGCTGCTGCAACTTGCTATTACTACATGGGCATTCATAGGCATACCAGCCAGAGGAAGTTTGCTGAGACATATGGTTTCATTGTTTCTCCCCACCCTGATAATTAAGAGCACTAACTTTGCCCTTTGAATGATATTGCCTTACACAACATGGCTCTTTGAATATGCCCTAAAACTTCGTGTTGGACGGTTGGGCCACCCCTTTGGCACTGTCAGGCTGATTTAAACATGGTCTCTTTGAGTCAACATGGATCCTGACTGTTGATTTGATGTGACTGATCTATGGTTTTAAGGGGTGTTGCTTTTAATGATCATACTGTGTTAAAGATATTTGTTTCTGAGTTTCTTTGAAGGCCCCTGAAGGACTTTTTTTTAAATAAAAAAAATACAAAATGCTTCTATCAAACTTCAAAGTGCAATTATTTGGACAGAATGCTATCGCGATTTCCCCCCATCTTTAAGATAACAGAATAAATGTACACACATATATTTGTTATTGTCATGTGCCTTCAAGTCAACTCTGACTTATGGTAACCCTACTGTAGGGTTCTCTTGGCAAGGTTTATTGCCATTGTCTTGTTTTGAGTATAGCCTACAGCACCTGGTATTCCCTGGTGGTCTCCCTTCCAAGTACTAACCAGGAATGACATTTCTTAGCTTTTGATATCTTACAGGAGCTAATGCCTTCAGGGTATGTAGATAATTCACGTATTAGGGATGGATAAATCTGTTTCACTTTGTACAATTTCTACAAGAATCCACATGAACATTTTTGTATGTGTTTCCAAAATACATATTTCCAGACACTCTCCTCTAATGTACACTTTTGTGCACACCAGTATACTTTCTAGTGTATGCATTTTTGCATGCAAAGTTCATCTGTGTGTGTGTGTGTGTGTGTGTGTGTGTGTATTAATATTATAAGAGAGATACATTGAAAAATTCAGGGAAGGGAGAAAACTGGTGGTTTATTTCATATACAGTTGTCCCTCCGTATCCATGGATTTGGTATCCATGGATTTAAGTATTAATGGCTTGAAAATATTCTTTAAAAAATAATAATTCAAAAAGCCAACCTTGATTTTGCCATCTTATATAAGGGACACCATTTTGCTATGCCATTACATATAATGGGACTTGAGTATTCACGGTTTTGGGTATTCATGGGGGGTCCTGGAACCAAACCCCAGCGAATATGAAGGACAACTGTATTGTATATATTATTGCACTCACATGCACACATGTTTGCACACACACATATACAGGATGTAATGCAGTTAAGCACCACTATGTATTACTTCTTCCTTCCAATAGGGGGAGAAGAAGTACACATGACTCAGTTGGGACCAGTGATTAAGGAGATTATCAGATGGGGCAAATATTCTGGGGCAGGAATGGAACAGGGATAAGAAAGGGGCTCCCTTTTGGATGATGCCGACCCCCTCCATTCTGCTCCCGTCCTGCCCCCATCCTGCTCCCAGGGTATTCTGTTCACGATGAAACATCGTGAATAGAACACCTCTTCCATTTTCTTCCGTGTCTGTCATGGAATCAAGGAAGTGGGAAAAGGAGCCCCGTACCCATTCTGAGATGACAGGCACATGGCAGGAGCTCCATGCCAGGCACTTCCAGCCATGAACGGGACATCAAGGTAAGTGGCACCCTTCCCCCCATCCCCGGGTTACTTTTTATTTGCATTTAATTTCTTTCTTTGATGGCTGGAGCTTTATTTTTGAATTTCCCTGATGCTCGTTCTCTCGCGAGAACGAGTGGGATTTCAGCTGGCCAGTAGTAAAGGCAGCCTCATGAAGGCTGCATTTACAGCTGGCCGGCAAGGAGGAAAGGAGCCTGCTCCTGCAGTGGAATGGAGGTAAGTGCGTGAACATTTACCTCCATTCCATGGCAGGAATGGGATAGGAGGTGGTGGGGGCGTAACAGGGCATTTTGGCCCCATCTGATAATGTCCTAAGCTGGTGTTTGGAAAGAAGAGGTCATTAGAAAGGAAGGGCAGTTCAAGAGCAGCTCAGTCTATGCCTGAGGAAGATACTTCTGAGGAGGCAGCCCAAGATCATCTAGCTGACAAAATCAAATGCAACTGGTCTTGACTCTATGCCTGTGTTGCGTTTGTAGCTGCAATACCACCTCTGGCCACCTGGAGTGCTGACACTGCAGTGTAGCAGCTGGAAGCAATTTCCTTTACCAAGCACCTATGTATCCTTCCTTCTTTTAGGATTTGAAATCTAAGATTTAATTAAACTATTCTTGGAAAGATACAGGTGGCAGATTAGGAAAATTTAAAGGAGTTGGAAAAGAAGAGTTAATTGAAAGAGGTCAAGAAAACCAAAGGGGTAAAAATAACTGATTTTTTAAAATACTCCTTTATGATAAGACATAGAAGGTTAATAATGAGTAAAAATAACTGGTACATTGATTCATGGGAAGTGTGTATGATTAAATTGAAAATGACAATGAAAGAGATATTATATGTTTAATTTTAGGGTTGTTCTGCTGAGCTTACTACAACCGGACTTGTTTATCTCGGATTGGCCTTTTTAGTCATCAGCGCACTTGCAGAAAGTGAGGGATGAGTCCTTCCTGAATCTTCATTTGCAAAGAAAAGCCAGAGAGATGTGTTGTAGTAAGTCAAAGGGGGGGGGGGAGGAAATGAAGGGAGGGAAGGGAGGAGCGGATGATGTTTATGTGGTTTTATATTTTGTAGAAGATGTCACGTATTGTATGTGATGTTATATGCATATGTGGAAGCAATAGATATAGATATAGATATAGATATAGATATAGATTAAAGCAAGCACCTATGTACAGAATGAGGAGTAATGGCACACAGCCTCTGGTTCAAGAACTGCATCTTGTTTCTCCTATGGTATCTGAGGTGATATGAGGCTGTAGAAATTCTGTCAGTGAAGTGTTGATCTGTTCCATTCACACCTACTTGTCACCAGGTAATGCTGATGTGATGCCATTAAATGACCATCTATGTGAATAGGCCCATAATAGATCTGTAATGATGGCAGCAATGTACCCTGGCACTGTCTAACTCCCATTCAGTGGTAACTGGTGTCTTCCACATCAGGGTGCAGTGAATCTGCTTGGTGCTTTATTGTTTAGACTTTAAAGGAGGGATCCATGGTGCTAAACCCTATCACCCGACTAGTGTTGAGTTCCTTGCTTCCTTCCTTTAAAGCCAGGTATAAAACCTAGAATATATTCTGCACTCCCCTGTCATGGAAGGATGTCTCCACCATGGCTTCCATTTTCAGGGAAAGAATATATCCTTAACACCACAATTTATGCTCCTTCAAGGTTTTCCTTAGCTCTGCTCTATGCCTGCATGGTAAAGAACTTGCAAATGTTCTCCAGTGAAAAATCTCACCAGACCCCTGCAACTCCTGCTGTGTGACACTCCTCCCCTGCTGGGGCCACCATTTGCTTGAGGAAGTGCAGCCAAAAAGGCACAATAATCTCCTTTGTCTTCATTATAAGGAACCTCTGTTCCAACATTCGTTTTGATGTAAGGCCATTTACCTTAACTCTCAACTACATTTAATCTCATTACATTCACTGTCATTCCTTTAACATCTTTATTCCACTTGAAAGACTTTAAAGCTCTGGAGATTCCATTACAGGGAGGGCAGAATATGCTTTATTGAATAGGGCCCTGTGTAAATTCCAGATATGATCGCGCTATCCATTTTTATGAGCCTGCTGCTACGAGCCCATGTTAATAGGGAAATTGTGGCTCTTATATTAAATGGGAGGGGAGAGGTTGATTTTTCTTCTACTTTTCCAAAACAGATCTTAACAATGGAGGTACCATACAAGAAATTCTGTTTTGCTGTGTGGCCAACACGGCTACCCCTGAATGTGTTTCCTAGATTTGAAGATACGTCATTTTGATGCAACAAGGGGAATCCTCAACAAAGGGAAATATGGACTGAGACTAAGGACTTTATCAGACTAACATCTAAAAATTCTGTAATTCTACTATTGAGGAAAGCAGAAAAATAGTGGCGTGAAGGGCACCCACTGGCCAAAACATGTCAGGCTTTTTAGGTAATTGAAGACCTGTCAGGGTCAGTCTCTAGCAGTGCTTATTCCTGTAATTTTCAGTTATTTTTCTGTAACCTTGATACTCAACAAAAACAACAAATTTATTGATTAGTCAACTGACCACATCAACAGTAGAATACAATAGAATACAAAGTATCTGAATATCTAAGTACATACAAAAATGAATTAGATCATGTCTAAAACTCATATATAAAATTAACTAGAAAATTAAACCTTGATACTCATTATGTTTTGCTTTTGGTACTTGTTAAGAAGTATTCATTGTCAACTGTGGAGGGAGGTAACAGTTTTTGGATGGCTTGAGAAAAGACAAGATGCAGCTGCAAAGTTGGCCTGGGAAAAAGAGGCTGGCCAGTGCAAGGAAATGTCATGTCAGGGAGTGAGGGTTAGCCAATGGTATTAGAGCCCACCAGATTTTATAGATTGTAATATGCATTTAATATAGGAAATTATCAGACATGGTTAATGTGGCACCATAACGACACCAACGGAATGCAGAAGGATGCCAATATCATACAACATCATCCTTTTGCATTCCACTGTCGTTATTCTGGTGTTTTTTTTATTGACAGGCTGGAGCTGTCAATGGATCGCCCATCCTGTTTTGGTGGCAGCATTGCCGGCATCTGAAGCCTCATGCCGTTTTTGACTTGTGATTCCAGCCTCAATGGGCAGTCTTCCCAGAACACTTCCAGGTGGGATCATAAGAACCAGTTCGGCTACCCTCTTTTTGTACCCTCCCCAAGTTGCTTGTTTGTGTGTGTGTGTGTGTGTGTGTGTGTGTGTTTTAGTGTGTGTATGTGCTTTTGTCAACTTTTTTGTCTGTATTTTTCTTTTTCTTTTTGAATTTCCCGCGCTCACATCTTCTTGCGAGAATGGGCAGGATTTCAGTCCAGGAAGTGAACGGAGCTCCGTTAGAGCTCCATTCACTCCTGGGCTGCCTTTGGACAGAAGATAAGGTAAGTCTGATGGAGAAGGTTATTGTGTCAGGACAGGGATGGGTCAGGAGTCCTGTGGATGTCTGTCCTGTGGGACAGGAACACTTTTTGCATTCCTGTCTGATAATCTCCTCAGTGTGTAGCCCTTAAGTTTCAATTCTCAGCAACAACCTTGTATGATATGCTTCTTGGATTTCTGTGTCAAAGTTTCCTGATCACTCTGAAACTGCTGGTCAGTCTGTCTGGGAATGTAAGTACATGATAAGACCATCCTTTCAGCATCTGGAGATCGGTCTCCAATTTTCTTCTGCAGTACAAAACACACTATCCTCCCATCCATCACATCATCATATTAATCCCCCCAAAAGAGCACAAGACAATAGCCTAGGACCCAACTTAAGCCAGCACCCGAAACAGGGTATATGCCTTCTTCACCATTAGTGTGACCAGCCTTGTAGCTCTAAAAGTAACTCTAGGGTGCCAGTTAACATCTGAAAAAAGAGTCAAACTATCCCTCGTTATGTTACAATCATCATGCAAGTTACTCATGCCTGCATTAGTGGATTAATTGTAATTAACTAGTTATTTATCTATAACTAGTTGCTTCCAAGTTCTGCAATGAACTAATTTCCCCAGGCTTTAGAGTAGATCAGAAAATGAAATAAAAAATGTACATAGACAAATTAGATCATAAGATGTAGCTAATGGAAAACAGCAAAAGGTGCTCAGTGCCTGGCTGGAAGAGGCATAGTTTGAGACCTTGGCAAATCCTGTGCTGCTGATAAACAGTATTTTATGGTAACAGAAGGGCAACTTATTGGTTCTCTCCTTTGGTCACTGTGCAGCATCACTCTAGCCCAGTCATTTATCGTGGTAGATTTCATTAGATGGGCTCTTCTATGCTACCTATAAAAAGTTATGTACCGGGCAGAAAAATAAAATTATGCTTTATCAGATTATGCTTCTCTGCTTCTAAGAATCCCACATGGGTTGACATAGATTTGCAAGGCGCACAGAATAATGAGCAAGGTGGCACACTTATATAATGTTATAGGGATAATTCTGCCACCCCCATGTTTGTTCTTTTAAACTGTAATAATCATGATGAGGTGGCGACGAAGGCCTACTTCTCACTGAAGTAGTAAACCTGGGAGACAGAAAATTGTATTAAACTGTGTCAGAACTGCTGGCAGCCCAATGCCCAAGTAGGAGTAGGGAGTGCCAGATTCCACAATGGTAGTATGAGGTCCACCTCCTATGCTTGGAACACAGACCACCAGTAGTCAGATCGCCAGTCTATCAAGGTCAATATTGTCTATGTAAGCCTTCCCCATCTTGGTACCCTCCTAGGGATCAAAATAATATTTGAATGCTTGAAGGGAAAAACTGAGAAAGCAACTTTTCTAGTGTCCAAAAACTCTAAGAAGAATTGCCCTCAACCTTCTTTCTCAATTCCCCTCCCACCTCCTTCTTGAACAGACTTGCCTCCTGGCAATGTTATAGAATTCTGGGATTTGTAGTTTTGTGAGCTATTTAGCTTTCTCTGTCAGAGAGCTGTGGTACCACAAAAACTACGAATCCCAGGATTCCATATCATCAAGCCATGGCAGTTAAAAGTGGTATCAAACTATATACTTCTTAGTGTAATCAATGCTTAGTGACTTAATGCTTCTTAGTGTAATCAATCAGTGAGCTAGCTCTGCACACAGAAAACAAAACTGCCAAGGGGATGCATGCTCTCCTAGCCTTCCTGCTAATTCTTTATGCAGACATTTTAATTTTATATTATTTTTGCATGGAAGAGGAGTCTACAGGTTCAAGTTCTAAGTAAATAGTCAAAAGCTAAATTTTGGAATTTATTTATAGGTTATTTCTCTCCCTGAATACAACCATTTTGACCGGTCTATTAACTTAAGCAAACATTTATGTAGCTAATTGCCTCCAGCAGACCTAGCTGAATGGTGCCTCTTCAAACGTATTTGAACATGGTTTATGGCACACGTTAGTCATTATCGGTGGAATTAATTGCATATTTATCCCAGTCAGTGACTTGGTTCCCTTCCTTTTTGTTCTGTCCAGTTACCCACCAACCCCAATCAGGACAAAATTGTTTTTTTTTTCCATATCTATGAAAGTGGTGGGGTGTGGAATTCAAATGCAGGAGGTGAAACACATTGTTCGAGTGTTATGCCCGAAGAGGGTAGATAAACACATGCATGGGGCACAGGGACATGTGCACCCCCACCCAACATCTCTGTACACGCTGCCCCATCCCTCTCATTCCTGAAATGGTCCACTCCATCTGCCTCCATTCTCCATTTCCCTTAATAGAAACCACCTTCCGATCTTGCTTCCCATCCTACAAATTTGAAAACAGGAAGGGTGGGGTTGGGGAAACTGCCCCCAGGGTCAACACAGGACACTCCGTGGGCCATGGAAACACATTTTGAGAGACAAAACTACTGACTCTCAAAATGTGCTTGCATTACACAGTTGTAGCAGCTTGATGTTGCTTGCAGTGCTATATTTCCATCCAACAGAATCCTGGAATTTGTAGTTTGGTGCAGTACTTAGACCCCTCTGGTAGAAAGCTGTCGCACTGTAACATCTCACTCAATGGTGGCAGTATAGGGGTGTGGAGAGACTGAACTGCCCCAGGTTACATGATCAGGGAGAGGGGCGACACCAGCCTTGGTGACACCACAGATCTCACCAAACTACCAATACCAGGATTCCTTAAGATGGAGTCATAGCAGTTAAAATAGCATCAAACTGCTATAACTATGAGGGGGAGTCATGTTGCATTCCAGAAACCATAAGTATCCCCACTGATCTATTATGTTATGATACAAACATCATGTGATCACTGGAAGACCTACAACTCATTGGGGATTACAGTACATGCGTACACATCTAGGTCATTGTGAATTCCAGTACAAACTGAATTCATCCACTCCTTGCAGACTGACATGCCATCCTGAACATTATCCTTCTGTAATTATCCTTCTGATTTTGTACTTCTCTGAATTGCCTGTTCTAGTTCTATATAATGTGTATTTTGGCCCTCAAACCAAAACAAAAAAGTTTTCATAATACAATTTGTTTCTGAGAAAACAAGCTCAAAGAGATGCATTTAAAATACATATTTAAATACAGTACTTCTTGGAGGTGTCCCAATCTGTCACAGCAAAAACAACTCCCTCCCCCGAAGAGTCTAGTAACTCCTTAAAGACTAGCAAGTTTTATTTGCCATAAACCTTTGTAGACTCCAGCCCACTTAACTGATTTTTTGGTTATCTGAGCACAAGGTGGTTTACATGATTCCTCTCCACATTTATTCTCACAACAACCCTGCGAGGTAGATTAAGCTTAGAAAGTGAATGATTGGCCCATGGTCACCCAGTGAGTGGTTTAGTGGGGACTTGAATTTAGCTCAACTAAATTCCACACTCAATAGGTGCATGGAGTATTGCCTAGATGGACAAAGATTTAGACCCATTGTGAAGTTGAAAGCTTTCACGGCCGCCATCCATAGATTTTCCTTAGTTTCTTTCCAGGCTGTGAGGCCGTATTCCAGAATATGGCCCACAGCCCAGAAAAAAGACCAAGGAAAATTTAGACCCACGTTTAGGTGGAAAGAAGATGTGGTGCAACAGAAATTCAAAAAATGTAAGCATTAATGGTTATCTTAACAATGATCATTAAACATATAGTAGTAAGGAGGTAACAAGAACATCCCAGAAGAGTTACGGAGATTAACACACATGATAAAAGAGCTTTGTCCAATCCAAGTACGTTTGTACATTTAAATATGAATTGTTTGCTGGTTTTATTTATTTATTTATTTAAATGGCTGTTAATGGAGAAACAAAATGGAGTAGACTTGCAAATGAACACTGTTGAAACTGACAAGGCTTGGAAATGCACTGGTCTGTCCAAGGGCCCATTCATACTAGCCAATCATAGCACTATATTCCACTTTAATTGTCATGGCTACATTCTGTGGAATTGTGAGGTTTGTAGTTTGGTGAAGCACTAGAGCTTCCTGGCTGAGAATACTAAACATCATTCCCTAAACTCCAAATCCCAGGATTTCATAGGACTGAGTCATGACAGTTAAAGTGGAATCAACATGCTATAATTGTCTGGTGTGAAAGGGCCTCAGCCCCAGTTACATGAAGGCTTTAATTATATGGACCATTGCCTTCAGGTGAGCTGTAAAGTATGGACAGGTCTACTTTGTGTGGTTACAATAACTTTAAAAGCTGCTGTGTGCACAAGCCCATGTGGAGGCATTGGTTCATAGGATCACCACTTATTTGCTACTGTCTTATGAACGGAACCACCATTGCCAAACGCACTTTCCCACCACCAGTTACATGGAAACTACCAGTTAGTCCTTTAGTTTATATAGAAATAGTTCTCCATCCTTTGTCTTCTAGATGTTTTGAACCTCAGCACAGTGGAGACTGCTGGTTCTGATGTCTGCAGGGTAGCAAATCCACTTTAACTTTAAAGGATCTATCCAAGGGGCTGTACCCTCTCCCCAAGATAGGGTTAGCAACTTGGATACTTCTCCCAAAGTTTGGACTGAAATGCGGAGTGATTCACCACTTCACTGACACTGGAACCACCTGCCTCCACTGCAACTCCCATTAGCCCCAGCTAGCATGGGTAATGTTCAGGGATTCTGGGAGTTGACAGCCAAGATATATGAAGGACCAAAGATTGAGAACGACTGGTATAGAAGATATGGCATTTGAGGAAAACACAAAAGGAAAGTCAGCTTTGTTGTTTACCTTGGACAAACAACTTTACAGTGTACTTTGCAGATATGAAGGGCAATCATTTGGAGAGGCAACTCTGAACTCAAGTGAATTCACAAAATTATTTTAGAAAAGGAGACCCTTGAATCTGATTGACTCTTTTGCTGAAAAGCCATTTCTGTAAAGTTTGTCCAATAGCAAATCTCAGCAATTTCATTTTACAAGAGGCACTCCTGGACTCCGTTTCTTCAAATCCCCCCTCCACCAACAAAGCATTACTTGAATCAATATCACCAGATGAGTTAATATGTATTTTTAATATTTCCTAAATGATTAATTTCATTTTGCCACCGATGTTTCATTAAATCCTCTTGCCCCTTAATTAAACTAATGACTTTATTGCTTTTTGATCAACCAAACAGATGAGCAGATTATTAACTCATCTGATTGTTGCATTCCCCCTTCCATTTCACCCTACACCTCTGCTATTATCACTGTGTTGTAGAAGATATCTCCATTTTTAAGTCAACGTGTGTACATGTGTGTACGTGCACGTAGGTCTTCAAGTCTCCTGCCTGACTTCCAGAGAACCAGGGAGCTGGTGCTGACAGTGAGGAGCTGCATTCTGGGACAAGCTTCTGGGGGCATGCAGGGCCTAATCCAGCAGAAACAGATTAAAGCAGGTATTTTTGTTGAATGGTTTATTGGCCCCTATCCAGCTTGCCCCTGTTCCAGCACCATATTGGCCCCAGAGTCATTTTGACTGCCCAGGGGAATATTGGGATAAATGCTTTGCACTGTTTGGACTGCACAGCTCTGAAATTGAGGCAAGCTGGGGTATTTGGCTAGTGCAGACAAACCCCCAGAGCATAGATGGTTGAAGTGTAGCCCACAGGCTGTATGTGGGCCCCCACTGCTGTTTTCAAGGCTGACAAGCCCCCTCCTACCATCAAGTGGATGTTTGATATACAGCAGGCCTAACAACTGGTCATCCAGCCGAGAGACGTAAGTCCCCATGTATGGAGACAAATAATTACAGTTGTTTCCAGCTGCAGGAGAAAAAGATTATTCTTCCTCAGTATTCTCCCTGTATTTGAATGTCCCAAAGCATCGCAGAGGAATAATTCTGCACAGAAATCCACATTTTGTGTGTGTGTGTGTGAATTAAAAAGTGTATTTAAAAACTGTTAAAATTAAAAAAAAAACCAGTTTCCTAAAATTTAAAAAAAAATGGTAACAAAGGTGTTTTTTTTTAACTGTTGTAAGCCAAACAAGATTGTAATAGACTTATCCCACAATCACAATGGCCTAAAGTTCCCCCCCAAAACTACCCTTTACGTCATGCACTCCTCTCTCCCAATAGAGGAATATCCAAGGCACTAGAGAGCAGGGTGATAAGCAATGATGCCATCGATCGCCACCACCCTCTCCAGTGCCTTAGAAATTCCTCTGTTGGGGGCAGGGGCAGGCTGTGTGACTTAAAAAGTAGGTTTTGTGGATTCATATTGGGAGATGTAGCTATGGAGACACAGCTAGATCATCACAGCTATGCCTCCTGATTCAGGATGCTGGCCAGTGTTTGCTGCATAGAAAATGGGGAGAGAGCATTTGAAGGAAGAGAAATCATGTCTCTGTGTGGCAAAAACCATGTGATTTTTCAATGTAGAATAATTCCTTTGCAAGACTTTGTGATGTTTGAATATAGGAAGAAAGCTGTGCAAGATTCTTGCTGGTTTATTATTCTTACCAACAGGTTTTCCTGACTATCCGGAATCTCATTTCTCAACTAGGGAACAAATAATAATGAATATGCTTTCTACCCCTAATTCTGGCTCTGGTTTAAAAAAAAAAAACACAGTACAGTATAAAGTCACCTACTTTTGGCAGTCAGTTCCATTGTCAAACAGCTCTTCCCATCAGAATTTTTTCCTTATGTTCAGCTGAATCCCCTTTTTCCTATACTTTGAACCCATGGGGTCTGGTCCTGCCTGCTGGTGCAACAGAAAACAATTTTGCTCCATCTTCTGCTGATGGCCCATCAAATATTTGATGGCTAGGATATCACCTCTCAACTGTCACTTCTCCAGGGCACTGTGTTATATTAAATTATTTGATTTATATCCCAGCTTTCTCCCACAACTGAGACTCAAGGTGGCTCACAAGAAGATTGACAACAGGTACAGACAAAAAGATATAATGTTAAAACACAATTAAACAAGTTATAATATTGCAAAACCTGATTGATATTTTAATATTTAAAAAAATAAAAAAGTATAACACCAATGCTTTAAAGAGGCCCCTTTCTTGGGTGGCTAGACAATTGCAAACAACCTGCCTGAATATATATATATTTCCTTAAAAGCAGGAAGACAGGAAGGGGCGGCACCATAGCTTCCCTTGGAAGAGAGTTCCAAGGTCTGGAAACAGACAGTGAGGAGATTATCACACAGGGCTAGAAAAGTGGAATTAAAGCAGGAAAGTAACATCGATGACCTAACCTTATCACTCGATGTCGTGACTGTCCTGTAGGTGGTGTGTATTCAAACCGTTACTGTGGCGTCCCTTTTTCTAACTTTAATAGCTCTAAATTTCACTATTGTTCCACTGCTAGCCCTGGTGCTATAGGTCCCTTCACTTCAATTCCAGCCTTACAATAGTCAGTGTCATGAGGGGCCCGTAATCTCCTCCTCTCTCACCCTCCCACTCACTGTTCCAAAAAACAGGTTAACTCCATGCTTGTTGGGTTTTTTTTTTTAATTTTTATTTTTGCTGTGTTTTGGTAATTATGGCAAAAATGATTAAAATTATTTTTATTTTATAGTTTTGCTGTAAGTATGCAAACACAGCCAAGATTTAAAAATATTAAAAACCCAACAGGCACGGAGTTAGCCTGCTTTGGAATAGTGAGTGGGAGGGGGACAGAGCAGGAGAGGAGGAGATTAAGACCCCTTCATGGACTGACTACGGTAATGCCAGAACTGCAGATTCCTATTAAAAAGTAGGCTCCCCTCAAAGAAGTGCAGGTTGGAAAGGATGACTGTTTTGAACTCATCTGCAGCCAAACAATTCAACTGGCTACATCAGCAAGCTACCTCTGAGAATTGTACCCTTTTCAATGTAATGTTGGAACACTATGTCAGTATCACAACTGTATTGTGGTAGGAAGTCTGTCAGTGGTCTGAAGCATACCCTCCAGAAAGCTCTTTATTTATGGGGTTTCCATAAGTCAAAGTCGACTTGACAACTGCTAACAACAACAGCAACCAGATGTTTTTGGTCTGCAATCCCCATAAGTCCTAGCCATCATAGTCAATGATGAGGAATGCTGGGAGCTGTAGTCCAACAACTTCTGGATGGCTGCATGTTTCCCACCTGTGTCACAAGATGATCTAAGGATAGGAAGATAACACATTTACTGCCGAGTACTTATTTCATGATGCTCCCATTAAGTTTTGTCATTTAAATGGCACATAAATGGCTCCTAATACTTCAGGGGGGAAAATGTGAGTTGATTTACCTGGGCATAAAGCAAAAGCTTCAGCCAAGGTTCACATCATTCATTTTCTTAGCCTAATAATAATAGTTGTGAAATGATCTGGCGGGGGTTAGGGGATAGGAAATGGTTAGTAACCTACATTATTTTTTAACACATTTCCAATCCTATTTTGGTTAGCTCAAATAGCTCAATTAGAGATTTACCATCATTATTGTTCTCAGTTCCTGAGTCTGGGTAAAGATTTATATGAAAGCTTTATGGAATGGACCTTTTTAGAATTCAAAAGAGTTTTATGGTTTATTATTCGTAACATCTGCCTCTTACTGGAAACATCCTTAAAGTACCTCTTTTTAATATCCATTTAATGTTCTTTTGTTACACTTTAATATCGAAGAAGATGTGCTTTATTACAGCAGTGTCATTTGTGTAAGCTTTAGCTATAATCAGGTAGAGTCAGAAACCTCCAATTTTATACTTGTGAGCAGATGATCTGGCATTTAAATTCCTTCCTGTCCCAAGAATTTGTTTTAGCCAAAGTTAGATAGTCTGCAATAAAAATCAGACTCATGAGGGGATTCTTCACCACCATATAAGGAACAGGAGGGCTGGGATCCTGTTAGTGACGTACACAGGCCTGACGTCATATTACATTTGCTTATGACCTCTTTTTTTTCAGCAGCAAAAAAACTCCTTTATTGAAAAGTGGTTTCTCCTGGCTATATATATCTTTATTGAAGTTTTTTCTTTTTTTCCATAACAGAACAGAACAGAAAAATCAACAATTAACAACTAGATGGTACAAGACATGTCTACCATATTCCAGTGCATGAAGTAGTTCGGTTGATCAAGATATAGCTCTACACCTAGGACCTTTTATGGACATTGCAGAAGGAGATATGCAGCAGCTTCAACTGCAACATCCCATCGTTTATCCAATCTACCTCTTTGCTGCTGGGACACCCACCATGGCCATTTAGTGGCCAGGGGGAAGAGGGTGTCTAGGCAATTCTGCCTCTGACTATGGGAACATAGCCTGGCTACTTCCAATCACCCCTGGCCACTAAATGGCTATGAGGTACTCACCCCAGCAGCAGAGAGATTGGTTGTGCATTTGGAGAGAGGGGTAGGGAGTTGAGTTATGTCTGGTGGAGCTTCATGTTCTGCCAGATCAAAGTAGAATCTCCAGCTAGAAGTAGTCTGCCCTTTGCACTGCGATCTCATTTTGGGATCTCATTGTGTGACTGCAAGCCTGGACTCACTCACGGGGAGCAAATCCCACTGAATTCAACAGGATTTACTTCTGATTAGAGTATGTAAGGTTGTGCCTTTACTGTATTATTAAGGCATTGGCTTTCCTTCGGTGGTCAACACAGTGACTGGAAAGAGATCACACGCACCAAATTTTCTCTTCCAAGTTCATCCCTTGAAAAGGCGAGTTGGTGCAAGGTGCTGGTTTGTGTGGACATTGGTTGTTTGGAATCCTATGCCCAATTGTTCCTTCTGTTGCCTTTGATGTGTGCAAGAATGATCTAAAATTGTGGTTGTCTCAAAGCTCCATCTCAAGGGATTAATAACCTGATGCACGTGCCTTCAAGTTACCTGTCAACCTGTGGAGACCCCATGAATCTCATAGGGTTTTCTTAGACAAGGGATAGTCTGAGGTGGTTTTGCTTTGCCTTCCTCTGAATATAGGCTACATCTCCTGATATCTCCTGGTGGCCTCCTTTTCAAGTACTAACCAGCCCTGACCCTGCTTGGCTTCTAAGATCAGACAGGATCTGGGGCCTTTCCATATTACACAATTATAGTGCTATGATTCCACTTTACCTACCAGGGATCTAGTCTATGGAAGCACGGAATTTGCAGTTTAGGGAGGAGTACTTAGAATTCTCAGCCAGAGAACTCTAGTGCCTCTCCAAACTACAAACCACAGGATTCCAGAGGAAGCAGCCATGGCAGGTAAAATGGAATCATTGTGTTTTAATTGTGTAGTGTGAAAGGGCCCATGGTGCCTTCAGGCAGGGTATTTAGACAGATCAAGACATTGCAACTCAGAATATTGAAGCTCCCGCCACTCCCAGACAGCATGGCCAGTGACTAGACCTGTGGTCCAATTCTTCTGGCAGGCACCACGTTGAGGGAAAGGTTTTCAGAGGGAGTTAAGCATTAATCTGCTAAAAGAAAACATCTCCAGTGACCTTACAGCTTTGTTGGAACTGCAGTTGGGAGCACATTCACTCCTGCTGCCTATTTCATATCACACTTCATGCTCCTTCCTGGCTGTCATTCAGATCTGACTTGCAGAGAAGAACAACACCTCCTAAAATACCAACACTGCTTCTAACAGAACAAACAGGACTGTAGGTGGTTGGAGGACTGCCATCCACACCCCAATGCAGCAGCTTTATTTTTCTTTTCTATCGCCTTTAAGTTATGCAGACTGGCAGCCCTGAAGCCTAAGCAGAACTCTAGAGTGACCCAAATTGCATTAGGTTCTGTTTAAATATGCATATTAAACTTAGTGTGAAGTTAGTGGTGGCCATTTTCATGCAGGAATAGAAAACAATGATGTATTAAAAACACAGATGTTTAAGATATAAATCTAAAAGAGCTTTATTTCCCCCCACCTTTGTATTTGTTGTTGTGCCTTCAAGTAATTTCTGACTTATGATGACCATAAGGAGAACCTATTACAAGGTTTTCTGAGGCTGAGATTGTGTGACTTGCCCAAGGTCACCCAATGGTTTTCATGGCCAAGGAGGGATTCAAACCATGGTCTCTAGAATCATGGTCCAACACTCAAACCACTATGCCACATAAGTGCTTATTACCTTCAGTAAACATCAAATATTAACTGGAGTAGATTGAATCAGACCAGTGGTTGACCTAGCACTGTTCTGAATACTTGGACCAGTGACAGCTTCCTAGGGTTTCAAACAAGAGTCTACATAACCTGCTACCTAATACCTTTAGCTAGATTTGTTGTTGTTATTGTTGTGTTCCTTCCAGTCATTTCTGACTTATAGTGACCCTAAGGCAAACCTATCACAGGGTTTTCTTGGCAGGACTTGTTCAGAGAGGGGTTGTCCTTGCTTTCCTCTGAGGCTGAGAGAGTGCCACTTGTTCAAGGTCACTCAGTGGGTTTCCATAGCTGGGCAGTTGATTCAAACCCTGGCCTCCCACTGTCCTGTCCTATTCAAACCTTTATACCATGCTGGCTCTCTTTAGCTAGATACACTCAGGAATTGAATCTAGGACCTTCTGTCCTGAATCCTATTGGCATTCCCAACTGGAATAGACCCAATGAATCAATTGTTGAATGGTGAATCAACCATGAAGTAAATCCCATTGATCCAATGCGTCCATTCTTCTGGGGACTCTCAATAGCAAGGGTAGGCAAAGAGTGGCTCTGGGTAACTGGATGTTGATTTTCTTGGCCTGAACCCCTCCAGCAGAATCTGGCAAGAGCAGCAATTCATCTTTCAAACCAGGGTTGAGCAATTGTGGGAAGCTAGAGGGACACATTAACCCACAGGAGAATTTGAAGGGGCACACCACCCAAAGAATTTTTTTAAATTGCCTCAAAATGTCCTCAAATATCCCCCAAGGCATGTGGGGCATTTTTATCATGTTTTGCAGCCCCAGTCCACTTTAGCCTCAGGAGAGGCCCTTTTTTTATATAAACAGGAAGTGACCAGAAGTCGCTTCCTGTTCACTTCCCATTTTAGAGAAAGGCCTCTCTTGGGCCCAAAATGGCCAGAGGGGTCAAAAACATGGCAAAATTTCCCCCATAGCACCTAGGAGGTATGTGGGTGGACTTCGAGGTAAAAAAAATGAAAGCAAATTACTCCTGGGTGCCCAGGAAGGCACAAAAATGCCCCTGAGGGGCCACTTGCTGTCCACTAGCTGCACTTTGCCCACCCCTGTTTTAAACACTATGCTGTTCAATATCAGCTCATTTTTCAAACCTAGATTTAGACTTGTCACCACTTCTGGATTTTGTTTGGCTTGTATTTTTGGCAATCTGCCCCAGAGGATCCCTTGGCAGAATACTGGCCCCCAGACCCAATATAGTTGCCCACCTCTGATCAGTAGGATTCCGAGTTCTGCCTGCAAAGTTATGACCATGTTGGTTAGGGAGTATAGGAGCTGTCATCTGAAACATCATTCAGACCCCAAACATAACATCTTTCATAGCTCTTCCTATCTTGGAGCTCTCTATACCCTCCAATAGTCCCAATTTGTCATGGACAGTATTGATTTATCCTCTGTAATCCCGCTTTTTCAGCTGCTTTTAAAATGTCCTGGTTTCTCTTTCCTCAGAGATGATCAGACCGTAAAAACATCCCAGGACAGGGACGACAGATCGCTAAAAGGCTTACCTTTTAGATAATGTCGTCCCTATCCTGAGATGCTCCCCTTCTGCTTCTGTTCCTCCTCCATTTCCTCTTATTCACAGAAAAATCCATGAATAAGAGGCCCGTTCCATTATCATAACGGAATGATGGTTAAGTGAACAGGAGCCCCGTTCTTCTCCCAAGATGAGGTCAGAACGTGATGTCACCGGGAGGTCCATGCTGGACACTTCCAGGTGAGATCAAAATAACAAGGTAAGTAAAACCCTTCCCTCCCCTCCCCTCCTTCGGTAGCTTTTATTTTTTAAACTGTGTATTTGTGGTTGGTTTGCAGTTTTGACAGCTGGGGGGGTATTTTTAAATTTGCTACCCAGCTGTTCTCTCATGAGAATGGCTGGGATTTCAGTTCCCGGTCATAAAATCAGCCTTATGACAGCTGCATTTACAACCGGGCAGTGAAGGGAGGAGGAGCCTGTTCCTGCCATGGAATGAAGGTAGGTGTCTGAAAACTTTTACCTTATTCTGCGGCAGGAATGGGAGTGGAGCGGGTGGGAAGGTAGTGGGACAGAAACAGGCTACAAAGGCCCATCTGAGAATCTCCCTCCTCCCATTTCTCCCTCTGACCTTGTCTTACTTCAGTTTCTGCAAAATGAGTACTAAGAAACTCAGCAGAGGAGAGAGGAAGTGAAGGGCAGACTGCTTTCAAAGCAAACTGCTGCAGCCTCTCCTAGCTTATTGGTTCTGCCTCATTAATGAGTTGCCATCTTGACCATCTTTTGCTTGGCCACACACTTTCTGGTTTTCATCTGTGAAATGTCCATGGGTATGGTGTCCAGCAGTGAAGCCAGGGTGGACAGGGCCATTCCACACCCTAAGAGTACTTCCCTGCCAGAGAGAGGCTCCCAACTTCATTTCTGGTGGCTTATGACATAAGGCAGGTGCATGGAGAGCCAAAGAACCCTGGTTAGTCCCAGAAGCTTCTGCTCTGTTCCAAACCTGTAATATTTCCTGTGGACAATTATTCATACCAAGTACAGTTGGATCCCCATATCCACGGAACCAACATACGGTTTCAGTTATCCACAAGACACAAAACTGGGGACACATACCATAGAGTCATGCTGGAAAATGCCTAGAGAGGTGTCCTCTTCTAGGTCCTCCAGTGCAACTCCACAGTATGTTTTTACCCGAAGTCCTTTATTTTAATAGGGTTAACTGTTACCTGCAGTTTCTGGTATCCACAGTAAGTCCGGGAACCAAACCCCAATGGATACAGGGATCCAAATGTATAGCATTAGGAGAAAGGTAAATGGAGGATATACCCTTGCACCTCCATCAGAGGGATTAAACTGCAGCCTGCTAAGCAATCTGAATCGGCTTACAGTCATTTGGCTGAGCAATGCTGAAATGAATCCATCTTAAATCTAGTTACAGTGGAAGATTCAGCCACCTCAGCACCATATGATGAATCTGGAAGTCCCCACATGGTTTGGGGATTTTTAATGTACCCACCTCACCTGAGAGGCAATGATAAGAAAAAGCGTGGATGAGAGTATTGTACAAGGGCAAATCCATGTTCTTTGTCTATCAAACAGGTTTCAATGATTCACGTATGGCAGGAAGAAGATTTCTTTCTCAAGGCTGTCTTATTGGCCCTTCAGTTTCTTGTTCAAGCTGCTCATCTTTTTCTCCCGACCCTGCTAACAGAGCTCTGTCACCATGAAGCAATTTCCATACAATCAGAGTCTTATCCCCACAATCGATCACTTAGAAGCAAGAGAGCGACAGAGATGGCAAAGGGAAGTGAGTCGGTTCCGTTGACTGATTGGACTCACTGAAGCAAACTCGCCTTCTTTGAATCTGAGCCTACCAATCCTTTTTCATTTAAGCATTTGACTGCTGCTGTTCTGAATGGAACTGACTCCAGAGATCTTTCCTCATATTTCTTAACTCTGCTTCACAACACTTGGTGTGTTGGTGGTGATCCATGACAGTGGCAACTTCCATGTCAGTGGGGTAGTGAATCCACTCTGAGTCTTAGATTGAACTTTAAAGGAACTATCCAAGGTACTGAACACTATCTCACCAATACATTTAGCACTTTGGATAGCTCTTTTAAGATTCAAACTAAAATCTGGAATGGATTCACCAACCTACTGACATCGGAGCCACTAGCTACCACTACTTCATACTATTAACATGGGAGGTGCTCTTCTCTGGGAACTACAGAAAGCCCTCATATTGGTCATGAAAGTGAAGATCCAATACATAACAGGTGCAGCTATATATACACTGAGATCCAGAATTTTCTCTCTCTTTCTCTCTCTGGCTTTTCTTCGCAAACGAAGATTCAGGAAGGACTCATCCCACGCTTTCTGCAAGCGCGCTGATGACTAAAAAGGCCAATCCGAGATAAACAAGTCCAGTTGCAAAAAGCACAGCAGAAGATCTCCTTGGGTGATGTTTTTGGGTTGTGATTCTTTCTGCGTTGTCATTTCTCTTCAAGACTTTTTTTTCGGCGTGAGTTTAGGAGATGATCAAACAGGAATGCAAAAAGCGTTCCTGTCCCACAATATGCAATCCTGCCCCTGTCCCGGCATAATAACCCTCCCCACCGCACTTACCTTGTCTTATATTGTTAGGCAGCCCAGGAATTGAACAGAGCTCTAACAGAGCTCCATTCACTTCCTGGACTGAAATCCTGCCTGTTCTTGTGAGAAGAACTTAGTGCAGGAAATTCAAAAATAAAATGTAAAATACATCCCAAAAAAGTTACAAAAAGCACATAAACACACTTTAAAACTTCTAAGTAAACCAGGGAAGTTTTTTTTTTAAGTGCATCAGTTACCTGGATGCCCCAGTCTCACCCAGAAGTGTTCACGCCAGACCTCCCATTGACACTGCATTCCTGAGAAATAAATGGCCTGAGGTTTCACACACTGGCAATGCCGGCACCAAATCGCAACAGAGGATCTATTAACAGCTTGGCCCGTTAATAGAAAGAAACACCATAATGACGCCAGCAGAACAGAAAAGGACGTTGTCATCTGATATTGGTGTCCTTTTGCATTCCTCAGGTGTCATTATGGCACCAGATTAGCCTCATCTGATAATCTCCTTACAAAAATTTATGTTTTTTTAAAAACTACTACACCTCACAAAATTCCCCAGGCATTAGGGTAACTGACCAAGCTGGCTGAAGGATTCTGGGAGTTGTAGGCCAAAAAAGTAACTTTCCCAAACTCTGCTGAGAGCTGACTGGAGTGTGTGAGATCTTTCTTACACATGCAGCTGCTTGGCATGATTTGTAACCAGGATGAGACTTGTTTTGTTTTACATTTGTTTACATTTTGCATTATTCCTACACAAAACTCCTTCGGTTTTGTAATTCTGTAATCCGTGAAATCTTACCTCCCCAGAATTCAGAATTACTGCTCAGATATTTCAATTCAGAGACAGCCTTCTGTGTCAAAGAGCTCTTGTCCCGGAAAGCAGCCAGCCCAAAAGCTGATAAGGCGGCAAGGCTTGACAGCAACCCAAAAGTTATTCTAAAGCACAGTACCAGTAATTCAGTAGTTCCATAGCAAGCCAAAGATCCAAGAGTCCAAAGAGCAAATGCACTAGTTCAGTCCAAGGTCAAGAGTTCCAGGTCAATCCAAGGTCTAGAAAGCAAGGTTTCAGGCATCAAGAAAGTCAGAGTCAGATGCTTTCACCAGGGAACACAGATAAACTCCGACAAAGAAGCATCTCACAGCTGTTTATATTGGCCCAGCAACTAATCACAGCCGTTTGGTGATTGCTGAGCATTTCTCAGATAATCTCCAGGATCGCCGCAGGCACGCCCTTTCTGATCTCCTCTGGCTGAAGGTAGGTACCTCTTCATCCTGCTCCTCTATGTCTCCCAGGCCTCGAACCTGGAGGGGGGAGGCTTGGCTGCTGAGACATGGGCTCTGCTGTAGTTGGCATAGCAGAGGTGGATTCAGGCTCAGCCAGCTGTGCTGGAGTTGGCTCAGCCCCCTCGTCTCCTGAATCCTCAGAGTCCTCAGCCTGGCTGGCCATGACAGCTCTGGTGTCACAGCAAACTACAAATCCCAGGATTCATAGGATGGAGCCATGATAGTTAAAGTGGTGTCAAACTATCATTTCTGCAGTGTGGCAGCAGCCTAGGCTAACTCTATCAACTCCTTGCTCTACCAAATTAAGTACATCACAACGGCTAGTGCAGGGGAGGAATTAAGCAGCCCTCCATATGTTGTTGGACTGCAGCTCCTAGCATTCCCCAACAATGGTTCTGTTCTATTGTTTAAGGCTGCTGAAAGTTGTAGTCCAACAATACCTGCCAGGCCACATGATTCCCATCCCTGGACTAGTGGCATGGAAATAGTGGTTGAGGCAATCCAGACAATGAGTGGCTATCACATGTTCTGGCTGTTGCATGTAACAGTTACCAACAGAAACATTTACTGCCACCTCCCAAGCAGTGAGTGTAAATTTAAGGACTACTCACCTAGTTGACTAAGAGTTACTGCTTTGCAAATCATTTGACCTACAAATCATTGAAGATGGTCAACAAGGACTTAAACTGGCTTAGTCTTACACAATATGCTTCTCCATTTAATGAGAAACTATTGACTCAATGCCATACAGCGTTCAAGAAAATTATATGAACGCTTCAGCTTGTAAAACGGGAGAACTGTGGTTCCTAAGGCCTCAATTCATATCGATCACAATGGCTCTCCAGTGAAACAGGTGATGGAATTAATTGTTCACTCATAGGCCAGCTATGTCAAAATTGTGAAATGGAACCAAACTGAACCAGAACCAGAACTGCAGAGATGAAGTTCATTCCACAGCTCAGAAAAGTTATTTTTGGGGTGACAGCTCTCAGAATGCCCTCATTCCCACAATCCTTAGGAAAGGGTTTTTCTGGGGGAAACGTGGGATATTAATGATTGATTGATCTTACCACATTGTTAGCATCAACTAGAGTAAACCCATTGAATCACTTAAATTAAGCCCAATCCTTCAATGGGTCTACTCTTGTGCAAACTACAGATAGAATAGCTATTGCTGTTGCTACCCAAAGCAAGCACTACCGAGCAACACACATCTGGTCATTCAGAGACCAGAGAAACAACAGCAGACATAGCCCATGCCAGTGGTGTGCTGCACCTGGCCAACTCTGCAGGGGTTTTTATAGACAGACATACCTCTGAACTACATGCAATCTTGCACTCTCTATCGAGAACACCTGTTGTCTGCTGGGCACATGCTTCCCATCAATGGCACCCATGTTTAAACTGTCTTAATAAGCTGATTAATAATGTGTATTCTGATAGCTGATGGTCTCTACTTATGTCTAATGGGCTAGGGATGCATCTTAACAGTTCCTCCCTACATTCCAAGGCCATGCCAAACCTATAGTGTTGATAAGCATAACCAGATGCTAAGTTCATACAAGTTTAACACTTAGCATCAGCTGAAGCTGCAAGGGCTTCGATGATAAATAAGAAAGTTAGTATAAGAAGCCAAGAAGGTTAGTATAATGGAACAATTTGCACATGTCATCCTAATCCTCCTTGTACAGAGTTCTTCCAGGGTCCCTCCCCCCTCCATCATATCCCCCAAATACCTTTGATAGCTTCTCTGGAAAAAAATAATTCAAGAGTGGAATCACCACCTCACCTATATCAGAACCAGCAGCCACCCCTGGTTGCAAGAAAACAGAAGGAGGGAGAGTTCTCCATAAGAAAATCCTCAAGAACATCTCATCACTTAATTGTCTTTAGAAATACAGTATGTGATGAAGAGGAAAGAGATATTATCAGTAGGAAGTATATATGCATCGTTTTCAACTACAATATTCATTTTTGCTCCATTATCATTAACAGTTTATAATGACAGGCAATCTGCAGCGCTAATGTTTGAGATGCCAATTATGATGGGAGTGGAATCTTGAGCTACAGCTTCTGTCTTTTTCATTTTGGGTGGGTGCAATCTAACCATAACAATGACACCCCCCCATGTATGCAATTATTCAGTTAACCCAACTGATCTTTCCATTATCACCAAACACTGAAATAAGAGCAGCTCCAGGTGTTGATTCAAGCTTCTTCTTTTTTCTTTTCTTTTTTTGCATTAAACGTGTGTGTGTGAGAGAGAGAGAGAGAGAGAGAAAGAGAGAGAGAGAGAGAGAGATCTTGTTTTCTGGAATATTTTTGAATGGTTAGTCATTACGTCAGGGGTCAGCAAACTGCAACCTCCCCAGGGCTGGAAGAACCCCAGAGCACCCCAACATTAAAAAAAAAAAAGGTCCCAAACTTTTCAATATTTCTTTCTGCTCCCAAATGCCAACTAGAGGCATAATGAACATCTTTGCCATGTCCTTCCCTGGGCCATTTGAAGCCCCAGAAAGGCTTTTTTTAAAGGGGGGAGTGAACAAATGGAGGGGGTGGTCCTCCAAGGTCTCCTGGTGGGGCTAATGTAGCCCTTAGCCTCTGACAGTTGCCCATCCACACACTAAGTGAACCCTACATTTTTACTGTCATCTTATTTCCAAGAAACCAAAATTGTTTAGTTAACTAAAGATAAGAGATGCTTTTTGAGGTGTAGGAGATTATCTCATATTGTGAAAATGTATAGTCCCATGCACAGTGTATGTAAGATAGGGGAGTCATGGTCTTCGCAAAGGTCACATTCCTTCAGGAGTCATCCAATGCATTTGGCATACTAGGAGTAGCCAGTGGAGCCATTGCCCCGAGGGTGATGGATCAGTTTTTTTGAAACCTTTCCTCTCACAGCTTGTCCAGTTTGCCCAGGAGCCATCCAAGTGTTGGACCCTAATTCCCAACAAGGGTTTAGCACTGGGATTGCCTCTATACAACTTGGAGCAACTGTAGGAGGGGAAAAGTGACAATAGATTTACTATTCCCACAATGATGAATCCAAAAACAGAACTTCTTACAAGACCATGACAAGTGGCATACCTTCCAACTGTCCAAATTTGACAGGGGGGCAGAATCTTGCCTTTCTTTATAGACTCAGACAAAAGCAAACTGCTGCAGCCTCTCCTAGCTTGTGTGTTCTTTCTCATTAATAACTTTTGCCATCCTGTTTCATCTGTGAAATGCTGGAGGGTATGCAGCGGCAGAGCCAAAAGTGGGCATAATCACACTTTCTCTCTCTTTCTCTCCCTTCCTTTCTCCTTTCTTTTCTTCCCTTCTTTCTGCCACCCCATCTCTCTCTCTTGGGAAGAAGGCCTGATCACTCTTGCTAGACATATCAACAGACAGTTTGCAGTGGGGGTTTCTCTTCCACTCCTTCCATTGCTCCATCCATTTCTTCTTGTTTTCTTCCCCTTACAATCTCCTTTTTGTCCCTCGGGTTCCTTCACACACATCAGCATTGAGTAAGGCCACATGTCACAGGCCTTGGCCTTGGCAGGAGAGAAGGGGCTAGGCTTAATCCCCTCCCACACTACCATCCCCTCTTCCTTTTGTGCCATGTCTTAATTAGATTGTAAGCCTGAGGGCAGGGAACTGTTTTGTTGTTCTTTTACTTGTAAAGCACCATGTACAGTGGTGGTGCTATAGAAACAAATTAATAATAAATAAGCTTAGGTCAGGCCAGGATGCGCTGCTTTCTTCTTCCATCAGTTGCCTTGTGATCAGGCCCAGGCTGAGCTTATTTTAAGGAGATGAGAGAACTGTTATTTACAAGGGTCTGGATTCAGAAATGGTACCCTGAGCATCCTGAAGAGGAACAGCAGCCTCCTCTGCCACCTCTGAATCATCCCATCTCATTCTGTTTCATATGTACTAGACCAGGTCTGGCAATTCTATTCCTGGTTTGTCTTCTGCCTCCCCTTCCAGCCCCTCCAGTTCCTGGCATTTGATGGGGCTGACTTCATTGCTAAATTTGGTAGTGAAAGAAAAAGCAAGGGGTGCCAGGATGAATGAGCCCGGAAAGCAGCTGCAGAGCCGCTCAGTCGACATGATCTATTTTATCACACAGCTTGAGACTGAAGGTGTCCGGCTATTATTTTTAGTGAGTTTAAAAAGTGAAGAGCTTCTCTCTCTCTCTCTCTCTCTCTCTCTCTCTCTCTCTCTCTCTCTCTCTCACACACACACACACACACACACATTCTCCTCCCCCCCCACACACACAATGCCCATTGACCCATTAAAAGGGGTGGCTGCTACTGCTGCAAAATAGCAATAAGACTTTTAATTGCACAATACATGGGGAGGTGGAGAACAATAAGCACTGTTGAGGTCTCCATGATAACCCTCCAGATAATGCTCCACTAGAAAGTGTTGCTCACCTGGCAACTTAAAACTGACTCTGTGTTCATTTGCACTGAATAAATTCAGTGAAGGAGACATTTCTTCCATGCTTTCTGTCTGTACAAGGTGCTTTCTGTCTGTACATGGAGGAGCAGCTGCCTTTTGGACAGATCCAGATACTGCTCTGATCCTGCCCTCTGTCCTCTTCACTGGTCATAGAATGGTGGCCAACATTCAAACTGTAAATCCTGGGGGTGGTGAACCTGCAAAATTCTTACACTATGGTGGGCAGTGTAAGATCTCAACCAGAATTACAAGCACACACACCCTACACACACACGTGTGTGTGTGTTTAATATAAAAGTCTGTCCCTGTTCCTTTCCCCCCCTCTCTAAATGAAGATTGTTCCATTTCTCTGCCAATAATGCAGGGGAAAACATCTATGGGAGGACCCCAGGAGGTATTTACACATGACGAATGATGATTGCCAGAGAGATGTGCTGAGCTGTTAATACCTTGATCCTCAAGAGCGTATGAATCATCCCACGATGCTGGAGTGTGATGTGACAATAGTGCAATATTTTCTTCTGACATGCTGGAACTCCCCAATCTTCAGTACTGTCTAAAGATGGATTTCAGGAAATCACATAGAATCTATAAACCTGAAGAAAACACAGAGGCACACTAATCCACCCAGCATTGTTGCCCTGAGTTTGGACACTTTATATCAGGAATGGCTGCCTTCTGCAAAGGCATGGTAGAAGGTTTTGAAGATTCTGTATGTTCAGATCTATACCACAGAAAACCAAGAATGAGCAGATCTGTCACACCCATTTCTCTGAACTTCCCTCCTACCCCCACTCCACTAACATTCATTCCATGCCAGTCCTATGCAGACTTTTTAAACAACAACAACAACATCATTGCAGGTATTTTTGTGTGAATTTTTCAGATATTTTCAGTTATTTTTCAGCTTCCGAAAAAGTCCTATGTCTCCTGAATGTAGAGGATCTTGGCCTTTATTCAATTCATGATGGCACTATAGTGGCACATTCTGAGGACCAGGTGCTCACAATAAATGCTCCCATTAACCACACCCCTAAGGAGAATCCAAAACTGCAGCCAGCTGTTTTAGTCTGTACCAACAAGCTTAGTTATAGTAATTATCATCACCTGTGGGTGTTTTGTGCCTTCAATTCAACACAGACTGTGGGTGTTTTGTGCCTTCAAGTCATTTTCAGCTCAAGTCTACCTTAAGATAAATCTATCACAGGGTTTTCTTGGCAAGATTTCTTCAGAAGAGGTTTGCCATTGCCTTCTATAAAGCTGAGAGAGTGTGACTTTCCCAGGTCACCCAGTGGATTTCCCTGGTTGTGTGGGGATTTGAACCCTGGTCTCCCAGAGCCCTAGTCCAATGCTCAAGCCACTAGAGCACAAACTAATGGGTATCAGTTACCCATTCAAGACCATAATCCACCTGTCAGTAGCTATCTATGATAACCAGAACAGCTTCTAACAATGTATCATGGCTGGGGAAATTCATTTTTCCTCCTAGTTACTATGAGGATTGCAGCTAAACTCCAGGTGACCAGGGAAGTGGGGGTTGTGGCATATGATCTCATCATCCCTCCTAATCAACCCCCCCTGGTGGTCTCACCCTGCAAACCGTGGCTCCACTACACTACCTCTCTCTTATGAATGAAACTATTTAAACAATTTACTTGTGCCTTGATTCAATTTGGCCACACTACTGCGAGTTCACCTGAGATTTCTTTGTGGTCCAGAAGATGCCCCATGCTTTAAAAAATGATTCCTCTGCCTGATAAATTATTACAAGGCAAAGTAAACTCACAGTTTATGTTAATGCCTCTATTCCCTAATTATCTGGTCTCTTTGGTTTTCCTTTCCCTCAGCTGTGTCCCCCCCCCTCCCCGCACACACACACACTTTCCCAAGCATTGGAAAGAGTTGCAGAGTGAAGATGCATTAGAGTAATTATAACATAATGACAGCAGATCACGAGTTAAGGATGCAGTGGCTAGGGCTACTGCAGGAGTCAGAAATTGTTTGGCAGAGAGGTGGGAGGCATATCCAGGAGGAATTCTTCAGCGCTGGTGCTTTAATTAAAACTGAGGAGAAGAAGGTTTGTGAGTCTCGTTTCCGATGGCTGCCTGTAAATATTAATTAGCTGCAGGTAACCGAACTGACCTGAGCAGTAATGAGTTCCAGAGCAAGGGTAGAACTGGCCTGGGACCTTGCTTTTCTAGAGCAAGGGTAGAATTGTGGAGTTCTTAACACAGGAGGTCCCAAGTACTTTTTTGCGAAGCCATCCATAGCAGCTACCGCTTCCATGGCAGTGGAGTGATGACCTCCAATCTGAAGAATCTTGAATAAAACAGCTATTCAAGATACTAAATTCCAGCCCTTAAATCACGGATGGGCAACTGTGTTGGGGTTAGGGGCTAGTCTTTCTCCCAGACCCACCCTGTGGGTGACACATACACCAGATCAACCCCAAATATTTGTTTTCCTTTGTATTCCCTCTCATGAAAACAACAGGAAGTGACATCCTGTCATTGGCTGTTACCATTTTGAGATGGACTGCAGAGGGAAATGGAGTTATTTGGGATAGTAAGGGCTTCTGTGGTGTTTGTGGGAGTAGAGTAGGCATATTTCTGTGTGTTTTCACATGTTTGGGAGCTTTCTGCGTGGTTTCTGGGCAAAAAAATTCTAAAAAGTAGGCCAAGTTTTTTTTTAAATTGCAGGGGCTGGGGGCTGCAGAAGAGGAGAGTTTATTTAATTAAGTATATTTAACTAAGGACTTTTTCGGATGCGTCAAAAATAATGCAAGCAGCCTCGTTGCGTTACGAGGCTGCTGCGCTGCAGAGCGTTGGTTTCGGATGATGCTCTCCCCTGCCGGTACTGTTGCGGTACTGCGGGGAGATTTGAGCATCATATTTCATTGGTTTTTAATCACGATGAGGCTGCTTGCGTTATTTTTGACTGTCCAAAAAAGTCCTAAGTAGTTGATAAACAGGATTTGGGCCCTTACTTCTTTGGGCTAAAGATACCAGAATTGCCAGATTCTAATACAGTTCAAAAAGGTAATTTTTCCAAGCTCTGAGATAAACTCAGTGCAAGTGGTATCCATACCATACTTTACTGAATGTACAGCTCCAAAGCTCTGTCTATGTGCCAAAAACTCAGGTCCATTTTATTAAGTATTTTGTTTCTGCTTTTGCCACATCAATCTAAATTTTCTGTGAGGGCAGCAGTGATGGAATTGTTCAATATGCTGTGTTCAAAGGGTAGTGGTGACCTCTGCAGTCAACCCTTAACTTTTCTTTTCTTAACTTTGGAGCCTGTAGACATGAATTACAAATGGAAGGGAGATCATAAATCCACATTTTGCTAAAGCAGAACTATCAGTTTATACAACACTCAATATACCTGTTATCCCCATTGAGTGAGCACACTCTTTATGACAGCCATCTTTACATAATTATATTGTTAGCTCCCCCCCGCACCATGATGTTCATAGCACTCGGGAAGTCATTACAGGAAGCCCCCACCTTTCAACAACTTGCATATTGATGACTCGCTTTTCAACCATTCTAAATTATATCCCCCCTGGCTTTTCTTCACAAACGAAGATTCAGGAAGGACTCATCCCCCGCTTTCTGCAAGTGGCTGATGACTAAAAAGGCCAGTCTGAGATAAACAAGTTCGGTTGCAGAAAGCACAGCAGAAGGTCTCCTTGGGTGATGTTTCTGGGTTGTGATTCTTTCTGCGTTGTCGTTTCTCTTCAAGACTTGTTCAGTATGAGTTCTCAAATAAGGCTGCAGCATTGTGGATAGTGCGTCTCCATGCCTCCTGATGTGAGGCCAGGGCAGACCATTGTTGGTGATCAATTTGGCTGAGCTGAGATGTTGTTTCAGGGAGTCCTTGTATCACTTTTTCGGAGCCCCCCTCTTACACTGACCTGTGGCGAGTTCACCGTACAGTACTATTTTTGGGAGGCGATGGTCCTCCATCCTAGAAATGTGCCCTGCCCAGCGCAGCTGTGTTCTCAATATCATGGCCTCAATGCTGGTGATCCCTGCTTGCTCAAGGACAGCAACATTCGTCACATAGTCAGTCCAGTGTATATTTAGGATTGCACGTATACAGCGCTGATGAAAGCATTCGAGGAGTCGTAAGTGGTGGTGATAGGTGACGCATGTTTCAGACCCGTAAAGAATAGACAGTACAATGGTTCTATACACACTGATTTTTGTGTTTCGCCTCATGTTTGTTACTCCAGACTCTTTTGTAAAGTCTTCCAAATGCCCTATATGCCTTTGCTAATGTGTGATCAATCTCTTTGTCAATCTTGGTATCTGAGGAGATGATGCTTCCCAGGTAGGTGAACTGCTGAACGGACTTAAGCACAGATTTGCTGATGGCAATGTGGGGATGATGGTGTTCGTCCTGTGGTGCAGGCTGGTAAAGAACTTCCGTTTTCTTCAGGTTGACTTTGAGCCCAAACAGCTCTGCAGCTGTTGCGAAGCACCTATATATTTGATACGTGGTCTGCTCTTTTGACCATGTGTCAAATCAAGGGATTCTGGGTATAATCTAGAACAGTCAAAAGAGCAGAGGTGGGGTCTGTCCCAGGTGAAGTTGAGGCGGCAGCTGCTCTGGGAAGTAGTTCAGTTTCTCCTGCTGCCAGAACCCAAGCAGCAGCAACCCTAGTGGTATGGCTGAGGGAAGACAATAAGGAGGAGCAGGTGGTGATGGTGGAAGTGTGTCTTTGGCGAGGGCTGCTGCCACTCCAGCCCTGCACCCAGCTGAGCCGTGTGGAGTCCCTGCTGCTAACCAAGCCACCACCACCACCCCGCTTATGGGGAAGCAGCTGAATCCAACTTCCATCACTGCACCCTGGCCTCACTGTCCTCCGCTGCCTCATCTTCTCCCTCCAAAAGGCAGTAGCAGATGTGACATTATGAAGGACAAATGAGGCCTGAACTTTCACTAGAAGCCAAGACGATTAAACTGAGACTGTCATACTTTGAGCATATCATGAGATGATGTGGATCACAGGGGAAAGACAATTATGCTCAGCAAAGGGGAAGGCAGTAAGAAAACAGGAAAACCACATTACAGGTTGCTAGATTCAATAAAGGAAGCCATGGCCCTGAATTTACAAGACCTAAACAGGGCAGTTGATGAATGGGGCTCTTGGAGGTCACTCATTCATAGGTTTGCCATAAGTCACAGTTGGCTTGAAGGCAAATATCAACAATAACATGATCAAAACAATAAATAATAATGTGATAGGCCTGATCTAGTGACCTCAGCTACATATAACGTTGGGTACAAGAGCCTGCATCAGCGTTGTATAGTATAAATCTTCACATGTGCAGTTGAACAAAGACACCCAATGTGCAACCAACGGTACAACCCAAATGTGCATGTTCATCCACATGCAATGTACACCAGCATACAATGTACAGCCATTCACATTGTGCATCAGTGTGCACTGCACATCACTGTACGATACATAGCAGTGTGCAATGCAGTCCTGTTTTAAAGCAAGCAGGCATCTGAGAGTGTACACCCCCAGCCTACAGAGGCTGACCAAGGGAAAGCCAGACCAGTCCTGAGGTGATACTGGTCTTTGTAGAACCAGACATATAGTCCAAAGAGTACAAAGTCAAAGGAAGTCAATGGTCCGGAGCTGAGTTCAAAACCAAGAAGTGAGTTGCAAGAGAGATTAATCCAAATTCAAGCCAAGGGTCAGAGATACAGAAAGCTGATGAAATCAGACAAGTTCAGCAGGAAGCATTGGCTCTATTGTCTGCAGCACCAGAATTAGCACTGCTGGCCTCATTAACCAGCATAGTTTATGTAATGCGGAGGAGAGCATTTCTGGAGCTTCTGTTCTCTACCTTTGAACTGTGGGCATATGACAGGGTGCAGAGAATTTGTATCCTCCTCCAAATCTGCAGGCTCTGCCTGGAATGAAACTTCTGTCGCAACAGGGCTCGCTCTGGTGGGGGCTCATTCTCCTGACATTCCTCTTCTCCTTCTTAATCTGAGGAGGCCTCCTTCAGGTAAGGCACAACATGTACAACCCCAGGTACATCTCCAGTTCCACAAACCTGAACTAAATGCAGCCATTCTGCATTGGACAAAAATCTACAACCACTTTTGTAGAGAAACTTAGAAAAAACTCCATCAGGAATCCTGCCTAGGTATTCCTAGTCATCCCAGAAGCAGGGCCGGTTTAAGGAATTTTGGGGCCCCCTGCAATGCTTTACTTTGGGGCCCCCATATGACTTGAAGGCACATGGGCAAGAAAGAAAGAAAGAAAGAAGCCCTTTCTGAGGGAGACAACCCTCAAATTCCCTGTCTCTCTCTCTCTCACACACACTCACTCACCCTCTCCGATGTGCCTCTCCCTCCAGCTTCTGCCACGGAGGGCTGCTGTTTTTTTCTCTTTCTCTTTCTCTTTAGTTTTGGAGAGGCTGTTTTGTTTGTTTTTTAAAAAAAGCCAGCAGGAGGTTTTTGGAGGAGGAGGGTAAGAGGGAGCTCCTCCCAGCTGTCTCCTGGCTGTTCCGTCGTCAGATTAAGGAGGCCAACACGGGGCCCTCTCTTGACCTCAGGGCCCCCTCTTGAACTCAGGGCCCCCTGCCAATGCTGATTTGGCAGACAGGTTAAACCGGTCCTGCCCAGAAGTATAGGTCCCAGTAAGTTTGCTAACTGAGGAAGGCTGAAAATGGGGGAGAGGGGATAGCCAACATGTCAAAGCACAACAATAATATAGGTGCTTACTTGAGAGTACGTTCTCTTGAATTTTACTTCCACATTGATATGCATGCAGTTGTTACACCATAAGAGTACTGATCTAACATATTCTAGGAACAAATCTGATTTTGCTGCCAAATTGTTATTCCTTTGTAGGACATCATTATCTCCACATGAAGAATTGCTATAATGGCTTTCTCCCAATGCTAGGTTTTCTATCCATTATCACCAACCAAACAACCTCCACCTGATATCATGGGATTTGGCAAGATTATAGGGAAAAGGCTCTGTGAAGGGACTGTAAATAATGTAAGATTATGTTATGCTTGCTGAGGGTTGAACTAGACATGATGCCATTCACACAATTAGCACGCATATAAATAGGGTTTTTGTTGAAGTAAACAAATGAAAGGTTGGGGTGGGGGATCAAGATAAAGAACTCAGCTGGAGGAGGAGTTTTAATCCTTTACCTCTTGTTGTGGTCCTTGTCCATGTCAAGTTTCTTGCATCAGATGTTATTCTTTCCAATACCAACAGGTTGGCCATGGTGCGGATAGAATGCTTGACTAAATAGGCATTTGGACTGGACCAGCAGAGCTCTACTTAGGTTTTTTGTACCTATTTGCTAATTGCATAAATAGTGTCATCACATCTAGTCTGGCCCTAATATACGTATAAGAACAATGCTAATTTCCTGATGGAGGTGAAACATATGTCAGATTTATTGAAAATGCAACAGATTGGCTGGCCAGCTCAATTGCTGAAATTGCAATTATCAATGTGGATTCTCTGTTTTGTTCAAATGGTGTCAAATACTCTCTAATTTTCATTTTTGCATGATATTTGGCATGGTGGGTGGGTGGGTGTTGAAAAACGTTTTCCCACCAACTCCCTAGATTGCATTCACGTTTCTTTTTTCTATCTCTATTCATGCTTGAGAAAACCGCATGAAATTCATGGGGTTGCTATAAGTCAACAGGTGCCTCAAAGACACACACACACACTCATGTCAGAATTCTTTGGCTGCTGCTTCTTCCTCCTTCCAGTAGTGACCACAAACGTGAACCACACAGAAAGAAACCATCATTCAAATCAAAAGATATAGTGGTATGATGACTTTCCTGAGGTCAAATAAGAGCAACTGAGAGCAAGGACAGGCAAATAAGAGTGGGGGCAAGTGAAAACTGTGTTTTTGGTGGCTTGGTTTTTTGGTGGAAAAAAATGCACATTTAGCAACAAAACAATAAAAGAAAAAAGGAGGCAGCTTTGGCATCCCTATCATTTGGCGGGGAGGGATTTTGCTTCCAATTCTTCTTCCAGAACATTTCTTTTAGTGACAGTTATGATGCTGGCCCAGATAATTCAGAACATTTTCAATGCAATCCGTTTTCAGTAGGGGCACAAGAGCTTTCCTTGAATTGGTAAAGAAGGACAGGACAACCTGACTCCCAAATTAAATAATCCCTATCCCATTCCAATATGAACCAGCATTTAGTTACAGCTTAAAGCAGCGGGATCCTTGTCTTCAAAGGAGGGGACCCGCAAAAAGCTAACACCTCCCTTCAATACCACATCTGATACCCCTTAGGCAGGCGTTTGGTTTGAAACACATTGAACCAGTGACTACTTGGAATGTATGGTTCTTCAGGTAACATAAATGCAGTTGCAGAGTGAAAAATACAGCTCCTATTCTCTTCCTTGCCTAGGGCGATATCGGCTTGGGTGACAAAGTGAGGGCTCAGTAGTTCTGCACTTCAAAACCTATTTTGATGTCTGACTTACATTCAAAGCACACACACTTCTCACTCACCTAGCTGTGTTTTTAATCTCTCAAGGTACAAGCAACTCAATAACACAGTAATCAAACAGAGACTGATATAAGATGGAGCAGAAGAAGGCAACCCACTGACTCCTTGGCTGCCAAATGATAGATTCTCCAAGAAGAAAGGAACTCCCACCCTCAAGGGGTCCTATTGTTTTCCCAGACATTTCCCAAAATGAACTTTTCCAATTGTAAAATCATTACAAAGGAGAAATATTATCATCTCGCCTGAGGCAAGGCAGAAAAACATTGTCTTGGAACTTATACTCAGCAACCAAACTCATCCTTGTTCTTTTTCACAATCAATGTTCTTTGGCACTGAGATTGAAACAATATTGTTCCATGGTCTTCTCCCCTGTCATCAGTAAGTGGAGAATTTACAGGGGCCATTTCCCTTAGAGGGGGATGCCTTTAAGACTTGGAACATGCTCTCATATCCATTCATTTAGCAATACTGGTTTGGTGGGTGTCACTGGGACACAGAAACAAGCATATAGGGAAACCATGCTGATCCCAAAGCAGAAAGCCAATGTGGTGTCATGGACTCATGAGGCCCAGATTCAAATCCCACAGTCAGTCATGATTCTGAAGATAATTGAGGGATCCTGAGCTATTTGCAACCTCTCACTTTAGGTTTAGAGGGGTTTTTTTTGGGGGGGGGAGACGAGCTGGAGGAAAGCCATGGATGCATCCTTGAGCTCCTTGTAGGAGGCTGAGGGAGAAAAAAAGAAATAAAAGTATCACAGTCTGAGAAGTCTATTGTCCTACACTGAGGGGCCTTGCAGCCCTCACAAATAGTGGGGTCACTGTTGGAAAGTGTGAGAAGTAGTAGTGGATCTCTAAGATACAGTAATCAAATTGGCAAGGCAGCTGAACAACCACCACCACCACCCTAACACACACAGAGAGCCTGGGAGAGAAAGAAACAAACTTAGGACTTTATCAGATATGCCAAAAAATGTGTCATAAGCACAGGACCATAGCCCAAAGGGATAAAATTATCAGACAACATCATTACTCACCTCTGCGTGGCATGGATGTAAATAAAGCATCATTTTTTATTGATGGCTTTTCCGGTCAATAAAAAAGTGATTCCTTATTCACGCCCATGCTATGCAGTGGGAACGGGTGAGCATATGGGCAGCTGAAAATTTTGCCCTTTGGGCTATTGTCCTATCCTTATGATGCGATTTTGGATGGCTTTTTGCTATATTTTCCTGCATCTGATAAAGTATTCTGTGCAAAACATATAAAAGTAGTTTTATTTACAAATACATATGTGTATTCAAATACATGGACTATTGGAAAGAGAGAAGCGACAAAATGGCTGCAGGTCATTGTGATGCAGGTGTGGTAAAAGCAAGCAAACAGGAAGTCAGCAAGCATGCAAAGAAGGAATTTAGGTTTGCAAGAATGAAAACTGAAGATAGATTCTATAACTTTTTTTTTATTAAATGTTTATTAAATTGTTTTGCAGATAAACAAGTACAAGAGAAAATAAAAAACAAAGCAAAACAACAACAACAATTCATCATGTCAAGACTATAACATGTCAAGATCTGGAAAAATACATCTCTATCATCTCAGATACATCAAGTTAACTGCAACACATCATTCTATAGGTTTAAAAGAGAGAATGGCGGTGAAACTAAGGAACTGTTAGCATTTATATGTATAATAAAAGTATACCAAGTTTTACAAAATGAGTTCAGATTGCTTCATTAAAGACCTCATTTGTGTAGACAATTTCTCCATTAACCATGGGTCCCATATTCATTTCTACCACCCCTCCAAGGTAAGTTTTCCTGTCTTCCACGCCATAGCCAGTTCAAGGTGTGCTGCTGTTAAGAGAAAGGTAATCAACTTTCTGTGCTTGAGAAGTTTGTTCTGAGTGGTATATATGGACAGGAGTAGGAGAGCAGGACAAAAGTGAATTGTCTGATGTATGATCAATGAAATTTGGTCTACGATCTGGTGCTGATTCCGTACCTTTAATGGTTGTATAGAATAAGGAATTATTTACAGAAGGTGTTGCTTGTTATCTGGTTGCATTACAAAGCAACACCTGCTTAAATTTCCTCTATTAAAGGTACAGGAGCCATCTCCATTTTTATTCTAGCTACCCTAAGTATAAGCATGCAAAGATTGCTAACTCTGACAGTTGTATATGGCCCACAAGCCACATTTTCCCCATCCTGTTCTAGACGAATGATCTGAGCAATTTTGCTAGCCAAATCCAAACTCAATATACTTGGTTTTTCCCTCAAGTACACATTGTTTCATAATCTGCAGGGATAAGCCAGTTTTTATCAGTGCTCTTCCAACCTGAATGTGGTTGTGACTGAACTGATGCATTCTTGGTAGCTGATCCCTTTGCTCTGTTCTGTTCCTCTAAGGACTTTATCAGATGGACAAAATCTGGGGTCATCCTGACACCACATAACCGCAAAACGGTGTGCATATCAGGTGACATCACCCTTTCACGGTTATTACCTGCCCCAAAACAGGGGTTTTTAATTGACGGCTTAAGCCGTCAATAGATTCCCCCTGCTGCTTTTTTGCCAGCATTGCTGGTGTGCAAAACCTCGATTCCTTTAAATCTTGGACTTACCCCTACAATGGCTGCTCCAATGTGAATACTTCCAGGTGAGATCGGGCTATCCCGGAAAGCTTTGCCTTTTTATGACCCTCCCTGGGTTACTTGATACCTTTAAAGTCTGTTAAGGTGCTTAACATTGCCAGGAGCCTTTGCCAGGATTAGAAGGTAAGTGCAGAGAGAACATTCTTTTGCTAGCATAGAAATGGGTTTTTCTATGCCGGCAAAAGAATGTTTTATAATGGGGTGTCTGATAAAGTCCCAAAACTCTTTGTCTTTAAAGGGGCACAAGGCAAAGGACAGGAGATTTATATATATTTTTTCTTAATAAAAGCAGCACATTCAAGGTAGGGGTGCAGGCTGGAATATCCTTGAGAAAACTACATCCCCATAGAGGTGTCCACATGCACTGCAATGTTTTTCCTTTGATCTTGTCCTAAATTCATGCCTGGCAAACTTTCAGCCATCAGAACACCTTGTGGATGAGAATTATGGGAAACGTTCTAAGCAATCCACAATTCATCCGGACCACAAGCTAGGCCTCTTGAGCCTCATCCCTACCCTAAATAAACAGAGGCTGTGTTAACATGAGTGGTAGAATAACTGTGTCCACAAAGTGAAGGCTTGGCAAACTTGAGTCCACAAAGTGAAGGCTTGGTAAACTTTACTTGGCTCTGAAGGAGATGAAAATACTGAATGGAGCTGGCCTTTTATATGCAAAAGGCCCAGGCGGGAAGGAAACAGCTTTAGCTCCATTTGGTTGCTAGGCAACCTTTTCCACCCTTGTGGCCCCTGCTTCTACTCAAGGCTGTCCGCATGCATCCAGCGATGTTAATTAACTCAACCCTCTAAGTGTCCCTCACAATTGTACCTACTGGCTCCAAGGACAAATCTCCTTCCCCTCACACACACGTACACACTTTGGGTATGATCCCATGCCATTGTTATTCCAATAAACGGCACTGTAGATGAGCACTCTGAACATGCCTAAACAGCAAACCGGAGGCAGGTGGCATATTGGCCCATGGTTTTATGTGGTCCTGCCTAGTTTCGTGTGGTTGATGGCTGCAATTTAATGGCTGGCTACAATATAGCCATGATCTTCTATATGTTGTGATATGCTGTTACTAGGTAGATCCATGGTTTCGTTTATAAATGGTAAGTCCGGGAATGTTGCCCCATTCCGCTGTATCCGTGGAGGATATGTTCCCAGACTTACTGTTTATAAACAAAACCAATTATGATGATGATTTATTTTTTACCTGCCTCTCCCCAAGGCTTGAGGCAGAATAAAATAGGAATTAAAATACAACACATAACATAAAATCATTTTTAAAACACACAGGTAAAAACACATAAAATTAAAATAAACATGACATTAAAATCATCCACACAAATTTAAAATTCATAAATTAAACTCAACTGGGTAGGCCTGCCAGAATAGGTAGATCTTTCGTAATGTTTTAAATTCTGACAGCATGTTTAGCTGTCAAATCTCTTCCGGCAGATCATTCCACAGTCTGGGAGCAGCTGATGAAAAGGTCCTCTGGGTGACAGTTGCCAGTCTAGTCCTGGCTGGTTGAAGTAAATGTCCCCCAGAGGACATGAATATATGGGGTGGATTGTACAGGAGATGGTAATCCTGAAGGTAACCTGGACTGAAACAATGTGCAGTGGTGTCCAACCTGTGGCCATCTGGGTGTTTTGGACTACAGCTCCCAGAATTCCTGCCCATTGGGCCAGCTGGGAGTTGGAGCCCAAAACACTTGGAGGGCCACAGGTTGGACACCACTGATGTAGGGCTTTAAAGGTAATGTTCAACACTTTATACTTTGCCTGGAAGCTAATTGGCAGCCAGTAGAGTGATTTTAATATTGGTAATATTAATAGCGAACCTTATTAAAATGAAGGACTTCTGCTACCCACGTACCATGTTGTGTTGGAGGACCTAGGGATTCCTAAATAGGACACCTCTCTAGGCATTTTCCAGCAGGACTCTATGATATGTGTCCCTGTTTTTTTCAGCTGCAGACAACTGAAACTGCGGGTATTGGTTCTGTTGATGCAAAGGACGACCTGTATTACTAAAATGGTAAAGTGTATGTTTGCACTGGTGCCAGGTTGCTCAGTTGGAATGCTGACATTTGGACTGGCATGATGTTAAATAAACTGCTGCCTTCAATTCACTAACACCTCAATTCTTTTTTTTTTTTTAAGAATTAAACTTTTCTTTTTTAAAAAATCTTTTATAATACAATAATATCATTTTTTAATTTTTATATTTATTTATTTATTTATTTATACCCCGCTCTTCAGCCACAAGGCTATCAGAGCGGCTTACAAATTGTTTTAAGCAATAGCAATTTACACATCTACACTGGATTAAGCAGTTTCCAATGTGTGTTAGCTAATTGCCCCCACAAGCTGGGTATTCAGTTTACCGACCTAGGAAAGGATGGAAGGTTGAGTGAACCTTGGAGCCTGCTGGAATCAAACTTGCAACATGGTGACTTGCAGTATTGGCATTTAACCACTGTGCCACCAGGGCTCCTAACAGTAAACTGTGTCAACAATAAAAACAAAATATAAACCATGGTCATCCCCAGATGTGTTCTTTTCCAACAAGCCACAAAGTTAGTTGGTGGCTTATAGGTGACCATCTTGTCTACTTGTCTTGGGGATCATATAAAATGTCCTTTTGATGAGGTGGAGGGATTCTTTTAGTCACTGTTGTTCCTGTAGTCTATTAGTGGATACCACTTCTCAGCAAATGTGAGTTGCTGTGAAGACCTTGAGTCCATTTGGTGTGACCAGTGACTTCTTCTGTGAACCATATGTCCCAAAGCTTTCTCCATCAGTTCTCTAACGTGAGTGATCCCATCTTGCAACTGCATGCTATTTCTAACCTCCCTATTGCTAACAAAAAGGAAATGAAATCTTTGTGCTGTATTGTTCTATTTTCTTTGGTAGAGATTACTTTGCACTCTTTAACACCTTCATTCTTAAACTCAAACAGGAAGGGGAGAGAGGAGTTTCCCTCATAGACTTTCATGACCCCTTGCTGCTGCCACCCATAATGCTAGCAAATTTCAGCAACACAGCAGTGGGGGAATGGATGTGTTATCGCTTTAAAATACACTATTCCCTGCACATATTGTTTTAAGAAGAAATACACTCCTAGAAATTGTGCATTCATTGTGGGTGGCAGGGGCTGGGTAAGCCCTCTGGTGACTTGAGAGGGGCAAGGTAGCTCCCTGAGAGGACATCACCCACTCCAGGTGATAGATTTCAAAGGAAGATTGGTTGAGCCAAACCAGCTATGTTTGGAGGCTCCTTGTTCAGCATTGCTGAACATCTCACCAGAGACCAGAAACCACCAACTCCAAGGTTTCCTGCAATGTAGTGATAAGCCCACAGCTGTAAAACAAATTGTTGTAATGTTTTGTATTGCATTTGTAATACTAGCTTGTAACAATGTGCAAGGATTACATCAGAATTATTTATGTCAATTGCACCTTTGTAATGTATAGTTTGGAGTACCATTGTTCTAGGAAGAAAAATAAAAACACAATCCATTTTCCCCACTGCTGCTACATGCTCAACCTGGTATTCATCAGAGTAACAAACAGCAGAAATATCAAAAGATAATGATGTAGCAATGGATAATTTATCTTGCATCTCCATTAGCTGAGTACTGAACAGACATACCCTAATTTTCTTTTCAGTTAATTTTTAAAGGGGTACAAGCATTTTCTTTAACCGTGATATTGTCACCACCATTGCACAGAACTACATGACCATAAGCCCCTGCCCTCCCAAAGTATCCTTTCAATTGCATTGCCCTTGATCCATAAGAATTCCAGAGAGTGAGACACTGAAAATTGTTTCACACCTAAAACTCTTCTATTTCCCATGTTTGCATTCCCATGGTAAGGTTGCCTACCCATTTTGTCCAGGTGCCTAAACTGTATTTCTAAATGCTCAACTGACATTTTAAGTGACTGCAATGCTAGACATTTGGGTATTGAAGGAAAAGTTCCTTGGGGGTAGCCTTGATTTCTCTCCACCCATGTAGCTGCATTCCTACCCATAACCTTTTCCACATGCTGAGAAGACCATGGAGTCACATATAGTTTTAGAGTTGACACACCTCAGGGCCTGACCCTGACTCTCCAGCTTTTGTGGGTTATCTCCAGGTAGGAGACAAGACTGAAAATCCCCCAATTTTGCTGGGCTTAGCTCTGGGCAAGAAGAAAGGGCTAGGTACAAATCTCCAACTCACTTAGTAGAGCATCAGCTTGCTATAATTTCCAATGCTTTATTCATTTGTTGCTCTAACTTGCCAAGACTCTTAGGGGGATGTCTATGAATGTACTTAGCTTCCTCCTTCCCTCCCAGTCATCATGATGTGAGGACTCACCCTCCACTCTGCTCTGCATCTGCCTTCTGGCCAGAAGTAAATAGACTAAATTAAATATTCCTTACCCTGTCTCCCCAAGGTGAAAAGAAATAAGCTCATCATTTCACCTTGATCTATGAACAGCCCCTTTAACTGTATCTGTGTGTTTGTATGACAAAACGTAAGTGACTATGGTTGGTACTTAATGCATAAAACCCTTAAAGACATCATCAGGAACCTCCATAACTCTCAGGTTTTGGACCAGAAACCTCAGGACCTGGGACAATCCTGAACTGGCAACCCTATATAGGTTAGCTCCGTCTAGTGCACACTTCCACAGTTATCGGCTGTCTTTTCTACCCCCCTATGAGCATCCAGTGGACATCTGTGAGAAGCAGTTTCCTGCATGTACAGATATACTAAGAAAGAACTCCTACAATCAGATAAAGGTGAAACTTCTCTTCTTGTATCTCTTTCCTCCTCGCCACACTGTTTCATTACCCATGATACCATCCAGATTACTGTTCTGTCGCATTTAATCTCCTCTTTGTTTCCATTTTGTGTTTGTTGCTTTACAAAATGGTATATTAAGAAGTTCACTGTGCCCTCTTCAGAACCTGCAAAGCACTGAACTGCACTTAATGAAAGGATGTTTTGATGTTGCAGAATTCCATCTGTTCTTGTGTTCGACAATTGTACCCACTTGACTACCCAGTGCCTCCTCAGCACCGTGTGTTTGAGAGGCAGACCTTTCATTAATTGCATAAGCAGAATGAGGCCACCCAAAGAAATATATGCTATAGCCACATTTGTACAAGAGTATACGTAAGTAAAACCAACAGGCACTGAATACTGTTATTGTTGTGTAACCACATGATCCCTATGCAATTCAGATACCACTGGGTTCTCCTCCAGAAGAAATATTTTAAAAATTAATAAACTCCATACTGCCTTCTTGTTTCAGATTAGTGGTTTTCCCATAAAAGAATTCTTTCCTCTGTTCTATTTCTTTCTTTCTTTTTTCATTTGATGCATAGAGTCATAGGATCTTAGAGTTGGAAGAGGCTACAAGGACCATCTAGTCCAACCCCCAATCATGCAGCAAAACACAAGTACATCATTTGCAAAAGACACCAGACTGTCAAAACACCTCCAAAGGAGGAGAGCCTACCTCCACTTCAGGTAAGGCAGTAATGATGCCCAACCAGTGTCTGGCTGTAGTAATGGTATAAGAGCCAATAAAGTCATGCTCAGTCCAGACAAGACAGAAGCCTTGTTGATTCATATGTCTAGATTAATGGCTTGAAAAAGTTACCTCTTCAATTACAACTCCCAGAATTTTTCAGACAACCTTTGGGTGCAACCCAAAAAATATAGATATTCCCAAAATATGCATTTGCATTAGTGGTGTTCCTCCTCTGCTAGATAATGTTGTACACTCCCGGAAGGAACAGGGTCAATGTAGTGATAGTTCTGCTACTACAGGTTGCAGTGATGAAGCCTCAGTGACAAAGCACCATTTCCTCCTAAGATGCCTCAAGAATAATGGCACATCACTATATTGTTTCATTCTGATGAAGCATTATGGATCAGCAGGGAGGAATGACAGTCACTGGCTGGCATTCTCCAACAGGAGCATCAAAAACCTTAAGGATGAAAAAGCAACTGCTGTTACTACCAAATACATTTATGAATAATTTTGCCTCAAAAAAAAATCACATACATCATTTTCATCCATGAACATTACCCCCATAAATACAATACTGAACCAATATTCACAATGAAGAGCACCCAAAGCTTGGCAAAGTTACGTTTTTGTTTTTTGTTTTTTTTTACCACAACTCACAGAATCCCTCAGCCAATGTAGGCTCTGGCCATACTAGCTGAAGCCACAGTCCAAAAAGTTTACTTTTCCAAGTTCTGGTTCAGTATTCAAATGCATTTTTTATTTTTAGTTTTGCCAAAATATTATTTTGCATAGATTGTTGCACCCATTGTGGTACCCAAATGTATACAGTGGGCCCTCTGGTTCTGGGGCCACCATCACCCCACAGAAGGCAAAAAATGTGGATGGTTGCACCCCATATTATTAAATGGTGGTGATGTGTGCACAGACATGTCAGCATGCATGCCGCTGCCATTTTTGGTATTGAAACTGCAGATTGGGAGCCTGCAATGGCCCACTGGATATCCTTTCAGTTGTTTACCATTACTGTCCCCCCCCCATTTAATTTAAACTCATCCTGATTCTTCGGGGATGCTGTTTGAAATGGCTCTGTTTTAATTATTTTTAAATAATAATATTTTAGGATTGCTTTAGACTGTTTTTAAAAGTTTTAAAAGACTATTGTAATGTGTTCTTTAAAATTATCATTGTATTGTTTTATATGCTTTTATTTGTTGTGCATTGCCTCAGGAGCCCTTGTAGGTATAGAAGCAACATAGTAGTAGTAGTAGTAGTTGCCTCCCATTTACACAGAATTGGTACCCATGGTTTCACTTATCCAGTTTGGGGGGGGCGTTCTCTCTAAGCACTGGGATGACCATAGAGTCATGATGGAGGTGATCCCTCTAGGCATCAGGAGGTCCACAAGCACAACTCTATGGTCAACTTCTGCCAGATGTTTGTAAGGGTAATACTGTGAAAAAGGAAAAATGTTGGAGCAACAGACTAGCACAACTAGAGAGGGTTCGATCACAGCTGTGGCTAGGCAGAGGGCTGACAATCAAACACTCCTATATAGATAAAGCACAAGATGCATTGTGTGTGGGTTGGTGTTGTTGTGGAGAAAGAGGAGTGTTGATGGAAGTTGGAGAAAATGCTGTTGAGTTTGTTAATGAGGTTTGCTGTGTATATACTGTGTTTGTTTTATACTGCAACTGAAGATAAAGACCTCCAGATATCTTTGGATAAACCTCGCTGTCTGTAAGTCTTGTTGTGTGTGAAAGTGGGTCAGAGCAGTGAAACGACTGCTAGCTGAAGCTTTTGTTTTTGTGCCCTTTCTGCTGTGCAGTTCTGCTGTTTGGCTACTCCTGGGTTAGTTTCCCCCCCAGGCTGTGCCAGGTGCCTCTCAGTGAGCCTATAGTGAGTGGACAAAGTTGACCATAGAGTCACACCAGATGCCTAGGCATTTTCTACATCCTCCAGCATGATTCTATGGCAGCTCATTATTATACACAGTTTCACGTATCTGCAGTAAGTCTGGGAACATATCCTCCATGGATGAGGGCGGCGTCTAGTAGTAATAGCAGCAGCAGCAGTAGTAATAGTAGTAGTATTCTGTTTTTCTCCCAAAATTGGGACTCAAAGCAGCTTAAAATTTAAAAGAACAATACAATTACAAACATCCAAAATGCTGAACATCTTTGCAGATTAGGGTTCAGCTCCTGGATATCTCATGTGAAGTTTAGAATAAAACCTGGATGCATTGCCATCTTGCATAGAAGCTGCCAGGTTCCTGTGGATGGCAGGTATTCAGGCCTCCACCAGGGCAGAAATTATTCAGCACCTTGAACAGCTCCTTTAAAGTCCGGGCTTAAACCTGGGCAGACTACCTGCTCCACTGACATGGAAGCTGCCAGCCACCTTTGGGTCGGACTAAGTTATCCACTTTTTCCCATAGTCCAGTTCATGACCTAGATCATGAGGGAAAGGCCACTGTTATTAGTTGTCTTGTAATAGTGCTATAGACTGGGTTCTTGGGAAAGGGACTAAGCATGAAAACTCAATTTTTCTCTCCAGTCAGTGATTGATGATAAGAGCAATGGAAATGCATTTAAATATTTAGAGTCGGGTATTTAAACCGGTCATGAGAAAACAAGTTGCAGAAATCAGGGGCTTGCATTTTAAAGCTGTGCTTTGCATGCCTGAAGCACTGGGGGCTTGCTTCTGAGTAAGTGTGCATAGAATTAAGCTGCGCTTTGTATGCGCGGTGGGAAGATGTCCAGATTGGCAAGAATTACACTTCTGTGCAGATACATGAAATGTTGACCACCCATGCATTAGATTAAAGACAATGATGCAGTATCCACTGCACCTGTTTATTGTTAATCTTTCCTACATGAAAAAGAAGCATATGGCAATCAAGAATTCATAGGCAGAAAGCCAGTGGTACTTTCTTTAAAAGAAGGAAAGGGAGGGGAGCACCATTACTGGAATAAAACAAATAAAAATGTGAAACTTGATCAAAGGACACATCAAGGTGATGCCATACTTAGATGATATATGGACGTTTGACCAGATGTTGGCATAGCATATTTCTACTAATAATATGGATTTTGTAGTGAGCAGATGGCTTGAAGGGCAGAGTCCTAGTTATTTAAAAGAAGCAAAGCTCCCGTTCACATTTTGAGCAGAAGAGGCTAAAAGGGCACCAAGAAAGCCACTGATGGTTGTCTTTCAAGTGACAAACATGAGACATGAAGATGGCTGAGCATCAGTAGGGAGTCTACTGAATATGATTTGATTCCCTTTGCAAACAACAGTAAGAAGTAAGAAGAGGAATGGCAAGGTTAGAGGCAGAGGTGGGCAACTCCGGCTAAGCTGGGGGGGGGGAAAGCAAATTTGGCCCCAGAATCCTCTGTGAAGTTCACAATGCCAAAAAACTTTTTAAAAGTTAAAGAGAGAGAGGAAGTTTGTGGATGAGGGTGTGAGCTGAGCGAGTATGAGAGACAGGAGATCAAGGTAAGTGACACACTTTTTTGTACCCTCCCTGGGTTACTTGTTTTTTTCTTAGTGCGTTTTTATGCTTGCTGTCACTTTTTTATTTTTATTTTTCATTTTATTTTTGAATTTTCCGCATGCTCGTCCTCTCGCGAGAATGGCCCGGGATTTAAAACCAGGAAGTGAATGCAAACTGCCCTGTGCAAACTGCATTTACTCCTGGGCTGCCAAGGGGAAGGGACACAGTTTCTCTTGCACAAACAAGATAGGTCTGAAATTTTTAGTTCTCATGGCAGGACGGGGGCAGAAGAGGAGACTGTGAGATAGGAACACTTTTTTTGTCCATCTGAAAATCTCCTAGGTGCACAGGCCTATAGTTCCACCACAAAGGAAATAAGCCTCACTAGGCACACCAGCCTATAAGTCCACCACATATAGGCCTTGCTAGGCCCTCTCTCCCCAATAGTCCCACTAGGTCCTGCCAGGCCCAAACCACTACACAATGGCCCAAGAGATGGAAGATAAACTAATACTGTCTCTCCACAATAATCAGACCAGACAACCAAAAGGGGCAACAAAGAATCCCTGCCAAATGAGGAAAGTTGGAGGGTATAAGCCTAAAGGCAGGAGCTATCTAATCTCCCACCCCCACACCATTGATAAGTAAGCGGCTCTGACAGCTTTTCTAGATGCAAAGCAGAGCCGTAAGTGCTATAAATAAATAAATAAATAATCCGCCTCCCCTACCAAAAAGCCTAATTCAGAGTAGAGCATAGTTTTAAACAATGTATTATTTTTAACGCATGGAGACGCACTATCCACAATGCTGCAGCCTTATTTGAGAACTCACGACGAACAAGTCTTGAAGAGAAACGACAACGCAGAAAGAATCACAACCCCAAAACATCACCCAAGGAGACCTTCTGCTGTGCTTTTTGCAACCGGACTCGTTTATCTCGGATTGGCCTTTTTAGTCATCAGCGCGTTTGCAGAAAGCGTGGGATGAGTCCTTCCTGAATCTTCGTTTGCGAAGAAAAGCCAGAGAGAGAGAAAAAAACTGGAGATGGCAAGCAGCACCTTAAAAAGAATCCCTCCTATTCTCCCCTCTCAAAAGGGAACCTTGCTTCAAAGATGATCTGTTCTATGATGTATCAGTGCATTGTCTGAAGAGAAACTATGCCTCCTCTTTCAGAACTGTTCAGACTAAGGCAAATTTCATCGATCAATGCATAACTATTATGACGCATCCGTGACGTCTGTGATTCTGTGGTCTTTGAAGGACCATCCAAAAGGCATTTGGACATCATAGAGTTTCTTCTCTGTGAGCCAAGAGACTGAGAAAGAGAGATCTGTAGGCTAAGAAGGGGACCTGCTACAAGAAGCTTTCTCCTTGCAGTGGCAGAAGCCTCTACCACCATAACACTGAGATGCAATGTGGGGTAGTAGTTTGAATGTTGAACTGGGAGTTGGAGGATCACAGTTCAAAGTCTTGACTGAGCCATTAAATTCACTGGGTGACTTTAGGGCAATCCCTCTCTCTCAACCAGGCCTGCCTCACCAGGATGTAGGGAGGAGAAGAAGAAGAAAAGGAGAACCGTATATACAGTACCCTTTTGAGCTCATTGGTTGAAATGTGGCAAACAACCAGTATCAATTCTTTGCTGTTCAGCAGCAAATAGGAGCCTGTTGGGACATATCAGGTGTGGCTTGGGACCAAACTATTTAAAAGACAATATCCCCCTTTTATAAGTCAGCCTGAGTTCTAAGATCCTCAGGGAAGGGCTTTCTGTCAGTCCCATGATTATCACACACTTGCTTGGTGAGGACACATGGGAAAGCACTTCTCTGTGGCTGCTCCCAGGCTATGGAACTCCCTTCCTTGGGAGACCCAATTAGCTCATTCTTTGCTTTTTTTTCCACCAGCAAGTTAAGACTTTCTTATTTAGGCAGGCGTTTGATTAACTTTTAAATCATATGGTAGAATAGTGCCTATAGAGTGATGAGTTTTTATGGTGTTTGTTTTTAATTATGTTTTAAATGCATTTTAAACTGTTTTAAACTACAGGCATGTCTCTGTTAACAAAGGACTTTATCAGACACATCAAATACGTCATCATAACAATGTCACATAAATGCAAAAGGGTGTGCATACCAGATGACGTCGTCCTTTCGCGTTTATGTCTTGTCCAAAAGCTGTTCTATTTTATTCATGGGATAAGCCATCAATAGATCAGCTGTGGCACTTTTTTTGAGGGCATTGCCAGCATTTGCAACCTCATGCCTCCCCCTCCCCATGTTATTACAGCACCAATGGCTGGTCTGGCCAGAACACATCCAGGTGAAATCGCGACATCCAGGTAGGTGACACTCTTTTTATTACCCTCCCCTGTTTACCTGGAACTTTTAAAGTGTGTTTCTGTGCTTTTGTGAACTTTTTGTGTGTTATTTTTGCTTTTATTTTTGACTTTCCTGCGCTTGTGTCTTCTCATGAGAATCCATGAGATTTCCTTCCAGAAAGTGAACGGAGCTGTGTTCGCTCCTCAGTCATTGCCAGGGCTGCCTTTTCGCTGGATGCAAGGTAAGTGTGGCACAGGGTGTTTTTTTGCTGGCATAAAAATGGCACAAATTATGCCAGCAAAAGAATGTTTTTGGAGAGTGCTATGGTAAAGTTCTCAGGGTGCCGCAGCATGTCTAAAGGAAACAATGTAATGAAGCTTAAGGTGGGGGAAAAGAAGGATTTTATGCTAGCCAATCCTCCTGTAGCTGTGTTGCTTCCCTACACTCTCTCTGGCTTTTCTTCACAATCAAAGATTCAGGAAGGACTCATCCCCCACTTTTTGCAAGCGCGCTGATGACTGAAAAGGCCAATCCGAGATAAACAAGTCCAATTGCAGAAACCACAGCAGAAGGTCTCCTTGGGTGATGTTTCCAGGTTGTGATTCTTTCTGCGTTGTCGTTTCTCTTCAAGACTTGTTCGGCATGAGTTCTCAAATAAGGCTGCAGCATTGTGGATAGTGCATCTGCATGCCTCCCAATGTGAGGCCAGGACGGACCATTGTTGGTGATCAGTTTGGCCAAGCCTGAGATGTTGCTTCAGGGAGTCCTTGTATCACTTTTTTGGAGCGCCCCTTTTACGCTGACCCGTGGCAAGTTCACTGTAGAGTACTATTTTGGGGAGCAGTTCCCTCCAGAAGCTCTTAATGGGCATGCATGAAATGCAAAAGAGGGGATATAGATACCATAAGACTGCCTTACCTGCTTACCAGCTTCCCCTAGTATGTTTTTTAAAAGAGAGAGAGAGAGAGCTCATACATCTATGCATTTGGCCACCAAAATGGAAATCATAAGAAAGGTAGAGGCTGGTGAAAGAAACATTGTCCTTAGGTGCATTTTGAAAGAAGCTTTCAGGTAGTCTCTTGAAAATGTTTTTGTTTTCTTATGCAAGGCTAACTTGATCTGGTTGTTTCATTTCACATGTGCATATTGTTAGTTTTGGATAAAAAGTTTGATTAAACATAATGAACTGCTCTTCTTTTTTCTGGTTTAGGAACCTATCCCTATTCTTTTGATATTATTTAGGCTTCTGGTGCCAAAGTTTCTGTTAAAGAACAAATGCCCCAAAACACATTTCCTTGGTTGACTTGAAGTATTGGTTTTTAATAATGCTGTTGTTTAATTGTTTTGTAATGTACATCCTAGAAACGTGCCCTGCCCAGCGCAGCTGCGTTCTCAATATCATGGCCTCAATACTGGTGATCCCTGCTTGCTCAAGGACAGCAAGATTCGTCACATAGTCAGTCCAGTGTATATTTAGGATTGTGTGTAGGCAGCACTGATGAAAGCGCTCGAGGAGTCGTAGGTGGTGGCGATAGGTGACCCATGTTTCAGATCCATAAAGGAGGATAGAGAGTACAATGGCTCTATACACACTGATTTTTGTGCTTTGCCTCAGGTGTTTATTGCTCCAGACTCTTTTGTGAAGTCTTCCAAATGCACTATATGCCTTTGCTAATCTGTGATCGATCTCTTTGTCAATCTTGGCATCTGAGGAGATGATGCTTCCCAGGTAGGTGAACTGCTGAACGGACTTGAGCACAGATTTGCCGACGGCAATGTGGGGATGGAGGTGCTCGTCCTGTGGTGCAGGCTGGTAAAGAACGCAGCTGCACTGGGCAGGGCACATTTCTAGGATGGAGGACCATCGCCTCCCCAAAATACTACTCTACGGTGAACTCGCCGTGGGTCAGCGTAAGAGGGGCGCTCAAAAAAAGCGATACAAAGACTCCCTGAAACAACATCTCAGGCTTGGCCAAATTGATCACCAACAGTGGTCCGCCTTGGCCTCACATCGGGAGGCATGGAGACGCACTATCCACAATGCTGCAGCCTTATTTGAGAACTCACACTGAACAAGTCTTGAAGAGAAACGACAACGCAGAAAGAATCACAACCCAAAAACATCACCCAAGGAGACCTTCTGCTGTGTTTTTTGCAACCGGACTTGTTTATCTCGGATTGGCCTTTTTAGTCATCAGCGCGCTTGCAGAAAGTGCGGGATGTGTCCTTCCTGAATCTTCGTTTGCGAAGAAAAGCCAGAGAGAGAAAATGTACATTTTAGCCAGCATCTATTTTAAATTTTGAAGCCACCTTGGGTCCCTTGGTGAGAGAAAGGCAGGGTATAAATGGAATCAAATAGAAAAGTAAATAAATAAAGCCCTGCCATTAGCTTGACAAGAATAAAACGCACACTGATTTGGACTCCAGGATTGCAAGGGCTTAGGGGCCAGACCCTCTTCTCTAGCCCCAAGGGCAAGGGGAATGATCTCAGGGGGAAAGGGCTACCTTGAAAAGTAGGATGTTCCTCATTTGTCAGGCTTGGTGTTTTATATTTGAATGGTATACTCTGTGCAGCTGTGGTTGATGTTCAATGTGTCATGCTTAATGATATCACCAGGGATTGCCCCCAATGTAACATCACTCTTGTAACATCACCAGGACTCCTCTCACCCCTGTGATATCGTAAGTGTCCTGACTTGGAAACCATGTCCCATTCCTATTTTCTACCAGGGAAGGGGTAAAAAGAAGCAGAAATGGGGACACTGAATAATCCAGGCACCTTCTCACACCCCTGCTCCCACTCAATCTGCTATGCAAGACATCATTATTCAGATGTCAGCCATGTGTACAAACCACATTTCGCTTCCTTTGGAACCAGACAAAATAATTCTACAAACGATTCTGTTTTTCTATAAGAACAAAAAAGGGTTCATTGATTGCTTCATATGACTCCAGACTATTACTAAGCAGATATATTTAAGCCCCAGCCCCAGCATATGTGTGTGTGTGTGTTTGGAGAGGAGGGAAGGACCTTTGTAAAGAATTCTCTAAGGATGTCAGATATTCCATAATCAGAATGATGCTTTTGAAAGTGAAATCAATTTTCAGGGGATCTCCCATAAGATTACAGTAAAGATTGTGGAGGGAAAGAGAGGCAGAAGAATGAAATCCAGATAAAAAATATAATGAAACTTTTGCCATTATTTTTTAAGGAAAGAGTAAAAAGTTGCATATAGGAGTGATAATAGCTATGGGATATAAATATCTATAAGAATAGGTTCTGGACAATAATAACAACAATAACAATAATACAGTAATAATAACACAGTTTGGGGCAGTAAATTTTGTGTGAGGATTATATACTTTTTCATGTGCACTTTTAAGACTATTTTAGTTGGACCATCATTTAATCTAGCTCACTATTGTCTACCCCAGGCAGGGATGGACAATTGTGGCTGTCCACATATTTTGAACCGCATCTCCCAGTATTTACTGTGCTGGCTGGGGATGATGGGAGCTTCAGCCCAACAACATCTAGGTGGCCAAATTTGCCCATCTCTTCTCAACTCAGGTCTCCAAAGTTTTGACAGGAGCCTAAGGGCAGTCCTACCTGGAAATGCCCTACCTGAAGATGTTATGACAAACTGAACCCGGACCATTTAGCATGCAAAAAATGGGCAATGCCAGTGAGCTATAGCTGCTTTCCTTGGGTTCCAAGCCATGCTACTCAGGATTCTATAACTGGATATATCACCTATTGAAACTTAGACCTTGTACATCAGGCCAGAAGAGACTGTAGTCATCCAGATGTTGTAGAATGGACATCATCCCCAACCAGTGAACAGGAATTATATGAACTTGAACCCAGTAACATCTGGAGGACATTGATTCCCCATCTCTCTTCTACCCATGAGGCAGGTATTGTACTACTGAGCCCTCTATGTTTCAACTGGGAATATAGGATCCTTCTCTAACTACGTCCAACTACTGTTTTTAATGCTTTATCTGTAACATGCCATTATTACGTTAGGATTCCCCTGGGGGAGTGTTAGTTAATGACGATTAAACTGAAATAAATTTGGAATGTATCTAATAAATCTAATCTCTCCCCACTCCCATCCATCTACTGTCCCCCCCACACACACACACAAACATCCCATCCTTAGTCCTTTCCAATATTTTATGCTGAATTTGGCAATGTCTTGGCGTAGACACAGTCTGAACAGAAGAACATCTGGGATCCACAAGGTATTCCCCCTTGGGTTCATTGACTGTGGAGCGGGAAGGTACTAAATGCCTAACATCTGGGTCTAGGAACAAAGAATGGGTCTTACAGCTCAAGAAGTGTGTCATCCAGATCGAACCACACCCAGAGGAGGGCAACCAGGATGGTGAGTGGTTTAGGAACCCAAATTCTACAAGGAACTATTGAAAGAGATTCCTATATTATTTATTTACCTATTTATTTATTTGATATTTAGTCTGCCTTTCTCTCCAGAATGGGATTTGCAGTGCCTCACAACATGATTTTTTTAAAGCTACAAATAAAAATACAGAAAAGTATCATATTAAAACTCCAATAGCGTATATGATTGAATTAAACATGCGTCTCTGAACGGCTGGAGAAGATGGAACAGTAGTGTTTGTTTTTGCTCCAGAGGGCAGGATTCAATCCACTGGGTAGAAACATTAAAGAAGCAGATTTCAGCTAAACTTTAAAAAGAAATTTCTAATAGTAAGAAGAGCTATTTCATAGTGGAACTGCTTGGGAGGCAGTAGTCTCTCCTTTTCTGGGAGTTATTTGAGCAAGGGATGACTGTTTGTCCTTCACAGAGTGATACTCCACCAATTCATAATGACATGGAGATGATCCTGGACCATGAAAGGCTATACCAGTGGATCATAAGCTCTGGTAGATCTTTCAGTCTGGTAGGTCAGCTGTGATGGAGGCCTCTGTATCTGCCAAACTCTGGAAGCTGATGGCTTCCATGTCAGTGGGATGGCGAATCCAGGTTTTACTCTGAACTTCAAACAAGATATCCCAGATGCTGACCTCTGTACTCAAAATAGGTTTAGCATCTTGGTTAGCTCCTCTGAAAGTCAGATTAAAACCTGGAGAGAAATCACCACTCCACTAACATTGGAGCCATCACCTGATATTGCTACGGTCCAAGGACCACACAGAGCAGTTCATCAGCAGAAGGTTGGCCACTAGATGAAGAATTAGTCCCAGCAACTATGTAAGAATCCAATGATGGTGTGAAATAATATGATCTGCATCAGTGGAGGGATGCTCACACCAAAGAAATCACAGATCTTCAAAATAATCTAAGTATCCATACATCAGGGATACTGTGAGGAATGCTATATTTTCGAGCTCTGCCATCTTGTAGGGGTTGGACTAAAAGAGCTCTAATGTCATCCCTACTCTAAAATTCCATGATTCTGTCTGCTAGTTTTGAGCTCCTTCACCTTGTGTTTCTTAGTATGACCCTGGAAATATGGGTTAATGAATACTTCTGGGATGATAGCATGCTGGTGTTTTCTCCCAACTTATTGAAATGAAGGTTAAAGTGTGCTCTTTGTGTCTAGCATACCTTAGGAAAAAATGTTGCTGTATGTTGTTTTTATGATTAATCTCAGCTGCATCTTTTTCATACCCAAACCCTGTATCAGTTTAGTATCATTCGCTTCCTGCCTGCTCTTGGAATTTGCATATTTGACCAACACATTACAGGCAGGAAAAGTGCTTTAAATCCAATCTGTGGTGACTTTGTTGATTTCAGCTTTGACCTTGCAAGGATTTTGTTATTAAAATATGATGGGGAAGGAGCCAAATAAAGTATGCCTCCTTTAACTGCACTTTGGAAAACATTGCAAAAAGGCCATATCATTATAAAATTCAATTTTATACTGTAGTTTAATTATTTGGTAAGCTTCCTTGGGTTTTTAAGAGAAGGCAAAGTGAGCAGAGAGCAAGGGAGGGATCAAAAAGGAAAACTGGCAAGAGAAAACTCAGTAGGAGCCCAAACCTGTGAAAAAACAATGTCCTTCACAGTAGGGGAGAGAAACCTCAGGTCCTGGAGCCATGTCACCCCACTGGGGTCCCAAACTGGTTCTTTCAGGTTCGCCTAGATGGTCATACCCTCTTCCCCATGACACACTTATTTGGTGATTTCCCACTTTTTGTATATTTTCCACCATCGTAAAAGCCTCTCCTAATGCTTACTTCGGCCTAAATACACTGAAGACACCAGAGCCCATCTCACTTGGGAGGTAAGCAGGGTCAGCCCTGGTTAGTTCTATCCTGAACACGAGTCAGTGAGTGCCCAAGGAAGCAGGTGGTTGGTGGGTAAGAACTGTCCAGTCTGGATCAGTCACGGGTTATCTGAACAAGGAAAAAGGGAGAAGCATGAGGGTGGTCATTGCTGGTCCAGAGGTCATATCATCAGGTCATAAGCCAGCAAGGCGTTAACAGAGTAGTCCAAAACATAGCCAGTCCAAGGTCATGAAAAAACAAGAATACAAGAGAGTACAGATAAGCGTTGTTAGCACTAAGGCTGAGAGAGGACTGCTGGGATATTTATGGGCAGCTCCTTCAAGGCCATAGGTGCTTAATGAGTGCCTAATTAGGTCAGCATGTATGACTCAACCAGCGCTGGGCTTGAGGTTTCTCCCTACTTTGCTCAACAAAGGATGGGGGCCTGTCATCTTCAGTGTCTGCAGCCTATGCCAACTTCTGCTGGGGAACAGGGTCCCCAGCCCCCAACTTCCTAGCATTCTGCCTCCTTGTCTTGAGTTGTTCAGGGGGTGGATAATGACAAGTACTTGGATGGGAGACCACTAAGAAATACCAGGTGCTGTAGGCTATATTTCAGAGGATGGCAATGGCCAACCACCTTGAGTATTCTTTGCTTGAGAAAACCCTATCAAATTCATGGGGTCACCATAAGTCAACAGGTAACCCGAAGGCATACAAACACACACAATGCTTCATTATTGGCAGTAAGAACTTCAGTATAAAATATACTGGCATTGTGGTCTTGCCCTTTTGCCTTTGGATCCACTAACCAATGGGATGCTGTCAGTAGAGATGACATTAGTAGGGTTGCCAGGTTAGGGATGGGATGGGGTTCTGGTAACTTTATTCCTGAGCAGATTGTGGAACAATGGTAATGCTCCATCAAATAGAACTAAGGTACCTGTCTTCTCTTACCTTCCAAAATCCAACTTTCAGCCACAGCCATCCCCTCTCTACATAGAGAGTAGGGGAGGGGAGAGAGAGTGGTGCAAAGGAGCACCCCACTCATGTTACCAGCACATCCACACCCCTTCCCTCCACTCTCCACTGGAGAGACAATAGCTGTGTTGGAAGTAAAGAACTGGGGTTGAAAGGTGAAGAAAGACAATGCGAAAAAAGGCTAATGCGATTTTGGGCTGCATCAATAGAAGTATAGTGTCCAGATCAAGGGCAGTAATAGTGCCGCTCTGTTCTGCCTCGGTCAGACCTCACCTAGAATACTGTGTCCAGTTCTGGGCACCACAATTCAAAAAGGATACTGAAAAATTGGAGCGTGTGCAGAGGAGGGCAACTAAAATGGTGAAAGGTCTGGAAACCATGCCTTATGAGGAGAGACTTAGGGAGCTGGGTATGTTTAGCCTGGAAAAAAGACAGTTAAGAGGCGATATGATAGCCCTGTTAAGTATTTGAAGGGGTGTCACATTGAGGATGGAGCAAGCTTGTTTTCTGCTGCTCCAGAGACTGGAACACAGAACAATGGATGCAAGCTCTAGGAACAGAGATTCCACCTCAACATTAGGAGGAAGTTTTTGACAGTAAGAGCTGTTCGGCAGTGGAACACACTCCCTCGGAGTGTGGTGGGGTCTCCTTCCTTGGAGGTCTTTAAACAGAGGCTGGATGGCCATCTGTCGGGGATGCTTTGATCGTGATTTCCTGCGTGGCAGGGGGTTGGACTGGATGGCTCTCGTGGTCTCTTCCAACTCTGCAATTCTGATTCTATGATTCTATGAAGTACCTTCATTCAGCTTGACAGAGCTTTAGGATACCTCATCCTACTCCATGATATGTTCAGGATTAAAGCAACAATAGCCCCATTCTGTATCCAACCTGACAACCCTGCTTCTCAGGCACCCCTCATTCTCTACCAGCCGTGACATGGCCATGGGATGAGCTTCAAGAAGAAGATTCATTTTGCAGGAATGAATAATTCCACCATGGTGGAAATTTTCCATGCATTCCCCAATGCAGGATCTCATCCTACATATCTATATACTGCCAGTATTCATAAATGTCCCTCTACATACAAAGCTCATGGTTGGACCAGTGGACAGTGATATGGTGGAAGAGGAGTGCACAGGAAGGACACCTATGGGGTTTATTTTTCAGCGCAGGAGCAATGATGCCAAAGGAACTGATAGGTAATTAAACATGAGTGTAACTGAGCAATCAGAACGAAATGCATCATTCAGTGCAAGTAACTGTATGCAGTGACAATGAAACTTTTGAGTTTTATTCTTGATTATGACAAATTAGCATGCAGAAAGTCTGAACATTTTATTTATTTATTTATTTATTTATTTGCTGTATAGCCTGCTTTTCTCTCAGAACTGGGACTTCAGACAGTTTGCAAGGCTGGAAAAAGAAAAAAAACAGGCGCAGAAAAAAAGCTACAGAGAAAAACAAATTGTTGTCATGTTAATTTAATGCAAAAATTAATTTACTATTGAATTTTTTAAACAGCAATTTAAAAACTCCATTCTCAGCTTCCAGCCAGTTGCCAACAGCCGGACTGAATAAAAAGGTCTTTGCCTGATGCCAGAAGGACAACAACGTGGAATGGCAGCCAATCCTTCCTTACAAAAGCCTGGGAGCAGCCACCAAGAAAGCCTTCAGGAGGATGGGGCTTTTGGAATCAAGCAGAGTCCAGATAAATCTTTTCTTTTTTATAGCTCCTATTTCATGTAAGCAGTTTAAATAGTAACACTTTTTTTTTGCAACTGTCCAAACATGCACGTTTACAAATGTCCATTGTGTTATATTTAGTTAAAATATATTCTACTTTTCTACAACAAAATGGGGATTCTTCTCAGGTCAATGTGTTTAGCATCAGAACACCAGAAGCAAATTCCATCTGATATCTGTAGTTGTCCTTGCACTATAATACAAGAGAGTTTAAAATGGAAAATTGTTTATTTTCACAGTATTTTTCCTTAAAAAAAAAAATCAATGTTGGCCAACAGTTTTTGTTTCATTGTTCTAACATATCAGGAATGTAAAAGTAGTTGTAGCACTATTAATGGTCTTACAGCGAGAAATGGAAACCGGTGAGGGGAGAATCATTCAACATTCTATGCTCCACAGTGGAATTAATAATAATAATAATAATAATAATAATGTTTATTTATATCCCGCCTTTCCCATGAGGATCGGGGTGGCAAACATCATTTAAAACATCCATAATCTACAAACATTAAAATAACATCATTAAAACCACTATTCAAATTTTACCTATAAAAACAATATTAAATTAACTTAAAATAAGAAAAGACATAAAGCAATTTTTTTAAATTACAGAATAATAAACCAGAAAGTGACAGTGACAGTCGTGCATCTAATCTAATCTGGGAAGGCCTGCCGGAAGAGATCCGTCTTAATAGCCCTTTTAAACACCCCCAGATTGTCAACGTGTTGGACAATATACAGTGGGCCCTCAGTATCCATAGAATTGTAGAGTTGGAAGAGACCACAAGGGCCATCCAGTCCAACCCCCTGCCAAAAATCCATTAATTGAAACGTGCCAAAGTTGAACTCTGCTTGCGGGGAGGGGTGTGTGTGAGTGCAATATGAGGTTCTGGTACAAAACAGGACATAAAACATGCAGGATGCTCCAGTAAATTTATAAAGCAGAATTTATGTTTATTATGGCAGAGAATACATCTTAGATGAGAAAAATAGATAGATAGATAGATAGATAGATAGATAGATAGATAGATAGATAACTAAGGCTGACTCTCATACATACACGATGCCTGCTGGCTTAGAAGACAAAGAGTTGTAAAATGCTAAAACTTCTTGCAGCAAGGGGGGAAAGTGACCTCTGCATGTAAGGAGGACGTGTTCACCCCAGCCTTGGATCCCCTTTTCCCATTCCTAATCAGTAGACAACCGATCTGTAGAATTCAGACTATTTTGGAACCTTGAAGTCAGGTTGGCAAAAAAAAAAAAAAAAGGAAGAAACAAAGAAGAAAGGACAGGGAAAAGTTTCTACTGAACAAGAGAGAGAGACGTCCTCAAGAAGAGTAGAGGTATGGCACCAAATCAACACTTGTATCATCTAATCTGTTCCCTGTCACTTAATCCAACATATGTCACTCTCAACCCAGCTAGAGCCACTGTGTTCGCGGGTTTGAGTGGCAGCAGATTGTCACGCCACATACCTAAAATGGTGACACCCATGCATAAAATGGTGGCACCCATATCTAAAATGGCAACGTGTCCGCATGCATTTTGTACCATTGACTAATATGGGACTCAACTATCCATGGTTCTTGCCATCTGCGGGGGCGGGGGTCTGGAACCAAACCCACACAGATATGGAGGGCCCACTGTACACAGCTGTCCCAAAGTGACACCCTCATAAGACAATTAGGTCCAGAATTTACAATTACTTAGCTGCACCACTTCCTGTAATTCAAACACTGATCAATGCAGAGAGAACTTTCATACCATTAGATGTCACTTCAAATGAGAGATTGGAAATAATTTGTAAAAAATTACTTTTGTTAACCCAATTTGTTAACATTTTCAGCAGTGACTTTAATATCCTTTGTCATCCCATCAGATGTTACTTCAAATGAGAGATCGGAAATAATTTGTTAAAAATTACTTTTGTTAACCCAATTTGTTAACATTTTCAGCAGTGACTTTAATATCCTTTGTCATCCCACTTTTCTGTCAGCTTTTGAAATGTCGCAGTTTCACGCTCCTCCTCTTCCCTCTTTTCCCTTTTATCCTCAGCTTTCTTCTATTGTTGCAAACCGATTTTAAAGTGCCTAAGTTATCTGCACTCAACTCAGCAAAGGGGAAGGGAAAGAAAGGGGCAGAGTCTTGCCCTTCCCAGTGGGCTCAGGTAAAAGCAAACTGCTGCAGCCTCTCCTAGCTTGTCTGTTCTTCCTCATTAAGAACATTTGCCCGCCCCTCTTGACCACACTCTGATGTTGCTTGGCCACATGTGGCCTGGTTTTTATCTGCGAAATGTTGGAGGGTATGTTTTTGGCTACATGAGTCATTTTAATAATTAACAAAATAAATAAAGCCAACTTAATAGCACATGAACAATGATTAACATATCCAATTGCAAAACCTAACTACTCTAGGTTTTCTTGAACTGATTGTTAAACACTTCCCATTGATTCAGTGGGTTTTCTCTACCTGGAACTAGCAATTGCATTTAGGCCCTAATATTCTCTTCATGTTTTTATGCCAGTGGATGTTTTTGTCTTAATGATTTTAACCTTAACACATTAACACAACCCCTGAAGTTTCCACGCTGTGCATGAAACACAATGCTTTCAGGACCCCCTTCACACATTTGTGTTAACGTCACTGTGTGCTAACTAAATAAAATGTCAGAAAGTCAGATCATGGGCCTGGTATGTGCAAGCCTATAATTCTTTAGTTTTTAATAACGTGATTAATGCTGCATGCTTGAGAAATGGTTTGTAAAGACTGAAAAAAATGTGCTTTTATGGAGGTTTCCCTATGATCCATCAACCAATTTCCCCCTGCGTCCTCAAAACCAATAAACGGGAAAGTTTTAACCCACTGCAAAGTGGCCTCACTTGCAGGCTTGTAATGTTAAGTTTTAAAGCAACATATAGCACCATTTTTCAACTTTTCACTGAAAAGTTTTTCACTCCCCAGGAGGTGGCAGTTCACTTGGGTAGGCTGATCTATGAAGGCTGAAAATCGCATTCAAGCACAGCATGCGGCCTAGAGTGAGGTTGTTAGCCTAGCTTAGGCTTCTGCGGCAGCCCCTGAGAAAGAAAAACGATGAAAGCTCTATGCAGAGAGCTGAGCTTTTCCCCAGCAATAAATACACAAGGCTTGATGTCCTTCATATTCTCAATTTACTCTAGCACATCTGTAGTTTGATGTATTGTATTATCAGGCTTCTACAGCAACATTGCTGACCTGGATTAGCTCCATTGCTTGCACACTTTCAAATGAATTTAGGGGTATACTCTGCCCATAAGGGGAAAAAAACCCCAAAGGTAAATTTTAAGCTTTCAATTTGCCATGGCCACTTGGATTCATAAGCCAAGATCCTGTATAAGGAGATATGTTGCAAAGTCCTGCCTGGGTGGAACTACAACACATCTCCTTGCTCCTCTCCTGAAATGTCATTTAATGGCCAGTGGAGAGCAGGGAGCATTGGAGAAACATCTGACTATGTGCCTAAAAGAAGTTGCACAATGGTATCATCATCCTCTCAGACCTCCAGAAGAAACTTCAGCAGTCCTAGAAGATGCCTTCATCATTTTACATTTGCGCAACTACAGGAAAAGAATTTCCACCTAAATATTAGGAAGAAATTCCTGGTGATGAGAGCTGTTCAGCAGTGGAATATACTGTCTCGGAGTATGGTGGAATCTCCTTCTTTGGAGGTTTTTAAACAGAGGCTGGATGGCCATCTGTCAGGAATGCTTTGATTGTATATTCCTGTAGGGCAGAAACGGGTTGGATTAGATGGCCCTCATGGTCTCTTCCAACTCTATGATTCTATATAGAAGAACTCATACACCCCACTCTCCACCAGCCACTAAATGGCCATGGACGGTAGACTTCAGAGGAGGAAAGTGAGTCCTGCAAGGCACTTAGTCACTGTATGAAGCAGATAGTGAACACTTTCCTTCACAAGCACTAAAAACATTCAGTACATAGGTGTAGCTTTCCATTAGGCATCCATGTGTCACTAAAAGCCACATTCTCCCTAGAAGAAGAAGGTACTAAGAAATCTTTGCATTTCTGAAAACAGTTTAATTAGTTGATTACAGTGGGCCCTCGCTATCCACTGTGATTTAATTCCAGGACCGCCCCCATGGATACCAAAATCATAGATGCTCAAGTCCATTATACACAGCATAATAAAATGGCATCCCTTATATAAAATGGTGAACAGCAACGTTAGCTTTCTGAAATGTTCCCCCAAATATTTTCGAGCCATGGTTGGTTGAATCCATGGATGCAGAACCCATAGATATGGAGTGCTGTCTGTAATTAGTTTTTGTACACCCATTAGAAATAATGAGAAGATGGTTGGTCAGATGTGTGCGGGGGACGGAGGTTGCTGGCAAGGCAAGTGCCTGGAACTGCCATTTTGGATTTTCGCCATAGCGATTGTGTGCTACAGTGAGAAAATAGCCTTTTTTTGTTTGCTTCTTTGTTAAAGCAGAAGGTCACACTTCCGCACATTGTATTTAGTGTTGTTGTTTTTTTAACTGTTCAGTGGCAGCAACTCAAGGTAGATAAAAATGAAAGTAATTCACTTGCGCCCACCATCTTGATTTGCAGGCACATCCATTGGAACAGCAAAAACAGATACCCTTGATCAAAGAATGGTACACTCCTTCTATCTGGGATGGTCGTCCTCTTCCACCGAGCACACAAAGCTTCAGGAAGGATGTAATGGAGCAGCGAGGAAGGAAGAGGACACACGCCTAGCCAACTAGGTCAGCCGAATCAACCCTGGTGATCAATGGGGTGACAGGTGTCACAGTCAGATTGCCCTCACATCCAGTGAAAGCAGATAGTTTTGCTTGCCTGTGATCTTAAAAAAAACCCATTGAGATGAATAGAATCTGCTGCAAATTGGCATTACTGCACACCTATCCACATTTTACTGCTTCATATAAAAAAGCCCTAGGTCACCCCTAGGGCATGGAAGAGCATGGAAATGTTACTTTTTGAATTGGAAATCCCAGAGTTCTTCAACCAACGTGACCACTAGGAGTTGCTGTCCAAAGAGTAATTTTTCCAAGTTCTAAGGGACAAGGTGGAATGACAGCAAAATGAAGCAGAATGTTTGGAAACGGTAATATATTTGGTGTTATACATTTGGTGGCTTCCTCTATGTAACAACTCCTTAAACCTGCAGCAGTTGGTGTGACTGTTTCCAGCAAAACATTACAGGGAGTCTGTAGCAATGTTCTAAAATCATGTTTCAGGTCAATATTTTCCTACCTTTTCAGGGCCAGGCTTGGAGAGTGGGAGGTGTCTTAAACAAAACTGATGCTCTCTGTCTCTAAAATTCCTCTGTTTAGTGTATTGAATTCTCTTCTCTTGGGTCTACCAACCACAAAGGCTAGACTCCATGTTTCCCTTCTAGCCAACTCACAAGCTTGCTTGGAGGACCTTGGAAGACATTGTTTTGTGCACTGTTGCCTACATATGTGGGAAGCTTTTCCATTTCATCCCCACTACCCCCCAGGACCACTTAACAATATCAGCAAAGCAATTAAGTATAGTTTTCAGGGAAATGCCATCGGCATTACACTGTCTGGATGGGAGTCTCAGACCAATTATTTTCAGCTAGTTGCAAACTATGGAGAGTGGGCTTTACTTCATTATAACTTCAGTTCCCACTGATTAAAAGTCTAGTGTTCTGCAGCCAGGAAGGCAAAAATGAAACAATTAAACTTTCCATCACTAAAATTGCTGCATGTTCTTCAACAGAGGGGGGCTTACTTCTCTCCAGAGGAGTGATTAAAATGAACTGATTGAACTGTAATTTGATTGACTGAAGAGCCTGGATCCTTTACTGGGAAGCTCAGATTCCAGCTTATTGCTCTGCTTTATTTGGGACGTGTTTGGGAAAAAGAAGAAGAAGAAAAAGAAGTATATGACAGGCAGCCATTTCCTTTCTCAGCCACCCAGTTGAAACATCAGACCACCAAGAAGTGTTCCTGGCTTCCTTGCCACTTGAATGTGAAATCAAATGAGAGGTTGGAAGTGTTTGGCTAAGAAAACAAGAGACCACTGGACTGCCAGCTGCCCTGAGACATCGTTATACAGCATGTGGGGTCTTATGAGAGATTATGGAATGCTGGCTTTTTTATAGCTGAATGGATGTCTCTAGTTAAAAGGAGCCCTGGTGGTGCAGGGGTTAAATGTCGATACTGCAGCCACAACATTGTGAGTTCACTCCTGCAGGGCTCCAAGGGTGACTCAGCCTTTCATCCTTCCGTAGGTCGGTAAAATGAGTACCCAGATGTTGGGGGCAATTAGCAAACACGTTGTAGGACTGTATCAGCCAAGCCTCTAAAACAGTGGTTCTCAACCTGCGGGTCCCCAGATGTTGTTGGACTACAGTTCCCAGGAGCCCTCTGAGGTCTCACCTTGACAGACAGGTGGTCCTCCCAGTCATTAGTGAGGCTGTAGGACTGAACTCACAGCCTCAATAATGACTGGGAGGACCACCTAGCTGTCAAGGTGAGACCTCAGAGACCTGCTGGGAACTATAGTCCAACAACATCTGGGGACCCACAGGTTGAGAACCACTGCTCTAAAATCATTATTTTGCTGGCATATTTAAAAACGTTTTTCTGTTGTGAAAAGAAGCCCACCACCACTAGACCTACCTTTACTTTTGTCAATAGGCAGCCCCTCAACATGAATGGAGCATGAACAGAGCTCCGTTCACTTCCAGGATCGAGATCTCGCCAATTCTCGCAAGAAGACGTGAGTGCGGTAAATTAAAAGAAATAAACAAAAAGAAAGACACAAAACAAACACAAGCACAGACACACAACTAAGAAATGAACTGGTGAGGTTCATAAAAAGAGTGTACGGTACCTGGCTGTCACAATCTCACCTGGAAGTGTTCTGCGCATTGGCGCTATATTCATGTGAGCACAATGGTCCAAGTTTCAAATGCTGGCAATGCTGGCAAAAAAGCACCACGGGAGATCAGTTAACAGCTTGGCCTGTCAATAAAAAAGTATGCCTTATTGGCAAGACATTAATGCAAAAGGGTGACGTCATCTGATATGCATGCCCTTTCGTGTTAATTAGGTGTCATTTTGATGCCATATTTGCTGCATCTGATAAAGTCCATAAAATGCTTAGGTAATGCTTTACACTGATAAGTTGTATAGAAATATAAATGCTACTAGCTATACGTGGCATAGCATACACTATTATGTACATATATAAAATGCTTCAGTATGTTTCCATTCCCACTCTGCTGATTGGCCACTTAAAAAACATGTGAAGAGTACGATCATTTAACACATTAATATATAACTTTTCAAATCAACTATAATGCCTAGTTTCGTGCTGAGAGCCCCTTCACAACCACCATGCAACCACATATACACACTCATCACACTACACATTTGTGCCAGGACACAAGGGACCCTCCTCCTCCACAGCCATGCAACTGCTCATACACACACACACACACACACACCATGCTACACACACACTTCATGTGTGCCAGGACACGAGGGCCACTCCACCACCATGCAATCACACAAACACCACATCCTACACACACACACACACACACCATGTGCACCAGGATATGAAAGCCCCTCTGCCGCTGCTGCACACAAATACACACCCCATGCTACAACATCCCCATGCCACAGACACACACCCCCACACACACACTACACCCCCCCACACACACATTCCCCCATGCTACACACACACACCATACATGGCGGGACATGAGAGCCCGTCCACTGCCATGTTTAGAAACGACTTGAAGCTTTCCACATGTTTCCACCCCAAGACCAAGGACAGCACAGAAGGGGCAAGAAGCAGCCACAGACAGCACAGAGTACCCCCAGAACCCAACTACAAACAGCACAGAAAACCATGTTGTGGTGACCAAGACTGAGGGCCAAATTCTGCATTTAAATAGCAGTTCCCCTGTCTGCTTCAGGTGTGCTGCGCGATTGCAGCCCTGCGTCTGATAGATGGGCCCTGGTTCTTCTAAGACTCCCACAGTCAGGGGCTGAGTCTGCAAAGAGGCTGTGCAGCCAGGAGCCTAGTCCTGCGAGGAGAGGCAGATCCTGACACCTAAGCAGCCAATCCACACACTGAAAACAGCAACATACCCAAGAGAATTATATATATAGATTGCTTGCTATTGCTATTGCTAGTTCTCATGGTGGCAGTGAAGAGCCAATCCAGGATGAATAATCCCTGCATGCTAGGAAGCTTCAAAACTTGGGTTTTTGTTTGGTTCAGCTTCCTTTAGTCTAGTGTGTCTCTAGCTATCTGAAGTGTGCCAGGGACTGGTGCCACATTTGTTCCCATTGGCTACAATTGTTTATTTCCTTCCTGGAAACTTGCAAAGGAAACTTACTAATGGCTCAGGGACAAGCACCAGTCCATAGAACACCACTTTACAGATGAAAACAGGGACAACTGTGATCAAGCAACATCAGAGGGTGGTCAAAATGGCAAAAGTTATTAATGAGGAAGCCCACATGAGCTAGGAGAGGCTGCAGCAGTCTGTTTTTACCTAAGCCTACTGGGAAGGGCAAGATTCTTCCCTCTCCTTTCCCTCCACTTAGTTAATTGAGTGCAAACTAGTTTTGTACTTTGAGCTCAGTTACAACAACTGAAATAAGCAGTGGAGAAAGGGGGGAATGGAAGGAGAGGACAGAAACAGCAGCATTTTAAAAGCAGCTGAAAAAAATCCGATGACAGAGGGCTAATCAGAACAGTCCCTGCCAAATTAGGGGAGCTGGAGGGTATACCACTAAGAATAGCACTGCACTAGCCCATAGAAATGGGTGGCTTTCTTTGCTAGGTCCCTGCATCCATTAACCAAGGCTGTACATGTGATTCTCCATACAGTAACATGGGATGGAGGCAAATTGTGCAGCCTTACCAGAAGTCACTGAGCCCTGAATTCCCAAGTATGCTCTCCAAGTATACTCATCAACGAGAAGAACAAGATTGTCCAATTTGGGGGATGTTCTATGGGGTGGGGATTTGCAAAGCATACTGGTGCCAATGCCTTGGACTCAATGACCTATGAAGTCCTAGCAGATTCAGAGAGTCAAGTGTAATGACATTCCTTAAAAGATGGGGAAATATTTGGTTAGACAAATAATCCAGCTCACATAAAATAAAATAAAAATAAAAGGCAATCGACTCTGTAATGGAGAAGGACATAAAAGATCCCTTTGAGATGTAACAGTCAGCAGTATCATGAAAAGTTGGATATATGAATTGATGGTGCAAAGCAGAATGGGTAACTGTTACTTATTCCCAAAGAAAACAATTCATGTTTAAAATCATGGTGCTGCCACAAAGTTTTGAGAACAACCAGTCACTTAAATTAACTAATTTGCCTCTGTCAACCATTGTCTGCCAATATTGATTTGTTTACAGCTTTCAGATATCAATCAAGGTGTTGCATGCTATGGGTAGAGGCAGACTGATAGATAATACATGTCTGTCTAGATAGTTCAGGAATTACACAATGGAAAGTTAGCTAAAGACTTTTTTATATATTGTGGCTAGAGATGAAGTAAATTTCCCCTGTTTCATTCTTTTATTGTTCCATAGAATTGTAATGCTGCATGTTCCATTTACCTGGTTTTATGTAGAAAAATTAAGCCAGCACCAGAATGGGAGTGGGTTTCCCATAGCTTTCAGGTCCTCTTACTTGGGGATAGGGGAAAGTGAACCCCCTAGACTGCATTTGTCACATGGACCTCACATTTGTGGCTCCTGAAGCCCCCTAACAGTCCACAAAAGCTCCCCATTGAGCCCCCATTTTTTTTAAAAAAAGGTGAGTTTTTCAGGCAAATTTTGCATGAAAACCATGCTCAACCCCCCCCCAGTACATTAAAACACCCTCCCATATGCTCTAACAGCCCCTAGAGCCCCTAACACTTCCTTTTTCAGCCACATCTCAGCTAAAATGGCAAGTGGAAATGACCTCAAATCACTTGCAGTCACCATTTTGGCTGGGATATAGCCAACAAGGAGGTATTTTCACATGTGCTGTCAGACAGCTGTGGCCAGCAGGATGGGAGGACTTGGCCATCACACCCCATACAGCTCCCCATCCCTGCTCTATTTCATGTTCATCTTCTTCATTCCTACCATCGGCAAAAGTGATGTACTTATGTACATCTATTTTACAAAACTCGGTCAAGGGGAATTATGCTGTGGTTGGGACACTTCTCCAGAGAGAAAGAGTTTTTGAGTTCCCCAAAGCTCAGAATGACAGAAGACAGATAGTCAGAAAGCATTGTGCTAGGTCCCATTTTGGGGCTCAATCCAATGTTTGTCCTGCTTAGAATTAACACGTTGGAATGAAAGGGACTTGTTAAATCATGGCTAACTGAACTGTCATTTGTTGCTTTCTGACTATCTGTATCCTTTCTGTCTTTCTCTTGTTCCAAACATACATACATACATGCCCACTGGGGACAATACTGGCCATGCTGTCTAGGGGATTCTGGGTGCTGTAGTCCAAAAAGGAACTTTCTCAAACTCTGGTTTTGTGCAATAATCATCCATGTATATTAATGGCAAGCTTTAGGAACATTCTGAGCTTAATTCCTTGGGCCTATCATCTTGCTCTAGCCATGATCTCTTTATAAAGTCAGCTATAACCCAAGAGTTACCAGGCAGGCATCAATCGCCTGACTGAAATCCATGGAAACTGCAGGTGGCCACAGCATTTCACAGGAAACAGTTCTTCGTTGTGCTAGCAGTGGCGTTCCTTCGGATCTTTTTGTACACTGTTGAAGGCCCAGCAGAAAGAAAGTAGAAATGCAGGCAGGTACTGTATATGAGATAATGAGGTAATTAATAGTAGAGATTAATCTTACAAAAGATATCTAGGAAAAGCTATCACCCATGTGCCCAAGTCACCACTGGAAAAGTCCCATGTCTGTTACTCTACAGTCCCAGATGGTAGTTTCAGATGACCTGTCAGCGTTTCATACATGAAAATATTGTATATTTCTAGTATCCTTCCTCTCCCACCAGGCATGATTCCTGAGTACCTCTCACCTGTAAAGCATCCCTGAAGCATCTGTCTACATTTACTATGCAATAACCTGTCCAAACTGGGCTTCTGGACCAACTGAACTTAGGAAATGGACCAAACCTGCTCTTGCTTAAAGCCTTTTCAAAAAGTACTGTCCATAGCAAGGCATTTGCATGCATTGGATAACTTCATTAATTTTAGATTCTGGATTTAATGGTCTTACATTTGAGGGTGAGCTCTTGAGATCAGGGATAAGGTTTTTCTCCTGTACAAGCCAGACCTGGCTTTGTGATCTTCAGGAAAAGGACCTTCTCTCAATCTTGACACCCTCAGAGAGGTATCTGGGAAATACATGATAGCAGGCTTTCTTAGTGGTTGCTCCCAGATGCTGATATTCTTAACAAGCAAAGTAAGCTTGTGCTCCTCTCTGTTGTCCTTCTTCCATCAGGCAAAGACCCCTAACAGTCAGGAAGTTTCAGTGGTTCAGACGTCTCTTTAATTCCTGAACCCCTGGGCCAAAAGAGCCAGCAGGGTTTCCTGGAACTGTACTCCATAAATAATTTTTCTAAGCTTTGGGCAGACTTTGGTGCTGAGGAATGGATATTTGACTATGTGACAACTTTGGCATTCAAGTGATACCAACTGTCTATGCCAGGCATGAGAAATCCTCCAAAACCACCCAATTTTTAAGAAAATGTCATCACACTTTTAAAGAAATTTTTCACTAAAAACTGTGCAGCTAGCCCCCCCAAGTGTGAAAAAAATGCGGAACATAGGAGATTATCAGACACAGCAAGTACAACATTATAATGTTGAAACAAGACTGCAAAAGAGGTTCCTTATCACACGATGTTGTGCCCCAGTGTTCTGCAAGCATTCTGCTGCTGTCAAGAGGGCATTCTTTTTTATTAATGGGCCGAAACCACCAATTGACCTCCCCATAGTGTTGTTTATGTGGCTTTGCTTGTGTGTGAAAACGTACGCCATTCTGCTGGCGTGATTCCAGCATCAATGGGTGGTCCCCGTCTAAATACTTCTAGGTGAGATTGAGAAAACTAGGCACTGTATGTTCTTTTTATAAACCTCCCCATCTTGCTTGCAAGTTTCCAAGTGTTTTTCAGTACTTGTGTGTTTGTTTTGTATGGTAATTTGGCTGTTTTTGGACTTTTAAGCACACTCATATCTTCTCAAGAGAACCGCTAGAATCTCGCCCATGGAAAAACACGGAAGTAAGCAGCATGAGCAGTCATATTGCCTGATTTCAGGGGCATCTTTGTCTTGTTATTAGAGCAGCATGCGAAAGGAAGTGTTATTATGCCAGGATATGTATTTACACTGTAAAATATAGTGCCAAAAGAACATTTTTAGACCCTTGTCTGATAATATCCATAGACACAACCCCCACCCAGACCCTACACACACACACATACCCAAATATTGCCATTTGCATCCATATCCTCCCAAAATGACCACCAGAAATGACATTGCACTACTGCCATGCCCTCCAATTGTCCTGATTTCGCAGGGACAGTCTTGATTACTCCTCTGTTGTCCTGCTTTCCAGCTGCTTTGAAAATGTCCCAGTTTCTCTCCCCTCTTCCTACTTCTCATTTTGTCCTCAGCTTACTTCAATGGCTGCAAACTGAGTTCAGGGTTCAAAAGTAGTTTGCATTCAACTCAGTGGCGGGAGAAGAGGGGATGGTGGAGTCTTGCCCTCTCCAGGAAGCTCAGGCAAAAGCAAACTGCTGCAGGCTCTCCTAGCTTGCCTGTTCTTCCTCATTAAGAACTTTTGCCATCTTGGCCACACTCTGATGTTGCTTGGCCACATGTGTCCCCATTTTCATTGGTGAAATGTTGGAAGGATTGCCATTTTGGTAAGGAAGCAGACAAAAAGAGAGGTATTTTGGGCTGCCCACAGAGGATTGTGTCCGGGGGGGGGGGAGGAAGGCTAAGGGAAAAAACTGGCCCTTAGACCATACACAGTTGATCACCCCTGCTCTAAAGTTTTATTCTGTCGCGCCCCAGGGAAAGGGGGCTATATCCACAGTGATTCTCAGTCATATGGGTGAGTCCCAATTTCAAAAGCCATTTCCAAACTCTGTTTTTAAAATAGTAACGAAACAGACAGCATTGTTATCAGGGATGACTACAAGAGGAATCATCACAGGTAAACGGGGACATTCAGAGTGTATGCTTTCAGCCCATTAAAAAACCCCAGAGGTCAATGTGGCTTTCTGACAAATCTGTTTTCCTGTGAGATCAGCTATCTCAAAAAGCAAAGAGTACTTAATGGGGAAAGCAGAGGCGTAAGTGGAGGCAAATCCCAGAGCGGTTTAAATGTCAGAGGGCTAGAGAGCAACCGAGCTTCAGCAGACCATTGCTGGCTCATATGAGAAAGCCATAACATGCATTAACATATCGAGATCCCAAAAGGCAAAATGCTATTATTTACTGCTCTTTAAAATCCCTTCATCTGAGTAGTTTTGAGTGTTGTTCTCTCCTACACACACCCCTGTTCTCAGTTATGTTTTATTTATGAATGAAGGAATTAGTAACTGTTTGGAACTTCATTAAACACTATCCTGAGGGACATACTAAGTGCAGCCTATTAAGTTATTACTCCCAAATATCTATCCAATTTGGACTTTAATAAGACATCAAGTGTTGTTAAGGAGTTGTTTAAATAAAAAAATAGTTATTTAAATAGAAAGATATTTAAATTAAAAACAAGTGCAGTGATAGTTGGACCCAGACGGTTGAGTCCAACACTGTCTGAATTCTAAGGTTTATTTTATTTTAGTTTATCTTATCTTATCTCTGGCCTTTCCCCCAGACTTGGAGAATCAAGGCAGCTTACAAAATTTTAAACAGATCTAGATAAATGTGGACATCACTGATGTCATACAAAACTTAGAATACAATCAAACTACCAATTGAATTAAAAGTCATTTAAAAGTACGGTCATTCAAAAAACCAAATACAGTCCGACTCCCGTATCCCCAGGGATTTGGTTCCCAAACTTACCGCGGATACCGGAAACTATGGATAACAGCAAACCTATTAAAATAATGGGACTTCCAGTTAAAAGTACATGATCACTAAGATGAAAATCCGAGATAGTGGTTCTGGGGAGCTTGCCTTCTTAGCAAGCCCCTCCCCCTGCTCCAGTCTGGCCAATCAGTTTTCTACTTCCGCTTTTCTGGGACCATGTGAATAAATGCTATCACCTGTCCCAATGATCGACAATGCGCATCCTCTACGGTGTTTTTCCAAAACTGGAGGCTCTCCCTGAGGAGTTTAGGGTGGATTTCGACATCTTCTTCCAAATACAGCAGAATTATGTGGGCACCCATTAAGAAAGGTCACATTCTAAACAAATTCTAAGAGGATTATTTTCATCGTTTAGACAGGCCCTTAGAATGGATAATGAAAAGACAAAGCCAGCCTGATAAGAAAACCAGCCCAAAAGAAAGAAACAAGACTCAGGTTGCACTGCACAATCAAGGAATTATTAACTCTGGAAGGAAAGACAGCATGTAAATGACAAAGGCCAGTAATAGATGACTAACCCTTTACTTGCTCCAAGTCAACCCTTCATGGCAATGATCTGTCTTAGCAGATGATGATCAAAGGTGGAACACTTCTCCAGGCTATGAGCTTTGAGAATATCAATAGAGATACATATGACTGCAAACAGCAGAAGAGGGGGGTAAACCCAAATTTTGCAGTAACTGAGAAGAACTCAACTGTACGGTAGAAGAACAAGAGTTAGGTTTCACCTCTGTGTCAAACGTGTTGGATGGGGTGGAGTATAACATGCTTGTTGTTGAGTTAAACTGTAAGTACGTATCTCCAGTCTGCCTTAGGCACTGCTATTCAAAGGGAGGTGGACAATGTGTATAAATTATATATATGTTTAAGCATGGAATTGATGAATCTATTAGTTTTACTTTCTAACACATTCATTTGGGGTGGGGGGTGAGGAGTTAACTCTCAAGTTCTTTCCACTCCTATTCATTTAAAAATCTTTATACATTACCCAATTGGCAATGTCTTGGGACAGTTTAGAAACATAAAAACAAGGATAGTCAGTAAAATGACAAATGTTACAATCAACACAAGTAAGAGAACCAAAATGAATCAAGATGCAGGTTGTGTAGCCATTATCAGAAACACTTGGGACAAGAAGTGTTTTGGCTTTTTTGATATTTGCATATACATAAGGAGATGTCTTGGAGATAGGACCCAATTCTAAATATGAAATTAATTTATGTTACATATACAGTTGTCCCTCTGTATCCATGGGTTATGCATCCATGGATTCAACCAGCCATAGCTTGAAAATATTCAGGAGGGAAATTTCAAAAAGCAAACCTTGCTTTTCGCCATTTTATATAAGGGACACCATTTTACTACACCATTGTATATAATGGGACTTGAGCATCCATGGATTTTGGCATCCATGGGGGGGGGTTGTCCTAGAACCAACCCCTAGTGGATAGCAACATCCCACTGTACACCTAATACACACAGCCCGAAAGTAATTTGATGCACAATATTTTTAATAATTTTGTGCATTAAACAGAATGTGTGTACATTGAACCATCGGAAAACAAAGGTGTAACTTTCTTGGCCATCCATGTGGACAATTTTGGAATATTTTGGCTTTCAGATTTCCAGATAAGAGATACTCAACCTGTACTAAATATTATAGAATGTTAAGATATTACAATGCTGTTGAGAACCAGCAATAAACTCTAAACAGAAAAAATAAATAAATGGATGGGGATATTTAGAAAGTTCAGCTAGATCTTATTTTTAAAAGTTCTTATTTTAAAAAGTTCTTATTTTAAAAACAAACAAACAAACCAAATGAAATTCCTAGCCACCTGCACTGGTCAAATTCAACAGGAAGAGCTATCCCTAGCATAGAGACCATTTTGTACTTGCCTGCTACACAGCTGTGAAATATGAGTCTATCAGAAAGAGAGCTACTGACCCCAGTTCAGCTCCACACACATGGTCAACTAAATAGGGATTGAAAGACAGGCAGATTCTTGAAGCACTCTGCCTGGATGAAAGAATCGATGCTCTTATTTTCTCCCACATTAACCAATAATTTCCTTTTACTGCGTTTATGAACAAATTTGTAAATTTTGGAAAAGGCCTATCCAAAAAAAAATCACTAAATGTAATTCCCACCCCATACGCTCCAATGTCTTAAAAATGAAAACCAGGAAACTTGTGGCCAAACAACAACAAAATGGCAAGCACCTGCTGCCGCCATGTTGAATTTTTCCCTTAGCGAGCAATTGCTAAGGTGATAAAATGGAGATCTGTCTTATAGGTGATAAAATTGAGATTTGTCTTCTCTCTCTCTCTCTCTCTCTCTCTCTCTCTCTTGTAAAATGGAAGTATTGCTTGTGCACATAGTGGAAATGTTTGTTTGTTTTTTTAATTAGTGGCAGCAGATTTAATTCACTCGCAGTCGCCACCTTGGCTAGAGGGCATGCAAAGTTTATAGGGGCTATAAAAACAACTATTACTGCGGAGCAATCCATTTCTTTTGGCCTCGTATAGACAGGCCCTTAAAAGCAGCTGAAAAGTTGGTCGACAGAGGATTAATCAGGGCTGTCTTTGCTAAATTAGGACGGTTGGAGAATATGCCACCCATCTGTGCTAACATACAAATCTCACAACAAAACCCTGTAGACTAGGAATTTCTATGTTTTTTGATGTATTTGAACATGCAAGTGCCACAATCCTGAGCAAAGTCCCTTCCCTCCCAAAAGAACAGGCCACAGCAAAAACAAGAAAATATGAAGTGAGGTCTGCTCATTTTCCATAGATAACAACACCTAGTTGATCTTATTCTTCAGTTATCTTTGGGAAAGAACCAGGTTTTAACAACTATTAGTATGCTGCCACAATAAATGCTGTGATCTCTCCAGAAACAGCAGCCTGAAGAGTATCACAGTTGTGTAGCACCTGCTAAAACACCATCTAATTAAGGGTTGCAACTTACAACCAGATCAATATTCAGTCTTTTTGCTCAGTGCACCACGAATTGGGCTGGTCAGGAAGTTCATTAAGAAGCTTCTTCTGCAAATTTACTCCAGTGATATGCAAAACCCAGTGCATACCTCCTCAGAGGAAAACAGCATTGACTCTGCATTTTGCAAACCTTGATCTCCTGTGAGATTCACCAAACCCAATAAGAACCAGCGCAGCATGTCTCTAGTATAATTATAAATGTGCACATGTAGCGGATGCTCCCATTTTCCTCCTATTAGCCCTTAACAGCTACAAGCTCTCTCCATTTGCAATGCATTTAACAAAGATGTCTTTGGATGAAATGCAGCCTGTTTCTAAAATGAGGCCACAGTCTTCCAGATTCTGCTACTGGCTTGATAAAAGGGTTTGCTGAAGGGACAGGGATGAAGGGCTTATTTTTTTTCCCCCTGAGCTTGGAAAGTTACTTTTTTAAAAAAAGGGACGCATTTCTTTTACCTGCTGTGGTATTGAAAAAGCAACATCTTGTCATTACTTGCTCTGGTTTTTTTAAAGGCAATTTTTTGTATTACATGGTCTGTTATTTGCTATATTTTAATTTTTTTTATTTCCTTTCTTTTTGGGAATGGCATTAAAATTTGCACACACACACAAAATGTCAGAACGCCTCCAAAATGCCCTTTAAAGGCAGAATTTGAAGGAAACTAGAAAATATTGGTCATTGAAACAATAAAATGATGTCCTTCCCACCTACCATTTTGCTTTGCACATAGTTTCATGGGAATTCTATCAACCGACTGTTGTACATGCAAAGATGGAAGAATTCAATATTACCTACTGTGAAGAAGTGGCTGGTAAAACTGATAGAGCAGAAAGGGACAAATTGTCTTGTTTGCTTAGAGAAAGGTCATTTGTGACATTTCTCAGACTGTAAACCCCTTATGGACTTTCTGCAGGGGGAAAAATAAAATTATTTGGTAACTTGATGATTAGAAGGAATTGATTTTGGGAATAAGATAATATGTATTAATATCAGCAAGTGAGGTATGAATAATTATGTAATATGTATAACTGCTGAAAAAACAAGTGGAAGTCATCACTTTCTTGCTTTCTTTTATTTTTTTATAATATCTTTTAGTGTAATATTGAAATCTTTAATCATTTGTTAATGGGATTTTACCAACTGACTGACTACCCAAGCTGGGTCTTCCATCTCCTTCCTCATCCTGTTTTAACTACACCAGCTGTATATTCTAGCCTGCTAAAAGCTCAGCAAAACAGATTTTGTGGCATGCTTGAACCAGGATCCGATTGGCCATTGTAACTATGCCAGCAGAAGAGGAGGTGGTGGTGGCAGCACTGACAGAAGGAAAAGGTGTGTGGAAACAATGATTTGGGGTGTAGCACTGAAAACTATTACTTTCAGAAGATTAATTTAATTAATTGATTCTGGAGCTTAAGTTCATTGGGAGCCAGCAGGATGGCTTTATCTCCTGCACAGATGCTTTTCATCGCTGTCCCCTGCTGCAACTACACCTCAGTCCAGAAAAGGACTTCTGCCAGCTAGGGATGGAAATTATATTTTCTATTATACTCCCTCTCCCTCTCCCTCTTTTACTTTGTTAGCATGCCCTACTACCCCCTCCCTATGATATCTTATAATTGGAAATATTGGACACTTTGAGGGCTCAAGTTGGCCAGGGTGAACCAAAGAGAGGTCAGGTGGAGGTCACATTGACCTGTGTTTGATGTGTCTTAGAAATATTTTGGCAAGCAAGCCCAAATTAGGATTGTGTGGAAGCCCCTTAATAAACAAAGTCATTAAGGAGGTATGTGCTAACCCCTTCTTGGGCACCCCAGCAATGAGTCATTCATCCAAACAATTAAGTGACCATTCCCAACTCCACTCCTAAGGGCACCTCACCTCAAACTCCCTCCTGTCCAGCATTGGGAGGTTCTCAAAAACCCATCAATTCCTACCCAGCCATTAATGCAATCAATTGAGTTTTGATTTCCTTTTGTCTCTCTGGTGGGAAACCCATTCAGGCTTTGTCCTAGCCAGAGGAAAGGATGCCAGCCAATATTTTCTGTGCAGGAAATGTGTTTTCTGTAAGACACAATGTGTTTTTGTGCAGGAAAATGTGTTTTTGGCACACACACACAAAAACTGTGTTTTTCTACACCCAAAGAACTCCTCTGGAACACTTTGGAATACTTGTACACAGTGAATACTGTGCAGAAATGTTGGTTTTCCTTTGGAGAAGGGAGAAAATTATTGTAATTATTCATCTTTGTATGTGAGTATGAAGTAATCTAAGAATGCATCACATTCTAACCTACAAATGATGACATCAGTGAGACTTCCACCAGCATAACATAATTCTAGACCATGAGTGCAAAAACTGGAATTTGGAAACCTCCTTAACAGCCACCATTCAAAAACATGTGGGTTCTCCTCAAACTGCCAAGCCAAAAGTTGTATGAGCCTGTTGTATATGATACACCCAACTCTTTAGCACCGGAGGCAGCAAGCCAAATTTGGCCTGTTAGTTTCAGAGGCCTCTTCTTTGAATTAATCAAGCAATAGCAATTCTGTGACATCCATGGTCAGAAGAAATGTGGTAGCATCTAATTGCATCTATTTTCCCATCCAGCGGCAATAACACAATTTCCCCCCTCAAAATTTTTTGCTCAGCAGGGTAGCTTTATGTTCTCACTTTGTGGTACTGAAGAAAGGTTGAAAGTAGATAACATTCAGTACATTAAAGAACAACACTGAATCTTGAACAGAGAGAAAAAAATTACACACAAACATAAAACCAGCAAAATTTAGATGGATTCAGATTCAGATTAAAAAAACTTTTCTAAAATGCTTTGAAGATGCTACATCATATCTGATTAATGAATTTTAAAGAATCATATTGTATATAAATAAACAAAGATATACTTTGTAAGGGGAAGATAAGGATTCCTGTATAATGTTTTCTCTCACAGCCTAATGAATTAATTTAAGTGTCTGTCTTTGTTCAAATACCCACTGTTCTATGGAAACCTGCTAAATGACCTTGTGTAAGTTACACTCTCTCAACCTCAGGGGAAGGCAATGGCAAACTCCTTCTGACCAAATCTTGCCAAGGAACCCCCATGATAGGTTCGCCTTAGGGTTGCCATAAGTTTGAAATAACAGAAATGAGAAGGGCTCTCTCTCTTTTAAAGAGCTTATGACCTATAAAGCCCTATATGGCTCAAGTCCAAGCTACCTGAAGAATCAAATTTTCCTAAATGAACTTGCCCAAGCTATATGATCTTTGAAGGAAACCCTTCTCTTGGTCCCATCACCTCCACTGGCATGGGCCTTCTTGGTGGCTGCTCCTAGGCTTTGGAATTCCCTCCCTAGACAGACTCAAATGGCCCTCTTTGCTGACTTTGCATTGCCAGGTGAAGACTTAGGCCAAATCCACACTACATAAATAATCCACTTTGAAACTGGATTGTTTGCCATGGATCCTTCCTATTGAATCCTGGGATGAGTAGTTTTACAAGGTCTTTAGCCGTCTCTGACAAAGAGTGCTGGTGCCACACCAAACTACAAATCCCACTTGTTAGCCAAAAGTCCAGTTGGTGAGACCTGGTAGACTGTGAAATCAAGTATAATATTAATAAGCTGTCACAGCCATTTTTTCAAATGTACATATCGTCTCCAACAGGGACTTACAGTTTATAAACCCCACACACACTCGTACCCAACCATTCTCTGAAGATGCCAGCCACAGATTCAGGCGAAACGTCAGAAATAAACTCTTCCAGAACACAGCCTCACAGCCCAGAAAAAAAACAAGGAAAATCATTTTTTCAGTGCTGGCACACACGTGCACACACAAACACACACACTCTTCACCCTCACTGCCATGGCAAAGGAAGAAGGAAGACAAGAGTGGCAATTCTGACAACTTGTGCACACTGTAGAGAGAGAGAAGGGAGACATTGGTCCCGTCTACACGATTTAAATAATATGTACGGTGTGCGGAAGTTCGCACTTCGGTACAAACGGCCATTCGGATGCACATGAATGCAAAAGAGGGGGGCGGTTTTCCACGCTGAAATACGTACATGTGGCATTCGGGAGGGAAAGCGGATCGCAAAGAGAAATCCGTACGCCGTTCAGATGGCTGACGGGTCTGTACGGTCCGTTCGCACACATACGAACAGGCAGGGTAATCTGATTGGCTGGCTGAGTAGAGGGGGCGGGGCTAGCACGGAGGGGAATTGGGAGCGGCCGCCATGTTGGTTTCCCGGCTAGCGAGCGTCTGGTAAGTCCGTGAATTTATATGTTTATTTATTTTTATTTTATATTGTAAATACGGAAAACCGACTGTCCGCAAACCAGGAACGTTTAAAAAAAAAAAAAGTGGTGGGAGATTTAAAACTGCCGTTTGGCTTGCTCGCTGCAGCCAGCTTCGGGAAGAGGGAGTCATACGGAGCTTAGGGAGCTTAAAAATCATATAGCTGGTTCGTATGCATACAAACGACAGGCTGTTCGTATTTTTTGCCCCCCATACAGATTTTTTAATGATCGTATAGCCACACCCATCGTCTCCCAGTGCATGAAGGCTAGTACAGCTGCCCCACCATATTCTTCATTATCCCTTCTTCCCTCTTCCACTAGAAGGGACCAGCAGATGGGACAAGTCCAACAGCCCTGACTGGCTGGCAGCCCAGGAGCCCTGCTCCCACCAACCAGCCCAGCTGTGCACCTGATCCACGATACAATGCAAACGATTAACCATCCTGATCTGCAATATGTTGAAATGGTGGTTTCAGCACCAAACTGTGCCCATAGAAGGCTCCCAGTCCAATAGGTGGACAAAGAGGCTGTCTCTTCCTGCTGTCCCCCAATTTACAATCTTCCATTTTACAACTTCTGGATGACTGCTTGAAGTTTACATTTATATCAGTGCTCTCACTTATGCTTCAAGCTGGGACAGTTTTATGAGCAGTTTAAAAAAAAAATCAGCTAGACACAACCACTAAGTACTAATGACATAAATAGTCCTCACTAATGGCCTCTATTTTTATTACAGTATCAGCCTTCAATACATCACAATTACTCTGCTTCCCAAGCTGAAACAATGCATACCGTGCCGTGCCAATTTGCCGTTTCTTTGCTCAAAACAGCATCATTTGCAGTGTTATAGAGTGCCACACACCTTAGGTGGCAGGTTCTGATTTGAGCATAACTCAGCAATTGTGGCTGCAGCCCTGTTCTATTTACAGATCACCGTGCAATTGGCTAATATTCTGCTTTGTTACACTTGTCAAGCATTAGGTTTCCATTAAGGTAGTAATCGGCACAATAACAGCTAACCGTAAGTGCTGCCCAAGTCAACTGCATACTCAACAAAAGCTCCCAATTAATCTGCAAGCATAAGCAAGTTCAGTCAAAAAAAAAAAAAAAGGAAACTAGACTGCTCTGTGGGTTGAATTATCCCCTCTGTTGCCAATATTCAAGTGGGGTGAGACAAAACAACAACCTCTATGCAAAAGAAAGGTATCAGGACACATAGGAGAACCTACAGGTCAACAGATGTACTAGGGTTGCCAGATATCAGGGCAGGGATCTGAGTCTCCAATTTTCAGGGGTCCTCTCCAGATGGGAAACAAGGGTGCTAATCCTCCAATTTTGGTGGGCTCAGCTCCCAACAAGAGGAAAAGACTGTGTGCAAATCCCCAGCTCAGCTATTAGAGACAGGGAGTCTATGTATAGGTCACCCCCCATATCCGTGGAACCAATTTATGTTATCCACAGCTGAAAAATTAGGAACACATACCATAGAGCTACACTAGAAAATGCCTAGAGAGGTGTCCTCTCTAGGAATCACTAGGTCCTCCAATGCAACTCTATGGCAAGTTTGTACTAGAAGTCCTTTATTTTAATAAGGTTTGCTATTTTCTGTGGTTTCACTTATGAACAGTAAGTCCAGGAATGTACCCCCCACAGATATGGTGGGGTGGGGGTGACCTGTTCATACTTACTTAGTTTCATCCTTCCAGTTGTTGTGGTGCCAGGACTCATCCTCTGATTTAGGACTTTATCAAACCACCCCCCCAACCCCGTTTTTTTTCTGGCATAAATTTTCCGTTTTTATGCTGGCAAAACAACTCCCCGTGCCACACTTACCTCCCTCCCATCCAAAGGCTTCCCTGGCAATGAAAGAGGAAGTGAACAGATCTCCATTCACTTCCTCATTCAAAATCCTACATATTCTCATGAGAATACGTAGTATGGGAAATTCAAAAATAGAAAAAAGAAAACAATTAAAAAAAAAAAAAGCACAGGAACATACTGTAAAAGTCCCAAATAAACTGAGGAGGGTTATAAGAAGTGTGTCACCTATCTGGAGGTCGCAATCTCATCTGGAAGTATTCTGGCTGGGCTGGTCATTGATACTGTATTTGCATGAGTTAAATGGCATGAGGTTTTATACGCCGGCAATGCCGGTACTAAAGTGCCACAGGGGATCTATTGACAGCTTAAGCCCTCAATAAAATAGGACAGATTTTGGCCAGGACATAAACGCAAAAGGGTGACATCATCTGATATGTGCACCCTTTCATGTTTATGTGGTGCCGTTATGATGCCATACTTGATGTGTCTGATAATGTCCTTAAATCTGCATCCACTTTCTGGCTAGAAAGAAGTAGACTAAATTAAATGTTCCTTATCCCATCTACCTAATTAAGTACAAGCCTGAGAGCAGGGAACTGCTTTATTGTTCTTTTACTTTTAGAACGCCATGTATAGTGATGGTGCTATATAAAAAATAATGATAATTTCACCTTTACCTGGGAACAACCCCTTTAGCTAAGATTTCTGTCTTAATTTCCAAATGGAAAAATATGGCGGGGGGCGTGGCGTTGAATGAAAAGCAGCAAGCAACTGTGGATGGTACTTACTGTATAATTATCAATGACATCACCAGGGACCATCCCCAGGTCTCAGGCGTTGGCCCAGAAACCTCAGCGTCTGGGATGATTCTGACCTGGCAACCTTAAGGATGTACAGAAAAAGTTGTTGTTGTTGTTAACTGCCATCAAGGCAACTTTGACTTATGGCAACCCTATGAATGAGAGACCTCCAAGTCACCCTATCCTCAACTGCCCTGTTCAGGTCTTGTGGGTACAGTGACCCTTGATACCCACCAGGGTTTGGTTCCAGCCCCCCCCCCTGCCCCTGTGAATACCAAGATCTGTTGATGCTTAAGTCTCATTATATACAATGCCATAGTAAAATGGTGCCCTGTATGTATATAAAATGGCAAAATCAAGGTTTGCTTTCTGGATTTTTTCTTTCTTTGGAAAATTTTCAAGCCGTGGATGGTGGAATCTATCGAGACAGAATCCGTGGATATGGAGGGCTGACTGTATTTAGAGAGGAAGTCTCTACCCCTCCTTCCAAGAGCCCAGTGAAAACCGAGCATGCTCAGTGACTGCAGAAGGACCACTGGTCACAGAATGTGGCCGAACAGGAAATGGGAGAGCATGTTGGCCATTGTGGCTGGTGGACTCTAGGAGTTAATGGTCCATAAAGCTAATTTGTCCAGGCTCTGCTCTTACCACCCACACTACTGCCTGCCCCTCTACAACAGACAAAAGAAGAAGGCAGATGAAAATAGCAAGGGAGGAAAGGAGCAGAGCAGCTAGGCTGACCTCATTTCCTGTTTTATTGTAGCGTTCACACACCTTGCAATCTAGAAACTCTAGGACAAATACTCCAGGCCCAGGGGCTTTCTTTCTTTCTTTAAAGCTTACTGTGGGGCATAAATTGAAGTGAATAAATGAAAGAGTATACCAAAAAATACTGGAAGAATTACTTTGTTTTTGGATACCAATTTCCTGGAGGACCTACAACCTCAATACAATGTGTGTTGCTAGTAGAGGGGTGGAAGGGTGGAAGAACTAGTACAGGCCTTAGAGTATCAGTGCTCCAGAGGGACAGACTCGGTTTGAGTTAAATATAAAATGTTATTGCCCTTGCAATGTTTGAAGTAGAGCTCCAGTCTCGCAGCTCCAGCTCTGGGAAGAGAGCATATTAAAAACTGCTTTCCATTCATTTTGCAGACGACAAGCCAAGTAATAAAGTTGAGCTTCATTTTGTCTATATCAGGATGTCTGTATCACGCCCCTGAGATATTGGCCATGCAGTTCCTATTAATAGATGGCATAATATGTAAATGCTCCGTTCCAAATTTCACCAAGGGGTGGAAATACAGCAACCTAAAGGAGACAGTGGTTGGTGTTGGTGCTGTTAGTCCCATGTTTCCAAACAACTTTGCTCCCTATTCCATCCAGATCTGCAGCTCTTCCTCATTTGCCTTGGATTCTCAGCACCCGATCAGGAAAGCCTGTGATTATGTTCTCTTGTCCTGTACAAAGGATTTCATACTTGACCCTTCTTTACCTGCATGCTCCTTTTTCTTTCGCTTCAAGATGATTCTAATATTTTATTTTTGCCTATGGCTTTTTTCCTCCTCATGTCCTTCCCAAGTTGCTAGGGTTTTTTTTTCCCCTTTTTTTGGAATGACCTCTATGATCTGCATGTGATCTAACTGTTCTCTCCCTCCTTGTTGCTTTTGGTAGGTTTTAGATGTATAATTTCACATCTTTTACAGAGTTTCCTGGCTGTAAACATGGCTTTGCAATACCTACAGCTGCATGAGGCTTTTAGGCTTTGATGTCTTCAGGTAGCATCTTATCGCTGTTCATTAATGAAATTCATTGTAGTTGGAAGACACCATCTTTTTGCATCTCTCTTTTAACTTCACCTGCCCTCTTTTCATACTGCCAGTTTTTGGTAAAACAGAATACAGTTTCAGATTGTAGTACTAAATGAATAGCATGCTTTTATTTCTGAAGGACAAGGCATCTACAAGAACATACTGTATAAGGATGGAGGGAAGGATGGATGGAGGGAGGGATTGAGACAGGGTGTAGCTACAAGAGGGAAGGGCCAAATGAGAGGTTTGCCCATCCAAATACGTTATAAATATGATCCTAGTTTACCTTTTCTCCTGTTTCTCACCTCTTTCTTTCCAGTGGGTGTGCAATGAACGAATGAATGAACTATGAGCAATCATACTTCTGATCTGTTTCTAACCGTGATTAAAATGCAACAAAATAGTAAAATGCAGCCATAAAAAGTAGCTTTTCCATTCTATAATAGTAAAGCTGACCCCGCCATCAGCTCACTTCTTAAAAGCTTTTTATTTAAATGCAAGATTATCAAATTGTCAGATTTGACAATTGCTTATGTCAAAAATGGTGACCATGTGGCCCTCCAGAGGATGTTGGATTCCATGTCCTGTAATCAAAGATGTAAAGAACGTTCACAATTATTTTGATCCTCAACAAGAAAGGACATCAAGACACTCCATTTTTTTTAAAAAAAGTCAAGCACTGCAAGATTTTTGCATTTAGTGACCCTTTTGTGAAAAAAAAATGCCCCCAAACCCACCATTATTTTTGCACAAAAACCCATGTTTTGCATGGGGGGGGGGAAGTTGTGCAAAACATACTATTTTCTGCCCAAAATAAATGATGAGTTTCATAAGTCCCAAAATGTGAAAAAATATCAGAAAACGTACCAAACCTCTCATAATCTCATCGAGCAGGGAGAAAACTTCTGGAATGCTTCATAGTGGCAAGTGAAAATGAAATCAGCAAAGTTGTACATCTCTACCTGTATCCTTTCACCATTGGTTATGCTGGCTCTGGCTGATGAGAACTGGAGCCCAACAACATCAGGGAAGTTACATGCCTGCTGCTGGTTTATGCCATATCTTCTTAGCATCAATAATAGTATAACATCACATGCTCTGAAGAGCCAGCACAGTGCGGTGGGTGAGTGTTTGACTTGGGGCTCAGCTAGACGGGAGAATTAATAGCAAATAATATTGCCTTACCTCCCTTTCGCTGCAGTGCCCATTTGTGCTCATGGCTCCATTAGCAGGCTTGGAAGGGAATATTTTGCAGTTTATATCCAGTTTACATCCACGGGGGAAAAAAAGCTGACTGCAAGTGAGTTGAGTCTGGAAAATCTCCCTCCGTTCACCCCTCTTTAATTAAAGTGACAGATGCAGAAGAGCTGTTTTCCGCTTAAAAGAGACTTCTTACTTTTGCTCTGCCACTTTGCCGGCTGATCGATTGTGCCGGCAAAAGCAACAACAATAGTGGCTCCGGCATTTCAAGCCCTCCCTTGCAAGTCCGCCCCCTCTGAGGTCCGACCAATCAGCTTTCAGCTCTGCTGTGTCCCCTTTTCAAATCGATTGTACAGATGACCTATTATGCACATTTTTGCACACTTTGTAAAAAAGATTGCAAGAAACAGCTAAAGCTGTTATCGCGGTGTAAGTGAAGTTTTCAGCCCCCCTCCTTCTTGATATGGTGAATCCCGGCAGGAGCTTTTGTAAACTAAAGGTATTCTGCCTGCATTCTTGCCAGATTTTTTTCATCATGTAGATGAGCCCCAGGGTTCTAGGAGACCAGGGTTTAAATCCCCATTCATGCATGGAAACTCACTGAGTCACCCTGGGCAAGTCACTCTCTCTTGGCCTCAGAGGAAGGCAATGCAAACCTCATCTGAACAAATCTTGCCAAGAAAACCCTGGGTCACCTTAAGGTCATCATAAGTCAGAGGTGACTCCAAGGCACAGACCAACAGCAAAAACATAGGTATTCTAAGGACTTTATCAGATGCAGCTAATATGGCATCATAAGGATGCCTAATGATCACGAAAGGGTGCGCATACTAGACAACATCATCCTTTCGTAATCATATCTTGCCAATAAGGCGTACTTTTTGATTGACAGGCCAACCCATCAATTGATCTCCCATGGCACTTTGTTGCTGGCATTGCTGGCGTTTGAATCCTTGCATCATTGTGCTCACGTGAATTCAACATGGGACAGTCAGGTAGGGGATGCTCTTTTTATACCCCCCCCCCGGTGTACTTTGGACTTTTTAAGTGTGTGTCTGTGCTTGTGTTAACGTTTTATGTCTTTATTTTATTTTTAAATTTCCCATGCTCACATCTTCTCACGAAATTCACAGAGATCAAAAGTGCGGAAGTGAACGGAGCTCCATTCACTCTCTGTTAGTGCCTAGGCTGCCTCTTTAATGCTACAGAAGGTAAGGTTTTCTGGGGGGTGGGGTCTTTTGCCGGCATAAAAATGTTTTAAAATATTCCAGCAAAAGAACAATAAAGGGGGGTGGTCTGATAAAGTCCTAAGTCTCTTCACAGGTCTGATAAGAAAGACTACAACATCTTTGGCTGAGAGAGTGAGACTTGCACAGGATCACCCAGTGACTTTCAATAGCTGATTCAGACTCCAGTCTCTCTGAGTCCTAGTCCAAGGGGGCATTCACACTATTAAAAAAACAACAACCTTGAATTCCCCCAGAATCTGGCCTGTTAACTCCACACAATGTGCAGTCTTTTTCCTGAATCCGGTGTGAATATGACATAGGGCCCAAATCACACCAGGCTCAGGGAATACCTCTCTTAATCTGGCTTTTATTAGAAAACCACATTTTTCTCCAGAGTTTGCTTGAAACTCTGGAGAAAACTGCCATGTTATCAATCCATCCACTCTGGATTCAAGGGGCGTGGGGAGGGAAGGAAGGACAAGCACTGCCTGAGATGTGCACCATTTCCCCACCTCCTTGGCATCTACAGTGATAACCACTCTGGACACACACACACACACACACACACATCCATCAGGAGGCTAGCCACCCTTTCTGGCTTCTGAGAGAGCAGCTAGCGTTGGGGGGTATATGCTTTCACAGAGCTCTTGAGCTCCATGAAAGCAAAGCCACAGGGCTAACCACTCTCTATTGAAGCAAAATTTGACCAGAGGTGTGGCACTTAAATGCAGGCCAGAGTAGCCCAAATTTCATTCACCACAGCTGTGGGCCAAAGTACAGTTGTCCCTTCATGTGCGCTGGGGTTTGGTTCCAGGTCCCCATGGATACCAAAATCCATTAATACTCATGTCCCATTATGTGCAATGGCATAGCAAAATTGTGTCCCTTGTATAAAATGGCAAAATCAAGATTTGCTTTTTGAATTATTATTTTTAAAGTATTTATTTTTAAAGTATATTTTCAAGCCGTGAATACTTACATCTGTGGATACTAAATCCATGAATACGGAGGAACAACTGTAGTCTGAATTTCATCTGGATTTTTAACCCCATGTGAAGGACCCCTAAGACTCAAACCACTACACCACACCGGCTCACAACACATAGGGCTCCTTAAATTGCACCCTTAGTATCATTCATGAATCTACTATCACCTGATAAATCAATACGATTCCAGATAACTGCTGTGAATGCAGGGAGGGAGGGAGCACAGGTGAATGTTCCTTGTACTTGGAATAACGAAGTGATTGTAGTTGAGTTACTTAAAAAAAAAAACAGGAACAAGTCCCTTGTATTTTCATCTCCCCATTTTTACTTGTAGCCTAATGTGTCCTCCTTCTAGGTTACCTATTAAACTTGATGCTATGCCTCCTCTGCCATTTCTCCTATTTTTTCCCTTTGCCATTTTCTAAGACATTGCAGACATTAAAATGCTTTAGGGAAGTACATGGTCTCTCCAAGGCTCTTTTCAAATGCCGTCTTGAAATATTAGCATGATATATAAATAGCTGCTACTTACACATAAGTAACAAAAAATAATGACCTAACAAAGCAACCCACAAACCAGTCAGCAGGAAAAGAAATGTCATATTTTTCTCGCTGGGTCTGTAAATACATCCTTCCTAGACTTTACCTTATCTCAGTTCAGCTCAGCCTTGTGGCTTCTCCACTTAATCAAAACATTAGCCTTTCATGTGTAGTGAAGCCATTAATTTGCTAATTGTGTCTATTTATTGAAGAAGGTTTCCAAACAGTTTAAGACTTTAAAAGCTGATGTGTGCCTCAAAGAGAATAGAAATATGCTGTCATTCTGTTAGTGGCATATGCTGGTATGGCACCAGAGTATGTTTTTTTTGAGGGAGTGGTGTCATTGTGGAGGGAGGAATTCACTGTCTTCTTTGTACAACAACTCCTGCCCTCTCAAAAATCAACTGTTGCCTGTGGAGCCCTTTGACATGGTCACTTGGTGACTGGTGGAGAGCAGGGAATGTCCAAGAAGTATCCAGCTATGTCCCCTAGAGCCAGACACACAATGACAATGGAGATTATCACACAGTACCCTCGAAACTGGGACTGTCCCGCTACCCACCCCCCACTGCTACACTCCCACCCCACACCCATCCCTGTAACGATAGGAAAAAAAAATGTTCAGACACTTACCTTGCCACGCGATCTGGAGTGCTCCCCCTCCCCTCAGCAGTCCGGGCATGAACGGAGCTATCGCAAAGCTCCTTTCACATCCCAGAAACCAAATCCCACACGTTCTCATGAGAGAATGATTGTGCAGGTATTTTAAAAAGAAAAAGAAAAGAAAAAAGGGACAGTAAGCACAAAAACACACTGTATGCTTTCAAAACAACCTGAGGAGGGTGGGGGGAAGAGTGACACTCACCTGGCTATCCCGATCATACCCGGAAGTCTTCGGCACAGACCTCCCGGTGGCGTCACGTGCTGCTGGCATCGCGCCAGCACAACGGGTAATCTGTTTATTCCCCCATCATTCCATTATTATAATGGAACAGGCTTCTTATTCATGGTTTAAGTCATGAATAAGAGGAAGTGGGGAGGAGCAGAAGCAGAACGGAAACATCACAGGACAGGGACGATGTTGTCTAAAAGGTAAGCCTTTTAGCGATCTCCTGTTCTGGGATGTTCTGAGTGTCTGATAATCTCCAAAGTTAACCTCCAAGACCTCCACAGGCACTCCATTTATTACTGTATAGATGTTTTAATGATGTCGTTTTAACATTTGTGCTGGAGTATTGGTCAATGTTTTATGTTTTATATGATGTTTGCTACCCCAATCCTGATGGGAGAGATGGGATATAAATAAACCATTATTGTTATTATTATCGTTATTGTTATTGTTAGGCTGCAGATGATGCCTTCATCATTGTGCAACCAGCTATAGGAACATAGGCAGACACTTCTCTTAATGCCTCCTGCTCTCTACTGGCCACTAAATGGTTGTGCTGGGAGGATTTCTTTGGTGGCTCCTACTAGAGTTGCCAGATCTTAGGGCCTGGTCCTTCTTCTCCAGTTCTTGGGGTGAAGATGAGGAATCTCAAGCAAAAGCACTGCCTTGAAAAAGTTTGTGTGTGTGTTCTTCATTTGTTCGATTTAATGTTCTCGATTTGAAACATTATGAAATTCATGGGGTTGCCCTAAGGTGTTTTTTTTTAAAGTATTTTCAAGCTGTGGATGGTGGAATCCATGGATGCAGAATCCATGGATACAGAGAGCTAACTATATTATACAGTCAGATCCCAGTATTCCACAGAACCAGTATGCACAGTTTCAGTTATCCGTGGGACACAAACAAGAACACATACCATAGAGTCTTCCTAGAAAATGCCTAGAGAAGCATCCTCTCTAGACATCTTCTAGGTCCTCCAACACAACTCTATGGCATTTTTAACCAGAAGTTCCATTATTTTATTAGGGTTTGCTGTTATCTGCAGTTTCTGGTATCCACGGTAAGTCCAGGAAACAAACCACTGTGGATACAGGGGTCTGACTACACTACACTGACTACACTGACTACACTATCATATTAGTAAACAAAAGACAACCATAGATCCACATTCACCAAAGGCTAGCTAGCCCGTCTTGGTCCCATCATGCAACACCAAGGAAACACCAAAGCTTGAACCACATCTAAAGAGTCTGGGAGTTGTAGTCCACAAAAGTATCTTTTTTTAATGCTCTGGGAAATGCAAAAACAAACTGTGAAAGTTTAAAAGGTCTGAAACAAAATTATCTACATGATTCAGGCTGGCATGATACGTACATGAACCTTAGTGTGTTGGCATTCATTAGACAGAACGGCAGGGAGAGTATGACAGAAACAGTACAGTCCGCTGTCACCATTCAGAAGAGAATGTCAAGGGAGTCAGGAAATACAGAAGACACATAGACTGCACTTCAAATTAAAAGAATACATGCAAAGTCTGACTAAGCAAGGAACCGTCTTTCTTCCTTTTCTAAAAGATATCTGTTGACGTTAATTACACTAATGAGATCAGTTCCTCAGTGTACTGAGTTTTGGAGCACCTCTCCTGAGTCTGAGGAATCTCACCTTAGCAATCACATCCTAGGGTTGGAAGCCTGACCCATGTACGATCAGAACAGAGGGCAAAATGGCTCCTCACAAGAAACCTACAGGGCTCACACTTATGTTATGTATTTATTTGCTGGATTTCTATTATGCATTTCCTCCAATGAGGTCAGGGAGATTTACAGAGCTCTACTCCTCCCCAACAACTCTGTCAGATTGGGAGAGACAGAGTGACAAGTCCAGTATCACTCAGTGACTTTCATGGTCCACAAGGAACTTGAACCTTGATCTCCCAACTTCCAGCCTAACACTCTAACCACCATACAACACTGTACCTCACCACACTTGTACGTATCTACTGGCCTACCGTCTGACCTGGGCTCCAGGCAGTTTCTGGGATCTAAGAGGAGTTAACTGTCAACCCAAAACTTGCAGGGGTCACACCTCATCAGAGCAAGCTGAATTCTCCCTTGTTACCAGCTTAAAGTGGGGCTGAACTAGCACACTAGGACTCAGACTACAGGAAAAGAGATTCACTTAAACATTAGGAGGATCTTCTAAGAGCTGTTCGGCAGTGGAATGCACTGTCTTGAAGTGTGGTGGAGTCCCCTTCTTTGGAGGTTTTTAAACAGAGGCTGGATGGCCATCTGTCAAGAATGCTTTGATTGTGTCTTCCTGCAGGGCAGGGGGTTGGACTAGATGGCCCTTGCGGTCTCTTGCAACTCTATGATTCTATGAACAACTTGCATCCTTCCAGGAGCTTTTGTACTACAGAATCCATAATCCTCTACCATTGGGTAAGCTAGACAAGAGTTACAGCACAAAAACCGCTGGAGGATCACAATTGGCCATCCATGGTTGAAAGACATTCATGAAAAACTCACCCTAATTCTGATAGAACATGATACAATTTAACAACGAATCTACTGAAACCAACATTTGAGATTAGTAGTTTCCATACCCAGACAGGAGGGTGAGATGTTGAGAGAAGGCCTTCTTGGTAGCGGTTGCTGGACTCTGAAATTCCTTTCCTGGAGAAACCTGACTGGCTCCTCCCTTGCTATCCTTTGATCAGCAGGTGAAGATCTTTATTCTAACAGGCAATCAAGAACTGATTGATTTACATGAAAATTGCCTTCCTTAATGTGTTGCATTATTTTTTATCTCTTGCTTTTAAATCAAGATGTTCTAAATGGGTTGACATCCATAGATAGTTTGATGCCATTTTCAACACAATTTGTGTGTGTTTCTATCTACATGTGTTTTTTTTACTGGTATTTCTTTTTGTCTTTTAAGCCATCTGGAGTCCCAGCTTTGGAGAAAAGATGGAGTATAAATGATATAATGCAATACAATTTCCACAAAGCTTGGGGTTGTCTATATGAGGCAAAAAAGAAGCAGATTACTCCATAGTAAAAGCAACTCACAGCAGCTGTGATTTGTCTTAATGGGTTTTGGGGGCGGTAGTTAGGTAGATCTCAGGCATTCGAAGCTATCCATGTTTGCTGTGCAAACGGGCATGCCTGTGAATCAAGATGGCAGCCATAAGTGAATTACTCACCTTTTAATAATAATAATAATAATAATAATAATAAAATTTATTTATATCCTGCCCCTCTGCGAACAATCGGGGTGGCTTACAACAGTAAAATAATACATAATATAAAACAACTCAAAATCCCTCCCCCCCTTAAAACATTATTAAATCAATACAAATTAAAATCAACATATAATACAATTGTTATTAAAAACCTTTCCTAGCGAGCAGCAACAGTTAGGAGCTCCAGATTCAACTCCCAAAGGGGGTTCCTGAGGCCGGGATTAGCTATTCTGGAAAAGCCTGCCTGAAGAGATCCGTCTTGACAGCCTTTTTAAAGCTGTCTAACGATGTCAATAGGCGGATCTTATCTGGCAGGCTGTTCCACAATTTGGGGGCGACAGCCGAGAAGGCCCTCTGGGAGGTGGTCGCAACCTAGATCTTTGTGGCTGCAACAAATTCCTCCCAGAGGACCGGAGAGCGTGGGGAGGATTATAAGGGAGAAGGCAGTCCCTGAGACCAGTTCTCACCAGTTGCCACCACCAAATAGTATTTTTTTTTAAAAGAAAAGCATATCTAAGGTGCAAAAGTGCAACATTTGCCTTAACAGAAAAGCAAAAAAAAACAACCCACAAAACCCCATCATATTGCATTAGAGCTCACTCGCTAAGGTGAAAAAAAGTGGCAGTTCTGGACTCATCATCAGCTCCTTTGGGAAAGCAAATCAATTTGTGTTGCTTGTCCCAACAAGAAGGGAATACACATCCCCGCCCCCGCCGCCCGTTGTTTTTTAAAAGCTCCAGGAGAAGCTGAGAAGCCTTTTCCTGTGGAGTATATGGCTAATTGCCCCCAACAAGCTGGGTACTCATTTTACCAACTTGTAAAAGGATGGAAGGCTGAGTCTCCCTTGGAGCCCTGTAGGATTGAACTCACACTACTGTGGCTGCAGTGCCAGCATTTAACCACTGTGCCATTGCATATCTACAAATGATGAGAAATTTTGAGAGTTTGAGTCCAAACCATATGAAAAAATGCAGTGACTATCTCTGAGAGCATTGTTCCAGGAGATACAAAGTTATCCCCTTTCAAGCATGCAATGTTATTTTTGATAAGAATGAATACAACAGCTTTCTGAAGTCACCCATGACTGAACAGTGCTAGCATGATGCTCGGGGATGATCCAATCATCATTGTATCACTGCTCAGTTATAGGTAGCTTTACCATTATCACTACAAGCATACCTCAGTTAACAAAGCCTCTGGCAAAGAAACTCCTTTTTACAAAGTCTTTTTACGCATACCCAGCTCCCTTTTTCTTCTTGTCTTCTGTCTAGCTGGTAGATTTTTAGCAGCATCAGAAATGGAAGGATAATGAAGGAGAGCTGGTGAAACACAGACTTTCAGTATCTGGTTGCAGCAGCATGTCTGCAGTAAACAATGCGATAAAAGCTTGAGCTGGGACAGAATGTGATTCTACTCTAGTCTTTCCTACATAGTTGTGTGTTCCTGCCTACAACAGGCAAAGTAAACAGTGGTTGCCCCCAGAATCCCATAGTGGGCATGCATGAACAGCTAAATAGAAAGTAAAGGAGAACAGATTAGCTTGCCTTACCAGCTAAACCCAGCATGTTTTTTTTTTTTTAAAGGTAGATCTAGAAGTTTGGCACCAAAATGGAAATCATACCGAAAGTGCAGGCTGGTGAAAGAAAAAAATAATCTCTGGATGCATTTTAGAAGTAGCTTTCAAGTGGTCTCTAGATAATTCAAAATGTTTTGTTTACTTATGCAAGGTGCCTACCTGTTGCTTTTCATTTCACATGTGCATATTATTAGTTTTGGATAAAAAGTTTGCTAAAACACATTGAACTGCTCTTCTTTTTTCTTTCTTTCTTTTTTTTTTGGAAGAACCTATCCCTATTCTTTCCATGTTATTTCTGTCTCTGGTACCAAATTTTCTGTTAAACAGGTAATGCCCAGGAACTCATCATTAACTGAACTATACCTTTAGATTCTTTATTCTTGAGACTTTGCAGGCTCCAACTCAGTCCCGGCATTTTAAAAGACCTTGAACTCCAACCCACCTGCATTTCAAATGGCTTTTAACCGGTGCATTTAATTGGTCATCCTGTGCCCGGCTCCTCTTTCCTGAGGCAGAATGGCAGTAGGTGTAACACCTGGTTTGAACACCAAGAACAGTTACTTTTCCTCATTTGAGAAGGTCTAAGAGGAAGACCCCATTACAGATGGATTGTTTCAATAAAGGATGGCCCAGAGCCTTCAAGATGTGAGCAGACTGTGGATAACCAGAGCTCTTGGACGCCACTTATTCATACATAGGGTCACCATGAGTCAAAGCTGACTTGATAGCAAATAACAACACTTTTCTCATATGTTTCTATATATATATATATATGAAATAAAATAAAGCTATAAGAAAGAGCTCTTAGGGTAGCTCACAAAACAAATCAAATAAATGATAATAAAATAAGGGGTTGTCTAAATGGCAAAAATACTCCTTGTGGAATGTGAGAAGAAACCTACCTGTCTTAATGGCATTCCACATCATTTCACCATATTGGGAAGGAGGGGGGCCCAAATGCCAAAAACTCTGCAGGAAAAGTCTTTGTGGCTTTACCCAGAGTTTTTTTTTTAAAAACAAACAAACAGTGAGGGGAATGTGCATTCCTGCTCATTGGGACAAGTGATTTGATATGAACCAGTTTCCCATAGGAGAGGAAGCGCAAAGCTGATTGGCCGAGCAAGCACAGGGCTTACGAACAAGGCAAGTGCCCGCTGCAGCCATGTTGGATTTTCGCCTTAGTGAGCAAGTGCTAAGGCAAGAAAATGGGGTGCTTGTTGGTTTGTATGCTTTTCTGCTACATCAAAAAAATCACTCTATTGCACCTTGGATGTGGTTTGTTTTTTAAAAGTTCAGCAGTGGCAAATTGCAATAAGTACAAATGTGAATAAATCACTCGCAGCTGCCATCTTGCATGTGATGTTTATGGGGGCAAAAACACCATTAAGACAAGTTGCGGCTGCTGCGAAAGGCCAAATTCTTTGCTATCCTATTTTCATCCTCAGAGAGAGGGGAATGCAAAGTGACTTTGGTTTGAAAGTATTATGCAAGGCACAAAGAGCCCTTTCATATCACACAGTTATAGTACTATGATCCTGTCATGGCAGCATCCTGTGGAATCCTGGGGTTTGTAGTTTGGGGAGTGTGGGGTATATGACCATAAAAATTAAAAGAGGAGCTGAGAATTCTAAATATACCTCCCTAAACTGCCAATCCCAGGATTCCATAAGATGCAGCCATGGCAGTTAAAGTGGAATCATAGTGCTATAATTGTGTAGTGTGGAAGGATCCAAAACAATGGCCTGAGATAAAGCTGGTTCTATTTGGAAGTGAGAAAGGTTTGCGCTTTCAGCTTTCTAGAATCTAGCTCAGGTCTTTTCTGTCTGGAGGTTGAGGTTGAGATTGTGGAAGGCTGTTATGGAATCAGAGTTGGAAGGGACTCTAAGAATCATCTAGTCTCTCTCATACACACACCAGAACAGGGAGTCTGCAGCCAAAGCCATCCTGAGATAACTATCCAACCTCTGTATAAAAACCTCCAATGAAGGAGAAGTCACCACCAAAAAGTTTGGTCCACTGTAGAGCAAGCTGTTACTGTTGGGAGGTTCTTCCTAGTGAAACAAGAAACCCCTTTCTTGTAATTTGCATCAATTGTGTCAGTTCATATCCTCTGGAATAGGAGAAAGCTTACTTACATGCACAATCCTTCAGATATTTAAAGATGCCTACAGTATCACCTCTCATTTGCTTCCTTTCCAGTCTAAACATGCACAACTTCCTCAGCCAGTCCTCAAAGGATGGCTTGGTTGCCAGAATCTTGGCCACCTTGGTCACTCTCCTCTGGACACATAGAATCATAGAATCATAGAGTTCAAAGTGACCCCAAGGGCCATCTAGTCCAACCCCCTGCTTTGCAGGGATACACAACTAAAGCAGTCCTGAAATATGCCCCTCCAACCTCTGCTTAAAGACCTCCAAAGATGGAGAGTCCACCATACTCCAAAGCAGTCTGTTCCACTGTCAAACAGTTCTTATAGTCAAGAGGCTCTAACTAATGTTTAGATAGAATTTCTTTTCTTGCAATTTGAATCCATTGGTTTGTGTTCTAGTCTCTGGAGCAGCAGAAAACAAACTTGTTCCATCTTCTATCTGACATGCCTGCCGGTATTTAATGATAGCTATCATGTCACCTCTCAGGCTTCTTTTCCAAGCTAAACATACCCATTTCTCAAAATTGTTCCTTCCTCAGAAGGCTTGGTTTTGTGACCTTTAATCATTTTGGTCACCCTTCTGTAGATACATTCCAGCTTGCCAATATCCCATAAACTCCCTTAAGTGGGAAAATCCTCCTGTCCCTGATAGTAAAAATGCAATTAAAAACAACAACACTAAACTAGATCTCTAACAAATCCCTAACTTTTCATGATGGTAGGACAGGGTGTGCTTTTTCAAGCCTTTTCTCCATCTTGTATAATTTCAGACATGATTCTTCTTCAGTTTCATCATGTGTAGGGCATAAATACTGTAAAGGCATCAGACCCCATCTGATCTTGGAAGCTAAGCAGGCTCAGCCCTGGCTAGAACTGGGATGGCAGACCACCAAGGTATCCCAGGTGCTCTAGGCTGTATTTCAGAGGAAGGAACTGGGGTCTCCATATGTTGACAGGTAACTTGAAGGCACATACATGCACACACAAAATCACGGCTGTAGCAAGACAATTTTCACTAGGAGGGCAGAAGGGTCTGAGCATTGCTAACTATAAAAGAGGTTTATGTGTGTATGGGAGGCATTCAAAGGTAATGACAAAAAAAAAAACCCAGTTAATGCATTTTAATAAGAAAGTATGTTGTGAAGCTTCCAGAAGCAAATACATTTTAAATACAATATTTTCCACATGCACAATAGTTGTGTAAATTAAATAACCGTGATTAGGAAGTCAATGTATATCTGTATTATGCAAGTCATCCTACTATAATAATTTGAACTGCTAATAAACTTGTGGAGAAATTCCTACAAATACGTTACTTTCAAAACCCTTGCTTATGAAATTTGCTTTCCTCTGATGACACACTGAATGCCTGGATGGTGTCAGCACATGTGTCAAAGCTGAGAATGAATTTTCCATTCCTTTGGATGCCTAAACTGTATTTCTGAATGCTCAATTGGAATGCTAGAAATTTGGGAACTGAAGCAAAATTTCATGGAGGAGGGCAAAATACTTATTTAGGAGCCAATTCCTTCATTTGCCCCTCCCTCCCCACATACAATATACCCTGGCTGCTTGGGAGCAAGTCATCATTTGTTCCTCCACTTCAGTCATCATTGGATTATATTGGGTTCACCCATGACTGAGCTCTGTGGAACTCATTTCCAAAGTGGACTGAAGATTTGGAATAATTACTCATGTATTCACTTCAGCTGGGTTTTTCAAACCAAGAAGAGCTTGTTCCTTTGCGTGGCACCCCCTCTTCAACTCTATCCCACAATCCCCAAAACAAATCAGTAAAGGTTGTGAATTAACACACACATACACAGACAAATAAACAAACAAGAATATTCCCTTTCATCTTAGTAATTATCTTCCCATTAGAAATCAATCAAGGATGCTCATTACCATTAGCAAGATGGCTCATAAAATTCCCCCACTCTAGTCATATTAATGAAAGTGAAAGCACCATGCCTTTTCCCAGGATGTAAACCTGGAGGAAAGGCATATAAACCACATCAGTTAATGGTGCCCAACATTATTCACATCTGAAGTAAACAGATTAAATGCTCATAAAAGGTAATAACGAAGTGGTGGCATTGTCTTGAAACGAAAGCTTGTAAAATCCTTGCACAAGAAATCTATGGTAAAGCACATGATTTGCATCCCAAAAAGGATCATTGCTCACACCTTGACATCTCCAGGAAGGGCTGGGAAAGATTCTTGACAACCTAGAGAACCACTGCTAGTCAGTGTTGGTTCTGTTGTTGTTGTTGTTGTTTGCCTTAAGTAGTTTCCACCTTCTGGCAACCATAAGGCAAAACCTGTCACGGGATTTTCTGAGGCTGAGAATGTCCGACTTGCCCAAGGTCACCCAGTGGGTTTCTGTGGCGGAATGGGAGTTTGAACCCTGGTCTCCAGAGTCATAGTCCAACACTCAAACCACTACGCCACACTGCCTCCTCAATGTCTGTCACTATGAGCTATATAGGCCCAATGCTAGCTGAAGAATTCGGGGAGATGTCATCCAAAAAAATGTAATTTCCCAGGCTCTGTCATCTTCCTAACCCTAGATTATTGGCTCACAAGTGATGAGAAGACTGGAGACATGGGTCTTGAACTTGTGATTGCATGTAGACAGAACTGCACCTGGCACCTTTCCTTCCCAGCAACTTTCTTCAGACATAAGGGTGAGGTATGGGCAGCATAATTCAAGGATGGCTGTCAGGTGTTCAGTTAAGATTTAGTGATAGATTGTGATTTGCAGTAGATTAACGAGGGGTTGCCAGCCCCCAATGGTTTAGCAACAGTGACAAGAAGCCCTCCTTTTTCTCCTCATTTATTGATTGATTGATTACATTTTTATCCTGCCTCTCCACTCAAACAGCAGTAGAGGCAACTCAGAAATGTCACTTACCAAACAAAGAAACCTTCTCACTCAAAACAACTCAAAGGGTCAAGCTGAAAGAAATGTGTCTTTACACCCTTTCTAAAAGCAGATTGAGAGCCAGTGTTGTGGGATAGGGAGCATATTCCACAGTCTGGGATGAACATAGGAGAAATGTCTCCCATGGGCTCATCAAGAGGGCCCCTTTCCGTGTGTATGTATGCCTTCAAGTGCTTCTGTGGCTGATGGTATTCTCTAGAGACGTGGTTCTTAATGTGTGTGTTTTTTTCAGGGACCCCCTTTAAATATCTTTTGTTGCTATGCCCCCCCAGGACTTAACTCAAGATTTTAAACCCGATAAATAATAATAATAACTAATAATAATAATAATAATAATAATAATAATAATACAATTACACCATCCATTAAACCTTCCCCCAGAGACACTGCAGGGAGAAGGAAGACTCTTCTCCTGCTTCTTCTTGCAACTTTGTGGCTGGAGCAGATTGAATGGCAATGCTCAGGTCAAGCCAGCCAACCAGCCTTTGCCTTGGCTCCTGTCATGTGGCTGTTCCACTGCAAGGAGGAGGTGGGCCAAACAGCCTTCAACCTTTCATGGACCCCCTGTGAGGACATTGTGACCCCCTGGGAGTCCTCAGACCACAGGTTGAGAACCACTGCTCTAGAGGCCTCTCATGAAGATCTCAGCATTTAGACAGGCTCAGAGATAGGCTGTCTCATAGACGCCCCAGTCCCATGCCATACAAAGCTTTAAAAGTTATAACCAACACCTTGGATTGTACCTGGAAACCATTTGGCAACTGCTGTGAGACTTTCAAAATCAGAATATGATCTTGGTACTGTGGACCATTTGACAGCCTAAGTGGTGATGAAGATTATGGTACTGGTGATGGTGGTGGTGATGATGATTATGATTTTATTCATTTATATCCTGTCCCTTTCCCAATAATGGGACTAAAGGTGGCCTGTTGTTGTTGTTGTTATTTGCCTTCAAGTTATTTTCAGTTTATGATGGACATAGAATGAATCAATCCATAGAGCTCCGGTCTTATCAGGATTCAGCTTCAGTTTATTGGCCCTCATCCAGCCCATGACAGCATCCAGGAACAAGTCCAGCACCTGCACAACCCAAACTGACTCTGATGACAAGGAGAAGTAGAGTTGAGTGTCATCAGCATATGGATGGCACCCCCACTTCAAACCCCTTTATGACCTCCCCCAGCAGCTTCATGTAGAAATTGAATAGCATGGGTGGGATAAACCGGAGCCCTGTGGCACCCCACAGCTTAATTGCCATAGGGCTGAACAGGAATCCCCCAGTGCTGCTCTCTGGAACCGGCCCTCCAGGTAGGAGCGGAACCACTGCAGAACAATGTCTGCTACTCCCATCCCACAGAACCAGTCCAATAAGATACCATGATCAACACTATCAAAAGCCCCTGAGACATCCAGGAAGATCATCAGAGTAGCACTCCCACTGTCTTTCCCCTGGAGTAGGTCATCTGTGTAATTAAAACTATTTACAATTCAGCAAAACACAATATAAAACAAATCAACGAACACAGCACAGCTCACCACTAAAAGCCCATCACAGTCAATTCCTATAGGCCTGATGGATTGGAATGTTTTTACTTGCTGATGGAAGGAGGGAGTTGTGCTAGCCTCCTGGCAGGGGCTCTAAAATCTAGTAGCAACGACCAAGAAGGCCCTCTCCCTTGCCCCCCCCCCCAGCAAATAAGTCTGAGGAGGTAGTGGGGCAAAGAGAAGGGCATCTCCTGAATATCATAGGGCTCAAACAGGCTCATGTAGAGAGATACAGTCCTTCAGATATCCTGGCCCTGAGCTGTGTAGAGCTTTATAAGTCAACACCAGAACTTTGAATTCTTTCCAGAAACAGGCAGCCAGTGGAGCTTTTGCAACAAGGGAGTTGTCAGCTCCCTTTAGCCAATCCCAGTTAACAATCTGGCTGCCGCTTTTTGGGCCAAGTAAAGTTTCTGACCACTTTGCAAACGCAACCCAGCGTAGAACACATTACAGTAATCCAAACAGGTTATAACCAAACCATATATTACCATGGGCAGATCAGATTCCTCCAGGAATGGGCATATCTGGCACATAAGCTTTAACTGTGTAAATGCACGAATGGTCACCACCAAAACCTGGGCCTCCAGGGTCAGGCCTGAATCCAGGAGTACTGCCAAACTGCAAACCAGCATTTTCAGGAGGAGTGTCACCCCCATCTAGCAGATCTAACTTTTGACTGACCAGAAGCACCTCTGCCGTGTCTGGATTAAGCTTCCATTTATTCACCCTCATCAGTCTGTCAGAAATGGCAAGCACTGGTTTGCAGCAACTGAAGCTACCGCACACTCTTCAAGTGTAGCCCCATGGAAAGCACATAGCAATAGGCAAGACATTGTGTAACTAGTTAGGTGGCTGAAATCAAGAAAGGGGAAAATAGTAGATTTCTATACTTAAAAGATTTATGTGTGAATGCCAATTGTGATGCTAAAAGCACATTTCTAGACTGAACAGGGGTGGGAATCATGCAGCCTTCAGATGTTGTTGGACAGCAATTCCCAGCATTCCTCACAATTGGCTATGCTGGCTAGGGCTGCTAGAACTTGTAGCTGAATAATATCTGCAGTGCAAATATTTTTTTTTATTTTATATCCTTGAACTGTACACAGTACAGAATACACAATAAAGACAAACAACATTAAACCAAATTAAACAAATTAAAGACAAGTAGACAAAGAAATGGAAATAAACAAGTACAACAAATCTCTCCCACCCCTCCCTGAGACTTCCAGCTTATTGCTGATTGCATCTAGTTTTCTTTAACATAATGTTAACAACATCTGGAGGGTCCAATGATTCCCACTGTAATCTGTAACAATGTAATCTATTTCCTGGTTAACTGTGAGGGTGTCTTTTCATTCAGCTGTTGAAAAACTTATCACTCCAACTCAGGCTCCCCCAAGGTTTTCCTATCCAGATGTGTTGGACTACAGTTCCCAATCCAGCACATCTGGAGAGTATACAGTTAGAAAAAGCTGATTTATTCAGTGAATGAGGGATGTCACATAGAAGTTGGAGCAAGCTTGTTTTCTGCTGCTCCACAGACTAGAACACTAACCAATGGATTCAAATTGTAAAACAAAAGAAATTTTGCCTATAACATTAGGAAGAGCTTCCTGATAGTTAAGAGCTGTTCAGCGGTAGAATGGACCACATCATAACATGGTAGACTCTCCTTGGCTGGAGATATTTAAATACAGGTTAGATTACTATTTCTCAGAAGTGCTTCAGTTGTGTGCTTTAGTTGTGCACAGCAGGGGTTTGGACTATATGGCCTTAGTCCCTTCCAATGCTATGATCCTAAGATTTTTCCAGAGGCAGCTGTATTTGTTGGATGCAGCAAAAGCCACAAAGAGTCTGGTGGCATCTTTAAAACTAGAAAATTGATCATGACGTAAGCTTTTATGGAGACTGTACTTATCAGATGCATGAAGTATTATCTCAAGTGCTCAGCTTAAATGCTTGTGGGAACATGTTTGGGTGGGTAAATAGGGAAGTCAGGAATACTTTAATAGTTAACAATGACATCAAAAAATGTTGTCCTTATGTGCCTTTAAGTCTACTCCAACCTATGGCAACCCCTCAAAGAGTTCTCTTGGTAAGATTTATGCAGAGAGTGTGACTTGGCCAAAGTTCAGCCAGTGGGTTTCCATGGCTGAGTGAGGATTCGAACCCTGGTCTCCTGGAGTCTAGTCCAATACACATACCACTACACCATGATGGCTTTGACAACAAGGATACTTTAACAGTGTTACCACCCAACTGTGTGTGTATGTTCCTTCAAGTTACCTGTCGACTTATGGTGACCCATGGATTTCATAGGGTTTCCTTAGGTGAGGTGATTTTCCCACTTCCTCTGAAATATAGCCTACAGCACTTGGTATTTATTGGAGGTCACCCATCCAAGTACTAACCAGGGCTGACCCTACTTAGCTTCCAAGAACAGACAGGATCTGCTGCATTTAGGGTATTTAGGCCAACTACTGTTTGTTAAATGTCTGCTTTTAGGGTAATTATGACTTCCTTTGCTTTCTACATTTCATTTCCTTCTGATCTCAATGGTTATGGTGAGATCATTTTAGCTGACAGACTCTCAACTATCAGTTTTTTTTCTGAGTTCATATAATACATTGAGAAGCCTCCTCAGCAACAAATTTTGCTGTTTACCTGTTTTCATCTCTCTTTATCCCCACTTTGGACACTAAGTGCCAAGGGGGCAGAGCACTATCTATCCCTCTGTCCCCACTGTGTTTGTGCTGTAAAATGCCATATACGTTAATTAGGCACTGCCTAGCTAATAAATAATTAAAAATAATAACATTAATGTTTCTTTTGTTCTGACACACACACACACACCAGCAGCAAGGGAATTTTTACCTAATTCTCTTCCCATTTTGGTTCCTTTATTGCAGCAGCTCCTCCCCTGGCTATACAATTCTTGCTGAGTTTGTGGATTGCTTAACCTGGTCTAATAAAACCATAATGATTCTGGGTTCGCCTAATGAATTTCTGGGCTGATGCCAGCAGACTCTAACTGTGAAGCAAGATCTGGAAGGCTCATATAATCCACCAGCCAAATGGGCATGACAGGTGTGTTTGTAACAATGGGATTGCATGTGTATGTGTGTTGTTGTTTGTTTGTTTGTTTTTTGTTGTTGCAAACACTTAAAAAACAGTTCCCTCTACTGTAGTGTCAGCTTCAAAGCCGATAGTTTGCTTCTAATACAGGCAGTAGGGAAAGATTATACAGATACACATATGATAGAGGAAGAACCAAGCTAAGGTTATGTAGTAGATAAAATGAAAAAGATGTACACATCTTTCTTTCTTTTCATGGATGTACTATATGCAGATATGGCCTAATCTTCTAGGCCAGGCGTTCTCAACCTGGAACCTCCCAGATAGGTTTGGGTACAAATTTCATACCTAACAAGATGATAATAAATATGTTCCTCAGTGCCTACATCTTGCCATCTTGCATGAGATGACATGACTCATTAGATAAGAAGATAATGCTCTGTAAAATGGAAGATAGTGGGAAAGGAGGAAGACTGTACCATAGGTGGATTGATTCAGTCAAGGAAACCACGGCCCTTGTTTATATGACCTGACCAGGGCTGATAATAACAGGGTCTCTTGGAGATTTCTGATTCATAGAGACACCATAAATCAGAGTCAATGTATAAATGTATAAATCAAAGTCAATCAACATTAGGAGGAACTTTTTGACAGTAAGAGCTGTTCGAAAGTGGAACACACTCCCTCGGAGCGTGGTGGGGTCTCCTTCCTTGGAGGTCTTTAAACAGGCTGGATGGCCATCTGTCGGGGATGCTTTGATCGTGATTTCCTGCGTGGCAGGGGGTTGGACTGGATGGCCCTCATGGTCTCTTCCAACTCTGCACTTCTATGATTCTATGAAATCACAATAGCATCTGAGGAAGCAGACTAAGTCTACACAATCTCGTGCTACAGCTTCTTTCTTTCAGTTAGTCTCAAATGTGCTACAAGAGTTTTTGCATACACAACAGCAAAGTGTAAGAAGGCCTTGCAACCTATTGAAAAAGGGAATTGCCACTCCTGGAGCCTTCTAAGAAAGGAAATTTCCCTTTTTTTTCACTTGGAAAAAGGCAGACTGGGGAGTCTGGATGGGTCAAGGCTCTTCTTCCAAAATGTAGGGATGCATGTTTTTCTCTCTTTTGACATGTAGCATCTCGCTGTAGCCATCTAAATGAGCATAGTTCTTTTCGAAGGAGTCCAGCTGAGTCCCTGAAAAGCTGAATGCAAAGGGTTACTCCAGCCTATCTCCACCCTTTTACCCTGGAGGAATCCTTGACATAATTTTCTGGTCTCGGAACCCCTGCATAAAATGATGTATCTACAGAATGTTTTGTATTACTATACCTACAAAATACAGTTGTTTCTCTATATTCGGATTTGAGCAACCACAGCTTGAAAATATTCTTTAAAAAATAATAATCCAAAAAGCAAAGCTTGATTTTGCCATCTTATATCAGGGACACCATTTTGCTATGCCATTGCATAGAGTGTGACTTGAGTAGTCATGGATTTTGGTATCCACGGGGGTCCTGGAACCAAACCCCAGTGGAATACAAGGGCCCACTGTATTCCCCCCCCCCCCGTTACACTATCTTGCAGCACCTATAGCAATCTCTTGTGGAACTGGGTGAGAAACCTGGGTGAGAAACTTTGGGTTAACCTATACCAGTGATGGGCAACCTTTTGAGCTTGGTGTGTCAAACTTTGCCAAAAAACTGAGCATAACTCGGGTGGTGTGTCACTTTGAGGAAAAACTTTAGGGAGGTGGGGGGGTGGAGGAAAGAGGCAACCGGGGCTTCGAAGCCCCAATCGCCACTTTAGAAAGGGTGGGGGAGGGAGGAAAGTGGCGACCGGGGCTTTGAAGCCCTGATCGCCACTTTAGGGAGGGTAGGGGGTGGTGGAGGAAAGTGGCAACCGGGCTTCAAAGCCCCGATCGCCACTTTAGGGAGGGTGGTGTGTGTGTGATAAATCCTTCTCGGCATACGGCCACCTTAGCAGCCGTGTGTCATCAGAAATGGCTACGTGTGTCAGTGTTGACACGTGTGTCATAGGTTCGCCATCACTAACCTATACTCTACTGAGTTAGGAGGGGGCTTTGGGAATTCTCTGCAGCCACTTCCTGTCTCAGTCTGTCTGCCTCTTTCTCCCTCTACTGGCAGAGTTTATCTGCTCTGTTCTGAATAGGGTATACATATGTTTTAGTCTCTTTTCTTCCCTCCTCACCCACTCCGCACACTGCAGGGAGGTGAGTACTCTTTCCCAGAGGTGACTGGAGGCTTCCATGAATACCCTCCAAGTTTTAGTCTGAGCTACCACTAGCCGGTCAGCATGGCATAGCAGTTTGAATGCTGGGACTATGACTCTAGAGACCAAGGTTCGAATCCTTGCTCAGCCATGAAAACCCACTGGGTGATCTTCGGCATGTCATACACTCTTAGCCTCAGAAAACCCCATGATAGGTTTGCCTCAGGGTCACCATAAATTGGAAATGACTTGAAGGCACACAAACAACAACAACAACAACAACAACACTATCCAAGATACTGAAGCTACTTGGGGGATAGAGTTCAACAACTTGGATAGCTCATTAACATTTGCACTAAACCCCAGAGCAGCCTCATTGCCCAGCAGACATGGAAGCCACTTCCACAGCTCTTGTCACCTTTGCACACAAGATAAGTGAGATATAATTTAGGGCCTCAGATTTTGAAAAGATCCTTAAAAATAAATTTTAAAAAATAAATCACACCAAGACCATTGCTCTTGGGGCTCTTAAGTTTGACCTAAGTTAGAGATTCTGCATATTTCGCTCTGGCCCAGCTTGCCAGAGGTCTGCTGATCATTTTCAAAGTCTCCTTTCCCCCTCCAGTCCATCACTTCATGCTTTCAAACTGCACCCTTTGCCTCCTCCTCCCTTCTCTCTGGGCTCAGTCCAGCAGCATGAAACTAAGTGTAGACAGCATGCAGCTAGATGAACCCACAATCTGACGCTGCATAAAAATGTGCAACATTCTTAACTCGTCTGGGAAAGGGAAATCGGGGGAATCTTCAGAGATTTTTTTGTTGTTGTTTTTATTTATTTAGTTATTTATACCCCGCTCTTCAGCCACAAGGCTATCAGAGCGGCTTACAAATTGTTTTAAGCAATAGCAATTTACACATCTACACTGCATTAAACAGTTTCCAATGTGTGTTAGCAAATTGCCCCCACAAGCTGGGTACTCATTTTACCAACCTACAAAAGGATGGAAGGCTGAGTGAACCTTGGAGCCCGCTGGAATCGAACTTGCAATGTGGTGACTTGCAGTACTGGCATTTAACCACTGCACCACTGGCTTACCTTCAGACTGGCCAATTCTCAATTCACAATCATCACAAAACGTTTTACTTAGATGCCAACTGACAACCCTAAAGGCACAAGATTCTGTCTGATTCACATTTGGGAACTAAAAATGATAGGCACAGATATAGGATGAGTGACGCATGCCTTGAGGGCAGTACATGGGAAAAGGATCTAGGAGTCTTAGTGGACCACAAGCTGAACATGAGTCAGCAGTGTGATGCAGCAGCTAAAAAAAGCCAATGCGATTCTAGGCTGCATTAATAGGAGCACAGTATAGTGTCTAGATCAAGGGAAGTAATAGTGCCACACTATTCTGCTTTGGTCAGACCTCACCTGGAATACTGTGTCCAGTTCTGGGCACCACAATTCAGGAAGGATATTGAGAAGCTGGAACCTGTCCAGAGGAGGGCGGCCAAAATGGTGGGAGGTCTGGAAGCCATACCCTATGAGGAGTGGCTTGGGGAGCTGGGTATGTTTAGCCTGGAGAAGAGAAGGTTGAGAGGGGACATAATAGCCATGTTTCAATATTTGAAGGGATGTCATACTGAGGATGGGGCAAGCTTGTTTTCTGCTGCTCCAGAGACTAGGACACGGAACAATGGGTTCAAAATACAGGAAAAGATATTCCACCTAAACATTAAGAAGAACTTCCTGACAGTAAGGACTGTTCGGAAGTGAAATATACTGCCTCAGAGTCCAACCCCCTGCCTTGCAGGAATAAACAATCCAATCATTCCCAACAGATGGCCATCCAGCCTCTGTTTAGAAACCTCCAAAGAAGGAGACTCCACCACACTCCCAGGCAGTGCATTCCATATCATAGAATCCTAGAGCTGGAAAAGACCCCCAAGGGCCATCTAATCCCACTCCATTCTGCCATCTGCCGTCTGCTAGTCTCTGGAGCAGCAGAAAACAGTTTTTTTAAAAAAAAAAATCCCCCCCCCTCCCGCAACTTCTTCCAAAGAACACAAAATGATGCGGGATGCCATTAAGACAGCCCGTATTCTCCTTGCATTCTGCGAGGAGTATTTTTGCAGTTCAGACAACCCCACACTGAAGGTGTAGTGTGCATGAGAGAAAATATGCACATCCACACCTGTGTGTCCCCACTGCCATTAAAACCGGGGCCGGTTTAAGGGCCCCACAGCACCTGCAGCCGTAGGGGGGCCCATCATTGTGGGGGTCCCATCATAACCCTCCTCCTGCAAAAACATTATTAGTAATAATCTGAATATCCTGTACTGCTAATAGCTTAGGTTAGGTTAGGTTGCATTGACCTGAGATAAACATATGGGCCCCCCAAAATAAAAGCGTTGCAAGGGCCCCCAAAATCCTTTAAACCGGCCCTGATTAAAACACAGCCAGTCACACGTTTGCAAATTTACTAAAAAATTCGAGGCTGAGGCAGCCCCGTTCCAGCAACACAACGAGGGAAGAATGAGAGGCAACGCGTTTTATCCCATCCAAGACAAGGCGTTAGTCTTCCAGGCGTCTTTTTTCGCATCTCGAGATCTGGACCAGGAATCGCCGAGGGAGGCTCTAGTCTGACCCTCCTTGGGCTGACTTGGGAAGCAAGTTCTAATCAAGACACGTCTTCTTCCTCGGAGTTATTATATACACGTGTAGGGTTTTGCTCGCAACGCCTGAAATTTTCTATCCTCCTCCTTCTAACTGTCACGAATACCGCGCGGGTCTTCATTGGCTTGCTTGGGTTAAAAGGAAATCATCATCATCATCATCATCTCTTTTCCTTCGATCACCCAAGAGGGTGTCCTGCCTTTTGTTTCACGGGCGTCAGTGCCTTCCGAAAACGCCCGTGGTGGAGCTGGGCAAGAAGAAGCCACATCCATTCCCACTTTTTTCCTCCCAGCGTCCTCTCGTTCCTCTTCTGAGCCCGCGGGTCATCTAGTCGGTTTTTCCCGCGGGTCATCTAGTCGGTCTCCCACGTGGCCGCCTTTGGAGAGCGCCTGATCGCTCCCTCCGATCTTCTCTGCCCGCAACGGATAACGCCTCCGGATGGCAATCACGCGTCCTAACGAGCAACGAAAACGCGTAGAGGCGTTGCAAGGTCCCTCGAGGAAGCTTGTCCTTTTTCTGAATGCCTGCTAAGTGGGGTTTGGGGGACCGTGGCAGGGTAGAAATAGCTCAAGGCAGTGATTCTTAACCTCTGGTCCGGGGGTCCGCGATCTCCTCACAGGGGGTCCCCTAAGACTACTTGGCCCACCTCCGCCCTGCAGTGGAAGGGCCCCCTGACAGAAGCCAAGGCAAAGACTGGTTTGGCTGGCTTGGCCTGCGCATTGCCATTCAATCCGCTCCAGCCACCAACTTGCAGGAAGAAGCAAGAGAACCGTCTTCCCTCGCCCTCCAGTGCCTCTGAGGGAAGGCTTAGGGCAGTGATGTTCAGCGTTTGGCCCTTCAGGTGTTTTGGAGGACAGCTCCCAGAATTCCTGACCATAGGACGAGGCTGGCTCAGGCTTCTGGGATTGGAGTCCCTGGAAGGCCAAAAGTTGGACACCACTGGTTTCATGGATGGTGTGTAATTGTAATAATTGTTGCTGTGGTGGTGGTTTTAAATCTTGAGTTCAGTCTTGGGGGCCCTCGGCAACAAGAGATTTAGAATCAGAAAGTTGGAAGAGACCACAAAGGTCATCTAGTCCAACCCCCTGCCATGCAGGGATACTGAAAGATATTTAAGTATTCTGAAAGAGATTTAAGCAACAAAAGCGGGTCCCTGGTAAAGAAAAGGTTAAGAGCCACCGGCTTAGAAACCTGAGAGAAATCGAGAGCCTTAAGTCGAAGTAAAGATAGGAGGAATGCGGTGCGAAACCAACCGGGCTTGGGAGGTTGGCAAAACAGAACCAGAAGAGTTTAAAAAGTTCTGGGAGAAAGCAATAAAAGGTATAAAACAGAGGGGGGGGGGAGAAATGCTTACCCTGTATTTGATCATGGAGTCCTCTGTTTAAGGGCCCTGCAGCCCCAGGGGACCCCTGTCATTGGGGGGGGGGTTCTATCATAACCCTCCACTTGCAAAAACATTATTAGTAATATCTTTAGTAATATTAGTAAAACATTATTAGTAATATCCTGTACTGCTGTGAATAGGTCAGGTTGGGTTACATTGACTTGAGATAAGCATATGCCCCCCCCCCAAATAAAAGCATTGCAGGGGCCCCCCAAATTCCTTAAACCGGTCCTGAGTCCAAGGGTACAGTTTCAGCCGCGCACCTTTGCCCGGTGCATGTGCTTTCCCCCCCTCTCCATCGCCAAAGAGTGCAACAGGATTACGCCCCACCATGCAAAGTATTGCAAAGTCTCCCCCGATTTTCTCTAGGTAAGTTTCCTCGGGAGTAAACGCAGGGCGCTTGGCTGGCACTGACTTGCATTGCAATCGTGGCCGGTTCATTTGCCCTGTGGCAATAACACCTTGGGGGGGGGACCCTCTTCACCCTTTAGGAATGGCCCCTTTTATCAGGAAGCAAAGTTAAAGGATTTGCAAAAAAGAAACGCTTCTTGACCTTGTAGAAGAAGAAGCGTCCCCTCCTTCTACTATTTTTAGTATTTTTCAGTATGTTTTAATTTTTGAATTATTTAATTTAAGGGAGTGGTGGAGGGTTTGGGATGTATAGTTTAAATGTTGTAAGCTGACCCGATTGTGTTTCCTAGAGGGGCGGGATATAAATAACAACAACAACAACAAACAACAACAATTATTATTATTATTATTATTATTATTACTTGAGGGCTGCTTGGGTTCCCAAAGAAATGAACACAGGTTTAGCCACACTTGGAGCAAATCCACAGATGCCAACAGCTCAGGTCCCCTGGATTTTAAGTGGTTTCCTCTAAACAGGATCTGCATTGGCTCCCCTGCCTTTCAAAAATGGAACTATATGGAGATTTAAAGATTTCTTACAGGCAGATTTAAACGTATGCATGGCCTTGCTCGACCCAGAGTTGGGTGTGTGTTTTTCCCCCCCACCCTAATAACCTTCCAAGAATAGGGCAGAGTTAAATAAAAAAAGGCTAAGAGCAGGACCCTACATGTTTACACAGGAGTAAGTCCCTTGGCATTCACTGGGACTTTATATGTGTGTCTGAGCCTTCAAGGACCCCATGCGTTTCACAGGTTTGGGTGTTTTTTTTAAGGCAAGGAATCCTCAGAGGTGGTTTTGACAGTTCCCTCCTCTGAGATACAGGCGACAGCACTTGGTATTCCTTGGTGGTCTCCCATCCATGTACTAACCAGGGCTGAGCCTGCTTAGCTTCCACGATCAGTTGGGATCCGGGGCCTTTAGGGGCTTCCTACTCCCAGAGAAGTAGGAATATGGGATCGCTTAAATCAGTCTCCCACAAACTTCATGGTTTGGGCCACAGCCCTGCCTGGAGTGGACTGCGGATGATGGATGTGGTAGTCCAAGACACATCCGGAGGGCTCCTTTGAAGAGAAAAAGGGAGAAACCTCCTCCTCATATTCCTGGTGGACTGGTGTGTGTGTATCCTAGCTTTAGAAAGAACCACACCAGGACCGGGCTGCAGTACAGTTGTCCCTTCACATTCGCTGGGGTTTGGTTCCAGGACCTCCCATGGATACCAAAATCTGTCCCATTATATGCAATAAGTCCCATTATATGCAATAAGTCCATTATATGCATTATATGCAATAAGTCCCATTATATGCAATGGCATAGTCAAATGGTGTCCCTTATATAAGAGGGCAAAATCAAAGTTTGCTTTTTGGATTATTATTTTTTAAAGAATACAGTATTTTCAAGCCGTGGATACTTAAATCCATGGATAGGGAGGGACGACTGTATTTTCTCCTTCTTTGTCCTCTATCCATCCATCCATCTCAAAGGTTGGGGGCCTTAATTCTCTTTGCTTGGATCAGATTTGGAGGCAGCATCTTATGCAGCCCTTGGCTGGCCCCTTAAAGCAGCCTGAAACCCTTACAGCTGCCTTTATTTGAGCGGCCCTGGATTCATCTTTTTGCATCCTGGGGGTTTGTACTTTGGGGAGGGTTGAAGCACCTCACCCAAGTACAAATCCCAGGATTCCTAAGAATGCAGCTGGCGGCAGTTAAAAGGGTACCAAAGTACTTGTACTGTAAAACTGTGTCTTGTGATAGGGAGTCTCTCCTTTCAAGTTGCAGCTGGTTCTGCAGCAGGGCTTGCCCCTGCCTCCGATTCTCTCCCCCACTCCCAGGCTGAAAGTTTGGGAGGAGATATCTTTTGCAAAGCCAGTAAGAGGAATCCTAGGTCCAACCCATTTTGGGGTAGCCAGGGGTCTTCCTTTGCAAAGGTCCATTCTCTGTTTGGAAGGGTGTCAGGACACGGTCCTCTGGTCCTCTTTTTGAAGGACTTTTCCTTGTATCTCTGCTTTTAAAGAAAAAGAACCTGAAAAAGGAAGAGTTCTCAGGAGGAAAGCCTAAATACCCTAAAGGCAGGAGATCCCATATGATCGTGGAAGCTAAGCAGAGTCAGCCTGGAGGGGAGACTGCTGAGGAATCACGGATGCTGTAGGCTATATTTCAGAGGAAAGAACTGGCAAAACCACCTGAGTATTCCTTGCCTAAGAAAACCCTATGAAATTTATGGGGTTGCCAGAAGTCCTGGTGGTGCAGTGGTTAAATGCCAGTACTGCAAGCCACCACGTTGCAAGTTTGATTCCAGCGGGCTCCAAGGTTCACTCAACCTTCCATCCTTTCGTAGGTCGGTAAATTGAGTACCCAGCTTGTGGGGGCAGTTAGCTAATAACACACATTGGAAACTGTTTAATGCAGTGTAGATGTGTAAATAGCTGTTGCTTAAAACAATTTGTAAGCCGCTCTGATAGCCTTGTGGCTGAAGAGCGGGGTATAAATAAAAAAATAAATAAATAAAGTCAACAGGCAACTTGAAGGCATCTGTACACACAGTCAGGAGGGGACTTTGAAGCCATTTCCAAAGATGAGCAGCCTATTAGTCTGTTCCCACCAAAGAACTAAGTTGTCCCTCCACATTCACGGATTTGGCATTCACGGATTTAAGTATTCACGGCTTGAAAATATTCTTAAAAAAAAAAATAATCCAAAAAAGCAAACAGATTTTGGTATCCACAGGGAGGGGTCCTGGAACCAAATCCCAGCGAATGTGAAGGGACAACTGTATGAGTTTAGCAGCACCTTTAAGATGAACAAGATTTATGTCTCTTTCACTCTATGGAATTATAGCACTTTGATTCCTGTGACACTTCCAGCTATTGCGTATAAACCGAAAGGATAGACCCAGTTGTACTATAAGGCTATTCCTCTCTCTTGTGTCCTTAAGTAAGGGGGCAGAGTTGAAATTGGTCTTGAAATATATTATTTTACATATTATTCCTTCAATCATTTCTTTTTAGACATCCCTGTTGTTGCTTCACTAGCCAAAATGTCACCATTGACACCCAAGTGGGAAGTACCAAATTCCAAGATTTGCCCCCCCAAAAAAGCACATTTTGATTCAATTGAAATTAATGGAAAACAAGTCATAAGTAAGTCTTTACTGCACATTTATAGCAATTTGATCCCGCTTTAACGGCCACAGCTCAATCTTATGGAATCCTGAGATTTGTAGTTTCATGAGGCATTCTTTGTCAGAGAGCAATAGTGTCTCAACAAACTACAAATCCTAGGATGGAGCCATGGCCATTTAGGTCGGTAAATTGAGTACCCAGCTTGTGGGGGGCAATTAGCTAACACACATTGGAAACTGCTTAATGCAGTGTAGATGTGTAAACATGCTATTGCTTAAAACAATTTGTAAGCCGCTCTGATAGCCTTGTTGCTGAAGAGTGGGGTATAAATAACTAAATAATAATAATAAAAATAAGCGGTATCGAAGAGCTATAATTGTATAGGGCGAAAAAGATCTTAGTTTAGCATGACCTTTTGCGGATTAAAATCCACTTCCTCAACTGTACATGGAGTACAATATTAGGTCTATATAAATTCAGGCCGCCATACTTTGGACATAACAGGAGACAATGTGACTCACTGGAGAAGACAGTAATTCTTGGTAAAGTAGAAGTTAGCAGGAAAAGAGGGGGAATGCATTGCAGGTGGATTGATTCAATCAAGGAAGTCAAGGCCCCAAGACTGCAAGACCTGAGCAAGGTTGTTGATGACCAGGACCCTTTCAGGTATCTCATTCATAGGGCTGCAGGAAGCTGAAACTGTCTTGACAGCAAACAGCAACAACAATTAACATGGCACAGTGGGCATGGGAAGGGCTGGGATTGGGAACAGGGCACAACTGGGGTGAAGGGGAGGAAAAGACATATGAAACCATTTGTTGGCAGAAAGAGCAGGCATAGACAGATAGATAGTCAGCTGGCTGCACTGTGCGGAGATCCATTTCATATTTCTATTTAAATTAAGGTGACTATTTCTAAACTCACGTCTATAAGGAGATGCCAATTTTATCCAAACCAATGCCCTCTCCTTTGTCTTTTTGCAATGGAGTCCTGCCTTTGGCATAATAGTATAGCCCTCCTACTGAAGCCACAGATGTACTAGGTGACCTGATATTGAATGTTCTCCTCTAGCCATTCTGCTGTGTAGTCTGGAGAAGCTAATACTGTCCTCCCTGACAAGGTTCTCCTAAGGGGCTGCTGGAGATGTGTTGGGGACTTGAGCCCATGGCAAGCCAATCCAAAACACTTGATCAAGCGTTAAAATATTATTCCACAAGCCCTTTTCACGCTGTGCAAACTTTGTACAATGATAATGGGGAGACATTGATGAAAACCAACTGTGGCACCTTAAAGACTATCAAGATTTATATGGACATAAGCTTTTCTGGACTGCAGCCACTTTGACTAGTTTCCTCTCCTGGAAAGAGACTACAGTATAAGATTTCCTTGTGTTTTCCTAAATTTGCACTCTTTTTCTTCCACCCATCCAGACAAGCTATTCCCATTATTCAAGCATACCTTGCCTTTCTCTTCTGGTGGGTTAAGATGGCTACACACACACACACACACACACACTACACACCTAGATACCAGCAAATGTTGATTGAAGAAAGAAGGAACCAACACAGCAGTAAACAGCATTTAAAGGGATCTGCCACCCTCTGCCTGAAACACAGAATGCTAGATGGGTCTTTCACCACTGCGCTCCACATTGATGGAGTCTTGCAATCACTGCACATATGCTGCTACAGACATAAGCCTAAAAACAAACCTCTATCAAGATGAGTGGTGATTTAAAATTCATAACGAAGAGACAACAAAGCCAGAATGGGCTGCTGAGGAGCACTTCTGGGTCAGTGGTAACTAAGGGCATAATTTGAACCTGGGACTTCACATGGTTATTGCAGCTCAGCCACTATTGTACAGCAGCTCTCTGTTCATACCCCATCTCTCTGCCCTGGGAGGACATGACCACCTTTCCCTCTGGCCTAAAGTTATGTCCCTCAGTTGTATTAAAACAGGGGAGGGCAGACATATGGCATCAACTCATCACAAACCCACTAGAACTCCAAGAGTCACCAACTGAAACCTGGTGCAAAAGGGATACTTCAAATGAAAGAATGCTGAGCTCAGGGATTTGTTTTAAGTATCAGAACAGAACTGAACAGGCCATCCACACACAAATGCATTCATGCCTTGTCACCCCCGTCCCCCAGTCATCTCATTTTGGTAATATAATTTAAAACTAGGGAGGATCATTTTTCTGCTTTTTTTGGTTACACAATGTAGAGTCAGAAATCTTTGCCACTCACCCTGCGAACAACTAACAGATCCAGATCTTCCTTCTGCTTAGCCTTGAAGTATTCCCTGATAGCAAGCCAACCCAACCTACCTGCTTTTTCTCCTTCCTCTGCCCATTCTCCCAAAGGCTTAAAAAAAAACCCACAAAAAACACTGGCATCTCCATTTGCTCTGTGAAATTATTAACAAGGATGCACACATTCCCCACCACCACCAATCAGGGGGGATGTTGACCATAAAATAATGCATTGCTTATTAAGCTAGAATTAACTGCCCCCCTAGGAGCTAATTAAACTCTTTCTTGGAACCCAGGTTTAGAAGAGGCAAAAAAAAAGGGGGGGGGGGTAAACTATCCTGTTTTAGCTATATAGCAGCCACTGTCCACATTATGGTTACAAATTGAGAAATTGGCTCTTTATACCCACTGATTACATTGATTTATAGACATATAATTAAATTCCAGATCTTATATGTATTCATCTTGCAACCAAACCAAAAAAAGTGGGGGAGAAGGTAGGAGGTAGAGAATCGGGTCTGCTTAAGATAGCTCTCCACTCTCCAAGAAGTAGATTTGTTTATTCCACTGGTTTTATTTCACATTATGTTTTGATTACAATCAAAAGGATTTTACTTGTACCTTGATAATAAAAGTAGTTATTCTCTTCAGAGTGCTCCAAAATTATAGCATTTACATCTTTGAAAGACTGTAAACAAAATAATCCTAGCAAATAATAATACTAGCATTTTAGGCATAACTTTGTAAGGGTTTTAATTCCCCCTCCCCAAAAAAATCTCTTTTGAATAAGATAGCTGTATAAAATCTGACTTGATTGAGAGAATACAATGGAAAAGCATGGGGCGGAGGAGACAATTTTGTGGGCATTCCCGTCTGGCTGCTGGAAGGGATTCTCCCTACCACAGTCACCAGGCAGAACCTGTTTAGTAGGGCAATCTTGTCAAATTGAGGGGACGGTTGCCGAAGAAGTTGGTATATTAACACATACACCCTCCACTGGCTGCCTTTTCTGAAAAGAGCCCAGAAGAGGCAGAACAAAAGCAGGGTTTTGACCCTGAGAAAAAGGACTGCATCTGCTCTGCTCAAAGGTACTTGCTTTTGAGGAATTTGCTTTTCACTTCTTTCATTATCACAATCAGAACAAAGTGGAACCTGCAACAAACAATGAGGAGTACAGATTTCCCCCTCCTCTTTTGTTTACTTGCATCTTTTGCTTACCCCCACCCCCACTTCTAAGGCCGATTACGATTGCACCAAATTTCTCATCTAAGTAAAAACAAACAAACAAAAACTCTGAAACAAAATTTAAAACCCCATTGAAACGTCAGGAAAACTAAATCCAAAAACTAATATTTGTTAATATTCACAACCTTATTTTACAGATTAATTAGTAAAAGTTCCATATACTTTCTGGCATGTAAGTTGGGCCACAATTACGAGAGCAAAAAGGAAAAAAAAAAGAAAAGAAAACAAACAAACAAAAAATAATCAAGCGTCAAAACATTAAGCAGCCTGCAAGTTCCACAATCACTCAGATTTACATAGAAATAGTGAAAATCAGGATTTGGCTATAATAGTTCATGTCGATGTATATATATTTCTACTTATATATTTCCTGTTTGCTTGTTAGCATACAGCATGGTTTGCATTGCACTTCTCTCACCATGGCACCCACATATTCAAAAATACATTTTTTAAAAAGTTCAACTCAAGGAAAGAGTAAAAATTGTAGGGATGCCTAAAATATACATATAATGTTCAAAACAAACTCCGATTGGTTGTAAAAGGATAGTGCAAAGTAGAAAACATACAGGTGTTGGCAATGTGGTGGTGGAGGATTGCAGTGGGGCGGGAGTGGGGAGATGATAGTTATAATAAATCAGTTAAATGGAGATATAACTAATTCGGTTTGCAAAGAAAGAGAAAGAAATATTATTGAAGGATGGCGAATTCAAGCATCTTCTGTCTGTTGGCTGCACTTTTAACAAAGATCTTCCAAGCAATGTACACAAACCTAAGTAAGGGTTTAATTTCTGTAATATGTAGACGATCCAGAAGCTGGCTGTCCAAAGCTCTGTCTCCTCGGCTACAATTCAAGGGCTGGGAAAGCAAATCTCTGACTTCCCAGACCCCTTTTTCTTCCTCCAGCGGGCAAGTTATTTAAAGGGGGAATACTAGAAATCCAGAGAAGGTGGAATATTTCCATCCTCCCATTAGGTTTCCTCTCTCCAGTTTTAAATAGGCTCTGTCTCCTTTCTCCATCTGGATCAAGACTCCATTGCTGGCGGCTTCTCGGGTGACATCTTGGTCCCCAGCAAAGGCAGAAATCACAGGCCACCCATTGAGCATCAAGCTCACCTGAAATGCAAGAGAGAGACACAGAGAGAACAAAGCAAAAACCCCATCAGTGAAAAGGAAGGGGGAGAAAAACAACAGGAAAGCCCCCAGAAGGAACCAAGACCACTCTGAATTGGAAGCATCCCCATAAAAGGGGTTCTTTCCCCACTCCTCTTATTAATTGTTCAGGAGAGTTTGAACAGTTACAGGAAACGGACTCCCCGTGTGCTCAAAAAGAGAGCCCCGTTGACTCCCATAGTTCTTGCTCCCTAGAAAGAATGCAGCAGATGGCAGCCTAAGAATTCAAAATCCTAGATCTGGGATTTACTCCTGAGTAGACATGCTTAGGATCATGCAGGAAGCATGACATTCACCCAGGTAATTCCAGGGTCCTCCACTCTATCCTTTCATGGACCACTGCCACTACAAAACCTGTTTTCTCTCTCTCTGGCTTTTCTTCGCAAACGAAGATTCAGGGTTTGAAACCTCGCTTCTTAAATACACCACACATAACCCATCATGAGAGATGAAAAAGGAGAGGGTGGTCAAAGGAAAGGATGCAGGATTAGGGACTGATAGCACAGCACACAGAAGCATCGGTCTCCCAAACTTTCTAGGAATGAATTTCATGGATGGATTTTATCTACCGCTTTTTTTCAAATGTGCAATTGTTTCTGCGGCCAAGGTCAGATTAATTGTGCTTCCTTAGATACAGTGGTGGAAAATATTTTAGCCTTAGTTACTTTCCAAATCCCAGTCTCTAAATTTATTTATATTTACATTTACAAGTTGCTTTGGAACCCAGGGCAACACCCCCTCAAAGCAATATATGACAATAATAATCATGGTTGCCATAATATTGAAGAGGGGGAGGCAGCAGCAGCAATAAAAACAAGAAAATGTAAATGATTTTTTAAAAGGGCTACCTAGGATTTAAAAAACCCACCCCCAATCTTATGAATTTAGCACTGGGAAAATTGCACCAAGCACCACCGTCGCAAGATTATTCAGAATGGATAGAGAAGACAGCTCAAAATCCAGTGTAGTAGAACTCTTTCTGTTGGATGCCACTGCTTGTCTTGTTCGTCCTTCAGGAAAGATAGTCTAAACCCTCCCCTGCCTGCCCCCCCACCCCTTTGCTAAGGCTCAAAGAGAAGACAAGGGGGGGATGAAAGCATTCAAGCCCCAGGCAGCAGCTCTGAAGTACATGGGGAGGGGGCTGCATATCCCTTTGTGAAGCAGCAAACATGCTGAATACCCAACCGAGCCCATATGTGACCTATGGAGCACCAGCCTTCTACCTGTCTAGTGAGTGAGGGGGAGATGAGGGAGATCCAGATCCTTTTGATAACATCTGCAGCAAACAACAGAGCCGCGGGTAATTACAGATGAACACAGGAGGGTACATCAACTTTCCATCTGCTGCAGTGATAGACAACTATTGATACTTCTGTTTATATAGAAAATATCAGCCATGGCCATATTGTAAAATAAAGGGCAAGGAGTCTTAATGAAAGCCCAGAGCCCTATCCTCAAATTTTAACTAAATCATGTCTTTCCCTCTCCTCCACTTTATCGCTCCAAAAGTTTGACTGTTGCCAAAGGGAAGGAGGCAGCCTCCGCTTCACCCGCCTTTAAATCTGTGCGGTTTGGAGATCTAATCCTAAATGTACACATCACCACAACTGCCACTTAGAAAGCTTGCTCTTTTTGCTCATATCATCTGCCCACTTATTTTACAGTTCATTTAAGATGAACTGACAGGTATAAGTTGAACTCAGTACACCTTACTCCAGAGAAGACCCACACAAGATCATTCCATTATCAAATATATAGCTGGAGCCAAAGGGAAACCCAGAATTATATAGCTAAACACAGGAAGGAATACAGCTATAGCTCAAAGAAAGATCAAACTAAATACCTAGAAAACCATTAAAGGGCACCTCATACCAGCCCCCTGGAGATCTCAAAATTCAAGCTAGATCAGCATGTATTATTTATATTGTTGGAGATAAGGGGTATACTGTGTGCTTATGGACATAGATTGCCCTCATCCAAATGACTCAATCAGACCAAGTCATAATCTATTAAGGGAGGGAAGGAATGGGGTTGTATTGTTGTGGGGGAGAAAAGAGGAGCAATTATCCAATTCTCTTTAAGTCCCCCCCCCCCCAGGAGACTCCTCATTCTGTCTCCTTTCAGGAACTATGGCTTTCAGTTTGGTTGCCAGTATGAAAACAAAACCAAATGGATTCATTAAGATTTTTCTTCCAAAGGATCTAAAAGATTTGGACCATCAGCACAAAGGCTAATCCCAGCCTCCAATCTGATACCTGCAAAGTACTAAAAAAGTTAGGTATAACACCACAACAAGCCAATGAAGTAAGAGGGCTTGTATTTCTATCAGGTTAGTTCCAGGTCCTTGTTACTACAGTAAAACATAAAGGAGTCTTAATACAAGGCTTATATAATAAGTCAACAGCAGACAGATGGGGGAAAGAGATACCAATCACCATTGCCATATCAGTATCAGAGAAAGAGGTAAAAATGGACAATGCGCAGTTTACATAACATAAAATTTGATACATGCTAGGACTGAACTGAAAAAGCAAGCAATCGTCTTACCTATCTACCTGTATACTTAAAAATGCAGGCCTTCCACTTCTTAGGTTATTGGACAAAAGCTATACTCCTATGGACATTTACTTGGAAGTAAGTTCAATTGATATCCAGGGAGCTCACATTTGAGTTAACATGCCTTAGACTGCAGTTACTTGCTATCATCCACAATTTTTCTGTTTCCTAGAAGGTGGCACCCCTTTTATAGAAGCAATTTGTGACATTAAGTATTTTTTTCACATTTGGTTTAATTTAAACAAATGTTGAGGCCAACTTATGATAGCTATATACCACAAAGGCACGGAGCACATGCTTGTAGGGGTCAAGTTTGCACAGTTTAGATCAAAGGAACATTACCACAGCATGGGTGGATGTAGAACTGGTACCTGCCATGGGTTCCCCTGGGATCTTTATCTAAGTAAGCATGCTGTGGCATCCAATTCCCTACAGCATGGACACACAGTTCATATGTCATCCAGATGCAGGGGGATGGTTCTAGGAGAGTTTTTTAAAAAAGAAAAGAAAAGAAAAATGCTGGGTTTGGAAATGGCCTTCAGGATTTCATAAGGAGTCTGATCCCATTTTAAGGCTAAGTAGAAATTTAGACAAGGGCTCTGGAAGCCCAAAATGCTAAATGTGCTTGTGGGAGTTTGTTTTAAGCTCAATCATAAAGAATTCTTCTGTTGTCCCTCTGTTTTTGCAGTGGAACCACATATGGTTTTGTGGAAGGCAAAGACTGCAGGGCAATAATAGAACACAGGCTTTGCACAGAAGATCCCAGGGTCTATCTCTGGAGTTTCCAGGTAGGACGGGGAGGGGGGGGAATTCTGTCTGAAAGCTACTGCTCACTATGGACAGTACTCACTGTTGGTGGACAGACCAACAGTTAACCCAGTTTTATTAAGCAGCTTCCAGTGTCACTGTTCCCAAATTCTTGATTGTTTGGGGGTGGACAGCCATGCTTTTGTTATCTCTTGTCATTTGGTTCTCAGTTGTAATAGCCATAAGGAAAGTTGCACATGGAAGGAAGGAAAAGAAAAGACTAGTATAGGGGGGAAAAACAACCCGAGAGGCCTCTGTCCTATGTGTCTTTTCTCAGAAATAAACCCTGCAAGGGAGCTTACTGCCAAGTTGGAGTAAAATTCAAGCTTGCAGAATCTCTCTCTCTCTTGCACACACTCTGACAAAGTTCATTATCGAAAGAGGGAAATCTCTAACCTGGATGGTTTGTCTGTTGTACACCTTCACCACATGAAAATTAAAGCTGTAGATCCCCTTTCGGGGTGCTATGAAGGTGCTCCGTTCTGAGTCAAAGTTCAGCCCGATATTCACTAGTACCTACAAGGGAAAAAGAAGGGGAGGATGTGAGAAGCCCAGGTGGTGCAGGAAGAGGGGAGAAAGGGCAGAGAGCAGCTGGATCCCCCAAAACTACCACTACCTATCTTACAGCTGGTGAAGACTGGGTTCACACACAGAGAGAAAGAACCAAAAAGACATGCCTAGAAAAACAGCCATTCACCTCACTACCATACCCCCTTGAACACACCCCATTTGGAAGGAAAGAAGAGTCAGGTCTGGTTAGTACAGTTGTCCCTTCAAATTTGCTGGGCTTTGGTTCCAGGACCCCCGTGGATACCAAAATCCGTGAATACTCAAGTCCCATTCTATGCAATGGTATAGCAAAATGGTGTCCCTGATATAAGATGGCAAAATCAAGGTTTGATTTTCGGATTATTATTTTTTTTAAGAATATTTTCAAGCCCTGAAGACTTAAATTGGTGAATACCAAATCTGTGGATATGGAGGAACAACTGTACTTGGATCCCAGGAGAGGAGTGAAAGGCAGCAGGGATCTCCCAGTAGAGCTAGGGAAGATCCCTGCCTAACCCTTTGAAAGCCGCTGCCAGAGAGTCGACAATACTAGGCTGGAGGGACCAAGCCTGGAGGTCTAAGGCAGCTTTCCATGTTCCCAGGTGGAACCGGGGAGGAGGGGACGAGGGGCACCACCGTCCACGTTGTGTGTGTCTGTGTGGGGGGGGGGCAATGCGGCCCCCTCCCCATGCACGTGAAGGCGTCACTGGGGGATGAAGCCAATCCATCCCAGGCAGGCAGCCAAGCCACGCTGCCAAAGCTCCCCCCCCCCACATCGGGGGTCTCTCCCTCCCTCCAGTCCTCCAGTGCCAGGGGAAGAGGCAAAGGGTGTGGGTTCGTATCCCCCTTGGGGAAAGGTCTAGGGGTGGGGGCTGGATTCCTGATTTAAACCTCTAGAACCACCACAGGCTCAGGGGAGGGTGTTTTTTTTGGGGGGGGGGTGGCACCACATCTGGTAAAACCGAGTCACCTTGCTACCCCCCCACCAGCTCCACACACTCTCTCTCTCTCTCACACACACACACACAGAGATCCCCTCCCAGGGCCGGTTTAAGGCACCGGTGGCATCAGCATCCATAGGGGGGCCCATCATTGTGGGGACCCCCGTAGTAACCCTCCTCCTGCAAAAACATTATTAGTAATAATCTGAATATCCTGTACTGTGAATCGCTTAGGCTGAGTTAGGTTACACAGACCTGAGAGAAACAGATGGGGCCCCCCAAATAAAGCATTGCAGGGTCCCCCGAAATTCCTTAAACCGGTCCTGCCCCCTCCCCTCCCTACTTTTTCCTCTACCCCCCATCCCCTCTCCCGGCTCTCCAAGCCCCCAGGCGACCCTCCACACCCACTCCGCCCATCCCTCTCCGGGGGGGGTGTCGGTCTCCCACCTGGTCGAAGTAGATGATCATGGTGCGGTTGCTCATCTCCGAGGGCTCGTGGTTGGTGCTGCGGATGGCCGAGAAGGCCACCTTGGCGCTGCCCGAGCGGACCGAGATGCCCAGCGCCGTGCCGGTGGGGTCGGAGGCCGGGTTGGAGTCGCACACCACCAGGCACTTGCCCTCCAGGATGATGGGCTCCGTCTCGTTCTGACCCGCCGCCACCGCCGCCAGCCCGGCCAGCCACGCCAAGCCCAGCAGCGCCAGCATCGCGACCCGGTCCCGGTCCCCGGCGCCTCGCCTCCTCCGGCTTCCCCGGCTGGGACGGGCGAGCCGGCTTTCCTCGAAGGGGCGGGCGGGCGGGTGGGTGCGTGGGGTCCCTCCTGGGTCCCTTCTCCCAGCCCGGGCTCCTCCTGGGCGCTGGCTGGCTGGCTGGCTCCGCGCTAGTCCTCCTCCTCCGACGCGGCCGCCCCTCGACGGGCAGCAGCCACCAGCTCCAGCAGCTGCAAGGGCTCCGGAGCGCGCGAAGGCATAGCGCAGAAGGCGGCGGGTGGGGGGCCGGAGGAGGAGGAGGAGGAGGAGGAGGAGGAGGAGGGAGGGGGACGAAGACGAGAGGGGCCCCCGACGCCGCCCGGCCCCGCGCCTGCCTCCGCTCGCCTCGACCGCCCCGGCCAAAGGAGGCTCCCGCCCGCCGCCCCAGCCCACAAAAGCCTCCCGCCCCTCGCCCCCCGGCCCGGCCACGCCCCCCGCGGCCAATGAGATTCCGGCGCGGCCGCCCCCAACCAATAGGCGCCCGGTCCGTCTCTCTCCCGCCGCCACGCCACGCCCTCCTCGAAGGCGCGGTCTGGCTCGGGCTCTGCTCGGCCCGCAGGAGGTGCGCTCAGAATCAAGGAAGGCAGGAAGGCAGGAAGGCAGGTGGAGGCCCGGCTGGAGCGCAGGTAAGGGGCAGCGAGGGAGAGCCAGGCCAGGCCTGCCTGCCTGCCTCGGGGGGGTGGAGGCTGCCGCCCAGGGCCAGCCAGCTCTCCGACGGTGCGGGTTGGGCGCCGGGGGTCCCATGGAGACCCTGTCCAGGGGCTTCCCTCCAGAGGGACAGGGGAGGGAAGCGGGGGGTCAGCGATGGACGCCCCCACCCCACCCAGGACCGGTTTAAGGGATTTAGGGGGGGCCCTGTAATGCCTTATTTTGGGGGGCCCATATGTTTCTCTCAGGTCAGTGTCACCTCACTCCACCTAAGCTATCCACAGGACAGGATATTCAGATTATTACTAATAGTGTTTTTGCAGGAGGAGGGTTACATGATGGGGCCCAGGACCAGTTTAAGGGATTTTGGGGGGCCCTGCCAACACTTCATATTGGGGCCCCCATATGTTTCTCTCAGGTCAATGTAACCTAACCTAACCTATTCATAGTACATGATATTCAGATTACAGTTGTCCCTTCATGTTCGCTGGGGTTTGGTTCCAGGACCCCCATGGATACCAAAATCCGTGAATACTCAAGTCCCATTATATGCAATGGCATAGCAAAATGGTGTCCCTTATATAAGATGGCAAAGTCAAGGTTTGCTTTTCCAAATATTATTTTTTAAAGAATATTTTCAAGACATGAATACTTAAATCCATTAGGAAGAACTTCCTGACAGTAAGAGCTGTTCGGAAGTGGAATCCACTGCCTCAGAGTGTGCTGGAGTCTCCTTCTTTGGAGGTTTTTAAACAGAGGCTGGATGGCCATCTGTCAGGGATGCTTTGATTGGGTATTCCTGCATGGCACAATGGGGTTGGACTAGATGGCCCTTGTGGTCTCTTCCTACTCTATGATTCTATGAGATATCAAATCCATGGATATGGAAGGACAACTGTATTACTAATAATGTTTTTGCAGGAGGAGGGTTACTATACCCCCCCCCACAATGATGGGGCCCCCTGTGGCTGCAGGTGCTGCAGGGCCCTTAAACCGGCCCATTTGAGACAAAAAAAGAAAACTCTCCATTCCCCACCCACCCACCCACGGGTTGCATTTTAGCCAATTGGGCACAGAAAGAGAAGAGCCGAAGGGGATGGGTGGGGAAGAAAAGGGGGGAAGCTAAGATCTATGGGAAGGTGGGGGGTTGTGGGATGGGGGACAGTACAGCATCCCTTGGGAGGTTGGGAGGTACAGGCAGAGAGTCAAACTGGTAGGAAGTAGTCCTAAGATAGTGCCCACCCTGCTCTCTAGGTGTGTGGGGCCTTGGGCATGCTGGTTGGGGGAGAATGGGAAATGTAGTCCAGCCCAGCTGAAGGATGCCAGGTTTGGGAAACAGATCTCCCAAGGAGTAAGCACTCTGTGCATGTTTGGTGCTCTTGAATTCTGTAAGGGTGATCCCAGGCTCAGATAGGCTAGCTTTTCTAGCCAGGGTTGGTGGGTTTTAGGAGAGAGAAGTTTGGGGAGTGCAGATTCATGGGGCAGAAAAATGGTGGAAGTTAAGTGCCTGGGTGGGTGGGGTGGCTGAATGAGGGGGAAAGGGGAGAAGCAAGGAAGATGGGAAATAATGCCATCTCACCCAAGGCACTGTCTATGTGAAATAGAGAAGGCAGTCTGCTTTAAGTTGAGTTGTAAAAGGCTGGGAGATAGGGTGGGAGGTATGTCATGTACAGTGTCTGGATAATATCTTTTTCAATATATTATGGTATTGATGGACATCACTCAAGCTTAGTGTATTTAAAGGAAAAGAGAAAATACAACAGGGAAACTGGACATGCAAAAAAGAGGTGTGCCACTCAGCAGCAATTTGGGTGTCCAAAATAATATTCTTCCTCTTCCAGTGCTGGGCATGTGGAAAGGTTTGGAGTAAGCTTGTAGGGGGTGATTCATACATGGAAGTCATTATTCTTGTCTTCATCACTAAGTGATTAATACTGCATGTGAACCAGTCCTAGGCTACATAATGTAACATGGAAGACAAACATTTGTGAGTCTGCTTTTGTCCATTCAGTGATGTAAATCTACAGGACTAGATGCATTAAAATTAATTAATTTTTTTGCTTCATCCCTCATGTAATTGAGCCATGCCATATGTGTCTCAGTGGAGGAGGGGGCACATTTTGAAAACTTGTGGCCTAAAAGTCACTCCTCCTGAAGTGTTGCAGGGGTTCAGTAAAATGGTACTACTTTTGTGCATCCAACAGTAAAAAGGATTTCACACCACCCAAATCCTTTTTTTTTTTTTTGAAGAAAAAAAATTGGACTCCTGTGCATCCTTAACTCTTCCACTGGACACAGTCGAAATGAATTCTGGGAAAACATGCATGTAATTGTTCAGTAATATACTATAATGCTATCTATGTTGAGCCATCATAAAAAAAAAAAGGAAGCCCAAAAATAATGAGGTAATGATTGCCTTACCATTATTTCTGGATTTATTGGGATTTGGTAGAGGAAACGAAAATGTCAGAAAGTGGTGAGTAAACTTTCAGGTTCCACAGAATGCTTCTTTGCAAGATGTTCAAACCAAAACCAAGCCAAAGGTGGACTGGAAGGAAGCATCTAATTGACAAGGCCCATAATTTACGGTTGCAAAACTTTAATAAGCATTTTGATGTAGTTACAAAATATTATAGCAATACATCATTTTTTTGTGTATGAGTAGATTGAACAGTCATTAATCCTTTAATATATCATCACAACATCTATTTGTAACTTTTAAGATGGAGTTCAGGAAGCATTGTGCCAATTTGATGAAATTGGATCATACTAGGTGCAAAACAATTTCAGATTTGCTTGTTTGTTTATTAGCTAAGTTAATATTCTTTCATTTCTTCAGTGGATTCACTGAATGGCTCTCGCCTTCCCCACTTCATCCTCACAACAATCCTCTGAGGTTGGTCAGGCTGAGAGAAAGAAAATGAGTTTCGTTGCTCATTGGGGACTAGAACTTGAACTTCCCAAGTGTCGGTATGAAAACAACAGCCTTTCTCCTTCTCACTTGCATATGACCTTAAATCAGTCTCAACAATTCAGTGTAATTTTTTTAAGATCCCGACAGAGTGGCCTTGTTTTCTTTTTCTGGTGTGTAGAAAGACAGGCATTTTGATAGGAAAGGTGTGTGAGATTCAGCTACTGTGTATAAACAGAAGGGATGGATTGAATTGTACTGTAAGGCTATTCAAGTCTCATCTTTCCTTAAGTAAGGGGGGCAGAGTTGCAGGTGGTCTTGAAATCTATAACTTTGTTTGCTATTCTTCCCATGACTTGTGTTCAGACTTCCATGCTGTTTCTTGTCTAGCCAAATTGACACCATCGACATGCAAGTACCAAGTTCTAAGATTTGCAGAAATACAAAAAGGGCACACTTTGGCCAAACTGAAATCAATGGAAACAAGTTGATCATAAGTAAGTGTTTCATTGGTACACATTTGTAGCAGTTTGTCATGACTGCATCCTATGGAATCCTGGGATCTGTAGATTGGTGAGGTACTTAGAATTCTCTGCTAGAAAACTCTAGTGCTAGAGTTCAGCAAGGTGGGGCTAGACTTACCTAGAAAAGATATCTAAGCATCTCACAAACTACAAACCCCATTACAAATCATTGGACGGAGTCATAGCAGTTAAAATGAAGTCCTATATCTGTGTAATGTAGATACAGTCTAAGCCTCCTAGATTTTAATGGGATTAATGCACAGCTGACTTACTTTGCATCCCATGGAGAAGTTATAGTATATGAACCACTTGGAAGGCAGTCTCACTGTTGTCTCTGGGATTTACTTTCAAATAAGTATGAACAAAGAGATATAAATGCCCTCTTCAAACACCTGAAAGACTGTCACAGAGAAGAGGGCAGGTCTAGATCTAATGGTTTTAAGTTACAGGAGGGTACATTTGGGTTGAACATCCCTAACAGCAAGAGCAGTTTGACAATAGAACCAATATGGGGGAGTGCGAGAGTGGGACGAGGCCATCTTTCTTGAAGCAGAGACCATATGGGGTGCTCTAACTGTGAATTTCCTGTACTGAGCAGAGGGTTGGATTATGTGGTTTACAAGGTCCTCTCCAATTCTATTTACTCTACAAGACAGAAATATCCATCATTACTAACTCATCCTATCAGTTATAAAGGGATGTTTATGCAAAAGTGAGTTCGGTAGAGCTTACTTTCAAATAAATACATACAGTGCCATTCTATGAATAGTTGTCTGAGCAAGGTGCAATTATGCTTGCTAGAACAAGTCTTGAAGAGAAACGACAACGCAGAAAGAATCACAACCCGGAAACATCACCCAAGGAGACCTTCTGCTGTGCTTTCTGCAACCAGACTTGTTTATCTCAGATTGGCCTTTTTAGTCATCAGCGCACTTGCAGAAAGCTCATGATGAGTCCTTCCTGAATCTTCGTTTGCGAAGAAAAGCCAGAGAGAGAATGCTTATGCCTATATAAGTGTGTACATGTCGATCCTAATATCCATCATTTTGCTATCCATGGTTTCACTTATCCACATGCAAAAAATATGTTCTCTCTAGGCATTTCTAGGTTCTCCAATGTGATTCTATGGTCAACTTCTGGTGTTCTCATTGAAACTAATAGGGTTCCCTGTTATCCATGCTTTTAGGTACGTCACAGGAGGTCTTGGAACATATTCCGTATGGATACAGGGGTCAACATATATAGGATTCAGTGCTTGGCAGTTTTATTTTTTGGAGTGGAGTTCCCAGAAGCCCCAACATAACCAGCATAGCTACATTGGTTGGGGAAATCTGGATGGTGTAGTTTAAAAAAAACAACCTTTTCCAAGTGCTGATAGGACTGCATCAACAATCCTAAATGATTGTTGAATTACATCACAGATCTTTCTTAGCTAAGCTTCTTGAAGCAAATATATCAAGCTATACTTGGACTTTGAAGACCTTTTGCTGGTGGAGAACTTGGATCATCATTTGCTAAGATCATGTTGTTGGGCAGAGGGAATTTCTCTTATTCAGTGCCACCAGCCTGGAACATTATATATAGTAATACCAGGACTACGTAAGCTCAAAAATTGCTTTCTATAGATAGGTTATTGCCAGCATTGATTTTGAACTGGATGGCACAAAATTGCAATTTGATGTCGCAAACGAAAATGGATTCACTGTTCTACTGGAATTAAACTGTCAGACCAGTGTAACCTTTCTCCCATCTTAACTGTGGCAGCAGTTCTTTTTTCTCCCATGAGATATAAAAGTAAAAATATGGGCTGGAATTATTTTTGAAACATTACTCAGTGATGCTCTTAGGCTGTTTAATAACCCTTGGCTGAAATGGTAGTGTTCTAGTTTACATGAATGAATCCATAAAATCTACATTACAACAAGGTGCATACATGATGTTATTTAAATAGTTTAGGATTCTTGTTTAGGTACATGAAAACAGATATAAGTAAAGATATTCCATGTCTAAGGATTTGAAGAGAGCTTGCTAAAACAAAAAGTAACAATAGTCTTTTTCATCCTGAGAATTCACTTTTATAGAATTCACTTTTATGCTGCACCTTGATAACCTCTTTTAATCTCTTCACTCATGTTTTCTTTTCTTCTCTCAAAAAGTCATAGCAGAAATAAAGAAGAAGCAAATGGAAGTGTTACCACTCAAGGTTTCTACCAAAAATCAATGGATAGTGATGGTAAATATATACCATCAAACTGTAGGGGGCACTAAACCTACTCCAAACCATTGTTGTTCATATATGAAGGTATTGCTCAATAACTTTCATCAATATGCTGAAAAACAATATAAGTGTTTGTTAGACCATAGGCTTCTTCCTACCTCTAAACCATGACATTGATGGTTGCCAACTTGGACAGCTTTAAGAGAGGGACTGTAATTGAATTGAGCCATGGAGGATAGGGTCATCCATGGCTTTGCATCGAGATGGATATGTGTTTCCTCTAGTATCAAAGGGAGCATGCCTCTGTATCTTAGTTGCTGGGGAATGTGGGATGGAAGATGCAATTCAATTCATGTCCAGTTGGGAGGCTTCCCAAAGTCAGCTAGTTGGCCAGACCAGATTATCCTTCTGGCATGGTTCTTCTAATGATCTGTTCCTCATCCATTCGAGAGTCCTTTTTGTAATATTTCAGACAGAGCTCTGAACCAGAGAAAATTGCCTTCAAATCACTTCCGACTTATGGAAACTCTAAGGGAAACCTATCACAGAGTTTTCTTGGCATGATTTGTTCAGAGGGGATTTGCCATTGTCTTCCTCTGAAGCTGAGAGAATGTGACTTGCCCAAGGTCACCCAGTGGGTTTCCATGGCTGAGCAGGGATTTGAACGCTGGTCTGCCAGAGTCCTAGTCCAACACTTAAACAACTATACCACGCTGGCTCCAAAGCAGGAAAACCCTGGTTCAAACCTCACCTGTCTCATGGATGTACTAATTGTCCCTAAGCAAACCACTATCTCTCTGCTTCTCTCTACCTGTAGTAGGGAAATAAGATTGAATCTGCCTTACAGGTTTGTTATTGATAGTGATATCAAGTTTTCACAATCATTTTATCCAACAACAGGTCTATGATGAGTCTGTTAAGAGTTCAGAAGTGTATTAATCCAGCATGTAGCTAATAGTTCCATGCATTCTTAAAATTAAATTAAGTTTTTTCCCCATCAATGTTTTTTTAAGGAAATTGTTTTGAAGCAATAACTAACCATAGTTTAGAACTTACCTCTCCATAATGAGCCCTACCTGTTTAACAGGGACTGGCATTTCAGGCCCAGTTTTTTCCTCCAATGAACTTAAAGCTACATAAAGATTGCCCTCCATTGGCTGAACATTTGGTTTCTTATCTTAGAAATGAACTACCTGTTTTATCCTAGCTTATACCCTGATATCTCCTTTTAGTATGTGCAAGGCAGTGATGGCTGGTGGCTTTTATATCAGCAGGGCAGTGAATTTGTTCCAGCTTTTAGTTTGAACTTTAAGGGAGCTATCCGGTGTTCTAAAAATAGTTTCAGCAGCTCCTTTAATGTTTGGACTAAAATGCAGGACAAATTCACTGCCCCACTTACATGGAAACCACTCACTGCAATATGTGCAAGGCAAGGTTTAAAACAAAAAATACATAGACAAGCATCCAAATATGCATCTCCAACTATTGAAAAGTTCTCTTCTAACATTTTGAAGGGACACAGTCCCCCTAGGATAATATGTGATCATTTTGAAGATATACAGGCCTCATAAAATAGTATGGACTAAAATCAGTTTTAGTCCCAACTACAGGTTACCCCCTGTATCCACAGAAGCAATACCTGCGGTTTCAGTTATCCACGGTTGAAGGAAAAAAAACAGGGACACATACCATAGAGTTGTCCTGGAAAATGCCTAGAGAGGGGTCTTTTCTGGGAATAGCTAGGTCCTCCACAAAACTCTATGGTATGTTTGTAGAGGAAGTCCTTTATTTTAATAGGGTTTTGCTATTATCTGCACTTTCGCTTATAAATGGTAAGTCCAGGACTGTATCCTCATAGATACAGGGGACAACCTGTAATGTGAAAGAGAGTTAGTTATATTAACAGTGACTAAGAAGTGTCATTCATTTCAATGGGTCTGCTCTTGTTGAGATTAAAATGGGATTTAGCCCTGTGTGACAGTTCTGAATGTGTCACTATGTGACAGCTCCTCATTCTGCTTGCTGGAGATGGAATTGGAGTTGTGTTTCCTTCACAGGGGAAGACACACAGTAGTTGTGCTGGAAGACTTTCATCTCTATGTCATGTTGATTAGAAACTGAAGGGATGAAGTGATAGCTACCTGACGAAGGGAATGTTTGCAAGAGAGAGAAAGAATGAATGTGAAATACACAAGTTATTTTTTATTTATGTTTTCTATTTGTTCCTACCTATAATAGATACCAATGTTTCTGAAGCTGGTGGATAATCTTCACCATTAGTTATGGAGGAGAATTTCATTCACATTGTATTTTGATAAGACCTTGCCAAATTCATACATCTTAGATACATGAGTACCCAGCCTGTGGGGGCAATTAGCTAATACACATTGGAAACTGCTTAATGCAGTGTAGATGTGTAAATTGCTATTGCTTAAAACAATTTGTAAGCTGCTCTGATAGCCTTGTGGCTGAAGAGCAGGGTATAAATAAATAAATATAGATCAATTTGCAAAAAGCCAAGTATTTTTCTGATATTTGCACTTCTCAGACTTTTGTGATGCATTTCTACAAACAAACACACACACACCCATGCAAGAGGAAGGGGAGAGCATTGTATAATGGGAAACTGCTTCAAAAAGGCCTACAAATATGTGAGTTAATATGTGGTGGATAAAAGACACCACTCAGAGCCAATCTTCAGAGTCCCTCAGATATAATAAGGGATAGGCAAAAGATCCCACGTAAAGGGGAGAAAATTCCTATCTGGCCAGAGGGATGGCTCCCCCTGCAAAAAAATCTCTTTTAAAAAGTACCTTTAGTGGAGGGTCAAACCAGCTATATTTTGTAGTTGTACACATTCTTCCTTTTGTAGAATCCCAAAGCAGTGTTTGAACTGGTTGGGGTAGAAGCACAGGGTAGGGGCATGCTGTTTATAAATAGCTGGAGTGATTATTTAATGCTTTTAAAACACTTTTGTAGGTCATATTGTTTTATCCATAGTCCAACTGAAACATTACTTTGACATTACTTTAAGACATTAATTTAAATCAATTAAAATACATAAAGCACTTACTGTGTATAAACAGCTCACCCCTCCCCTGTCCTACCCCAACCAGTTAAAGGTGGAGTGCCTGTTTAAAGGGGAAGGTCTTTGCCTGATAGCAAAGGAGAGCAGAGAAAGGGAATTCCATAGCCTGGGGCAACTTCTAAGAAGGCTGTCTCCTGCATTCTGACCAGGCAAGGCTGGGAGAGTGGCAGAGAGAAAGCCTTCCTCCAAAGATCTAACATTTGAGATAACGGGCTTTCAGGTAGTCAAGAGACCTAGGTCATATAGGGCTTTAAAGGTCATGACCTATAAACTGATTAATAAGACATTTAATTAAGAAAGACGGTGATTTGCAATGAATTAGGATATGGGGCGAGAGATTAGAAAGTTACTTTTTAAAGTTTCTAGTTACAGGCCACCCCCACCCCCATATCTGGGGAACCAATATCCTCAGAATTTTTCATTTATCCGTGGGACACAAGATAGGGACACATACCATAGAGTTATGCTGGAAAATGCCTAGAGAGGCATCCTCCCTAGGCATCTTCTAGGTCCTCCAATGCAACTTTATGGTATCTTTGTACAGGAAGTCCTTTATTTTAATGGGGTTTGCTATTATCCTTGGTTTCACTTATACACAATAAGTCCAGGAACATTTCTCCCATGGATATGGGAGGCCACCTGTACATCTGTAGTAATAGTTTACCTTTGAAGTTAAAAAATTAAAATACCCACCTACAATCCTGTGATGCAACAAACTGCAGAACACACTTTCCTCTCATCTACCTCAGCATCACTCTGACACTCACAACAGATCACAAAGTAGCGGCTTGAGCCAGCATATGAACTATGAGGTATTCCTCCTCTAACATTGAAGAGGCCACATCCCCATAATTATAACAGTTTTTAAAAGTTGTGCTACCAAAAATGATGTTTTCTTGTTTGTAGTCTCAAAGCAATACAGTTATATTTTCATTGCTGGATAACAAATTGCACGTCACTGGTTTTAATAGGAGCTAGCGTGGCATAGTAGTTTGATTGTTGGACTATGACTCTGAAGACTGCAGTTCAAGTCCCTGCTTGACTATGAAAATTGGGCAAGTCATGCACTCTCACCCCATGATAGGTTCCCCTTAGGGTCACCATAACTGACTTGAACGCACACAACAACAACAAGTTTTAATAGTCACTTCAGAGCTGGTTGTGTTGGGACCATATATGTCAATATATAGATAGACACAGAGAGTCATATGCACACATATAGAACTTAATATAATTGCAACTGGCAATCACCATCTTAATGGGGGCATGGTGTATGTCTGAGAAGTAAGTCTCATTAAGTACAGTGGAGCTGATAGTAAAGTGGATATAGAGACACAGGAAGAATGCTGCTTTTAAGATGATATTTCATAAGATTATGATACAGAATATGGAAGCATCAATCTAAAAGCAAACAAAATGGATCAGAAATATTGCATTTACTCATAGGCAAACTAGGGCTAATTTAGTAATCAATGGAGAGCAATAGAGTAATCAATTAAAATTAATCAAGTTGCAACCCCCGTATAAAATTGTTCAAGTTCAAAGAGGATATCGACAAGGTGGAACATGTTCAGAGGAGGGTGACCAAAATGTGAAAAGGTCTGGATACCAAGCCCTACGAAGGAACTGTGTAGACAGCTTAGGGAGCTGGGTAAGTTTAGCTTGGAGGAGAGAAGATTGAGAGATGACATCTTTACATATATGAAGGGATGTCATGAAGGAGCAAGCTTGTTTTCTGCTTTAGAGACTAGGATACAAACCAATGGATTCCAATTACAGAAAAAAACCCTAACATAACAGGTTCTGCCTAAACATTAGGAAGAATGTCTTAACAAGCTTTTCAACAGAGCTCAGAGGGTGGCCCCCTTCCTTGGAGGCCTTGAAATAGAGGTTGGATGGTCATCTTTTGGGAATGGTTTAATTGTATATTCCTGCATGACAGGGGAGTTGCGTCATTTCTAACTCTATGATTCTATCTCCCAAGCACAGCCAAACAAGGTTAAATCACTTCCTGTGTGCTAACATCATTCTGTTTGTGAGCATTGGGAGGGTAGGTGCACAGGTCCACATACATCACTTGATTTCTAGTATTATACAGTGCGCAGCAGAATGTTTGAACTAACTTCAATAGAGAACACTGAGCAGATCCAAAAGTTCTGCCTGGTTGATCTGTACCGATTTATGCTACCTTTCCCCAGTCTGGTGTTTTCTGGATCTGTTTGGACCACAACTCCCGTCATCCCAGCTGTCTGCACCAGCAGGGAGATGAGACTTGTAGGTCAACACTTCTGGGAGGCTTCAGTTTGGGAAAGGCTAGTTTAATGCTCACAAGTATTGCATCATTTAATACAGGAAATGAGGCAGTGCTCAAGTGGAGTACTTAAGGCTGCTGGCCTAACACAGAGTTAGCTCGTTTGTGTATGTGCACATATGCACACATTCATTGGAAGATAACTTCTTAGATGACTCACACCATTGAGTCAGTCTCTATGTTGCAAGGGAAGGTCTCAGAAGGTCACCACTTATCTGCCTTAGAGATCTGTCCAGTATCTAAATATATGGCAAATTTGTCAACCCAAGAGCGTGAGCAAATATCTGTTAGGCATTATCTTAAGCGATATTTAATTGGATAGGAGAATACAAAGGTCAGAGAGAAACATAGTCTTCCTGATGCTGTTGGCCTGCAGTTCCCATCATTCCTCACCCTTGCTTTCTAGGTTTGGTGACAATTGCAGTCCAACAATACCTGTGTATGCTGCAAAGGGGGCAAATATATGGAAGAGTAGAGGGTACTATTCCTGATCCCAATACAGTTTTGCAGCATGAGAAGATAAATCACACAGTAGACCTCTTCACATATTGATCTATGTAGAAATGAATACTAGAGGATGAAGTGGGATCTGCCTTCCACATGTTTAACTGAACTTGTGAGCCAAGCCTACACAAAGATTGCTTTCACCCCAAGTTTTAAGGAAACAGAATTTTGCAGAGATCCAGCATGTACACTGCAGATTTAGGGAAACAGTCCATCCCCATCTTTTCATTTCTATGGAGATGAACTAGGCTAAGATCTTTCATATACTTAACAGTAGTGGCTAATGGCTTCCATATCCATGCTTGATTTTTAGAGCTATCCAACGTACTGAACCCTGTCCCCAAAAATAGATTCAGCCCCTTGGAAAATGCTTTAAAGTTTAGACTACAACCTGGAGCAGACTCACCAACCCACTGATATGGAAGCCACCAGCTGCCCCAGATACTTAATTATATTGGCCAAGGCCAGCTCACTGGCATAGATTTGAGAATTTGTGACCTATGTTTTACAGCATGTGCTTTCTCTAGGATGCTTAAAATCATACCCTTTCTTTTAATTGTCTCCCTTCCTCCCTTGCTTACCATTTCAAATGCATTCACATTTCCATTAGGAAAGCGTGTGTGTGTGTGTGTGTAATATGGAATGTTTTCTGGGTCATGATCCCAACTGTGGGCTAAGCTTGCAGTCTTAAGCCTCTGCCTGTATTTGAGGTTAACACAGAGTCACATCTCCCTGGCAGCTGTTCCCAGAGGCAATAGGGATGAGCCACTGCAGAGTGCATGGCAAAGAGCATGGGGCAGAGTAAGGCAGGGGGGTTGCCAGTTGAAGTGGTCCCCGTTATCCTCGAGCAAGGCGGAAGTTGATTATGCCTGAACAAGAAGACATGGCAATCACCACTCTCTGTTGATGGCTGATAATCTTGCAGGACATTCAGGAGGCTTGCAATCCAAAGGTTTGTAAATACTATGCAAATTGGGGGGAAATCAGTTTAAGGGGGTGGGAAGGGAATAGTGGACTCTGAGTTATTTTCCAAAAAGAAAAGGAAACTATCCAAGCAAAATAAGAGGTTAAGCAAGGTAGTTGAAAGGAAGTATTTCATCAGAAAACACACAGCGGAACCATGGAGTTCGCTGCCACCATACATCCTGAAGGCCAACGATTGGGATGGCATTTAAAGAGAACAAGACAAATATAGAGTCTGCAGAGCCTGGGAAAGTCATTTCTCAGGACTGTAGCTCCCAGAATTCATGAGATGGCCGTGGGATTCAGGGAGGTGTGGTCAAGAGGATAAACCTCTCAGAGGATAAACCTATCAGTGGCTACTATTCATGATGAGTAAGTAATATATTAAAGGATGCCTCTCTGGATTTGAGTTTTGGGGACACATGAGTGGGAGTGTGCTCTTGCATGCATGCCCTGCTTTTGTGTGTTTTCCATTGCCATCTGATTGGCTACTGTAGGAAGAGAGGGCTGGACTAGATGGGCTTTTGGTCTGATCCTGGCAGCATGGATCCTGATCCTGGCAGCAACACCCAAAACTCCAGCCAGGCTTTTTAGGAAATCCTGGATCTGGTCATACAGGTCCCATTAGAGTCAAGGGTGGGATGAATTTCTAGAGGAGTGGAAAATTCATTTGGATTCCTTCTGCTTCCTCACTGTTTTTCCCGGCTGCCCTTTGGCTTCCCTAGAATGCCTTAGAATGATACTGTATTGTCACAGCCAATAAGTGGGCAAGCTTTCCCCAAGAATTTACCTCACCCTTTAAAACAGTACACATGTCCACCTAACACAGTGGTTCTCAACCTGTGAGTCCCCAGATGTTGTTGGACTACAGTTCCCAGGAGCCCTCTGAGGTCTCACCTTGACAGCCAGGTAGTCCTCCCAGTCATTAGGGAGGCAGTGAGTCCTACAGCCTCGCTAATGACTGGGAGGACCACCTGGCTGTCAAGGTGAGACCTCAGAGGGCTCCAGGTGGTCTTCCCAGTCATTATTGAGGCTGTGAGTTCAATCCTACAGCCTCACCAAGGACTGGGAGGACCACCTGGCTGTCAAGATGAGACCTCAGAGGGCTCTTGGGAAATGTAGTCCAACAACATCTGGGGACCCATAGGTTGAGAACCACTGCCCTAATCTGTAGTTCCTTAAATTGTTCCCATGAGCCCAAAGTAGCTAGCTAAAGTGGAGTCTGCCTATTGTACCTCTGTGTGAGTTCCTACTTGTGCATTGCTTCCACCATCAGCCTCTTCTGTGGGAGAGAATTATATTCTGCCTTGTCTCTGTGTCTGTTTAGTGGCACAGGCATAGGGGAAGCCTCCTGCTTCATCACTCACACACAAGCAGACACGAACCCCCTGTAGACCTCTCCATTCAACACATGGAGGTTGAGAACTAAAGGGGTGGGTCTAACACATGCCACCTTGTTCCTCTTTCTGTACCCCATTCAGCCATAACACAAGAGCTTGGAAAAATTACTGTTTTGGACTACACCTTGTAGGATCCCTCACCCCATGCTCATTGGAGGATTTGGGGAGGAGTAATCCTGAAAGGTAACTTTCCCCAGCTCTACATAAATATCCCTAGCTGTCAAAGCTTGTATGGCTTGTGTACAATTTAATCTTGATTGTCTCCAAGAGTAGACCTGTAAGTCTTGCTGAGACATTCCTTCTCCCTGAAACTTCTTCTCTTGTGCTCCTGCTCTTGGGACCAATTTGCCAGCTATCAAATATTCTTCTGTAGCTGTGTTAAAGTGAAAAATAGGCAGCGATAACTTTGGGAAATGTGGATGGCGGGGGGAGGGGAGGGAACGGGAGGGGAGGGGAGAGAAAACTGCTGACTTGAAATCTGACATGAGGCTCCATCATTTATACTAATGAGCTCACTGGTGGGAAATTTATAAGATGTTCCTTTTAGAAAAGAGAAGTAAATAACCTTTAAATAACTGTAGGTCTTTTAAATTGCATATATACACACACCCATATACACAGGGATGGCACATCTTGTTACAGAATCTTGTAACAAGATGTTGAAGTGTAGTGCATTCCTGAGAAAAGCCAACCATACCCTTTTCTGAGGTACTCCATTCCAGGGATAGGGTTCAACACCATGGATAGATCCTGTAAAGTCAAAAATAAACAGAGCAGATTCACAGTACAGTGGGATCCCCGTATCCATGGGGGTTTGGTTCCCAGACTTATCACGGATACCAGAACCTGTGGACAACAGCGACCCCTATTAAAACAATGGACATCTAGTAAAAACATACCATAGAGTTGCATTGGGGGACCTAGAAGATGCCTAGAGAAGATGCCCCTCTAGATATTTTCTAGACTGACTCTATAGTATGTGTCCCTGTTTTGTTGTCCCACGGATAACTGAAACCATGGCTATTGGTTCCATGGATATGGGTCCCAACTGTAGCCACTGAAATGAAAGGCAGCATTCAATTTCTGCTCCCCACACAGTTTTTTTTGGGGGGGGGAGCCCAAAATGGCAATGGCACAAAAGAACTGCCCTGGTGCACCTCTCAGTCAATCAGTGGCTATTTGGTTTGGGGGCAGAGCTACATCTGGAGACAGCCATCTCCCATTGCATAATCTAGGGGAAAGTGTTGCGCAAGGAGAAACTGGCTATGTCTTTGCACATCATCTGGGGGGGAAAAACACAGCTACACTGACATAAACCCCATCTATGGCAGTGTTGATTCATCAAGAGGATTCCAGCCAAGATGCATATGTAATCCAGTTGACAGAATTGAAAGAGACAGCACATTACAAGAGTGAGAAAAGTAAGGAGCAGGCATAAAAAAATCCCCACAGGCCAACCATAGAACATCCCCAAATTCTTATTCATCCTCCTTCAGGAAGCTGGCTAACTTCTTGCCCAGCAACAGTTAGTTGAAATGTGCACTCAACCAAAAGATGCCAAGTAGAGGAAAGTGGTGCATTGTAAAGATGCACATTTCACCATACCTTCAGATCCATGTCCCATGTGTCTTCACACCAGGACATCCCCCAAGTGTCTAAACCAGCCAGTGAGTGGATGGGTCAAATTTACCAGTGGATAAATAATTTAAAGATGGCTGCCATTTCTTTTCAGTTGAATGCCCAATCAACAGTGTACCCAAAGATTGGAAAAGTTCTTTTCTTTTCTTTTCTTTCTTTTTCTTTTTTGGACTACAGTAGGCCCTTGACATCCACTGGGGTTTGGCTCCAGGAACCCCCCCCCCCATGGATACCAAAATCCATGGATGCTCAAGTCCCAATGGCAGAGCAAAATGGTGTCCCTTATATAAAATGGTGAACACCAACATTTGCTTTTTGGATTACTATTTTGGGGGGGGGGATATTTTCAAGCCATGGGTGGTTGAATCTGTGGATGCAGAATCTGTAGATACAGAGGGCCAATTGTACATATCTGAAAATATCCCAGCCAGAGTGAAAAAAGCTTTCAATACCTGCATGAGCAAAAGAATTGGAAAACAAACCAGAAAATTCTACAGTGCACAGTGCCTTTTATTTATTCATCAGATCTGGCTCTGGAAGTGTAGGACCTCTGGACCACACTGGTGATTTTGAAAAGGACTGTTGGACACAGTTTGAATTCTGAAGGAAGAGCAGTGGGTGCCATATTTGGATTCTGAAACATTCAAGAAAACACATCATTATGACTGGTAACTAAAAATATGGATTCATATAGCAATGTGACGGCCAGAATGGTGTAGTGGTTTGAGCGTTGGACTATGACTCTAGAGAACAGAGTTCGAAGGGCCTCTGCTCAGACACGAAAACTCAACTGGGTGAGCTTGGGCAAGTTGTCTCTCTCTGCCTCAGAGGAGGGCAATAGCAAGCCTCGTCTGAACAAATCTTGCCAAGAAACCCCTATGATAGAGTCGCCTTAGGGTCGCCTTAAGTTGGAAACAACTTGAAGGCACACAACAACAACATAGCAATGTTAATGTATCACAATGACATTAGTTATGTACATATGGGTGTCTTGTACTTTTTATGTTCTGCTGTAATCTATCTTAATTTTTTTAAAAAAATCAGAAAAATAAATAAATACTATGCTACCTTATCACACACTTCCCAGTTTCTATTACTGGGCCATATCTATTGCCTTTTGTTCCCCCTCCTCCACACACACACACCTTGTGAGTCTTAGCAATGATTAAAAATGACACAGTATTTAATGATGTGCACATTCCTATAGTGAAATCAAACTATTTTTCCTTCCAGACAGAAACACCATGAAGTTTAAAGCAGGGCAACTCAGGTATTCTCACCCATACAAAGCAAAACCATCTTACGTATTGTTGGGAAAATCATTAGGAATTATGTGTTTGGTTGTGGATGCCTGTCGCTGTAATTAGGCGCAGCTTTTAGTGAATGCACGAGTCAGCTAAGCATTGTTAGGAGAATCCATTTGTGATGACACTGAGTCCTACTGGTACAATACATTCACAAGCAAATGAAAAGAAGACATTTTGATGGTTATATCTAAATTAGCCTTGAGGGCTGTGAAGAAATGCTCATCAAGTCTGAAGCATTTAATTATGAGACCGCCAAGCATATAAATTAGGGAGGTCCTTCGTGCTTGCCCTCCACATCCTGTGGAATATTTCTTGGCTTGTTTTTTTTTGTTTTTTTTAAAGCCCAGTATATCCTTAAAACAGTGGTCCCCAAAGCTGTTGGGCTACAGTTGCTGGTCCACCATCTCTACCCATTGGCCATGTTGGGGCTTCTGAGAGATGAGATCAATCAACATCTGGGGACCCAAGTTTGGAAGACGCTGCACTTACTCCTACTCCCAGAATTTAGGATGTGTTCAAGCAATGCTCTTCCATACCTTAATCTAGAACAGTGGGTCTTAACCTTTTCTTTACCAGGGACCCCTTTAAATATCTTTTGTTGCCATGGTCCCCCAAGACTTAACTCAAGATTTAAAACAACAACGACAATACAATTACACCATCCATGAAAACTTCCCTCAGAGGCACTGGAGGGGGAGGGAAGACTTTTCTCCTGTTTCTTCCTGCAAGTTTGTGGCTGGAGCAGATTGAATGGCAATGCACAGGCCAAGCCAGCCAAGCCAGCTTTTGCCTTGGCTCTTGTCACATGGCCACTCCACACTGCACGGAGGAGGTGGGCCAAGCAGCCTTCAAGCTTTCATGGACCTCCTGTGAAAACATCACGGACCCCTGGGGGTCCCCAGGCCACCTTTTTATCCACTTTCCCTATACATTGCAGAATGCTGTGTCTCCCTAAATTAGCTGGCATACCTACATATGAGCTTGGCATGAGCTGGACATTGAGAAGAGGGGTGTTGCATTCTTGCTTCTCCTTGATCCATGAAAGGCCACACTTCCTTAATGCCTACTCCCCTTCCCCTTGGTTTTTTCCTCTGGAGAGGAAAATCAAGCAAAGCTAGAGGAACAAGCATCAAACTGAATGCATTGGCTCTGGTGTTACGTATTGCTCTAATTCACTGGCATTCAACCCCCAAATCTAGGGGATTTTGATGTTTCGAAGTCAGAGCTTAATCATAACACTTTTTTCTTTCTTGTTTCTTTCTTTCTTTATGATATTCATATCCTTCCTTCCCTTCAGTGAGCTCAAGATGGCATGTATGGTTTTCCTTCTTCTTACTTTATCCTCACTACAATAACCCTATCAGTTGGGTCAGGCTGAGAGACAGTGACCAGTCCAAAGGTTACCCAATAAGTATGTTGGCTTACTAGGGATTTCTACCGGGATCCCCAAAGTGTAAGCCCAGTGCTCTAACATGAGATGGGCCCTGAGGGGGGTGTTAAAATGCCCCCCAAAAGCCCCTGAATGTCCTCTAAGACCATGGGGGTATTTCTGACATGTTTCTGTCTCCCCTCCCCCATGACCATTTAAAGCCGAGGAGAGGCCTTGTTTTAAAACAGAAAGTGAACAGGAAGTTATCTCTGGTTACTTCCTGTTGTAAAAAAAGAGGCCTCTCCTGGACCTAGAATAATGTGAGAAGCCCCAAAACATGTAAAAATGACCCCATATCCCCAGCAAGTGTCTGAGGGCATTTGGTATTGAAAAATTGATTTTAGGGTTGGGAAGAAGTGGCAAAACCAGCTCTGAGTCTTCCTTGACTAAGAAAACCCTATGAAATTCATGGGTTTGCTGTTAAGTTGACAGGAAACTTGAAGGTACATACATAAACACAAATGCAGCCCTCCAAAGTCTCCTGGGGGCAGATCCAAGCTCTATAAAATGCAGCCCCCTAACCTCTTAGAGTTACCCACTCCTGCTCTGACAGCTACCCCACACTGGCTCCCAGTGCTCTTCAAACCACTTGTTCTTTTTGTGTTGCATGAATTGTTCTCATTGTACAGTTGTCCCTCTGTATCCATCGATTTGGTATCCACAGATTTAAGTATTCATGGCTTGAAAATAGTCTTTAAAAAATAATAATCCAAAAAGCAAATCTTGATTTTGCCATCTTATATTAAGGGACACCATTTTGCTATGCCATTGCATATAATGGGACTTGAGTATTCATGGATTTTGGTATTAATGGGGGGTCCTGGAACCAAACCCCAGTGAATATGAAGGGACAACTGTACAGTATTCAAAGCATGCCTTCCCAAATATTTCGAATGGTTCCAAATCTAATCCAGCTTTTTAACCCAGCTCACAACCTAGCCATTTCAATAAAGTGTGCCGTATTTTGCATTGTGCCATTGTTCAGGTTGTGAGTTTCTCTGACCACCAATCTCGGCAGTTCACAATCCTATTGCTATTTAGCTTTGGAGAACACAGACTCAGTATGGATTGGCTATTAGCTCATAATTATATCAGGTAAAGCATTTTCCTCCATCTAGCACTTTGTGGCCTAAATTCTAACCACACATGAATGAATTGCCTCCCCACCCCCTGTACTTTCAAGTATGGGAATGACAGCTTCAATTAATTAGATGTGTTTAGCGCTAAAAGAATAAATACTGCTTGAACGATCATACCCAATTTCCATAATTTCATAGGTATTTTTACAGCTCAACAACACAGATGGGTTTAGGAGGTTGTCTGCTGAGCTGGTGTGGTGTAGTGATTTGGGTGTTGGCCTACGACTCTGGAGAACAGAGTTCAAATCCTCGTTCAGCCATGGAAATCCACTGGGTGACCTTGGACAAGCCACATTCTCTCAGCCTCAGAAGAAGGCAAAGGCTTCCCCCTGAACAAATCTTGCTAAGAAAAGCCCATGATAGTGTTGCCTTAGGATTGCCATGAGTCAGAAACAACTTGAAGGTACACAACAACAACAACTGTGTTTAATCTATAGATTTGGGCTGAATTCTTGAGCAAGCTTATCAGAGAAAGAATCCCTCTTGAAGTCACAAATGTAGAGGATTGACTCCAGCCCCACAACTCTACCTTGACTCTGCAGTTGTCATCGGTCAAAGCTTGGGAAACTTCATTTTTTGGACTACAGCTCCCATGATCATGCTGGTTAGTGGAGTCTGGTAGTTGTTGTCCAAAATTGTAACTTTCCAAGCTCTGTCAGATGAGGCCCTCTTCTGTATCTCCCTGCCACCTTAGCCTAGGCAGATGGGGCTGAGGAAAGATATTTTCAATTGTGGTGCTCCATCTGTACAATGACTGCCCAAGAGATATTTGCCTGGTGCCAACTTTGATGCTATTTTGGCAAGGAAAGGGTGAATCTGTTTTTGGACAGTATCGCTTTCACATGTCTTTAATTCCCCTTTTTCCTGTTTCTGCATTATCTGCATCCTTGCAAAATATGTCTTCAACAGCACTATCCTATGCATGTCTATTCAGAAGTAAGTATGGAGTATCATTTGTTGGGGAATGTGAGGGATAGTGGTGTATCTCAGAAGCAAATAAATTAGTATTCAGAAGCAGAAGGTGAGCAACAACCAATCCCACACCACTACCACCCCAATACACAGGATTTAACAGAGAAATAAAGGCTTAGTCGTCTTTGTAAAAACATATGAGATGTCTCTCTCTCTCTGGCTTTTCTTCGCAAACGAAGATTCAGGAAGGACTCATCCCGCGCTTTCTGCAAGCGCGCTGATGACTAAAAAGGCCAATCCGAGATAAACAAGTCTGGTTGCAGAAAGCACAGCAGAAGGTCTCCTTGGGTGATGTTTCCGGGTTGTGATTCTTTCTGTGTTGTCGTTTTTCTTCAAGACTTGTTTGGCATGAGTTCTCAAACAAGGCTACAGCATTGTGAATAGTGCATCTCCATGCCTCCCGATGTGAGGCCAGGACAGACCATTGTTGGTGATCAATTTGGCCGAGCCTGAGATGTTGTTTCAGGCAGTCCTTGTATCACTTTTTTGGAGTGCCCCTCTTACGCTGACCCGTGGCTAGTTCACCATTGAGTACTATTTTTGGGAGGCGATGGTCCTCCATCCTAGAAATGTGCCCTGCCCGCTAAAGGCTTCATAATATCTCATAGTGAGAGGCTCTGTAACACGCGCCCTTCAAACATGAAGAGAGAGCGAAGTGCAGATTTCAAAATGGAGGACCAACAAATTCAGACTGAGTGCAGACTAACTGATGCAGAAAGAGAAACCAACAAGCAGGACATGGTATGCTATATGGTATCCCATAATTCTTAAAGGGGCATGCAAACTAGCAACTATTGAGCAGAGGAAGGTTGATGTTGCTACCTCTAACAGCATTTTGTTTGCTCTGCATTTTTAAGTGAACAAACTTGATTCATATTTTCCAGACAGCTATGTGGATCAGATATCCCTCAGGCTGCACTTTCCCCACAATCTTGCAATGCAATTCTTGGCTCGAAAATTGCATACATGTGTCTCAAAAACTGCATATACTGGGAAAAGAGGTCTATAAAAATGTGCATGTTAGGAAATCTTACATACAAGCAGGTTTGAGTATGGTGATGCCTTGCTTTTGTGTGGATGTTGCTCTCCAGTCTACATAATAAGGATTAGCACTCAGAGAAGGAGTTTACTATTAATACAGAATAGGGATGTGGCTTGTGAAATCTGTGTGGGCCTTGAAGCCATTTCTGCGGCCTTTAGAATTTCCAGGCCCACCCATCACAAAAAACATATTTTTCAGGGTGGAGAAGAGGGATATAAAGAAAACTGTACTTCCAAAACCCTACAGGGCTTGTGATTCTCCTATGAAACAAGCTGCTGTTCCAGGTTCTTCTTTGGGTCAAAACCCACACTTTATTTTTTTAATGGAAATGAATTTCCAATCATTTCTAGTGTCACTGGAAGGGGCTGATGCGTACCATCAGAGTCTAGCTAAATGGAAATGATTCAGGACATTGGACCAAATCCTCCACAGCTGCCCACCTTGCATGGGCAAACTGTGGTCCATAGGCCACATGTGGCCCCCAGGGTGCCACAGGGCTCAAAAAAATTCAAAGAAGTTATTTCTCCTACAAATGTCCCCCAATGCCCTCTGGAGGTTTGAGTTGTAATTTCACCTCATTTTTACCCCACAGACCATTTGGGTGACTTCTGGGAGCAGAAAGTGGTGAAAATGCTCCCCACTGAGGGTTGTGGGGCAAAATTATTATTTTTTGCAGGAGGATGCTGTGGGGGTGGCCCTCCAAGGTCTTCCAGGGAGTCAAGAGGCTTCCTAACCTCCCTACAATTGCCCACCTCTTGTGTAGAGGACTGAAGTCTTTGCCAAATTTAACTCATGCTCTCCTACTCTCTCCTTCTCAAGACCCTTACATTTGCTTGTCCAGTTCCACGAGATTTGGCTCTGCCCCTGCCCCTTCAAATCCAATACCTCTTGAGATCACTTCAGTAGCTGCCAACAGCCATTGGAAAATCGCAAGGAGTTTTTGATAGGGGAAATGGCAGAAATACTGCCATATGTGTGTTTCTTATAGGAAACCTGGATGCCTCATAACCGACCCCAACCTCCCAGAAGTGCCAATTACCAATCATCCTGAAGTTAGATAAATCAAGTTTGCAAGCCTCTCTTCATTCATTCTCTATTGATGGCCAGTTATGCTCACTTTGAGGACAGGGACTTGCTGATTTGCACCTGTTATTTTGGTTTCTGCTGAGACAATGTTAAGCTGGGAAGGGTGATGGGACAAGCACATTACTGAAAGCATCTTAGGAAGCTTTGTTGCCTCCTCATGTGAGTTTTATAGCATAACCCTGTCATAGTGTTGCTTACAAAAGAGAGAGAGAGAAAGAACCTTGCAATTTGCAAAATGAGAATAGCTCTCATTTCACCTGCTTAAACCCTTTCTTCTCCTCCAAGGGCAAGAAGCATGAAATAGATACATATCTTCCACTAGTTGTCCTTCCTTGGAAGGATGCACCTTGTGATAGCTTTTCTCTTTTGGAAAATTTGCCTCCATTTTCCTGGAAACACCAGTGAGGGACGTTTTTGGATATTTGTATATTGATGGGCACAGATCTGCATCTGGTTGAGGGGCTCGGCAGGTCAATGGGCCCTTGGCCATATACTCATATTATAGGAACTTAGGAACACAGGACCCTACCTTATACTGAGTCAGACCATTGGATACATCTAGCCCAGTATTGTCAACCCAGACTGGCTGCAGGATTTTCCCCTATCCTTATCCAGAGGTGTAGCTATGGTGTGTATGTGCACACAAAATAAAGACATCATCCCCCAAATAACAATTTTCCTCAACCCCCAATGAAATTTTCCTTCAGCCCCCAAGCTTCTAGCATTGCAAAGAGTGAGACACCAAAAAATCATTCACTCCCAGAACTCTTCTGTTTGCTGTCTTTACATTCTCTTGGTCACTTTGCCTGCACCTTTTCTTTGGATGCCTAAACTGTCTTTCTAAATGCTCAACTCAAAGTTTAAGTTATTGCAATGTTAGCAATTTGGGAACTGAAGGAAAAGTTCCTTGGGGGCAGGAGAATACTTATTTGGGAGGCAATGCCCTCATTTATTCCCCTTCTCATAACTATACCCCGTCCCTACCTGGAGATCCCTGATAGTTTCCCATCCAAGTACTAACCAGGCCCAACCCTGCATAAGTTTTGAAATCAGAAGAGATTGGGTGTGTTCTGAATGATACTGTGTAATATCATTCTCGTGGCCCTGCCCCTCTTCCACATGTTGTGCAAAATGTCCTACAGCTGCTCAGAAAGCTCTCTATCACACAGAAAGCTGTATATGGTTCAAATCTTCTGGGGTGGTCCTTCTGTGGATGCCCTCCGCCTCCAGCGATTAAGCAGGTTGCATTCTTTTCTTTGATCGTGCCAGAATCTGGAACACTGCCTTTATGAATTTTTAGGTATCAGGCAAACCTCCTCCCATGATATTTAGCTAATCTTTTATTCTGTGGTTTCATGTCATTGAATTTTGGCCATGGTCCTACATAAAAAAAAAAAATGCAGCATAACTTTACACCCACAGGGTTATGCTTCGGTTGCCCTATGACAACTTGTTACAGAATTGCAGTGTTGCACAAACCAAAGCCTGTCCCACACTGATGCACAATAGACAACCATGTGCAACTAGGCAATCAATGTACAATGGTGCACAATGTGCAATGCACAATGTGCAGTGGTGTGACATGCCATCACATCCATAACTCTGCTTTTGTAATCTTCAACTGAATACAGACATTACATATCAACCCCCCCCCAAAAAAAATACAACCACACACATAAGGAAACTTACACAGGTATAAGACACCAACAGGATGCCCATCATTTATGCCAAATCTGTGAATGTGGAGGGACAACTGTACTGGGTAGTAGCATGGATGTTGTATGGTGCCTTAAAGTCACTTGAGGCAAGAGGTAGAACATGCATTCTACAAATATAGTAGCTGATTTAATTAATAGTCTAAAGTGGTGTGGTACCATAAAGGAGGCCATTCATTTTTTGACTTTCAGTGTCTCAACACTGTGGAGCATGAGAGAACCACAGCTCACCCACAGGTTATTTTACCAAGCTAAGGACTGACTGATATGAATGTTTCAGTACGTTGCTGGGCCTCGATTTGCAACATCCCAATAATAAGCAATGGCTGAAGTTTAGAGATGACCTGCATGTTCAACCCAAGGCTTCCATATTGTGATGGAAAGTTCAAAATTCACTCTTCCACTCCCTAGCCAAATACATATGTACAGACTGTGACTGTTGTTTCTATTGCAGGTAACTCAACATCAGCATACACATGGATGGTTGTGTCAATTTCTTGCAGCGTCTCTTTTTCTGATCCTTAATTTGTTCCATCCTCTTTCCTCATCACAATAATAATAAAAAAAAGTCCAGACCAAAATTTGTATGCATTTTCATGCAAGTATCTCCCAGTATACTATTTTTTGTCTCAGATGTGCGTTTTTTTCAAACAGATTTCTCTTTTGTGATGCTTTTTTGTAGTTTCTCACCTGGATGTGCAACCCTCCCTAATATACATATTGTGGAATGCATTTTGTGTTGTTGCTCATAGAATTGCATCCGAGAAGCAGCTATACTGAAGAATAACATTCCCATTTGCAGATGGATGCCGGAAGTGCACCTTGGGTGAATTCGTCTCAAGATAGGAACTGAACAAAATTCTATCCCATCTCTATACCGAAATCTTACCACATGGTGGCATGAGGAAAGACACAATGACCTAAAGATTAGCTGTGGGGCATGCATTGCTAATCTGCTACAATGACTCAACATTGCCTGATGAAGCAGTATCATTTTATACAACCAGCAATAATGGCCCCAAAGAATAATCAGTCCGTTTATTGATTTTGGCTTGTTTAGTGTTACTGTGCCTAATCAATAACCCCCCAAAGTATCTCATCATAATGGCTGCTTTGCTTTGCCCTCTCCAGTAGCTTTTCAGCTGCCCAGAAAGTGGGATCGATACACTGAAAAAGCTCTTCCACACGCATCCTTACAAAATGTTTGTATTTCTCCATGTGAGTTTTATGCTGGTAAATGGCTTTTCCAATACATCGAGGGCTTTACTTTCTTTTCCTTTTCTTTTTTTAGTGCTGCCTATTGCAATGCAACCACCACACAATCACCAGGCCACCTAGGGGCTTCTTTCAAGGTCACTGGTGAATTGACTAAAGATGGTCCATCAACCTTTCAAGTTAAGCTGTGCAGATACAGAACAAGAATCAACTAAGTGGTTACAAATGGTCTACAAGCAAATATGGTTGCAGGGATGTTAGGGATGATTCCATTCCTGCCTGCTAAGGGTCTTTTGTCAGTTGATAAGCATGCCTTGATATCCCTGGCATTTCCAGATAGGGTTGGAGAAGTCATTTGTCAGAGTCCCTGGAAAGCTAGAGCACCAGCTAGCTATAAAGATGTCAGCAAACCTATCCAAGGTTGGGTTTGTAAATGAATGGCTCAATATAGCTACTTCCTGGAATGGACTATCATGTATGTGTGTATGTATGTTAAAATATTTATATGCTGACTAATATCTGAGGATCACAGAGTAGCATACATGAAAATCAGTTCAGAACAGTTTAAAACAATAAGAATAATTTCTAAAGGCTAAAAGCATAGTAAACTATTTCACACTTAAAACAAACCAGTTAAAAATGTTTAAATGTAAACCATAAGACAGTGAGTAGTTTGGTGTAGTGGTTTGAGTGTTGGACTAGCATTCTGGAAAACCAGGCTCAGCCATGAAAACTCACCTGGTGACTTTGCGGAAGTCACACTCTCAGGCTAAGAGGAAAGCAATGGCAAACCCCCTTTGAATAAATCTTACTGACAAAACCCTAGGATACTGTTGCCATAAATTGGAACTGACTTGAAGGCACATTCACAACAGCAACCTTAAAACATGTACAAATTGGATTTTTTTTTAAAAAAAAAAAGGCTTTGGAGGCTTTAATAAAAGGCCATGTTTGGGGTTGGCACTGTACTGGGCCCAGTATCAGTGCCAACCAGGCCATTGTAGGGAAGGTATTAAATAATTGGGGTGCTACAGAAAAGAAGGCCCTCTCCCATATCTTCCAACCATATATTGTCCCCACTGATGGGAGACAGGAAGATCACTCCAACAGACCTTAATTTCTTGGGCAGGTGAACATAGAGAGGTGATCCTTCGGGTATCAAGGTCCCAAGCATATCTGCTCCCTTCACCCACCATTCAAAATAAAGGGAATTTGTTGTTATAAGGGAGTTTGTTTTGATTGCAATCAATTGTTAGGCTATGGGATATCCAGAATCAAAAAGCCATCTTGCATTAAGAAGAGATTATGAAGTTGTTCTTGCCTTTGTTGGTCCAGGAAAATAAAGAGATGCTAAAAAAAGAAATGTGCTTCAGGGCCATGCACTGGCCTTTCAGAGATTAAAAAGATGCATAAATTGATCTCGGCATGCTACATGAGCAGTGGATTGCCCTTTCTGAACTTGGAAGACCTGAAGAATGAGTGTCATTCCACCCGTCTTTCCAGAATAAAAGGCTTCACTTAGTGAAATGATCCCCATCAGTCTATTTCAAGGAAAGAGTTTAGGGCTGATTCCCACATGGATGTTCAGCAGCCAGTGAGTGTAACATCAAAGGTGGTTTGCATGTGAGCAAGTATCACAGCAGTGGTGGATCCTGGCCCATTACTCTGTCTAAGGGTATTGTGCCTTTTTGGTAAGTTGACTCCATGGAGACCCCACTAGATTTAGAAAGATTATGACAAAAGGTCTGTTGAAAGATGTACTCAAAAGGAAAAATAAATGCAGGCCATGTTAAAATTCACTGTCTGCCATCTCCAACATCGTTCACTTCGCTATAGGTGTTAAAGCTATCTGATTCTAAGTACTCCCCCCCCCATTCCCCTAAGCTTCCTTTCTAGAAAATGCTGAGTGAGGGCAGTCAGAAATAGTCCTTTCAGCTCTTGACTTTGCTCAGAATTGGCTTTAGGTTGATGTCACCCAAACTGAATTTCATCCTGTGGCCAAATTAAAGTGAGGGCAGAAAGGAAAGCATTTTGTTCTTGGATGCCTTTTGAGTAGAAATCTTTGAAGAAAGTTTGCAGTGGCAAACTTTCACAAACAGGAACATATGAACATATGAAAAAACAAGGTGAGGAGAGACATGGCCTAAGGCCATGCTGACCGAACATTAATCTCTGCCAGCAAAGTTACATTACGGGTCCTCCAACAGTGGCCAGCTGAGTGACAGTGCAAGGCAGCTCTTCCAGCATCTCAGTGGCCATTTAGCTCAGTGGCTATTTGGCTTCCAGCATCTCAGTGGTAATGGCCATTTAGGTCAAGGCTGGAGCTTCACCCCAACACCATCAATCTTCTATTACGAAGCAGAGAAGGAAGCACTACTAAAGTAGGTACTGGATACCTCCTTGTGCACTCTGGAAAAAAAGGCTTATGCTAAAAGACTTTAGCTCAGCAAGAAGATCCCAGACATTATTTCATTAAACTTTACACATGTCAGCCCCTGAAGCTAGACTGGTACATAGGTAGGTTGGTTGGCTCTAAGGGTAAAGGAACTTGGCCAATTCCTTATTTATTATTATTTACTTTTAAATCTTAACCCCATTCTTTCTTCACAGACTCCTTCCTTTTGCCCCTTCCCAGTTAGCATCTCAAGAACCCTGTGAGGTAGGTCAGCCTGAAAGAGTGTGGCTGGCCCAAAAACACACAGTGAACTTTGAGAGAAAATGGGGGTTCAAACCCACATCTTGCCAGCCCATAGAGTTGCCTTGGAGGACCTAGAAAATGGCTAGAGAGGACACATTTTCTAGGAAGACTCTATGGTAGGTGTGCTGTCTTGTGTCCCATGGATAATTGAATCAGTGGATAATGAGTCAGTGGATACCGGGTCCTACTGTATAAGGATGGCAACAAATTTCCTTGGATTTAGCAGTCTCACACCTCCTGAATTTTTTTTGTGACAAGAAATGCACTTCATCTCAAGAATTCATACTTTGGGGAGGCCTGCAGGGTGTTTCAGTGAAACTATGTGCACAGAAAACAAAGTGCACATTTTCAAATGTGAGTGGCTGAAATGGGCATGATAGGGAAAAAATGCACAGGCACACTTTATTCAGTGAGATACAATGTATAAATTAGGTGTAAAGTGTAAATAAATGCACACATTAGGAAAGATGTGCACAAATTTCACTGTAGGGAGGACCCATGAAGTCTGGCAAGATGGTATGAAACAAAGATGGGGAAAAATGCAGAGTGGGATTTGGGGAAACTTGACAAAGCTGAAGCTGAGAGACTTTCACAGCTGGGGATAGTGGAAGCTGTATTCTCAGATACCTAGAGGGTACTGACTTGGGGAAGCTTTGATGAAGTTTTCATTAATTGAGCCAGAGAACAGAGAGTGGAGAGAAGGGATGTATTCAAGCAACATGAATCTATTCTTATTCTCTTTGTCTCTCTCTCTCCTTTTTTTCCTCGTTCTCTCTCTCACACACACATGCACACAAACATATCTTTCAATCTCTTAATGTTCCCTTCTTTTACAGGAATTCATAGCCATATACAGCAGAGCACAAAATGCGTTCCCAGACTTACCGTGAATACTTGAAACCATGATTAATAATGAACCCTATAGATTTGTGCTGGAGGACCTAGGAAATGCCTAGAGAGTTTGCCTCTCTAGGCACCTCCTGCATGACTCTATGGTAACTTCTGATGGAAGTTACCATAGAGTTGTGCTGGAGGACCTAGGAAATGCCTAGAGAAGGTGCCCCTCTAGGCAGCTCCAGTGTGACTTCCAGTGACAGTTACCATAGAGTCATGCTGGAGGACCTAGGAAATGCCTAGAGAGACCATATTTTTCAGATGATGGATAATTGAAGCCATGGGTACCGGTCCTGCACATATGGAGGGGGCGACCTGTAGCTGCACAGTGCAAACAATAAACTGAATGAACTGACAGCCCATTAAACAGTTTTTAAAAAGGCAGCATACCAAACTAGCTAGCAGTGTAAAAAGCAAAGAACATGAATCGAAACAAAGGCCTATCTAAGCCAGCATCTTTTCCTCCTCCAGCAGCCAACCAGATTCCTATGAGAAGACCAAAAGTATGGTATTGTGCAATATTGCTTTCCCATTCGTGTTCCCCAGCAACTAGTATACAGAGGCTTATGTTTCTTATATATAGCCATTATGAATAGCTATTGATAGTCTTATACTCCCAGAATTTATTTAATTCCTGCTTAAAGCTGTGCAGTTTGGTGACCTTCCCTACATTCTGAGCAAGACAAAAGATAGATGGAAAGGGAAGGCCAGCAATGACCAGCTTCATCCTAAGGCCTCTCTTTGAAAATCACATTTTGACAACATAATGGTGGACTTCCCTGGGGAAAGCATTTGACAGTGTCTCCGTAAATCTGCTCAGCCTGCAGATTACCCCCTTGATCTATTTCCTTGGCTTGAGAGAAAGTCTGCCGCAGACCTGGATTGAGAGACATGCCAGGGAGCTGTATATAACCCCATTTTATAAACCTGTTATCCAGGTTCAGCACACGACACATCAGTAGCAGTTGATTTGGAGTAATTAATCTTGAGTGGAGTGCAGGATCTTTCTCCTGCACCCTTTGGTGAGTGGAGCAAATGGCTCAGTGAATAATCCAAATGATGCCAACCACACCACTCCCTGCAATCTCATTCCAGAGTGCATATAGCAGAAGGGGTAAGTATAGCCCATCCTCCCTCCCAGACGTCATCTACTCTTTGGCCATCTGACATCTCACACTCATGAGTCGATAATCCCCTTCCAGACAATGCCCATCAGGAGTGCTGCCTTTCACTTGCCTCTGCTGCTTGCTCACAAACAGCCCGCAGGCACCATCGCAGGCTTGACCCGGTTGCTCCCCTCCCGGCTTATTTGGATTGACATTTTCTTTTGTTGAGGATCTTGCTCCTTGCTGTTTTGGTGGACTCAGCCCTGCTGGACTGCCTCTCCGCTTTGCCATCTTTAGATAAAAGTGGGCATTTCCCCATGTTAGTTACAGTTCTGGCATGAAGCTGTGAGCCAGGCACAGCAAGACATATCTCTCCTGCCAGGGCTGTTCCATCTTCATGAGGGTCGTTCTTTGTTAGTCAGGTGCAAAAATAAAAGAGATGAACAAAAAAATGGATCATGAACAGAGATGGGGGAAGGTCCCATGATTAATTTTTCAGAGGCTCACTGACATCTTGAACAGCACAGGAGTTTCTTTGGATGTACAGTATATCTCTTAGAGACCACACATAATAATAAAAAAGAGATACTCTTACTCATTTTAACCCCTCTCCTCCTTCATGTTTGGTTATTTCAAGCATACCATCTGGTGCAAACTAGCCTCTTTTCTTGAGTGCCTCCTCCTTGCCTCATCCCTTCTTCCAACTGCACTTGACCTTCAACTTTGTCCTTTGTGTTACCAGGTTTATAGCTAAACACTATTATGTTTTATTGCACAATGGAGGGTGAAGGGATGTGTTTTTCCCCCTTACCCAATCCCAGCATTAGCATCCTCCCAAGTGTAGCATTTGTGTTCTTGCAGTTCTTCGGTATAAATAAATACCCAAGCAGGAAGACCAATCTGAGCTCCACATGGAATAATAAAGAAAAATAATATGCCATTGATTTTGCTTGGGGTGTCTAAATGCGTTTTTATGATTGTATATGTTTATTGCTTTTCCACACTAATGCCATGAATTCCAGGCAATTAAAAAGGACATGAATTCCAAAGCGTTTAACCAGGGGAAATCTGCCTTCCAAATGCAGTGTATTAAAAGTTGTAATAATTTTAGTGAGGTTAGAGCTGCAGCAGAAGTTAAGGGTCTTTGCTTCAGTTTTCATTTTAAAAAAATGTTCTGCGGTATGAAAATGAACTTGAAAAACCTGAAGATCAAAGTAGATCCTCCTGCAAATGGAGAAAGAAGACATTGGTGCCTACTAAAACCTATCCTGGGTGCATTACAAAATTTGCAGGGAGACAGTCATCTTTCTGGCCTGAATTTGACACTTGAAAATGTATTCAGAACACAAGGCAATTTTGCATGTGAGTTTTTCATTCCCCCCCACCTGATACTAAGTTTCCTCTGGTGCCTAAACTGCATTTTTAAATTTTATTTTGCATAGAACTTAGCACAGGAATGAGGTCTGCAGCTAGATGTTGTATGGAAGATCAATAGTAAGGACTTCTCACAACCCCTCCTTCCCGTACAGATACCATAGGAGTTTTCTGTGCCATAAAAATGCCTCTCCCATGGTTCCATATAAGGAGAGCTTAAGGAATAGGGAAGAGATTTTCATCAGAAAAATGACATGGGACATGGTACCAATCCATCTCCACATGCGTTTGTAAGGAATTCTCTGGAAGCAACTATCCAACACAGAAGAAGGGATTGTATTAAATTGAGCTTTGGTAAAGATTATATGGCATTTGAGAACAGCCAGGTTTTCAAGACAGTTTCCATCTATATTAGTATTAAATGACAGACTTAGATAAATTGGGAAGCAGATGATACAAGTGGCAGATAAGGCGTATTGGGTATCAATATTTTTGATCTAACTAGAAAGAATAAACTCTGCCTTTAAAAAAGAGACAGTAATCAGAAAGAACTATTCTTTCATCATCTATCCTTGATAACCTTAGACCACTGGCTAAGGTAATTGTCTTCCTGAAAAAGAGTCCCATAACCTGATTCAGATAATGCATTAAAAAGTTTTAGCCAGTATCTTAGGTTTGTATAGAAGAACTTCCAAGTAGATTGTACCTGCTTCTTATTTAAGAAATTTTTAATTGAAAAAATGTCAATGCAGACAGAAAGATAGGGTTCCCCCCTTTTTCTGTGAAACATAGGAGATTATCAGACATGGCTAATGTGGTGCCAACATAATGTCAGCATAACATTCTAAATTGTGTTTAGGTGCTTTGTGTAACTTTTAATGCTTTATTTTCACACATTGGAAACTGTTTAATACAGTGTAGATGTGTAAATAGCTATTGCTTAAAAACAATTTGTAAGCCACAGATAGCCTTGTGGCTGAAGAGCGGGGTATAAATAACTAAATAAAAAAAAATAAATAAAAATAAATAAAAAAATTCGAATTTCCCATGCTCACATCTTCTAGTGAGGACAGGCAGGATTTCACTCCAGGAAGTGAACAGAGCTCCGTTAACCTGAGCTGCCTCAATGACGGGAGAGAAGGTAAGTGCGGTGGGGAGGGTTATGGTTTCGGAACAGGGGCAAGATTGGAGATTGTGGGACAGGAACACTTTTTGCATTCCTGTCTGATAATCTCCATAGTTAGCAATCTCTACATTGTTTTGTCACTGAGGATAGTTGGTAAGATCAAAAAATATGAGGAGACACTTGCCGCTTACATGATAAAAATGAAGGTAAATAATGAAGACTTCTTTGTGATACCTGCTGAATGGCTTTTGCCCTCAAAGTAATACATCATACCCTACTTTAAAAGTATACCAGCACCATTGGATTATGTTTGCTATAGACTCACCAGGTTGGAGCACCATCTGCAGTCCACTGCGGTGTTTCTTTAATACTGTCTCTGTTGTTTTGCTCTCACCATTGAGAAGGATGGATTTAATTAGCTGGTGCACATTGTACTTGACTTTTCTAGGTAAAGGCCCTATGCAATGAATAGTTTCAAGAAAACATTTGGATGTCTTAAGATGAGAAGGCGTGGGGGGGCATGTCTGTGTGATGGAATACAATATATCCATTGTGTATTGAACAACTCTGTTGCTATGCCATGGAAAAGAAGACTTGTGAATGATACTATTTGAAGCTAAGGACTTTTAATGTGGTCCAGGTTGATAAAGTAGAATAAATTCAATTTATAATATTTGGGTGGTTTTTGTTTTGTTTTTTAAAATGACTGTCATCTGCAAACCAAAAACATTAATCCATGGCTGCACTTCCCATTCTCTTTCAAACACTGGAAATTGGGGGCTCCGATGATGAATGTGCCCCAGGTTTTAGTCTGAACATCAAAGGAACAATCCAAGGTGCTAAAAATGTGAGGATAATGTTCAGCACATTGGATAGCTCCTTTAAAGTCTGATCTAACCCCTGGAGTGGATTCACTATTCCACTGACATTGGAGCCATCAGCTGCCCACTGTCCAAAATCTTGTAATATCTCCATTTTCTTATGCAGACCCTCTCAAAAGGACAACAAGAAGTAACACAACATCACTTCCTATTGCCAACAGAGACAACAGAGGCAAACAGAGGCATTTGGGCTTGCTGTGGGGGTGGCTAGGAAGAAATTGCCTTTTGGTCTTCATGCAGTTGCCCACCCTTGCTCTAACACCTGACCACTCTTCTCCTTACCTTCCAGTATTTTAGGTCAGAGATGGCTGCCTCAATCTACCTAATGGTGGGACTGTCCCTGTATTGAGGTGCAGCAAGAGCACCGTTGAGAAACAATGTGAATTCTTCTCTTCACCATGCCAATAGTCTGTCCTGTGAAGTAAGTCCTCCACTTTAAGGCAAAGGAAGCTAATAGTTCAATGGTGGCACACCACTGCTCTACCTACATGCAGAAGATTCCAATTCCTGACATTTCCAGAATGGATGAGGAAAGAATCCTGCCAGAAAATACTTTCTGTTAGTCAGTGTTCACAATACTGGACAAGGTGGACTCATGGTCTGACAAATTATAAGAAAACTTCCTATGTTGCTATGTACATGGACAATCATGAGTCCTTCTTGAATCACATGATCTTGAAGACTAGCACCAACTTTGGCTCCAGTTTCAGAGACTCCAGTTTCAGAGGTGCTTGCCTGAGCCTGTCAGGTGCTGGCACATTCAGCCTGCCATGAGATTTTATGGTGTAGTATGATAGGATGTGTAGCAGTACAGTTTGTTATGGGGAACATTTATGGGAAACATCCAGCCTTCTTGTTATTGCATTCCTGTTTGGCCATCTAGCAATGGGTAGGGAAGCAGCACCAGAATTCTCAAGGTCACTTTGAAGGAGAACAGGGCATAGAAATGAAAGTAAAGTTAGCCTGGGAAAGTAGAGTGTTTTGCTAAACTAACAAATGAAGTTTCAGCCCACCAAAAAGTTTGGTGTTGCTATGCTTTAATTGTGCTGTACTAATGAGGATAGGTGTGTCCTGACAATGGAAATCAGAGGGTGATGTTTGCTGCAGTTTCTATAATAAAGCTTTGCTGAGTAATTCTGAAAGCCTGGAATTCCTGAACTGCCTGAACTCTGCACATGACAGAGCCTCAGCCTCACAGCAGTGAGTTAAATCTCAGGGCCTATGTTTCCTAATGTCATGCAATGTGTGTGTGTGTGCGCGTGCGTGTGCACATGTAGTTTCCCAGTGCATGTCAATGGGAGCCCGAAAGGTTCAGATTGTGTGTGCGTGCACGCACATCTTCAAGGCACCTGTCAAGTTCTGGTGATCCCATTAATATCATAGAGTTTTCTTATGCAAGAAATACAGGTGGCTTGCTATTGCCTTCCTCTGAAATATGGACTACAGCACCTGGCATTCCTTGGTGGTCCCCCATCCGTGGACTAACAAACCTGACCATGCTTAGCTTCCATGATCAGACAGGATCTGGTGCCCCAGGTTATTTAGGCCTTTACGAATCAGATGGTGAATGTTAATTCAGATTCAGGCTCTGAATTGACTCACAGCCCAATTTGAATCACTGTATTGAGCTGTGGACCAAACTGGGGGACTTTTTATTTTAGTTATTTGCCATCATCCTGGTAATTGGGATTCCTGCAAACTGAGGGTTGTGGCTTCCTTGACTGAGTCAATCCATCTGTAAGGTAATCTTCTTTTTTTCCTATTCCCTTTCACTTTACCCAGCATTATTGTCTGTTCCAATAAATCACGTCATCTCATGTTGGGTCCAAAGTACAACTCTTTCATATCCATAATTTTTATGCAATGTTAGAAGTGTTTTGAGTGGTTTTTTTTTCCAGGCTGTATGCCATTCTCTTACCAGCCCTAAAGATTTCACTTAAAAAAAAGTGATAGAAACAGGAAAATGAAAGACTCTTAAGAAGTTGTTTTTAAAATGTGCAACATTAACAGTAAAAATGTTTAGCCTTGTAACTAGTTGAATAATGAATTGTTTTTACAAAAGTAAATTTCCAAGCTCTGCAACTGTTATAAAATCATCCTGAAGATCCAACAGGAGTTTTCCGTAGCAATGCTCTAAGAATTCTACAGCCCCGGGGTTTTTTCTCAGCCAAAGAGATCAATAAGTATGTGCTAATTTTACAGAAGTGATTAAAACAAAGCATGTTTGAAGATGGAGCTTTTCTGTTGTATTTTGAATACTTTCCATCAGCTCTGTAGCAATTGGTCACTATCGTTTCCTTCTTAACATGTATTTTTTCATGGGTTTTCAGCAGAAGGTACTTTTTGGCCGTCACTATCACCAGCACTATTTCCATGGGAGGAGAAACTGGGGAGGGAGCTTTAGCTAAACTGTTTTACTAAATTCCAGCAGGCTCATTGAGCTGTCATGTTGCAAGAGCAACTTTCCCTGTCACAACAATCAGAGCTTAATCCCAAATATGCCTTGAAGGAGGAGTAGATACGTTTCGCCTGCCATACTACAAGCAGGTGGAGTGTAGCTAGAGGGAGATTGATGCAAACCCAAAGGCTTCCTGATTGTTCCACCACACCAGGGGGGCAAATTCTAAATTTACCCTTCTCCAAACTGGTGCCCTCCAGAATATTCTCCAAGCAGAATATTCCATTAGCAAGATAAGAAGCTGAACAACAACCACTCCCACACCAAAGCATACAGTATTTAGTAAAGAAAAGAAACAATCATAGTCTTCTTTCCAAAACACAAAAATAACTTTATTTACAAACACTTGTGCAAAATCCATATTGAAAACAATCAGTTAGTGAAGTAAAGGTTGCTAACTCAATCAGGATGGCTCCCATACAACCCAGAACAGTTGGGCAGAAGCAATCATAACACCAAGACTAGATGTATTGACCCCTTCAGCAATAGCTCAAGCAGCCATTCTTGCAGCTGAGCTTGAGTACCTATTGCAGGGGTGTAGAGCCAATGTAGTATAGTGCTTTGTGCATTGGCTGGGTTTAGGAGGTTGTGTGCTGAGCTGGTGTAGTGATTTGGGTGTTGGCCTAAGACTCTGGAGAACAGGGTTCAAGTCCTTGTTCAGCCATGGAAATCCACTGGGTGACCTTGGACAAGCCACACTCTCTCAGCTTCAGAGGTAGGCAAAGGCAACTCCCCCACACCTGAACAAATCTTACCAAGAAAGCCCTGTGATAGGCTCACCTTAGGGTCACCATAAGTTGGAAATGACTTGAAGGCACACAACAATGGCAAAGCTACAACAGGGGCAAAATTAAGCCATTGCTCTGCCACATAAAAATTCTTTCTCCACCCCCATAAATTTTCCTTCATTCCCCAAATTTCTAGCATTGCAGACAGTGAGATACTGAAAACCATTCACATTTAGAATTTAGTTTTATTTGTTTGTTCCCACTCCTTTGGTAATTTTGCTGGCCCCTTTTCTTCCAATGCCTCAACTGGCTTTCTAAATGCAGTTTTAAGTTACTGCAATGCTAGAAGACAAAAGGACATTTTCATTTGTGGAGCCCGACTTCTTATGGGAGGAGTGTAACACCCTCATTTTGCCTCCTTGCCCATAGCTACACTCTTGGGTACTTGCTCCCCTAAAAGGCTCAGTAAATCTCCTGTAGTTTTTCCCATTATTCATACCATGTTGAAGTAACATGGATAGGAGGAAGGTGGCATTGCAATAGCAAAGGCCCCTGACCAACATGTATAGGGAGTCTCTCAAATCTACCACCCCAATCTGGAAAGGTCCTTACAGTTCATCCCTCTAATAGGGAACAACAATAATTTTGATGGAATTGAGATGCTTGACAAAGTATCCATTTCTCACCTACGGGGGCTGTTTGGGAAGCAAAATGTGCTTTGTTTTGGAACTTTGTAAAGTTTATGATACATTTCAGAGAAATTATAAATCCATAGACTCTTGTATACATCTTTTTTAAAAAATGTGAATGGCTAATATGGCATACCACTGAAAATGCCCACTGACACATTTTAGTCAACAGGAAAATGTGTATAAAACACGTACAACAGGAACAGAAAAAGGCAAAACCCTTTTCATTCAAGGTGGGCTTTCAGTTATCAATTGACTGGTAAGAAAGAGACTTTGAATGGTAGGACACTGTAGTTTTTTTACTGATGTGTATATAACATGTTTTTTTTAAGTCATCTGTGTTTTTATATTGCAACTTGATTAATTCTGCTTTAGCATTATAGCATGTTGTCTGTTTTTATTTTCTAAGTTGCTTTCATCTGCATCTTGCGGTCAGCTTCTCTCAATCACAGTCCTAGGAGAAAGGCAGGATCTAAGGCAAATAAATAAATAAATAGTTCCAAAATGAAGACAAATTTCCATGCTGGAAGCAAAACAAAATCTTACACTCTAAAGGATAGGGTGAGAATGCAGGTAGGATTGTGATAAATATTGCAAAACTGCAACAAACAGTTTTTCACATGCCTACCGTACACACGTGGGAGCCAGTGTGGTATAGTGGTTGGACTGTTGGCCCAGGACTGTTGGGAGACCAGGTTTTAAATCCCTATTGAGCCATGGAAACTTACTGGAAGAGTCACACTCTCTCAGCCTCAGAGCAAGCCTCCTCTGATCAAATCTTGCCAAGAAAACTCCTTGATAAGTTCACCTTTGGGTTGCCATAAGTAGGAGGTTACTTGAAGGGACATTGACAACAAGAAAACCTATGTACAGACAAATTAATGTCCTGTTCTACAGTCAGCAGGGAGTTTAACACTGTTGATGCAAGGGAGGCTTCATGTCTATGACACTAACATTCAGTACCTAGCACCAAAGCGGGCACTACAATGTGATGAGTGGTGTTAATTTTCTTTACAGAAGATAATCTCCGAGCTTGAAATGAACAACCTCCTGCCCCCCAAAAAGGGATGCTGACACCTGTCAAAACATTTCTAGCTAAACTACATCAGCCACATTGTAATATTCCTCCCTTCCTGCTTGAAAAGATCAGCATTAGCTAGCAAACTACTCTACAAGACAACAACATCATTTCTGGAAACGTTTCTATTTGAAGGTGTCAATAAATTTAAACTTTCTTTCTTTCTCCTTTTTCCTCTTGCCTTTTTGTCCTGAAGATGTTGCAACAAAAGAAAGGAAAAATCCAAGATAAGAAAAACCACTCCAATTGAATACAGTAGTGTTTCAGTTTACAGCATATGTGTTTTGATTATGTTAGAGGAAATGGTCTGTTAATGTATCTTTGCTGTTGCTGTTCTTGTTGGGTTTAGAAAAGAGCTTAGCTGTGTAAATCAGTGTTTTAGTGCTGATATGTAATTAAAGTGAAGCTAATTTATGCCCATTGAAGATGAGGGGCCAGGGGATTGAGCTGAACACATCGTTATAAAAGGGGTCCATGATGGATAGATGTTCATGAGTTGTATTCTGATACTGTTTGGGCATGAGTGATACAGGCATTGGCCTACAGTGGACACAGTTTTGTACAGTTCCTATTCTGTTCAGAGGAACAGGAACAAGAAGACAGCAATGACAATTTATTTTCAACACAGAATTAGGTCACCTAGATTTGGACATAAAGGCACTACACCATTGGACATTTTCTTTGCTCATGCTGGGAGGTGTCCAAGCAGTGTCAGCAAGAATGAACGGTGGTGAACAGAAAATGAGAAACACCCAAAAGAGGCTAACTATATCCAGAATTGCCAACAGGCCAGTGTCAAAGCTTCAGTGGTGTCCTCAGAGCCAGAAGGCTAGGGGAGAAATGGACTGGAAATGGAAACTGTCTGGTGAAAAGGCACAGGCAATTTCCTAAGCCACCCTTTCCATAATGCCTTGTCTCCAAGGTCCCCCACAAAGCCCAGCATGGAAGTGATGAGCAGCTCTGAATACAGTAAGACTCTCTTGGAGAGCATGTGCCAGGTGATCCTTATGTCGGTAGAGCCTTCTACTCCTCCCAAAACTCAAAAGATTCTTGGCCTTAACTGATTAAAGTTAAAGAAGAAAGTGCAAAAGCAGGGTTACATCTAAACATTAAAAACACAAACAAAAATAATGACCACAGATGATTTACATATGTTTAAAGTAGGCAATGAAGACATTAAAATAATTAAAGATTTACTATACTTTGGCTTAGTTGTTATTCAAAATGGAGACTGTAGTAAAGAACTCCAAAGAAGGCTGCAGACTTAAGGGTGAAGCCCAACATACCTCTTCTCCTTCCGCTAGCTAAAGAAAATACAACACTGGACTAAATCCAATGTATCTCATGTTGATTCAGCAGGCCTACTCTAGTTGAAACTAACAATTTATTTTGGTCTCTTGTCAGTAAAATGAAGCCAACACTAGCTTTTTCTATAGTTTTTTTTTTTTGTGGTTTTTTCTGGGCTGTGAGGCCGTGTTCTAGAAGAGTTTATTCCTCACATTACGCCTGCATCTGTGGCTGACAACTTCAGAGAACGGTTGGGTGAGGGGGTTATACACTGTGTTTCTGTGCTTTTTGTAACTTTTTGTGTGTTATTTTTTTGCTTTTATTTTTGAATTTCCCATGCTCGCATCTTCTTGTGAGAATCCAGGAGATTTCATTCCAGGAAGTGAACAGAGCTCCGTTCACTCCTCCATCTTTGCCGGGGCTGCCTTTGGACAAGATTGCAGGTAAGTGTGGTAAAGGGGGTTCTTTTGCAGGCATAAAAACATCACAAATTATGCTGGCAAAAGAACAGTAAAGAAGGTTTGTTTGATAAAGTCCTTAGCTTTCTTCTGAGTTCTTTACTACAGTCTCCATTTTGAATAACAACTAAGCCAAAGTATAGTAAATCTTTAACTATTTGAAGGTCTTCATTGCCCACTTTAAACACATGTAAATCATCTGTGGTCATTATTTTTGTTTGTGTTTTTAATGTTTAGATGCAACCCTGCTTTTGCACTTTCTTCTTTAACTTTAATCAGTAGTCATTTCAAGTCTTTGCCGTTTCCTGCTAGTAATATAATTTCATCTGCATATCAGATTATTTATGTCCCTTCTCTCATTTTGCACACCTCTTTCTGAGTCTAATTCTGCTCTCCAGATTATATGTTCTGCATATGAGTTTAACAGGTAGAGTGAAAAAATGCACCTTATGTGACCTCCTTGCCAAGTTCCTTTACCAATGAGTAACTCCCCTTCTCTTTCCTTCCTTTGCCATTCCATTTTACAAGCCATGACCAAGTGTCAGAAGTGGGACCTATGGACTTTTTCAGACAGTGGGAAAAACCGCCGAAGAGGTCAGGAGAAGAACGATGCTGTTCCACTTACAGCGCCTCATTTCAGATGGCACCATCCTTCCCCCGTGCTTCCTCTGCGCTTTTATTGACGGAAAAAAACCATCAATAAAAAGCAGCACCCGCAGCATGGAGGGAGCATGGGAGAAGGTCAGAGGAGGATGACGCCATCTGAAATGGGGCGCTGTAAGCGGAACAGTGCCATTCTTCTCCCGACCTCCTAGGGTTTTTTTTTTTCCTGTTTGAAAAAGTCCTATGGCAATTGTGAAACTTAATAAAAGTGCTCATCCTTGAACAATGTATTCTGGTCCTAATTTGCCCAGTTTGGTGGAGCCTCTTCAATGTTATTGCACAAGAATCGTCAGATTACAAACCGAGTGAGATGTGACCCCTCCCTCAATGCTAAATGGAAGTACTCCAGAAAATCAACTTCTGGGCATAATAAGTTGTATCTTCTCTGGCCATAATGTGCTTTCTTCCATCACCATAAATCACAAAGAAAATCTGGAGTCCTAGTGTCTGATTATTCAGCCTGGCTCTATGAAAACAGCCAGGAAATGCCCTCCATTTTTAATTGCTAACGTTTAGTCAATAGTATGAGCAGCAGAGAAACGAAATCTACTTGTTGTTTAATTGTTAGCAGTACTTTTCTTTTCTGAAAGACAGGAGGAAAGTATTGCTGAATTTCATCCATGAGCTACAAGTGCAGCCTGAGTCTTAATATGAGTGAAGAAGCTGTAAAACTGAAAAGGTCAAGAATGACATTCATCTGTTCCAGCTGTCAAATCAAGTGAATGCTAACATAATGAGGAGCTGGTATAAAAAGATAGTTTTCTGCATGTATTTTGTCTTGATTTGAAATGCTTATATATGTCCTGATCCAGCAAAAAAGACATGTGATGTTGTCTAATAGTTAAGAAGGTCTCAGATTCAAATTTCACCCCATCTACAAAGAAACTTCTGAACAGATACATACACCATGAAGCTGCCTTGCATCAGATCAGACCAGGTCTCAGACAAATTACTTTTTTGGACTATATGTCCCAGAATCCCCCAGCCAGCATGGTCACTGAAAGATTCTGGAAGCTGTTGTTTGAAGAAAGCAACTTGGTCATTGGTATATAGATCTTGTGTATTAACATGTGGTATGGGCACTCCTAAAACATAATCTGAGCTTGGAAATGTTGATTTGGGGGAGTCAAAGTTTTTCTGTTTCATATAATGCATCTTTTTCTCTGTTTCACTTGTCATCAGCATAGACCATTGTGCTTGTAGTATTTTGATCTGATTGTCCAGTTTAATATTTGCTGGCAGTTCACTTTGCTCTCTTTCCTTTTTCCTAATTTCTTCCATAATCAAATTCACTTTCTCTCACCTTTTCTTGAACTCTTTGTTTTGAAGGAATTCTGGGAACTGTAGTGTCAAAAAGTAATATTTTAACAGCCTGGGAGACACATGGAATGGATGCTTGTCATGGAATATATGAGAAGGTATAGAGATGTCTCTGGAAATAGATAGTTTTCTCCATGGATGCCTGTATGAGATGTACAGAATCCTTCAACAGATAATTTTGCAATAATGTTGTATAAATTATTACATTCCTTATAACGTCAGGTCTACATAAGGTATAAGCCTGGACTCCGAAATGTCAATATATTCAAATGTTTCTAGACTGAGGTGTCTATGTTCCTCCTCAAGGGGTGGGTAGGTGAGTGGTTATGAATGTAGTGATTTGTTTGTATTAATAAAATACTCTAAAAGCCATATGTTTATTTCCCCACATCAAATATTCTGAAATTCCAATATTTTAGGGGAATGTTGATGTTATGCCTGCATGTTAGGACAATATCATTGCCCACAAATCTTAGGTGACCAAGTCAGTGGACTCCAGGAACTCTTACCAGATACAGAGTAACTGACAGGCCTACAAATCTGTCAAATAAAGAGATGGAGTGGAGAAACCATATCTGTTTCAATGGGACTGCAGAAACTTTGGAAGACCCTGGCTGGCTGCAGAACATGTCTCTGGTCTACAATTAACTTAGTAAGTCTCTGTTGCTTCTGCAATTCCTTTTCAGCCTTTTCCAGCCACGAGGGTTGGAACCTTGATTCAAACAACACCAATACCACAAAACAACCCTCATTCATTGTATGGGTGATGTTAGGCTGCATGTCTTTCAACAAATGGACTTAAACTTTACATTCTGCCCTCAGTGCCATAACACTCACAAATGCCTTGGCAAAGTGGATTGATGACAGCAGAACTCTTATCAACGTACTGTTGAAGAGAAGATGTCATTCTTTAAAATCACCTCTTTGTACTGTTGATTTCTGGAAAGGTTATAATTTATCTGAGTCATTGATTAGTGACAAATGGCATCTTTGGAGAAGTTTTCCTAACCTTTGGGATATTTCCACTTGAATGTCAGTTTGTTGTTGTTTAACTCAAGTCTCATTTTTTGCAATGCAACTCTTGATGTTTTCTGAGCTTCTGTGAACTCTGTACCAATTGTAAGAGTGTTTCCATGCTACTGGAAAAAGATAAAGCAAAAAGACTAAGAAAAAGAAGAGTCCCCAATCTCTAAATTAAAAAGATATCAAATAAAAAACGTAATAGATTACAAGAAATTTGTAATCCAGGCGAAGCAAAAGAAAATGAAGCTCTACTTGTTTTGACAATTTATTTTGAGGAGAATTAGGTGTACAGGTCACCCCCATATCCGTGGGGAATACATTCTGGTACTTACCACAGATACATGAAACCACGTATAACAGTGAACCACCATAGAATACCATACAATCATGGTGGAGGACCTAGAAAATTCCTAGAGATGACATTTCTATAGGCATCTGGTGTGGCTCTGTGGTCAACTTCTGGCAGACGTTGACCATAGAGTTGCACTGGAGGACCTCCCAATGCCTAGAGAAACTGCCCCCAGAGCAACTCTGTGGTCCTACAGATGGCAAACCTCCTTTGTATAAATCTTGCCAAGATAACCCTATCAAAGGGTTGCCATAAGTCAGAGTTGATTTGACACATAACACAATTCTCTCCAGTCTTACTGCAACATGCAATAGAATCATGTCGATATTTTAGTAAGAATGAAAACCTTCTTTGGGGCTTTCTCCCTAGTAATGGTATTTAGGATAGCAACCTTAAACATTCTTCATTTCTCCCAGATCATATATACTGTTTTTTCTACAAGGTACTATATTACCCTCTTAGGTAGTTCACTTAAGCATGACAAAAAAGAAGAAATGTGACAATGGACAAGAAGCCCAAAGGAGAAATTGGTGGAGATCCTACATGGATCTGGTGGAGTTTAAAGCTCCCCTCCCCTTTCCTTATGCATGCAATTTTTCCTTCTGCCACTAGGGTCAACCATTAATGGCCAGGAGGGGCTAGGAACAGAAAGCCAGTGCGGTGTAACAGTTTGAGTGTTGGAGAACAGGGCTCAAATCCCACTCAGACATGGAAACCCACTGGGTGACCTTGGCTAAGTCACATGTTCTCAGCTTCAAAGGAAGGCAAAGGCAAAACCCTTCTGAACAGATCTTGTAAAGAAAACCTATGATAAATTCACCTTAGGGTTGCCATAAGTCAGAAACAACTTGAAGGCACACAACAACAACAACAACAACAACAACAACAGTGGGATACAGACTATATTCATGTAGCCAGACACACAAAGACAACATCCTCCTTTTGAACTACTGGAAGGTCCAAGAGGATGGCTTCTTCTTCAGGCATTCAGTTGCTGAACACAGAGGAACATGCCTCCCCTCCCCAGCCACTAAATGGTCTGGATAAGGGGGATGCTTGTAGGGTTTTGATTACTAAAGACTGGTGAGGAGTTTGTAGTAATTAGGCTTCTCATCTATCCATGCACTTTTATTACAATATGGTATAACTACATGTATAACTTGCTTTAGAGCCCACATTTCATCGCTTCATGGTAGCCTATTTGAGTTACTCAATAAAGAACCTTAAGCTAAAAGGTAAACAGAGATGCAGCCAGGGGAATTATATTAATCTTGGTGCTGGTAAGAAGCTCTTTCTGTGGGAGTTCCAATCTTCCTCCTCTCTCACTCTCAGATGGAGCTACACCCCTCTGAGAGCATCATCTCAAAGCTTCTAGAAAGCCAACTTTGCCAGGGTTTATAGCCTCAATGTTGAAGGGATTTCCTTTGTCCCCATCTGGAGAAAGAGAGCCACCATTGCCTTGCCTAAGAGTTAAAAGGCCCACGCAGAGCTAAGAAAAAGTAACATCTAGCAGTGCTGACCGGGCCACCATCTCAACCTGAGGCTATGTCAGCATTTGGCCAAAGGGATATAAGAAGAGTTCCTATGTTTGTCAAAAAGCCATGTCTCCACTGTACCTCTGCAAAAACAAAATATCCCCCCAAATGCCCACAAGAGAATGCAAGTGGCAATTTTGCCATGTTTTTGGAGGCTGGCTCAAGAAAGGCCTTTTTTTAACAACAGGAAGTGACCAGAAAGTCAACTATCAGTTCACTTCCTATTAGAAAAATGCCCTCCCCCCCAGGTTGTGGGTCTGGGGTTCCAAAACAGAGGCAAAATTTTAAAAACCAAAAATAAATAAATAAATAAAAATTGGACCCTGAGGGGCCTTGGGGGCCACATTAGGCTCATGGATCACACTTTCACCACCCATAGTGCAGGACCTACATGAAATGTTGGTATGGTATCCATCCATGGAAATAAAAATGGCAGCAGGCAACCATTGGGAAGAATTCTGCTGCCGCCACCATGAATGAAACACTGGTGACAACAGTGATATGGTCACTAGAAAATGGCTTCTCCTTCTCATTTCCCTCTTCCTGTTCAAGCTGAGCGTTCTCCATTGAGAACTTTTGCCTCAGAACTAGAAATGTTCATAGAACCTTAGCAGAACACCATATGTGGCTAGTAACCTATGTTTGCCTTGGTGATTCATAGCATGTGCCAGGCTGAGATAGGCATATTTAGGACTCAGACTTGTAAAAGGACTTTAGGCATGATTTCTATGGCTGAGGAACAAGGATTTCTTTTACTCCAGGGCAGCAACATGATTTTCTCCATGACACATGATTCTTGGTCCTTTGCAAAGTGCCTATGTTATTTGCAAAAAGTTACTTTTTGGACTATATAAATGCCAGAATCTGCAAGCTGGGTTGTTGTTGTTGTTTTCAAAGATCTGTAGTTTTAGGATTTCTTTAAAAGATTTTTTCCCAAAAAATCTGGTCCTTTGCTTATTCTAGCACCCTGCCTGGCTCAAAAGTCCTACAACCATTTCAAAAATTTGCAAATTCTAAAGAAAACTTGGAAGACTCATTACAGTAATTCACTGAACTTAACCTGCTATTACCAGTTCCAATTCTATGGTGTGAGAGACAACAAACTATATATACCTATTCCAGTTTTTCATATATCTTCATTCTGCATGCAGAAACTGAGTTTTCTTGGTTTGGAATGTCTGGTGACAAATGTAACAAGCAATATTTACCATTCTAGGTGAGGAAGGTGACATTGATATCTAGCCAAGATACTTTAAGTTACATAGGGCACTGCCTTGTGCCAGATCAGATGAGAGCTTGCACTGGCCCTGCTGACTGGGGAATTCTGGGAGTCAGTAGTCCAAAAAAGTAATTTTTCTAAGCACTGTGTTAGACAATTTGTTCACTTTGCCCCTGTTATCTATTGGCTCAAGCAGAGGTCTCCTAGATCTCAAATTGGGCTCTTACCTATCTCATGCAATGTGATCTATATAACTTTTAAACACCTCCTTCATACAGAGCATGTGGCTTACTACAATGCTGTGGTCCCACCACTAAAAGACATATCAAAATGACAGAGGCTAAAATCTTAGATGGATCTGAAGGTGCATAAAGCTCCAACATTTGGAATTGCCCTGGATTGCACATGGAATCCACTTTTCACTTGCCATGACAAATTAACCAGAGAGGGCAAGGGCAGCCAGGCAGCATCTGCCTATATTCCTACAGCTGAATGCATTGATGAAGAAGGCATCGTCTGGGACATCCTGAGGTCCTTCAGAGGTCCCAGGGGATGACTTTGCATGTCCAGCTGTAGGATCATAACTAGACACCGCATGGCAAACTCCCCAGTCCCCAGTCACTAAATGGCCATGTTGTGGCTTGGCAGGCAACAGGTGGGTTCCACAGAGGGGGTGGCAATGCACGAAGGAGGTAGTGAATAACTCCTTCCACAATGACCCTTAAAGGACATACTCAGATTTAATTTGACATTACACTTGTACATGTCATCAACAGGATTCTAGCCAAAAAATTCTTGCAGGGCTTCAAAGATTAACACATTGAACACAGCACCAGCTTTGACGGACCAGGTTCCATTAATTTTCATCATACGCATGGTGACAAATTCTTTGTTTTCATTTGATGCATCACGCCCATGAAAGCTCACACCAGAACTCATCTCAAAGGTACCACAAGACTATTATTTTTCCTGTAAAAGAATAACACAGACACCCCACTGGGTGTACAGCTAAGTGAATCATAGTTGGAGGATGTCTGGCTCTTCTGAAATGATTGCATCCTGCTGATCTGAAACTGAGATCTCAAGTCTTCCCCTCCAAACTATGCCCATTGTGTAGGTTTCCTTTATAATAGTTTTCTGTATGGCCACTCATGTCTATTCTGAAAATTTCTCTGTGTTACTTATTTCTCAAACAGTTGCCTTTCAGGATGTCAATGTACTGGGCTCTTGGCACAGTGAAAATAAGATGATTCTTTCCAGTGTCATTAGGGAGCCAGGAAAAACTACCGCTCTCCCTGACTCATACCAGAGTTGTTGCAATCTTATATGAAAAAATTCTTTACTTGATATTGAAGTCAGGGGGGAAATAGCAGGATATATTATCCAATCCTGGCTGGAATCTTGTTGGTTTGTCCCAGCTAGAGGGGACTCATTTGATCAATTGCTGAATGGTGAGTTAACACACAGGTAAATCCAATTGATTCAGTGGTTCTACTTTAGTCTGAACTAACTATAGGACTGGACTAACTATAGGAGTTAGGCACCCATGTTCAATGGAAGAAATTCAGAGCTAGATCTTCCCCAGATATCCAATTGGCCTCTGCTTAAAGAGCTTCAGTGACGGACAGCCCATCCACCTCCTAGGCAATGAGTTCCCTTGCTCAACCACTTATAGTCTCAAGCCATTAATTACTCTGTACCTTCAGTTGAACTAATTTTCCTGTAACATAAACCTGTTACATCTATCCCTGTCACCTGCTCAGTGGCAGACAGCATCTTCCTCCCTTAGTGTGGAAATGAATCTGCTCTGAGTTTTAGTCCAAACTTTAATGGATCTATCTAAGATGCCAAATTTATTTGGGGGAATAGGGCTGAGCACATTGACTGAGGATTTTATCAGAACACCCTCCATAAATATTCTTTTGCCAGCATATTTTGTGGCATTTTTCTGCTGGCAAAAGAACCCCCCCACACACACACACACCAGACCTTACCTTGATCAGCATGAAAGCACTAATGGAACAGGAATGGAGCTCTGTTTACTTCCTGGTTTGAGATCTCAGCGATTCTCATGGGAAGACGTGAGCACGGGTGAATTTAAAAACCCACAAAAAGTACAAACGAGCACAGAAATACACTCACAAAGTTCCAAGTAAACTGGGTAGATTCATAAAAAGAGCGTCCCCTACCTGGCTGTCACAATCTCACCCAGAAGTGTTCTGTCATTAATGCTGTATTCATGTCAGCACAATGGCATGAGGTTTCAAATGCCAGAAATACTAGTAAAAAAGCACCAGAGGAGATCTATTGATGGCTTGGGCCATCAATAAAAAGGAACAACTTTTTAACAATATAAGATTGCAAAAGTATGACATCATTTGATATGCATGCCCTTTTGCGTTAATTAGGTGTCATTATGATGCCATATTTGCTGTGTCTGGTAGTCTCCTCCTTTAACATTGAAACCCAAAGCAGGTTCAGCACTCCACTAACATAGAAGCCACCGGGTGCTGCTGCCTCTATGGCAGCAAAGAACAAGTCTACTCTCCTCTCTGTGACAAAATGAAGTACACCAAATGAGGTCTGACAACTTGTAGAACAAAGTGGAAGCATAACTGCCCAGGTCTTGAAAACTATGATTCTATTAATGGAGTCTTTAAAAATAAGTTCCACTACTGTCCAGTGAAATTTTAAACACTCTCTCCTGCATTGATTCAGCCTACATTCACATTCAAACATTGTTGTAAGATGGGGTGCTCAGCCTTTTCAGCACCAAGAGCCATATCCAGTATTGCTGAGGGTCTAGCTTAGTATGAGAATACAAGGTTTGCATGTAGAAAGTTCCCGTGCTCTCTCCAAGTAGGACTACCAAGTTTTCCCCATTTTAACCAACAAAGATCTGTTGCTAATGTAGACCAAAGGTTTACAGGCTTACATCACCAGGTATAATGTATAATAGTTTCCACAATCCTTGGCAGCTATGGTGGCTACAGTTTCATGGAACTGAAGCCCAGCAACATTTGAGTACTCAAAATTAGGGGACTACCTGTGGAGACAACACTGAGTCAGATGGACTATGGAGATTTTCACATGCCTAAAATACCCCCCCGAAGAAATCGGGACAGAAATATTTCTGTCCCGGAAGCAGCACCGTGGTTTGCACGCCCAGTCCCCTCTCCCAATATGCCGTCATTGTCACGCTGGGTTATTTCTTCCTTCTTCCAGAATATTTTATTAACGGCGAACTCCCGTTAGTAAAATATTCCAGAAGAGGGAAGAAATAACCCAGCATGACGACGACGGCATATCGGGAGAGGGGACTGGGCGTGCAAACCGCGGCGCTGCTTCCGGGACAGAAATGTTTCTGTCCCGATTTCTTCAGGGGGGTATTTTAGGCGTGTGAAAATCTCCCAATAGTCTGTCTCAGTATATGCCACCTTCCATACAGGTGTTGTTGCCCTTGTAATATGAGAAAAAGCAAATAGCTAGTCCACTCCCCCAAAAGAGACACCAGAAAAACAGATGTCTGAAAACAAATGAGAGAATTTAGAAACAAGGAATGCAAAATAATCAATAGTCACTTCTCACTGGTGATGCTTGGCAACCAGCTGGTCATTTGCCAAGCACAAGGAGGGTTGAGAAAGGCCTCGTGAGTGATCTGTCTGCTGGCCCAAATAGCAAAGAGAGCTGAGCGAAGAATGATGGCCATACACTGAAATGATGTGTGTTTTCAGGCGATGCAATTTAACAACTCCTGCTCAGTCAAGAATTCCTAATAGGCTAAGCTGGCCTCACTGTATAAATCATCATGACCCCAGTGAAGCCGTATTGGTCAAAATATGTCAATCAGAGGTTCACTTTTCATTCAGAGCTTCTGCTACTCAGATCCACAATGGCATTTTTGTTATCTGCCATTGCAAGTTTGATTGTCATTTAGTATACAGAGAGAATAATGCTGGTGTTTTCCACAGTCAAGAAAAGTTACATGTTTGCATTACAATCCTCAGAATTGTTGTAGTCCAGTATGTAGCTTTTCTAGTCTCTGCCTTTATCCCTGGAGTGAATGATTTAAGGCTCATCAGCATACACACAGCTACTAAGATTTCATTAGAACTGCCTCCCACAACAATATCTTTTTCAAGGGTCCCAGTCTTCACTGATTCAGTGAAACATAAGAGGTTGAGGGGGAACCACAGGCCTAAATCTTATTGTTAGTCCTGACTAGAATAAAACCACTGAATCAAGTGTTTGTGTTGAGTCACCATTTAACAATTGATTGAATGGTCTACTCAAATTGCAACTAACCAAAAGGATTGCAGCCATGGTACCAAAAGACATGGAAGGGCCAGTTGTCAGAAGGTTAAGATTTCTCCATGTTGTTGAGTAGGTGCTCAGACCTCATGACTCTGAAGTCATTACCTTTGGGATAACCAAAGATAATCAGAATCTTGGGCTGTGATCATGGCACTTGGTTTTGATCAGCAAAACACATCCAATTAAGACACCAGTGGCTCAGCTAGATGGGAGAATTAATTGCACAAGGTAGTGCATTAACTCATCATCGTAGCAGTGTCCATGTGTCTCCATGATGCATTCACAAGATCATTGGCATGGGAAGCTATTCGTGTTTGAAGTTCACACGGAGCATGTGAACAAATAAAAATGGTGGCCGTGTCTGAATTACTTACATTATTATTTTCCAATAGCTCCTGCCATTTCCCTTCCCCCCCACCCTTGTGAAGTCAGAGATGCGGAAGAGTGGTCTTCTGCTTTTTGTTTTTTTTTTAAATATTATTATTTTGCTTTGCTGACAAAAATAGTGCACAATCGTTTCCCTGAAAATCAACAATGGCAGCTCTGGACACTTTGTCGCCAGCAAGCCCACCCCCGCACACATCTGACCAATCATGTTTTGACTCCCAGGATGTGCCCCAATTTGAATTGGTTGTTCAAACGAGCTGAAATGCACATTTCCACATAGGTATTTTTTATACTTCATGAGAAACAGCAAAGCTGTTATCGTGCAGTACTTGGACTTTTTGGCCACCTCCTTTCGACTATGGCAAATCCCAGCGGGAGCTCATCTAGATAAAAGGTGTAACCCTCACATTCTATGAGGATTTTTTTCATTGTCTATGCAATGCCTAGAAAAACACAGGCAACAGATGATGAAGGGGGGGGGGTTAGTACAAATGTCATGTGCACGCCTAAGAGCAGGCTCAGGTCCTCGACTCTCCAGGCAGGGCTCGAAAACCTTCTGCCTAAAACTCTGGAGAGCTGCTGCCAGTCAGTGTTGACCACCATACTGGGCTACACAGTCTGAGTCAATATAAGGCAAATTGCTCAGTTCCTACATGTTCCTAACCTGAGGCAAAAAATATAGAGGTCTGGTTCACACCTACACTGATTTCATTTAGACGCCAAGTAACGATTTGCAGTAGCATAGCTAGAGCTTTTGCCGCCCCTCTCAATAAACAACAAAAATACTACAAAAAGTCAAAATGACATCTAGGGAAATTAAATAAATTGAATAAATAAATGAGGAATAACAGGGATAAATAAATCCCTTTCAAAATGTTAGTTTTCTAGTCTGCACACCTAAAAAACTGTGATACTTTAACTCACCTCAGAAAAATAAAGAACAAAGAAAAAAAATCACAGAGATATTACATGTACTTAATGAGGTCAAATTATAACAGTCTAAGGCTTAATCACTGTCACCACTTGTCAGACTGGCAGGTGTTTTCACCACGGCTCCCTGATCGCCGTAAACACCGCAAACATGGAACAGTATGAAAGACTTGTTTAAATTGTTGTAAAACAAAATTGTGTCTTGTGTGAAAAGTGCCGCCGGAAAAGAGTCGCCCATGGCGGACAGCGCCTTCCTCCCCCAGCTACGCCATTGACAATTTGACTGTTCATCAAAACTTTTGGGCCTTGCAGATTTCTCTCAAATCCAGGTATGCCTCAGTTAACAAAAGCAGATGAGTTCCTAGGCATTACTTCATTCACAGAAAATTTTGTACCAGAGGCAGAAATCACATGGAAAGAACAGGAATAGGTTCCTAGACCATTAAAATGAAGAAGAAGAACAGTCCCAGCATGTTTCAGCAGACTTTTTATTCAAAACTAACAATATGCCCATGTGAAATGAAACAACCAGGTCAGGTAAACCCTCCACAAGTAAAGAAAAACATTTTGAAAACTTTCTAGAGATCACTGGAAGTTTGGTGAGGCACCAGCACTCTTTGGCAGAGAAGGCTAAAGACCTGTAAAACTACAGGTCCCAGGATTCTATAGGAAGGAGCCATGGCAAATAATCCAGTTTAAAACTGGATTATTTGTATAGTGTAGATTAGGCTTTAGAAGGCCTGCTCAACCAACGAAGCTGAGCCAGAGATAGTGTGTGAAGCCATAGTTGATGCCTGAGATGCTGCAATGGCAGTGGCAGTCGGAGGTTTCCATCTCAGTGGGGAGGTGAATCTGCCCCAAACTGAAACCACCCCCCAAATTAGATCAGAACTTTGGACAGCCGCTTTAAAATTTGAACTAAAATCCAGCACAGATTCACTGCCTGATGTTTACACTCATATGCTGTGCACAAGACCAGGGCAGGATGAAGATGGGAATACTGCCATGTAATGTGAGTGGTATACACAGTGACTGGGTCGTACAGGTGGAATCAGTGGACCTGAAAAGCAGTTCAAGAAGAGATACTCTGATAAATTCTCCACCCTATTTGTAGTTGGCAAAATCAGGAGGGATACGGTAATATTCTCACTCCTCTAGAGAGCATATTTCCTAGCAGAGTAAGAAATCCCTCCAGGATTTTTGGGGGGATGGACCCCATCGCAACAGTGGCTTGGTTTTTTTCTTTCTCCTGTCCCCCAGTTTTATTTTATTTTAGTTATGGTAGGTAGTAGCACTGGCAACTGCTTTCCAAGCTGTTGTGAAGGGGAAATGTTAGCCACCCTGCAAAAATAAATAAATCTTTGTAAATGTTCAGTAAATATTTGGTAAATTTGTTTTCTTTTTCAGAGGGGGCGTGGAAAAGACAATTCTCAGGTATGTTTTCAGAAAATTATCTTTGACTGTTAAGCCTGTTCAGATAGGCTATTAGCCAACAATCTCACATATTTGTCAAGCATTCTGGTTAGATCCAGCTAGAATCATCACTAAAAATTTCGCTTTCAGCCATTTTGTGAGATAGCTGAACCTTTTCCTTTGTACTTTTAACCTCTCTCTCTCCTCCCCTCTCTCTCCCAACGTTTCCCTCATCATCTTGGACAGCAAATAAATATTCAAATATATGCAAATCTGTTTCTTACTGCTCTGTAAGCAACATTTTAAGGTCACCTTTTTTATCCACCATACAGGCCTAACCAATTTATGTACGTATGGCCCATCGCGGCTTGTTTTTATCTACATCTGTCTTCTCTGATTGCATTTGAATGGGTTTATTTTTCTATTTTAAATAAAAGATTTATGCCTTAGCTGTCAGATTGTGCCTTTATTTGAAAATTTAATCTTGTTTCCAGGAGTCAAGATTAACTTATTAGATTTAACTGTCCCATGTGTACCTCGAGGATGCTAGAAGTATATTTTTGGAAGAACACACACCGCATAAACAAATACAATACACTTCAGGTTAAAACAAAGGACTCTATCAAGCTACAGCCCCATCCTTTCAAAGGATAAATCTTATAAGTGGTACCTCTTATCTTAGATAGGCTGGAACAGAGATAACTGGATGCAGAAGGGGAGGAAATGAGAATGCAGATAACATAAAGCACTGCTGGGAGTGTGAGTCTCAAATATCATAACTTACGCACCAGCAGCACTTCAGATCCTTGGAAGGATAGATGGTTTAGATCTTCCAGATTAAAGGCAACTTCTTGGCTGAATGGTATACAGTAGGGCCCCCATAGCTGCGGAACCAATAGCCATGGTTTCAGTTATCTGCAGGACACAAAATGGCACACTTACTATAGAGTCTTCCTAGAAAATGCCTAGAGAGTCATCCTCTCTAGATGTTTTCTAGGTTCTCCAAGGCAACTCTATGGTATTTTAAACTTGAAGTCCCATTATTTTCCATGCCGTTTGCTGTTATCCACAGTTTTCAGTATCTGCAGGGGGGGCAGAACCATTCACCTGTGGATATGGGGGTCCTACTATATTTGATGTAGGGCTTGTCTATATGAAGCAATAAAATGTGGATTGGTGCACAGTAATGCCAATTCGCAGCAGTTTCTATTTTTCTTAATCGGTTTTTTTTTTTTTTTGGAAGATCACAGGCATGTGAAGATATCTGCTTTTGCTATTCCCATGGGCTTGTCCACAACTTTTCCAGTTAAAACAAGCTGCTTTAGAATTTCAAATGCCCCATGTGCAAGAAAAATAAAAGAATACCATTCACGTACAAAGTTGGCAAAATTACTGTTTTCACAAATACTTTTGGATTGCAACTTGCAGATCCACCAACCAGCTAGCTAGGGAGTTCTAGGGGTTGCAGTCCAAAAAAAGGTAACATTTCCAAGCTCTGGTTTTAGGATAAAGTTCTTTTCTTATGTTGCCTTTCCCTGTGTTGGAAATGAATAGATGTAGAAGTAAATGGGTCCAAGAGCAAATCAAGCCTCAACTCTCCCTAGAAGCCAAGCTGATTAAACTGAGATTTTCTTTGGACATATGTACTTTGGACATATCACACGAAGCCATGGCTCATTAAAAATAGTTGCAATAATGCTTGGTAAAATAGAAGGCTGTAAGAAAAGAAAAAGGAAGACTGGATTACAGGTAGATAGGCTCAATCAAGTAAGCCACAGCCCCAAGTCTGCAAGAGCTCAGGAGGGCTGTTGATAACAGGGTGACTTGGAGGTCTCTCATTCATAAGGTTGCCATAAGTCAGAGTTGACTTGACAGCAATTAACAACAAAACACTCAGAAGAACAGGTGAGTTTTCCTCACACTTTTGTATCACGTATCAATACTGCTAAAGCACAAGAGAAGTGAGAAAGATAAAGGAAAATTCCACCATACTGGCAAGACATTACATGCTTTCTTCTGGGAGACACTTCTTTGGGTAATAGCTGTTTGACCATGGAAATACACTAGCCTCAGGAAAATGAGGTTTTCTTCCACTGGACAGAGTCTGGATGGTTAAGGATGCCATAGCTGCGCATTTTCCTGCACTGAGCAAGGAGATAGACCACGTGGTGCTGGCAAAATGTGGCCTTCTAGAAGTTGCTGGACTGCAACTCCCAGCATGCCTCACTTGTGACTATGCAGGCTGGGGCTAATGGGAGCTGCAATGCAATGACGTCTGGAGAGCTGCAATTTGCCCACCCCCAGACTAGATGAGCTCCAAGGCATTTATTGATTGTTGATATGTTTTGGGTTTTGATATTAATGTTTTTATTGTTGAATTTGTTTTTAGTGGTGGTGTTAGCTGGCTTGAGAGTTATCTTTTTAAGTGGAAAGGCAGGGTAAAAACCACAATGAACTAAATATGTAAATAAATAATCTATTTTCTGTCTTCATGCCAGAGCTTACAGAATTTAGTTTTTGGGTTCTCTCTCTCTCTCTCTCTCTCTCTCTCTGGCTTTTCTTCGCAAACGAAGATTCAGGAAGGACTCATCCTGCGCTTTCTGCAAGCACGCTGATGACTAAAAAGGCCAATCCGTGATAAACAAGTCCGGTTGCAAAAAGCACAGCAGAAGGTCTCCTTGGGTGATGTTTCCAGGTTGTGATTCTTTCTGCGTTGTCGTTTCTCTTCAAGACTTGTTCGTCGTGAGTTCTCAAATAAGGCTGCAGCATTGTGGATAGTGCGTCTCCATGCCTCCCGATGTGAGGCCAGGGCAGACCACTGTTGGTGATCAATTTGGCCGAGCCTGAGATGTTGTTTCAGGGAGTCTTTGTATCGCTTTTTTGGAGCGCCCCTCTTATGCTGACCCGTGGCGAGTTCACCGTAGAGTAGTATTTTTGGTAGGCGGTGGTCCTTCATCCTAGAAACGTGCCCTGCCCAGCGCAGCTGTGTTCTCAATGTCATGGCTTCAATGCTGGTGATCCCTGCTTGCTCAAGGACAGCAACATTCGTCACATAGTCAGTCCAGTGTATATTTAGGATTGTGCGTACACAGCGCTGATGAAAGCGCTCGAGGAGTCGTAGGTGGTGACGATAGGTGACCCATGTTTCAGATCCATAAAGGAGGATAGACAGTACGATGGCTCTATACACACTGATTTTTGTGCTTTGCCTCAGGTGTTTATTGCTCCAGACTCTTTTGTGGAGTCTTCCAAATGCACTATATGCCTTTGCTAATCTGTGATCGATCTCTTTGTCAGTCTTGGCATCTGAGGAGATGATGCTTCCCAGGTAGGTGAACTGCTGAATGGACTTGAGCACAGATTTGCCGACAGCAATGTGGGGATGGTGGTGTTCGTCCTGTGGTGCAGGCTGGTAAAGAACTTCTGTTTTCTTCAGGTTGACTTCTAGCCCAAACAGCTCTGCAGCTGTTGCAAAGCAGGATGTTAGGCGCTGCAGAGCTGCTTCTGTGTGGGCAACAAGGGCAGCAGCATCGGCGAAGAGCTGCTCACGGACTAGATAGTTTAGAGTCTTAGTGTGAGCCCTCAGACGGCTTAAGTTAAACAAGCTACCATCAGTACGGTAACGTATATAGATGCCGTCGTCGTCTTCAGGCTCTGCCATAGCCCTCTGGAGCATTGTGCTAAAGAAGATTGTAAATCCAACTTATTCTTTTGGATTATAGCTCCCACAATCACCCAGCCAGCAAGGCCAAACTAACCTCATTGATAAAAACTGGAATGGGGTACTTGTGAACTTCCAGACTCTCTTGAACTTCAGTTCCCACTAGCCCTAGCCAGTCTGACCAATAATGGGGTATGATGGGAATAGTGGTTACCAACATCTAGAAGACTTAATGTTTCCCACTGAAGCCTGCTGTGTGGTCAAGCATATAGTAGCCAAGGTTAATGAAAAGTGAAGGAGGGAGGGATGTAACATAATACGTGTAACATATTGTGGTTTGTGAGACTGAGACAGCAGGATGGGATATGTGGGAAGAATACATTCCAGTTAGAGACAGATATGATTGCAACCAGTAGATTGTGTTTATGACCTTTTGGAGATGTGGGAGCATTATAAAAATCAGCAGCGTATAATAAAATCAAAAGCCAGCCTGTTAAATCCAAAGTGCATCTATTGATTCATATTTTCTTTGTGGTGTTTCATGCAGTCTGTGGTGAGGTATTCTTCAATAGTATGGAAGATTTCTAACTTCAGTAACTCAGTACTGAACCTCAGGAATCTCTGAGATGGAGAACAAAACAGATATTTTTGCAGGGTTTTTTACCAGCAGAAAAATAACACACACACACTGCATCCCAGGTTCCCCAACTTAAAAAAGGGATAGAATGAGAATATTCTCTTTCTTGAATTGCCATCAAAACAGCATTCTGGCAGGTCTGTTCGCAAGTTTCAAATGTAATTTCTAGCTAGGGACAGGAATGATTTTAAAAACACACAACCAAAATGGTGGAAAAATATGTTTCTCAAGTGTCAAGATGCCATGATGATGATGATGACTTCTTATCCGCCTCTCTCTGTGGATTGAGGCGAGGAACAACACATCAACACATAAACATAATATTAGTTAAAAACACATATCAGTTAAAACTTATCAATTAAAAAAAACAAGTAAGACTAAGACTTTTTAAAACAATCAGTACACAGTTTAAAATTCATGATTTAAAATCATCTGGATAGGTCTGCCAGTAGAATCCTGGATTGATGAGAATCTGTGCAGTTAAGGACCTATTCTATGCAACATTTGTCTGATTCTTGAGCTGGATGTAAGAAATCTTGCAGAGGTCAGGGATCTCTTGACAGGCTGTCTCATTGTATCAAAGAACCTGTCTCATCAACAATAAGATTTTTTTTTAGAATTCTTCACATCTGTAGTAGCCCATCTTTACAAAATGGGATAGGTTTATTTATGGGAATTGTTTTATACCTATGGATATGGTTTACATTATTGAAAACTGTAGTAAAATTTGAGGTCCCAGGATGTTAGCCTTTTTGGGGAAACTTCTTAAAAGTTAAAACTGTCAGGAATTAACTTTACTGTAGCATAGCAGAGCTTGAAGTGTGACTCAAAGGTACAGTGCTTTGACCCAACCACAAAAACAAAGAGGCAGACAACTTCTTGTTGAAATAAAAACTTAAGCTTTACTAATCACTTTGAATTTACATATGCATGTAGCCTACATCCTAAGCTAATGAATAGATTTTGAATAAAGACTTTTTCAGACGTCGATTTACCATGGAAAAAGACTCGTAACATTCGTGAGCCTGCTGCACAGCAGGGGCCGCATTTCGTACGATGCCAACCCCCTGCCAAAATCAACTGTTTCAGTTCCAGGAGAGATCAGGGCAGCCACACCATGTTTGGCCATTTTTTATTCACAGACAACTTCCATGAGTAAAAAATGGCCAAATATGGCGCAGCTGCCTCCGATCTCTCACGGCAGGGGGACGGCGTCATATGAAACGGGCCCCCTGCCACGCAGCAGCCTCGCGAGTGTTACGAGCCTTCTTCCATGGTAAATTGATGTCTGAAAAAGTCTTAAGAAAGAGGTTCATCTTCACTCACCATTTCAGTGAGAAGGAAGGCATTCTTGCAAAGCAAGATGGAGAGAGCAGCTTCAGCATCCAAGGCAAGAAGAAAGAGTAATAAAATATCAAAGACCAGAAGGCAAAAAACCTAGGTTCCATGATTTTGTAGTCTGGTTATGAACTACAATTGTCCCTTCATATTCCCTGGGGTTTGGTTCCAGGACCCCCCATGGATACCAAAATCCGTGAATACTCAAGTCCCGTTATATGCAATGGCACAGCAAAATGGTTTGCTTTCTGGATTATTATTTTTTAAAGAATATTTTCAAGCCGTAAATACTTAAATCTATGGATACTAAATCCGTGGATACGGAGGGACAACTGGATTTACAACCATGCTAATTAAAGATACGATGAGAGGAAAGCATGCAGGAGACTCTATCCTAACTCTTACTCATCTGCTCTAATAGCAAACATGTGGGGTGGGGGAATGCTGGATTTTTCCAACAAAAACAAATTCTGATGAGGGTTTGACCAGAGCCATACTAAATAAAGGCAAATCCCATTGCCATCAACAATGCAAAACATTAAAACATGCCTTATGTTTTCTAAGTGTTAGTAGAGGATTTGTGGCTCACTGTAGAATACTTCAGTTTCTACTGTCTCCAGTTTCTACCATCTTGGGCTGGAAAAGGTTCCTTCCTCTAGTCCTACATAGCTGCTGCCACTCAGTGTCAGCAATCCAGCATAAAGGAGCAAAAGCTCTTAAGTGCAAAGACAGAAACTATGCACAGCTGTAGCTTAGTGGCAGAGTGCCTATTTTGCATGTAGAAAGTTAAAGCAGACCCTCCAAGTGTCCTAATTTGGCAGAGATAGTCCTGACTACTCTTCCGTTGTCCCACTTTTTCAGCTGTTTTGAAAATGTCCCAATTTCTCTCTCTTTCTTCTACTTTTCATCTTTGTCCCAAATTACTTCATTTGTTACAAGCTGAGTCCAAAATACAAAAGTAGTTTGCCTTCAACCCAGTGAGGGGAGGAGAGAGGAGAGGAAGTAGAGTTTTGCCCTTCTGGGTAGACTCAGGACTTTATCAGACACAGCAAATATTGTGTCATAATGACACGTAATTAATGTGAAAGGATGTGCAGATCAGATGATGTTGTCCTTTTGCAATATTTTATTGTCAAACAGCCATTCTATTTTATTCATGAGCCAAGCCATCAATAGATCTCCCACGGCACATTTTTGCCAGGGTTGCCAGCGTTTGAAACCACGCACCATTATACTCACATGAATACGGTGTCAATGGGCAGAACACTTCTGGGCAAGATTGCAAAAACCAGGTAGGGGCCACTCTTTTTATGAACCGCCCCAATTCACTTTTAAGTTTTAAGGTGTGTTTCTGTGCTTGTGTGTATGTTTTCTGTCTTTGTCTTGCTATATTTTTTAAATTTACCATGCTCGTGTCTTCGCATGAGAATCAGTGAGATTACAAGCATGGAAGTGAACAGAGCTCTGTTTGTGCACTGTTAATTCTGGGGATGCCTTTTAAAGCTGCTGGAGATAGGTTTGATAAAGAGGGTTTATTGTGCTGGCAGAAAACCGCAGCAAAATATGGTGGGAAAGGAACGATTACGGAGGTTTGTCTGATAAAGTCCTCAGGCAAAAGCAAACTGCTGCAGCCTCTCCTAAAAATAGAGATACCACATATTCTGACGTATAAGACGACTGGGCATATAAGCCCACCCCCTCCCAATTTCCAGCCAAAAATCTAGGCTTAGGCATATATTTGCCATATAAGACCACCACCCCAATTTGGCTGGCTGGCTGACTGGCTGGGGGAGCCTTGCCAGCTGATCCTCTTTGTTTCCCAACTCACGAGGATCTCCTCGTGAGTTGGGAAAGTGAACAGGATCAGCTGGCAGGGCTCCCCCAGCCAGCCAGCCACAACATTCGCTCCTCTCTTCAACTTTCCAGTCAAACTTGACTCGAAGGTGGAAGAAAGGGGCGAAAATGCCCAGTTTGCCTCAGCAGCCCCCTTCCCTCCATCTTGGCTCTTCCGAAGGGGACCAAGGCGGGGGAAGTGGGGGCAGCTGCAGCAAACCCCTAGATTCGCCCCTTCTCCCCACTTTCAAGGAAGGTGGGGAAAAGGGGCGAAGATGCCCCGTTTGGCTCCACAGCCCCGATCCCTCCTTCTGGGCTCCCTTCCAAAGGGAGCCCAGAAGGAGGACGCGGAGGCTGCGGAGCCAAAGCCTGGGATTCGCCCTCTCTCCCCACCTTCAAGGAAGAGAGAGCGAATCTAGGGGTTTAACTCCGCAGCCCCGATCCCTCCTTCTGGGCTCCCTCCTCCCGTGATTCCCCAACCCACGAGGAGGCTGCCCAGCCTCCTCGTGGGTTGGGGAATTGCGGGATGGCCAGCTGGCTGGGGGGGGGTGGAGGGAGGGGCTTTGGGGAGGGTGGAAGGGTGGCTGGAAGGAGGGGTCTTCTCAGCCACCCACCCTCTCCCCGAAGCCGTGATCTTGAGTGGGATCGTGGCTTTGGGGAGGGGGGGTGGCTGGAGTGAGGGGGCTTCAGGGAGGGTGGAAGGGGGTTGGAGGGAGGGGAGTTCTCAGCCAGCCACCCCCTCCCCGAAGCCGCAATCTCGAGTGGGATAGCGGCTTTGGGGATGGGAGGTGGCTGGAGGGAGGGGGCTTTGGGGAGGGTGGAAGGGTGGCTGGAAGGAGGGGTCTTCTCAGCCACCCACCCTCTCCCCGAAGCCGTGATCTTGAGTGGGATCGTGGCTTTGGGGAGTGGGATGGCTGGAGGGAGGGGGCTTTAGGGAGGGTGGAAGGGTGGTTGGAGAGAGGGGGTTCTCAGCCACCCACCCCCTCCCCGAGCCACGATCTCAAGCAGGATTGCGGCTTTGGGAAGGGGGGTGGCTGGAGGGAGGACGCTGGAGGGAGGGGGCTTTGGGGAGGGTGGAAGGGTGGCTGGAGGGAGGGGGCTTCACAGCCACCCACCCCCTCCCCGAAGCCGCGATCTCGAGTGGGATCGCGGCTTTGGGGAGGGGGGTGGCTGGAGGGAGGGAGCTTCGGGTTGAGTAGAAGGGTGGCTAGAGGGAGGGGGGTTCTTAGCCACCCACCCCCTCCCTGAAGCCATGATCTCGAGCAGGATCACAGCTTTGGGAAGGGGGGTTGGCTGGATGGAGGACGCTGGAGGGAGGGGGCTTCAGAGACGGTGGAAGGGTGGCTGGAGGGAGGAGGCTTCCCGGCCACCCACCCCCTCCCTGAAGCCGCAATCTCGAGCCGTATCACACCTTGGGGGAGGAGGGGGGTGGCTGGAGGGAGAACGCTGGACGGAGGGGGCTTCGGGGAGGGTGGAAGGGTGGCTGGAGGGAGGGGGCTTTGCAGCCACCCACCCCTTCCCCGAAGCCACGATCTTGAGTGGGATCGCAGCTTTGGGGAGGGGGGTGGCTGAAGGGAGGACGCTGGTGGGAGGGGGCTTCAGGGAGGGTGGAAGGGGGGCTGGAAGGGGGCTTCCCAGCCTCCCACCCCCTCCCCGAAGCCACGATCGGGAGCCAGATCGTGGCTTCAGGGAGGGTGGAAGGGTGGCTGGAGGCGGGGCTTTCCAACAACATTCACCCCCCTCCTCTGTCCTCTGTTGCTCCCCAAAGGGGGAGAAGGCAGAGGGGGGGCGAATGAACCATAAGCACTTTGCCTCACACACACCCCCGCCTGATCTCCTGCCTTTTTGTTCCATTTGCGAAGAGAGCAAAGAGGCAGGAGTTCAGATGGCGGGGTGAAACAAAGTGTATCTGGTGTATAAGATGAGCCCTGATTTTGGAACCTATTTTTAGGGCTCAAACCTCGTCTTATACGCCAGAATATACGGTACATATAAAGATACAGATACAGATACAGATAAAGACATACAGAGTAGCAAGCTGGGGCTGGGGATGAGGGTGATCCTTGTCTGAGATCTTGGAGAACCATAAAGTCTGGAAAAGTTCCCCTTTTGACTACACTTCCCAGAATCTACCAAGCACCATGCTGTTTAGCCCATATCCAGGGACTTTTGCTCCAACTGTTCCCACCTCTGTCATGGGTCAGAGTAGAGGCCAAACTAAATGGACCAAAGTTTGGAAAAGTTATAGATTCCCAGTCTCCTTACCAACATAGCCAGTAGCCATGTTGGTTAGTTTCAGTCCAAAAATGTAAGTTTTCCAAGCTTAGATATGGAGAAATGGCCTGAATCAATATAAGACGGTTTATATATAATATTAACTAACACAGAATTACATGAATGCAAGAAGAATATTAGATTTTTTTTCTCTAAGTACATTTTCTCTATTGTATACTAAAGGTATGCTTGCATTTTCTTTAAGGATTGTGTGTGACACACACAAAGAGAGATCACTAAAACTAAAAAAGTACATTGGAAATATCTACAGACTCATATTTTTGCTCAATAAGAACTATGGGCTAAGGACTTTTTCAGACGATCTAAAAATTCCCCATGGAGGTCGGGAGGAGGATGCCGCTGTCCCGTTTCTGGCAGTCAATACTGCACACCCTGTCCTCCTCCCATCCTTCCTCCATGCTGGAGGGATGAAAAAGTCTCCACTTTTCATGGATGGACATTTCCATCAATAAAAAGCGGTGCCTTTTTCGTCCCTCCATCATGTAGGAAGCACAGAGGAAGGATGGGAGGAGGACAGGGCACACAGTATCGACCACAGGAAGCGGGGCAATGGTTTCCTCCTCTCAACCTCCGCGGGTTTTTCTTTTTTTCTTTTTTAGAGCATCTGAGAAAGTCCTAAGACTCAGGATGGAGGACCATCGCCTCCCAAAAATACTACTCTACGGTGAACTCGCCACGGGTCAGCGTAAGAGGGGCGCTCCAAAAAAGCGATACAAAGACTCCCTGAAACAACATCTCAGGCTTGGCCAAATTGATCACCAACAGTGGTCCGCCCTGGCCTCACATCGGGAGGCATGGAGACGCACTATCCACAATGCTGCAGCCTTATTTGAGAACTCACGCCGAACAAGTCTTGAAGAGAAACGACAACGCAGAAAGAATCACAACCCAAAAACATCACCCAAGGAGACCTTCTGCTGCGCTTTTTGCAACCGGACTTGTTTATCTCGGATTGGCCTTTTTAGTCATCAGCGCGCTTGCAGAAGGCGCGGGATGAGTCCTTCCTGAATCTTCGTTTGCGAAGAAAAGCCAGAGAGATGGTTCAGAGTGTTTAAGAACACAACAATAAATCAGATATAGATGTAAATTATACCTGAAAATAAATAATGGGAAAAAACACTTAATTGACTGTTGTAATGTTATTATAACAAATTAATGTATTATCCAATAAATAAAGAACTGTAACTATTACTAATAAAAAAAATTAACAGTTTTTTTAACAGAAATATCAATGATCTGGAAAACAAATATCTTGTATCTTTGCTGACATTTTTTTCCACAGAAGCCCCATTATCAAATGCATGGGTGTAGTACACAACTAGCATTACACTGAATAGGGTTCCAGTGGTCAAGGTCACTCCCACTCCTGCTTACATGACCTTCACTTAGTGAGGCATGCAGCTCTACAGATCAGGCTGTTTTGTAAGACAGCTATAGGATCAGAGAGAGCATTTGTATCCTGGAAACCAGCTTTCTCTTGCAGCAGTGACCTTGTACACATTTGGGGAGGTTCGTTAGGCAAAGCATATATTAGCAGTAGTTTCTTTGTGGCTCTCCTTCGTAAGTGTGTGAGGAAATGGATGTGTGAGCATGTGTGTCCATGTGTATGTTTGTATATAGAGTCGGATACACATGTATTTCTGTACCAGCTTCGTCTAGAATTTTAGGCTGAATGGAAATTAAATCAAAACTATTTAACTAAAAGTATATTCCCCAAAACCACACACCTGAAAATTTCTGAGAAATGTCCATCAGTTGCCATTGTGGACTCGAGATGTAAAAATCTTTCTGTCATGACTTCATTGTATTTTTTTTAAAAAAATTACCAGCAAATTTTTTTTTACTGTCTTTCTTCCATATCAGGTTGCCACATTTTTTTCTCTTCTCACATTGAAACCCATACTTTTATGCATTTTCCCCTAATGTGTGCATTCATTTATCTCTTAATGTGTACATTTCATGTAACTGACTCATGTGTGTTTGGGTGTATTTTTTCAACTATGCACATGTTTAGCCATTCATATTTTAAAATGTTTTGTGCACACTCCAGGTCTCCTAAATACCCTGGAAACCCTGTAACTGTGCAAATTTTCGAGCTGAGGTACATTTCCTTTTACAGCAAGCCTCAGAAGGTGTGGAAAGGCTACTTGTGTCAAAATTGTCAATGCTGATTTCTTTTCCATCCAAACTGAAGGACTGGCACCAGAATACCCCCTTCCCCCAACAGACCCCACACAAGCATATGGGGCCTGGCACTGGCCATTTTAGCCACTGAGGCTTCTCGTGTGGTGGTGGCAGTGGTGGTCGTGGGAGGAGCATATGATTCATTGCTGTTTATGCTCTTCTACCTAAGGCAGTTGCCTCCCTCTGCCCAATGGGCAGAGCAATACTCCTCAGTGGTTCCACTTTAAAAGATCTCAGATCCACCACCTAAAACACAGGTGGACAAAGTGCAGCTCATGGGCCCCATCCACAGTCTGGGGCCATTTTGGGTCCCTCAGGGCTCCCAGAAGTTAAAAAAAAATTAAAAATTGGGGTCATGGGAGCATTCTAAGCCCAGGAAATGCCTTCTTAAAAACACAAAACTGATTTCCTGTCTCTTTCCTATTCCTGTTAAAAAACATTTCGTGTTCATTTCCCATTCCTATTCAAAAGAAAGAAATGAACAGAAAATGACCTCAAGGCTGTAGGCCACAAGATTCCTACTCCTGCTCTGAAAGGTTGCTACTACTCAATCTAGGCTTGGGTTGCCAGGTGTCCCTTATTATCAGGAATTCCCCTTCTTTTGGGGCGAGAAATTATGTCCCTTATAGGTTTGGCCGGTATGTCCCTTATTATAAGGGATGTTTTGAGTTGAGGGTTGAGGAGCTTTTCCTTTTACACAGAATGAACAAAATGCCCCCAAGTCCCATATTTTGGTGTGCAAGTCCTTCATACAGACCGAACTATGAACATTGTATAATTTATGAATGTAGACAATAAGGTCGCGCTCCCCCCACTCATTTACCTGGGATCAATACCTGTGGTTTCACTTACCCACGATGGGGGGAAAGGTTTCTCTAGGCATATGGCAGACCATAGAGTCTCACTGGAGATGGCTCTCTAGGCATTGGAAGGTCCTCCAGCATGACTCTGTGATCAACGTCTGCTGGAAGTTGACCACTGAGTCTCACCAGATGCCTAGAGAGGCATCTTATCAAGACATTTTCTAGGCCCTCCAGTGCGATTTTATGGTATAATATGGCAATTCATTATTACTGAATATGCAGTTTCACATATTGGTAGTAAGTCCAGGAATCTCCCACATAAACGGAGAGTAACCTGTATGTTCATTTCACAGAGAAATACATGGGTAGGTTAACTGAAATCAATACTTTCATTTGATATTTTTGTGGAATACAAGCTTGTTCGTAGCTACTTCTTGGTGGCCAACCCTGCATGTCATGAATTTTGACTGTCCCTTATTGCTGTTTTGAAAACCTGTCAAGCACTAGTATAGGCAATACTGAGCTACACTGACTCCCCCCCCCTTCATTATAGGGCTGTTTCCTGGGTTCCTATGTATGGTTCACAACTCTTTAATTTTTGTTCGGAGTTGATTTGGTGTAATAGCTAGACAACTGAGCCTGGAAGCTCCTGGTTCAATCCTCAACTCTGTCATGAACCCTCTGTGGCCTTCAGTCACCCATTCTGTCAGCCTCCGTCCTTCTACCCTTTCAGAGATCATAATACTGATCTACCTTACAGGTTTGTTGTTAGGACTGCAGCAAAACAATGCATGCAAAAGACATAACTTATTTAATCAGTGCTCTTCGCTGATGATGCTGCCCTTGTTGCCCACACAGAAGGAGCTCTGCAGTGCCTAACATCCTGCTTCGCAACAGCTGCAGAGCTGTTTGGGCTGGAAGTCAACCTGAAGAAAACGGAAGTTCTTTACCAGCCTGCACCACAGGACAAACACCATCATCCCCACATTGCCTTTGGGAAATCTGTTCTTAAGTCCATTCAACAATTCACCTACCTGGGAAGCATCATCTCCTCAGATGCCAAGATTGACAAAGAGATCGGTCACAGATTAGCAAAGGCATATAGTGCATTTGGAAGACTTCACAAAGGAGTCTGGAGTAATAAAACACTTGAGGCGAAGCACAAAAAAAAGTGTGTATAGAGTCATTGTACTGTCTATTTTCCTTTATGGGTCTGAAACATGGGTCACCTATCGCCACCACTTATGACTCCTCGAATGCTTTCATCCGCGCTTTATACGCACAATCCTAAATATACACTGGACTGACTATGTGACGAATGTTGCTGTCCTTGAGCAAGCAGGGATCACCAGCATTGAGGCCATGATATTGAGAACACAGTTGCACTGGGCAGGGCACGTTTCTAGGATGGAGGACCACCGCCTCCCAAAAATAGTACTCTACGGTGAACTCGCCACGGGTCAGCGTAAAAGGGATACAAGGATTCCCTGAAACAACATCTCAGACTTGGCCAAATTGATCACCACCAATGGTCCGCCCTGGCCTCACATAGGGAGGCATGGAGACGCACTATCCACAGTGCTGTAGCCTTATTTGAGAACTCACACCAAACAAGTCTTGAAGAGAAATGACAATGCAGAAAGAATCACAACCTGGAAACATCACCCAAGGAGACCTTCTGCTGTGCTTTCTGCAACCGGACTTGTTTATCTCAGATTGGCCTTTTTAGTCATCAGCGCGCTTGCAGAAAGCGCGGGATGAGTCCTTTCTGAATCTTCATTTGCGAAGAAAAGCCAGAAAGAGAAAATCACTTGCCATATGAAAACATTATCTCAAAACTGTTATTCTTGGACACGGTAACAACTCCCCAAAGCATTTTACAAAACAATAAAATGCTATGCAATAAAATACAGAACACAAAATAATGGGAATTGCCGGATTAAGCTGAACTAAATTCAAGACAGCATATTTAAAAACATGGAAAATAAATAAACCATATTGCTCCACCAAGAAATCCCAGTTGTGTACATGAAGAGATATGTTGAGCTTGCAACATTTAAACACCTCTTTTGGCTGAAAGAATACACACAAACACACACACACCAGTTTTATTCATTCTTCAGCTGCATTTTCCTCCTTTGTCCTATCCAGAAAAGGAGGGTGTTGTGGTTTTTTTTAGAGGTGAGTAAAAATCTCACCTTCGTTTTTGTAACAGCATCGCCATCTGCTGTTCCACAGCAGCTTTGCATTCACATTGTATGAACATCTGCCAAATTGTGGACATTTGGTGTTAACAAATTTTAAATGTGCATATGGACACATGTCCTTTATAAGAGGGCTTGTGAGCATTTGTGTGTAAATAAATGATGTAACATGATCAAAAGAAAATAACAGCTTTAATTTTCCCAGTGATTGTCAAAAATAAAATAGTTGCAAATTTTCCATAGCAAGAGCAACTAATTTACACACACAGTTCACAGATGTGAGATAGATAGCTAATAGACATACAGATGGGCAAAATTAATTAAAAAGACACAGAGAAACCAACAGACACTGACACTGGTTTTCTATTACAAGTCGGCCCCTGTATCCATGGGGATATCTTCCTGAATTTACCATTAATAAGTCAAACTGTGGATAATAGCAAACCCTGTTAAAATAAAGGACTTCCTGTGAAAACATACCATAGAGTTGCATTGGAGGACCTAGCAATTCCTAGAGAAGACAGTTCTCTAGGCATTTTCTAGCAGGACTCCATGGTATGTGTCCCCATTTTTTTCAGCTGTGGATACTGAAGGCACAGATATTGCTTTCATGGTTATGAGGAACACAGGCACAACTTGTACTTATATACAAAGTAAAAACTCTGGTTAAAAGTGGCATAATAAAATACAGATATCCCATACAAACAAAGAGATTACTAATAAAAGCTCACAGTTATATTTATGGAACATGATTGCTGTCCTGTACATATAATAGAAGTGAGCAAGGGGAAAATATGTGATCATACTGCGGTGTGATCAAACTGCTAAATACTGTACTGTCCATGGTGATCTCACCTCAAAGTGGCACTCTCTTCTTAAGGGTCTTGCCACCATCAGGATCTACGCTGGACTAGTTCCTCTTCAACTAAGTCTATGTACAAGGCTGCCCCCTTGGCCGCTCTTAAGCACTAATGCTATTATAACATTAGTATAGTGAGCAGCAGATGTGCATGGTTATATTAAATAATAAATATAGTTTCATTATGTATAACTTAAGTTGTTATATGGATTTTGCTTTAATCTTTACTCTCTAGCACATAAAATCATAATGTCATAGAAGGAGAAGAAACTCCAAAGGGCATCTAGTTGAAACTCCTGCCATGTAGGAATCCACTGCTAAAGTAACCCTAAAAGATAGCCATCTAATTTCTGCTTCAAAACTTTCAAAGAAAGAAGCTCCACTTCTTTCCAAGGTAATCTATACCAGTGACGGACAACTCTTACTATAAACACTTGCATTACAGTTTACAGTGGACTTTTGGTATCCACTGGGGTTTGGTTCCCGGACTCCCAATGGATACCAAAATCCATGGATGCTCAAGTCCGATGATATACAGTGGCATATTAAAATGGTGTCCCTTATATAAAATGGCAAAATCAAGGTTTGATTTTTGATTTTGGGGGCAGGGGGAAGGAATATTCAAGCCATAGATGGTGGAATCCATGGATGCAAAATCTGTGGATGCTGAGGGTCAACTGAACCTTTATTTTAAGATAATGCTAACAAACTAGTTGTAAATACATGACACTTTTTTTTTTCTACACACTGTCTCTCTCTGCCATCAGAACTCAGAGCCTCCCTCCCCACCTCCCCATCATATCTATATTAAATAGTTATCACAGCTTAATGTCTTTATAACTGCCATGGCTCCATCCAATGGAATCCTGGGATTTATTGTTTGGTGAGGGATTCAGAATTATCTGCTACAGAGCTCTCATACACTCCCCTAGTCCACAGCAGAGTCCCTTACCAAGCTACAAATCCCAGAATTTCATGGGATGGAGCCATGGTGGTTATAGTAGCATTAAGCTGCTGTTAACTGTGCAATTCAGATACACCGTTTGTCTTCTTTAGAACCACAGTGTGATCTGACAGTCTCATTCTCACGTCATCAAAAGTCCAAAAAGTAACTTTTCCAAATTCTGCTCAAGATATATGCCTTCTTATGCAAATCACTGTGTGTCTCAAATTTGTCAGGAGAATGGCCTATGTAGGTTGAAGTGCATGCAGTCTTTCAGCCCTTCTATGTATCTCCATTATTAACATGGACCATCCCTTTGAGCTTTTCTCAGTTTCTGTCTTGAATTGGACCATTAAACCTATGCCTCAATCCACCATTTTTGAAGGACCCTGCAAAGAGACTACCGTTTAGAACCCAGTGCAGTGAAAGCACTGTAATTCTCATGCACACAAGTGAGTCATACATTTTCACATTCTATTGGTTTAGAATGGATTTACTCCTCATCTCCAGTGGCCATCCCAGGCTTGCTGGAGATGGCAGGAACTTGGAGAAGCATCTGGCTATGTCTCTGCAGTCAAACATGAAATGATTACATCATCTCCTAAGGTCCACCGTGGTCCTCCAGAGGTTCCAGTAGATGATGTAATCATTTTGCACTATGATTCCACTAACTACCATGGCAACATCCTATGGAATTTTGGAATTTGCAGTTTATGGAGGGATATTTAGAATTCTCAGCCCAAGAGCTATATTAGTGCCTCACAAATTACTGCCCATAGGATTCCACAGGATGAAGCCATGGCAATTAAAGCCGAATCATAGTGCTATAATTGTGTAATGTGAAAAGGTCCCTTATTTTCTCAAGGTGGGTTCCACTACGCCTACTATAGCTATTTCCTATTGTGGCTACCAGCCCACCCTCTATCAAAGAAGGCATTCAGAGGACATAAGAACATAAGAATTCAGCTGCATTAGAGCAAAGATCTATGTAGTCCAGTATTCCATTCTTCATTGGCTGGGAAGCCCATGGGCAAGGCATGAATGCAATAGCACTGTCCTTCTGCTTGGGTTCTGTTGAAAATATAGACAGTCCTAACTGGCTCTTTGTTTTCCATAGGCAAATACATGTATTCTAAATCAATACAATGTGAAAATGCATGGCTCATTTTGGTGCAAGAGTCTTACTGATCTAGTATTCTTCCTGGTGGAATTTCCCAACTGTTGAGAACCCCAATTCTCAACCTGTGGATGAATCATAATAAATATTATTTCTGTTCCTAGTGGAACCAAAAATACCAGCCTATGTTAGTTGAAAGCTCTTACTGCCAGTAACTAACCAAGCCTTGGGAAAGGCATTTCAACCTTCCAGAATGGGGGGGAAGGGGAATCGATACAAAAACCAAGAAACGCACCCAACCATGTTGGCATCATGGACATGGTCATCCAGGGCAGCCCAGATGTCTAGATTGAGACCTCAGGAGGTTCAAGCTTGGCCCCAGAGCATGAAGCTTTCCTAACCCTATTCTAGGCTTGGGTTGGTTCTCATCTCAGCCATCCATTACCACGTGTCTGTCTATCTATTTGTCATGGTCATCAAGTTTGCACAAGGTGGCAAACTTTCCACTATTGACCTGGTGTCAAGAAGCCTTCTTAAGTGTGGAGCAGGGGTGGGAAAAGTGCAGCCCTTCACCTCCATCCAGGAAAAATAGTGAATTGTCTCTCCAGGAAACATCCAGGAGTAACCATTCATCCTCTAAATAGGTTACATTTTTCAAAAGCAAATGTGAACTTCCACTCACTTCCAGATTGTTGTGTTTTATTGTTGTTGTTTTTGAGGGGTGGCACATTTACCAATCTGTGAGCCCTGGTAGGGATGGGGAGAATATTTGAAAGGAAAAGGGGGACCAACCTGAGGATAAAGGAACAGAGGACACAATAGGGGAAATCCAGCACAGAATAAGCAAAGAGGTGGTACAGGAATACCTTCTTAATCTAAATGAATTTAAATCTCCAGGACCAGATGAACTACATCCAAGAGTATTAAAAGAGCTGGCAAATGTAATCTCAGAGCCATTGGCAATAATCTTTGAGAACTCCTGGAGAACAGGAGAAGTCCCAGCAGACTGGAGGAGGGCAAACGTTGTCCCCATCTTCAAAAAGGGGAAAAAAGAAGATCCCAAAAATTATCGTCCAGTTAGTCTGACATCAATACCAGGGAAGATTCTAGAGCAGATCATTAAACAGAGAGTCTGTGAACATTTAGAAGGCAATGCCATAATCACAAAAAGTCAACATGGGTTTCAGAGAAACAAGTCATGCCAGACTAATCTGATCTCTTTTTTTGATAAAATTACCAGCTTGGTAGATGAAGGGAACGCTGTGTATATCGCATACCTTGATTTCAGTAAGGCCTTTGACAAGGTTCCCCATGACATTCTTGCAAACAAGCTTGTAAAATGTGGGCTAGACAAGTTACTAGTTCAATGGATTTGTAATTGGTTGACTGGCCGAACCCAAAGGGTGCTCAGCAGTGGCCCCTCTTCGTCTTGGAAAGATGTGACCAATGGGTGCCACAGGGTTCTGTCCTGGACCCAGTGCTATTCAATATCTTTTTCAATGACTTGGATAAAGGAATTAGGGGCATACTTATCAAATTTGCAGATGACACCAAATTAGGAGGAGTAGCTAATACCCTGGAGGACAGGATCAAAATTCAAGATGACCTGGATAAACTGGAGAGCTGGGCCAAAGCTAACAAAATGAAATTCAATACGGAGAAATGTAAGGTACTGCACTTAGGGCGAAAAAATGAAATGCATAGATATAGGATGGGGGAGACCTGGCTGAATGAGACTACGTGCGAAAGGGATCTAGGAGTCCTAGTAGACCACAAGTTGAGCATGAGTCAACAGTGTGATGCGGCAGCTAAAAGGGCCAATGCGATTTTGGGCTGCATCAATAGAAGTATAGTGTCCAGATCAAGGGAAGTAATAGTGCCGCTCTACTCTGCCTTGGTCAGACCTCATCTAGAATACTGTGTCCAGTTCTGGGCACCGCAATTCAAAAAGGATATTGACAAATTGCAGCGTGTCCAGAGAAGGGCAACTAAAATGGTGAAAGGTCTGGAAACCATGCCTTATGAGGAAAGACTTAGAGAGCTGGGTATGTTTAGCCTGGGGAAAAGACGGTTAAGAGGCGATATGATAGCCCTGTTTAAGTATTTGAAGGGGTGTCACATTGAGGATGGAGCAGGCTTGTTTTCTGCTGCTCCAGAGACTGGAACACGGAGCAATGGATGCAAGCTCCAGGAACAGAGATTCCACCTCAACATTAGGAGGAATTTTTTGACAGTAAGAGTTGTTTGGCAGTGGAACACACTCCCTCGGAGCGTGGTGGGGTCTCCTTCCTTGGAGGTCATTAAACAGAGGCTGGATTGCCATCTGTCGGGGATGCTTTGATCGTGATTTCCTGCGTGGCAGGGGGTTGGACTGGATGGCCCTCGTGGTCTCTTCTAACTCTGCAATTCTATGATTCTATGATTCTATGATTCTATTCTGGGGAAATGGTTGAAAAAGTGTTTCTCAGGTGTTTGGAAACCCTGTTGAGGAGAAACCTGGACTAAAGAGAATATTATTTTCTGTACAGAAATAGCTGTTTGTGCAGAAAATGCCATTTTCTGCAGGAGAATACCACAAGCGAATTTTGCACAGAATAAGTTCTGAATTGCAAATACTGTAGTGCTGTTCAAAAAAAAAAATAGGTAGTGCTGTTTTCAAACACTTTCTTGCAGTGGGAAGAAAATTGCACAAATAACTTGCTCCTTCTTTCAGGAACAAAATCAGTGAAGGATTACATCTCTAGCCCTCAGAGAGTCCCAGGAACCGAAAACTGGCTCCTAGACCAGATGCAGTTGCCCAATCATGTGCCTGAGTGTGACAGAACCAGGGGAAGAGGGAAGAGCAGAGTTTGGAAAAGGTTGCCTTGTTTGAATTGCAACTTCTAGAATTTGCAGCAAGCATGGCTACTAAGCATGCTGCTCATGGATTTCTAGGAGTTGTAGTCCAATCAAGTAACTTTTCCAAGCTGTTGGGTGGGTAGATAGTTTGATAGGGTTATCTATCTATTGTGAATATTTGCTATTTACTGACCTCTTTGTAATAACAGCAAAAAGTATGGCAGAGTGACAAAGCCACCGCTGTGCAGAATTGGTTGCTGGTTTCCAGGCAATCAACCCAGTGGGGTTCCTTTGGCCATTTCATTCTCAACACAGCAAGTGGTGCCTTTTGTACAGGGACAGCAAAATATTCAGTGATAAAAAGGTCACATTTACCCAATAGTACAACTTGGAATGATGTCATCACGTAACCTGATTTGTTCCTGGAGGACTGCAAATAGCTTTAAATTAAAAAAAATAAAATAAAAGCAGGGGGAGGAGGGAGGGGAAATGTTGCCATATAGAGAAAAGTGGATGATTAAAAGGGAGGGGAGGGGACGTTGTTCATACAAAAGGCCCTTACTCAAATGTACAAGAGGCACAATTGTTGATTGTGACGCACCAAGTGCATCTTTTGTCTGAAGCTACTTTCAGAGCCAGAGTTGATGAAATAAATATCTGCAGGTTGTGCACAGGGGTCAAGGCACAGCTTGCTTAAAAACAGCTGATGAATAGAAAGCCTTGAATGCATTTACAGCGGCAGTTGGTTCTCATATCCAAAGACTGATGCCGAGCTGTTGCACTGAGGGCCTTCTATTCATCTTTCCTGTTGCAAGTCCAGTGCTTGATTATTTGTGTGCATGTGTGTGAGAGTTTAATGAACAAAACTTTATAAATGAATTAGCAAAATGAATCTGATTCTGCCTCCTTTAGTTGCTCAAAGTAAAATTGAACTGTATCCAAAGTAGCAGTTTAGAACGGCATGGCTGGAATCCTGCTGGTTAGTCCCAATTACAGCAGACCCATGAAATCAGTTGTTGAATAGTAGTTCAACACATAGCTAAATCCAATTAATTCATTGGGTCTACTCTAGTCAGGATGATAAGATTTAGGCTTCTATTGTCAACATTCTTCAGTGGATGTTGGTGTGAAGTACTATCCTCTAGGTTGAAAACACATAGCATTAAGGTTTTCAGTCTGTGGATCCAGGAATGTTTACTTTCATTCAAAGTACTTGAAAGAAATGGCACCTCAGTTCCAAGGACAAATCAGAGAAGCTGTGGTGTTCATATTTAAAACATTTACCCATTGTTCGTTCAAGCTTTCTGGTTAGGATTGCAGCCTTGTGATTTCTGAAGTGTGTACACAGGTCTGTGGTTGTTTCCCTCACGTACTGCAGATGGTATCTTGTACGTCTATATTGAGTCACATAAATAAGATTGGAAGTCATGTTTTGTATAATACAGTAAGTCCTATCAGTCACTATGCTCCTAAAAGTGACTGTTTTCTTGAGATCCATACAGGTGATGCAACACTTGGAATCACAAAGGTGTGATCCACAATTGCTGACTGGTTTTTTAAAAGGGCAACTTTTACTGGCAATGCCACCTCCTTAGTAAATTGCAACAGTGCACATCTGGATGTGCAACTGAGTGTGCAGACACAGCATATATGCAATGTGCATAGATATACAATGTGCATGCACAAACATATACAGCCATGCACAATGCAAATGTGCATCATGCATGCATGATGTGTGAGTATGAACAACGGTTCTATATGTATTAGAGTAAAATGTCTAACCCCTTTAGTAGGGAACTTACACATGGGTACAACACCGAAAACTTTCTGGGTATATATTCATGTCTATACTATAACTCCTGTTTCTGCATTTGCAGGTTGCTCACTGTGCCTTAATCCAACTGCTAATCCCAACTAGAGTAGATGCATTGAATCAATGGGAATTTCATAAGTCAATCTTCCTATGGGTCAACGTGTTTACTCTAGCTGAGGGCTGGCAACTGGATTTAGGCCCTTCTTTGGTGGAATTGGGGTATTCCTTATGAAAACGATTTCACTTAGCTGCTTTGTTGAGCATGTTGCACATTTGCCCAATATTTTCTTGTTTTTTGGGGGGGGGGGTCATTTCACTATCTTTTCCTTTCAAATGCTGTGGGGAAAATTCCCCTATCTTTACATCAGATGTGGGCAACACAAAGTCTGTGGGCTATCTGTGTGCCCATTCTCCAACCTTTTTTTTTTTTTTTTTGCCCCTTGGAGGCCTCAAAGCCTCATCTGGCAAATTAAAACAAGGAGACGTGTTCTCCAAGAAGCACAGTTCTCTTATATAACAAGGTATGCAGTCTTCACATACTTTATTTTGGCCAAAAATACTGCAACAGCATGGTTTGTGGAAAACCACAAGTGAATTCTGGTCATTACAAATTCTTTTTTTACGGCTTTTTAAAAAACTAATGTTGGTGTGGGGAGCAGCTTCCAGAAGGTTCTGGGTTGAGGGAAACTAGGTCCCCAATCTGCTGAAGGTACCCACCACTTTCTTACGGGTAACTTTGTCTTACAATGAGGAGATGGAAGCTGTGGAGCAGGCTTATTTGTTTTGTAATTATGATGAGTGTGGATGCTTATTTAAACTGCTTATTCCCACAGAGGAGGAAATTTTTTTAATCCAAATTCCCCACATAATTTTTCTGTATGGTTTTTGAAGATGTTCTCACAGGGGGAAGAGGAGAAAATCTCCTCCAGTCCAGACTCACACTGGAGGCTGGGAGGATGGTTAAGGACAGCTGAGGATCATTGCCCACTGAATTCCAATAGCTAGCACATAATGATGCAATCATATTCTGGGACATCTAAAGGACCCCTGGGAGTCCCTGGAGGATGCCTGCATATTCATGTGCCAGCTATCAGAACATAGTCAACCATGGCCATTGGATGTCAGCTGCCCTCCCACACAGCTGCTACATAGCCATGCTTGGGGGGACGGACAAAAACTTTTCCCCCAGGAATCTGTCAAGTCCCATGGAGGCCTGTGCTGCCATTGTTTATCAGCAGGGGGCAAAATGGGAGGTAACTCAGAGGAGGAAGATACAGCTGGTCTTGGCTCTGAGGTGAAGGCAAGTGGGGACTCACTTCATCTTGGAGCATACCTTTGTTTCTTTCCCCCTCACAGCTCAGCCCAATCACACCTTTCTCCTCCAAGTTGTCTTCCCCCATTCTTCCTTGTCCAACAGGAAGGAACCACAGGCCTCCCCACTGGGGCTTGACAACCATTGAGATGGGGAGAGGACATGAAGCACATCAGTGGAGCTTTATGCTCTACCTGCTTGATCCAGGAACTTGCAAATATGCTAGTTACTTCCACGAGGCCACCACTAACCATAGACATTGGGGCAATCTTCCATTTCCCAGTGGGATGGTTGCAACCATTTTTGGCCCATACCATGTCTAAATATGATTAATCAGTTTGAATACTAAAATTAAACGCCCACACAAGAATACAGTAATTGGGAACAATACGCTGTGTGTCAGATACATAAATCTCCAGCTGAAAAATCAATGACATCTTGCATTGCTTAACTACACACAAAACATATCATTTAATAACTGACATCCATTTCTTTGCCTACTGCATGGCAAAAGGACCTGAGCTTTTGCTTTCCAAAGAGAGATTATGATAATCAACAGTCTAATAGGACAGGTTAACAGAAAAACAACAACAGGATTCCAAACCCAGACAGATGGCTCCATCTCAATAAAAGAGTGCAATATTATAGGCGTGTCTCTTGCCCCATCTCTTTTTGCCATATTTCTGGCCATCTGTAAGAGCATGCTGCAGAGATGAAAATGATCATTAATGCTCTTTGCACGGAGCAATTCACAGTTCATTGACTGTGCAGTCAGTGGCATCTGAAAGTGCCTGGGAAAGTGATCATCCTTGGTTTTTTGTGTGCTGGTGATGTGCACTGACTGGAAAGAGGCCATACAATCTCAGGGTAAGCTGAGAACCATGTTCAACAAGGAACAGCAAAACAACTGAAGAGGAAAAGCCATGCCTCCTTTCTCAGCCAGTACAGGCCTCCTCCTAAGCAACTGTGAGTATGATGCAGGGCTTGTCTACACGGGCAAAAACAAACAAACAAACCATACTCACCCCATAGTCTGTCATGCCCCGTGAGCCTGATGAGGCTATAGAGTCAGAGGAGGAGGAAGACATGGCAGGGAACAGCCCTAGGGACCCTGGCACAGGCTTATCTACACCTGTGCCAGCAGGGCTGTTTCCTGCCATGTCCTCTTCCTTCTCTGACTCTATAGTCTTATCAGGCTCACAGGGCATGACATAGTCATGGTGCAGTTGCCACACAATGTTTGCAATGATTTACATCTTCATCTGGGTTTCTGAAGGAAAATCTGGTTATGAAAGATTCATGGTTTGCTCTGCATTTGAGAGGAAAATCCATATTATTGGTCATGTGGCAGCCAAGGATTGGCTTCGGGGTAAAGAAAGGGCTGGGGCTTGTGGTGGACAGGACTCTGTTCTGGTGTATTTATTTATTTATTTATTTATTTATTTATTTTTAAATTGTGTGCATATCTTGATAAGTGTATCTTTGCTTATCCAGTAATACAGTAATCCAGTACTCTAGGACTACATATATTTGCATGCATAAGTAGGGGTGGGAGCCCCATCCATGTGGCCAGAAATAATGCAAACATATAGGACACATGATCAGTGTTGGACTGTCCTTTTATGCTGATGCAAGTTTGCCTATGATTACAGTGCGGCAGGATACTCTGGAGAAGCCCCAGTGAGTGTGGCATTTATGGGGCTGCTACACATCAAAAACAACCACGGGGGCTACAAGGCAGGTTCGGGGCTTCTCACCAGTGTAGACAAGCCGGCAGTTGGAGGACAGGGGAGTGACTCTGGAAACAACACCTGGAATCCTGCTGGTGACATATACTGATGTAGTCCCAGGGCAACCTGGAGTTAAGCCAGCATATGTAATTTTGGAGTCCTTTCAGGAGATATTCAATACCTCCTGAAACAACAGCCCCACACAGAGAGATGGTAGCTTCCCATTGCCACAGCATACCCCAATAGCTCTTAATGGCTGGAGGTAGATGGCTCCAGCATCCTCTGGCTGCAGTTCCATAACCAGGAGAAGAGAGAGTCTCCTGTATCTCCAGTGTATGCTAGCATATTGATGGGAGATCTGGGAGAGAAACACCTCTTATCCTGGCTGCAGAATTGTAGCTGGATGATGAATAGGTACTTGGTCCTCTGGCCACTGAATGGCTGTGGGAGACATGCTCTGGCTGCTGGGAGCAGAAGTGGTAGCACAGTGGTACTGCATTAGGGAGCATTACACTCTTCCTGTGATATGTAAGATTTCAGCCTCAGATTCAAAATCCCCATATGTTGTGCTCCCACTGTGTGCAGGGGCACCCGGTGGCTCCAGTGATGGCTCCCAACTCAATTGGGAAATGAATTGGCTCTGAGTTGAATCTGGATTTCAGATGGGCTATCCAGGTAAGTGCAATAATACCTTGGATAGTTCCTTTAAAGTTTAGGGTAAAATCTGGAATGGATTCACTGACTGGTTGACATAGGAGCCACCAGCCTCCAATGCAGGAACATGCAATAGAATGATTCTTGGCTTACCTGAACTATGGAAGCTCTTAATTCCTCCAGTATCTGGCTGGATTCAAAGTTGGCACCAAACTAGGATTTAGAGCAGGGGCATACAACCTGTGGGCATCAGTCGCAATGAGGCCCCCCTCAGCCTTAATTGCAGCCCCCATGAGTGTCCAGACGTATGTGCTACATAACAGACACATACACCAAATAAATAGCACTACCAACAAATTCACACATAAGCCCACTGATTTCTCAGGGATCCTCTGGGCAGCAGAGAAAGAACAACCTGTATTAGGAATACTGGGGAAGGGATGGAGAGGAGGATAGCTCTTTTAAAGTTTGTATCAAAACCTGGAGTGAATTCATTGCCCTACTGACATGGAAACCACCATCCACCACTGAAGCAGGGGCTTCAGACTCATGCCTGATTCCTTTTCTCAATCCTTCAGTGCAGCCACAAGAAGGAGATTGGACAGTTTTGTTCCTGTACTCAGCCAACCAGTCTGTGGCAAGGTGCAAATCCCAAACTGTGGTTAGTCTTAACTAGGAAAGCAAACCAGAATCAGAAACTGTGGGTTTGAAATATATTTTCTCTAGGTTTTACCCATAATTTTAAAGTTTAAACTTTTTAATTTTTTTTTTTTAAAGGACCTGCTGCTGCTGACCCTGTTTTCAGGCTAGGGCTCTGCACTTTGTTCAAATTGTGACTAATTTGCCACCCCACTGACAGGGAAACCAGCATCCTCCATAGTGCTTGATGCTGAGGCTTGTAGTGAAAAGCTAAGGCTTGGCCTTACACCTGAATGCAGCCACTGGACAGCTAGAAGTTTCTCAGTGATCTGCAAAATCTCCAAACTTTGCAAATAAAACCATATTTACATTTATTCATTTTCTCTGCTACTTGGAGGGATCCCAATGATTTCTAGTGAATTACAGTCAGAATTCTGCCTTCTTTCAACCAGTACACACTGGCTGGGATCTTGCATTGGGAGATGTAGCTATGATCATGGAGCTCCATTGTCATAATTACATCTCCTGATGCTGCCACCCAAAACTTACCTCTTTAGCCAAGCCATGCCCCCAACAGAAGAATTTCTTGATATCAATGCATGCAAAGGGATCTAGGAGTCTTAGTGGACCACAAGCTGAACAGTGTGAGCCAATGCAATTCTAGGCTGCATTAATAGGAGTTTAGCTTCTGCTCTAGATCATGGGAACATTTAGAAATATAGCTTAGGCATCCAAAAAAGCAGGGCAGGGGCAGACAGAGCTACCAAGGCAATATGGAAACAGCAAACATAACAGTTTTAGGAGTTATCTAAACAGTGAAAATACTCCTTATAGAATTTGAGGAGAATACGATTTGTCTAAATGGCCTCCTGCATCAATCTGCCATATTCGGAAGGAGAGGGGCCAAAACCTCCAAAAACTCTGCTAGAAAAGCCTTTGCAGCTTTTCCTGTTACCGCATTTTTTAAAAAGCTCTATGGGGAATGCACATTCCTGCTCGTTGGGACAACCAATTTGCTTTGCTGCGCATTCCCGGTAAGAGCGGGAGTGGAAAGCTGATTGGTTGGATATGTGCAGGGGGCAGAGCTTGATAGCAAAGCAACTACCATGCTGGATTTCTGCCATAGTGATAGTGTGCTGAGGTGATGAAACAGCCTTTTTCCCCTTTTAATTTAAGCTGTCTTGGATGAAACTGATTATCTAGATCCATTTCAAACTGGCTTTAGGATGGGATATGGAGTGGAGACTGCCATGGTTGCTCTGGCTGATGACCTCCGCTTGGGTATCGACAGGGGTAGTGTGACCCTGTTGGTGCTCTTGGACCTCTCAGCGGCCTTTGATACAATAGACCATTCCATCCTCTTGGATCGCCTGAGGGAGTTAGGAATTGGAGGCACTGCTTTGCAGTGGTTCCGTTCCTTCCTCTTGGGCAGATCCCAGAGGGTGAGGCTTGGGGACAGTTGCTCTACTAGAATAGAGCTTAACTGTGGCGTTCCTCAGGGTGCCATCCTGTCCCCGATGCTATTTAACATCTATATGAAGCCGCTGGGAGAAGTCATTTGGAGGCATGGAATGCGGTGTCATCAGTATGCGGATGACACCCAGATATACTTCTCCATGTCTTGGTCGTCAGCTTCGACTTCAGATGGTGTCTCTCCTCTCAGTGATTGTCTTAAAGCAGTAATGGACTGGATGAGGAAAAACAAGTTGAGACTGAATCCAGACAAAACGGAGATACTAACAGTTACGGGCCTGAAACTAGGTCTGGGAATACAGCTTCCAATCCTGGATGGAACTACACTCTCCTCCAAGGACTGTGTCTGCAGTCTGGGGGTGCTCCTGGACCCGTTGCTCCAGATGTCTTATCAGGTAAATGCGATGGTCAGGAATGCCTGTTATCAACTTTGGCTGATATACCAGCTGCGCCCTTTCCTGGAAACTAGGGATCTCGAAACTGTGGTACATGCACTGGTAACCTCCCGTCTGGATTTCTGTAATGCGCTCTACATGGGGCTACCCTTGTGCTTGACTCGGAAACTTCAACTAGTCCAGAACATGGCAGCCAGGTTGATTTCTGGCGTTTCCAGAAGAGAGCATATAACACCGGTGCTAAAAGCTCTCCACTGGCTGCCTATTAGTTTCCGGGTACAGTACAAGGTGTTGGTTATGACCTTTAAAGCCCTACATGGCTTGGGTCCAACTTACCTCCGGGACCGCCTCCTTCCGTACAACCCTCCCCGCACACTTCGGTCCTCTGGGAGGAATCTGTTACAGCCTATGAAAACAAGGCTGTCGGTGACCTCCCAGAGGGCCTTCTCTGCTGCTGCTCCCAGATTATGGAATGGCCTGCCGGACGAGATCCGTCTTATTACCACCTTAGACAGCTTTAAAAAAGCTGTCAAGACGGATCTTTTCCGGCAGGCCTTTCCTGAATAATTATCCCGGCCCAAGACTCAGCTGCCCTTTCTAGGCTATGATTGTATGTTTTAAATTTTTTTTCTTCTAATTTATATATATTTTAATTAATCCATGTTTTTAATCCTTTGTAATTTAATATTATTTTAAGGGGTGGGTGGGCTAGGGTATTGTGACTATGGGGTTTTTATATTGTAAGCCGCCCCGATTGCGTTGCAGAGGGGCGGGATATAAATAAAATTTTATTATTATTATATTATTATAAGTGGAATATCACACTTTTACGCCTTAGAATTGCTTTTCAAATACACACACACACACACACACACACTGTTCAGTGGTGGCACCTGGTGACAAAAACACGAGTACATTTGTCCCTCCATATCCACGGATTTGGTATCCATGGATTTAAGTATTCATGGCTTGAACATATTCTTTAAAAAATAATAATCCAATAAACCAAACCTTGATTTTGCCATCTTATATAAGGGACACCATTTTGTTATGCCATTGCATATAATGGGACTTGAATATTCACAGATTTTGGTATCCACGGGGGGTCCTGGAACCAAACCCCAGTGAATATGAAGGGACAACTGTAATTTACTTGTGCCCACCATCTTGATTCACAGGTATGGCCATTGAAGCAACGAAAGCAGATAGCTTCACATGACTGCAATCTTGCCAAAAAAAGTTATGACAAATTGAAGCTGTTGCAAATTGGCATTTGTGCACATCAATCCACATTTTCCCCACATATAGACAAGCCCTCAGGTTTGAGATGGCTTTCAGTGTCTCGCTCTTTGCAATGTTCTGAAGGGGGGGAAATCATTTGGGGTGGCAGAATTCTTATTGGGGGGGGCAATGCCCTAATCTTGCCCCTGCATAGCTACACGCCTGAGGCACAGTCCCTTAGATCAGAGAGCTTATTGGGCTATCTGTTATGAGGGACCAGGCTTTCTAATGGTCTGCCAGGGACTGATACCATTTTTGTGTCCATTGGCTACATTTTTTTTCTTTCCCAGTAATTTGCCATGGACTGGCAGTGAATGGTTTATGGACTACTCCTTTGACAAACACTGCCTTAGATTATGCCACCAGAGAGCCCTAGAACAGAATAGATCTTTCTCATTGTGGAATACTGCTGTTCCATAGAACAGGCACCCTCATTTTTTTTAAAAAAAAAACATTTTGATCTGGCAACTCTAACTAAAGCCTTGAGCACCTGCACTGTCCAACAGGGAGAACTGGGTTATGCATAGTGATGGTCTCATTAAATGCAGCTGATGCTTCAGTTTGCAAAAAGCACATTTGATGTTGGCCACCACAGGGAAGGAAATTTTCCTCCTGTAGCTTCTTCTCCTGACATTGCTGAGCGAAAGAGAGCTGTCGATGATTGCTTATTCCTGACTAATGACCATCTCTGAAGCCTCCTATGTTACGGTGCACAGGATTCTTTGAACCTACTCAAAGGGCAATTTGTGTGAGTCACAAATGAAAAAATTCCTTCAAGTTGTTTGTTCGCTTTGGCAGCATGGGCTAAACATTCCATGCTCCTAAGAATATGTTCAGGAGATGTGGAAGGGAAAAACCAATTTGGACAATTCCTTCAAGGTGTCAGGAATAAAGACTGTCTCAAAAGGGGAGGTTTTTGAGATGTGTCTGAATGGAAATCCAGAAATACTGATTCATAAATGGGGAACTCAGTGAGCTACCTTATACAAAGTAAGATTAATGATCCATCTAGACCAGCATTTTCTCCTCTCACGGGTAGTACCTCACCAGAGAGAAGCCTTTCATATCATCACCCAGGGCATTGTTACTCAAAGTGGTGGTCCACAGACTGGAACTATTGGTTGCCACACGGGGAGGGGGGGGACCCTACATCAGATAGCTTAAGAAGCACTATTCTAAGGCACTGAAAGATCACAGAATCATAACGCTGAGGTTCAAATGTCTTCTTGTCTAATCCAGAGATTTGAAATGTTACTTTTTTGGACTACAGCTCCCAGATCCCCCCAGCCAGCATGGCCATTGGATGTTGTAGTCCAAAATTTATAGAATTCTGAGAGCTGTGGTCCAAATGTTTCTAAGTTCCTAATTCCTGGCAAGGCAGGAAATCAGCAGCAATAGCAGCCCTGAGAAATGGCTATCCAGCTTCTGTTTCCAAATGTCTATTGAAAATGCCTGCCACCTTCCAGAGCACTGCTAAACATGTTGTACCATCAGGATGTTTCTCCGGGAGGAGGGGCAAGATGGCGACAGACTAACAACTTCTGAATTGTCCTCCCACTAACATCTGGCATTACCACCTATATATACCTCCAAAATGCCATCCAAAGGCAAGAAAAGAAATCGGACGAGCCCCTGTAATAATATTGACAAACAGGAATCCTCCAAAGCAGGAAAACAGATGAGGATTGACTCACTCTTCCCAGCGGCAGAGACAACACAGCCCGTGAGTAACAGATCTGTAACAACGGCTCCTTCTTTACTCCTTAAGCCATTACAGACACTTGAACTAAACAAAACAGCCTCCCCAATTCCTCAAAGTGTAAATATAAATTATGGGACAGAGCAAGTTGAAAACAAAGTTGATAACAAAGTCAAACTCCCGGAGCTTGGCAGCATTCCCTACAATAACAGCGCTCAGCTCTTTTATGATTTCTGCAAACTGTCCATAGAGACTTTGATTCTTATTTTGCAAAGATTAAACAACATTACCAATAAGCTTTCCCAACAAGATTTTCAAAGGCAAAACCCATATGGTACACAGGGGGTTAAAAATGTAGCAGATTTGGAGGAAATGACGTGCCCTGCCACATCACAGGATGCAGTTAACCACAGCAGAGTGTTTAAAAAAAAATGAGCTTCTGCTGCAAATACATCACAACAGGCACTTGTTAAACGGGAAGAAGGCTGTTATCAGATACCTTTCCCAACTTTTAAACATGCACAGCAGAACAATTGATTTAACAGACTGCCACTTTTTGCCCAGCTCAAGAGCTACCAAGCGAATTTTTTTGACCTTTAGCCAGGCAAATATTCCTAACAGGCTGTTACGGAAAAGAAATTTCCTCTGGAATGCACATTATATAGAAATTAACAGAGTTTTCAAGGATGAGATAGTCCGTGATCTCATCACAGGGAAAACAGCAACAATAACACAAAGAAGCAATAATTCTGCACACCAAGAGGGAGAACCTAAACACACCTTAAAGGAAGAAACTCAGGCTATTAATAATGAAGTAAATAAACTGAGAGAAAAACTCACAGAAATCTGGGAACACGCTCCCACAATACAGCTGATGAAAGATACCATCCTGAGTCAATCTAACAGCAATCCAGCCCCATTGAAATCAGCCCCCCCTCGCAGAAAACTGTCAGTGCATTATTCTGATATTTATGACAGTGAAAGTGAAAGTGATGACTCTCTACTCACAATCAAGGAAGCCTTGAAATCCCGAGTTGTAGCCAACACCCCTCCACAAATGCAATATACTGCAGATGCACCCCCATCTACAATTAAACCCCAGGGGACTCAAGCATCCCTATGCAAACCTAGCTCAAGGGAAAAACAGTCTTCACTGCCACCTACCTCATCTCCTAAGCCAAAGAATGCCCCCCTCACTAAAGAGATGGGATCCTTGCTTGCTTCTGATCCTCATTTCACTTCCCATGCTGCATTGGTTCTTCCAATCTCCCTTCCAGAACAGGCAGGGCAAGAAGAACAGGAATGTGACTCACTACCCCTCCATCCTCAGAGGAGGACACAGCCACAGTCAACCCAGTCATTTAACCAACTGCCATCAGATGAATTACCCATTCAGCCTGTGCCCTGTAATGCGACTGCCTGACCTCCAACAGACCAGCACAAGGTGACCCTTATGACCTGGAACATTGCTGGGTGGCCGACGGCCCACAGAGATCCCTGTCCTAATGACTTCCTCACCCAATATGACATTATACTGATCCAGGAAACATGGACTAATAAGGATCTGTTATTAAATGGCTTTCACTCATTCTCAATTCCGGCAGAGCCAGGGAAAAAGCATGGAAGAGCTAGAGGCGTCCTGGGCGTCCTGGTCTCCACCACCCTACGTGCCATAACAAGGCCTCTTTCCACTTTTAAAACACATGCCATGGCAGTGCTGATTCAATTTAACCATTGCACTTTGCTGATAATAAATGCCTACATGCCTCCAATGAAGAAGAAATCCCAAATCAGAGGCCTGTGGGCTGAATTGGAATCATATACTGCTAATCTCATGTTGCAGAACCCAAATGCATTTGTAATTTTGGGAGGTGATTTGAATGCCAGACTGGGCCCCAATAATCATACCCTATATGCCCATCACAAATGCCCTCCTCCTGATTTTGAAGACGATGGAACCCACCTCATCCGATGCTCAAAGGACAAGAAATCAAACTTTGCAGGACTTTGTCTGGATCAAACAGCATTCAGGCTGAACCTTCAAATCCTAAATGGTGCCCTGAAAAATGACTGCCCAGCTGAATTCACTTATCTCTCTGGGTCCAGAATGAGTGCCATTGATTACATAATCATTTCCAGGGACCTTCTTCCCTATGCCAAGGAATTAGAAGTTATGCCCAGATTTGAAAGTGATCATTTACCAATTCGGCTACAGCTTAGCGACTTCACTCAGGAGACACACACCAGGGAGCGCTATCATCTCTCTGTGACACCATCAGGAAGGACTTACCGCCGAGCTAAATGGACCCCCCAACTAAACCAAACAATAAGTGAGGTATTGGCTTCAGACCAACTTCAGCATCTTAGGACTGCCCTGTTATCAGCTGAGTCCCCTGATGAAATCTTGGAAAATTACAATACACTTACCCAAGCTCTACACCAATATCTAATCTGTCAAAATAGCGCACATCAGCGGAAACAACAACAGCACCACTCCAAACCATGGTTTGACAAGGAATGTGTTAATGCTAAAAAAGCCCTCATTGATATTTATCAAGGTTACCTGTCTAATAACATTCCAGATGCTGCACCAATGCTGCTTCAGCAGAAAAGGGACTACAAAAAGTTGCTGAGGAACAAGAAAAAAGAAGCCATGAAGAATGACTGGACACAACTTATCCAGGCAGTCAGATCCAACAACACAGCTCTATTCTGGCATATTACATCAAATTCCCAGAGAAATGGGCCAGCTACAGTGGATTGTCACATCCCTCCAGGGATATGGGAGGATCACTTTCAAGCACTTTATAAGGACAACTACATTGAAAGTGGATGCACTAGCCAAAATATAGAAAATATCCAAGAGTGGCCACCAGTGACAGCGACAGAGATCAAGAACCTTGTAGCCCAGCTGAGAATGGGGAAGGCTCCAGGAGAAGACTTAATACCTCCAGAAGCCATTAAAAACAACCTTGAATTTTGGGCCCCTATCCTGGCCTCACTTTTCACCTGTATCGACAAATATGGTCGAGCACCCAAGGATTGGGGTCTTGCAATCATCGTCCCCATATATAAAAAAGGAACCAAGGATGATCCTGTCAACTACAGACCAATTAGTCTCCTCAGTACAATCAGCAAACTCTATGCAAGACACTTACAGTGGAAATTTCAGACCTGGTTGGAACAAGAAAACATACTTGCAGAAGAACAAGCTGGCTTTAGGGAAGGCCGCTCCACCATAGATCAGTGCCTTGTACTCCACCACCTTATTGAAAAATACTCCACCTGCAGCACAGTTTCTCTCTATGCTGCCTTCATAGACTTTAAAGCAGCTTTTGACTCTATATCCCGAATCAAACTGTGGAAAAAACTGGAGGCTTCTTCGATCGACCGACGTTTACTCCATCTAATTCGTATGCTGCATGAAGGGACCTCATTAAAAGTAAGATGTAACCCCCAGGGACATCTCACCAATGACATTGTCACTGAGAAGGGTGTCAAGCAAGGTTGCATTCTAGCTCCACTCCTGTTTAACTTCTACATTAATGATTTGGTGGATCACCTCAACAACACTAACTTCCACCCCCCAAAATTAAAGGGAAGGCATATTTCAACGCTGCTTTATGCGGATGATGCAGCAGTAATTTCAAGAACTCCCATTGGACTAAAAAGAGCCCTAAGAGCACTAACATATTATTGCAGAGTGGAACAGCTAGAACTCAACTATCAAAAAACTAAAATCATGGCATTCGCTAAAAGGCCCAAGAACTACAACTGGAATATAGATGGCCACAAGATTGAACAGGTCTCTTGCTTCAAATACCTGGGGGTAATTTTTCAAGCCACTGGTAGTAGGAAAGCGCATGGAGAGTATGCTGCTTGCAATGCACAGAGGAGCACAACAACCATTCTCAAATTTCTTAAGACAAGAGGAGGCCACTATTTACCTGCAGCGCTCAAACTTTTTGAAGCCAAACCAGTAGCACAACTGCTTTATGGATCCCAATTGGGACCCTTCCCCAACCCTGCTCCATTAGAACTTGTCCAATCCAAATTCTTAAGATCAGCTTTCCAAACTCCAAAATGTGTCTCTAACGCAGCTCTGAGACTGGAGTCAGGATTTATGAAAATGGAGGCCAGAGTGTGGGTGACCATACTCAACTACTGGCTCAGACTATCCCTCTTTCCCACTGGCCTTGCTCCACTAACCTTAAGTGATGATTTCCAATCCAGCTGGAAACAGACAGTGATGACTAAAATCTCAATGCTGGGCCTTTCCCCAGTTCTTCTGCTAAGCCTGGGATATGATAGGGCAAAAGCTACTATCAAACAACGGGTAGCAGATATAGAGCGACAACTGGACATAGCCAGTACTCCAACCTTCATTGCTAGTGACTCCAATAGATATCTGGCCTCACCTTTGGCATACTTAGCAACACTTGAAATACCTAAACATCGAAGGGCCTTTACTCTTGCACGGTGTCATGCCCTCCCTTCAGCTGTCCTTGAAGGCCGATACAAGAAGATCCCCTTCTCAGACAGACTGTGCCCCTGCAACTCAGGCCAAATAGAAACAACAGAGCATGTATTACTCCAGTGCTCATACTACAGGGACATACGTCTCAGACTTATTTCACCCCTGTTGCATAAATATCAAGGGCACACTGGACAATTCTACATAAACTTGTTGCTTTCAGACACCAACCCCGGAACAACTTATAATGTTGCCAGATTCTGCGCAGCTGCGGTTAAAATTCGTCAGACAATGTCCTCAGCAGTAGAATAGTGTCAACCTAGTCTTGTTATCTTGTTATACTTGTTATACTGGAGCTAACATTTTAAATACTGCTTTTAGCCTGTTTTTATTCTGTGATCTTACCTTTATTCTGTATCCCCTTTTTACCTGTGCTGGTCTATGACCGTAATAAAGATTCTATTCTATTCTGTTTCTCCTAACATTTAGTCAAGATTTGCCCAACTGGCCCAGAATTTCTACTCTGGGGACAGAGAACCTAGAATCCTTCAGATGGTGTTGAATTCCATCTCCCATCAGCCCCAGACATCAAGGTCAATGGTTAGAGCAATGGGAGCTGTAATCCAACAACACCTGGAGGGCCACAGATTCCCAGCTCCTGGTCTACTCTAAGAGATTCTCCAGGGTGTCCTTCATATTAGCTGTGAACTCATTCTTTCAATTGTATATCATTAAACTGGGACTGTCATCATGAAAAGCAAAGTATGTGCCCCACAGCAAAGTTACAGCCTTCCTCCAAATTATAAAGAAGTTCAATTGATGTGGCATAACTAGTAAAGTGCAGTGGTGTGGTGGTAATTGTAGAAGTGTGGGCATTCATTGTGATAGTGCCATAGCCATGCCTCCCGTCAAAGGGTTTCTGAACATGCAGCCAGCTGTGTCAATCTCTGTCATCGAACCAGTCTTAGCAGTTTCAGTTTCCATCAGGAACAGGTTTTAATTTCTCATTCAGGACAACCATCATCCCAACTACTTTTGACGCCATGAGGAACAGCAGCTCCCACGCTGGGGAAATCCATCCTCTTGACCCCAGCTACTGGGACGACTGCAGCTAAATTTAGAGGAAATCAGGGAGTCAGGGGCAGGGTTTTCAAGATGACATCATCATCCCTGCCAATCACAAAAATTCCAATGATCGCACCCCTGCAAACCCAGGCTCCATTATTTCCTCTAAATTTAGCAACTGATTTCCTCTAAATTTAGCAACTGGTTAGGTGATAATATTACCAATTGCCTTCTCCAGCTATATGTTTTATTTCAACAAGTCTATTGCTTCAGTGGGAGTTCTTTTGAATTTTCTCATCTAAAGCCATACTCCTCCAGATGACAAGATATTACTCACCCACAGAGGCAGAGATGGTTGACTTTGGGACTATAATACCCAGAATCCCCTCATGCTGGCTAGGGGAACCCTGGAAGTTGTCATCCCTAAAGTTACTTTTCTAAGCTCTGCTTTCTCATTTTCCAAAAGTAGTGAAATGGCTTGAAGCAGATCCAACCTACTCTCCCCAGCATTGGTAGTAGTGATTTATCACTGGTGCCTGCTCCCTAGCATTTCCCAGATCTAAAAGACTGTATTTACTGCCACCTAAGGGAACAAAGTAAGAATGGGTTTGGAAAATAAGAGCTTGTGGCTGGCAGGCTACAATCTTTTCTTCTTTTATTCTTCTTGGTTTTTTGTCCTGTTATTCAGCCTGTTCTCCAAACTGCCACTTAGCCACTTATTCGGATGACTCCTCTCCAGCATCTTTTGAAGTGTTTTCTACGTGGACGTGATCATTTTCTATCCAGTCCTGGCTGACTTTAGAGTGACTTTAGGAACTATTTTAAGTCTAGTGGAGACAGAACCTGCAGGGACAAAGCCCCTAGCACAATTAATTAATTAATTAATTACCCTGCCTTCTCCCAATATGGGAACCAATGTGGCTTGCAATATAGAATTAAAACAAAAATGCAAGTTAAATGTACAGTAGACCCTCAGTTCCAGGACTCCCCATGGACACCAAAATCCATGGATGCTCAAGTCCCATTATATACAATGGCATAGTAAAATGGTGTCCCTTATATAAAATGGAGAACAGCAAGGTTTGCTTTTTGGAATTCCCCCCCCCCCAAAAAAATATTTTTGAGCTGTAGTTGGTTGAATCCATGGATGCATAACTTGTGGATATGGAGCGCCAGCTGTACCTAGTACAATAGGTTTTTTTTTTAAGTAAACATTTACATTAAAATAATACTGTATAAAATATTTTGATTAACAGTGAGGGCATCATCTACCCTCCCACCCACCTCAGGTTTCCCTGTTTCTTATCAGCTTATTTGAGGTCCTTGTATTAACTAGGACAGGGGTGGGAATCATGTGGTCCTCTAGATGTTGTGGAACTATGCCTACTAGCAGTCCCTGCCACTGACTCTATTGGCTAGGGATCCTGGAAATTTCAGTCTGGAAGAATCTGGAGGACTACATGTCCCACACCTGAATTAGGGCAAGGGAGGAAGTGAGAAGCTAAGGTGGGTAGGTAGAGCCCGACAATCACAGCCAGTGGAATGCTGTGAAAGAGAGCCTATTTGGAGGGAAGAGCTATAACCTAGAGCAAGGGAGTTTCAACCTTTAATCATAGAATCATAGACCACTTCTCCATAGATTTTGGACTTCAGCTCCCAGAAACTCTTACCATGGGCCATACCAGCTGATGTTTCTGGGAACTGAAGTCCAAATCAGTTGGAGGATCAAAGGTTGAGAATCACTGATAGAGGCTTGTCTGTAAATGAGTTGATTTGGGCAGTGAGCAAATAGAATGAGGGCCAGTTAGGAAGAGAAGAATTGATAAGATCTGAATGGGGTTCTGGGAGCTGAGAATGTGGGAAGAGTTCAGGGAGTTCAAGTTTGACTTAATTGTTATATAATGAATCTTAATTGGTTTTATTTCCTACAACAGTGTCTGGCTGTTGCCATTTAAGAACTGAAAGGTAGAAGGGGTCACACTTGACCAGAATGAATCCACCAATCAACACAGCCACTTGTCCAGTATAGAGGTCATTTTGAGGCCTGAGCACCAAGTCCAGGGTGGGATCCAGAAGGTAAAAGGACAAGGCAAGCAACAGAAGCTCAAGTGTTGGAACTCCTGGTGGGGGGGGGGACAACCTGGCTAGGGGTTCCATCACAGAGGGATTTCCTCATTGATACTGCATTGATGTGAACTATCCCAGTTGCAACATATTCTGGGATGACTTGGTCTCGAGCATGCAGTTCAGACCCATTAGCTGTACAAAAGACCTTCCCCTGGTGTTTCATTTTAGAAAACACATGAGGGAATGCAACTACCATGGTTATGAAGATTGTCCTTGTCCAAATGGTTTCATCATGAAACCATGTTTCTTTGAATCATCTTAGACTGAGATAGTGAGGAAGAAGGCAACCCCCACCTAATATTTGCAGCCTGTAGTTGAACAACTTATGTAAAAGGGAATGGAAAATCCCCTACTTATGTGGAGTGCCACAGGTGTAATGGAGTTGACAATTGAAAACATTAAAACATTCTTAAGGGTTGTCTAGATGATGAAAATACTTCTCATAGAATTCACAGAGAATGCGATCTGTCCCAACAAGCTCCGAACAAGATCTGTGGTATTCAGAAGGAGGGGGAACAAAAAACAAATTGTGCAGTAAAAGGAATTGCGGTTTTCCACGAAATTTCCTGGGAAATGCACATTTTTGGACATATAGACATCCAAATTCGCATTGCTGCACATTTTTGGTCCATTACCCTTTATGAATGCGTGTGACCACTCAATTTGAATGAATACGAATGGATGTGAATATGCGCAGCAATGTCAAGACAAATCAACTTTGCTGCAAATGGGCAAAAATGGACACCAACTTGTAGTAAGCCATCATGCCTAGACAAGCCCTTAGATATAGAAAGCAGTTCAGAAATTGATTGAGGAGGAGGAGGATGAAGGTGATGGTGATTATGATGATTGGTGATGGTGACAGCGAAGAGGATGATTCAACTGAGCACTGCCCCTGGTCATTTGTGATTAAAATTTTCTTTATTCAGTATAAATCTTAAAACAGATAGAATAGATAGGAATAGAAAACAGTAAAAAATAACAACATAACAAAAAAAAATAACATAACATGAAAATAATGAATAAAAGAAATAGAGAGAGAAAATGGGAACAGAAAAAAAGAGAGAAAAAACCCTCCCACAACAGAAGCAAAAACCCACCAAAAATTACAACCACCCCATCCCTCCCTTCACCCCCCCCATTCAAATTGACCTCCCACTTCCCTCTAATTGTTTTTCTACATAAAACAGATTAGTATCTTCTCTATCAGACAACTTATTAAATCATTCTGTCTTCATATAATATAAAAAAAATATACATTTCTCTCAGATCCAATTATATAATATATTACTAATAACTGAATGACAAATCCCACAGTACTAATATCCCCATTTCTTTTTGTTTAATATATTCTATAAATGGTTCCCAGTTCTTTATATATAAATCGTGTTTGGCTTATTTTTCACTAAATTTGAGAGTTTATCTAATGATGCTAATTCCATAACTTTTTCGATCCATTCTTGATACTTCGATAATTCATTGCTTTTCCACTTCCGTGCATAGATGCCACTGGTCATTTGAATGAGATTATTTGTCTATTTTATATCCCATATCACTGGTTTCTTCCAGTGAACTCATGGTGGGGATCTCCTCCTCTCCCCATTATCTTCACAACCACCCTATTAGGTAGGTCAGGCTGAGAGAGAAGGACTGAGATTCTGTGTATGTGTGTGTGAGAGAGCCTAGCCCAAGGTCACACAGTGAGTTTGACAGTTCAGGAAGGATTTAAACCTAAGTCTCCCAGATACCACCCCTACAATGGAATCATTGCACCATACTGTCATTGTTGTTTTATTGGTTGAGATATACCATATTTTGTGAACTTCTTGGCATTTAAGAAAATATAGATGTGCACAGCCACACCACATCTGAATTATAAAAGCAATCAACCAAAAAGAAGCTGGAATAGATGGGGGTTTGACCAGGTGCAATAAGTCTGTCCTCATGTCTCCTACTGAGAGGCTTAATGGCATCAACAACACATCCCCCCTCGCCCCAAAAAATCTTTGGATCAGAATGTAACACAGTGGCACAGTGCAAATTTTGATAGATCTGCAGCTACCTACCTACACTAATTGTTCCCCTCCAACATCTATTTTGCTGAAAATCTTTTTTAATAAGAGGTGTGTGAAAACTGCATAGTTCTATGCTCGTTCCTGTCACTAAAATTACAAGCAACTTGTATGCTGTAAAGATCAGATGCAAGGCAAAATTAGGTGATTAGCTGTCAGAGATAATTAAGCATCATGGGCAGCTTAATTTATGTAGATCAAGCACATTGCCAAAACAATCTCTATTGTGTATTTCTTGAAAACAAACCTGCAGCCATAAAGAAGAATGAGCACATAATGACCTGTGAGCAAAATGGAAAAAAGAGAGACAGAGAGAGGAGAGTGATTAGCCCCTGCCAAATAAATATTTTACAACTTTGTCACATTTTGTTGAAAGACTTACCAAAATTTAACACCATTATGTTTACCCACACTGACATTTGCAATGATAGATACAGCACACAAAGATGTACACAGATGGCATTTGGCAGTATAAAGTGAATTTTCATTCTTAGGAGGACACTTAGGTATTATTAGGTATTATTTTCATTTCCTTCATTGTTCTTATAATCCTACTGCTGGAAATATTACTCTTCTTTATTGGTGGGTTTTTTTTTTTTAAAAAAGTTGGGATTGCCTTGATTCACTACAATGACTGAAAGTTAGGGCCCTTTCACCAAATGTTATATAGAGAACAAGGCAAATAGTAAAAGAGCCCAACAGTAGGAGGAATAAAACCTTTAAAAGGCAGATAGGGGGAATAGCCCATGGTCTTAGATGTCTTTATACTGATGCACAGAGCATGGGAAATAAACAGGATGAACTTGAACTCTTAACACAGCAAAGCAAATATGATTTAATAGGCATCACCGAAACCTGGTGAGATGAGTCTCACGATTGGAATGTAGTAATAGAGGGGTATGACCTATTTCAGAGAAGTAGACCAAACAGGAAGGGTGGTAGAGTAACATTATACATTAAGGATATGTATACCTGTGAACAGATCCATGACTTAAATCCTGGGAGCCAGATTGAGAGCATCTGGGTAAAAATTAAGGCGTGGGGGAGAAACAGCAGAGATGTTGTTGTGGAGGTCTACTACAGACCTCCAAGCCAAACTGAGGACTTGGATGATGCCTTCCTAAAAGAGATGACCGCACATTCAGACAGGAGAGATGTAGTAATAATAGGGGATTTTAACTATCCTGATATTTGTTGGAAGTCCAATTCTGCCAAAAACTTAAGGTCCAATGAATTCCTCACTTGCCTTGCAGACAATTTTATTGTCCGAAGGTGGAAGAGACAACCATGAGATCAGCTATTTTAGATCTGATCCTAACCAATGGGGATGACCTGGTTAATGGGGTGGAAGTGGCAGTGTCCTTAGAGGGGAGAGACCATGGTCTTCTGGAGCTTGTTATACAGAGGAAAGGGGAAGCAAAGCATAATCAGACATGCCTTCTAGACTTTAAGAAAACTGATTTCAGAAAACTTAAGGAACTACCTGGGGTGATCCCATGGTCAGGAATACTAAGAGAGAAGGGAGTACATGATGGATGGGAGTTTCTAAAAAGTGACATATTGAAGGCACAACTTCAAACAGTTCCAATGAAGAGGGGAAATGGCAGGTGTCTAAAGAAACCAGTATGGATGTCTAAAGAACTTTCAACTGAGGTAAGACTTAAAAGAAACATGTACAAGAAATGGAAAAAGGGAGAAATCACTAAAGAAGAATTCAAACAAATAGCCAGTTCATGTAGGGGGGGGGAATTAGCAAAGCCAAAGCACTGGTGGAGCTCAGGCTTCCTAGAGAGGTTTAAAACAATAAAAAGGGCTTTTATGGATATGTCTGCAGCAAAAGAAAGGACAAGGAAATGGTAGGACCACTGCATGGAGAAGATGGTGAAAGGCTAACAGGGGACTGAGAAAAGGCAGAGCTACTCAACACCTTAGAATCATAGAATCATAGAATTGCAGAGTTAGAAGAGACCACGAGGGCCATCCAGTCCAACCCCCCTGCCACGCAGGAAATCTTGATCAAAGCATCCCCGACAGATGGCCATCCAGCCTCTGTTTAAAGACCTCCAAGGAAGGAGACCCCACTACGCTCCGAGGGAGTGCGTTCCACTGCTGAACAGCTCTTACTGTCAAAAAGTTCCTCCTCAAGTTGAGGTGGAATCTCTGTTCCTGGAGCTTGCACCCATTGCTCCGTGTTCCAGTCTCTGGAGCAGCAGAAAACAAGCCTGCTCCATCCTCAATGTGACACCCCTGCAAATACTTAAACAGGGCTATCATATCGCCTCTTAACCGTCTTTTTTCCAGGCTAAACATACCCAGCTCCCTAAGTCTCTCCTCATAAGGCATCGTTTCCAGACCTTTCACCATTTTAGTTGCCCTTCTCTGGACACGCTCCAATTTGTCAATATCCTTTCTGAATTGTGGTGCCCAGAACTGGACAGAGTATTCTGAGGTCTGACCAAGGCAGAATAGAGTGACACTATTACTTCCCTTGATCTAGACACTATACTTCTATTGATACAGCCCAAAATCGCATTGGCCTTTTTAGCTGCCGCATCACACTGTTGGCTCATGTTCAACTTGTGGTCTACTAGGACTCCTAGATCCCTTTCGCACGTAGTCTCATTCAGCCAGGTCTCTCCCATCTTATATTTATGCATTTCATTGTTCCGCCCTAAATGCAGTACTTTACATTTCTCCGTATTGAATTTCATTTTGTTAGCTTTGGCCCAGCTCTCCAGTCTATCCAGGTCATTCTGAATTTTGATCCTGTCCTCTAGGGTATTAGCTACTCCTCCCAATTTGGTGTCATCTGCAAATTTAATAAGTATGCCCCTAATTCCCTCATCCAAGTCATTGATAAAGATGTTGAATAGCATTGGGTACAGGTCAGAACCCTGTGGCACCCCACTGGTCACCCCACTGGTCACACCTTCTTTGCCTTGGTCTTCTCCCAAAAGGAGAACAGTGCTCAACCTGGAGAAAACAGAGTAGATGATGCAGCAGGGAAAATACAGCATAGAATAGGTAAACAGGTTGTTCAGGAATACCTGGCCAGTATAAATGAATTCAAGTCTCCAGGTCTAGATGAACTACATCCAAGGGTACAAAAAGAACTGGCAGAAGTAATATCAGAACCACTGTCAATCATCTTTGAGAATTCCTGGAGAACAGGAGAGGTCCCAGCAGAATGGAGGGGGGCAAATGTTGTCCCCATCTTTAAAAAGTGGGGGAAAGAAGACCCAAATAATTACCTTCCAGTCATCCTAACATCAATACTAGGAAAGATTCTAGGACAGATAATTAAACAGACAGTTTGAAAGCACTTAGAAAGGAATGCTGTGATCACTAAAAGTCAGCATGGGTTTTTGAAAAACAAGTCATGCCAGACTAATCTTATTTCTTTTTTTGACAGTTACATACATTGTAGATGAAGGGAATACTGTGGATGTAGTGTATCTTGATTTAGAACTGGCAACCAGTTGGTTTTTATTTGGCAGTGTTTTCCAACAAGTCTGGAAGGAGGGAAGAAAACTTGCACATCTAGAGCCTCTTGTCTTGTAAAGTTTGTTGGGTAGATTTTGGACAAGGGTATCCTTTAGCCAAAATTATATTACTGGCTTGTTGTGATATCAAATAGAGTAGCCTTATTAGGAAAGGACAAATTTCTATTTCCAGTCTGTGTCAATTTCACTTGAGTTCCATCCAATTTCTGCATCTGTCTGTAATATTAAAAAATGTATGCAACTATGCATTTTTGTACACAACTGTCTCTAACATTCACACTCTGCATGCATTTCCCCCTAATATACACTCTTGGGTAGGCAATGTTTGCCAAGATATAAATTTGATATAGATGTTTCCCGGATATATGCATTTTGTACATAATTTTGAACTGAGACCTCCATCAAAAAATGGGAAGAGGTCTGATAGATGACTGTTTCAATCCTTGGTCTGAGCACTACAAATCAGGCCAGTTCACTTAAAAACACAGACTGAACTAAATTCTCTAAACCCCATTCAGTACTGCTCTAAACTGCTTAAAACTGGATAGGGCACAAATATGGTCAACAGCAACAACTGTACCGAGTTGCCTCTAATTTATCTGCAAAATTCATTGCACCTTCCCAGACATAGGATAAATTGGATTTAATATTTGTATTTAAATAAATGTCTATATTTGAGCCAGGGTTGTTTTGGAAATAAGTGCCCTAAATTTCAATTGGATTACTGCAGCAAATAACACAAATATGTTGACTATTCCTCCCATAATTAGAGGTACTATTCTCCCAATAATTGCAACATCACTGTTCAAGCCTACATGGATGGGTCCCAACCAATTCAGAGTCGTTTCTGTTAGCTCCATGTCTAATTCTTTAAATAATTACACAGCAAATAAATTAATGAAAATCAAAAGGAAACTGCTTGTCTTTAGAAAACCAGCTTAATTTGGCATGCTCTGTTGCCACTTCTAAATGCTCCAGTTCTTTCTGGCCCTGAATTAGACCAGCAATTTCCTCTTTCTGGAGTTAATCTTTATAAATAATACCAAATTGAATTTGGCACTAAGTGAGGTGTGAAATCCTTAAGCTGCTGGCTTTTCTTATTATTATTATTTTAAAGACACATTAGTGTCATAGAGGCTGCTTTGGTTTTTCTCTCAAACACTTAGCTGTGTTTGGTGGAGGGAAAAATTACTAGTTAGAAATAAACGCAGGCGTATACATTGTGGCAATGACGAAAGGAGGAAATCAGAAGCAAAGAAACTACAATTAAAACTCTTTCCCCCACAAAGTTGAACAACCCTCATCAGTTACATACTGCTTTCAAACACAGAAATTAACTGATTAAAATGTAAGCTTAATACTAGTGGTACAGTTAGGTAATTTTAGACTCTAAATCTAATGATCAGGGGATGGTGCTCTTTGGATACAATATACAGTTGGGCCCTCATATTTGCAGAACCAATATCCATGGTTTCATTTATCCTTAGGACACAAAATAAGAACATATACCATAGAGTCGTACTGGAAAATGCCTAGAAAGGCATCATTTCTAGGCATCTTCTAGGTCCTCCAATACAACACTATGGTATTTTTTACTGGAAATCCTTTATTTTAATAGGGTTCACTGTTATTCTCAGTTTCCGGTATCCACAGTAAGTCTGGGAAGTGAACCCCTGCAGATACAGGGGTCTGACTGTATATTGCTTCATAATATAATTAGCCCGTTCTGCTGCATTTGGAAACTTTTCTGCTAATTCTGCTGAGTCAGTTCCTGCGTCTTTTTCACACTACATAATTATAGCACTTTGATGCCACTTTCACTGCCATGGCCTCATCCTATGGAATCCTTGGATTTGTAGTTTTGTGAAGTGTTTAGAATTCTCTGCCAGAGGGCTCTAGAATCTCAACAAACTTCAAACAAACTTTGGGTACGGTTACTTTAAACTTCACTGGCATGGCAGCCATTGGCTATCGCTGGGTTGAATCATTCCTTTGCAAGAGATTCCTGTGACTGGCAACCAAAAAGAAACTTACCCTGAAATAGAAGTAGAGGCAGAGAATATGGTTGGACTCGCATATCTGTGGGGGTTTGGTTCCCGGACTTACCAGGGATACCAGAAACCACAGATAATGGCAAACCCTATTAAAATTAAGGCATTTTCCTGTGTGACTCTATGGTATGTGTTCCCTATTTTGTGTCCCACAGATAACTTAAACTGTAGATATTGGTTCTGTGGATACAGGGGGTCAGACTGTATTCTCAAATCTTTGATGGAAAAAGATGTGCTGCTTGAGAATTGGAATACCCGCTCTTGCCTTTGCTTTCCCCAAAGCTAAAGTTGTTGGGAGAAGGGTTGCCATTGTAATGGGGAAATGCAACCATTGCTGCAAAAATCCTCTTCAGTTGTTGAGCTCTCAAACTACACTGGCTGCTTCTGGATCGCCCATCTCTATCCAGACACAGACCCCACATACAAACATACAAATCGTAGAAAAAGCCAATCTGGAAGGTTCCTAGAGTCTCTAGAATGACTGTGGTGAGGGGAAAGAAGTTGCTTTGGTGGGAACAAGGAACAAATGGTGGGATGACCATATTCCATGAGCAAAACCCAAACATGGCAAAGATACTTTTGGACTACAGCTCCCTTGTGGCCAGTCTGTCTGGGAAATTCTGAGAGTTTTAGTTCCAATAAGTAACTTTGCCAAGTTTTGAGCAAGATCCTACTCATGAGTCATAGGATTCCCTCAAGCCATTCTCTCATATTTTCTGTCTCAGTCAAAAGGTGCACCCAAACCACAGTGATGATAACAACGCTGTAGTGTCCTCCTTCCATTTCTATCTTATTTTATTAACTCGGACACTTATTGCTCATCTTTCCTTTCCTAAGAACCCACTTGCTTTGCCTGGTTTAGGGCTCAGCTACACAAGCCAGGATATACTGGCTCCCCGCTGGCATATCCTGCTTGTGGATCTGGCCCATTCCTTTGCCATTACCTCCACAAAATGAGAGGAAGCTCAGATGGGCACACCATCACATCCTTGCAGCAGCTGCTGCTGCCTACGTTATACTCTCTGATGTCAGGATGGAGGCCAACAGCATATGAGCAAAGCCCCCTATATGTGACCAGCCTTGGTCACATGCTGTGTGCCCCCTTCCTGTCTATGGAATAGGGCAGCTGCAGTGACAGGTTGGTGTGCCGGAAAGGGCTCCTGTGATCACATGGGCCCCAATAAGTTTTTGCCAGTTGGAATACATTTAAATAGGTATTTTAAAAAATGTTTTATCAGGCCCTACCTCATCTCTCCCCCCTGCCGCCTGCTCTTAGCCCTGCCTTTGTCACGGGGGTTGTGAGGACTGCCTGGAGGCAAAATGGAGCAAAAGTCCTGCATTGTCAGGACTGCAGTGCTTCAAGACAGGGTAAATTGCCAATGCAGACAAGCCCTTGGTTGCATTTTCTAAAGAGGCTTACTTTAGTGGAATACTGTGTCCAGTTCTGGACACCACAATTCCAGAAGGATATTGAGAAGCTGAAATGTGTCCAGAAGAGGGTGACCAAAATGGTGGGAGGTTTGGAAGCCATGTCCTGTGAGGAGCAGCTTAGGGAGCTAGGTATGTTTAGCCTGGAGAAGAGAAGGTGAAGAGTGAAGATGAGAGCCATGTTTAAATATTTGAAGGGATGTCATACTAAGGATGGAGCAAGCTTGTTTTCTGCTGCTCCAGAGACTAGGACACAGAGCAATGGGTTCAAACTATAGGAAAAGAGATTCCACCTCAACATTAGGAAGACCGTCCTGACAGTAAGAGCTGTTCGGAAGTGGAATATGCTGCTGCCTGGGAGTATGGTGGAGCCTTCCTTCTTTGAAGGTTTTTAAACAAGAGGCTGGATGGCCATCTGTCAGGAGTGCTTTGATTGGGTATTCGTACACGGCAGGGGGTTAGGCTAGATGGCCCTTGTGGTCTCTTCCAACTCTATGATTCTGTGTCTCATTCCTGGAGGACTTCTCCCTCCAGCCCTTCTTCCTCCACCCCCTCCCATAAAAAGCAGACTCCCTGCAGACCAGGAGTCATGTGGAATTCCTGCGACAAAACAGGTATTGACCTACAATCAACTTGGTTTATAGCTACAAGTTTATTTTCCATCTTTCACTCAGCTTTCAGGGCTTAAGAGGTAATGCTGAAGCACCTTCGGCAGTTTATTTCCGTTCCCTTTGTCTGAAGAGTTGAAATTACAACTGTTCTTTCACGGCTAATTTAGTGGTTTTCTCCTTCTCTGTTGGGCAAACATTGATTTCCTATTAGTCTTTCTTTCAGCCCACAAGCCAGCTGTTCCAAGTGATGAAGGGAGTTCACAAAGGAAGAAAGGAATGACCTGAACACCTAAGCTGGGGTAAACAAATACAACCCCAGCTTAAAAAAAAAAAAACACTCAGTTGCTTGTTCCAAAGCTTTTCTCCCACTGGCCCTCCATTCTTTGAAGGGAGGTTGTCAAATAGCTGCTAATGAACTGGGTCAGATGCCATCACCAGCATAACTCATCTGAGTCTCAGCTCCAGGGCCGCATGAGCATTATCAATGGCTATGGCAGGAGAGATCAAGAAGAGGTGGAACTTGCTACTTATCTTTAACTCTTCTGGCCAGCTGAGCAGATGTCAAATCCAGCAATAAAGCAGAAATCATCCAGGCTACTTCTAGTAGCAGAACCACCCCAATGTATCTATATATCTATACCTATATCTATATCTATATCTAGATATATATAAAAGGCTTGGGTGTGTTTCCGCTCCCATTGTGCTGATTGGCCACTTAGGAAACATATACCTAAGCAAACCCCTCCCTCCTCTCACTCCCTCGGCCAATCATCACCCACATGCAAATTCCCTCTCCACATCACAATCCACTCCTGCCACTCAATCTGCATCTACACCCCCAGACTCACAAGGGCCCTTCCCTCCTCTAACACCCTCAGCCAATCACCACCCACATGCAAATTCCTTCTCCACCTCACAATCCACTCCTGCCTCTCAATCTGTATCTGATCTGCACCCCCAGCCTCACAAGGGCCCCTCTCTCCTCTCACTCCTTCAGCCACTCACCACTCACATGCAAATTCCCTCTCTACCTCACAATCCACTCCTGCCACTCAATCTGCATCTACACCCCCAGACTCACAAGGGCCCCTCCCTCCTCTAACACCCTCAGCCAATCACCACCCACATGCAAATTCCCTCTCCACCTCACAATCTACTCCTGCCACTCAATCTGTATCTACACCCCCAGCCTCACAAGGGCCCCTCCCTCCTTTCACTCCCTCAGCCAATCACCATCCACATGCAAATCACCTTTCCACCTCAGTGTTAATTGTGTTTACACTGAAATATATGAATAAATACATAAAACGACTTTTTAATATATAATCTTTCAAATCTACTATAATGGCGTATGTTACGCTGGGTACAGCTAGTTCTACTTATTATTTCTTGGTGCTGCAGTCCCACCTTTTCCCAAGCTAGGACCATTAGTTTAAAAAAATAAATAAGTAATTTGTTTCAATAATCAGTAGGGAGTTCCAAGAAATGATTCATTATCATTAAGGTTAGTAATTAAATCTTTAATTTGTTGCATTAACTGTTACATCAGTTGTTGCTTTTCAAAGAAACTGCAGGCAGTTTGCACACCAGAACTCCTGCTCTCTCCATGTAGAACTTTGCAAGTCTGCACAGCAGAGCTCCTCTTTATGCAAAACCTGCCAGGGCTGCAAACCAAAGCTTATTGCACTGCAAAACCTTCCCACACTTGAAATAGTTTGCCTTTGTTATTAAATAGCTTTTTAATGTGAAGTCGAAGGCTTTCATGGCCAGCATCCATAGTTTTTTCATGTTTTTTTTCCTGGGCTGTGAGGCCGAGTTCTGGAAGAGTTTATTCCTGACGTTTTGCCTGCATCTGTGGCTGGCATCTTCAGAGAATGGTTGGGTAGGGTGTGTTGAGTTTATATACTGAGAGTCCCTGTTGGAGAGGATATGCAAATTTGTGTATTTGAATGGCTAGTTTCTGGGGGGAGATATGCAAGGAGGATTAGTGTCCATTCGGCTAATGGTCCATTGTCTGCTGGAAATCCCCCTGTCTGTGGGTGAAGTTCATTTGCATGTGTTGAGTTTTGGTTTTGGTGTTTTTCAAAACTAGTAGCCAGATTTTGTTTACTTTTAGGGTTTCTTCTTTCCTGTTGACGTTGCCCAGGTGTTTGTGGGTTTCAATAGCTTCCCTGTGTATTCTGACATGATAGTTGTTGGCCTGGTCCAGAATTTCACTGTTTTCGAATAACATTTTGTATCCAGGTTGGTTTATCACATGTTCTGCTACTGCTGGAAAAAAAAATTGCTTTTTGTTTCCCCTTGTGGATTAAAGTGCAAAAAAGGACCACATCATTTCCAACATAACACATAATTGCCAAGTTCTGACCTCTTTGTTCTTTAAAACAAATGTTCATTCCAACCAAGAAAACCTATCACATTAAGTGCTCACATGAGATGAAAGTCTAAGAGCCAAATGTAGATGATGGCGAGCATCCTGTTGGTTAGTCCTAACTAGAGTAAACCCCTTCATTGTTTGAATGGTGAGTCAACCGTGTAGGTAAATCCCACTGAGGGTTCATCTACACTAGCTGACTGCTGGTGTATCCTGGCTGCAGAGGTGCCCCTTCCCCTGCTGCCCATTACCTGGAGAAAATGGGCCTGAGGCCATCACTGAAGCCACTGCTGCCATTTTCTCATTAACAAGGAAGCCAGGCAGGGGTCCTGTAACATGTGTCTGAAGCCCCCTACACGTGACCAGCCTCAGTCACATGCTGCAAGACCCCTGCCTGGTTTCCAGGAGAGTCAGGGAGCTAGCAGTAGCAGCGAGGAGTTTAGAATTAAAACCTGAAGCAGATTCACCGCACCCCGCTGACATCAGAGTCAGCCGCTTCCACCACCATGTTGTTCACAAGGTCTGTGACAGGCATCAGCCTAGTGGGGGAAAATGCTGCCAGATTTCCTAGGAAATGCACTGAGGATTAATTATTTTTAACCATGTATTTTTAACCCACTAATTGGATTTCTCTTTTAACAGAAAGAATAAGCAGGTGGCCAAGTCTTCCCTGTGATGGAGACATATCTAAACAGTCATCTGAGTCCATTTCTAAAGTTCTAACTAAGCAGCATTTTAATGAAAGTTGTGAGGCGAACCGCTTGCGTTGTCTCGGCTGGTGACATAGAAGCAAACGGCAGTAGGCACGCAGTACCCTGAAGGCAGACATTAGGAGCTTCTCTGCCGAATCCAGCAGAGAAGGTTCTCTGTTGAACGCCACCATGCTGTGATTAGTTAATCATTTAAGTACATGGTGGTTTTAATTAACTGCCAGCTCTAGCTGGGCATCTGTTATGGAGATCACATCTGATCCTGATTGTTCCAATCTGCAACATGTTTCAACAATCCAGCAACTGCATTATCCTACTGCTCATATCCACAGCATTCTGTAAAGCAGAAGTGGCAAAATTTGGGGCCCCTAGGCCACAAAGCAACTCCCTGGGGGCCTTTCTGGGGCCCACCTGGACCAAATAAGATTTCCCTGAATCCCCCTTCCAATTACCTCAAATGGCTTCCAAGAGGGGCTTTTTGCAGAGTAAAGAAGAGGCTTCTGGGAATGGCAAAAAACCAAGGTGTGCGCGCACACAAACACCCAAAAATATTCACTCCACAAAAAAAACACAACACCAAATCAGCTGTAAGTACCCCATAATTTTTTAAAAAAACAACCCTAGGAGTCATGTCTGGCTTTTTTTTCAGTTGTGTGGCACCTGATTTGGGGGCAAAGATGGCCTTTCTGGGGCACAGGGCTAAAAATTTGCCATCATGATCTCTGCAGTACTTCCAGCCACCACTGTAAAGGCTAGAAATATACCACATTCATGAATCTTATTGTCAATTCTTACTAGAGAATCAGATTAATTGGATTTACTTATGTGTTGACTCAACATTGAACAACTGATTCAATGGGTCTACTCTAGTTGGAAGTAACCCACAGGATTCCAGTCTCCATTTGCATATTTGTATTTAAGATGCTCTAAAATACAGCTTGTCTACTTCTCTTTCCTTTTCCTAAACTCATGCATATACACTTTCATCATTTTAGCAAGGGATGTTGCAAAAGAAAAGGATGAATCAATGCAAAATGTAAGGCAAGAATTTACCCAACTAGGAAAAACAAAAACAATCCCATTTAATATAAAAATAGTATAAATGAAGAACAAATTATTGGTGATATATTTACCAAGCAGAAGAATACAGTGGGCCCTTGGTATCCACTGGGGTTTGGTTCCAGGGCCCCCCATGAATACCGAAATCCGTGGATGCTCAAGTCCTATTATATACAATGGCATTGTGAAAATGTGTCCCTTATATAAAATGGCAAAATCAAGCTTTGCTTTTGGGATTATTGGAGGGGGTGGTGGATTTTCAGCCTGTTGGTGGTTGCATCCAAGGGTGCAGAATCTGTGGATATTGAGGGCCGACTGTACAGCAAAAATCATAATAATGTTTACATAGTGGGCAATTCAGAGAGATGAAGGAAATGCCATTCCTATAAAACTAGTTGCACCTAGCGTAACATATACCATTATAGTATATTTTAAAGGTTATATATTAATAAGTCATATATTTCAGTGTAAACAGAATTAGCGGTTATTTTATATGAATGAAATTTCCCACACATTCTTCCAAGGCTTCTGATGGGATCAGAGGACATCACCCTTTCATGGTTAAAATCAGCAAAAAAAAAACCCATACCTTTTAATTAACAGCTTAAGCTGTCAATAGATCCCCTGCTGCTTTTGTGCCAGCATTGCCAGTGTGCGAAACCTCCAGCCATTTAACTCTTGTACTTACCCCAACAATGGTCGGTCCAGCGAGAATACTTCCAGGTCAGGTCAGGACATCCAGGTAAGTTTTGCTCTTTTTATGACCATCCCTGGGTTACTTGGGACTTTCAAAGTGTGTGTGTGCTTTTTAAAAACTTTAAATGCTTCATTTGTGTTGTTATTTTTGAATTTCCTGCATGATGAAGTCTCGTGGGATTTCGAGCAAGGAAGTGAACAGCTCTGTTCACTTCCTCTTTATTACTGGAGCTGCCTTTGACAGGAAAGGGGGTAAGTTAAGGGGGGAGTGTTCTTTTGCCGGCATAAAAATGTAAATCATATTATTTACATCTAAACCACTTATTTATATTTCTTGAGAAGTTGATCATACACATATTCACATTATCAATGTATGTGATGCTTATTTTCTAACTTAGTGCATCGGCACTGTAGAAATAATGCAGTTTGACACCACTTTAACTGCCATGGCTCCATCCTACAGAATCCTGGGATTTGTAGTTTTACAAGGTCTTTAGCCCTCTCTGCCAAAGAGTGCTAGTGCCGCACAAAACTGCAAATCCCAGGATTCTGTAGGATGGAGTCAAGGCAAATAAAGTGGTGTCAAACTGCATTATTTCTACAGTGCAGATGCACCCTTAGATATTCAGACCTGTTGACAATCCCATTGGAACAAAAGTTCAAAGTATCACTTGGTGGTGATGGTAGTGGGTTCTTCTTTGTTCCCTATTAAGGTTCTTCAGCAAAAGTGCAGAGATGTCTCATTCTCACAGGGAGGAATGATTGTTTGTAATATGAAGGAAATGTGTGCATTTCTGTTCTAATCCTAATTGTTTCTTACCTGAAGAATACAGTTATGAACTGAGTACAAAGGTGTTTCCTGGAACACATTCAGCTCTGATGACATCAGAAGAGCACTGTCACTTAGGTGACTAACTTTTGTTACTATGGTAACCACAGACTTCAAAACCAGCCATGAAGAGGACCCTGACCAAGTAAATTGGAGTTTTGCTCACAAAATGCATGCTGGTAGCAGAACAATCTCATTCATCAGGACAACGTGGGGGCATATTAGGGGGTGGTGGAAAAAAACCAAAAGTTTGGATGAAAGCCCATACCGGGCTGCTGGAGGGGAAAGGCAAAAAAATCTGGATAATCAAATTATTTGAATAATTAAGAGTTCAGTTAATGGGAAGTGGACATAAATTAATTCAGTGCAGCAACATGCTGCAGACAAAGGCTTACATCTAGCTGGTAGTCCCAACTGGAGTGCACCCATTGAATCAATTGTTGAATGATGACTCAACGTTTATCTAAAACCCATTGATGCAGTGGTTCTACTCTACCTGGGGCTACCAGTAGAATTTAGGTCAAAAACATCTAATACATGATACTCCAGTGGGCATCTTTTGTAAGAAGAGACTCCTGGAATACTGTATCCAGTTCTGCACATTACAATTCAAGGAGGATATTGACAAGCTGTAACGTCTCCTGGGGAGAGTGACCAAAATAGTGAAAAGTTTGGAAGCCATGCCCTATGTGGAGTGGCTTAGGGAGCCGGGTACATTTAGCCTGGAGAAGAGAAGGTTAAGAAGTGATACGATAGCCATGTCTAAATGTTTGAAGGGATGTCATACTGAGGATGGAGCAAGCTTCTTTTCTGCTGCTCCAGAGATGAGGACATGGCACAATGGATTCAAACCACAGAAAAAGAGATTCCACCTAAACATTAGGAAGAACTTCCTGACAGTAAGAGATGTTGGGCAGTGGAATACACTGCCTTGGAGTGTGGTGGAGTCTCCTTTTTTGGAGGTTTTTAAACAGAGGCTGGATGGCCATCTGTCAGGAGTGCTTTGATTGGGTATTTCTGCATGGCAGAATGGGGTTGGACTGGATGGCCCTTGTGAACTCTTCCAAATCCCCCATGATGCCTATCATCCTGTTAGTGACATACACAAATTTAAGTTCAATTTAACACCTGTATATATCTTCTTTCGGTCATTGTGGAAGTCAGAATTCTATTCCTCCTCCCCCCCCCACATTGCCCCACACCAAACCTACCTTCACAGCCTGGCAGTGCCCTGACCAAAGCATTTCTGAGGTGCTGAAAATCAGAGCACTTTTTTGGCAGATTAATTCAGAAGAGATTTGCCATTGGCTTCCTTTTAGGATTAAAGAGTGTGACTTGCCCAAGGTCACCCTGTGGGTTTCCATGTCCCAGCAGAAATTCACACACTGGTCCTCTGGAGTCCTAGTCCAACATTTAGACCACTATATTGAGAAATCCATAACCTTCAAAGAATATATCCGCATAGAGCTACTTTTTTTTTAAAGTAAAGCAAAACACACATATATACAGCAAGCATTGGAGGACTGGTTGAGAGATCAAAATGATGCAAACTACCAAGATGATGCTTCTCTTTATAAAAAGACCATGCAACAAAGCAGCAGCTGTCGTAAGTCTGTGCAATTTGTGCAGTTGGCATAATTTGCACAAAATTCATTCTCACACATGCAAGAACTCTTATTGATACCAGCAGAAAATGGCCTAACTCCAGTTGCTAGTCCCAACTTGAGCAAAGCCACCAAATCATCAAAGGAATTCACCTCTGTGTTGACTTACCATTCAACAGTTGATTCTTTGGCTCTGCTCTTGTTGGGAGTAGCACTTGGATTTACTCCAGTATCTTGCTATCATACACACAAGGAGGAAAATAAATATGGTTTCTTGTTCTCATATACAAGAAGGAGACAGGCGTAATGTACTGACATTCCCAGACACAGTGACCAGCAGTTTCCGAGTTAAAAGTAGAAAACATTATTGACCCAGTAATCCAGAAAGGAAACCCTACAGGGTCATTTCTCAGAATGAAACTCAACTGACAAACTGTATAGTAAAAGCATATTCCAATCTACATAATCTGGCGGGCTACACAATCATTAACTACCCATCATCCCCTTCCTGCTTTCTCACAGTACCAACATTCAGCCCATTTCCCCCAGAAATGAAACGTAGCTGCAATGCTTATCAGACCACTCTTGGCATTGACCATTGAAATCCCTCCCACCGTTAGGATACACACTTGTTCACAAGTATAGAGAAATGCAAACACAATTAACCACAAAATTACACAGCGACAGCGATTGATTTGCATTGCTGCGGGGGAAAAAAGGGTTAATTTAAGGCATATCTGGACAAGGCAAAGGTTTCTGGCAGTTGCATTATTTGTACCTGTAGTTACTGGTTTTGTTTTAAAGAACTAGGTGACATTCCCCTTTATCCTGGCATATATCCCAAGAACTCCAGGGGGAAAACATCCCACCATTTTGTTCCCATCCTTCACAAGGTTATTTTCCCCCCGTTCTGCTGCGTCCTGGAACATATCACCCACTTCAGCTCCAACCAGGGCAGAAAATCATTGTCCATATCTGGATGTACAGGCAGCAACATCAAGAACCTCCCGGGACAATCTGCCCTGCATCTTCTGAATCTTTTGCCAGTCTTGATCTGCCCTTAGTTAAATTTTGAGAAATGAACATCTAAATTTCTCCAAAAGGATCTAGGAAATACATCTCAAGTAAAGGGTTTTCAGTATGAGTTCTTGGCATATAATCCTCAGGTAAGACTAAAGCAGGTCAAGAATCTTCTTTTTGGTCCCCAGTTGCCTCCTAGACCTTCCAGGCCCCACAGACAATTAAGCACAATAGGTAGTCTTTGATCAGTTCAGGTCCACAAAATGAATTTCTTAACTCCCAGCCAGTTTTAAGGCCACACTAGGGAGTCATATACAGGAGACTGCACTGCTTCTGTCACAGCTAGACATTTGCTAGAGACAAATAGCCTTCAATTTCCAACCAAGTTCTGAGACACCCTGCTGGGTTTTGTTTTTATTTTATTTTTTTCCTCTCTCCTTTTCTAAATTAAATTATGAGGTACTAGAAAAATACTAGCAGCCAAGCTATCTTAAAAGTTGAGGGGGAGGTTACATTAGAGACCAAGGGCAAGTTCTTTGGAGTGATTTTCTAGAGTCTGATGTAGGTGAACCTCTGGGATCTGCTACGTCCATCTTCTTGGGTTTCACTGATTTTCTTCCAGCCCCTTCTTAACTGAGGGGCTGCCCCTACAAGAAAACGGTGTGCCTTAAACAAATAAGAAGGGGTGGTCAACTGCATGTGTGTGGGGGGTGCCCAGTTCCCCTCCCACATCTCCTGTGGGTCACACTGGCATGTCGTGGCACACTGGGGATGGAATCCTTTATGGCCCAGTATAGGGTCATATACACCTGGCCATTCACTGCCCCCCTGGGCTTACCATAGAGCCTTAAGGCCTTTCTGTTCCTCCTAAAGAGCAAGGGTTGGAATCAGAGGAGCACCTGCCTATCTCCCCATAGTCAGACATGAAATGCTAATATTATCAGCTGAAGTCTGCCAGGTCCTCCAGAGGTCTCAGTGGAAGATGTAATCATTTCCCCTTTGGCTACAGTGACATAGCCAGACACTTCTCGAACCCTGACCTGCCCTCCACCAGGCACAGAATGGTGGGGAGGGGGGTTGTTCAGCACCTCTGTGGTAAGTCTGGGGGGGGGAGCTTTGATCTCTGAAGAAGGAGGAAGGTAACAGCAACCTCCAGACCCATCAAAAAAAGACACAGGCAGGTGTAAGATTGACTTATGCCACAAAGAGGATGCCAGCCAGGAAATGACATCCTGTCAGTTCTGGTCATCATTTTTGGCCATTTTGTGACCAAATATACAGGGTTTGGTGCAAGTTCTGGGGAAAGCCCAACCAATGAATCTGTGTACAGTATGATTTTCATGTATGTTAGGCAATGGAGGGGTTTTTTTTGAGGGGGGGTGACCTGAAAGTTCCTTCAGCTTTAAAAATTAAAAAAAATGAAGAGTTTGTAAAGCTTAATGGAATACTCAAGGCCTTTATGTGTTGTAAAAGGAGGCTTAGGTGAGCTACATGCAGCCTGCTATCACCTTTACCTGCCCCAGTATAAGAAATGCCGCATAGTCAGTGTGGCATCATTGGCTAAAGCAAGGGGACTGCCATCAGTCACTAATATGAAAGTGAGAGTCAGCTGCCAGTCCAGGTAGTTTGTGGAGAAGGGAGATGCCACACTTCACTGTCCTTAACCACAGAGCAAAATGTCTTCAACAACCCTGTAGCTTACAGCTCTGTGAATGGATTCCTGTGGATCTCAGGGCTGAGAAACCTCAGGAGCTGGGGTTGGATCCATACTTCTGGGATTCTTCAGATAGGCTCCTTTCACACTCCACAGAGCCATGGCTCCATCCTATTGAATCCTGGAGTTTGGTAAGGCAAAGTTACCGTGGCAGTTCAAGTGGAATCATAACATTATAATTGAGAAGTGTGAAAGGATCCCTGCACATACCAGGTTACTCAGCTTTCGTATGGGTTTTTAATTCCAAAAGGCTCACATGCCTCACTTTACATAATGGTTTTCAGAGGGTATATCAGTTTGATATGATTTTAATTACCATGATTCCATCTGATGGAATCCTGGAATGTGCAGTTTCATGAAGCACTTAGAATTCTCTGCCAGAGCAGTCTAATGCTATGGTTCTAGGGGATGCACTGTAGACTTTTAAGTATCTCACCAAACTAGAAATCCCAGGATTCCATAGGATGGAGCCATGCAAGTCAATATTGTAACTATGCAGCATGGAAACACCCGGAGTTTAAAGCTAAAATATGCTGGTGGTTTTGGTCCTACCTCTTTTGCTTTTGACCCTGCCCACCTCTGTAATGATGCTCCCAAGAACATATATGACATTAAACACAGCCCTTCGGCTGAAAGCAGTTGTCTATCCCTGGTGAATGAAGATGATTCTTAGGCCTCTTATCTACTCCTGGAAATAACTTGGAGGAGGTAGAATCCCTGTGCTAACCTTTTACCCAATCTTCAGTTTCCTTTCTCTCTGCCTGGGATCCTCCATGCATGGCTCTGTCAGTCACCCACCAAATTCTAATTAATTAAAACTAAAATGTATGAAGGAGGTCCAAGTATTTTTATTTGTGATTGTGAAAGGAAATTGTCAGTAACATGTCTAAAATGGCCACATGGGAGTGATACCAACGTAATTGTGTGTGAAAATGTAGCTGAGACTCTCAGTGTGTTTCCAAACGTAATTCCTTTATTACAGTGAAAAGAAGCAGACTGGGAACATTAAGAGAAAGTGGATAGGACCCTATACAGGGTCATCTTCTATGGCCACAGGATATCATGCAGGCTATCTCATGGCAGTGCTGAGCGAGGGCAATGGGAGTTGTAATCTAGCACATCTGTAGGGCACCAGGGGGCCATTTCACACTACTCAGTTATAGCACTATGATTCCAGTTTAACTGTCATGGCTGCTCCTATGGAATCCTGGAATTTGTAGTATGGAGAGGCATCAGAGCTCTCTGACTGAGAGTTCTAAATACCTCCCTAAACTGTAAATCCCAGGACTCCGTAACATGCAGCCATGACAGTTAAAGTGGAATTATAGCACTATAATTTTGTAGTGTGACAGGGCCACAGGTTGAAAAAGCTGGCATAAGCTTTTGCAGACTTGAGTCCATTAAGACTAAACAGAACTTGCAAAAGTTGTTTTTGGGGCTGCTAGAATTCTGGGGGTTGCAGTCCAAAAAAGTAACTTTTTGAAAGGGTGCAATTAAACAAGGCATGAAGATATTAGCTTTCCCAGAAAGTGGCCCAAAGGGGTGAGCACCTCATTTAGTAACAAATTTATGTCATTGGGTCTCCTAAGATTTATATCTGGAAAATCAAATAACCCTTTAAAAGAAAGAGAGAGTGAAAGAAACAGGTCTTGCCATTAAACCTTCTGCCCAACTCCTGTAATTTTCAACCATTAGTTTGTTTCCCTGTCCAATATTTCTAACATGGGCCCAATACCAGTGATAGCTCCAGTTCCCAGTGGAAGTGAATCTCTTCCAGCGACTTGTTTCATCAAGCTATTAAGATGTCTAAAAACTCCTTGGAGGCTTAGATTAGTAGGTCTGAAATTTTTTTTAAAAAAAAAATATATAACTGAGCTTCCATCCTTTCCCGTCTGAGAAATGTTTACGGGTGAATGATTTTTTTACCATTTCTAAAGATTTATTGGTTTAATTTAACAGCCACTCCAAAAATGGAAACATCTCTCCTCGTCCAAGACCTGTTGCCTGCAAAAACAACTCAGCCTCCTATGCAGCCATCCCTTCTTCTTCCCTAATGCTCATATGTCAGAGCCTTTCAATCTGGTGAGGACACAGAAGGAATATGGAATTTGGGATTTCAAGGCATTGAGTGGCTTTTCTGGAAGCTAAAACTGAAAAAGGAAAACAGAGGACAAAAGCTTTTTGATGCTACTACTTGGGCATAATTACCCTGGTGTAAGCAGTGGCAGCAGAAGGAAAAAGTCTTCCAAGTACAGAAGTTGTTCAGGAAGGTAAAGCCTTGGGGCTGGTTTACACAGCAGATTTATTGCAGCAACTTGCGCTTTAATTCTTTTCCACATCTGTGCCAGTCAGATTTTTTTTTCTAATTATGCCGCTTTTTCGTTCAGACTTGAAAAAGTGTGGGGGTGTGGCCTCCCAAGCAGACAAAGGCTGTATGGGGAAGGGCATAAACCCTCCTTTGAAGCCTTGCATTTTGAGCTAAAGACTCACAGACTGCCAAAATAGCAGGGGGGAAGATCAAAGAAGTGGCTCTGTCTCTTCTCTAAATCTGCCTGTAAATGAACTCACTCCCTGAAGCAGAGGGACAGTAATCTCTCTGCTGAAAGGCATCACTGCCATGTCGTGGATCCTAAGGTGAACCTATCACAAGTTTTTCCAGCACGATTTGTTTAGTCAGGGTTCACAGATTTGCAAAATAGCAGAGGATTTTTGACTCTCCCTCCCTCAGTTCCCCCTCCCCCCATCTCTCTCTTGCTCTCTCTCTCTCCCTCCCCCAAGCAGAGCTGACAGATGGGAACTTTATGACTGAAAGGTCTTGGGAATCCTTTTTCTTTGCAGACCTTCTGCAAAATAGCAGATAGGATTTTTCAAAGTTTCCTGATGCTACTGAACGCAGTCCCTCTCTTTTAAGCCCACCCCTTACATCATAGCAACCAATCACAGTAAAGATCTGTGGAAGCCCTTAATGGAATGGTAGTTTACACTGCCAATAAAGCGCTACATTGCAAATATACCGGCAAAAGTAGCGACATCCCCTGGCACGCTATATTTGGGTGTTTTACCTCCCCCCCCCCTTGAATGAGGCGATGCTGTGCTGCGATCCATGGGAACTATGAGCTATCTTAGCGGTATATTTAGAGGAATATTTGCCCATGTAAACGACCCCCAGGAGAAATTGACTGCTTGGAGTTAGCAGAAGTTGTCTGCCTTCCCTCACCCCAACTGCATCACCATGGAAAAAGTACTGTATAACCATTAAGCATAGTCCATTTCCCATCCATTTGCAGGCACAATTTGAAGTGCCTGTTATGACCTATAAACCCCTTATAAAGCTTGAATCCAGACTATGGGCTTGTCTAGATGGGTAATTTACCCCATCTTGGAGCCAAGCAGTCCAGATAACACAGGACATTTGCCCTGTTTTGCCCCCAAGCAATCTTTACAACCCCCAGAACCAAGATGGGGCAAAGACAAGGTAAGGCCCATTACACTGTTTTAAAATAATACCTGGTAAATTCTGCTCCAGCCAGCAAAAAATGGATTGCGCCCTGCATGATCACAGGAGCCCGTTGCAGTACACTGGCACATTACTTCAGCTGCTGTCTGCCGTTGCTCTTCTGGATCCAGAAAGCAGGCCCGCAGCATATAAATAATTCAGAAAGGCTTTTGACAAGATCCCCCATGATATTCTTGCAGGTAAGGTGGTGAACCATGGGCTGGGCTATAGTTAGGTGATCTGTCATTGGTTCACAGACTGAACCCAGAGAGTGCTCACCAATGGTGGCTCTTAATCCTGGAGAGAAGTGACTAGTGGGGTGCCTTGGGGTTCTGTCCTAGGCCCAGTGTTGTTTAACAGTTTTTATAAAAGACTTAGATGATGAAATAGAAGGCATGCTTATCAAATTTGCAGATGATGCTAAATTGAGGGAGGGGATAAGAAATTACCCCAGAAGATAGGACAAGATCAGTGATAATGGAACACAGACAGGAGGAAGGTGAGTGTGCTGGAGTGGGGTGGGGAGATATATGCTATAGTTCCAGAATTTATGCTATGCCTCTTCATGCAAGATCTTAGCAAGTATGTTACTTTTTAAGCATAGTAAGGAGCAACGCCAATAAATTACTTCCCAAACACAATAACAAATAATAGAAATCAATGGATGGTAGCTAGTTTCCACTTAAGGACAGCAAACTAATATAGGGGAGATCAGGCTATGTAACATACACAGCACAGTTGTTCCAACACTTTGCTGCCACTGCTTCCTGTTCCTTGGCATCTGCTACCTGAAGCTGGTTCTGTTATCATCACATATTGTGGCAGTAAGTTCCACAAGAAAACTATCCACTGTGTATTTTCTATTGCCCTTTCCAATCCTGGCCTCCCCCTCCCCATCAATTGGATTGCCCTGCTCCCAGGTTCCAAAATGCTACCCAGTTTCATCAAATCATCCATGCAATCATAGGCTTCTTTGTCAAGTATTAGGGTTAAATCCTACATGACATATCTAAATGTAGCTATTTAAACTCTTCAGTGAAAGACCAAAGGTTGTCTTTTCTTTTTAGCCAATCTTCTCATCATGATAACACAGTCCCTTAATGTTTTCAGCTGGGTTGGCAAGACAACACTTCCAGGAGTCATGGAAGAACACAAGATTGTTACATCACAGTTCTTTACTGCTTGCTTCATCTTCATCAAGGCCAGCCAATGGCTTAAGCACAGCACAAAGATATATTAAGTAAATGATGCAGTTGCTAACCAGCTACCATTAGGGTATCTGTATGGTGCAAAGTCTGCCTAATTGGAACGCTTGGTTCTTCTAAATTAAAATCATGGCTGAAAGAAATTGGAAACCATTGGGGAACATGGATTGGCTTGACAACAAAAGGGCAAAAGCTCTCAGGGTGTCCAATGACAGGGAGGCATTTCAGGTAGGGAGAATGTTTTCCTTGGATGTGTTTCCTAGTTGCCAGATGGTTGGTGGCAAAAGATTGCTTTGATATGAGATGCTTAAATAGCTCAGATCTAAGGTCTTGCAAGCAACCAGGTTTTTTAGGGTTGTGGCATCCATCAAGAAGCTTTAAGAAGTGTGCGGGGAGGAACGGCAATGGAAAGAAAAGAGGCAAATGCAAAGAGCCACTGCTGGCGAGGATTACTCCTTGAAGTCAAACCTGTGGCTAGTCACATTTTGTCCCCTCAATCATTTTTGTACCCTTGTTGCCTTTTGTTCCCTATTACACTTTTTTTTTTTGGCCTTATTTATGTTCTCTCAGGATCTGTTTCAAGGACAATGCCAACTAACACTCTCGAAGAAAGTAGGGGCAAATTCCACCACCATCCCACCTTCAGGGTGAAAGAGACCACTTAACTACTTTCCAGAGGTGGATACATTTTAAGAACTAGGAAGGGGGGGGGGTCTTACCTTTAAAAATGAGGTGGTCAAGGATCAATCTTTCCTTCCTTCCTTCCTTCCTTCCTTCCTTCCTTCCTTCCTTCCTTCCGTCCTCACTTACCCCCCCCATCTTTCTGCTTTTGCAACATATATCAACACTACTTTCCTATTTTTGTAAGGCTACCAATACAAACTGCCTTCCCAGGGGTATTCATTATGGGGAGAAAGATAAGCCACCCACCATAGCATATAATGGGGACAATGGTCAAGCTATGTCACCTTGAGAAATAATTTATATTATTTAATGCAATATTCAAAAGGTATTTTTGCCCCACTCCCCAAACTTACAAAAAAATCAGCGGGATGAATTGCTTCCCCTCAGTACTATTCTTAAATGTGTTTCGCCAGCATTTTCCTCTGTCTTTGCCATTACCTTGGCTTCTACATCCTACATTATAACCAATGATGATTACTAGTCCTAAGGATTTCCAAACCTTAGATCTTTGCAGTGGTGGCCAGTGACTTCCCAATCATTGGGAAGATGGATTTGTTCTGAATTTTAGTCTAAAAAGATCTGTCCAGCATACTGAACCCAAAATATGTTCCAACACCTTTTAATAAATCAACTAAATTCAAACTAAACCCTGGTGTGGATTCACTGCCCTACTGTAACAAAGGAGCCACAAGTCACCAATGGATCTTAGCAAATCTAAGCAGGTGGGATCTAGAGATCTTTATCATACTCTTTCTATATAAAAGGCTTGGGTATGTTTCCTTTCCCAGTGTGCTGATTGGCCGCTTAGGAAACATACCCAGACAATCCCTCCCTCCCTCCCTCCCTCCCTCCCTCAGGCAATCACCCCCCACATGCAAATTCCCTTTCCATCTCACAATCCACTCCTGCCACTCAATCTGCATCTACACCCCTGCATCTACACCAGCCTCACAAGGGCCCCTCCCTCCTCTCCCTCCCTCAGCCACTCACCACCCACAGGTAAAACAATGCATAAAGTAATAGTGTGTAGCTGAACCTTGTGAACCTTTCAAATCTTCTATTAACGGCATAAGTTACACTGGGTACAGCTAGTTTACTTGTAAACAAACAGGCATATTACAACGCTGGCCCTACCATTAGGCAGAATAAGGCAGCCAGCTCAAAGAGCTGAAGCTGAAGAGTTGGGTACAGAGCACTGGGAGAATTAAAATGCTTTGGCTGACTTTAATTTGGTTGCTGGAAGAAAAATCCTGTGAAGGGAAAAGAAGATTTTGGAGTGAAAGTCCATAGTTGGTTGGTTCTGATATCGATCATAACATCACAGTAGCCTCACCCTCTGTTCTGAGCATGTGTCTGCTTCCTAAGCCACTTTTCTTTTTTAATCTGGCTCCAATTGGTAGTTCTCAAAGTTCTAATCAAACACAAAGTGGATTCCCATAAACCTGGACTCTGCCTGGCCCTTTTTAAAATGACTTAAATGTTTGTTTTTTTTAAAAAAAAGTATTTTTTTTAAGGACAGTTTTCTAAAAAATAATCCCTTTGCTAGGATTTCTTGTTTTTAAAGAAAGGGTCCACAAGTAACTTTATTTTCTCTCTTAAACAATAAGTCTGCAATTCACATTCACCCTCTCTCTCCTACTCAGTTAAAGAAGATCAGGCGATCCCTTGATTCCATGAAGATCATGAATGAGAACTTGCTGAAACAAGAGGAAAGAAAAGTGAAACGGTGGCTCAAGAAACAAACACAGGTCTCACCCTCAGGATCTTATAAAACATTATATTACAAGGTAATGAAGCATTTTGGCAAGACAGGTTGGCAATATAGCAATGTTTCATACACAGAGAGACACAGAGAAAATGAGAGAAATGAGAGACCAAATGCTGCATCTCTGGTCCCGTCTACACGATTTAAATAATACGTACGGTGTGCGAAAGTTTGCACTTCCGTACAAATGGCCGTTCGGATGCACACGAATGCAAAAGAGGGGGGCGGTTTTCCACCCTGAAATATGCACACGCGGCATTCGGGAAGGAAAGTGGATCACCAAGAGAAATCCGTACGCCGTTCGGATGGCTGACGGGTCTGTACGGTCTGTTCGCACACATATGAACAGGCAGGGTAATCTGATTGGCTGGCTGAGTAGAGGGGGCGGGGCTAGCACGGAGGGGAATTGGGAGCGGCCGCCATGTTGGTTTCCTGGCTAGCGAGTGTCTGGTAAGTCCGTGAATTTATATGTTTATTTATTTTTATTTTATATTGTAAATACGGAAAACCGAATGTCCGCAAACCAGGAACCTTTAAAAAAAAAAAAAGCGGCGGGAGATTTAAAACTGCCGCTTGGCTTGCTCGCTCCAGCCAGCTTTGGGAAGAGGGAGTCATACGGAGTTTAGGGGGGTTAAAAATTGTATAGCCGGTTCGTATGCATACGAACAACAGGATGTTCGTATTTTTTGCCCCCCATACGGATTTTTTTATGATCGTATAGCCGCACCCTCTCTGCATTGCCCCATTCTTTGTTCTGCAACTTGGCCATACTGTGGTGTGACTAAGGGTTTGTCTACATGGGCAATTTACCCTGTCTTGCCCCATCTTCGAGCCCTGCAGTCCTCACAACCCCCAGGGCAAAGATGGCGCTAAGATGGGGAGGGGGGAGGAGACAGGCTAGGGCCCAATAAAACATTTTTTTTAAATACCTGTATAAATCTGTTCCAGCCAAAATAAAATGGATCAGGCCTCACCGACTGCAGGAGCTTGTTTTGGCTTGCAGGGGCCCATCACTGTAGCTTGTGGCTGCCTTGCTCTTCCAGATCTAGGAAGGCGGCCCACAGCATGTGACCAAAAGAGTAACTTTTCCAAGCTCTTCCTTTGCCTAAACTGCTCAAAGACTGGATAAAAGTCTGTAGTCATTCCTTCCTCTGGGTGGTCCAGAAACTTGGAAATGAAGCAGACATAAAGAACTGGGGTTTTTCTCTCCCCCCCCCCCAAGTTAAGCATCACCCTTTCCAGCTTTTGCTCAGAGCAACATTAGAATGTGGTGTGTTAAAATACACCAATTAAAATCAACCGACACTTCCTTCCCATTGAACACAGTCCAAATTTTCCTTCCCTTGTATGAAGATAATTGTACAGAAGACACCAAAATCCTCTTCGTTTGAAGCAGGAAAAGGCTTCATCACTAGTCCTTAAGGCCTTTAAACAATATTTTCCTTAAGTGCATTGGATCATAGTCTCCTGGGGAGTATTTGTCTGTGTTTGCCATCTGTCTCTCACTTCCCTTTGTGAACATGTCTTTTTTCTTTGGGGGGGGGGGATGGAAACTTTTCTTTTAAAAGCAGCATGTTTAGCCACCACCGGCTGCCAACCAACAGAAGAAGTGTGTCTACAATTTGGAGGTGTGGGGAGTGGCATTCAAGTGCTTAACACATCTCCATTTAAAATGTATCATAATCAAGATCAGGCATCTGTTATGATTTGTAAGAACATCAGAAAACTGTCTCATTGGAACAGACTAAAGTGCCATCATGTCTCACATTCCACTATCAGAAAAAGGCAATCAAATGCTTTCCCCAACCTGCTCTCCTCCAGATTGTGAGAGACAATGGGTTCCATGTTACTCTCTCTCTCTCTCTGGCTTTTCTTCGCAAACGAAGATTCAGGAAGGACTCATCCCGCGCTTTCTGCAAGCGCGCTGATGACTAAAACGGCCAATCTGAGATAAACAAGTCCGGTTGCAAAAAGCACAGCAGAAGGTCTCCTTGGGTGATGTTTTTGGGTTGTGATTCTTTCTGCATTGTCGTTTCTCATCAGGACTTGTTCGGTGTGAGTTCTCAAATAAGGCTTCAGCATTATGCATCTCCATGCCTCCCAATGTGAGGCCAGGGCGGACCACTGTTGTAGGACCATCGCCTCCATGTTACTAGTACACCATTAAAAAAAAACTCCCCCCAAAATGCCTGGTAGACCTCACAACAACCCTGTAAGGTATGCCAGTGGATTTTTAAATTCCTCCTCCCCCTTCTCAGTGTTCCCTACTTTTCCCAGAATTGCTGAGGCTGGCTCGCTCTGTTGCCTTGTATTTTTTTATTTTGTAAAGAGTCACACACATACACATAGCCTAGATAACCTAAAGGCACCAGAACCTGTCTGATCTTGAAAGCTAAGCAGGATCAGTCATGGTTAATACTTGAATGGGGAACCACTAAGAAATACCAGGTGCTGTGGGCTATATTTCAGAGGAAGGAACTGGCAAAACCACCTCTGAGTATTCCTTGCCTAAGAAAACCCTATGGAATTCATGGGGTCGCCATAAGTCAACCAATTTATGACTTAAAACATATGTGCATCCTCAAACATATGAAAAAGAATTCCATATTAGTCTTCACTATTAAAAATGTTTCGTAATAGTCTTTTGGAGCAAAGAAGAATAATGGGATGGGATTACCCTAAATGACTGCAATGTGATAAGGAAAGAAATTATCATGCATCTTGTATTGTTACAATGTAAGCTGTATTGAAACCTGACATTTGAACAGCAGCATAGAAATCTAATACCCATCTAAATAAGTAATGAAACATCTACCTCTCCCATTTCCACCCACCTTGTCCCTCCAAGTCATCCAGCTATCCCGAGTTCAGCCAAGATCAAACCACAGACACACCACCACTCTCTGCGAAAGACTCTATTGATATGCCTTGGAGCCAGTTTGGAGACCATCTGCCAAATTTTGTGAGCTTTCTACGACTACCAACCAAAAGACTAAGCTACGGTAGGAAATGCCACTATTCTCAAACTCTCCATTTTGCTTTTCTGGGTTTGTTTTGTTCATAACATGTTTCCAGTTTTGAAGTGGAAATGAATGCAATGGAGCAACACAAAACAAATGTGCTCCATCTTGTGCCTGACAAACTTTCAGATATTTGAAGATCATTATTATGTCTCCCTTAATCTTCTCTAGAACATGGAACTAATGCATTATAAGTAACAGCACTATCTGAAATGCATTGTTGGGCAGGGTTGTAACAGCATTACAAATATCATTACTTTTTAAAGTGTGACATGACAACTGGTAACCTTATTTTTTGGACTAATTAATAATATTTGTTTCTTTGGGGGGTCATTAGTGTGGATTTGGGGGCATTTTTAAAAAAATAAGTGGCTAGCATCCTGTGCATAAGTTACAGTTGTCCCTTCACATTCGCTGGAGTTTGGTTCCAGGACCCCCCATGAATACCCAAATCCGTGAATACTCAAGTCCCATTATATGCAATGGCATAGCAAAATGGTGTCCTGATATAAGATGGCAAAATCAAGGTTTGCTTTTTGGATTATTATTTTTAAAGAATATTTTCAAGCTGTGAATACTTAAAACCATGAATGCCAAATCCGTGAATGTGGGGGGACAACTGTACAATATCTGTTGTAAAATATATAAAAGAACAACAGGGGGAGGTAATGATTCTTGGATTTGAGAACTGATCAGTGAAGCAGGGATTTAAGTGTAGTTTCTATAGAAAGTAATGCTGGTATCTTAAGGGGTTAGGAAGAAAGTGACATAGTGATTTGGAATATATATTCCAAACCCATGTAAAACCTATACTATATTACATCAAGAAAAGAAAAATTACAATATACTGTAACTCCCTACTTTAGGCCAGGCACTTTATCTCAGCATTATTATGCCAAATCCACACTACACAAATAATCCAGTTTGAAACAGGATTATTTGCCATGGCTCCTTCCTATTGAATCCTGGGATTTGTAGTTTTACAAGGTCTTTAACTTTCTCTACCAAAGAGTGCTGGTGTGTCATTCCAGGATCCCAGAGGAAGGAGCCATGGCAAATAATTCAGTTCAAAGTGGATTATTTCCATAGTGTGGGTTGTGTGGTGTAGGGTTGTTGTGATAGGAAGGAAGGAAGGGAGGAAACCATGATGCCCCCTTGAGTTCATTCAAGGAAAAGATGGATGTAGAAGTAACAAACAAATGTCATTTTTTTCCCCTCAGACCGGAAGCCTTCCAAGGATCTCACCCCTTTCAGTGGAATGGATTTGCCCACGCAGACCCTTTCAGCAAGAAATTATATTGTTCCTAGAAACAGTGTTTACAATGTGCCTCCCCCTAACAAAGACTCCCGAAAGGCAAGTGGCCCTGGGCACCCTAGCCTAGACAACAGCATATCCCTCCAAGATGCGGTGACCCTCTTTCCTTCCTTGCAAAGGCTGGCAACGAGAGGAGACAGACTTTCCCTTGCAACGATCCAGCTCCATAACCCAGTTTCTGGGCTCCCGACGTTGCAGAAAAAGCTCAAGACCATGATCAAAAAGGAACAAGAAGATGACACATTGAAGACAGAGCCATTGCCTCAGATCAAACCTGAAGAGATCTTGAGCTGCAGGTCAGAAACAAACATAAGTATGTGTCAGAGCTTGGGAAAGTCACCTTTTTGGAGTACAATCCCAGATTTGGCAGGCTGGGTTGGGGAGAGTTGTACTCCAAAACTCTGAAGAGAACCACTGAGGTTGACAGGTGACAGCTGAATGCCCAGGAAATTATGCTTTTTCCATGGCTTTAGGCAAGGAGACAAATCTTTGGGGAGCAGCAATGAAGGGGAAAGGCTGGTTTTATATTAGAAGCAGCTTTTGCCTGGGCAACCATTTCCATCCCTTCCCAGCTGGTGCCAGGGCTCTCTATGGACTTTATCAGAAGTGTCAAAAATCACATCATTAGGACAGGATGATAGCACAAACAGCAGAAATGATCAGACAACATTGTCACTTACCCGTCCCAGCTGTGTTGCGCTAGTGCGAATGAGGCATCACAATTTAGCTCAGTAGTTCTACATGTGCTGCAGTTGTGCTGCTTAAGATGGTGTGTGCATGTACTCGGTCCCATCATGCAGTTTGGAGTAAGGCAGGGAGTCAAGTACCCAGGACCAGTTTAAGGAATTTTGGGGGGCCCTGCAATGCTTTATTTTTTGGGGGGGCCATATGTTTATCTCAGGTCAATGTAACCTAACTCAACCTAACCTATTCACAGTATAGGATATTCAGATTATTACTAATAATGTTTTTGCAGGAGGAGGGTTACTATGGGGGCCCCCACAATGATGGGGCTCCCTGCTGATGCTGCTGGTGCCTTAAACTGGCCCTGCAAGTCCAGTGTTGGGACCTATGAGTCTCCTTGTTGTAGAGGCACACAGGGCTGAGAAGAAAAATCCCCAATTGCCCCAATGAGCCTTCTACACATTCCAGCAGCAGTGCAGGGCCTATAAAAACACTCATGCCTATAAAGACCACACGGGACACAAAACCCTGCAAAGAGTGGCAGCAGCTACTACAGCTACTGGGTGCATTTTGCCACCAGCTCAGCTTCTGAAAAATGCATGCCTCCACACCCCACCATGGCTCTTATTAACTGGCCTTTACCTAATTCCTGGCATGTTGCCTTCATGGGAGGTCACTATTTTATTATGCAACCTACATACTGGCTGTCAGGAGGGGCCATGGAGCACGGAGGGGGCACATTAGCATGCCTCAAGCCAGTGTTGAGAAATAATGCAGCCCTGAAAACCTTTTCCCCATCATTCTGTGTTATTTGCTGTTCTGGCTAAGCCTGATTAAAGCTAGATTCTCGAATATCTGGAGGGCTACATGTTTTCCTAGTCCTGCCTTGGGCCCTGATCAGCTGTCCTGTTTTGCTAGAGCCATGTGCCAATCAACACCTGTCTAGAATTGACAGAATGCAGCAGGCACTAAATTTTTGCTGCTGCTGCTGCTGCTGCTGCTGCTGCTGCTGCTATTGCAGCAGCAGCAATAACAGTGGCCAAGATCCTACTTCATGGTCTATGTTGTATAACTTCATGAATCCTTATCTATGTTGCAGAGGTGCCATGAAATACTGTTAGTAAGTTGAGAAGATACATATCAGGGGACTGGCAAGAGTTCCCCAATGCACATCAGGCACATCTGGTGTGCACTGGGCACTTCTGGTGTGCATTCGGTATGTCTGATGTTCACTGGGCTCTTCTGATGTACACTGGGCATTTTTGGTGGGCATCAGGCACTCCTGTTGTGCTCCAGCACTTCCTAGCCGGCATCTATATGTGCACTGGGGAGTTCCTCAATGCACATTGGTGCTCACTGCACACTGAGCCATGGTGCATCAGTCACTCCACTTTTGTGCAATGGATGCCAGTATAGTAGGACCCTGTATCCACTGATTCATTATCCACTGTTTCAGTTATCCATGGGACACAAAACAGCACACCTACCATAGAGTCTTCCTAGAAAATGTATCCTCTCTAGCCATTTGCTAGGTCCTCCAAGGCAACTCTATGGTATTTTAAACCAGAAATCCCATTATTTTCAATGGTGTTCACTACTATCCACAGTTTTTGGTATCCACACACTCCCAGAACCAGTCCCCAGCAGATAAGGGGGTCCTACCATATAGTAACATCACAGCAGCCCACAAGTGAATACAGACATTAAGAAACTGCTCAACAATATTTCCTGCACATGGAAGTCCACTTACAAGACCTAAGTCCCATGCTGAATTCCAACCATCTTACCTCCCTCCCACACACCTAAAGTGCATTTCCCCTCTTCTCTCCTCGCCCTTCTTCTCTTATTTGCACAGGTATCTTCGTTTGTCTCAGAGTAATATTGACACTTTGCTGGAGCTATGTAAAGAATCCGGGATCTACGTGGACTTGCATGCACACATGAAAGAATCGGACATCGATGCCAGCACAGTGCTCTCGTCCAATCCCAGCAGAACATTGTAGTCTGGAGGTCTTGCCCAAATGTAGTGGTTTTCAGGTTGGGCACTGTTTTCACAATGGTATATGAACTATAAAAATTTCCACCAGCATTTGTACTTGGAAGGGCCAGCCGCCTTGGGAATCAGAAATGCATAGTTCAGGAGGAAGTAGGGTGCTCTTGCAGAGATTAGTGATGCAATGATGAAATAAATCTTGCATTCACTGTTGAGTAAAACTGTGAGCTGAAATTATTGGGTTCTTCCCTGCCTATTGATAGCAAGGGGAAAACGGTAAACAAGTAATTAACTAAGTATGTGAAATGTGTCATTAACTGGACTAAATATTTGATATATGTCAAATTAAATGGCGCAATCTATTTGTGTGCATTTACCCAGATTTCCTTGAAAGTGTTCCAGCATTTTATTATTTGTTTCTTAGAATATGTCTAGCCTGCCCTATAGCTATACATCCCAGGGTGGCCCTTTTCTGAAAACTGTCTCTCTGCCTCAGGGTTGTTGCTCCTGTTTGTATTTAAAATGATAACTATCTCAAGTGTTGGCACCTCTCAAGTGTTGTCAAGTCAATAGCATCCAATTCCCTAAGATCTCAGGGCCAAAACCTGATGATGGCTCCTTGTGATGTCATGGGTGGGACAGGCAAGAGTTGGTTGGAATTGTTTTTTGATCCCTTGACTATAGAAACTGGGTATGAGGACAATCTGGGTAAAATGAGCTCAACATCTGAGTAAACTCCAGGGAACATAGCATCCTAGAGGTGTGGTGGTGGTGGAACCAAAACACCTGTCAGCAGGTAGGCAGGTGGCTACATGCACCCCATAGTGGCAGCACATCCTGCTAATCCAACTGTGGCTCACATCCCCTACATTGCTGTTGGGACTTGTATGGAAGACACAACACCAACTCTCTGTGATTTCGGGGCGGGGGGACTTTGCTGCTGTAGCCAGAACTTATACAACAAGAAGTCTTACCAGTTATGATGCTAGAGCTTCACTCCCTCTAAGTGTGTTGTGTGCCTTCAAGTCATTTCTGACTTATGGAGACCCTAAGGCAACCGTATCACGGGGTTTGCTTGGCAAGGCTTGTTCAGAGGGGGGGTCGCCTTTGCCTTCCTCTGAAGCTGAGAGATGCCTATAGCCACTCAATATGTTTTCATGGCTGAGCAGAAATGTGAAACCTGACTCCAGAGTTGTAGTCCAGCCCTCAAACCACTATACCAAACTGGCTCTCAGCTCCACTCCCTGCCTTGCTGCAAATGGTCCAATGGTCCCCATTATAAGCACCCACCATCTTTCTCCACAGTCTTCTCTCGCCACTCATGACTTTTGAGGGCACTGACTATGACCAAGTGCAATACACATGAAAACACCTCAGTGCAGAGCCAGCGAGCCCTGGCATCAACTTCGAATGGCTGGAGAGGAGTGCCTAGGGTTTATAGTCACCTCACATACAATGCTCTCCCCATCTAGTTCTTCTTATCTGATATTTTTCTCTCCACCTAGAGATCTGAGAAAAGACAACAGTCCCCTTTATCCAGTGCCCTAAGACCTGACAGCTCAACATTAGTAAACACAGGGACGATTGGCTATTTTGTTTCAGCAGCACTAAGACCTGCTTTGTGTCTTCCTTGTGTCCCTGCTTAGGCTGATACCCCACATCCAGGTGCATGTAAGCAATATTTTGTTTTCCAGCACATCCATTGCCATAGAATTTGTAGCAGCACTGAGCCAATTTACATACCACATTTATATACTTCAAGTCAAAGGCTACCGTTGATTTACACAGATGCACCATCTCATGAGGTTCTTGGATATTCTATTGCACTGCACTCCCCCTCAGTTTTATACACAAAAATACACATATTACCCACTAAGCACTGGTGGGCCAATGATAATGGGGTCTTGGACCTGGTCCTCCTCTTAGTCTGAACTTTGAATGAGGTCTCCAAGGTGCTGAACTTTACCTGCAAAATAGGTCCAGCATTTTCAGTAGGTCCTTTTAAATTCTGACTTGAACCCTGAGTGGATCAATGAACCCCTCTGACATTGGGGTGAACAACTTCCATTGGATCCCACAACAGAGTCTCAGGCTGGAATCTTGTTGGCATCGTACACATGAGTAAGCTATTTTACACATGTGGTTGCATTTTTTCGGCCATTGTGCAATGGCCATACTTAGTTTGTGGTAATATAATCAGACTTCCAGGAGTTTAACCATTTCATATGGGCCTAAATCCTATTGTTGGCTTAAGCTAGAGTCAAGTCATTGAATCAGCTGGAATTACCTTGGAGATGACTCTCCGTTCCATAATGGATGCAATGAGTCTACTTCTAGTTGCAACTAACTTAATAGGATTCTAGCCAGGCAACTGCACATTCTTGGACAGTGCTTAACTATTTTTCAAGGCCTTCAGTGTCCCACTTTACTCTGGGATTGCAGGAACAGCTGCTGTGCATTCCCTGTTGCACACTGGGACAATAAGCTGGTGGACTGGAAATATACCGCTGTTTGCACTGTGTTAATATTCTGCAGAAAGGTGGTATAGCACAACCATTGTGTTACTACATGAGTGTAGATTTTCACTAAGCAAGCATGATGTAGGATCTTGGCCCCAGTATGCTCAGTCCTCACTGAACTGTTTTTTGTTATCCTATCTATCTATCTATCTATCTATCTATCTATCTCTTACACATACACACTTTGGATGGTTGTCAATTCGTTAGGAAGAGGTTGTTGTTTTGTTTTCCTGTATTTCAGCAAAACCTTGGAATTCCCCCTAGGCTGATAACTTCCCTCCTATGGATGGAAGTTGCTGTTTTGACTACGTAAGGACCTATGCTCGAAGTCACTGTTGGTATGTAGCAAGATTAATCCTGCTTCTTTTGTGGCACTAAAAAAAATGCCTCTGCTTTCTGCTCCCAAGGAGATTCAGGCTTGCAATGCACAATGTTCTGTTCGCATACCCTAAAAGAAAACAGCAAAGAATTTCCAAGTGCTCATAATCGTGCCATACCAGCCATTTAAATCTGTTGTGATGAAATGAAGCCACACACCCTGGGGCAAAACAGGAGTTCTTTTCAAGAATGCTTTGTTCCGTTTGTCATTTGCAGTGGCTGCTGTAAAATCACACCAGTTCAACATTTCAGACCTAGGATGGTTTCATTTTCCTTACCTCCCAAATCCTACCTTCTTCAAGGGAGAATTTAGCCAGCCTAAAGAAACACAAAATAGTGCCAACAATTTTATTTAAAAAAAAAAACAGGCCTATGAATCAATTAAAGGATTTTTTTTAAAAAAAATTGGATTCCTTATATGCCTTCTACCCAATGAAACTAAAGCAGTCATTTAAATTTAAATACAAATGCCATTACTCAACTTTCAATGTACATATCTTTTCTGAGACACTGAAAGATGTAATGGGACAGACTATAGCACAGTGGTTCTCAACCTGTGGGTCCCCAGATGTTGTTGGACTACACTTCCCAGGAGCCCTCTGAGGTCTCACCTTGACAGCCAGGTGGTCCTCCCAGTCCTTAGTGAGGCTGTGAGTTCAATCCTACAGCCTCACTAATGACTGGGAGGACAACCTGGCTGTCAGGTTGAGACCTCAGAGAGCTCCAGGGAACTGTAGTCCAACAACATCTGGGGACCCACAGGTTGAGAACCACTGCTATAGCAGATCAAACAAAAACTACAAATCATTGTTAGAATCCCTCCTCCAAATTAGCTGATATGATACAGACTTACGGGAGATTATCAGACATGTTAAAAGTGGTGTTACAGGAACACCAGGAGATCACAAAAGGGCTCCCTTTTCAGAAAATGTTGTTTCCCCCTTCGTTATGCACTCTGTTCCATTCTGTTGCCATTCTGCTGGTGCTGCTTTTTATTGTCAGGAGAAGCTGTCAATAGATCCCCCATTCCGTTTCTGTCATGGATGTTTCTGCAAACGAAAAGGTGCCCCGTTGCGCTGGCAAGATCCCAGCGTCAATGGGTGGTCTCCGGAGGCCCGGTTGTTGCTTTCCCCCACCTCCCCACTCCCTCCCGAAGCGACCACAGGGCCTCCGGAGGCCCCGTCATTGCTTCCCCTCGCCTCCCCACTCCCTCCCGAAGCGACCACGGAGCCCCATCGCCACTTTCCCCAGTCTCCCCTCGCGTCAAACCGTGAATATGCAGAACTGCGAGTGTGGAGGCCGTGAATGTGAAGGGAGGACGGTACAGTTGTTTCTTCATGCAAGGAGCCCTGGTGGCACAGTGGTTAAATGCCAGTACTGCAAGTCACCACGTTGCAAGTTCGATTCCAGCAGGCTCCAAGGTTCACTCAGCCTTCCATCCTTTCGTAGGTCGGTAAAATGAGTATCCAGTTTGTGGGGGCAATTAGCTAACACACATTGGAAACTGTTTAATGCAGTGTAGATGTGTAAATTGCTATTGCTTAAAACAATTTGTAAGCTGCTCTGATAGCCTTGTGGCTGAAGAGCGGGGTATAAATAAATAAATAATGTTTGCTGGGGTTTGGATCCAGGACCCCCGTGGATACCAAAATCCGTGAATACTCAAGTCCCATTATATGGAATGACATAGCAAAATGGTGTCCCTTATATAAGATGGCAAAATCAAGATTTGCTTTTTGGATTATTATTTTTTAAAGAATATTTTCAAGTCATGAATACTTACATCTGTGGATACCAAATCCGTGAATATGGGGGGACAACTCTACTGCTAAAGTGTTCTGTGCTTCCACACTCTGCTGTAAATAGCTACTGTTGAGGACAAGCACCTCAGACAGTGCTGATAGTTGGCATCTCAGTGGGCCTAGTTTTTGTATTTGTTGCTGCCTGCCTTGCAGAACCTAAGAGAGAGCCAACAAGGGGTTAGCAGCGGAAGCAGAAGTGGCAAGCTTACCTCTGGCACATCCTGCTCCTTTGCAGCTGGAACTGAACCCTGGGATGATACTTGGCCAATACTGTATCTGCTGTACCAAAGGTTTGGGTACATCCAGAAGAAGAAGGGAGGTGGCGGCAGCAATCCTGAGGGCCTCTGCCTCCCCTGAATTGACTTCCATCAATCAAGGGAGGAAGAGGAGGGAAGTGGCAGTGGCCATCTCCAAGCACCAGGCACTTGCTGCTGCTTCCTCCTCTACTACCCCCTTTCTGGGATTGACTTCCATCAGCTGGGTGGGAGGGGAGGCCGCGGCAGCAATCCCCGAGTGCCAGGTGCACATTCTTCCTGCTTCCTGCACCCCAGCTACTGCTTCCGCCTTTTGGAGGAAAGAGGAGAATCGCCACATCCGAAGCAAAAAGAATGTGGGCCTTGCCACTTCTTCCTCTGCTTCTGCCCTGGGACTGCTTCTCATCCTGGCTGCAGTCAACCACAGGTAATTTTAAATAGTGACTTGAGCATCTGTGTTTTTTGGTATCCACGGGGGGGGGGTGTCCTGGAACCAAACTCCCCACAGATACCGAGGGCCCACTGTAATCTGAACAGCCTTGGTGCATATTAAACAAATTAACAGGTTATAATAATTTAAAACTATGTATCTGTAAAGACTTAGGAAATATTATTTGATCCCAAAGGTGTTGACGAAAAAGCTATGGTTTTATTTGGTACCCAAATCAAGCCAACATCAGTGCCAATCAGATCTTCAAAAGAAGGTCATTTCACAGCAGTGTCTCCACAGCAGAGAAACCCTCCTCCCATGTCCTTAGATGGGTGAGTTAAAGTTGGCTAGAAAAGGTATCACTCCAACAGAAAAAAGCAGGACCACATGGGATGCCCAAGCCTATCTTTAACCTACTGATCTACTCTAAAGCTAGGAAGCATCTGGGCTGAAACATAATTCTCACCAAGGCTATAAACTGGCCCGTTTAAAGATACCCCTGAGGATTCCTTGACCAAGAGCCCTTTCACACTGCAGAGTTACAGCAGTGTGATTCCATTTTAACTGCCATGGCAACATCCTATGGAATCCTGGGGATTGTAGAAACTTAGACCTGGATGGCTGACAATTCTAAATACCCATCCATAAACTGCAAATCCCAGGACTTCATAGGATACAGCCAGGGCAATTAAAGTGGAATCACAGCACTATAACTGTACAGTGTGAAAGCACCTCAGGTAGTGACTTAATAGTCAGGAAGGCATTTGTATGCATCTCCCAGGCTTTGTGTACTCCAGGAGAGCAATTTCTTTCTAGGGTTCAGGAAGTACAGGTCTTGAAATACAGGTCAGAAAGCCTAGCAAGAGCAAGCCTAGCAAGAAAGCCTACCTAGCATGGTGTAGTGTTGGAGACTACGGTTCAAATCCCTACTCAGCCATAGAAACCCACTGGGTGACCTTGGGCATGTCACACACTCTCAGCCTCGGAGGAAGGCAAAGGCAACCCCCCACTGATAGGTTCATCTTAGGATCACCGTAAGTTAGAAACAGCTTGAAGGCACACAACAACAGCAGCAAAAACAGCCTAGCATACTAGAGTCAGGAGAAAACGGGCTCATTCAGCCTTTCCCAAAACAAAAGACACAGCAGACATATCAAGCAGATGATATCAACAAAAGCATGCATAATACATGTGTGCAGAAAACCTGCCACAGCTGAACTTCTCAGTAACAAAGATCTATTTGAACATGTCCGGTGTTGTGGTGGTAAATTTCGGAAGTTCAGGTATTCATCACAAGCATCACAACACAGAGACAGTCACATGTCCAAAGGCAGAGCTTGGAAAGGTTTCGTCTTTTTTAAATGACAACTCCCAGAGTTCCCAAACAAGCATGGATTCTGGCAGTTCTAGTGCAAAAGAGGAAAATTTTCCAAGTTCAACCCAAGGAGAGTCCAAAAGTGTGGACAGCTGTCTTTAAAAAGACTGTCGAGTGGAACTCACATTGTCTAGCACAAAAACTGTCCATAATTTTCTCTTCTCAGGAAGAAACCTTTCTTGAACTCAGGTATTATGAAAATTGCAGCTAGGCTTAGAAGGAACAGAAACATCCCAGGCAAAAAGCATTATCATTCTTCTCGATTGTTGAAACAGGAATTTCCAAGTCTTTTGATCCTGTGAACTATGGATGCATTTTTATTGGGGCCCATCTAAACAGTGAAAATACCCCTCATGGAATTCGCTGGGAATCCTACCAGTCTAAACAGGATCCAGCACCAATCCACACCATTCAGAAGGAGGGGGGCCCAAAATGGCAAAAACAACGGGGTAAAAGCGTTCGCAGATTTCTCTGTACTTTTTCACAAACTGTGAGGTGGCTGTGCATTTTTGCTCATTTGGACTATAGAACAATAAAAAAACATGAAAAAAGCACAAAGCTGATACACCAGGTGAGAGCAGGGGTGGGACTTGCTAGGAGGACAAGCACCCTCTGTCGCCATGTTGGATTTTTGCCTTAGCGATAGCTTTCTAAGGTGATTTTTAAAAGGATCAATATTTTCTGTTTTGCTTTGGAGAATCGTTCTATTGCACAAGCATACTTTGGGACAATTAAAAAAAACCAAACCTGGTGGCAGTGAAGAACTAACACGAGAAAATCACTCACGGCTGCCATCAGGAATGCAAGACTGATGGGGGCTTTCGAGGCCAGAAAAACCATTTGGTTTGGTCGCACTGCAAGATGCCAATAGTACAAGGTATTTGCCCCCCCCCTCATGTAGATGAGCCGCTAGTGGGTGTTGTGTGCCTTCAAGTTGTTTCCAACTTATGCCAACCCTAAGGCGGCCCTAGATTTTCTTGGCAAGATTTCATAGAATCATAGAATTGTAGAGTTGGAAGAGACCACGAGGGCCATCCAGTCCAACCCCCTGCCACACAGGAAATCTTGATCAAAGCATCCCCGACAGATGGCAATCCAGCCTCTGTTTAAAGACCTCCAAGGAAGGAGACCCCACCACACTCCGAGGGAGTGTGTTCCACTGCCGAACAGCTCTTACTGTCAAAAAGTTCCTCCTAATGTGAGGTGGAATCTCTGTTCCTGGAACTTGCTTCCATTGTTCTGTGTTCCAGTCTCTGGAGCAGCAGAAAACAAGCCTGCTCCATCCTCAACGTGACACCCCTTCAAATACTTAAACAGAGCTATCATATCGCCTCTTAACCGTCTTTTTTCCAGGCTAAACATACCCAGCTCCCTGAGTCTCTCCTCATAAGACATGGTTTTGTTCAGATAGGGTTTGCCTTTGCCTTCCTCTAAGGCTGAGAGAGCATGACTTGCCCAAAATTACCCAGTTTCCATGGCCGAGCAGGGATTCAAACGCTGGTCGTCAGAGTCGTAATCCAACACTCAAACTACTACACCACACTGGCTCACCACTAAATAAATCTCAGATGTCAAAAGTCTGAAACCTTCTTGAACTTATAGGCCATTCCTTTAAAACAGAGAGGAAGAGAGAACTTTTTCTGCTAGAAATGTTCAGCTAGGCTAGCCATGTGATGTAGCACTATGTACCATACATTCAATTGTCCAAAAGTGAAAAACTATCTTTTTCACCCATTATTATTAGGACATTTTAAACATTAACATATAAGCCATTTGTTTGTGGTGGGCATCTAAATTCAAGGGTAGTTCTCAATCACCACTTTCCCCATTTATGCCCATTGTTCTATGTGTAACAAGGACACATACTGAAAAGTGTGAGTTAGGAACCAAATACTGAACAACTGTGGGTGGTAATAACTACATTGAAGTCAGCATATCCTAAAATACCATTGGCATGCATACCAGTTCTTGTATATCACCACCAGATGGGGCTCCATAATAGCTGAAATGAACTATTATGTATATTCTTTTCATGAGGTTTCCTCATTTGCCTTATTAGCAGCTTTCACCCCCCAAAAGAGAAAATAAATCCACTTGTCCTCTCTCAGAGTGCACATTTTTAAAAGCCCACTAATATGGCAGCTTAAGGACTTTTGAAAATCTTAATGACTTTTTAAAAAACCCTGTTCGTTAAAACCCATCGTAAGCTGCTTGGAGATGTGTGGCATCAGTTTTATATTATTACAGTTATCAGGGCCAGCAATACAGTTAGGCAGATGATGGAGAGTAACAGCAATGGGCTCCCCACCCCATTCTTCCTGCGCCTTCTACCCATTTTCCTCTGGTGGAAGACAGAAGTGTGTGGGCCACCTAATGGTACTCAATAAACTAGTCTTCTGTCTTCAGATACACAATAGCAATGGCTCTTAACCTTTTCTTTACCAGGGACCCCCTGTAAATATCTTTTGTTGCCATGGACCCCCAAGACTCTTAATTCAGTAATACTAGTACTAATAATAATAATAATAATAATAATAAAAGCATAGAGTTTGGAGAGACCACAAGGGCCATCTAGTCCACCCCCTACTATGCACGAACACACAATCATCAAAGCATTCCTGACAGATGGCCATCCAGCCTCTGTTTAAAAACCTCCAAAGAAAGAGAGGCCACCACATTCCGAGGTAGTGCATTCCCCTGTTGAACAGCTCTTACCTTCAAGAAGTTCTTCCTAATGTCTAGGTGGAATCTCGTTTCCTATAGTTTGAGTCCATTGCTCCATGTCCTCATCTCTGGAGCAGCAGAAAACAAGCTTGTCAAGAAAACAATTACACCATCTGTTAAACCTTCCCTCAGAGGCACTGTAGGGGCAGGGAAGACTTTTCTCCTGCTTCATCCTGCAAGTTTGTGGCTGGAGCGGATTGAATGGCAATGCACAGGCCAAGCCAGCCAGCCAGCCTTTGCCTTGGCTCGTGTCATGTGGCCACTCCACTGTAGGGAGGAGGTGGGCCAAGCAACTTTCAAGCCTTCATGGACCCCCTGTGAGGACATCGCGGATCCCTGGGTGTCCACGGACCACAGGTTAAGAACCACAGCACTAGAGGACACTGTCACATCCCCAGTGTTGAACTAAAATTAATCTGCAGGTCCAGTTCACTTCTCTACCCATGGGGCACTCACTATGTTGCCTTTCTGAACTACAACTCCCAGAATCCCAAGTGAGCATAGGTCTGTCACCATGCTTGCAAGGGATTCTAGGAGTTGTACTGTGATGACAACCCAAGACGAGAAGCATCCTGATAGCAACGACAAACAAAGAAGACTCATAGTTTAAAATTACACAATTGATACCTGGATTTACATTAAAAGACCCTACAGTGCCTCTCGATAATGCTGTAGAGAAAAACGCTAAGGTGAAAAGCCAGAAAACTCACTATTTCCATCATATAGCAGTCACTAAAAACATGCCTCTGCATGATAGTTAAACCCACCATCGTAGCTAATTGTGACTCCTACAGCTAGCCAATACATCACGAAGAGGATCCATGTAGGATAATGAGGGGAAACTCCCCTCCCCCGAATTTTCTGGGCCTAAAATTGTTGCTCTAACCATGACTGGGGACATATTCAAAATATCTGTCTCGTTTGCCTTTTTCGCCATTGCCTGTTCTGTGGGCCACGTGGTGACAATAGCACATCTAGATACTCATTACCACAAGGTTCTCAAGGTTGGGTCAGGCAACATTGTCCTCACTCTGACATGGCTTGATGATACAACATCATTTGGAGGCCAACATGGAAGGAGGGCAATGCTTCCTGGGTTCACTTTGGGACCATTTTGGGACTTGTAAGTGTAGTGGGATGGCACAATTACTGCCACTGTGTACACACCATTACTTCTCTTTTTGTGACATCACATCCCAAATCACTAAAATGCCTACTCTAGGTTCACATGTTATTAAATAAGCACCAAAATCTGAGAACACATTTTGGCTCAGCCCTAACTGTGTCCATGATACTGCAACAAAGCAGCTGACAGATTACTCTGCAGGAAAGCTAAGTCTTCTCAGTGAGGTCATTTCCATGGGCTCAGCATAATGCAAATAACTATGTGCTCTGACTCTTAAGACACATCCCTGTGAATGCTTTCATTCTGTAGCTCAAAATAATATTTGATGTTGTTATATAAAATATAATTTTGGGTTCATTCCAGCTTTGATGGCTCTAGGGGGGCTTATCGAGCCTGGATCCAACAGAGATTAATCTGGATAAAGCATGAAAGGATGTTTTTTGCTTTCCCACTCCAATATCCCCCCACCAAAAAAAAAAAGCTCTGATTCAGGCCTGGCTTGAGTCCCGTGGTCCCTACCACTGCATCTCCCTATCAATATTTCACCTACAAGTGTGATGGTCCAAAGGGCATCTTCTCTGGTCTTGAATGACCTGCCAATTGATTACCGTAGATATTAGAGCAGATGCCAGCTTCTTAACAGAAGCATTACCTTTACATTGATTGTAAAAAGAGAAGAGAAGCCATTAACACAGGCAACATGATTGTTTTGTGTGTGTGTGTGTGTAATATTAATTGATTGATTGTCCTGAGTGGGACAGGAAAACCATTTTTAATATTCATCTTCACCAGGCCACTTAACATTTTTGTAGACTTGCATCATGTTGTTTTCACTGTCATCATTTTTCCCAGCTCAAAAAGAAAAGCCCCCAGAATGCTTCAAAGCCAAATTTCTTTGAGCTCCTGTCCATATTTTCATCCCTGACATGCACCAGTTGGTATTTCAAGAAAACTGCTTTAGATGACTTTGACTCTGCTGTACCTGAGCTTCACAGAAATACCAAAAAGTCAGGGTCGAGGACTCTCATGGTGGGGAGAGAGCTTCCAAAATATCCCAGTGACAGCTGAACATGCTCATTCAGCACAGAATACTGAACAACTGTGGGTGGAATGGGATTGAAACCAATGAGATTACCAAACACAGGGGAACACACCAAAAAATCAGGTTCCCAACCATGTCAGAAGATCACTAAAAGAGCAGAAAGGGAGACCTTACCAGACGCCGTGTCCTTCTGCCATTCCGGGGGCATAGCACGGACATCAGTAAGGCATCCCTTTTGGACTGGTGGGGAGAAGCCACTAATTGAAAGGGACACCTTACTGATGCCCGCACTACATCCCCAGAACACTGGAGGAGGCCATCTGGTAAGGTTACCCCTTCCTGGCCTTTTAGCTATCTTCTGACATGGTTTTTGCCATGTCTGGTAATCTCCTAGGAAAGAGAGATGGAATGGAGAATCCAGGAAGAGGGTATGGCTGGTTAGCAGGATCTCTAAACCAGAGCCATCCTGCAACATTTCTCTGTAGGTCCCACTTGTATATAAAAAAAAATCTATGCCAGTAGAATCACTTCTATATACACTGTATTAAGACCAAAATTAGGTCTGTATTAAGACCGGTTCACTTGGGACTTTTATAAAGTGTGTATCTGTGCTTGTGTTTACATATTCAGTCTGTATTTTTGTTTATTTTTGAATTTACTGAGCTCGCATCTTCTCATGAGAATCAGCAAGATCTTGATCCCAGAAGTGAATGGAGCTCTGTTCATGCTCCATTCATGCTGAGAGGCTGCCTATTGATGCAACTAAAGGTAGGTCTGGTAGGAAGAGTTCTTCTGTCGGCAGAAAAATATTTTAAAATAAGCTGGTGAAAGAACAATTTTATAGGCTTGCCTAATAAAGTCCAGAAATTGGATGCCCACCTCTCAGGGGTACTTTAGTTGTAGGTTCCTGCTTGGCAGGGGGTTGGACTAGATGGCCCTTGTGACCCCTTCTAACTGTATGATTCTGTGATTCTACAGTTCTGGGACTCATAGTCCAAAAAGTAACTTTTCCAACCTCTGATTATGGGCATGGTTATGAATTCTGGAAAGGCTTTTCTTTTATGCTGCATAGAAAAGATGACAGCTTACACAATAGTAGTGTGTTGAGGAAGTCCTCATCCTTCAGGTTGTAAGGTACACACACAGAGAGAAGCCTCTTCTTAAATAAGTTGCTCATGAGAAATGAAGCCTCTTTAAAACAAAACAAAACAAAATACCCTGTTAAAAGCACTCTTAAAGGCCATATGTAGCATGTGCACTCTACGGCGCAGTGGCTCTGTGTGTTTCCCAGCTACTGCTGCCTTGATGCTACCAGCCAAACTGGAGGTGGCATCCAATCAGAAAGACCGCCGCTGAGGTCCAGGGAAAACGGCTGCCGTTTATTTTTTACTTTATGTCCCCGCAAAGTGCAGGAAATGTAACCTAATAAAACAGATCCAGGGACAAATAATGAGTGCTACTAATTCACAGAAATTCTTCTTCCCCCAAATCACCCACTCACCCCTACCACAGCCCATCATTTTTTTTAAGCAATAGCACGCTGTTTCTTTTTCTAAAGACCAACACTTCGAACATTCCATTTTTATATTTCATTTACTTCCCTAGGGTGCAAAAGCCTGCTGGAAGATGCAGCCATGGAGGGGGAATTATTTATGTTAAGGGAGAGTCATTATTCGGTGCACACAGGACATTCACAGACCCAGGGGGAAGGGGGCATGCGGAGTGATCGCTCACAAACATTTAACAGGAAATTTGGAGAGGGAACTCATATTTGTTAATAAGTGGCAGGAAAGAATAATTTTATCAAGATGACCAATGCTACCAAGGTGGGTCTCTAAACAAATAGATGGAGGTATATTAAGTCATTTACAAAATGATTAAATACAGCCCTTATGCTGCTGGAGCTTTCCTTGGTATAGTTAGTTAGTTATTGAAATTATATCTTGCCTTTCTCCCAGGATGGGATCCAAGCTGGATTACAGTAATTTAGAAAAAGGGGTGCACCTACACTGTAGAAATAATGCAGCTTGACACCACTTTAACTGCTGTAGCTCCATCCTATGGAATCCTGGGATTTGTAGTTTTACAAGGTCTTTAGCCTTGTGGAGCTACAGCACCTAAAGTGGTGCCAAACTGCATTATTTCTATAGTGTAGATGCATGTACCTGTAGTCTTAAAAATGTTTGAAGTAACAAATCCATATGTTAAAGCAGCAGAACATTAACAGATGCAGATGCTAAAACCACTTTAGCAACTCATATGTCAGTTTGGATAAAAACCTACAACAACAGCACTCAGAAGTCACCCCAGGAGAGCGGGGAGTTGGGCGCTTTAGACATGAACTCACTGCTCTCCCAGGGCTTGGCTCCCCACCCCAAATGGAGCCAAGCCCCAGGAGAGCAGGGAGTTCGGCGCCTTGGCTCCCCACCCCAAATGGAGCCAAGCTCCTGAGGCGACTGGGGTTCCCTCACTTCCCGGCCAGCACCAGTGCCTCCGAGTCAAAGAGGCAGCCAAGGCAGCATTGGCGGCTGCTCCTCTCACAGCACTCTCAACCCTGCAGTCCCCATGGATGAGGAGGGGGAAGAGAAGGAGGATAAACTGCGAATACATAAAACCACAAAAGTCAAAGCCACGAATATGAAGGGAAGACTGTAACAAATAAACATTACTTATTACATCAAAAAATATAATGACATAATAAACTGTCATATTACTTTTTGCAAGCGATAACATTGGTAACATTGTAATCCAAAAAGTAGTGCATCTAAGGTCCAGAGAAGGGTGACTAAAATGGTGAAAGGTCTGGAAATGATGCCTTATGAGGAGAGACTTGGGGAGCTGGGTATGTTTAGCCTGGAAAAAAGACGGTTAAGAGGCGATATGATAGCCCTGTTTAAATATTTGAAGGGGTGTCACATTGAGGATGGAGCAGGCTTGTTTTCTGCTGCTCCAGAGATTGGAACATGGAGCAATGGATGCAAGCTCCAGGAACAGAGATTCCACCTCAACATTAGGAGGAACTTTTTGACAGTGAGAGCTGTTCGGCGGTGGAACACACTCCCTTGGAGCGTGGTGGGGTCTCCTTCCTTGGAGGTCTTTAAACAGAGGCTGGATGGCCATCTGTTGGGGATGCTTTGATCGTGATTTTCTGCATGACAGGGGGTTGGACTGGATGGCCCTCGTGGTCTCTTCCAACTCTGCAATTCTATGATTCTATGAAGTCTGGAGAATTTTTCTTAACATGGTATCTTTGGTTGGCATCAAAAGGATAACAAAATAGGTGCCAGAGAAGCTCTCTGAGGAAAGTATTCCAAAGATAGGTTGCCAACACCCAAAAGGTCATGTCTCAGCTCAGTGCCTGCCTTGCCTCAGAGGATGAGTCACAAACACCATCCCCCTCAAATCTCTGAAGACTGGAGTTTGCAAACATTGCTCTCTTTTTCTTACTATAATGCCCAAACTCCTTCAGCCAACCTGATTAGAATATTCTGGGGACTGTAGCCCCAAAAACTGATTTTATTTAAGTGACAAAGGACTTTTATCAGACGCACTAAATGCAGTGTCATAACAATGCCACATGAATGCGAAAGGATGCGCATATCAGACGTGTTTATCTCTTGTCCTTAAGCCAATCTATTTAATTGACAGTTTGGGCTGTCAGCAGATCAGCTGTGCCATATTTTTTTGCCAGCATAGCCAACATGTGTAACCTCATGCCTTTTTTTTTTCACATACAGTTGTCCCTCCACATTCACGGATTTGGCATTCATGGTTTTAAGTATTCACAGCTTGAAAATATTCTTTAAAAAAATAATAATCCAAATAGCAAACCTTGATTTTGCCATCTTATATAAGGGACACCTTATATTGCTATGCCATTGCATATAATGGGACTTGAGTATTCACGGATTTGGGTATTCAGGGGAGGGGGTCCTGGAACCAAACCCCAGCGAATGTGAAGGGACAACTGTACTTATCTCGTGAATGGCCGGACCAGCCAGAACACTTCCGGATGAGATAGCGACATTCAGATAGGTGACACACTTTTTAAACCTTCCCTGATTTACTTGAAAGTTTTTAAGTATGTTTTTGTGCTTTGTGTAACTTTTTGTGTGTTCATTTTTATTTTTTTTTTAATGTTTGAATTTCCAGCGGGATGAAGTCTTGTGGGATTTCAAACGAGGAAGTGAACGGCGCTTCATTCACTTCCTCCTTCATTGCCGGGGAAGCCTTTGCTTGCACATGCTTTCTGGTCCTGAGTTACGAATCTCTTTTACACAGGGCTTGTCTATATGAGGTTAAAATGAAAGTGTGGATTGCTCTGCAGTAGTGGCAGTTCACAGCAGCATGTTTTGTCAGAAAGGTAGTGTTCTTTACAACATACGGACAAATTAGCAATTAAACCCAACTCTAAATGCGAAGCAAATCTTGGCAGCGTTTTACAGGTTAGCTCTCCTTTCCTTTCTTAATCAGTAGCTAAGTCAGTTATCTTTCAGTTCAGTGCAAAACCTTCCAGGAGAAGCACCTCCATTCTTCAAATGTCCATAAGTTTTTTTTATGGACTCTCCCCCCCCCCCAAAGGAGAGGGGGTTACACGATGAGCCAATTTGTACATTTCCATAATAAGAAAAGACTCGGGGCTACCAAAGTATCTATTTTGAAATGGCTTCAGTGGTATATTACTGAACCATACAAAACCCAGGGGTTCCCACAGGTTCTGGGGTCTTTAACTATGATTTTGCAGTGAGTACCTGGGTAGAATATAGAAAAGCTTCAAATTTTTTAGGCAGCTTTGTAGAACCCTCTGCTACTCAGTGTTGCATGAGTGCAGATGGTACAAAGCCTTCTAAATCATTGGCTGGCCTTTGAATGCCAGCTCCTTGGCAAAAGAGTCCGTCCACAGCTGTAGGTAGTTTGTTTCTTAGGTTTCTTTTGAGTCTTGGTTCCTTAGCTTTCGGTCAACTCTCAAGCATTTAAAACTGAAGACATAGTTAGAGGTGGCACAACAGTAGAATGACCCCAAGGTCAGTTCTTTTAAAACACCTATGTATGGGATGTGGCGTGACTGAGAGAGTTGGGGGAAGACTTGAAAATTGTTCAGTGATATGGCCACACAGAGGAATTCAATTTAATGTGGTATCCCTTTGCACATTATCACACTACCCTGTTACAGTGCTGTTATTCCACTTTAACTGCTGTAGCTGCCTCCTGTGGAATTCTGGGATTTGTAGTTTAGGGAGGCCTACAAGCTCTCTGGCTGACAATGCTAAATGCCCCTCCCTAAACTACAAATCCCAGGACTCCACAGGAGGCAGCCATAGCAATTAAAGTGGAATAATAGCGCTATAACAGTGTAGTGTCTCATTAGGCTAAAAGAGGATGTGTGTATGTGGCTCAGGCTGGCCTAGGCCTCACTCTGGCCACCACCTTGTGTCCTCCTCATCTTTTTATCACACTATACTGTCATAGTACTATTATTCCATTTTAACCATGTTGGCTGCCTCCTGTGGAATTGTGGGGCTTGTAGTTTACTGAAGCCTAAGAGCTCTCTGGAGGATGATGGTAAATACCCCCTCCCTAAACTACAAATCCCAGGATTCCACAGGAGGCAGCCAGAACAGTTAAAGTGGAATAATAGCCCTATAACAGTGTCTCATTAGGCTAAAAGAGTGTGTGTGTGTGTGTGTGTGTGTGTGTGGCTCAGGCCAGCCTAGGCCTCACTCTGGCTCCCGCCTTGTGTCCTTTATCACACTATACTATCATAGTACTATTATTCCATTTTAACTATGATGGCTGAATCCTGTGGAATTGTGGGGTTTGTAGTTTACTGAAGCCTAAGAGCACTCTGGAGGAGAATGCTCAATGCCACTTGTCTAAACTACATATCCCAGGATTCCACAGGAGGCAGCCCTAGCAGTTAAAGTGGATCCTTCATGCTGGCTGGGGACCCAGGAAGCTGAAGTCCAACAAAATCTGGGGACCATTGTTGAAGAAGACATTTCAGCAGGTGTTTGTGATGAGAAACACCTGATGAAATTCCCCCTTCTAAAGAAATATTACAGGTTTAGGAGTCTAATCATTTTTTGCAGCTGCCTGCCCACCCACCCCAAATACATTCGGCTTTTTGTATCCACAGATTCAACCATCCATGGCTTGAAATTATCCCCCCACCAAAAAAAAAATCCAAAAAGGAAACCTTGAGTTTGCCATTTTATATAAGTCACTGTAAGACAAGGTGGGGAAGCTTAGGCCCTGGGTCTAAATTTGGTCCTCTTCAACTCCCAATCCAACCATCCCGGGTTCTCCAGATGGTCACACCTCCCTCACCGTGACATGGTCATGTGTTGGTTCACACAGGAAACCATTATAACACTTTGACACCACGTTAACTGCTGTGGTTGCATCATAAGAAATCCTGGGATTTATAGCACTATCACTCTCTATCACTGCATTCCCTTCAACATTTCACAGATGGGATATGTGAGGCCAAGCAAGATCAGAGTGTAGGTCAAGGTGGCAAAAGTTATTAATGAGGAAGAACACACAACCTAGGAGAGGCTGCCGCAGTTTGCATTTGCCTAAGCCTACTGGGAAGAGAAAGAGTCTGCCCCTTCCTCTCCTCTGCTAAGTTAATGGTGTGCAAACTACTTTGCACTTTTGAACTCAGTTTGCAGCAATTGAAGTAAGCTGAGGAAAAAGAAGGAAAGTGGAAGGACAAGAAATAAACTGAGACATTTTCTTAAAGCAGCTAAAATGGGACAGGAGAGATTGATTGGGACTTTCTCTTGCTGCAGACACACTGAAGAAATAATGCAGTTTGATGCCACTTTAACTACCATGGCTCAATGCTATTGAATTCTGGGATTTGTAGTTTTGTGAACTATTTGGCCTTCTCTGTCAGAGAGTTCTGGTGCCACAACAAACTACAAATCCTAGGAATCCATAGGATAGAGCCATGACAGTTAAAGCGGTGTGAAACTGCATTTTTTTCTGCAGTGCGTCAGCAGCCTATGTCAAATTGGGACAGTTGGAGGGTAAAGCATTGAATTCTAAATACTGCCTGAAGCTACAAATCCCGGGATTCCATAGAATGGCACCATAGCCGTTAACGTAGTATCGAAGTGGTATAACTGTATATTCTTTAAGCCATTTTGCACATTCCCCTCCTTGAGTTCTAAACAGCTATGAAAAGACCTTCATTTAGTTGCTGTCAGTAAGGCCGTGAGCTAAAATATGCTGATATTTTTTTGGTCCCAGCCTTTTGGATTTGTCTCCCTATTCCTGGAATGGGTCCACCCCAAAATTTTCTGGGATCAAATTTAGCCTCTAATCTGAAAGGTGTTGCCCACCCAGGCACTATGCTATTTTTTTTAAAATCTCCCAGTTATTATGAATGCAAAAGTGTTATTATGTATTATTTGAACTACGCCTCTGCTCTTGTTTACTGTTATGTTGTAATTCTGTGACATTTCTAAAACTTGAGTAGAAATATTTTTTTAAAAAAACAACTGTAAATATCATCATTACCATAACCCCCATGTGGATATGGCTGGGAGCAAAAGTGGGTGAAGGCTTTAAGACCTAGAAGGCATTAACAGTTTGAGTTACCAATTAAAAGCGTTAAGAGTGAACAAACTCGATGATTAACTGGATATGTAATTAAGCCTTTATTATTAGTCTAATTAGATGGTTAGGGGAATTATTAAGGTTGTTAATGTTCAACTGCATGAGCAAAAGGCAGTGTAAAATTCTTCATGGTACAAGTGGGACGAGGGAAGGGAGGAGAATCTCCCAGGCAGAAAACCAACCAGTATATCTCTTCAAGAAGATACAACACCCCTGACACTTGCCCCTTCCAGGCCTGTCCAAAGAAGCTCACATGAGCAAAGCTTGGGAAAAATACTTTCAGACTACATTTCATAGAATCATAGAGTTGGAAGAGACCCCCAAGGGCTATCTAGTCCAACCCCATTCTGTCACTCAGGAATACCCAATCAAAGCACTCCCAACAGATGGCCATCCAGCCTCTATTTAAAAACCTCCAAAGAAGGAGACTCTACCACACTATGAGGCAGCATATTCCATTGCCATTTTGGACCCACCTCCTTCACAATACAGCAAATGGATGCAGGATCCCATTGGGACAGATTGTATTCTCCTCACATTCTGTGAGGAGTATTTTTGCCATTTAGACAACCCCATAGTTTTAGGTAGTGCTTTCAATTGTTTTCGGTTGGGCTTTAAAGAATTCTGTTTTAATACTTTGGTCTCATTTTGTGCTTTGCATTGTATCCTTCCTGCATTTAATATCAATGTGAGCCTCTTTGTGTCCCGTCTTTAAGAGAAAGGCAGCATCCACCAATGAGCAAATCTTTATTTCAGTCATAGACCAGGACAGGAGGGTGGGATACATTCTGTTGAAACATAGAAAATTTTTTCAAATGTATATGTTTGGACTATAAGATGGTTTCAATTGAAAAATTTAAAAAAACCTCACCACCAAGCAAATAGTAAATAAGAAGGAAGAGAAGCTTTATTCGGCATGTGCTGTACTTCTTTAAAATGTATATTTTAAAATGTAAAAATATAAAATGTATATTCTAGTACTATCAGTGCAAACTCTGCCACTAAATTCATTTCTGCCCAGAGGTTAGCAGCCAATCTAGCTAACAGCTTGGAAGCTAGATATTCATATGCACTGTGTACCCTCCTACGTTGAAAAGGTGGAATACAATACAAATGTTCCTAGGGGAAGGCAGTGTGCATGTGTGTGTGTGGAAAGACGTTCTCAAGGTCAAGCAGAGAGAAAGGGCAAAACCCAACAGCTACACAGAGCTGCATCCAACTGTAGTGCCTGCAATGTGCATGCAAGGCTCCAAGGATGTGGAGAAAACAACAGGTCAAAGGAGAAAAGGCTAAGGGGGAACCCCAGCATCAGGCAGGTCATGGTCAGAGCAGCTAAGCAGCTGCCAAGATAGGAAAATTGCCACAAGTATGAGAAAAATTCAAGGGCTCTGCCCCAGCTGCTCAGATAGTCTCAAGCCTGTCAGCAAGCATTTCTTTGCTTTTTCTTCTCCTTAAAAACAAGGTGCTAAAAAGTGCTTAGCAACTACATGCTCCAAAACGCAGCACCAAAAAGGTCAAGAAACATAGTATAAAAATAATCACATAAACGTAAGGGGCATATCTCCCTCTTGTGCTTCTGCTAGTGGACAACCCCACCCCTCTTTCAGGAGCTGTTGGAGTAAATGCAAGCACTCCATCCATGCTTAATCCAGATTCTGGCAATGTCAAATTTCTTCTCAACAGCCAGAGGTCCATATGCTTTCATGGTGTAGGATAAGGAAAAGAGGCCCAATTTTAAAAGAAGAGGGCTTCCTTGCAATTGTATCTATAGTGCAGAACAAGTGGTTCCTAATTATAGCTCCTCATATGCTGTTGGATGAGGATCCCAGGATCCCTCATGCTGGCTAGGGCCCCAAGAAGCTGAAGTCCAGCAAAAGCTGGGGACCACTATTAAAGAAGAAGACACTATACTTCTATTAATGAGATTTTGGGCTGCATCAATAGAAGTATAGTGTCCAGATCAAGGGAAGTAATAGAGCCGCTCTATTCTGCCTTGGTCAGACCTCACCTAGAATACTGTGTCCAGTTCTGGGCACCACAATTCAAAAAGGATATTGACAAATTGGAGCATATGCAAAGAAGGGCGACTAAAATGGTGAAAGGTCTGGAAACGATGCCTTATGAGGAGAGATTTAGAGAGCTGGGTATGTTTGGCCTGGAAAAAAGACAATTAAGAGGCAATATGATAGCTCTGTTTAAGTATTTGAAGGGGTGTCACGTTGAGGATGGAGCAGGCTTGTTTTCTGCTGTTCCAGAGACTAGAACACGGAGCAATGGATGCAAGCTCCAGGAACAGAGATTCCACCTCAACATTAGGAGGAACCTTCTGACAGTAAGAGCTGTTTGGCAGTGGAACGCACTCCCTCAGAGCGTGGTGGGGTCTCCTTCCTTGGAGGTCTTTAAACAGAGGCTGGATGGCCATCTGTCAGGTATGCTTTGATCGTGATTTCCTGCATGGCAGGGGGTTGGACTGGATGGCCCTCGTGGTCTCTTCCAACTCTGCAATTCTATGATTCTATGATTCTATAAGACATTTCAGCAGGTGTTTATGATGGGTGACACCTGGTGGTTAGAGACCATTGTTGAAGAAGAAGACATTCCAGCAAGTGTTCATGATGGGTGACACCTGATGAAACTCCCCCTTCTAGAGAAATATTACAGGTGTAGGAGGCTAGTCCTTTTTTGCAGCTTCCTGCCCACCCACCCAGCCCAAATACAGCCAGCCTTCTGTATCCACAGATTCTGTATCCACAGATTCAACCATCCATGGCTTGAAAATATTCCCTCCCCCCGCCCCAAAAAAAATTCAAAAAGGAAACCTTGATTTTGTCATTTTATATAAGGGACACCATTTTACTATGCCATTGTATATAATGGGTCTTGAGCATGTCATACAAACCCTGTTCTCAGTATCTTCTGTGCGAGGAAGTTAAGCATCAGAAACCCCAGAGAAGCCAGCAGGCAGCAAGATGAAACAAGGATGCTGGTGATATCATCAAGGGGCAATACCCACAGGAAGTGGAAGGCAAGCCACAGAGGTTATAAGAAACACTTTTTGAAAACTAGAGAGATCAGAGGAAGAGAGAAGATGATCTATCCTCTCTGCTTAATGTGGGGGTGAGGGTGGTTCTAAAATGGGTTTTGTAGCTGCAGTTCTGAGTCTGGTCATTCTGTTTTGGTGTGAGGACACCCATGGTTCCTCCATGGGCACTTGAAGCCCAGTAGTGATGTAGCATGCTTGTTACATCCTCTTCCTCATGTCACACTCCTATCCTCAAACTCACAGTTTACATTTGTGGCCATTTGTCCCATCATCTACTTCACAACAGGCCCACAAGAGCATGCACTCTTTTTCCCTATGCAAACAAAGGCTGCTGTTATGTGTGCTACTGAAAATCAGAGATCAAGGGCAGATGAGAATTTCTATTTGCATAATTAACTAGAGAATCCCACTTGTTTGTCTTCTGAGACTCATAGCCAAGGCATCTATGAAAACATGCTCATAGAGTCCCAGAGCTTAGAAAGGTTTTTTTTTTTAACTACAACTCCCATAGCCCGCCCACTCCACAGACAGCATAGCTAATGGCCATACTGGCTGGAGGAGTCTGGAAGTCATAATCCAAAAATTAACCTTTCCAAGCTCTGTTAAACTATGCACTTACAGGATTTATGATGGCCAGAGCAAGAAAATGGCTATGTACATAGAAATTAATCTGAACAAGCCTTGCTTCAACGAAGTGGTGTAAAACACAGTGGCAAAGCTAAGAAATAGATTGACCATCTTCCATTTGTCACTGAGTTACACATCTTCTGCTTTATTTTAGATAGGCATAAGTGTCCTAATACTACAAACACCCAAGGCCCTTTCACACTATACCATGATAGCATGATGACTCCACTTTGACTGCCATGGTTGCATTCTATGGAATCCAGAGTTTGCAGTTTAGGGAGAGATATTTCAATTGTCAGCCAAAGAGCTTGAGTGCATCCCCAACTACAAATCCCAGGATTTCATAGGATGTTGCCAAGGCACTTAAAGTGGAATCATAGTGCTAAAATAATGTAGCGTGAAAAGGCTCCTGCTGCAATATGCTGACTGATCATTCACAGGATGCGTACAATCATAAGAAGCTGCCTTTTACTGTCAGAACTTTGATCCACTTAGGTCAGTACCATCAGGGCCATCTATACTGACTATCCATGGCTTTCAGATACAGTTCTTCCTAGCCCTACCTGGAGTTGTCAGTGGTTATATTTAGGACCTTCTGCATTCAAGAACAACTGAGCTGCACTTCTTTCCCAAGCCAGGCTAGAATTGTATGAAGCCACCTTATGCTGCGTCAGCTCAAATCTGGGTCTTTTCAGCACCTCAGGGTTCTAATCCAGGCCAAAAATGAGTTGGGATTTACACTGGGTTTGAACAGAAAATCCAGAGGTGGGTGGGTGGACTGTGCTCCATAGTGACATTGGTGTGGGGCCAGAGGAGGAGTTTCAGCAGGTGGAAGGAAGAGGTCAGGAGGAGGTTCTCTGGGCCAGGAAATCAACTGAACTTTCCCACCAGGAAATGCTTCTTTCTCTGTCCCAATGTCACTTTTTAGCAGGTTTTCCGTGGTTTTTTTCTGGCCTGTGAGGCCGTGTTCTGGATGTTTTGCCTGCATCTGTGGCTGGCATCTTCTTATTTTTGGCATACCCTGCAGTTGTTCAGAGAGGCACATACCAGCTTACCCATATCATTAGCTGTGCATACCTCCACTTAATAGCATGTCCGAAGTCCCTCCAATCTGTCAAAAAAGACATAACACACATACATGCATGGGAGAGGGGGGAGAACCTGGAGCAGCTATGGCCATGTGGCCATGCATACTGCGAATCATTGTACCAGGGTGAAGTCGAAAGCTTTCAGGGTGAATTCAGAAGGAGAACTATGTGGACAGTGCTCCTGAACTAGCCTCAGTGTGTGTGATCATGTAGACAAGCCTGTGGTAGTACCCTGAAGATAAGGTGGATTTTCCTGTCGGTGTAGATGAGCCCTTAGTGAGACAGGATAAGGAACATTTAATGGAACCTAAGTGCTTCTAACTAGAAGATGGGTGCAAAGCATAGTGCAGATGTAGACTACCTGGAGTCTTTGGAAGCTGCAGCAACTAATGAATTAAGCCTTGCAAATTGTAGCCAGCTGCAGCTGAGTTGAAGATTTGCATACAGTCCTTTCCTCTTGCCTGGAGCTGAGCCCATCAAAACTGGAGAGTTTGTACTCTCTTCTCCTTCCTGGAGACTCAGGGCGAAGCCCTGAGATCTGGCAACCCTATCCTCTATTTATTTCAATTGCTGCAAACTGAGTTCACAGTCCAAAAATAGTTTGCTCTCAACTCAGCGGGGGGGGGGACAAAGACAGGAGGGGGCAGAATTTTGCCCTTCCCAGTGGTCTCAGCCAAGAACAAACAACCGTTGTAATCTCTCCTAGCTTGTCTGTTCTTCCCCATTAATGACTTTTGCCATCTTGATCACACTCTGATGTTGCTTATCCCAGTTTTCATCAATGAAATGATGGAGGGTATGTACACAGCAATGACTTAAGGGCTACAATGCTGTGTGATTGAGAGAAGAAAGTAGCTTCATTGGGCAGTTAGCTTCCATATTTAACCTGTAAAGGAAATTCTAGCATGCTTGTTAATTGTTCAGTCAGATGAAAGAAGGGCAGAGTTTGTTCATTTAAAAAATCCTTTTATTCACCTATGAGTTACCTATGCATTTATGCATATCTTGCCTTCATTATTATTTTACTGAAGGCACCTCCATTTTCTGTCCAAGGAGAGAACTTAACAACCGTGACAGATTTCCTCTATGGACGTAGCATACTAGATGCTCTTTGATCACGTTACAGCCATAATACTACAGAGGTTTGCAGGCAAATACTTCACTGATCTGATTAAATGCTGGAATTGGTATGCACATACGAAAACATGATAACTTGGTGAGGAGTTTTTCTCCCCCACTGTCAAATATATTTTTGACATTAACACATCAAACTTGGGGAAGAAGGTAGGAGAGAAGTGACACTGAACAGAGCCTGTTACCATAGCTGGAGTTGGGAAGAGGAGGGGCGCAGAAAGAAAGGAAGTCAAGCGACAAAATTTATTGTGCACAAAGGCAGATATTCATTAATCTCTTTTTAAACTGCCCGTTAAGGTTGTTTAAAGAACTGTGGCCCCTTTCCAGGAAGGTCTGTTGGATATGTGACAGAAAAGGCCGACTTGCATAAATGCAGTGCAGGTCTCTACGGGCTTTGACATTTCCATACCTCTACAGGGAGGCTGGTATTTTAGATTAGTTTGGTTATCCCTGCAGTTGCAGCATGCTGATCTGCTAAACTCTGATGCAAGGACATCCCCCCTCCCCAATAATTAGCTTATCAAAGATCACTTTTTCCCACTAGTCCCCCAACCCACTTTTTGAAAAATTCACTTACTATATATGGGCCATCTTACAAGGCAAATGTCCTCTTCGTTCTGCTTGTGTGCAGAGACTTCACTCAATTTAATGCTTGTTTGCTTGCTTCTTTTCCTGAAAAAAGATGCTTTCATTTTTCCCATTCCATAATTCTTTTAAAAAGAAAGCAAAACCTTCTACTCAACAAGTTTCACAATTTATTTCATTACACTCTCTTGCCTATGAGCATTTCTACAGAAAGATAATCAGATCCAGAGGTCTTTGGTAAGCTCTTTTTTCTGCGTGGTGTTTCTTCTAGAGAAGGCATCTCAGAAACAAGACAGAGGAATGCATGGGCCTGGTTTCCAGCTAGTGCTAAAGCTGGGGCAGGAAACACACATGGTCACACAGAGGGCCCATCTAAAGGGTGAAAATAGCCCTCATGGAATTTGCTGGGAATCCTACCTGTCTAAACAGGATCCAGTGCCAATCCACACTATTCGGAAGGAGGGGAGCCCAAAATGGCAAAAACAACGGGGTAAAAGCCTTCACAGATTTCCACGTACTTTTTCACAAACTGTGAGGTGGGTGTGCATTTTTCTCATTTGGACTATTGAACAATAATAAAAAAAAACAACCTCACAGGGAAGTACAAAGCTGATTATCCAGGTGAGAGCAGGGACGGGGCTTGCTAGGAGGGCAAGCGCCCACTGCCGCCATGTTAGATTTTCACCTTAGCAAATCAAAACGGATCAATATTTTCTGTTTTGCTTCTTGTAAAATTGGAGAATCACTCTATCACACCAGCAAACCTTGGGACAACTTAAAAAAAAACTGGTGGTGGTGAAGAACTAATGCGAGTAAATCACTCACCTCCGTCATCAAGAATGCAAGGCTTACGGAGACTCCTGAGGCCAGAAAAACCATTTAGACATGTCGCTGCTGCTACGAGATGCCAATACTACAAAGTATTTGGGATTTTTTTCCCCTTGTGTACATGGACCCAGAGAAAATATTGCTTAGTGCCCAGGTGATATCTGCAGCCCCAAAGGACCCCATACACTTGCACATATCTCAAAATTTGCAGGTCAAAAATGTTGTTCCCAAAATGGCCAGTCTCATCATCTGAGCCCCTGTTGGGTGGGCTATTGGCCATTTTGTTGTTATCAGGGGAAGTTCCCCCTTTTTAGATCCCAAAACGGCAAATACAGTAGTACCCATAAAGCCTTGGGGGCGGGAGTAATTGACTATTTCACTATGGGGAGGATGCTCACCTTTTGGAGATTCAAAATGGGCTTTTTTCCAAACAAGAAGTAGTGGTCTGCTCACCTCCCATTTGGAAAAAGGCCCTGTGCAGGCCAAGGACAGATGACAGGGCTTTAATAAAGACTTCAAATGCAATGAAATGGCCAACAGTGCCCCTCATATGGGCCATTTTGGGGAGCAAAAAAGTCTTTGGGGGAGGCTTGAGGTGAAAATGGGGAGTATGGCCATGAAGCATGCATCTCCTCAATGCTCAGCAGTTGACCATCCTTACACTAAACCACAGTTTAATGTTTAGAGGCGGAAAGTGTAAGCTCCCACACATCACCACTATACTCTGCAGCTATATGCAGAAAGCTTGTTTGTATTACTGTATTTGTTTAGATTGCAACTCCCAGAATCTCCCACTTGTCCCACTGCCTGGAGGACTCTTGGAGCTTTAAACCAAATAAATAATTTCTCCATGCTCTGCAGAAGACTGGAAGCTTCCACTTCTGGTTTACTTTAACCTTGGCTTAATGTTACATTTGAACCTCATGTTGCACTTAATGTTGTCTGGGGGAAAGTAATTTTATTAAACTATGGCTTGAATTTAGCTTGCTCCAACAAACCATTGTTGAGATTAACTGCAGTCTGTCAGGTTCAGATGGCATGCGGAGCTGTATTTAATAATAATTTAAAAAATCCTCAACACAACCCAGCACCAATTGCCTAACCTTTTATGTTTTTTTAAGGTCAGACTAGATATTGGTTTAACTGTGGATTAAAAATAATAATCCTAGACTGATTTAACACATCCTGTGGAATAATGGGATTTGTAGTTTGTTGTGGCACCAGAGCTCTCTGACAGAGAAGGCTAAATATCTCACAAAATTACAAATCCCAGAATTCCATAGCATTGAGCCATGGCAGTTAAAGCAGTGTCAAACTGTATTATTTCTGCAGTGTGGCAACAGCCACAAATGAAAAGATGGCATTTGGATTTTAAAACAAGTGCTTTTTTTTTTTTTTTGTAAAACAATAGGATTTGCAGGTAGAATCAATGTTGCCTACAATGACAGAATAAACAAGTAGGTGTCAACTTTGATTTAATAGCAATCCAAAGAACATAGAGGGCTTTCCCCCCTCCTCTTTCCCCTCCTTTCTTTCCTAAAAGTATTACCAGTAGGCATCTTGGCTTATTTAACCTTAACACTGGACAAAATCAGAGGGACGAGTCCCTGTTTCTTTACCATTTCTGAGCCATATTATTCCTTCTCACTCTTTCCCCCCCTTTATGTGGCCTGCATAGTTTTGTATCTTCCTTGAAATGTCTTCCAGAAATGACTTTTCTTCTTGTGACATAAGACACAGCCATTGTGCTAAGAGAGTTGCCTTTTAGACCAAAAATCTCCAGAGAGCAGAGTTTCCAGATCTGGATGCTTAATTTTATACTCTCTCTCAATGGGGAAGGACATTCAAAAATAGTGGATTAGGGGTTTTAAACTTCAGGGTGAGGGAAGGAGAAACCAAACTAGAAGATCTTGTAGTAGTGGTCTTGGGGATAGTCTAGATGAGAAAATATAATGTGGATTGCTGCTCATTAATGCAAATTCACAGCAGCGTTCATTTGTCTCCACGGTCCTTTGGAAAAAATCACTGGTATGAGAATCTATTTGTATTTGAAGTGCACACACAGCCATGCCTGTAAATCAAGATGGTGGTCAAGAGTGAATTGCTCACATTATTATTCTCCACAAAGTTGTCATCACTGCACAAAAAAAATAATTAAAAATCAAGGGTGTATAAGTGCAACCTTCCACTTGAAAAATCTGTTTGGCTGCCTCAGCGCAGCAAAAAAAGGAGATGACCAATAACACAAAACTCCAAAATGGCATCTTCATTGCCAGCTAACTCACTCCCGGCGCATGTCCAACCAAGCAGCTCTCCACTTCCACCCTCACCAAGAATGCACTGTGCTGCAAATCGGATGTCCAAATGAGCAGGAATGTGCATTTCCACAGATTATTTTAAAAACCTTGGGGAAAGCCATAAAGTCTTTCCCCTGCAGTTTTTAGATTTTTTTGCCCCACCTCCTTCTGAATATGGCAAATCTCGGTCAGATCTCATTGGGACAAAAGGTATTCTCTGTGAATTCTATTAGGATTATTGTCACCATGTAGACAACCCCCTACTGTCAGCTCAATATCATGTCATATCTTGGGGACAGGAGTGTTTTACTTCTTTTTATTAACACCACATGACAAACAATGTATACCATGACCCTAACTCCCCTAGTTACAAACAGAGAGCATTCTCATCTGTACAAACAGCTCTCATTTACTTTTCTAGCAGTGATGTAAATCCTCATTTATCTCATTGTCACATATGCGTAGGGATGTAACCCTTCACTAAGTTTCTTCCTGAAGGAAGCAACAAGTAATTTCAACCATTTTCTTCCTGCTGTGAGAAAGCCTTTGAAAACCATGCAGTTTTTCAAAGCCTATTCACAATTCCAGACAGAAAATAATATTTCTATGCAAAAGTATTATTTCTTGTAGAGAAAATGCTGTTCCCTGTATAGAGAATGTTGTTTTCTGTGTAAATCAACCATGTGTGAATTTTAAATAAAATAAATCCACCATTACAGCATTTTTGCACAGGAAATAGCATCTTTGTCACAGGAAATAATGTTTCTGTATAGAAATATTATTTTCTGCACAGAAAATACTGTTTTCTATGCAAAAACAGCACGTGTAAATTTTGCACTAAGCCCTGAACTGAAAAGAGTCCCATCAGTCCAGGAATCTTCTTATCAAAATTTCTGATTTTCCAAATATTTTTGAATATTCTTTCCATCCCTACCCATGAGAATGAGGAAGCCACATAATTTTTGGTTTTGCTCATGAGAGGGCAAGATCTTTCCTATCTTTTTCTGCAAGATTATTTGCATTACTGAGAATGTTTGCAAAAACTGTGCAGTTACATAAAATTATACTAGATGCTACCGCACTGAAGTTTAACAATTAGAAGCACCAAATCAGTTGTTTGCGGTGGCGGCTGATGGTATCCATGTCACTGGAGTGGTGAATCCTTTCCAGGTTTTGGAAAAGGTTAAAGGAGCTATCCAAAGTGCTGACTCTATTTTGAGGAATAGAACTTGAAATCTTTAAAGTCTAGATGAAAACCTGCAGTGGATTCACTACCCCATTGACATGGGACCTACCCCATGGGAATTTTCCTTAGCCCGCAAATTCTGCTGCAATTGCTACATGACAAAAAAATTAATACAGTAATTTAATGCAAATACATTTTTGCCCAAATTAGAGGAAAAAACAGGGAATTGCTCCTTTTCTCAAATCTCATGGAGGTGCATAATTCTCACCAGGCTGTCTCAACATATTATTAGCTTCTCTAACATATTATTAGCTTCTCTAATCAAGAAATGTTATGAATATTCTTCATATCCCTGTTTTGCACCCTCCCCAAATAGGAACAAATTATGCCACCTCTGGAATGGAATGGAATGGAGAAGGCTTTGAACCCTGGAGAAGGAACAGGAAGATTCCTACAGAATCCCAGACCTCCCCCCCCCCACAACATTCCAGCTCCAGGAAGCAGAAAGTTGGACAAATATGTAACAAGTAAACTGAATGAGTGGAGGATGATAGACACCTAGATTGCCCATCAGACATCTTTGTCTGCTCCTACCTTTTCAAATCATGCATTGCTTTCTAGATTGCCACTCTCAAACTCACTTCCTTCTTCCTTTTTCCTCCAATGTTTAGTGGTTGTTGCTCTCCTTTGTTAGAAGGGTAGCTACACATTATGGGGACTACACAAGGGTAGTCCCCATAATGGCTTGCCACATAGTCACACCCAGGAGATTATCAGACGGGCTAAATATAGCATGACAATGACACCAGGAGATTGCAAAAGGGCTTTCTTTTCAGACGATGTCATTCATGAGTCATCATGCTCCCGTGTGCTTTCTGTTCTGCCATCACTCCTTTTAATTCATGAGCTAAGCCATGAATAGATCTCCTGTTCCATTTCTGTAATGGAATGAAAGGTGAGTGAAAAGGTGCCCCATTTATGCTGGTGAGATGCCAACATCAGTGGGAGGTCCATGCCAGAATACTTCTGGGTGCAATCGGGACATCCCGGTAAGTGACACACTTTTTGGTACCCTCCCCAGGTTACTTGTATTTTTTAAAAAATGTGTTTTTGTGCTTGCTGTCACTTTTGTGTGTGTATTTTTCTTTTAAACTTTGAATTTCCCGCACACTCATCCTCTTGTGAGAACGGCCCAGGATTTCAAACCTGGAAGTAAATGCAGCTCCGTGTGAACTACATTCACTCCTGGGCTGCCAAGGGGGAAGGAAGACTTGTGAACAAGGTAGGAGTGAAACTATTTGTTACAGTGCCGGGACAGAGTTGGGAGGGGGTCAGGAGAGGAGATAGCGCCCGTCTGAAAATCTCCCCAGAAGCCAACTCAAGGGGGTTTGTAATTAAGTTAAGGATTTCTCCTCCTGCTGTACCCTGAATGGATGTGCTGAAACAATAATGTGAAAGTTTTTCCTTTCCGCCTAATTACCAGTTTCCTGAGTATTTACTTCTGTTCAATAGTCACAAGCTCAGCACTAAGCTACCGCATTGTGTCAGTATAAATATTCCAACACATCATGCTTCCTTTGGGCGGCTTCTGCTAATGGAGTTCCGAAAGCAGAAAAACTCTGCCGGCAGACCTTACCACTAGCTCACAGGGCCTGTTTCTGAAGACTGGCTGCCTTCTCCACCCACAGACTTCCCTCTCCACAGGCAAGGAGTGCTGTTATATCCTGTGCCCCCTGGGATGTCTTTCCCAGGGAACGTAGCCTTGCAGCCCAAATGTCCTTTCTCTTAAAGAAACTAGAAAGGAGAACACATCCTTTTGTAATAATGAAATGAATAATGCATCCTTTGTCATAGAACAGCAAGGTACTAAAAGTGGGCCATGTTAATTTCCAGGAGCGTGAAATTTATTGTCACTTGTGGGCCTACTGGGAATAATTTATGCATCTTCTATTAAGAAAATATTTTTAATTTGAATTTGCATAATTTAGCCATTAGGATTAACCTTGATACAGTCCTTTTTTTGTAGAACACCAAGCCCACAGGTATATGTGTAAGAAGAAGACAAAGCATCTACTGAGTCAAGGGGAAAAAAGAAACACAGGGAACACGGCATACTTGCTTTGTTACGTGAGAGATTAACCTCTCTCCCATTTCCCTCCCATCTCTTACCATACACTCCAACTGTCCCAGTTCGACAGGGGCGGTTTCTGTACCTTTCCCTGGTAAATCTAGGAAAGACAGAGGATTGCATTCAGTCCACATTTGGAAGTGAACTGACCTGATTCATACCTGCTGAACTAATGTGTTGACTGAACCACGGAGTTCTCTTTTTGATTCTGTAATCCTCTGAATTTTAAGATGCACTTTTTGGGCTTAAAACACATTGCAATGCATATTTTAAATACTGTACATGTTTTGCGATAATAAATAAATAAATAAATAAGCAAGCATGTATGGTTTGGGACTAAATGCTTATTAAGTGCATAGAAATTTTCAGGCATGTCCAGAGAAGGGCAACCAAGATGATGAAAGATCTGGAAACCAAGACTTATGAGGAATGATTTAGGGAGCTGGGTATGTTTAACTTGGAGAAGAGAAGCCTGAGAGGTGGGTGACATGATAGCTATCATTAAATACCTGCAGGCATGTCAGATAGAAGATGGAACAAGTTTGTTTTCTGCTGCTCCAGAGACTACAACATGAACCAACTGATTCATATTACAAGAAAAGAGATTCCACCTAAACATTAGGAAGAACTTCTTTACTACAAGAACTGTTCGGCTGTGGAACAGACTGCCTTGAAGGGTGGAGGACTCTCCATCCTTGGTTGGATGAGCATCTTTTATAAGATTGCTTTAGTTGTATATTCCTGCATGGCGGGGTGTTGAACTAGATGGTCTTTGCGGTCCTTTCTAGCTCTAAGATTCTATGACAGTTCCTTTAAAATATATCAATAGAATTTTTTGATTGTTTAATCTCGTTCTAACTCTTGCATCTTTTTTAACAATATTTTTAATTTGTTTTAAGCCACTTTGAGTCCCAAACTGGGAAAAGTGAGATAGAAAGTATCAGCAGCAGCAGCATTATTATTACTATTACTAATGAGGCAACATAACTACTTGCCAGTTATCTAACACCCTTTTAAGGTTGGTAGCTCCTGACAAGCTGTCTTTTGGACAAGTTCTTCTACCATTACTTACCTTTCCACTGATATGCTTGTCTAATGATGATATCCAGGGCGCTGTCTCAAAACAACTTCTTGGTACAGTAAACCAGATCTGTCTGTCCAGCAGAAAAGTGAAAGACAACATTAAAGCTGATACATTATTTTTGTAATGGCCAAACATACTCATACCCACATTGGGAAACATAAACCAATGCAAATCATTATGGTCTGATGAAATGTACCCTAGAGCATAAACTGAACATCTTAGAAATATTAAGCACCTATCTATAAGACATCATAGCACATGGATGATGAGGAATGCTCAAGTCCCATTATGTACAATGGCATAGTAAAATGATGTTCCTTATATAAAATGGCAAGATCAGGTTTGCTTTTTGGATATTATTATTATTATTATTATTATTATTATTTCAAGCTGTGGTTGGTTGAATCCATGGATGCACAATCCATGGATAAGGAGGGTTGAATGTATTTTCAAACAGGTATCCCAACATTCCTCCAAAAAACTGCAGAGGTTTTCCATAGCATAAAGGTGACCTTAAGTTCTCAAAAGTTATGGCAGTGGAACACATGTTCTGGCAGGTTCTACCAAGCTGGTAAATCTTTCAGGATAGCTCTGAAGAAAGGACTGTGTGTCTGTATTTAAGGTATTCCAGCATTCAGAAAATAATGGCAAAACAGTAATTTACCAGTAATTTACATATAGCAAGAGAATGTTGGCTTTGAAAGTGGCAACTCCAAAAACTCCGTGTGTGTGTTTTCTGTTCATTTGGTCGATCTAGTTAAACTCACTTTAAAAATAGAAAGAAAGAAAGAACCTCATTCCAATGCATGAAGTTAAACCAAATCAATGAAAGTGTATTAAGTTACAAGCCAAGAAGAATGCCTCGCAATTACAGCACACAGGGGTCAAAACGAAAAAGAAAATGGCTTTTCTCTCGCAGCCTGTATAACATTTCTAATAACCTCATTTCTCCTGCCATCATCTCTCATTACAACAGAATGTGAAAACAAGGAAAGTGCTCCAGGAAACAAAGCTCACTTGTCTTGGGGCTTTTGATGACTGGAATGGCAATTTTGTCAAATCCTGTGATCGAGACAAACCGGATAGGCAATTCCATGCCACACTTTTTTTATTATTATTAAATTCACAGCTAAAGTCCACATCAAATATATGCACTCAAAAAGCATTCTGGAAAGCACCCATGCTTGGAAGGTGCTAATCATCATGAAAATCCATTCCGTTCACAGTGTTTGGCCTCTCCAGAATTAAAAGTGTAACCCTGGGTGGGCTCCAGCAGTCTCTCTGCAGGGCCTGGAGTAAAGTACTGTGACAGAAAAACTTTCTTTTAGGAAAAGGGGAGGAAAAGCTTTCCTCCCCCCTCCATTCTATATTCATTCTATTACAACAATCACCCACATACAATCTTCTATTGGAGTATATCCATTATCTTGTCTTGTGTACTTCCATTCTACTCCATTCACCAACTTTCTCTTACCAAAACTTGTCATATATTTTATTATACAGTTGTCCCTCCATACCCATGGATTTGGTATCCACAGATTTAAGTATCCATGGATTGAAAATATTCTTTAAAAAATAATAATCCAAAAAGTAATCCTTGATTTTGCCATCTTATACAAGGGACACCATTTTGCTAAAAGAATCACAACCCGGAAACATCACCCAAGGAGACCTTATGCTGTGCCTTCTGCAACCGGACTTGTTTATCTTGGATTGGCCTTTTTAGTCATCAGTGTGCTTGCAGAAAGCGCGGGATGAGTCCTTCCTGAATCTTCGTTTGCGAAGAAAAGCCAGAGAGAGAGCGGGGGGTGGGGCATATAATGATACTTGCGTATTTACAGATTTTGGTATCCACAGGGGGTTCTGGATCCAAACCCCAGTGAATATGAAGGGACAACTGTACTGTACATGTCTTATCTCTTCTGTAAAAGTTAACTATCAGAACTACCACAATGTCATGAAACTTATTTACTGAGCATCATCCAGTACGTTTATTTCTAAAGTGTCCACTTCACTCTATAAAACTAATTGCTAATTCTCCCCATATAGTAGCTATATATTTTGTTACAATGTAAACTTCCCAATTCTGCCTTCTCTCAACAAACATGTCAATTTGTCCATCTCAGTCATTTTGCACAATTTAAGTATCCAATCATCTGTAGAGGGGAGTATATTTTTCTTCCATACTTGAGCTAGAAGTATTCTTGCTGCTGCTGTCATATAAAACTGATTTTTCTATGTTCTTTGTCTAGCTCGTATTCTGTTAATCCTAGTAGGTACATTGCAGGGTCCATCTTAAATCTTTTATTAAGTATTGACTGATGCAATAAATTCCATTTTTTTAAAACCTTTTTACATTATCACCATGCATGAAATAAAGTATCCACTGCCTTTCTACACTTCCAGCATTTGTTATCGGAATTCTTGTACATTTTCAATAATTTCTTTGGTGTCCTATACTATCAGAACTGCATCTTGTAAACATTTCCCCTTATGTTTTGGCTCAGTGTATATTTCATTTTTTTTTCATCCATATCAGTTCCCATTTGCGTTGTTTAATTGGATGACCTAGGTTCTGTGCCCATTTTATTATTGTCTCTTTCTATAGTTTCTTCTTCCATATCCCATTTCAGTAATACCTTAGATATATTTGATAGTGTCTTTTGGTTTTCCATAGTAAGAATTGTCTCTAAATTTGTTTTCTTCCCGTCATATCCATGGAAAGGCTTTCAAAATATTACAGCATCCCAGGATTTAACTCTCCCTCCCTTTAGCTCTCTCTCATTGACAAGAATGCATATGTTTTCCACATCAGAAACATGTAAACCCATTTCAGCACCAGGATTTGGGGGTTCAGTTTCAATAGCCTGCAGCAAAAAAATGTTGTTGTTATTTGCCATCAGGTTGGAAAGGGGGATCCAGAGAATGACAGATAATTTAGCTTGACCATATAACCCAAGGAAAGGTATTAAAGACAAATTATAGAACAGACATTTAAGAGGTATTTCTAATTATCTTAGAGCATTTTCAGTGGCATTTTAACAGGAACTTCATATCATTATTCTCTTTTCCAAAAACAAAACAAAACCCACCTATGAGAAGTAATAGAAAAGTAACAAGTGGTGGAACAGATGATGTAAAGAATTGCTTGAGATGGCAATGGGTTATTTTCAAAATACTTTAATGAGTAATGGGAAGAATTAATTTTTAAGTAACTTTGGAAGCTCCAAATAAGATAGTACATTCAGTTTCCTTCACTAATGCTATACTACTAAGGGCAAAAAGCCTCAGGGACTGAGTATCCAAACAATGTACCTCCTGTCCCAGTTTATTCCCTGTTAATTTCCAAGACCAATGGAAACTTTTGAAACCCAGGATAGAAGGTGTTTGGGGCTTGTTTGTCTGTTTATTAATACTGGGAGATCCTGACATCAGCAGGAGTGACTTGTCACATCAAGGCCTTGCCCTAAGTGGCTACTTAATCCAGGGCCATTATGCTCCAGACTTTCCCAGGATCAACCACAATGGTGGCCAAATGCACAGGGCCAATCCAGTGTGGTGGTGCATTGTTTGCCCACATGGGCCAGCCGGGCTGACATTGCATCGACCTTGCTGGTCCATTGCCTTGTCCCCGGTACTGCCACTGCCTTGCCAGCCAAGTGGCTTTCTGCTAGAGCTTGGCTAATAACGATGCCTCTATGGAAGCCAGAAATGGATGCCCAAACAAGTGAGCAACAAGGAAGGGGTCGCTTACTCCCCTCCTTGTTGATTGCCTGGGTGCCCCATTCTGCCCTCAGCAGAGGTGACTGCGCTGGGCAGGCTTCCCACAGAGCTCCTACTTGTGAGGTGAAGACAGCACTGGCTCTTAAGGCAGGCCAGGGAAGGGGGATGGCCCTGTTCTTGCCATGTGAACCACTGGATTGGCTGAATCAGGCCTGATCCTGCTGTCTACATGCCAGCAGAACCTAAAGCCACTCCAGGGTTTCTGGAAAAGATTGGAGTTGCTTTGCTTAGGACAGGGCAAAGTCAGGTGAAGGCCTAAAAACCACATTATCTCCCCAGAAGTTGCTGTACATCATGAGGACTGCCAGCACCAGATTCGAGTTGAGTACAGCATTTTTGGCCCATGTGGATACGGCCCAAGATCCAGCATCTTCATTTCTCCTGTGGTTCTTGGCATCTCACTGGAGACATATACTGCATGGGAGAGGATGAGGAGGGAAGGAAATCCTTCCTTCAACACGATTTACCACAGCTCCAGCAGGACACAAAACCCCAGTAGGGGAGCCCTCGGTGGCGCAGTGGTTAAATGCCTGTACTGCAAGCCACCACGTTGCAAGTTCAATTCCAGCAGGCTCCAAGGTTCACTCAGCCTTCCATCCTTTCGTAGGTCATTAAATTGAGTACCCAGCTTGGGGGGGGGGCAATTAGCTAACACACATTGGAAACTGTTTAATGCAGTGTAGATATGTAAACAGCTATTTCTTAAAACAATTTATAAGCTGCTCTGATAGCCTTGTGGGGTATAAATAACTAACTAAATAAAAATAAATAAATAAAATAAAAAACAGTATATTTACAGCATGACTGGATGCAAGGACAAAAGCAAACCCTACAAGGTGTGCAACCCAGGAAGATTAATAGCCTGATATTTACTGGAATTATTGGCTGTCTAGAGGAGAACTCAGATAACATAAGGATGATCCCCCTTTTTTCCCACCCTGGGTAAAAATATCTAGAGGGAGAGGTCGGTTGTCTCCATATTGAACAGTAACAGCATGTTAGCAGGAAACTTCATTTTCATTCTGTGAGTTAAACAGGAATGTTATCAATGGCAAGCCGTATGTATTTATATATAATAGATAAAGTCAAATTGTTGCCATCAACTTCTTTACACTTCAATGGAAGTTTTATGTTTGCCCAGCCACCGCCAGCACTTGCTGTAGATCTGTTGCTGCATTTATATTTGATACTATTAAAAGAGGGATGAAATAGACTTTTAGAAGCGCTTGTAAAATATTTATTTAAAAGAAGCACAGAGAAGTCATGTCAAGGGGAAGAGAGGAAAATAAGAAAAGAGACTTCCCATGTAGGGGAAAGAAAGAAAGAGAGAAATGACAAACCTGCCTATTTAAACTAACTTACTTCCCCCTCACCCCACCCCACCAACCAAGCTGCTAACAATAAGGCCAGATCTTCACATGTCAGCAACACCTAAGAAACGCTTGTAGTCAGAGGCTATGATATAACACAGCTGTGTCCTTAACACATCCCTCTCAAATTATCCCTCTACATCTGGTAGGCAAAGCAAAATTCTCAGTAGTAGGAATGTCTTAGCACCAGTTACTGCTGTCGGGAATGGGTGCTGTGCTTATTTTGTACCATACCCTTCAACATTTCACAGATGAAAACCAGGATGCAGGTGGCCAAGTAACATCAGAGTGTGGTCAAGGTGGTGAAAAAATGTAATGAGGCAGAACACATAAGCTCAGAGAGGTTGCAGCAGCTTGCTTTTGCCTGAGCCAACTGGGAAGAGCAATGCTCCATCCCTTCCTCTCCTCTCCCCCTCCCTGCCAAGTTAATTGACTGAAAAATACCTTTACACTTGGAACTTATTTTGAAGCATGGAAGTAAGCTGAAGACAAAGTGGAACCGTTGGAGGAGGAGAGAGAAATTAGGACATCTTAACAACAGTGGGACGTCAAAGGATTAATTGGGACTGTCCCTGCCAGTTCAGGAGAGTTGGAGGGTATATTGTACAGATTCAAGTTGGAATGGAAGTGTCCACAGAATGCATTTAATCTTTAAATAATCTTGCACGATAGATTAGGCTAGAAATAACATATGAGGCTGAAATACTTATACTATGATTAATACATCTAATGTGCCACTCTGAAAACATACACTCACACCTCCCAAAAAGCCCGTCCCAAGACTTTTCTTCTACCTTTCGGAAACTAATTTGCAGTTGAGTAAAACAAAGCACCATTGATTATCTGGTTGACTAACAGAATCAGATCTTTCAGAAATAAAACATACCTCGCACTGAAGCCTCATTCAAGAGCCCCCTCAAACACTGGGGGGTGATGAGGTGGATCGTTGAGAGAGGGAGAAATTGCAGGGCATTGAATCCCAAATTATGTTTGAGCTTATTATCATTTCTTTCCTAAAGCGAAAGAACTTGTGCTGGTTTTAGTGTTAATCTGCTGTGCACACATTTGATGCAATATTTGAATTTCCAAGCATCTCTGTTTATGGTCAGGCTTCCTCAACTTGTGACCTGTCAAACCTAATGCAGTCCACTAGCCACGCATGGCAGCCCACTTGGGGCTCATTAAATCAGGCTCTTGCTGCCTGCCCCCAGCATTGTAAAAATATATAATAAAAATACCAATGCTATGTATTTGTTAAGTATATAGTAGGTCTCTAAACATGGCTGGTAGACCACAATCTGTAAAGGCCTGAGCTATCGAGAGCCACTTTAGTGTACCTAGAAACACTAGTGTATTGGTAAGTCTGCGAGACTAGACTGGGGAAACATGGGCCTAAATTCAACTGCTAGAGCCAACAAGAGTTGATCAATTGAACCAATGGGGTTTACATGAGTGCAGACTAACTATTCAACAATTGATTCAGTGGGTCTATTCAGCTGGATTAGCAATTGTATACTATCCCAAAATTTCACAGATGAAATCTGGGACGTGTGTGGCCGAGCAACATCAGACTGTGGTAAAGATGACAAAAGTCATAACTGAAGAAGAATGCACAACCTAGGAGAGGCTGCAGCAGTTTGCTTTTACCTGCGCCTACTGGGAAAAGCATGATTCTTTCCCCTCCTCTCCTCTCTCACCTGGCGAGTTAATTGACTGCAAACTCAGCTTGCAGTGGTTGAAATAAACAGAGGACAGAGAGGAAAGTAGTAGTAGTAGGAGAGAGAATCTAGGACATTTTTAAAGCAACTGAAAAAGGGGAACAATAGAGGGTTAATTGGGATTGTCCTTGCCCTATCAGGACAGTTGGAGTTTATGCAATTTGATTTAAATCCAGGGTTCTGATTCCAAATTAGCTCCTAAATTCACATGGTTGAATAAATGCAAAACTAACACAGATCACTAGAAAACTGATCCATCCATTCCTTTATGCCAAGATGGTAAACAATCTGGAAGCCAAGCCCTGCAACGAATGACTTAGGTAGCTGTGTATGGTTAACTTGAATAAGAGAAAACTGAGAGGTGATACTATAGCCATCTTTAAATATCTGAAGTTTAGAAAAGGGAACAAGTTTGTTTTCTGCTGCTCTGGAGACTTTGGGCTTGTCTAGACCTGCCAGAATACAGTGCCTTCTAGCCAATGTATTCTGCCCCAGATCTCCCCCCACCCCAGTTACTTAGATGAAACGGGATGAAGTCTGCATGGACATGCTAGCCGGCATTGGCAGGCACCTCCCACTGTCACTCATTGCTCCCTCTGAAGCTAGGAAGGAGGTCCTCAGCAGGTGACCAAAGCTGGTCACATCCAGGAAGCCTTGGCAATGGCAGCAGTGTCCTGCAATGCAGACCAGCATGCTGGTACAGACCCTATGTTCCCATGCTGGCCCGATCCAGGTTTTCCCTCATTAAGCGGGTGTTCCTGGGTGTTAACATACAAACAGGCTTTACACAGCTTCTCCCTGGCTTTGCTTTGGGTGTCGTCAGGACTTCCCGGAGTCAAAACAGGGCAAGAACCCTGCGTTGTTTGGACTGCAGGGCTCCAAGCTGGCGGGGGACTGGGGTAAATAGCCCATCTACACAAGCCCTTTGATACAAGCCAATGGACTGAAATTAAAGAAAAATTGTATCTAAATGTTAAGAATCTAAAGATATAAGAGCTTTTGACAACAAAATGGGCCACTCTGAAAGGTGGTGAATGCTCCTTCTTTGAAGGTCTTTAAACAGAGGTTGGATGGGCATCTCTCAGGAGTGTTTCAGCTGTGTATTCCTTCATGGCAGGATGTTGGACTAGATGGACCTTGTAGTCACTTTCAGTTCTATCCATAACTCTAACTAATGTAATATGATTGTTCAAACCAGAAATGCCTGACAGAGCTTCAAACTATTACTTGTTCAGGTTATAGCTTTCAGAATTCCTACCTGCAGTTTCTGGGAGAATCCATATTTGGATAGTTTCCTAGAAACTCACTGCAGACCAGCAGCTGATGGCTCACTCTGTAGACAACAATTTTGAGAACCACTCCTATAGATAAGTCCACTTACTGAATGGTGGAGGAACCTCTTTCAAACTGATGGCCAAATTCAGTTTCAAAGACATCCTTGCAGGCCACATTCCAGTGGTCAGTGGAGCCAAAGATTGGTGAGTAGGACCAAAATTACCACCCCATTTTAGCTTAAAACTCTTGCAGACAGTATCTAAGCCTTAGGACAGGCATGTAATGCTTTTAAAATAGTGAAATTACTGTACAAAAGCTAGAAAACTATCAACTGGAAAACCTGAAAAGGGCATGAGATTCCCCACCCTTGTCTTAAATAGTTTAAGATTACCTGACTTCACAAGTGCTCCTAGATTCTCTGGCAGCATTGTAACACTTACAGCAGGTACCTTCCTTGATCCAGGCCAAGTTTGCTAGACTGTTCTGGACTCGATGCCAGTCATCCACCCCAATTTTTCTATTGTGCATTTGGGAAGGCTATAACAGTTGGTCAGTAGCCCTGGACAGGGAAGGAACTATGAAACAAAGCCTGCATGTTTTAAATATCCAGACAGCCTGCAGTCTTACTTTTGAGAACTTAGGGGTTGTGTAAACCGTGAAAATATTCCCATGAAATGCGAGGAGAATCAGGGCCGGCTTAACCATACCGCCAAATCAGCATCTGCAGGGGGGGGCACACAGGCGGGGGCCCCATCTGGACCTGACCCTCTTCCTGAAAAAAACCTCCCACTGACTTAAAAAAAAACAACCAGCATCTCCCAAACAAGAAAGCAAAAGTGAAAGAGAAAGACAGAGCTTTCTTTGGGTGGCTGATTCTGGAGGGATTTTGTTGCTTCCTCCTCCCTCTTTCCAGGATCATCATCAAACATGTGTCAGAGAGGGGTGAGTGTGTGTGTGTGTGTGTGTGTGTGTTTGAGGGGGGGAGTGAAGGGGGGGTCATCTCTTGTTCTTCCCTGCTCTATCTTCAGAAAAGGCTTCTTTCTTTCTTTCTTTCTTTCTCTGTTTATTTTTATCCTCCCTCCCCCCTTCCTTCTTTCTTTGCATCCCTTCTTTCTGACTTTTTGTTGCTCTCTGTCTCCTTCTTGTCTTCTTTCTTTCTTCCCTTTCCTAACTTCCACATAGATCCCTTCCAGCCCATCTTTCCAGCTGCTCTTAACGTGTCCTTCTGTCCCCTTCCTCCCTCCCTCCCTCCCTCCCTCCACCCCCTTGGTCTTCTTCAGCTTCCTCCCCTTGCTGCCAACTGAGTTCAACCTGCAAAAGGAATTTGTGTGTGTTTGCCCATGTGCCTTGAAGTCATTTCTGATTAAGGCAAACTTATCATGGGGTTTTCTAGGCAAGGTTTGTTCAAAGGGGGTCTGCCTTTGACTTCCTTTGAGGCTGAGAGAGTGTGACTTGCCAAAGGTCAGCCAGTGGGTATTCATGGCTGAGTGAGGACTCAAACCCTGGTCTCCACAGTCATAGGGCAATGTTGAAACTTCTACAACATTCTGATTCTTTTAACAGAAGGATATAAAGAATATAAATAAAAATTTGGAGTAATATTACTGGGAACAGTGGTTTTATTGTTGTCACTAAAACACCAGTATCCCATTAGTGCTATGTGAGAGCCATTGGGCTAAGCACTGGTTCTTAACTTTTTCTTTACCAGGGACCCCCTTTAAATATTTGTTGTTGCCCCAAGACTTAACTCAAGATTTAAAACCCTAATAATAATAGCTAACAACAAAAACAATACAATTACACCATCCATTAACCTTTCCCTCAGGGGCACTCTTGCTTCTTCCTGAATGTTTGTGGCTGGAGTGGATTGAATGGCAATGTACAGGCCAAGCCAGCCAGCCTTTGCCTTGGTTCCTGTCACATGGCTGTTCCACTACAGGGAGGAGGTGGGCCAAGCAGCCTTCAAGCCTTCATGGACCCCCTGTGAGGATATCATAGAATCATAGAATTGTAGAGTTGGAAGAGACCACAAGGGCCATCCAGTCCAACCTCCTGCCATGCAGGAAATCATGATCAAAGCATCCCCGACAGATGGCCATCCAGCCTCTGTTTAAAGACCACTGGGCTAGAGAATGCTGGAAAAGTAACAATGCAGCCAGACCTTGAGAAGGGTGCTGGCAGGGGGATTCTGAGAGGTGTAATCCAAAAGTAACTTTCCCAGGCTCTGAATGCAGCCTAGAATCATAGGGCCGGAAGGGCCCAACAGCCATCCCATCCAATCGGCTTCTGCCCTGCAGGAACACACAATCAAAGCCCTCAGGACAGATGGCTATCCAGCCTCTCTTAAAAACCTCCAAAGGAGACTCCACCACACTCCCAGGCAGTGCATTCCACTTCTGAACAGCTCTTACTGTCAGGAAGTTCTTCTTAATGTTTAGGTGGAATCTCTTTTCCTGTAGTTTCATCCATTTCTCCATGTCCTAGTCTCTGGAGCAGCAGAAAACAAGCTTGCTCTATCCTTAGTGTGACATCCCTTCAAATATTTAAACATGGCTCTCATGTCACCTCTCAACCTTCTCTTCTCCAGACTAAACATAACCAGTTCCCTAAGTTGCTCCTCATAGGGCATAATGGTTTCCAGACCTCCCACCATTTTGGTTGCCTTCCTCTGGACACATTCCAGCTTCTCAATACCTTTCCTGAATTGTTGTGCCCAGAACTGTCTTCCAGGTGAGGTCTGACCAAAACAGAATACAGTGGCACTATTACTTCCCTTGATCTAGACACTATACTCCTATTAATGCAGCCTAGAATCGCATTGGCATTTTTTGCTGCTGCATCACACTGCTAACTTATGTTTAGCTTGTAGTCCACTTTCTTTCTTTTTTTTTGGAGGAAATCTACACCATTATGTTAATTGCTAATTAACAAAAAATATTTTGTTAGTGCCTATAATATAGTTTTTAAACTAAATTATTGATGGCAAATTATGTAATACAGTAGGCCCCCCTTATCCACTGGGGATTGGCTCTGTGCGGGCATGGATTCTGAAAACTGTGGATAATAGTGAACACCATTGAAAATAATGGGACTTCTGGTTTAAGGTACCATAGAGTTGCCTAGAAAATGGCTAGGGAAGACACATTTTCTAGGAAGACTCTATGGTAGGTGTGCTGTTTTGTGTCCAATGGATCATGAATCCGTGGATACGGGGGTCCTACTGTAATCTGAACATCCTGTACCGTGAATAGGTTAGGTTAAATTGTCCTGAGATAAACATATGGGGCCCCCAAAATAAAGCACTGCAGGGGGCCCCAAAATTCCTTAAACCGGCCCTGAGGAGAATATAACCTGTCTTAATGGCATTCCACATTGTTTCACCATATTGGGAAGGGGGGGCAAAAACATCAAAAACTCCAAAGGAAAAGCCTTTGCATCTTTCCAGAGTTTTTAAAAAACAGCGAGGGGCAAGCGCATTCCTGCTCATTGGGGCAAGCAATTCGATATGCATCGCTTTCCCATAGAAGAAGAATTGCAAAACTGATTGGCTGGGTGAGTGCCCACTGCCGCCATGTTGGATTTTCACCTTAGCAAACAAGCGCTAAGGCAAGAAAATGGGATAGCTTGGGATTTGGGGTTTTTTTGTTAAAACGAAAAACCCCGCTATTGCACCTTGGGCACCTTTCTTTCGGCAACTTAAAGGTAAGTACAAATGCAAGTAAATAACTTGTCACCATCTTGACTAGCAGGCATGTGAAGCTTATGTGGGGGGACATTAAGACAAAACACAGCTGCTGCGAAATGCCATTACTGCAAGGCACGCCAGTGGGGGTTGCCTCGTATAGACAACCCCTTAGGCCTCTAAACACAACAAGCATCTTTTTGGCCATGACTGGAACAGCCTGCTGAGGAATACGTGTAACCTGTATATGAGCCACACCCTTAATCTACAACCACAATCAGTGTCACTGTTGTAACTAGCATCTCTGTTCAGTCTCATCAAGGGCACTGCAGACAACCCTCTGCTGTTCCCATCTACCCAGATGGTTTATGCATAGAAAAATTAATTGTGCTGTGAGAAAGTCCTCCCACTTTCATGCTTCCACCAAGACTCGCATCACACAAGTCACTGGTTTAAATGCCATTGGGGCAAACAAGAGACAAACAGGGAATCAAGAGTATGAAAATACAACATCCGCTTCCTTCACCACCAAGGTTCCTATGAGCCTATTATATGTACTGCCTACAGAGTCTTAGGCACAAACATATAAATACAAGTTTTTTATGGCTGTCTCAACAGAGCAAGGGAGCCAACCAGTATTAAATAAGTCATCTGCCACATGCAGCTGGTGGTTGCTCTTCCAAATGATTAAAATATGACCTTACTGTGCAGAAGCACTTCCTTATTCCAACAACACCTTCATTTTCCACCTCCTTCCTGCCTTGTTTATTTTGCTCGACGGCTTACCTGGGGCCATAAATTTGTTCTTCGATATTTTAAATGCATGTGGCATTTGAAAGGTAAAGACAGCTTGCTCCGACAAACACAAAATCCAAACCATTTTCCCTAACCCAGAAATCTTCTTTACATAAGACAGACTCCCTTACTTTTCTCACCCCATCAAAAATACATCCCTCCAACCATGGTGGGATCTGTCTACCTCTGCTCTATGCTGGCACATTGTGTAAGAGAGAGAAAGAGAGGATTATCAGAGGATTTAGAGTTGTGGACTTCAGTGGAAGGGGAAATTGACAAAAAAAAAAAACAAACAGTGGGGGCATTCTCAGCAAAGCTCTACTCAAACTATTGAAATGCTTCTTTAAATCATGATTTGAAGCAGGAGTTTGCAACTCTCAGATGCTAGGGGATACATTAGTCCCTCAGAAGACCTTGGAGGGACACACACACACCTGTCATGAAAAATCATTTTTGTACCAAAATGCCTCCAAACACCATCTAGGATTCATGGGTACCATTACTAGACTGAAAACTGGGGAGGGCTCCTGTTCCTTGAAAGGTTGTATAGAAGAGAGAATTTCAGAAGGCATCTTCTACACAACCATTAAAGGTACAGGAGCCATCTCCAGTTTTTACTCTGGCAACCCTAGTCACGAGGACCATTTTCTCCATACTGGAGCTGTGAAACAGATCAGAATCACATTGACCATATGCTCTTTGTATTCTGACATTTTCCTACCCTGGTTGTTGTCATGATGTTGGTGATCACAATGTGTGTTTTTCATGGCAATATGGTTGCCATATTATTCCCATCAGAAAACTATGAGATCCATACCCTTTGGCTCAATTTGGGGATGAGAAAGGAAATCACTAATATCTTCTTCATTTTTCTCTTGGTTTACTCATAAATTAGAGACTTTTTGGAAGCTGTTCTATGAAATACAAGAACAACTTCAACTTCTTCTTCTTCTCCTCTCTCTCTCCCTCTCTCTGTCTCTCTCTCTGTACAAATGCATTGAACTCCCAAAAGAACTCTGCCTCTGCTTAGCCCTGTGTAATTCTCTTTCATTTACCCACTTCCACCGCACCAGTTTTCAAAAGATATATTCCAGCCAAAGGGAACAAAGTCAAAATCCTGAAAGGATTTCTGTACAATTTTTTCCCAGATTTTTCCCCCTTTTTACTCTGCCCTCTTCACCAACTGGCCATGAGACCTCAGCTTCCCCACTGGCAGCTTCCTTTATGGACGACTCCTAAGGTACTTAAAGATTGGAAGAAAAAAAAAGCAGAGGAATAAACCTTTTCAGTAGGAACATTGAGTGCAATCATGCAGCTGTCATATCTGAGTGCAAAAAAAGGAAGGCTGGCCACCTTGGGAAACAGCTCATGTTGCAAATAAATAAATAAAGTTGTCCTAATGGCTTTCAAATAATACATTTTCCTAGTTGTGTAAATGTAAATCAGCTCTTATTCACTGTGTGTACAAGTACACAGTCATCCCAAGAATACTCTATTTTAAGGAAACAATTACCAATTCATAGTGAGCGGGGGAAACTTTATATTATTTATTTATTTATTTATTTATACCCCTTACAAATTGTTTTAAGCAATAGCTATTTACACACCTACACTGCATTAAACAGTTTCCCATGTGTGTTAGCTAATTGCCCCCACAAGCTGGGTACTCATTTTACCGACCTACGAAAGGATGGAAGGCTGAGTGAACCTTGGAGCCCACTGGAATCGAACTTGCAACGTGGTGACTTGCAGTACTGGCATTTAACTACTGCGCCACCAGGGCTCCATATATCATATAGGCAGAGTGGCATAAACCAAACTGCTTATCCAAACGAGAATAGGTTCATTGAATCAATGGAATTTACAGAAGTTTATTTTACTAGGCATGGTGAGAATATCCAAAGATATTTTCTCCCCAAAGGTCAAATACAAAGGTTTTTTGAGTGTTGGGAAATCATCATGAGAGGAATCCTGGACAGGCAAGAATTTTCCCGGATGAGCACACCTTCTTCCGCATGACACCAGGCTCATCCACATCCAATATCATCTGAAGAGATCTGCCCAGTGTCACTGCAGAGTGCACCAATAACGGGGGTGGGGGGATCCGGGGAATACTCCAGGCAAGAATTTTCACAGTTCAGGACTCTTTTTTTTTTTTTTTTTTGGCACAGGTGGTTGTTTTGCATAGAAAATATATGCAGAAATATTATTTCCTGTGCAGAAAAGCTGCCTCCTATGCAATTTTTTTGTATTTTCTGCATAAAACAACCATACTTGAATTTTGTACAGAATAAGTCCTGAATTGAGAATAGGCTTTGCAATGGGAAGAAGATAGTTTTCACATTTTCACCTGGAAATTTTCTCGCTGAGAACAGGGAGAGGGAAAAAAGGACCACCCATTCATGCTGTAATCTCACAATTACAGTGGGATGTATTTTCACACACTCTTCAATACCGCTAAAGTGGAGATATTGGGAGCTATTGATGGCTTGTCCCATGAATGGAAAGTAATGCCTTATTTGCGGCTGGAGCACACAGTAAGCATGGGAGGACTACGATGTCATGTGATAGCATGACCTGTTCACACTATTGTGCAATTTTTGCCACATCTGATAAATTCCTAATTCCTTGATAATTTTTTTTCTTGAAGGAAACAACAAGTAATATTAGCAACATTCTTCCCACTATAAGAAAGCCCTCAACAGGCATGCAGATTTTGAACACTATTCACAATTTGGGACCTATACTGTGCAAAAATTTGCACATGGTTGTTTGGGGCAGAAAATAGCATTTTATGCCCAGGAAACATTTTCCACACAGAAAATATTATCCAAGTAGTAAATGCTGTTTCCTGTATATAACATGCTGTTTTTAAGTGCAAAACAACCATATGTGAATTTTGCATAAAGTCATCCCCAATGACAGCATTTTCAGTAACTCCTGAACTACAAAGTTTCTCATCAAACCAGGATTTTTCTTGTTGGGGTTTCTCAACACTCAGAAAACATGTTTTTCAAATATTTTCAGATATTTTTGAATAGCCTTTCCATCCCTGCCTTGGGTCCACATGCCACTCCCAAGGCTATTTCTGCAAGCCTAATTTGCAAGAATCACCTAAAACACACTTTTCTGGCCAACCCACCCCCAATACTAAAAATGGTGATTCACCTTTTAAATAAGTCACAGGGCTCCCCTGCACTGTTTTATATTTAAAAAGGCTATTTTTTTTCATTTCCAGTTGTTGTTTTTCCATCTACAGTTGTCCCTCCGTATCCACAGATTTGGTATCCATAGATTTAAGTATCCACAGCTTGAAAATATTCTTTAAAAAAAATCCAAAAAGCAAACCTTGATTTTGCCATCTTATATGAGGGACACCATTTTGCTATGCCACTGCATATAATGGGACTTGAGTATTCATGGATTTTGGTATCAAGTGGGCGTCCTGGAACCAAACCCCAGCAAATATGAAGGAACAACTGTATTAGATTTTTGCAGTCCATATGGCACCCCAAACCAGGGTACTTTTCACACTACGCAATTAGAGCACTATGATTCCACTTTAATTGCTATGGCAACATCCTACGGAATCCTGGGATTTATGGTTTTGGGGAGGTATCAGAGTTCTTGGAATTCCATAGGATGGAACCATGGCAGTTAACATGGAATTATATTGCTATAATTGTGCAGTGTACAAGAAACCCTTGAAAACTGGCTCCAGGATCAACCAAAGTAGCCCACCCCAATCTAAACCAAGAAATAGTAAGCGAAGTGAAAAAACTGGAGGGGAGAAGGAACAAGTGAGATAGAATAGCTTGTAGGTCCAATTTCACTTATATCCTTCTAGCTTCTTTATAGTCAATAGAAGTAGAGTGGTTTTCAGTGGCATAAAAGTATAACTCAGGCTTCACAGCATGAGATAGATTATCTATCTCAAGACAAGAGTCAGAGGACTGGTTAGAATGCACTTTTTGGTTCATCGTACTGGTGTCAGAGTGAAGTAACAAATCAGCATTGCAAGAACAGTGACATTATGTACAATACCCAGTCAGACACATATTCTGCAAAATTAATGGTGCTGTGTCAAATTTATACAGCACTTGAAATCATCTGTTCTCCTCCCCCCACCACCACACACACACACACTGCATGCCTTCTGCAACTAAACAATTTCATTTTTGACATATTAATTCTATATGCCACACGTACCTTCTGCATATGATATTTGTTTCTTTTACGTGAGGAGGGAATGTATAGAGTCTTTTTTAAAAAAAAAAAGCTTTATTGATTAAAATAACCACAAACAACTAATAACATTGTACGATATACAATACAATAGACATAAAAGACAAAATAACGCACAAGATATATCAGAAAACACATATAACACACCAAATACATCTCTATCCTATCTATCAACATAAATAGCATATACTTACAATACCTGACTTACAATACACAGCTACGATGACACATTATATGACAATACACATATAACAAATAATCAACAAAACTTCCTGGAGTGGGGGACCGGTCCTAAATTTTTCCCCTTTTTAGTGCACTTTTCATTATGAAAGTCCTGAAGCTAAGCTTCCTATGTGAATTAACTTCATTCCTTAAGGTACACTATTAAGTTTAAAGAATTTAAAGAATTAACTTATATTCAATTCTGTAACAAAAATAGCTTAAACCAGCTATAACCAGTAGACACCTTAGCTTCTATACTAAGATATTCAACCATTCATTTTAACCTTAATTATCTTTAACCTTATATAATCCATTCATATAATCCCTAAACGGTTTCCAAATCCTCTTGCTTATTTCCACATTATGGCCTCTTAGAATAGTAGTGAGCTCATCCATCTGTTCAATTTCACAAAGTCTATTTAGCCAACGTTCGACCGCTGGGGTTTCTTCCGATTTCCACCTACTTGCCAAAACCATCCTGGCCGCAGTTGTCAAATGAAATATTAATTTTCCAAACTTACATTCAAAATCCGGATTTTCACATAAACTCAACAGATAAAACTTTGGGTCCAGGTTAAATTTTAAATGTAAAATTTTTTCAATAACACCATGAATTTTTTTCCAGTATTTCTGTACTTTTTTACAGGACCACCACATATGCATGTAGGTCCCAGTTGTTTTCTTACATCGCCAACATTTATTTGATGTACCTTTATATATTCTGCCAATTTTTAATTTTTAATTTAATTGCTATGGCAACATCCTACGGAATCCTGGGATTTATGGTTTTGGGGAGGTATCAGAGTTCTTGGAATTCCATAGGATGGAACCATGGCAGTTAACATGGAATTATATTGCTATAATTGTGCAGTGTACAAGAAACCCTTGAAAACTGGCTCCAGGATCAACCAAAGTAGCCCACCCCAATCTAAACCAAGAAATAGTAAGCGAAGTGAAAAAACTGGAGGGGGGAAGGAACAAGTGAGATAGAATAGCTTGTAGGTCCAATTTCACTTATATCCTTCTAGCTTCTTTATAGTCAATAGAAGTAGAGTGGTTTTCAGTGGCATAAAAGTATAACTCAGGCTTCACAGCATGAGATAGATTATCTATCTCAAGACAAGAGTCAGAGGACTGGTTAGAATGCACTTTTTGGTTCATCGTACTGGTGTCAGAGTGAAGTAACAAATCAGCATTGCAAGAACAGTGACATTATGTACAATACCCAGTCAGACACATATTCTGCAAAATTAATGGTGCTGTGTCAAATTTATACAGCACTTGAAATCATCTGTTCTCCTCCCCCCACCACCACACACACACACACACTGCATGCCTTCTGCAACCAAACAATTTCATTTTTGACATATTAATTCTATATGCCACACGTGCCTTCTGCATATGATATTTGTTTCTTTTACGTGAGGAGGGAATGTATAGAGTCTTTTGACACTTCACAGGAAAGCCTTTAAATGGAGTTCTGCCTCTGCAATACATGTCATATTGAAACCAGTGGAAAGTTCATCAACACACCATCATCCACACAAGAATTGGGGATACATGGCAAGGATCTTGGTGTGTTGTGAGGCTGAAATAGACTATGAATGCTACCTTGAGTTCATTGGAGGAAATGGAGAACAGAAAGGTAACTAATAATGACCTATAGAGGAAGACAATTGCACAGCACCCATATGTGAAGGGTTTCCATGGGATTCAATAAAGCTCCCCCTCCCCTTCCTTCTTTCCTTTGTATGCATTCACAGATCATTCTAGAGAAAAGGGGATTTTTGCTAGATCTGAACTAGCCTGAGTTTCCTGTTTTCATGATTGGGAGTCAGGGGTTCAAATTCTCTGGTTTTCTGAGTGAAAGACAAGAGACGTCTGTAGATCTCAAGCCAGGATAGCTTTCTACCAGCAATGTGTCTATGGGCTTGACTACAGTGGTCAAATACCCCGGTTTGTCCCCATTCCAGAGCCCTGCAGTTGAAATGATGCAGGACATTTATCCCAATCTGCCCCCAGGCAGTCTTCATGACTCCTGAGCAAATACAGGGCTGAAATGGGAACAAGCTGGAATAGAGTCCTTTACCATGTTTTAAGAAAATACCAGGTTTAATCCAGTACTGCTGGATTGGGTCCCACATGTCTGGAGGAGCCCATTCCAAAACGCTATCCCTTGCTGCTGCCACCAGCTCCCTGGGTCTCCAGGCGTTCCTCGGCATATGACCAAGGCTGGTCACATGCAGGGGAACTGTAGTCACATGTTGCAGTGCCCCTGCCTGACTTCTGCATCAGCAGAGAAAATGGTGGTGACAGTTACAGCAATGGGGTGGCATTCCTATGTGGACTCCAGCCCAGTTTCTTCAGGTAACAGGAGAAGGACAGGCCAGCTGCACAGCCAGGATATGCTGGTGGGGAACCAGTGTAACCCGGTTGGTGTAGATGAGCCCTATGTCTGTGTGTCTTCCTTTCTTCCTTATTTTTTCTGTGCTCTGTCAAACAATGTAGCTACATCTCAAGGTGCTACCTCCCCAAGACCTATGTTTAAGCCACGCAGGTCCCCCAACAGAGAAATTTCCAAGGTGCTGGAGAGTGGGGTGGTGAGCAAAGATGTGTCCAGCCCTCTCCTGTAGCAGGATGCAATGTGATAGACAACACTGCCTGCCACATTATACCTCACTACTAGGAGAGGGCTGAATATGTCATTGCTCTCCATACTGCTCTCCATCACCTTGGAAAGCCTGCATGGCTTAAAAGGTATGTTCAGGGATTACTTTGGTTACTGCAATGATGCACCCATCATAAAAATGAATTTGTTTGCTTACTATGTCCTAAGTCAGACATTACCAGATGTGGCAAAAATTGTGGGATTACGATGTCAGGGTAGTGCAAATGGGCCCCGTTATCACACAATGTCATTGTTGATTTCAGTGCTTGTGTGTTCATTTACTGTGTGAATTAAGGGGTTTTTGAAGTTTTAAGCACTCTTGCATCTTCTCACGAGAACCACCAAAATCTCACCCATGCCAAATTGTGGCGGTAAACTCCCATTCTTGAAGCGCTAGTGGTCTTTGTGTGATAATTACGTGGCATTTCTTTCATGTGATTACAGCTATGTGAAATAGTAAGTGTTATAGTGCCACAATGTTCCCGCTATCTTCATTCATGGGATTACAGCATTTTTAGTTGCTAGTCTGATAATGTCCTCAGTTTTGCAATACTGAATAGGATGTCAGCCTATCTGTTGAACTCTCACGCAACTCCCCACATATAAGCAATGCATCTGAATGGAAATGGAAGATCCCCCTGAGTATTTTGTATTCCTTTTCTTTTTCTTTGGGAGGAATGGTGTGCAGCGTACATCAGCTCCACCAGAGATATTAGCTTTAATGTCAAAATGGATATGGACGTTTAGAGTACGATTTTTAAAATCACCAATTTTCAATGCAAGATTTATGTCAAATTTAGAGAGAACGTGAAAAAGCCCTCTTTCAAAGAACAATGGGCTCTTGCTCTCTCTTTTTGGTATTCCATCTTCAGTGGTCTGATTTCCATGATATGAACTGCTTGACAGTCACTTTCCCTTTAAATTATTTTTTAAGCATACAGGCAGTCATATCTGATTTGAGGGTTCCCCCCCCTCTCCTTCTCTTACTTTTCCTTTCAATTACTTCCATCCTTAATACGAACAATAAGGGTACTTCATCACACAACCTCTGTGGGACTCCTACAACTTAAACGGACTATAGACAGGTGTATAGATAAGGATTCAAAGTCTTTGTTCCACTGTCCAGACAGAATATGTTTAATCTTTCTCTCTCTCCTTTTTCTATGCCATTTAAACTTTAACCTAGTAGTAACTTTTACTGGCGTGAATTCACAATTCAAAGGTTTAAAGATGAAAACGTCCTTGCCTTGGAACATAGCTTGAAAACTTCATTCTTAGACTGTGTTTCTTTTGAACTTCTTCTTGCAAGATTTTTTTTTTTTTTGTCTTTATTTTGCCAAGGTTCCAGCCTTTTACAGTACAGGGCTTTCCAGACCTAGCAGCAGGAGCTATCTAAAGAGAGGAGGAAAATACTAGAGTAAAAAGTCCAAAGCACCAACTCACCATAATGGAAGATATTTAAACTGTTGATCAGGAGGAGAAACTACATTCTCCTTGATTTATGGGGTAGATAAGAACATTACTTTCCCCCATACCACAAAGCAGCAGAACTCCAACTTAAGAGACATATATCCAGGGCCAGCCCTACTGTTAGCATGAGATTATTGCCTCAGGCAGTAGTTGTGGGGGGACAGGAGCAGCAACCCCCTCCCTAGCTGTTCTTTCTGAAGCCTTGGCCTCTTCTGTCTCTTTGAAAACATTATTTCTTTTGGATTCTAGCTCTCAGAATCCCCTCTCCAGCTTGGCCATTCTGGGAGTTGTAGTTCAAAGCAGTAACTTTTCCAAACTCTGCTGCTAGGGGATAGCACTATGATCCCCTAAACAAGCCTGCTACCTGAGGTATGGAGGGGTACATGGTCCCATCACCAATACTGAAGTAAAATTACACTTGTCAGTCTATTTGGCTTCTGTAAATGGCGCAGAGAGGACAACATCTTGTTCTTCATCTCATGGAGCAAAAAAATCTGGTGACAGAATGGTCTGCCAAAATTTCAGAACTGAAAAAGGAGCCCCTGACTTGAGGACACAGACCTCCAATTCTCCTACCAAAGAGAGGAAGCTTCCTTATATCATGCTGCACCATTCCAGAGCTTTCTGGGGATTGGTTACAAGTGAGCTGTGTTCATAATTTGATGCTCCATATTCCTGCATTCCACCACAACTCAAGAAGAACTACTTCAGATACACCTAACTGACAAATCCAAGTTATATCCTGATGGTTCTATACTTCAGTTTCTACCTAAATGGAATCTCCTCATTATGAAGGAAGGTAGTACTTTCTTTAATTAACCACCTAAAACCAGGCACAGAAGGCATTTGGGATTAACTCCCTCTGTGCCGAGTTTATTAAATCTAATCAACACTGGTGGACTCTGTTACTTTCTGCCTTCTTTGCCATCATAAATAGAACAGAGGTGATCCCATTCAGACTGTCACTCCATATTGACTACACTGACTGGCAGAGACCCCTCCAGGGTTTCAGACAAGACTCTTTGCAAGATTACTTAAAGACTGATCCAGCTTCATCTGTAGGCAAAATGATGGTCAGCCATCTGCTGCCAGTCTGTATATTGTGACTATGCATATTTGTCACAGCCTCCAAGTTACCTGAAGTTGGGAATACCATGATAATATCGCATAGATAGAGTATTGGTGTCTGGCACATTGGGAGTGGGGTGGTGAAAATTGCTGGTTCACCACATCAAATAGCTTGAAAAGCACTGTTCTACAATGAGTAGTGATCCTTACAGATTATGCCCTGGGATAGGGAGTCTGTGGCTATCCAGACGATAGGCTCCATCAGCATAAGCCAATGTTATGAATTTCTGTAAAAATGTTGTTGTGTTGATATTATAGAAAATAGGGTAATGTATTGTTATGTATGGTTATGCATTGTGGGTATTATACAAAATAAGCAGAGCAGTCTGTTAGGAGGGTTGAGAGTATAGAGTGTTTGAGGAGACTAGTGATTGGCTGGATATGTGAATGGGATGATTAAAAGACTGGTGTGGGTGACAGTAAGTTAGAAGCAGAAATTAGTTAGGCTCAGTTAGTTATAGTTGACTAGAGAAGAATTAGAGTCAGGAGAGCAGTCAGAATAGTCCAGGGTCAGTTGTTAGAGCAAAGAGCAGTATCTGTGGGATGTGTTTGAGAAAGGTTAATTAGAATAAGCATACAAGCGAATAGGTAACAGTAAGAACTAAGCTACAAAAGTGTATTGTAACCACATGTGTTTGAACACATAATTATATATAGAGTTGGATTTCTGTATCCATAGAACTTATATCCATGGTTTCTGTTATCTGTATGACACAAAATAGGGAAACATACCATAGAGTCACACTGGAAAATGGCTAGAGAGACATCCTCTCTAGGCATCTTCTAGGTCCTCCAACATAACTCTAGGGTATGTTTTTACTATGTCCTTTATTTTAATAGGGTTCGCTGTTATCCACAGTTTCCAGTATCCACAGTAAGCCCAGGGATCCAACTGTAGTTTCATTATCTTTTCTGTTATATAAATTATTGTTTTTGTACGTATACATTTTTTAGCGTTACTATGCTAAGATTAAGGTATTGGTAAGGTCAGGCACAATAGTGTCTGTGATGGCAGCTGCCTAGATAATCCGAAAAGGGTGATCACAAATCTGTCAAGAAGAGGTCTCAACAATGTCCAGCCAGAGCTTGGAAATGTTTACCTTTTTGGACTGCAATGTCCATGGCTGGGTGATTCTGCGAGTTGTTTCTCCAAAAAGGTAAGCTCTGTGTACAACACCATCTGGGTGGAATGGAACAGAATGTTTGACAGAAAACATTTAAAAAGTGCACAGACTCAAAAATGGGTTCACTCAGCCCAAGCAACAAGTATGAGTTTCAAATGGAAATTAAATGTTATAAGTCCTGTGGGCCAAACGAAGCTTGATGAGTCTGATACATTTATGTGCATGCTAGAATTCTTTGAAAAATACACGTCAGCAATTCCTCAAAAAGCAAATATAGGAACAATGGTTTGCCCAGGGCAGAAAATTGGGAATATTTCTAGTAAAGAATAACAGTTGAGGTGCATGAGATTTCAAGGAGAGAGAGAGAGAGAGAGAGAGAGAGAGCAGACCAGTAGTAAGTAATCTATCTGCTTTATCCTTCTCACATGGACATTATTGGCATCTGAAGCTCTGTTAGACCATCATCACCTCAGTTGGGTTCAAAGATGGGCTGCTACCTAAAATTATTGTTTAGGACATGGGGCTGGATTTTCAGGGTAACTCAGCAGGGCCCGTGTGAGAACAATTATCAAAAGAGCTCAAATCCCATTTACACACCACGCTGGGATCTTCTTGAATGGAAGCCACTGCCAGCTGTACGCACAGTACTTTGCAGAACCTGGTCTTTATCCAATTCACAAAGGAAGCTAGCAAAGCCCTTTTAAAAAAATAAATAACCCAAACCCCTATCATCCTGATTTTTGCAATTCTGGACCTTTAAGAGTTTTGGACTGTAATGCACATAAGCAAAAAAGGGCAAGTTCTGCATTTTATGAGAACATATAATCACTGCTGGGCAACATCCCTCCTGCTCTTCTCCCTCTCCCCCCCCCCCACATTCAGAAAAAAAGGGTTTCTCACTATTGTTTTAACTGTGGCTTTCTCCTAGCAGAGAATATCAAGGATGATCTCCATGTTGTCCTTCACACCAACAGTGTGGTGTTGGGTATCTGCCTACCTCTGTTTTTGACAGTTTCACAAAAGATTTTTTTCCCCTTACCTTAGGCAATTAACACTATAAAAAAAAAAGCTTTTGCTATTTGGTAAGTTCAGCACATACTGCAGTTTACAAAATGGCAAATCTATCACCTGATGACATTGTTGCATGGCCTAGTAGACTTTCTTTCAGCCTAAGGACTAGTATTTAGAATAGAGGGTTGAGAACATCGGGGGTTCCAGGGATCCCGGTCTGGCCTTCCTTGCGTTCCCCAAATGAGCACACCTCCTTCCTCATGGCACCGGGCTCGTCCACACCAGCCAAGATAATCTGAGTGAAGCCTGGGGGCCGTTTACACGATGAAAATGTCCTGGGAAGAATTCGTGTCGATCTCTGGCAGTTTACACGTACATCGGGTCGGGTACGTGATTTTCGGAAGGGGGGCCACCTTTTATCCCTCAACCTGCGGGACTTCCAGTCCCGCAGGTTGTGCCGGTTTTTAAAAAAGTCACTGGAGGATTCAGAAAATCGGAAATGTAAACAGCGTGGGACAAAAAGTCTCGGTACTGGGATGACCAGAAATGGTGACTGGGGGCGGGCTTAGAGCTCAGGGACCAGAAAAGGAGGGGTCAGTCACCCGTTCAACAGATCCAGCCTCACCAGCCGAAAACAAAGGCATCCCTTCCAGCTGCACGAAGGTTGATGTGTGTGTGTGCGCGCGCACGCGTGTACTCAATCACCTTTTTAAATGGATTTCTACACTGCAAACCCTTCAGCTTTACCTTTTCCTCAACTGCCTGTTACAGAGAGATCGTAGTAGCTTGGTCACCTCCCTGGCACATTAAAATATTCAAGCCTCTGAGCGAATTAGCATCCTTTAATTTCCCCTCTCTGTGTTTGTGTCTTTCAAAACGCCTGCCCATAGCCATCTCTGCAGCCAGCTGTAGGGGTTAATATTTTAAAAAGGCAAGCACTCTGCTTGTTTTCAAAGCACTCAGCTTGATTTCAAAAGGAAAGCTCTGCGTCTGAGCGAAAGATCTATCAGGATCTTTCAAAATGCTTTCTGCCTCTTCTGAAGGGGTTAAAATGTTCAAGAAGCAAGGGGGAATAACAAACCTCTGCCCCCCTCTCTCCACCCTCCCCCAGCCAGCCAATAGCATCGCTCGGTGGCACGGAACTCTAAGGGAAGTGCGTCACCGAGGTTGTGAAAACACGAGTAATCACATCTTTGATTGACAGCCAAAAAAAAAAAATTTAAAACCTAAACAAAACCGGGACTATGGACGTGTAAATATCAGTCACGGGACCACACGGGATATCCATATCAGAGACATAAATCGTATAAACAGCGAGGGGAGGATTCGTGATCACTTTGTCCCGGTAGGCAGCGACAATTTCTGTCGTGTAACTGGCACCCTGGAGTATTCCATGGATTCTCCCCATTAGTGGTGTACTCCGCAGTGATACTGGGCAGATCTCTTCACACACGTCACCACAGTGATGCCTGGCACTGCCGCCAGGGCAAGTCACATCCTCTGAGGCTAGAAACAAGGTGCTCAGCATTGATCATGTGGCTGGGCACCTCGTTGTGACCACAGAGCATGTGATTTGTGTCAGTGATGGTGGACAACTGGGGAGACGTATAACGACATCTGCCCGGTGTCACCATGGAGTGCACTGGGTTTTCCTATAAAATCAGAGCAAATGGTTGAGTGCTGACGTGGCCAGATATTGTGAGGACAGTTTGCACCAGAATCAGGGACTGGGCTCTGCATTGTCTGGTCTGATCGCCGTGGGGATGTGGGGAGGACATTTTATTTGGCTAGTGTAGACAAGCCCACCATCACTTGGTGTTTTTCCAAACTTTGTAAAGGCTTTTTCCCATTCCAAAAGGTTCTCCTAAAGCTGAGTTCACTAGGAATAAGAGCTTTATGCTAAAATAGGCCGATATTTTCAATCTTACCCTTTAGTGTTCTTTGGCCCTTCCCACCACTGGAATGTGTACCCCAGATGATTTCTAAAAAAATCCAGATTCAACCCTCAGGTGAAAAGAGGTTGCCCTCACTTCATGAAGAAAATATTCCACACCTTAGTGTAAACGGGAACTCAAATGCTGCTGTGATGCACTGGACGGGTGGATATTTTGCCATACAAACTGCTTAAGAGCCAATGTAGTACAGTATTTTGAGTACTGGACTAGGACACTGGGAGGCCATGGTTCAAATCCCCATTAGGCCATGGAAACCCACTTAGTGACTTGGGGCAAATCACACTGTCTTAGCCTCAGAGGATGGCAAAGGCAACCCCCTCCAAGCAAATCATGCTGATAAACCCCCACGATAGTCACCTTAGGGGCACCATAATTTGGAAACAACTTGAAGGCACACAACAACAACAACAACAACATGGAATATAGGTCTAATGGGCCTTAGAATGACATGTCTAAGGTTTTGCTTATTAAGTTGACCCTTATTCACTGCTAAACAAACTTTAAGCATCTTCATATTTTCCCAATTGGCCCATCTTTCATTCTTGCAGTTATTTTTGATATCTTATTGTCCCCTTGATTATCACAGAATATTCCTGCATGACAGTCAGAATTCCTGAGACTAAAAAATGCAGCAAAACATAGTCTTTTACACACAACCCCCCAACTTTACAAGTACCTGTTAAACCATTTCTTTAAAAAAAAAAAAAAAAAAGATTCCTTTCTTTCCCAGACCCCCACCTTCATATCTACAGGTAGCTCCTCGAAAAACAAGAGCTGCTTTAATAAAGATCAGATTAAATTTCCGTGAAGTTTCCATGACATTCAGCAATTTGTCTTCATTTTTTAAAAAAAAACAATAAGAGGCAGATTTCCTAAACACTTAGAATTTAATTACAAATAATATCAGCAGTGACTTTTCTGAAGATACATCAATTTGCAAACAAAAAATTCAAGGGTGAAGTTTAGTGCCTTTTATCAACAATTTTTCATACAGAAGAAATGTTAAGTTCTTAAATCCAGAATATATGGCACTTTGAGAAAAGGACTTGTCCCAATTTGACCCTTCAATACAGAAGGGGGAGTAGAAAATTTCTGCAACCAGGGCAGCAGACAGGCAGCTCTGGCCCTACTATTTGTCAGAGAGGCACTAGTACCTCAGGCAGCAAATGCTGGAGGTCAGCAGCAGCAGCCTTTTGTTCTTGCTGTGGCTTTGGCCTTTCCACTGTCAGACCACAGAGTTGTGTGTGTCATACAACCTGCTGGAGGTCTCCTAAACTAGCTTTCTGCCTAAGATGAAGTGGAGGACCAATGTTGAAGTCAAATTCATCTGTCAGCCCAGTTGGTTTGTGTACATCTTATCTCTTGCCTCAATGGCAACATGCCTTGACCACTTTGAACATGAAGGATGGTGAGGCACTGCATCCTCACTGCAGAAATAATCTAGTTTGACACCGCTTTAACTGCCATGGCTCAATGCTATGGAGTCCTGGGATCTGTAGTTTGTTGTGGCACCAGAGCTCCTGACAGAGGAGGCTAAATAGCTCACAAAACTACAAATCCCAGAGTTCCATAACATTGAGCCATGGCCATTAAAGCAGTGTCAAGCTAGATTATTTCTGCAGTGCAGATACAGACTGAGACTGTGCATCTCTCCCAAATCCAAATCAAAAAAGAGCCAGAACCAGCAGAAGGAATCTAGTTTCTCAAGAAGCTACACAAAGTTGCATGATATTTTTCTTGGCAGCCAAAGAGGGCATCAAATAATGGCAGCCCGTGGCTCCAATGTCAGTGGGGAATTGAAAGCACTCTAGGCTGAAGTCCAGGTTATTTGAAGGATCGTCTCCTCCCATACTAACCTAACCGTGTTTTGAGATCTGCTATGGAGGTCTTTCTCTCTGTCCCTCCACCCTCACAGGTACATTGGTGGGAACACAGGAAGGGCCTTTTTGGTGGCTGCCCCCAGATTCTGGAACTCCCTTCCCAAACAGACCAGACTGGCACCCTACTTGCGATGTTTCTTTTAGATCCAGCAGGCATTTGAGGACTGGTTGCTTTGGAGAAATGGGCCTCACATAATATGGTGGGTTTTCTACTTGCTGCTTTCTTTTTAATAGTTTATGTGTTTAACAGGTTTTAATTCTTCAATTGCTTAATGAGATTTTTAATTTTTGACTGCTGTGAATTTTTAGTGATTTGTTTTAACTGTTGCCTTGGGTCCTTACCTAGGAACAAGGTGGGATACAAACAAATATAACCAACAAACAATGTCTAGAGGAGTGCTGGATTTATTTTAGGAAGGATAGGGTTCAATACCTTAGACAGTTCCTTTAAAGTTTGGATTAAAATCCAGTCAGGATTCACTGCCCTGATGATATGGAAGCCGCCGCCACGACTACCCCAGTATAAAAAGTACTGTAGTTACAAAAACCTGCAATCTTGAATAAATATTCTCACAGAAAGGGAAGAGCTTCGAACATTTTCTTTGTAGGTCACTTCTCAAAATCACTCCCTCTAACTTGCTTTTCACCTCTTAAGGGAAAAAAATAATACTTGATATTTTTCCCCAGTAGGTTGTGACAGTTCCTTGGGGTGTGGGTGGGTGTGAGAAAGAGAATATTACAGCAAAACAACCAAAGTGCAAATATAGAGAGCCATCATGGCATAATGATTGTGTGTTGAACTAGGATTCCAAGAAACCAGGGTTCAAATCCCTGCTTGGCCACAGAAACCCACTGGGTCACCTTGGGCAAGTCACCTTCTCTCTGCAGTGAAAGTGGGATCATAATTGCAATAAATATGTAGTGTGAAAAGGCTCTGGGTTATGGGAACTCTCATGGAAACTGTGTGCACTTCAAAATTTATCACTACACCATTGAATATTCTTGAGGAGTTCAGAACTCCAGAAGCCCCCCTGTGGCCATGTCCTTGGCTATAACTCTTGGATTTGTTTGGCCGTTTGATACCTGGATAAGGGGCAATGGTTGTTTGAAGTATAAAAAAGATGTTTAATCTAGGAAGTCCATTGAGGAACAGGGAGATAAGGTGAGGATACTAAACACATGCCAGGGCTTTCTCTGTAGTAGCATCCCAACTGTGGAATATCTTTCTGAGGGAGATTGGGATAGCTCCATTTCTTCTGAGTTTTTGGAAAATAGCGAAGACTATCCTGTTTCATGTGGCTTTCAGCTCTTGAAATTAGGAGCAACTGCTCTTGCTGGTTTTTAAGCTGTTCATCTGGTTTTTTCAAAGAGGAGTTTGGAAAGTTTTTAATTGGTTTTTAGTTGTTCATTTAGCCGATTATCGGTAATTACCTTTGTAACATCTAGAATACAGGATCTGCTTGTTATAACATCCAGAGATCTTACCTGCCAAGTTAATAAAGTTGTTGAACATTCCACTACTGTTGTGTTCATTGTCTCCATATCCAAAAGAACTACTTGCCTTGCGCGCACACAGACACACACACACACACTCCCACTGTTGCAGGCGGCCATTCTTGAACTCCACAGCCAACAATAACAGCCCCACCTGCACCCAAGATCTCCTGGGGGTCAGTAACAGGAATCACTCTGAATGTAGGATCCAGACTGCTGTCATGGGCAGACAAAGGTCAAACACACAGAGAGAACATCCTCATATGTCATTAGTTGAAACAAGCCAAGCTTTAAAAGAAGGGAGATGTATCTTGAAAGGAGGTAAAAAGTTTTGAGAAAGCTCAAACTGTAAAATCATCAAAGATAAGAGAAGGCTGGAAGTATTAATTTTTGTAAGGGGAAAAAATTTCAATACAAAAAAAAGATTAGACAAAGGTAACCAAGAAAGGGTAATGGATCAAACACCAAGGCAAATCTCATGAAAGGCATTCAGAGTAAAGAAAGAAAACTTTTGGATGTATCGATGAAGTCATAAGTGTCCCTTTAAAGTGTGTTTCAAGTTGAAGGAGGAAGATGTTCACTTCTTGGGTGGCACCTTTTATGTTCTCTCTCCATTATTGCATGGCATCAAGAGAAATTCAGCCAGAGGTAATCCTTCTGTAATCTAAAAAGTTATTCCAGCATAGTATCTTCATTCTTAATGTTTGAATCCTTTCATACAAACTTTAAAACAGAATTTAGAATATTCCAGAAAGTGTTGTACATCATCAGGAGGTAAGGATGAAAGAGATCAAAGAGGACATAACTTTAATTTTTTTTAAATGATAGCCAATATCCTAAATTGGCTACTGAGTTACGGAGACCTTAGTTACATTACCTTGACAAAACCCACCATGCTGTCAGAGAGCAGGGGGATCAGCGAGGATACATCCATCCTATTTCCCTGAGCTATTTTTCCTGTGTCCAGTACAGAAAAATAGCTGGATGTATGCCCACTGACAGTAAAACAGTAAAATTGGTACCAGAGGCAGAAATAATATGGAAAAGAACGGGCAGGTTTCTACAGTAGGACCCTGTATCCACAGATTCATTATCCACTGGTTCAATTATCCACAGGACACAAAACAGCACACCTACTATAGAGTCTTCCTAGAAAATGTGTCCTCTCTAGCCATTTTCTAGGTCCTCCAAGGCAACTCTGTGGTATTTTCAACCAGAATTCCCATTATTTTCAATTGTGTTTGCTATTATCCATGGTTTTCAGTATCCACGTCCCCCCCCCGAACCAATCCCCAATGGATACAGAGCCATTCAAAAAAGAAGAGCCATTCAAGATGTTTCAGCAAACATTTTATTCAAAACTACCAATATGTGCGTGTGAAATGAAACATGCAAGTCAGGTAAGCCTTGCGTAAGTAAACAAAACATTTTGAATTTTCTGGAGACCCCTTTACATCTTCCAAAATGCATCAAGGGAATTTTTTTTTCTCCCTTTCTTTCCCCAGCCTCCACTTTTCATATAATTTCTGTTTTGGTGGCCAAATATATAGAGCTTTCTTTCTTTGGACTTTATCAAACGGACAGAATAAGGCATCATACTGATGGCACATAACCGCGAAAGGGTACACGTACCACACAACATCGCCCTTTTATGGTTATGTCCCCTTAAAAACCCATACTTTTTAATTGACAGCTGAAGTCATTAATTAATCCCCAGAGGCATTTTTTTGCCGGCATAGCCAGCATGTGAAACTTCGTGTCTTTTTTTTACTGTACTTACCCTATCAATGGCCAGTTTGGCGCAAACACTTCCGAGTGAGATCAAGACATCCAGGTAAGTGGTGCACTTTTTATGACCCTTCTTGTGTTATTTGCAAGTTTTAAAGTGTGTTTTTGTGCTTCTCCCCACACAATTTTTTAGTGTTATTTTTATTTATTTATTTATTTATTTTAATATCCTGTGCGATGAAGTCTCACAATATTCCAAGGGATTTGAACGGAGGAAGTGAACAGAGCTCTGCTCACCTTCTCTTTCATTGCTGGAGCTGCCTTTGCCAGGAAAGCAAGGTAAGTATGGTGGTAGTGTTCTTTTGTCGGCATAAAAAATGGATTTTTTATGCCAGCAAAGGAATGCTTTAAGGGTATTGTCTGATAAAGTCCTTTGTTTATTTATTTTAAATGGTGGGAGTACCTAGTGAGGCAGGTATATCTGCTCCCCCCCTGTCTTTCTGTTTTGTTGTTCACACATACTTAGCAAGAGATTTTTTGAGACAGATGTTGTTTACTTCCCTTGTTGTAGGAGGCACACGTGGCTACAGTAGGACCTGCTAGAGCAGAATCCCATATTCTTTCCCAGCTCAAGCTTTATTGCATTGTTTATTGCAGACACACTGCTGCAACCTGACACTGAAAGTCTGTGCTTTTGCAGCCTTCCTTCACCATTCATCCAATGCTGATGCTGCAAAAAGAAACCCAGTTAGACAGAGGAGGAGGAAAGGGGGGATGGAAATGGAATGATTGGGGAAGGAAGCTTTGTTAAAGTGAGGTATGCCTGTATAATATTTAGCACCTTTTAAATGTACCCTAAATATTATCATTCCACCCTGAATCCACCCGATCTTATCTTGTTTGGGAAGCTAAACTGCCAGCCAAAGTTGATAATACTGGGCTAAATGGACCTAAATTAATATAAATCACCTTCCTACACTCTTAAACACCTGTTCCACTCTGTTATTAGCTCTAGATGCCATGCTGTATTTATATTATACACAGTGATGCTGTCCCCATTGTAGATAATGCTAACTTGCTTGCTAAATTTACTGGGCTGATGTATAGAATTTTTTCTGACTGTTACTTTCATTCTATAATCTCAAATGAATTGGTTTTAACTGTATGTCCATGTTTCAGATTTGTACAAGATCTGGGTTGGCAGGAGTTTTGGCTTGAACAAAAATGCTAATAATTGATGATGGTGGTGACAGTGGTGGTGGTGATGATGATTGTATAGATTATTATATGAGAAAATGGGGATGAGACCATTCAGATATGAGGTGAGTCCCCACCTTCAGCTCAAAATGCTGCAGCCTTACCCCATATAGATTTTTACTATTTCAACAAGTTGGTCTAAGAATAAGAAATTTAGGTTATGACTGCATCCTGCATTTTCCTTAAAAGGATATTAGAGATGTAGGAGAAATATATTCTATCAAGATCCCCCCCCCGAGATTTGCCCACTTCTTTGTCTCTTGGACAGAAAATAGAACCAGATGGGATTCGTAGTCAGAAATCTGTGTTTCAAGTCTAGTGGTATATTCTAGAAAGAAACAAAGAGTACACACTTGAAAAATGCAAAAGAAAAATCACTGTGCGTATTTCTAAAATGTATACAAATACAGTTAAGTCAGGGCAGGGGCATTTATCCATTAATGCAGCCATTTGAAAAATGTGGATACAATGCATATGGGGGATCAGCTAGACAGGAGAATTAATAACGAAAAATAGTACCATACTTCCCTATCACTGCAGTGTTTATTTGGGCCCACGACTCATTTGCAAGATCGCTGGCATGGAAAATTAGCTGAGTTTGCAGTTCACACGGAGCATGCCCCCAAGAAAAGATGGTGGCTGTGAGTGAATTGCCTCCTTCCATTCCCCCACTTTCCCCCATCCTTAAATGACAGATGCAAAAGAGTGATTTTCTGCTTAAAAAACTTATTTTGTTTGTTCTGCCAATTGAATGATTGTGCACACGATCGTTCACCTGGTGGGGGGACAATGGCGGTTCCAGCCACTTCGTCCCTTGCAAGTCCACTGCCAAGGTCCAACCAATCACATTTGAGTTCTTTGATGTGTCCCTATTAGAAATGATTGTTCAGACGTGCAGTTATGCACATTTTCATGTAATTATTTTTAAAAATCACGAGAAACAGCAAAAGTTGTTATCATGAACTATTTGGAGTTTTCAGCCCCCTTCCTTCCCAATATGGCAAATCCCAGCAGGACCTCATCTTTTATTTTATTTTTTTATTTAGTTAGTTAGTTAGTTAGTTATACCCCGCTCTTCAGCCACAAGGCTATCAGAGCGGCTTACAAATTGTTTTAAGCAATAGCTATTTACACATCTACACTGCATTAAACAGTTTCCAATGTGTGTTAGCTAATTGCCCCCACAAGCTGGGTACTCATTTTACCTACCTACGAAAGGATGGAAGGCTGAGTGAACCTTGGAGCCCGCTGGAATCGAACTTGCAACGTGGTGACTTGCAATACTGGCATTTAACCACTGCACCACCAGGGCTCCAGAAAAGGTATTCTGCCTGCATTCTTTGTGGATTTTTTTGTCATCTAAACAACCCCTGGATTTCTGTATTGAACTGAGAGAATAGACTTGGAGGTGGGAAAATGAGGAAGCCAATGGAAACAGACCCGACAGTCAATGACAGATCTGCCTTTCTCTTCTTATTATGCTTAACAGTTCCACAAAAGGCAAAAGATCATCCGATATGGTTTTTCCTGAATGTAGAGTTGGAGAGATCTTCTCTTTTTATACTTCTGTCTTTCCCCAACTCCCCACATGCTATTCCAAGGCAAAGGATCCCTGAAATAAAAAGACAGTAAAACCTGGAGGGGTTTGCTGAAGGTAACAGGGTAGCGTTGACATTTTCCTTCAAGGACACAGGTCGTAGGAAAGGAATTACTGGCTTTTGTTTGACTTTGAAATCATTTTTAAGGTCACCCTCACAACAGCCTGATGAGGATAGTCATTATTATTTCCCATTTTATTGATAAGCTATTGAGAAAGCAAGTCTCACCACTAAAAATCACAAAGCTAGTGCAAGGAAAAAGTGGGGTTTCAATCCATGCCTCCCAGCTCCAAGCCAAATTCTCTCTAACTGCCTTTATTATTTAGTTCTTAAGACTGTTTTAAACAACTGCCTATTTTTATTTGATTTCAAATAAGTCTTCTTCAGGTGTTGATTTTAACATTATGTTTTTGTTTCTATGTGCCCCTAAGAATGTTAGCGCCTTCGGCATTGCGTCTTGGACAGATTTTGCTTCTATCAGGTGTAACTCCACACACACACACGCAAGCACAACACACCACCATATACAGCAATATAAATGAACCAAAAAGCAGTTTTAAGGGAACTTAAAACCGCAAGCAGCAACAGAAAAATCTGAATGTTCAAGTTTCAAAGTCTCTCACAGCCAGGAGCAAACACCTTGCATTGACGGAGCCTGGGAGGACACAAAAAGAAGAACTGTGGAGGGAGAGGAGGAGAACAGCTCATAATTGGGTCTGACTGATTCTGCAAGACATCCCTACATCCAGCAGGAGCGCCATGGGAAACCCCCACCACAAAGCCAGATCTGTGGACTTCAGCACCACAAAAGTCTATGGCTCTTTTCTGCTCAATGGCATACTGTGAGATTAAGATTTTTATTTTACTTTATTTTTACACAAAAAGAGAGAGAGAATATGTTTTCTCTCTTTAAACAAAATCCTGGACTGGGAATGAACAACGATGAACCATCATGCAGGGTACATGTTGCCATTTCATGGAAGATTAGGTAATTTTTTAAAAGGATCAAAATGCTCTGTCTTTTAACAGCTTTCTAAACAGGCACAAATGTGATTTTAAATCACTTTTATGCAAGAAGTGTATTACTGGTGTGTTGTTTTTTTTTTAAAAAAAAAAAAAAGAAAAGAACAATCCCGCCCTAAAGTTGTAAGACCTTGGAACAGGCATGGAAAAGGATTGTGTTAGATTCAACTGTCATAATAGAAGTAGCCTTTTTGTGCCATCTGATTCTCATTGAGAAAAGAAACACACCTCGCCTTGAGAATTCACGTATTTCTGAAGCTGACTCAGGGCGATTCAGAAAAATAAAGTACTCACAAAGCCGTGTGCATGTTTTAAAATGTGAACCACTAAAAATGAGTATGATTTGGGTGGAGGGAATACACACCAACACACCTTAGGCTAGGGTAGCTCTCATTCAGTAAAATGCATAAATAAATGCACAGGTTAGGAGTTATGTGTAAAAATGCATATAAGTTCAAATGGAAGAGTGGAGGTAGGAAATCTAAAGTCTTGCAAACCAGTTGCAAGGAAAGGAGGGAGGAAAATGCAGGTGGGATTGAGATCAACACAACCAACTCAACACAGAGATTTTCACATCTCTGCCATGAAATACGAGAGTGGGCACACACCCTCAGTTCCTGCTCCCAGCATTAAGCTTGGTAATGCAGTGATACTCAGCACATCATCATCATCATCCCATCTTTTCCCAATCTGGGACTAGAGGCAGCTTACAACAGATTTAAAATTCACAAAAATAGTTAAACAGTGATTCAAGCATCAAAAAATTAAAATCCGTTAGAAAATTTTAAATACAACACAACAAAAATAACAAACAGAAAATAACAAATAGAAAACCCAGCACATTGTTTAGATGGGACGGGACTTGTTCAATTACTCGCCAAGATTTGTCAAAACAGAAATGCCTGCCTCTGTCTGTGGAAGCAGACCCACAGCCTGTGATCAGATTGGTCACACGAAGGGGGTCTTGCTCAGGTGCTGTGGGTCGGCTTCCTGGCTTCAGAGAATGGGGTGATGGCAGTGGTTGCTGCAGCAACAGACCGGTCTCATGGTCTGGACTTCCTCTTGTTTCATGCTGGTGATGGGGGAAGGAATGGGCCTGATCCATGGACAGAATACACCAGTGGAGAGCTGACATATTCTAGCTCATGTAGATGAGCCCTATGTGGCAGAGACAGAGGGGTATTATCCTACAACAGAAGAAACCTGCAAGGACAGAAAAACCAAAACACTGTTGTTGCTGCTCCACTTCATCTGCTGCCTGGGGTAAATAATTCACTTTCCTAAAAGGCAGGGCTGACCCTGCATTTGTCAACTTTCCTGTGAGAAGTTTCAGCCCAGTACTACAGGCTGAAATGTATATACTGTACATTAACAGTCTTCTTAGGACTTAGGACTTTTCCAAATAAAGGGGGGGGGAAACTCGAGGAGGTCGGGAGAAGAACAGGGCTCTTGCATTTATAGCTCCCTGTTTCAGATGCCGCTGTCCCCTTCCATCCTCTTGCTGACCTTCCCCCGTGCTTCCTCCGTGCTGCGGATACCACTTTTTATTGATGGGTGCTGTAAGTGCGACAGCCCCATTCTTCTCCCAACCTCTTTGGGTCCCCCTCCCCATTTGAAAAAGTCCTTTATCTCACCCCCATGTATTTTAATCACATCTTTAATGTAGCTTCGATTGAACTGTGGAAGAGATGTCACCTACACTACACAAAGCCTCTTGTTTTACACTTGAAATTAGTAAAACCTTCCAATCATTACTCAGTTCCTGGAGCAATTCTGCAGCTTTCCTGATAGTTTTATTTTGGATTTTGGGGGGTGATTTATTTGTCATCAGGTTGACTTTGACATATGGTGACGTTATGAAGGAGAGATGGCTTAAATACTCTAAAGACACCAGATGTCATCTGATTTTGGAAGTAAGCTGGGTCGGACCTGGTTAGTACTTGGATGGGAGATCACCAATAAATACCAGGTGCTGTTGGCTATATTTCAGAGGAGGGAACTGACAAAACCAACTTTGAGTATTCCTTGCCTAAGAAAACCCCATGAAATTTCAGGTGACCCCATGGAATTCATGTTGACAGATGACCTGAAGGCACAAACAAACACACACACATTAATGAGAGACCTCGAAGAAGCCCTACTCATGTCTTGCAAACTTAGGAGTGTGCCTTCCTTGATTGAGTCAATCCAGCTGTAGAGCAGTCTTCTTCTTTTCCTACTGCCTTCCACTTTACCAATTAGTCACATTGTCTCATGAACAACTACCATAAGCTATCACAATTGGTGCCAGCTAGGACTGATGAGAACTGCAGTCCAACAAGTCCACATGGTCTGGAGGCTCAATAACGTCAGAGCATATCATTAGGTGATGCTCTGTCCCACTACCCTCACAGATACATCTGATGGGAATGCAGGAGAGGGCCTTCTCAGTGGATACCCCAAGGCTCTGGAACTCCCTTCCCAGATAGGTTAGACTGGTACCTCCACACATATCCACACACATACACTATCTTCCCTCTCATCTTGGCCCCATCTTTGCCCCGGGGATGATGAGGTATGCCCAGGGGGGAAATGGGGCAAATGCCCTGTGTTGTCTGGACTGCACAGCTCCAAGATGGGGGCAAAATGAGGTAAATAACCCATCTAGACAAACCCATAGTCTGTTCTGTTCACCTACTACCCTCTAATGCAGCAAAGGATGTAATTCTGTCACTGGTATTCAACTGCCAGTCCAGTTGGATTTTGTGTAGAATGGTGACAGAAACCCCATCTTGTCCTTTGTCTCAGGCAGGAAAATGTCTTAGACTGGCCCTGCTAAAGGAAAAAAAATATCCTGGCATTTGTGCAGACATTGGGTTTTACACACACACACACAAAGTCGTTTGAGATACTTCCCCATATGTGCATTTGGTGGTACCATTTTGGTTCTACCAATATTGGCACTCAAAGAATCAGTTCATTATTAGTACACAGATAACAATACAGCCATGAGTGCTTGTGATATATACAAATTTTTCCCCACCTCATTTTCTTTTCTAGTTAAATGGGTGTTCCATTGCTCAGATTATAAAATGGTAAGGATAGTGACCTACCTCAAAAAGATTTTCCTGAATTCTACAATAATAAAGTCATATGATTTACACATTTGTGACTCCAAATAATAACAGTAACAATCGTTTGGGGGAGAAATGTAGTTGTACACTTGTGGGAAGTAACGGAAATGTACCTGACTGCAGATTTTTTTTTAAAAAGACTACAAGTTTATTATTTTTTTAAGAAAAGGAAAAAGAAAACATTTTAAAGAAAACTCTTAACATCAAACCCCCACCAGTATACTTTTGTGGATAGAGGACATTTTAAAAAGTCTCTCTCACTCCCTCTCTCTTTTAAATTAGAAAAGCTGTTGGAAGCGGTTTTTTAAAAATGCCTTGACGAGATCAGTAGGGGATGCTCTATAGCTAACAAGAAAATGCTGGCAAGCTAGAGAGGTAGATCAGGTCAAAAATGCCAAATATGATGGAAAAACTGTATGATGTGACAGTAGAAGCCCTGGAGACAATAGACAAAGACAGCAAAGGAGAGAAAGGAGCAGCGCTCAAGAGATGGTGCTGAGAGAGAGAAAGAGGCAGGTTTTTCTAGCAGAGAGGGGTGATAAAACCTGAGGACCCAGAGTGAGCCAACATATAAGAGCCAAAACTGTTTGCCAATTGTATTTAATTATTCAATCATGCAGAGTAACAGACCCGGAATCAGGGCAGGGGGAAACAGAAGATAGGAATAATCAAAATAGATCAGTGCAGTTGCCTGGGATTCGGAATTATTTTTATTTTAAATTTTCCTTTTTTTAAAAAAAGTGATAGCAAAAAGCTGGTTTTTAAAGAAAGGTGATGATCACCGTATGCCGCCGAAATCATGCAAAGGATGAAAGGAAAGAAAGCAACTCTGCAGAGCATGCTGATGCAAGGCAGACAATGAACCTAGGGGAAACAGCAGCCAGGAGAAAGCAAGACTGGGAGGGGGCGAAAAAAATCCCCACACACACACACACACTAAATCCCAAAGAAGGGAGCAAAAGAAAAGCCACCCAAGTATGTGCAGAATCAAAGTGAAGATTCTAAAAAGAGGCCAGATCAGTGGTCAGAAGCAGAGAAACTGAGTTTTTATTATCTGCACGGCCTGAAGTGGAGCTGCAGGGGGAATGAGGAGAGAAGGGGGAGGGAATAATAAAACAGTGGTCGGAAAGAACCAGTTATTATGCCGCACAAAAGGCAAACCATTAAAAAGTATGAAGGGAAACAGATGTTCCTAACATGACAGAGGGATGAAGAAATTGTGACAGAGGTGTGTGCGAGGAGTGGGAGGGTAGAGTAAAATTAAAGACCAATAACCCGAGACAATGGAAGAAATGGGGGGATATTGTGCCAAAGTTCTATCCAGGACTGGCACAGGGCATTTTCCTGCATGAAATAAATGAAAGACGAGATGGCATCCCACCTCCTATTCCATGTGCAGAAGCCAACTGGATTAGCAGCTGGCTTTTATGTTGACAGTGTCCAAAATATTTTGCTGTCTGAGATGGAATGTGACATAGCTTATACACACACACCATCACGGTCTGCAATATCAAGGCCAGACAGGTTATTTTGGCACCTGAGCCAGACCCACCCTACAAGAATACTCTTTTCTAGCAGTAGAGTGAGATACAGGTCATTCCCACCCCGTATCTACATGGGATACGTTCTTGGACTTGCCATTTATAAGTGAAACCGTGGATAATAGCAGACCCTTTTAAAGTAAAGGACTTCCAGTGCAAGCATACCATAGAGTTGTGTTGGAGAACCATTTAGACAAACTGCAGACTCCTCGAATTCTATGAGGAGTATTTTTGCCATATAGACAGCCCTCAGATCATTTAAACTGGCCAAACCAGGAATTGAAGGTGGGGCCTTCATTTCAAAGTCTGTCTGCTCTGCCATGGAATTAATGTCCTGCCCTCTCACAAAATGGCCCCAAAAGCCAGTCTATCCCAACAGTGCAACAAACACTTTCAAACTGAAAATAGCACACTAGAAAGTAAGCCTGAGACCTTTCTCTTAAAGACAGAATCCCATTGCTGATACTGCTGGCACACCTACTTCCATACTTTTTGAACTAGTGGCAGTATAAAGAACAAGCTAGAAACTGTACCTTCTGAAAGCTAAGGGGAAGAGCTTGGAAAAGTTACTTTTCTAGACTACAGCTCCCAGTTGGAATCCAAAAAGTAACACTTCGAAAATCTCTTGACAGAAAACCATTTTGATGCATATGAAGATTGTATGAGCTCTCTTGGGTTCCTTTTAATGGATTGTTGCTCTGTTTTCCTGCAGTGTGTATTTTATTTATGGTTTATTATTTCCTGAAGGCATTTTAATCCTCCCATTGCACTTCTGTGCTAAAGGCTCCCAGAGTGGCTTACCCAACATCAAGAGACAAAATAGTCCCTGTATACGTGATTACCATCTAAAAGACACAACAGGAAAGGAAAGGGGGACAGGGAAGGAAAAGGAAAGCAAGCCAACACAGGAGCCAGTTTCCAATTTTGCAAAGTTCTCATAACCATGGGAAGGAGTGGAGCAAGTTGAGAGAGGAGATAAATCCTTTCATAATGGATGTTAAGTTCTTATTTTATATATAGTGTCCCTCCCATATGCTGATACAGAATTGTACTCTTTTGTTGCCTATAAAGTGCTGCAAACACAAACTGGTGAGAACAGGGCAGTGCTAGAAAGTAAAATATTAGTACCCTTCCTTTTTTTTTTTTAATCAACACAACTTTCATATTCCATTGTACCTCAATTTGTGACTAGTTCACAGCAGTTATGTGTTGGATGACAGAGAAAGTTGGGAAAATACAGCTAGATTGTTAAAGAAAAGGAACCTTTCATAGTAATTGTGGTACTCTGCAATGCAAAGGTTATATTGGAGAGTCATCTGTAGGTGAATAGAACTAAAATCAAAATCCATTTTCCTTTTGTTTGCCTCCCTTTCCCTTCCCTCATACGAATCAGTTTTCTATTTATAAATGAAGTGGTCCACTTGTTAAGAATGACTAAAAATTAAATAAGCACATTGCTTATTGTTATGTACTCAAAAGCCAGGTAATGCTTGTGGGATAATAAATACCTTACAGCTACTTGGAGCCTTCTATCACATTGTATTTCTGGAAGGCTGTTTTTTTTAGGGGAGGGGAAATGAATAATTGTATAGGGGACTGAACCAGAAGCTCAGAAGAATGCTTTTCAAATGGAGCAATGACAGGCAGCTCATTTTAAGTCCAAAGTTGCCACATACTGATTAACCCACCTACCTTAATGTTGTTTACTCTGACCAGCAGCAGAGTTTGAAGTAACTAGTTGCAAAGAACTAGTTTGTTGTTGTGTGTCTTCAAATCATTTTCCTCCTAAGGCGAGCCTAAAGTAACTGTAGCACAGGGTTTTCTTGGTAAGATTTTTCCAGAAATTTTTTTCGGAATGGGGTTTTGCCATTGCCTTCCTCTGAGGCTGAGAGAGCGTGACTTGCCCAAGATCATCCAGGGGGTTTCCATGGCCAAGCGGGGATGATAACCCTGGTTTCACAGAGTTGTAGTCCAATGCTAAAACCACTACGTGTTTTAATTCCCCTTTTAAATACAGGTCAACCCCCCACATCCATTAATCCAGTATCCATGGTTTCACTTATCCATGTCTGAAAAAATATGTTCTCTTTAGACATTTCTAGGTCCTCCAGTGCAATTCTAAGGTAAACTTCTGGTATTTGTCTCATTGAAAATAATAAGGTTCCCTATTATCCTCAGTTTCAGGTATCCATGAGGGGGGGGTCTTGGAACATATTCCTCACAGATATGGGGTCAACTTGTAATTAAGGCATAATTAAGTTTGCCCATGAGATAGGACTGGCCAAAATTCACCCAGTAAATTTCATGGCCTAGTATGGACTTCAGCCTAGATCTCCCAAGCTCTAGTTCAACACTCTAACCACACACAACCCAGTAGCTGGCTGGAACTACACTCACACTGGCTAGCAACAATGATGCCCCCTGCTTGTAGAAGGTATATCAAAATCCTATCTGGGGATTATGGGACTTGTAGTGAAAAACACACTTTTTCAGGTTCTATTGAGATTAAGTCTTGCACAGAGCTGGGACATGTATTACCTTCCTGATGCTGTTGAACTTAGGGTTGCCAGAGTGAAAACTTTGAGAGGGCTCTTGTACTTTTACTGGTTGTGTAGAAGAGGGAATTTCAGCAGTTGCCACTTATTACCTGGTTGCATGACAAGCAACACCTGCTAAAATTCCCCCTTCTACACAACCATTCAAGGTACAGAAGCCATCTCCAGCTTTCCATCTGGCAACCCTAGTTGAACTCTAGTTCCAGGCTGTCATGAACCCCTGGCTGAGGACTCAGAGGAGGAGGAAGCAGAGAATGCAGACAGGCAGAGGGGGAAAGAATAGCTGAGTTTGAAGAAGCAGAAAGAGACAGCCTGGTTCAGCCTGAAGATACAGCAGAAGCAGATAAAAAACATATATCTCACTCAGAAGAACTGCCGGTCAGCCAGTGATGGACTATCTAGACGCCTTGCCACTTCCCTTCTCTGAACATAGAAGGGAGAAGCACCACATCCAACACCTGCTGTTTAAATACCAAAGACTGACCTGCTTCCTCATTAATTAGCTCCACTTGGCCCTGAAACTCTAGCTATAATTTCAGCAGAGCTTCTCTTTGAATTTTAGAGCTGACAGCTGCTTATCTTGAGCTGTTGCACTCCTCCTGGATTCTTGGTTGCCTTGACTTTGAAGGGACTTCAGGGTGCCAGTTACACGGCAGAAATTGTCGCGTTGCCTACCGTGACAAAGTGATCACGAATCCGTCCCTCGCTGTTTATATGATTTATGTCTCTGATCTGGATATCCCGTGTGGTCCCGTGACTGATATTTACACGTCCATAGTTCCGGTTTTGTTTAGGTTTTAATTTTTTTTTTTTTTTGGCTGTCAATCAAAGATGCGATTACTCGTGTTTTCACAACCTCGGTGATGCACTTTAGAGTTCCATGCCACGAGTGATGCTATTGGCTGGCTGGGGGGGGGAGAGGGGGGCAGAGGTTTTGTTATTCTCCCTTTGCTTCTTGAACATTTTAACCCCTTCAGAAGAGGCAGAAAGCATTTTTAAAGATCCAGACTGAGATCTTTCGCTCAGACGCAGGAACGAAAGAGTGCTTTCCATTTGAAATCAAGCCGAGTGAGGGGGATGGGAGGGGAGGGGAGGGGAGGCATCGTATTCCCCTTGCCTCTGTAAAATGTTAACCCTTACAACACAGATTAGCTGCAGAGTTCATGCTTCAAACCAGCTACAAACAGGCTGTTTTGAAACACACAGACACAGAGAGGGGAAATTTAAGGGATGTTTATTCGCTCATAGGCTGGAATATTTTACTGTGCCCATCCACCACGATCTCTCTGTTCAGAACCAGGGAGGATCTGCCCACCACGATCTCTCTGTAGCATGCAGTGTAGAAATCCATTTAAAAAGGCGATTGAGTACATTCGCGCACGCACATACACACATCAACCTTCGTGCAGCTGGAAGGGATGCCTTTGTTTTCGGCTGGTGAGGCTGGATCTGTTGAACGGGTGACTGACCCCACCTTTTCTGGTCCCTGAGCTCTAAGCCCGCCCCCAGTCACCATTTCCGGTCATCCCAGTACTGAGACTTTTTGTCCCACGCTGTTTACATTTCCGATTTTCTGAATCCTCCAGTGACTTTTTTAAAGACCGGCACAAACCAGGGGACTGGAAGTCCCGCAGGTTGAGGGATAAAAGGTGGCCCCCCTTCCGAAAATCACATACCCGACCCGATGTACGTGTAAACTGCCAGGGATCAACACGAATTCTTCCCAGGACATTTTCATCGTGTAAACGGGCCCCTGGACTGCTTCTTTAACCCTTTGCTGACCATGGACTTGGACCAAGGACCTGACTCTACTGACTTTTAGACTGACTTCTGACTTGCCTGGCACCTGGCATGGACTCTTGGTAACTGAACTTTGGACTGGCTTTTGACTGCTCTTGCAAACTGTGTGGATTATTGGTGACTGACTTCTGGACAGGCTTTGGACTTTTCTTGTTACTATTGTGGACCATTGACAGCAGGCTTGAACTGGCCCCCTTACCCTATTGTTCTTGCATTCCTCCCCTGTTGCTCCCCAGGCACTTGCCACTGTGAGTTCAGGATGCAGGCATGCCTAGCCAAAGGTGGCAACAGCTGATGGGAACAGAAGTTCATGATATCTTTTGAGAGCCAAACTTTCCCTACGTTTGGTGTAGCTGCAGCTACCAATGGAACGTTGAACTTGTGGTAGGTTCTAGACTGAACTTTGAAGGGGATAGCCGTGGTGTGGAATTGATTTCAGAGATAGGTTGAGCACCCTGGATAGTTCATTTAACTTTAAGACTAACATTGAGGGCAGATTCACCATCCAACTTATATGGTAGCCAGCAGCTGCTGTTGACCCAGAACCCTCTTCTCTCTCAGCTGCAGATGACCAAGGGCTACAGCCCTTCTCTTTCCCAAGTTTGGCTTAATTCCTCTTCTTGGGTCCATTCACCCAGCTAGCACACTTTTTCCCCTTTGTCTGCTTGGTTGGCTCCGAATCCTTTGGCTCAGACTGGTTCCCAAGCTTCTCCACTCCACTTTGCTATCACTCCACCTTCTTTTCTCCTTCCAGATGAAGGTGAGCTTCTTGAGGCCTTGGCTGAAGTAGGCCAGGCATGGTTGATGTGGCAGCCACTGAGCCATGTTTCTGGCTTCTTCTTACCTCTGCTCTGAAGGAGAGTATGGTGAAGGTGCTAGATCCCAAATTTGGATGACAGAACACAGTTTCAAAGCTATGTTCTAATATCTGTTTTAAACTAATATATAATTTTAAGTTTATAAGGCAAGTTTCCAGAGCAAAAACTGGAGATGGCAGTGTAGAAGAAGGAATTGCAGCAAGTGTTGTTTGTTGCATGGTTTATGTGAGTAGCAACATCTGCTGAAATTCCCCCTTCTACACAACTATTAAAGGTGCAAGAGCCTTCTCCAGTTTTCAATCTGGCAACCTTAAATTTAATTAAGTAGATGTGTGTCTGGGCATTACTTCTTTAACAACAAAAGTTAGTACAAGAGGTGGAAATAACATGGATAGAATAGGGAATAAGTTCCCACACAACAACAACAAAGTGTTAGAAAATATGATTCAGAAGACAAAACAAATACAGAAAATAATCTTTATTCTATAAAAGAGTAGCAAACAATATATCTATATCAAAGCAACATCCAGAACAACCACAGTCAAAAGGTATTAAAATGAACAAGAAAAACGAGGCAAACAAAATAGTACAAAATAACAAATGTATCAAACAGTAAAAAGGTCACACTGAAAGAGAGGACTTTATCAGACTAGCCTCTAAAAATGTTCTTGCCACCATATTTTACACCATTTTTCTGCTGGCAAAAGAACCCTTTATATCAAACGTTGCCATAACAGTGTTAAAATATGGCAACTTTTAAGCATGATCTTATGCTTTTAAGCATGATCTTGGTGATTTTTGCAAGAAGATGTGAGCATGCTTAAAAGTCTAAAAACAGCTAAATTAAAAAACGAAACATACATGCAACCACTGAAACACGCTTAAAAAAACCTTCCCTGCAACATGGGGAGGTTCATAAAAAGAGCATCCCATAGCTAGTTTTCGCATTCCCATCTGGAACTGTTCTAGTGGGGGTTGCCCATTGACGCTGGAATCATGCTAACAGAACAGGGTGCAGTTTCAGACACTCTTAATCATGGAAGAAGAAAAAAAAGCCACTGCCAGTCTAGTGACAGCTTGGCCCATCAATAAAAAAGAATGCCTTATTTTCAACACATAATCACGGAAGCATGACGTCATCAGATATTGGTGCTATTTCATATTCATTAGGCATCATTATGACCGTATTTGCCCCATCTGATAAAGTTCAGAGTCAAACAGGATACGACGCCAAAAAGAAAAGCAGCTAAACTCACAGTAGCAAGAGCTAACCTTCTAGACCCTCCACAGTTGATTTAGATAACAAGTTAACCAAAAGTGCAACAAAGTTATATTTCAAAAGCAACAGAGTAAGTGGGGAATGGCATTATTTTCCTGGTCTAAAAAGCTACTTTTTACTCATTACTTTTAAGGATATTGTCAAAATGCCTCTGAAAACACTTTTACAACCCACCATTCTCTATCAATGTTAGTGTAGTTGTTTTTAAGTAATGAAGAAATGATGGAATATGCTGCCTGGGCGTGTGGTGGAGTCTCCTTCTTTGGTTGTTTTCAAACAGAGCCTGGATTTCCGTCTGTCAGAAGCACTATGTTTGTGTATTCCTGCAGGGCAGGGGGTTGGACTAGCTGGCCCTTGTGGTCCCTTCCAACTCTATGATTCTGTGACTATTAATAATATGCACATGAAACAACTAGCTCAGGTAAGAGTTGCATAAATAAACAAGACAGGGTTCTAAGAGTGAAAACTGGATAGGAGTCCTATAACTTCAATGTAGAGATCTATGCTAGGGGATAGCATAGTTTTGCTAATTTTCTTCTTCAAGGAAACAACAAGTAAATTGAGCAATTTTCTTCCTGTTGCCGGAAAGTCTTCAAAACTGTGAAGCGTTCAAGACTATTCATAGTTTGGGACTTAGGCTGTATCTGCACTGCCAAAATAATCCAGTTTGACACTGCTTTAACTGCCATGGCTCAATGCTACAGAATTCTGGGATTTGTCACTATATGAGATCTTTAGCCTTCTCTATCAGAGAGCTCTGCTGCTGCAACAAAAAACAAACTACAAATCCCAGGATTCCATAGCATTGTGCCATGACAGTTAAAGTGGTATCAAGTTGGATTATTTCTGCAGTGCAGATGCAGCCTTACTTAGCATGTACAAAATTTGCACGTGGTATTTTTGTGTAAAAAACAGCATTTTCTGCACAGAAGAGAACATTTCTGGACAGAATATAATATTTCTACCCAGATATATTTTTCCTTATTTCTTTTGCACAGAAAAAAATGCACCAGAGGCAGCTGAGTATTATCTGGCAGCCCATATTCCAACAGTATATACCTCAGCTCTGCTTCTTTTTCTCCTTACTGTTCTCCTTGCTTCTAAGTGGACCTGTACAAGTTTGCCTTGCCAATCTGCAGTGCACACTTCTCTTGGAATAAGCTCCAAATAATACAGCAGGATTTACTTTTGAGTAAACAGGCATCGCTTGCTGGGTAACAAATGGCTTTTTGTTGCATGGCATGTTTTCATGTACAGGGTGTGTCTCCCTCTTATTTAACTTGCATTTCTGGCTCAGCTATCGCTGTGGAATCCTGCACCACTGTTCCCCTTAGGATTCTACCTCTCAAACAGCCTTGGGAACTGCTAGGAGGGACTCAGCCTCTGTGCCAAAAAGCATTTTCCAACAGTCCCCCAAGCAATAGCCCCCTTTTCAAGCTGTTCACCAAATAGCAAAATATCCGGCAAAACACACAAACCCATAGATTGCTCTGAAATGTTTATATACATATTTTTCCCAACAACAAGAAAAATAGAATAACAGTTATTTGGTTGGTAGTGTTCTTTCTTCCAAGGCATGCATTTCACCTTGGTTATTGGTTGTTGCAGAAGCAAATGCTTAAAAGTGTCCATATTGGAAGGGCTGACTTGCTCCTCTTTTGTAGATGCAAATTGCAAAAAAGAAAAAAAAAGAATAAAATGAAATTACAAGAATTGCAGCCGCTTAAGTCTACAGCAAACAAGCTTCTCCCTGAAGCCAGCAGACAGGCAGTGGCTCAAAATTCATTAGATTTCTTTCTCTTTTTTATCAAGCTATAAAGAAGTACATCGAGAGATTTTTCCTTAGCAAAATGGACATAGATTTAGTTGTGAAACTCCCATTAAAACTAATGGGAATCACGCAGCTCAGTTCATGTACATTGTACCAAAAATATGCCCCCTAATGTGTTATCGTAAAATGACCTTTTGCTGTGTAATATACAAGCCCTCCCTCCCGTTCTTTTCATTTTTTACAAATGTTAACCGCTTAACCCTTTCAGACCCCAGGCCTGTTTGGATCACAGAAATCCAAGACATGTTTTTGTCTTGAATCATAAAATACTACAGATGCATGTGACTTAGGAACAAGAACTCACAATAGCTTATTTTGGGATGGGGAGGGAATATCACATCCTTCCTGACTATTACCAGCAGCCTCTTCCCTTCCATGGTACTTTTGATTTTCTATTCTGAACAGTAACCCTGGCACAGGGTGCCTTGGCTTTTTGAATTTCATTTGCAAAATGTTGATTTCATTGACCAAGTAGCCTTCTTCTTTTCACCCTGCCATATTTTGTTTACATTTTCCAATCAGGCGCCTGTGGCCATTCTGAGCCTACCTAATTTTAATTGCATATACATTGGGATAGAGGGATCATAGAATCATAGAATTGCAGAGTTGGAAGAGACCACGAGGGCCATCCAGTCCAACCCCCTGCCATGCAGGAAATCACAATATGTGTGTCTGTGCCTTCAAGTCACCTATCAACCTATGGTGACCCCATTAATTTCATAGAGTTTTCTTAGGCTAGGAATAATTGGAGGTGGTTTTGTCAGTTCCTTCCTCTGAAATACAGGTCGGATCCCCCATTTATGTGGGATCAGTACCCATGGTTTTACTTACCCGCAATTGGGAGAAAGGGTATCTTTAGGCATTTGGAGGACCATAGAGTTGCACTGGAAATGGTTTCTCTAAGCATCAGGAGGCCCTCCAGTGTGACTCTGTGGTCAATTTCTGCTGGAAGTTGACCATAGAGTTGCACCAGATGCCTAGAGAGGTGTCCTCTCTAGGCATTTTCTAGGTCTTCTGGCATGATTCTATGGCCTAGTATGATAGTTCACTATTATATGCAATTTTGAGTATTTGAAGTAAATCCAGGAATGTGTGTCCCCCCCCCGCCACATAAATAGGGGTGACCTGTATAGTCCATGGCACCTGGTATTTATTAGCAGTCTCCCATCCAAATACTAACCAGGGCTGACCCTGCTTAGCTTCCAAGATCAGATGAGATCTGGTGCCATTAGGGTATTTAAGCCCTTGGAGGAATGCCCTATTAAGGGCTAAAAGCCCTAAAGTTCCTCAGTAAGGCTTATATTTCTTGAATACACATTACAAACATGCAGCTAGGACAGTAGTTAGAAAATGCCTTGCGGATATTCAGAGGTGAGGTCAGGTCTTTTAAATATGCTGAAACTCCCAGCTTACCTGCCAGTTCAGGCGGTGAGCCTGATGTTATATTTTTATTTGGGAGGAAATTGTTTTGTGCTTTGGTTGTTATGTATTGTAAGTCACCCATCTGGAATGCGTTACACTGTGGGGAAGTGTTAAGTCTGGTATCAATTGTATTATCCACAGTAAAAAAAAAAAAAAAGCCAGTAGCATTAGATTCACAAGCCTGACTTATGAATAAACCCTCAGACCAAAATGTTTGCTATGATAGACTCAATCAGTTAATGAAAGGCTTGTAGGAGCCTTGTAGGAGCTCAAAGCATACATTCTGAGCCCGATATCACACTACACTGTTATAGCACTACTGTTCCACATTAATGGCTCTGGCTGCTTCCCATGGAGTCCTGGGATTTGCAGTTTAGGGAGGGGCATCTAGAACTTTTAGCCAGAGAGCTCTTAGGCCTCACTTAACTACAAATCCCAGGATTTCACAGGAGGCAGCCAGAGCAGTTAAAGTGGAATAATAGTGCTATAATAGTATAATGTGAGAAGACTGATTATCAGCAATATCTGCTGACCATAGTTTCTCCTTGGTCACACTTCCTTTTCATCAGCTCCCATTGGAGAGTTTCGGGGCAATGGTTCTGCTTTGCCTCTACATGACTGGCTAGTATATTGCTCAGTGTAGTTTTCCTAGTGCATCTCTGTGTGAATTACTGTTTTCATCTTCCCTGCTCCTATTCAGTTACTGCTTTCAGAAAAGTGACAAGCAAATTGCACTTGCCTTATGGCCCCTACAAGGGGGGGGGGGCTGACAGGGCTCTATCCTTGGGGCCCGAGCACCCAGGATTAGGAGGGGGGCCTGGCATAGTGGGTCAGCCACCTAAGTGAGATGAACATTAATTTTTAAACAATAAATATAAATATTACTTTGGTGTAGACTGACCTATTTTAATTTTTATCCTAAATCCTGTAGAGCAGCTCACTGCCCTTAACCTTAGAAGTAGGTAGGTGTCCCACCAAAGATCATGGCCTGGGGGCCCACTTCAGGATGGGGGGGGCATGCTTGCCTGCTGCAACATCTAAATATATTTTGGAGGGAGGAGGGGGACAGAGTGAGCAGATTTTAATATCAGAATGTAGCCTAATCTACACCAGAGATGAAGCCAAGCGCTAATCTGGAATATTCTCAAACCAGTTTGACATTACTGCAGGCACACAGGCTGATTTTAGTTTGAAGTGATCCTGCAACAATAAACCATATGTATTCTTTTGTATTTTGGAGGGAATTTGCTTCAGTGGGGCACACCCATTGCACTCATGTGGTGGCTTGGTTTTCATTTGTTCAGGACATTCTGGGCCACATGGAGCATGATCCACACCTCTGTATATCTGAGTGGTTGCTCCTCAGATCATACACCCTCAAGTCTTTTGATTGCCCCAGAGCTAAACTAGATAACAAGACACCCCCCCAAAAAAATGCAGGAAAAATGGTTATTATTTTTTAAAAATAGATTAATGGTAATTTAGGTTTTGTTCACAATATAGCCCCCAGGGTGTTAAAAAAAATCTAGTGCTGCTCTGGGAAGGAATAGGTGTTTGAGTGCCTTGTGAGCTTTAGAGCCAGGGCTAAGCTGCTTTTTTCACCCTTTATAGAATCAGCTGTCTCGAGGCAGTTTAACTGAAGGGGTTACACTAGAGGTAGAGCTCCCTGTCTTTTTCCTCAGTAATTCAAGTGCTGTAATAGGCAGTAAACATCCTCAAGATAAGGAATGAGTATAAATGTTGTCAATAACAATACACAGAGATTAGGATAATCCATTGTTTATTGAACTCAAGTACTGACATTTTCTATTTGATTTTTCATTTCATTTTATGGCTTCATCCCTATAGGGATTTTTCTTTTTGTTTTATCCTTCCTTCCTTCCTTCCTTCCTTCCTTCCTTCCTTCCTTCCTTCCTTCTTTTTGGTTTGGCATGGATTTCAGGGTTTCCCCACCCCAACCTACAGTGTTTTTAGAAACACAAAGTAACCCCACAGGGCATCTCCTTTGTCCTTTCAAGTTCAGTCGCTATCAGGTACCAATATGTCACAGGCAATCTGATATTTTTCAGTTCTCGACAGTTTTGGGTCAGACCTCACATACTGAAAAACGATGTCTTAAACCCCAAAGTCAAAGAAGGAAGCCCATTCATTAACAGCAGGGCATGATTTATGTACAGTAATCTTATTCACAAAACTTATTTATCACAAAACTTATTTATTTCTTAATGAAAAGCACTTGTCCACATTCCAGCCAAAGTAAACCTTTTCATGGCTGTATTGATTTTGATAGGAAATATTTAAGCCTGGGTTTTAATTTTCTCAGTGATGTCAGCCAGATGTCTAATTGAACAAGCCTGTACACATCTACCCAGAAATATTAAGTTCAGCTGAATCACAGCCACAACCACTGGCCAGTTCAGCAGCTTAAATGCCTTTAAGTGCTCATGTTTGACTAGGTGGAGTCCATTGTTTTACAAACTCATTTTGAATGTTCACATATACTGTATATTAGTTACCTGGCTGTAACTAGTTTTATGGACATATTAATTTGAAGAATGTCTAGAGGTTGATGGACCCATCTCTCAAAGATGTCAGTAACCCAAAATCATTGCTCCCTCTTCATTCCTCTGTTGTCCTTGGGTGGATAACTGGTATCCATGGGGGGAAGGGGGAATTCTGACACCAAACCCCAGCAGATACTGAGGGTCCACTGTATTTCTGAAATGTGTCATCCATATTTAATTTTATTTTCCCTGCTGCATTGTGAAGGGGATTGTTGTCAGTCTGGTTAATGGAAATGGAACTGAAAGTAAGAGCTGTCTCTGGACTCTCATCTGGTTCAGGAAGCTAAGTGGTATTGTCTCTCTGGCTTTTCTTCGCAAACGAAGATTCAGGAAGGACTCATCCCGCGCTTTCTGCAAGCGCGCTGATGACTAAAAAGGCCAATCCGAGATAAACAAGTCCGGTTGCAAAAAGCACAGCAGAAGGTCTCCTTGGGTGATGTTTTTGGGTTGTGATTCTTTCTGCGTTGTCGTTTCTCTTCAAGACTTGTTCGTCGTGAGTTCTCAAATAAGGCTGCAGCATTGTGGATAGTGCGTCTCCATGCCTCCCGATGTGAGGCCAGGGCGGACCACTGTTGGTGATCAATTTGGCCAAGCCTGAGATGTTGTTTCAGGGAGTCTTTGTATCGCTTTTTTGGAGCGCCCCTCTTACGCTGACCCGTGGCGAGTTCACCGTAGAGTAGTATTTTTGGGAGGCGATGGTCCTCCATCCTAGAAACGTGCCCTGCCCAGCGCAGCTGTGTTCTCAATATCATGGCCTCAATGCTGGTGATCCCTGCTTGCTCAAGGACAGCAACATTCGTCACATAGTCAGTCCAGTGTATATTTAGGATTGTGCGTAGACAGCGCTGATGAAAGCGCTCGAGGAGTCGTAGGTGGTGGCGATAGGTGACCCATGTTTCAGATCCATAAAGGAGGATAGACAGTACGATGGCTCTATACACACTGATTTTTGTGCTTTGCCTCAGGTGTTTATTGCTCCAGACTCTTTTGTGAAGTCTTCCAAATGCACTATATGCCTTTGCTAATCTGTGATCGATCTCTTTGTCAATCTTGGCATCTGAGGAGATGATGCTTCCCAGGTAGGTGAACTGCTGAACGGACTTGAGCACTGATTTGCCGACGGCAATGTGGGGATGGTGGTGTTCGTCCTGTGGTGCAGGCTGGTAAAGAACTTCTGTTTTCTTCAGGTTGACTTCTAGCCCAAACAGCTCTGCAGCTGTTGCAAAGCAGGATGTTAGGCGCTGCAGAGCTCCTTCTGTGTGGGCAACAAGGGCAGCATCATCGGCGAAGAGCAGCTCACGGACTAGATAGTTTAGAGTCTTAGTGTGAGCCCTCAGACGGCTTAAGTTAAACAAGCTACCATCAGTACGGTAGCTTATATAGATGCCGTCGTCTTCTTCAAGCTCTGCCATAGCCCTTTGGAGCATCATGCTAAAGAAGATTGTAAATAAAGTTGGTGCAAGAACACAACCTTCCTTCACTCCATTAGTTATTAGAAAGGGCTCTGAAAGAGCATCGCCATATCTGACTTGACCACGCTGTCCCTCGTGTAGCAAGATAATCATTTTAAGGAATTTGGGGGGGCATCCTAGTCTTTCCAGGATCTGCCACAGGCCTTTTCTACTTACAGTGTCAAAGACTTTGGTGAGGTCGACAAATGTTACATAGAGACCCTTGTTCTGCTCCCTACATTTTTCTTGCAGCTGCCTAAGGGCAAATACCATGTCTGTAGTACTCTTATTGGCTCTGAAGCCACATTGGCTTTCAGGGAGAAGTTCTTCTGCAATAGCAGGAACTAACCTGTTCAGGAGTATCCTTGCAAGGATTTTTCCAGCAATAGAGAGCAGTGTTATGCCTCGATAGTTTGAGCAGTCGGATTTTGCTCCTTTTTTCTTGTACAGGGTGATGATGACTGCATCTCGGAGGTCTGATGGCAGTTCCCCTTTTTCCCAGCAATTCACAAGGAATTCGTGGAATTTTTCGTGGAGTGCATGACCTCCGTGTTTCCAAACTTCAGGTGGGATTCCATCAATCCCAGCTGCCTTGCCGTTTTTCATCTGCTGTATGGCCTTAAAGGTCTCTTCCAAAGTGGGAGCTATGTCCAATTCATTTTTCATTGGTTTTTGTATCATATCTTGGATAGCTGAGGCTTGGACTACTCGGTTGGCGCTAAAGAGACTTTGAAAATGTTCAGCCCAACGATTTAGGATGGAGGCTTTATCAGTAATTAATGTTTGACCATCTGTACTGTATAAGGAGCTTTGGACCTGATAAGTAGGTCCAAACACTGCTTTAAGAGCTTCATAAAATCCTCTATGATCACCCAGATCTGCACAGCGTTGTGTCTTTTCTGCTATACTGATCCACCACTTGTTCTGCATGTCTCGGAGTTTTTGTTGTAGTTTGCTACATGTGAGGCGGAAAGCTGCTTTTCTTACATGACAGGTTGGCTGGGCGAGGTATGCCTGGTGAGCAGCTCTCTTCCTTGCCAACAGTTCCTGGATCTCTTGGTTGTTTTCATCAAACTAGTCTTGATTTTTCTTGTGGGAGAAGCCAAGGGATTCTTCTGCAGACTGGAGGATACTGTTTTTGATATGTTGCCAAAGCACTGTAGGAGAAGGATCTGTAGGGTGGTCTTCAAGTTTCGTTTGTAGATTTGCCTGGAAGTTGTCTCTCATGGTAGCTTGTTGAAGATTGTTGACTTGGAGTCTCTTCTTTAAGATGCCACCCCTCTTAGGTTTGAACTTAAGATGAAGATTTAGTTTACATCTGACAAGGCGATGATCTGTTTGGCATTCTGCACTGGGCATCACTCGGGTATGACGGACATCACGAATGTCTCTCTGACGGACTAGAACGTAGTCAATGAGGTGCCAATGTTTGGATCGGGGATGCATCCAGGTTGTCTTCAAGCTATCTTTCTGCTGAAAGATTGTGTTTGTAATAGTCAGCTGTTGTTCTGCACAGAACTCTAGCAGGAGGCGTCCGTTATCATTGCAATTTCCAACACCATGCTTGCCTAAGACACCTTTCCAGGCTTCGGAGTTCTTTCCTACTCTGGCGTTGAAGTCACCAAGGATAATAATTTTATCTTCTACAGGGACTTTTTGTATGAGTTGGCATAGGTCTGTGTAGAATTTGTCTTTCTCTACAGGGTCAGCTTGCATAGTTGGGGCATATATACTAAAGAGAACAACATGTGGGAGGCGTAAGGAAATAATGCGATCAGAGTGTCCTGTTGGCAAGGTTTCGAGTTTGGAGGCAATGGAGTTTTTAATCATAAAGCCTACTCCTGACAGATGTTTTTCGGTTTTGGGTTTGCCAGACCAGTAAAGTGTGTAGCCGGCGCCATGTTCTTTAAGGCTGCCTTCCTCATGGAAGCGAACTTCACTAAGAGCAGCGATGTCAATATTAAGCCGTGATAGTTCAAGGGCTATTAGGGCAGAACGACGCTCAGGCCGGCCACTATCTTCAGAGTCTGGCATGGTTCTGATGTTCCAGCATGCAAGTGTCAGTTTATTTAAACCTTTGGAGGCCGGTGTGTGCCTTTGTTTCTTTGCCTTGGTTTGACCGCATCAGAAGATTCCCGTTGGCCGCGGCTAGCCAACCAGGTAGTTGGGGATGAGCTTTCTTTGGCCACCTTTTCTAGGCCCCTCTCCATGTGGAGCAAGCAGTGCTCTCCTTAAAAAAGGCTGCTTGGTCGTTCAGAATGCTGCCGAACAAGACTGTCATCTCCCGGGTCAGGCTTGAGCGACCAATGTCCTGAACCGCCTGCATGCAGGGTTGGGGCTGCGGCTTCCAGTGCATCTTTACACCTGCCGGTTTCGTCCCTCGCCAGTCGCTACAGGGCTTTTTTGGAAATGGATTTGTCCTTCGAGCCTGTGCAATGGATTTTTCTGGTGGAGCGCAGCGTGCACAGAACTGGCCTCACCCTTTAAACCAGAGATTCATCTGCCGTGGCCTTGCAAGCATGGACGTGGCAGTGAGGTCCTCGGGCCGTAGGTTTGATTAGAGTTTCCTTCTCTTAGATGGTTGACCTTACAGGGTTGGACGAGCACCATCTGCCCGGGTTTGGGATTGGAGTTTTCCTTCTCCTAGGACGGTTGCCACAAGGCTGGAGAGCCCATCCTGCCCTTTGACGCTCTTTGTCAGACCCTTCGGTTTTGACCTGTCTGGCATGGGAGACCCTACCAGTGGCTATTATGCCACCGCCAGCATAGCTCAAAACATCATTAGGGTACGCAAGCCTCTCTCCCACGACAAGGGGGCGTCAATGGAGAGGAAGTGGTATTGTACCAATTAGTAAAATAGGAAAGTAAGTACCGGTACTATTTTGATGCAGATCACCAGGGAAAGATCTCCAATCTGTGCAGGGAAAGTATCCTATTTGAGATCCTGGAGAACAGAAATGATAATACTGGGCTAGATGACCAAAGGTCTGATTCCAGGTGAGGCAGCTTTCTACAAGAAGTCTCTGGAAATAGGCAAATAAGGATGTACATAAGGATTTCTACATGCCCATCTCTTAGCATGTACAGCTGTTAACCACTACCTTTTCTTTCTTTGTTTACTGGATGTATACCTCATCTTTTTCTGGAAAAAAATGGCACTCAAGGGGACCATCCATACAAACAAAGAAACAAACAAACAGGGAAATGGCATACCATATGTATGTTCAAGCTTTGAGGACCAACATTCAAGCTATCACACCCAAGCAGGATCACAGTCTTTCTAACAGAATGAAGTTGCATCTGGACTTCTAAAGCAGCAACCAGAGGTACACAGGGAAAGATTCAAAGTGCTCTTACTCTAAGTTAGAATACTACCACCAAGCTGGCCTCTGAATATATGCCCCATTGTTACTGAATAGGCAAACTCCACCATACGGTAAGTGTTTCTGTTTCCATGACACCAAGGAAGAAAATAAACATTCTTCTTCCTGGAAAATATCCAGCATGCACACACACTCACACACACACAGACTAGCAGAACATTTTAACAAGTCTAACGATAAAACACAGAGCCATAACAGATTACAGGAGGCACACAGAAAAGACTTATTTTGATACCTTTACATGAAAGGGAGACTATGACAATACTTTGCATACAGAAGGGGAGAGCTTATTTTCAGAGAATTGATTCTTCATTCTACAAGTGATGGGCCGTATGTCGATGGAGTTCTTAAATGTCTTTTTCAGAGATTTGTATTGGTATTATCTAGATGCAAAGGAATATAAAGAAGGTAGATTAACTCTCTAAGTATTTCGTACAAACCATCTCAGTGGCACACCAGCTTCGTTGGAAAATAGGAGTGAAAACTATCTGACCAGAAACATACATTTTTAATAGCCTCACCTCTAAAAATAATAGGCATTTGTCATTTGTGTAGGGGAATGGATATGCTGGAGAGCTGATTTGAATGTATGTTTTATTTTTTAACACAACTGGTAATATTCTGTGCACGTACAGGAATCTGAACCAATGAAGTGCTATACCAAGAAAAAAATATGCTAATGTGCCACATTATGCAAATGATTACTAAATTATGCAATTTTATGTCATTGACCATTGCTTAGCTTCCCTAAAACAGCTAAGGCTAAATGAGAGTGAGAGAGAGAGTTTTAAATTTCGTATTTAAAGCATTGCATTTAGACTTGAAAAACGTATGGGTGATGGCTTCATATAGCGTATGACAGGATAAATTTTCTAAGTCCAAATTTTGTACTTGGATTGAACTCTGCAAACAAATCTATGCTAAAAAAAACCCAACCACCTCCAACACAAACTTATATACAATGTCCCCCCTCAACTAACCATGTGTGTTCTCAATTTATCTACTTCATTTTGAAAGAAGTAGCTGATTTTTTTAAAAAAAGTTTTTGTTGGGGGGGATTTGTTAGAAGGAGCTCAACTGTTGTTGAAGGAAAGGGGAACTGGGGTTATATTATTATATAAGTTTTGGAGGCAGTGACTGGAGGCCCCTGGGGCTTGTAGCTGTTCAGGGTACATAAGGTCTCGATTCAGCTTTTTGGCAAGGGCTGAACATCTGCAAGGCAGCTTTTCCCCAGGGCTTCAATGGGCTGAGATGCTAAGGAAGGAGGGCTGTCCAGGCCTGGAATGAAAAAAAGAAAACCCTAAACAAACACTAAAAGGAATCCACAACCAAACTTGTAGGTTGGCCCATCTCGTAAAATATGTTTCCATACTTTCCAGCTATTCTTAGAACCTTCTGTGTTTATCTGGGTCTGTCCCTGCACCAATCTTTACTAACCAACCATATTACCTTGATTTTAAAAAAAAAAATGTTTAGTTTATGTTTTATTTACCAGGCCGTCTCATTCTTCAAAATTCAGCTTCCTCCCCTTAGGGGGCTCATTAAAGCTCTGAATCGGTAGGTGGATGAGCCTTGTCTCTAATTGTACATGCATGTAAAATGCATGTGTGTGGAATAGTAAGGTGCTAGGCATGTAAAATGCATGCCTATAAAAGCCAAGTCACCATGCATGTGAAACTGGACATTATGAGCTATCTTCCTTGGATTTGTTTTAAGCCATTGGAGCACTTTGTTCAAGATGCAGGTCACTTCCAGGTTTGGGGGGGGGATTTTGGTGGGAGGAGGCCTTTTCTTGGCCCTAATGCACAGGACACCCTGAAAACTACCTGACATGGCCAGTTGCATAACTATAAGCTTCAGGAAGCATATTTGGCCAATTTCTCTCCCCTCCCTCCAAAATTGTTGTTTTTTTTTAAATTTTTATTTATTTATTTATTTATACCCCGCTCTTCAGCCACAAGGCTATCAGAGCGGCTTACAAATTGTTTTAAGCAATAGCTATTTACACATCTAACTGCATTAAACAGTTTCCAATGTGTGTTAGCTAATTGCCCCCCACAAGCTGGGTACTCAATTTACTGACCTACGAAAGGATGGAAGGCTGAGTGAACCTTGGAGCCCGCTGGAATCGAACTTGCGACGTGGTGGCTTGCAGTACTGGCATTTAACCACTGTGCCACCAGGGCTCCTTTTGCTGTAAGACTCCAGGGTCACTGGGAAAATAGGAGTGGTCTGCCAGCCTCTGGAAGTTGCTGGCCCTTGCTGTAACTGAAGATCACAAGGGTTGAACCCAGGAGCTTATGAATGAAAGGCATGTGTTCTACTACCACCAAGCTATAGCCCATCCAGGATGACTATACCTAGAGGTCCCCCAGTACCAAAGAAACAGTTGCTGTCATCACACAAACAACGACCACTGCTGATATCTTGGTGTAAGTAGCCAGTTAAGTTTGGAAGGTGTCCCTCCACTTCACTGTCTCTTCAAGTCATGATTCAATGGTTCAGCAATGCAGAAGAAGGGAATGGGATTCAGCCTGAGCCACGACTCTCTAGTGAGATACCTATTGAGGGACAGAAAAGTGTTAAATCAAAAAATCCCGGGGAGAGGGTGTTATTTCATAAGAGTCTTCTTTTGAATGCCTACCCATTGTCTCTCAGGATAACCCCATATGATAACATACGACACACAAAACACCCTACACCACAGGGATTCCTATACTCACCCACATTTTTAAAAGCTTTAAAACAATCCCATCATTCTCCATAACTGCAGCCACTTGGTTAATCTATTTGCTTGGATTTTAAAAGAACCCAAGAGTAATTTGGGCTGCCGTCTTGTCAAAAGCTGCTCTTACATGGACAAAAAGCTTGGCAGCAAAGAGGTTGTTTTAATGAATCCCCCGTCTCTCCACAATGGCCATCCTGTCTGGATTCTGCAGGAAAAGGGAGGGAGGAGAGTCTCTCCACTGCCGATGAATTTCAAAGTTTCCATCTACCTTCAGACTGAGTCAGCGAGATGCATATTTCACTGAGTTAGAGAGCTGAGTTCAGAGTGCCATTTTGACTTTCTCATTGGGGAATGCATGCAGTAAACACCCATGCTTGATTCACATACGTGGTCTCTTGGTTCGCCTAGAGTTATGCCCATCTGTTCAGATGGCATCCTGCCCATCTAAGTTGCCCTTGGGAATGTGTGCTGGCCAATGAATGGCTTAAGTATTTGTTTGTCAAACTGGGTCGGTATTGGCCTCCTTCAGGGAAAGGCCCAGAAGAAAACAAAACACATTTCCTTGGTGTCATTTTTGGTTTCTTTTTTTGGAAAAGTTTTAAGGAATCATTTCAACATAATGTAATGCAGCAGAAATACTGCTATTCTGTATGTTTGGTGCCTGCACTGATTAACTGCTTGTACAGAAAAGAATGGCGGAGAACAATGAACCACAAGGTATCCTTCTTGCTCAGTAGATTTCCTCATCCTTTGGCTGTAATCTTTACAATAGAGATGGGAAGAATGTTTTTTTAGAAATTGAAAAATGGACAAAAAACACTTTTCTCAAGTGTCAAGAAACCCTGGTGAGAAGAATCCCATAATGATGAGAATCTTTGCAGTTTGAAACTTATTCTATACAAAATCTGTAAGTGGTTGTTTTGCATATAAAACAGCAGTTTTCCAAACAGCTAACAACTTTTTCTGCACACAAAACAATATTTTGCACTAAAAATGTGGTTTCCTGCACGGAAAATGCTGTAGTTGGAATCTTACTCCGCACAAAATTTGCACATGATCGTTTTGCACAGAAAAGAGAATTTTTTGATGTTTTCTGTGCAAACAACCATGTATGGATTTTGTGCAGATTAAGCCCCAAACTCTACACAGCAATTGAAAAACATGCTTTTTTCAAAGACTTCCTTGCAACAAGTGGAAAACTGCCAAAATAGCTCATTGCTTCCTTCAAGAAGAAAATCAGCAAAGAACCATCCCTACTTTATAATTTCTCCATGGACTTTATCACACTACACTGTTATAGCACTATTGTTCCACTTTAACTTTATGGCTGCCTCCTGTGGAATTGTGGGCTTTGTAGTTTAGGGAGGCCTAAGAGCTCTTTGGCTGAGAGTTCTAAATGCCCCTCCCTAAACTGCAAATCCCAGAATTCCACAGGAGGCAGCCAAGCAGTTAAAATGGAATAATAACACTATAACAGTGTAGTGTGTGGAAAATTTTGCTATTCTGAATCAGCTTTACAACTGATGTTGTCCTACTGCAAAGAGACAATTCTGCCTTGCAGCTGAAATATTATTACAATTATACTAATAGTTCTTGTCCACACGTGCCAAGAAAGTGACATTTGTAGTGGTTGGGTCAATTGGGAGGGAGAGGTAGTGGAAACCATGTTAATACCCCTGAAATATTACAGAGAAGCCCCCAAGCAGAAATACAACACAAAGATTTTCTAGAGATCAATGCCATGTGAAATTTTAAATATTTTAGGTGCATTTTCAGATCCGCTAGTTTTTCTTGGAGAGTTTGAAAGTCATGACCAAGAACGATTTGGTAACAATATGGTTGTCATAAACAGCCCATCATCCCCATGGGACAGGTTCCAAGTCAGTGCTAGGGTGCTTGCCCTAGTTGTGGGCTCAGCTTCCAGTGATTCCAGGTAGAGCTGAGAAAGACTCTCTTTACAAAAACATGTTGGTGTAGTGCAGAATTCCCCAAACCGGTGGATGTTTCAGATGTGTTGGATTATACTTCTCATAATGCTGGGTGTGGATGATAGGAGCTGTAGTCCAAGAAATCTCATGGGCACTACCAGATTTGTGTGTGCCTCAGAGGAAGATCATTCTCTGCTCCTTCACCACTAAGCAAGTTGTAGTATTTTATGACAGTTTCTTTAAAATCAAAATAAAAACCCCTGATGTTGTTTAACATGAAGAGAAGAAAATAATCCGGCTCCTTTTCATTCCAGAGACAAAAGCCTTCTCAACTTGGTATCCACACTCTCCAACTCTGCTGTTCTGACACTGTGTCAAGGTGCTCGGCTCCTTTTCTCTGATCACAGTGGGAGTGTCTTGATAGAGTCAGGAATAGTTGTGTCAGCAAGTCTCAGTAGAAAGTCAAAAGACGGAGCGTCACCGATAACCATGGCCCTAGACCAAAGCAGAGGATGCTGGGGAATGTCTCCTCTCCCCCCCCCTCCCCTGATCTAGCTCCAGTTTTTTGGAATTAATGTTCATTTTAATGCTCCTTTGAAGCACCTGTGTGAGGCTTGTGTGCCACATACCCTAGAAGAGGGTTGGGCAATTGCTCGTAGAGCTTAGAAAAGTTACTGTTTTCAACAAAAATGCCCAGAATTCCCCAGCCAGCATGGCCAGTGACCAAGGATTCTGGGAGTTATGGTTCAAAAATGTAACTTTTCCAATAGCAACAAGCAAGATCACCACTACAATTCAGCTCATGAGACACTATTAATTGCACTTTTAGCCAGCTCCCTAGTCAAAGTGTTCTAAAAGCATTGCCTATTTTTCATTTAAAGAGGAAGGGAGAATGTTTTCCGATTCTAAGGATGGACAATTTCCCCTTAGTTCAATTGCAGCTAGGAAAGGTGAGAGATCTTAAACAAAAATGTTGCAGTATGCAGCATCTTTGGGATGCTCAATTTCATTCCTTTTGCAACCATAGTGGTTTTCTGACCTGCCAGCAATCAGTTTCTTCTGTGCCCACTGAGCAAACCCAGTTCTGTGTCCACTGAGCAAACCCAGTGAGATGTTTTGAAAGCTTCTGTCCTCCTAGAGAGTTTCTTCTTAAAAATGTATTTGACTTCTGAAAATGGAGATGTTTCCTAAAGTCTTCTGATTCTACCTCTTCGGGTGTGGATGGATGGTGCTCCATTGGCTACATTAGAAAAGGCACTCACCTCCGAACACCAGAAGTACATAGAGAGTGTGATTGACAAGATGTCTTGGAGGGTGCATCTACACTGTAGAAATAATGCTGTTTGATACCACTTTAAGTGCTGTAGCTCCATCCTATGGAATCTTGGGATCTGTAGTTTTATAAGGTCTCTAGCATTCTCTGTCAAGAGTGCTGGTGCCTCACAAAGCTACAAATCCCAGAATTCTGTAGGATGGATCCATGGCAGCTAAAGTAGTGTCAAACTGCATTACTTCTATAGCATAGATGCACCCAGAAGAATTTTAAAGGGCTCATATTTTTTATAGAATAGTCTTCAAGCTCACAATAGTGTTGGACTGATGGCACTGCTTGTATGAATCTTATTATATTGCCCAGGGAATTGTAACTTTCAGTAGTCCCAGCCCCCTCAAACAATACACGCAGCAGTAGGAAAAGGTTCTAGATTTGTATGGAGGAGCAAGAAATCCTCAATAAAGGATATATCCCCATGAGCCAATCCTTCTACACCAGACTACACTTCTACACCAGACCATGCTTGTCATAATGCTGGGTGTGGATGATAGGAGCTGTAGTCCAGCTTATCAGGCTTAAAATCGTCCTATCCAATGGACAAGGTTCCACCCAGAAGTATTTCTTTCCTCTGATTTTTGGTAAGAGAGAGAGGGGGGGTCTTACATTTTTTTTTAAACAGGTGCTCTCTCAGGTGAAAGACATCTGTTGCAGCATGCGATTGTAGCATGTATGCATCTTGCATTTCTCATGCTTCATTTTGTAATTGGTCATTGAAAAGGAAGTCTACTGGCTGATGCATGTATTTCTAGGGAAATCCCATTACAGGAGAGAAATTCAATTCATTGGAGGAAGTACACATGCCTGTTAACATCTAGTCTGATCCAGGCCTCCATTGTGCATGTTGTCATTGCTATCTGCAGTCAAGCTTACTTTGACTTATAGTGACTCTATGAGAGACCCCCAGGTGTCCTTGTTATCATCATCCCTACTCAGGTCTTGCAAACTCAAGACCGTTGCTTCCTTGGTTGAGTCTTTGCACCTGCAATGAAGTCTTTCTGTTTTTCTGGCATCAGTCCAGAGTCTTCTCTGAATACTCAGAGGTGGTTTTGCCAGTTTCTTCCTCTACAATATAGCCTACAGCATCTGGTATTCATTAGCGGTCTCCCATCCAAGTACTAACCAGGGCAAGATCAGACAGGTATGTTATTTAATTCACACAGGTTAGTTATGTGTTAACTGTTAAGCAGTTTAGCACCATATTAAAATTATCAGTGCAAGATCCCATTTGTGTCTGAGATTGCAGTTAAGAAACCAAAAGAATACTAGGATTGGGAAGGGCAGCTATGAAAGAACTAGACAGGATCCTGAAGTGCAAAGATATACAACTGAACACTAAAGTTAGGATTGTCTATGCAACCATGTTTCCATCACTATGTATGGGTGTGAGAGCTTGGATGGTAAAGAGAACTGATACAAAGAAAAACAACTCTTTTAAGCTGTGGTGCTGGAAAAGAGTTCTGCAGATACTGTGGAGGATTAAAAAGACAAACAAATGGGTCCTAGAACAAATCAAACCGGAACTCTCCCTAGAAGCCAAGATGACTAAATTGAGGGTGTCATACTTTGGCCATATCATGAGAAGACATGACTCACTAGAAAAGACAATAATGCTTGGAAAGGTAGAAGGCAGTAGGAAAAGAGGAAGACTGCATTCCAAATGGGTAGACTCAATCAAGAAGGCCACAGCCCTAAGTCTGTAAGACCTCAGCAGAGCTGTTGGGGAGAAGGTGTCTCAGAGGTGTCTCATTCACAGGGCCACCAGGAATCAAGGTTGACTTGAGGGCAGTTAGCAACAACAACATCTGATGTAACTCTGGTTGTACTCAGGGAGAAGGCTTTTTCTGAGCTGTGCCTGAACTGTGGAACTCTCTTCCAGGATTGACTCATTCCATCTCAGATTGGTGTGAAGGCTTTTTATTTTGGAAAGCCTTTGGACCTGCTAGGAATTGTTTTTAATTCTTCCTGGCACATTATCTGATCATCCTGCCATTATTAGTGTGGGCAACTGGATGGATGGGTTTATTTATTTATCCATATGTTTGATCACCTCTTTGTGATACCTATTTTTTGTTTTGAAGCTGCTTAGTGGTTCATTTCATATGCCTTTCATTCTTCTTCACCCTTGTCTACACTAGTGAAAACCACCAAATCTCCCAGAATCTGGCCCAATAATGCCAATCAATGTGCAGCCTTATCCCTAAATCTGGTGCAATCATGCCACACAACATGTGGCCCTATCCATACCAGACTCAGGTATACCACCTAAATCCAGGTTTTGGAAAAACTGTAGTGTAGCAAAGAACCCACACTGGATTTGAGAGGTGGAGAGGCAGGACAAATTGCTGCCTGACAAGCACCTCAATTTCTGCCCTACCTTGGTGCTGCCACCACTGGCTCTGACTTCCCAGTGTGTGGCCACTCATTTTGAAATCAGCGCAAGCAAATGCACCAGGTGCAGCTGCTCATTCTGTCCTCAGACTGAGTGGCCACATGCCAGAAGGGCAGAGCTGTGGTGCAATCACTCGTTCTGAGGTCAGAGCAACAGCAGCAATGCCAAGGAACCGTAACAGCGGTCTTATCTAATGCGGTAAAAATCTGGATTAATCAGATTTGGGCTTTTCCCAAGGTGTGGCACTTAAATCCGGGCCAAAATAGTCCAAATTTAATCCGGCACAGCTCTGGGCCAAAGTAGTCTGAATTTCAATTGATTTTTACCCCCAGTGTAGACAAGCCCTTCAATTTGTATTTGTATTTCTGTCATTACTGCAAATCACCTTGGATATTATATAAGGTCAAGGTAGAAATATTATAAATTGACCAGAAGAGATTCTAAGTACAAACTGTTGATTAAGATTGTATAAGACATGACATGTTGACAGGGCTGGCTCCAGGTTTTGAGAGAAGTTCTGTGTGCAGCATCCTCTCCATCAGAGGGCTCTGGTTGGCTTACTTAGAGGCAATGAGGAAGAGGTGGTACCCAGCCAATGAACAATTTCTAAGCTTCGCTACTCTTAATTCTCACAATGCCACCAGTGTGATGTCACCTTGGGGGCATAGCAGAAAAGTAAGTTGGCCTGTGGATCTAGCTATACAGATATGCTTAATGTATCAAGGTGCTTCTTGGTGAGCAAGATGAAGGTTCAAGGTCACTTGCATTGGCTTGGTGTAGAAGCTGACTGCTTTCAATCAGTATCAAAGACATTGTCATGTGAAGAGGAAGTATTTGTTAAACTGTACACCTGATAGATTAAGGGGGGGAGCAGCTGTGGTTACAGGTACATAACTAAATCCCAACTGAAATAGAACCATTGAATCAATGGGGTTAACATATGTGTTGATTTGCCATTCAACAGTTGATTCAGTGGGTCTACTCTTGTTGGGATTAGCCAATAGGATTCAAGCCAAAGACAGCAGGAAGAGGCGGGGGAGAGAGAGGAAATGAAGTCAGAGCTCAGAATACCAGTCTATAGGCAAGGAAACTGCAGATCAGAAAAGGCAACAAGGATCAGGAAACATCCCAGGTAATCTTGACTACCTGTCTCTAACTGTTGCACATTTTACTTTCGACAACATAGGCCAGATCATAACAACCTTAGGAGGACCCTCAAACACTGGCCAGTGGTCCATCAGCTGACCATGGTCTACTTTTTGCACACACCTGCTCTAACGTATAACCAGCTTCATTATGAGGTATAATCAGCTTATGGAACATGCTTTGAGATCTTTAGGAAAAAGTGCTTATTATAAAGATGGGCGGTTTGCCTGAAATGAAGGTCAGCTCACTGCCAGCGTACTTATATACCGCATGCTGAGCCTGATAGCTGAGCCTGCCATTCTATTCTGCTCTGTCCCAAATTGTCCATTGAAGGCTTGTCACACCCATCGCCCAGCTAAAGATCAGCTTTCCCACTTTTATTGGCAGCCTTTTTGGCATCTACCTCAACCAGCAGTTATCCCCCATGCGCTCCTCTGGCTATTGAGTAGGGTAGAAGAGAGGGGGATTCAAGAACACAACAGCCAAGGCAGAAATTTAAAAAAAAAAAAACTTTCTATGGAGAAATCAGAGAGAGAGAGAGAGGTTCAAAAAATAGCATGAATTGTGTACTGAAACACTTAAGATTTCATGCGGCATGGGGTCTGAATACAGCTTTCTCCCTTGCTCTTTATTACATGGTTAAGAAGGCCAGCGGTATGAAACTTGCAGCTTGACTTTTGAAACACCTATTGCAGCCTAGCTGAAGTTCAGCATTTGTCACCGACAGCTCCCCACGGTGAAAGGTAGAGGTTTCTCAATAGAGCTGTACATATGATTTTGCTAAGTGCTTGCGGTTCCCGTCCTACATAGGCTGTTTTAAGAAGTGACACTTAAATTAGTGTTTTCGCATTCCTAGTGTGTGGGGGGAAATGGCTAAAATGTACACACTCTTGAACTCTCTCTCGCTGCCAGGATACCTACAGGGCGCTGCCTCTCCTCAGGAGACAACCTCTCCAAAATACCCATATTCTGTGAAGCACTGTCTAACACCCTCTCCTCATCTACCAGTCTTCATCCCCAACCACAGCACAGCCTGGGAGTCATTTCGTAAGCCACTACATATTTGCAATGGGGAATGCTGCTTCTGTTTCAGTTCTTACTGTATTTTTATTTTTGCGAGTACCCTCCTCCCCAAAATAACATGAATTATGCCAACATCCATTTTTTAAAAAATAAATGGAATTTAAAACAACATGGGGGTGGACAAAAGGGGGAAAACAAAAATAGAGAGGTAGGAAATGTGATAAGAGCCAACAAAAAAGGAGTATAGCAGGAAAGCAAGTAAAATATGCTTGTGTATAAAAAATCTTACATGCCACTGGGTTGGTTTCAGTAGCACCCTTCTGTATGTGGACACTGCCTGATATTTGTGGAAAGGTTGTCTTACATCTTATATTAGATCACTGCATACAGTGGGCCCTTGGTATCTGCTGGGGTTTGGTTCCAGGACCCGCCCCCCACGGATACCAAAAATTTGTGGATGCTCAAGTCCCATTATATACAATGGCACAGTAAAGTTGTGTTCCTTATATAAAATGGCAAAATCAAGGTTTGCTTTCTAGAATTTTTCTTTTTTGGAATATTTTCAAGCCACCGATGGTGGTATCTCTGGATACAAAATCTGCAGCTATGGGAGGGCTGACTGTATGGATAAAAAGGTGAAACCAAACTGCATAGTGATCTCCCACATACAACAGCTTCTTGTAGAAACAGAAACACAAGAGGTAGTTTTTTGTTTTTTTACTGGTTTTGCAAGATGCCTTAGCTTTTGCACTGGAAGAAAGGCAGGATATAAAATAAATAGAATAAATGTTAAAATCATTGTTTTACAACACTAAAGCCCACCACTCTGGATTTTTTCATAAGTGGAACAGTGTAATTGTTAACAGGGATTGTTTGCCAAGAGCATACAACTCCTTTGTTAGATCGACTCCACTGGCTGCCATTTCCGGGCACAGTTCAAAGTGCTGATGATGACCTATAAAGCCCTATAAGGTTTGTGTCCAAGCTGTCTGAACAACAGTATTTTCCCCATCTAAGCCTTCCCAAACTCTTAAGATCTTTGGGGGAGGCATTTCTCTCAATCCCACAACCTTCGCAGATGCATTTGGCAGAAATGTAGGAGAGCACCTTCTCTGTAGCTGCTCCTAGATTTGGGAACCCCTTTCCCAGGGTGCTTAGACTGCCTCATCCCTTTGCTGTCCTTCTGGTGAAGATTTTTCTATTCCAGCAGGCATTTGGGAACTGATAGTGGGGTTTTGTTTTAGTGCTGTATTGTTTTTAATCTTCTATGCTTTTAAATTCATATTTTTAATGGTTTCCTTCTCTAAACTTAACTTACTGAATGTTTCAGCTATATGTAGTTTTACCTGTATCTCTTTTTAATTTGAAGGATACTTTGGATCCTACTTTAGGGGAGCAAGACAGGATATGAATAAAGTGATTGATTAGTTGGTTGATTGATTGATTTTGAGCTGGTGGCTGTTTTCCTTTCACACATGCCTTTTTAGAATCCCAGTTGAGTTTGGCAATGCTGAGAAATTGTGAAATATTATCAAGCTGGAAATGCTGTTAATCTCTCTGTAAACAGGTACCAACTGTCTGGGTGGTTGAGGAAGGTCTGTAGTTCTGTGATACAGTCCATGATTTGCATGCGAAAGATCACAGGTTACAGTTTCTAGCTTCTCTGAATGAGGCTGAATCTTGTCCAGAATTTTATTTCGTTAAAGTATTGCTGTATTTCCTCCCAGCCCACAAGGACTCCCAAGGCAATGAACAAATGAAAAACAAAACAATACAGAGATGAAAACATTTTTACAGTAAGAGCTGCCCAACAGTGGAATAGACTTCCCTGAAATGTAGTGGACTCTTCAGACTTTATCACATGAGCCTTTTGAAACAGAATTAAAGCTGGATAATAGCACCTTTAGCAACACATTATCACATGATGTTGCCTCCAAATTGTTGCTACTGTGCCTCCAAAGCATGGTTAGGGCATCCCTCGCCATTGATGGGGAACATCCATAAGCTCCCAGTTGCAATGAATCCTCAGATATGACACCTTTCTCCAGTTGCGGTCCCAAGATTGGGCAGTCAGGTGGTCTCAGTCTCCTCCTCTCTCCCTCTCCCCACTCCCCTTCACTATCCCCAAACAGGCTGGTTATTCCCCCCACACACACACACTTTCTTTCCTATTCTTTTTTCTTTGTTTCACTAAATTGTATCACCATAATTGCTAAATTGCATTACAACTAAAAATTAAAATTTAAATTTAAAAAAAAAAACCATGAAAGGCATACTAGATAGGGCAATAGGGCAGGGAGACAAGGTTAAGAGGGAATCCAGAAGAGAGCTGAGGGACCATCGATGGCTGAAACAGCCCCATTTGTGCTATTGAAGGGGTGTGTGATACCCAGGGCTCCCAAACCAGTAAGTATCCATTTACTTTTGCTGATGCAATTGCAGAGAGAATGGGTCTCGTGCGATAATGTCCTTCATCTTTGGAGGTCTTTAAACAGAGGTTGCATGAGCATCTTTCAGAAGTGCTTTAGTTGTGTATTCCTGCATGACGGGAGGTTAGACTAGATGTCCCTTGTGGTCCTCTATGATTCTATGAAAGGAAAGGATCCACTTTTAAATAGAGGAATTACTGCTTTTAGATGATTTGATGGAATAAATGGAGAACAAAAGAGTTTCTGTCTAAATCATGTTCTCCAAATCCCAATCTAGGATTTGTTTATATCCATAGAATAACATACAGGATAAAACCCATGAAGCATTTCTACACACAAAAATTGTCGTTTGCACTTCTCAAAGAAATCATGCCCATGTAAAGGAATGTCAAAAATTTAAAGTAAAATTAATTCTCATTCCACCCTGAGAATGTTCTCAAGCCGTTAAATTGCTGTTCGTTAATAAAGCCAACTAAGGTTCATATTTTGTTAAGAATCTTGGAGGTGACAGGGTAATTATCTTACTCTTGGCATTACTAATTCTCCTTCTCCTTCTCTCTCTTTAAAAGAAACCCACTCTGACTTCTTTCCAGCTGTAGACTTTTTTTAAAGTGAAAAGCCATTCCCTTATATATCTCAAGCCCCATTTAGGCCTTAGAAGTCTTTATACAGGCTGACCATCTTGCCAAAAATTCTACCTATGTTCAGGCCAATGTTAGTAGAACCCTCCTGCAGACTTCTCCCTCTACATGCAATGAGTGATCCCTCAGTGTGTAGGCCTGGTGTGCATATGGTGAATGGCAAGAGGAGGGCAGTTTATTATCACATCACACTTGTCTTGCCCATATTCTCGTATCCTCTTCAGGCATCATATCTGAATAGGGCTTTAATAAGGTATTGTCACATAATATATAGAGCATGCACTGGATACCTAAACAGGTCCAGGCAGCAAAGATAAACAGCAGAGTATTGTTCCTTTAGGCACAAGAATAAAGGTCCAGACACAGGCTTTGTGTCTAAAAAGCAACTTCTCTTTACTTGGGCATAATAAAGAATATTTACAGTAATATACAGCATTCAGAAGAAAAACATCTTCACACAATGAGATTCAAAACAGGACTACATTAGCCCAGCCCAGCTCTGATCAACTCAGCTCCAGGGCTGTGAGCTAATCAGGCTTATCAGGCTTAAAATCTTCCTATCCAATGGACAAGGTTCCAGCCAGAAGTATTTCTTTCCTCTGATTTTTAGTAAAAGAGAGGGGGAGGGGTCTTATGTTTTTTTTAAAACAGGTGCTCTCTCAGGTGAAAGACATCTGTTGCAGCATGTGATTGTAGCATGTATGCTACATGTATGCCGAACCATGTAGCAAAACAAAATCCAGAATCCACAAAAAAGCGAAACCTTTATTGGTCAACCCAAGTGCAAAACATATGATGCAAGCTCTTGAAGCACTACTGGTTCCTTCATCAGGAAAAAGATGTTACAAAAAGTAAAGAAAAGTGACAATGTGGTACAGAAGTTCCATTTAGGTGTACTGACTGATAGCTGCTTACCAAAGGGGAACCTCTAGCAAAGTGTTACAGTGTGTATCCTCAAGTCCTAGAGAAGTGCTTTACAGTATTTTTAAAGATGCTAGCCAGTTAGCCAAATCTTCCTCTACAATATTGTAAGGTGCTTGGACCTCAAATAAGCCTTTTCATTCTCTCCAACCCTTTCTAGATTTTCATTCCCCCCCCCCTAATGGAATCATAAGATTTTGTCATTGTTGTTGTTCCTTGGGACACTGAGCATGCTCAGCCCTGATTGAGATGCTTCGGGGTTGTCATGTCTTTTTCTCTTAGATTTTAAATATGTGTGTATAACGTAAAGAATATTTGCAATTTGTTTTCTCATCCTCAGTATGAAAGGGTATCTTGACATGTCAAAGCACCCCACTTGGGTTGGGGGAAATTATCAACTACCACAAGATTTGTATTTATTTTTTTTACTTCTCTTTGAAAATGAAAACTGCTGCTTTTTTTTTTTTTTGTTAACCGATTAGCAATAACCCAAAGGTTGCTTTTTGCACAAAGGTGCTATCTTGTGCATATAACCAACATTTTTGTGAAAAACATTCTATTTTGCACTAATAATATTTTGTCTCTGTGTGTGCAGAAAAAAACCATATTTTTTTGTGGCAAAAATGCAATAAAACAAAACACCAAGAAATGCACAACACAACTTTTGTCATTTCACTCTGGGGAAGGAAACATTGAATTTTTTCATGTTCACATCTGAAGCTTTCCATCCTTTGTTCAGGTATATGGGGTGTGTGTACATACACTTATTCTTCAGAAGCAAATCTTGGGCCTCCCTTTCTTGTTTCTCTTGGCTTTGGTCCTGGCAGAATTAACCACCACTGTTTTGTATCAGAGGGAAACTCTAGAGCCAAACCTCTCCCTCCATGGACTTGTGTGATCCCATTTTGCATCAGTGATCTAAATCAGCTGCCATCTACAGCTTGTGGCAGAGAGTTCCATCAATTAATTGCACATTGTGCAAAACCATGTATTTTTACTTGTCTACTTATCTGTTTCATTGAATGATTCCAGTTTCTAATGTTATGAGAAAAATCTATGAGCCTGCCTGAGCTTTAAGATCTGCAGAGGAGATGCTTCTTTCTGTCCCACCACCTTTGCAGGCACAGTTGGTAGGGATGTAGGAGAAGGCCTTCTCTGTGGCTTCTTCCATGCTTTAAAACTCCCTCCTTAGGGAAGTTAGAATCATAGAATTGCAGAGTCGGAAGAGACCACGAGGGCCATCCAGTCCAACCCCCTGCCATGCAGGAAATCTTGATCAAAGCATCCCTGACAGATGGCCATCCAGCCTCTGTTTAAAGACCTCCAAGGAAGGAGACCCCACCACGCTCTGAGGGAGTGTGTTCCACTGCCTAACAGCTCTGACTGTCAAAAAGTTCCTCCTAATGTTGAGGTGGAATCTCTGTTCCTGGAGCTTGCATCCATTGCTCCGTGTTCCAGTCTCTGGAGCAGCAGAAAACAAGCCTGCTCCATCCTCAGCGTGACATCCCTTCAAATACTTAAACAGGGCTATCATATCGCCTCTTAACCGTCTTTTTTCCAGGCTAAACATGCCCAGCTCCCTAAGTCTCTCCTCATAAGGCATCATTTCCAGACCGTTCACCATTTTAGTCGCCCTTCTTTGCACACACTCCAATTTGTCAATATCCTTTTTGAATTGTGGTGCCCAGAATTGGAAGTTAGGATGACTCCTTCTTTGTTTTCCTTTCAGCAAAAGGTTCAGATCGTTCTTTCTTTTTTTACCCCCTAGCAAGCCTATGGAGATTAATTTTAATAAGAAATGGTCTTTTATGGCATGGTTCTGTTTAATCAGTTTTAAAGTAAGATTTTAACTGGTTTTAATTCTGTTGTTGTTTAATGCTGTTTTCATCTTAATTTTGTATATTTTAACTATATGTGTTTTATTGTATTTTCTGCCTTTTTGCAAGCTACCTTGGGTCCCAGCCTGGGAGAAAGGCAGGATATAAATAAAGGGAGCGAGGGAGGGGTTCCCAGTTCCTCCAGCTATCCATTGATAGTAGGGTTGCCTTAGTAGAATAGTAGGGTGGCTTACTTTGCAGAGTGCAGACTTCCATTTGAAGGGCTGTCAGTAGAGGGTGCTCTGCTTGGAAGGTATTCTTTGTCTGAAGGGTTCACCAGTCCAAGTCTTGCTCAAACAGAAAGACCCATCATATAAGAAGGAAGAGCATAAGGGCCTTGGAGATCCTCATGAACGTTTAGCATTGGAAAAGGAGAATGAGCAGGTAGACAGGTTCTTTAATCACAGCCAGAATGTTCTTGATGACTGTGGATGCATCTACACGGTAGAAATAATTCAGTTTGACACCACTTTAAGTGCTGTAGCTCCATTCTATGGAATCCTGGGAACAAGGTCTTGAACCTTCTCTGCCAAAGAGTGCTAGTACCTTATTTAAAAAAATCCCAGGATTCCATAGGATGGAGCTAAAACACTTAAAGTGTTGTGTCAAACTGCATTATTTCTACAGTGTAGATGCACTTGTAGACAGATACAATGCTGTGTTTCAGCAGCCCTCTCTCTTTGCTACTGACCAAGCACAAAACATGCCAGTCCTAACTTTCTTTTGCCCAAATTGTGTGGGGGTGGGATGGGGTGGAATGGTTACCCACCCTGTTCTTTCTCCCTTACATCTCTCCAACTCCACTTCCCCCCAACCAAATTAACTCTGTCAACCTGTGCAGCCTATGCTGCCCTTGATGGAACTTGCATATTCTTTTCATAGGATTCATGATCTGTGTGTTCAAGATTCTTGAGACCACCATGATCCCATTCACACACATCCAACCAAAGAAACCACAAAATTTCACTGCAGTGTATTTTGATTCCTCCTGCCCACATCTTAAAATGTGTGAAATAATGGCAATGCCAGAAGCCCTGTTCTGTGAAGTTGAAACAGAACCCTATAAAAACTGATGGCACAGAAATGACTTCTGAAGTTGTCTAGTGATATCTTATAATTATCCCTCTGGGCACTTATAATTGTTCTCATGACATGTAATTATGTAGATAAATTTAAGTGTAAAAAACCATTAACTGTGCTAGTGTTTAACATGTGCGAGGGTTGGAATTATGTTGCTCTCGCCTTGCAGAAATGAAAGCTTACATAAATGTCATCATACTAGGAATCTTTTTTTTAAAAGTTTCTTTTTATTACATTCTTTGTTGTATGTGTTCAGAATTTGAAATTAATTTTAAGGGGAGAGGTTGCTGATAATTGAGGGAGGGAATAGAGTTACAATACAGTAACTCCTTCCTAAGAGTAAACTTGTTCTACTCATTCAGGTTTACTCCTGAGTAGCAGTATAGGATGGCACTGTTGTGATCTTATGAAAATTGCCTGCCAAGTTTTGATACACAACAGTATCCCTGAAGGTTCTGTCTTCAAGATTCTGCTTGTATGTGGATTTTACTGAAAATAAATTGTATACAGGTATGACCATTGGGGGCTAGGATAAATAGCATTTTGGAACAATGGCCCTCTCATCCTGAAGTGGGCCCCCAGGCCAGGATCTTGGGCAGCCCCCCTAACTACTGATAAGGTTAAGGGCAGCAAGGTGTTCTACAGGATTTAGGATAAAAATTAAAATAATTCAGTTTAAATGATGACACCAAATAAATATTTATATTTATTTCTTTAAAAACTAAATGGATTTACATGATAAAACTTATAATAATATCATGCTGGGCCCCCTCCTGATCCCAGCCCCCAAGCTAGAGCTCTGTCAGCCCCTCCCCTTGTTGGGGCCATGTTTGACGTGCTATTCAAGAGGGGGTTAAAACAAGGTGTCTGTTTATTGGACCCATTTCTTTAAAAGCCCCAACAACAATCACAGTAACAATATGGTAGAAGAACTAAATGACCCTGCCCCTCATTCTTAAAGAATAAAATGTGTATTGTATACTAATCACACATACACATAATACATAGTTTATTGATTAGTCGCTAGACCATATAAAAGTTATTAGATTTCAAGATTATATGAAATTGTAAAGACAAATGAGCAGGGATACACTACTAAAACCTTTAAAAGGCACGATTAGTGCTAAAAAAAATTGCGCACGCACACACACACACACACACACACATATATGTATATGCACTTATTTAGCATACACACACACATATACACATAAAAATAGATAAAAATTTAAAAAAATAAATATATAACCATGTGGTACATCTGCTTTTGTTGTCACAATTGCTCATGTAAAATGTTCAGAGATGCATATGGAGCAAGTCTCTCATGGGAACTGCAGTTTTCATAAAAGAGAGATAGTTGGTTCCACAGAAGGGGATTTGTGTGCACTTTGGTGGTGTTTTAGGGCGATATTTATATTTGATAATTCCCCTGGAGGGGTGAAATACAATGTCTCCCAGAGTTTCCCAGGACTGGACAAAGGTTCTCCAGATGTGTTAACAATTGTTGATGGGCTAGCCATTTGGGATTGAATGGGCACAGGCAACCTTCCATTGTAATCTAGGGAAAGGAGAAAAACCCCGTTTTGCAGGCACTGAGTGCTCAGCTATCCTTAATGGGATTAGTGGATGACTCATCTCCAGGTGTTCTTCAGGAAGAACTCTGACCTGGGTATGACGTGTTTGAGGAATTTCCAAGCCACGCTCCTAGGTTGTGCACAACACCACCCTGTGTATGTGGGGAGTCCTTGCTTTACTTGACAACTATATGGCGGGCCATAGCCAGCCAACTTATTAAATATTGCCAATTAGGTATTATTGAAAGGTGGGGGCTGTTAGGGCAGATAAGACAGACATACACAGACTTCCAGCACAAATGCAGGGGCTTTACTATGTAATGGAAATGTGTAGGGCTACCCCACTTGATATTCAGGTAAACCAGGTATGATGCATACCCAGACAGCAATGATCCTGGTTCAGGTTTTGATTGCTGGACCTTAAGGTTCCATTAGATTCTGAAGTCCGCCCATTTCCTTCTTACAGCACGTCTGTGTCACAATCAATCAGGTTTACAAATTTAAACTACAAAGTCTTTTCTCAATCAATCTGGAACTGCTGATGATGATTATGACAGTATATTCTCTATAATAGTAGAACTATCCTATAGGTATGCCCTTAAGTTTGAGCTGATGCTGAAGGGATCGATAGCACTCATATTTTTTTGTGCTATGAGCTGCATATCAACAGCGTTTGTGTGTGTGTGCGAAAACATATATCCAGCCATCACAACATGCAAGCTGATGCTGAAGGAATCTATAGCACTCATATTTTGGCGCTATGAGCTGCATATCAACAGTGTTTGTGTGTGTGTGTGTGTGTGTGTGTGTGTAAACATATATCCAGCCATCAGAACATCCAAACTTTGACAATTATGGCTTCATGCTAATTCTCAAATTAAACCTGGCTTTCTAAAAAATATTATGCAGTGATATTGCTGAAATTCATAATATTTACCTGTTTTCAGAGAATGAATCTTTGCAGTTCATAACTTGAACATCATTCCCCCTGAAAATCCCAGCTTCGAATGTCCAATGTAACTGTACAAGTGCTAACAGCATTTATGTTGGACAGACTGCCCTGGAAGTTTATGCTTCTGTATTTTTTGGTGTTGCAATTTGATCACTGTGCTGTTTCAATGCCTGACCAAGCAACTTTTTGTTTGGTACATATCTTCTCTCAATTACTCTTGTTCCAGCCTAGGTAAAAGGCCATGTGTGTTGAATTTCCAAGCAGCTCCACACCATGATTAGGAGCGCTAGTTCCCAGGGGCTAATTCAAAGAGATGCATCCATGTTTGCACCATCGGCATACATGTGCCAGCACTGCAAGCAGACATGTTTTCTTTTTAAACCTCATTATAAAAAAGCTTGTAAAGGCAAAGTTGATTCTGACCTGGACAGAGAAGAATACATCTCAGCACTAATTTTAACTGTGCAATCCACTTACAATTTGAAAACTAGTTCCCTTTCAGGGAAATCTTTTTCTCAAGTTGACATTCCCCCCAAAAATATGGCCTCTGCAACTGTACTATGTCATTGATGGAGAACATTGCCTAATTGCCTGGGGAATAGAATTGTGCCCTTCTTGTATTGGAAATGCTGATCTGTTGGCATTCTATTCATGATTACAAAATGTTTATAGCCACTAACCATAGAAAGAATGTGTAGGCAGGATATGGCAGAATGTACATTATTTCTGTTGCTGTGGTTGTTTGTTAACCATTAGCCTTTAGGTTCTAAAGTTTACAGCAAGGTTGGGGAGTGTGAGGCTGTCCTGATGTCATTGGAGTGCAACTCCCAAATTTCCCTATTTATTTATTTTGTTTTACTTAAGAACCCTGTTCTACCATTTAGTAGTCCAAATTGTTCGACACAGTTTACAATTTAAAAGATACCACAATGCTATGGGTTGAGTCTCTCCTATCCGAGATTCTGAAATTCAAAGACAGTATTCCAAAATCCAAAATTGTCCACACGTGTGGCTGAGATAGTGACACCTTTGCTTTCTGATGGTTCAGTGTATGCAAACTTTTGTTTCATGAACAAAATTAATTAAAAAATATTTAAAATATTCAGGCTATGTGTATAAGGTGTATCTGAAACATAAATGAATTTTGTGTTTAGACCTGGGTCCCATCATGTATATGCTAGTATTCCAAAGTCCGAAATATTCCAAAATCATCAATACCTCTGGTCCCAAGTATTTCATCTAAGGGAGATTCAACTGGTATCAGCTAAAAATATTTTTTTAAATAAATAAATAATAAAATCCATTAAAGACCAAAGGTAACAGACAATACCAAAAATCAGGAAAATTCCTGGGTTAAGAAATAGTTTTTGTTGTTGTTGTTGTTGTTGATGGTAGGGGCACGCAGCACTGTAACCCTGCCTCATCTCAATGGGGAGGTTGCTGAGGGTTGATGGGGCTTGTAGTCTAACATTTAGAGGGCTACACTTTCCGTGCTCTACTTTAGAGTAAATGATAGGTACTTCCTAACGTCACAGCGATGTGCATATGTATGTGTTGCTGGGTTAGTAAAGACAACATTCTGCTGGAATTTAGTATCCATGTTCTAGAGGCCATTCCTATATACGACACTAGAGATCAGAATTACAAAATTGGTCAGTTTAACTCAGGGCTGGAATTCCCAAGACTTAAGCATCATTAAACAAATTCGTATGATCACTACAAATTCTCACAGATCAAAGGTTTGTATAAAGATTTAGAGTTAAGAAACATCCTCCATCTGACACATGATATGGCACTCTTTTATTTCTCCCAAACAACACAGATTTATTGAGACTCCCAACACTCGTCCAATGTATTCCCTTTATTGAACTGTATTAGTTAATGCAATCAGATTAAGTCACATTTATAAAGCAGACCATCCAGTTGCACTGAAACCGATGATATTCATTACATAGGGTTTATTTATTTATTTATTTAATCACTGTCCGGTGAACTGGCAAATCCAATCAAAGCATTAGTCTTTAACTGTTTTTTTAAAAAATAAAAATCAAAAAGTGTAAAAAAAATATTCAGACAATAGCCAAGCCATCACATCACGATGCACAATTACCTAAAATTGCAATTAAAAAGCAGTTAAACAGGGAAGAAGAAGAAAAAAGGAAAGAAAAGAAAAGGAGGGGAAAAATCACTTCTAAATCTTGGAACTATCAGTATAATACAAGAAGCAACAAAGGGCAAGAGCATCAAAGCAGCTTCCTATCTAGCAACTATAAATCCAGTCAGAAGCAGAAGCTTTAAAGTACACTAAGCTCAAGCAGGACAATAAAAAATACTGCGCATGGAATACTTTTAATCTCTTCCATTAATATTCATTTCCAGCTGCTTATAATAGCAGCGCCTCATGGCCAAATCATTAGAGTTTTACATCTGGGTTGCAAATGACACTTTGATTGGATGTAATGTTCAAATGGTCCTCCCCACTGAGCTTCCGTCAAGTCTTCTGCAGAGAGGTATCCTGTAGTGCCAGGGGCTCACTGAGCATGCTGGCTCAACGTGTGGTTCTGGAAAAAGATGGGGGAAAGGAGATGTGAGTGAGGGGCGGAATAATAGAAAGCAAGCCTGTACCCTCCCACTCAGTCGCATTTATGCAGAACTCAACATAAAAGCTTTGCAATTATTACAGAACAAAATGCAATAAAGAGAAAAAAGGAAGGGGGGGTAGAGAGAAAATGCTCCTAAGTAACAGCTGCCAACGTGAGACATTTGCTTTGAACCGACAGATCTGTTAATGCTGGCATGAACTTAAGGAAACGGGGGACACACACACACCACACACAACAAAAAGGAAGAAAAAGAAAAAACCCACAATGCAACAAAATTTAGCTAGCCAAGTAGCGCTGTAAGGATTTCGCTACATCTCGGCAAAGAGGTAGCAATCTACGAGGAAGCGTGCCTTCTGAGACTTCCTTAACTGTAACAATTAAACAATATTCTCTGTTGCTTAGGGATACCTACCCTCGTTTTTGCCACATCTTAGTTAGCTTCACTCAGTATTGATAGGAAGTCTTGGCAGAAGGAGAGGACAGATTGCAACACACACACACACAAACACACACACTTGCAATTGGAGAAATACTTCAGCAACTGAAGCACCAGTTGCTCCGTTCTGTCCAGCCCAGAGTCTGGAAGGGCCATGCTGCATTGTTTTCTTGCAACTTATGGAACAATAGGGAGTGCAGATGTACCTCTTCCATAGACCATCGGATTGCAGCTAGCTGGCTTCCTTCCACGAAGAAAGAACCGCCCCAGTTTAGAGCAAAGTGAATCTAAGAATATTGTGCCCATGTTAGGGAATCAAAAGTAACTCTAGCATTTAAAAATTACAGAGCAATATTCTCACCACTAAAACATTTCACAGCAAAACAAGATTAACAGGTGGGCTGCCGGGGGGGGGGGAATGGTGACTGTGTTGCTCAGTGGTTCAATCTTGGTGAAAGGATGACATTTACCGCTCACCTCTGCAATTAGCTTCCATCCCTCCATAAAAGGAATGGCAACCAACCCCCACAAGGGAGACATTACTGTTCAGACATCCTGTCTGTCATTTGCCAAGAGGCTAAATAAATCCTAATGCTATGCAGAAGTTGTATATTCAGTCTAATGCAAACGGAAGTCGTGTCTCAGAGTTACAAGCATCTTAGGGATGGTGTCTGGAATATCCAGCTCTTGGAAGTACTGGAGATCTCTTGACACTCGTGCAGTCTTTGTGCTGAGGTCTACAACTTCTACAGCACTCCACAGCTTTTAGACTGAGATTTTTTTTCTTTCTCCAAAGAGACGTTGAATCGACATTATCTCATACTGATCGGGTGGCATGGAGTGAATGAATGACCTTTCAAGTCTGTTCCCTTGAGTTTTGCATGGCACAGAGTCTCACTGAGCCATGATTTGTAAATGTGGGTGCCAAATTTGCTTGTAAGACTGAAAGCTCTGCACCATCGCCACTACCATGAACACAAGAGTGTGGTCCCAGTCCAGAGAAAATGGGTTGGGTTAACTTCCTACCAAATTCAGAGGAACAAGCTAGTCACCATCACTGCTGAATTCTCATTCAGTCTAAAGAAGACATTTGTGTACTTAACAATTGTGTGCCTACCTGACTTTTCACTTTACAGCACAACCCCTTGCAATTATAGCAGTTTCTCTTTTGTACATTTCAATTTTAGATAAATATTATGGGTGGGAGGCAGAGAATACAACAGCCTACCACAAAATCTATGTAGGAGGAAGTCCCCTAAGAAGGATGGAGCAGAAATTAAATTTGTGTCACCGTGCTAATTATTTCACTCGGAATACTTCCCAGTAACATTGTACAATTCTGTTACTTCCTTCTAAGTAACCCAAAGTTACTCTTTATACCGGAAGAAGGAGGAAAACATCCTCCCAAATCTCCTGCTATTGAGATGGCATCGGTCTAATGACAATTGTCTGGTGGCAACATCTAACTAATGGAGGATCTGGTTGCAGGCCTTGTCTCCCCGGAGGTAGCAATGACCCCATTTAAAGACTGTACTTGATAAATAGTTGCTGAAAAAGTCACTTCCCCAGAATAACCACCAGGTGTCAGAAGTGCTGTGAAGTTTCTAAACCATGTCAAAGTTCTTACCAGTATTGTGGCCAGTGGGTTTCCTATGAAACTCTGCTCAATGGTGCTCTTTCTTTTGGGTACCACATGACAAAGGCTAAAGAGAAAAGGCAGAAACCCTGGCTTTTTTTTTTTCCAAGGGGGACAAGACAGCAGGAGGGGAATAGACAGTCTGGCTTTTAAAAATGAAACATGAAAGAGACAGAACAACTACTGTAAAGTGGAACTTTCTAAATAGTGCGACAATTCAGCTATAAATTATGTTGTAGAAGAATGAGAAGTTGGTGGTTTGTTTTTTGCTGTCGCTATGCATAAACGTAAAAAAGCTAAATAGATATTTAAAATACTGGTGTTTATCACTGGCACAGCAGTATCAAGCGTGTTTATCTATATATTTACTTATTTGTTGTTATTGTCTTTCATTAAATACATACGTACCTCACCTAGTAAGTTATTAACAGGGAATCTGGGGTTGCGGGGAGTGACCTATGTTGTTTCACTGTAGCAAGTGGGGAAGAAAGTGTATGCTTTAGATTTTCCTTGGGTTTTTTTCCAGGCTGTGAGGCAGTATTCTGGAAGAGTTCATTCCTGACGTTTCACCTGCATCTGTGGCTGGCATCTTCAGAGAATGGTTGGGTAGGAGTGTGTGTGGAGTTTATATGTTATGAACCCCTGTTGGGGAGGAAATGTCAATTTGTGTATTTGAATGGCCAGTTTCTGGGTGGAGATATGCAAGAAGGATTAGTGTCTGTTTGGCTAATGGTTGGCTAATGGTCCATTGTCTGCTGGAAATCCCCCTGTCCCTGGGTGGAGTTCATTTGCAAGTGTTGAGTTTTGATTTTAGTGTTCTTCAGGACTGGCAGACAGATTTTGTTTCCTTTTAGGGTTTCTTCTTTCCTGTTGAAGTTGTCCAGGTATTTGTGGATTTCAATAGCTTCTCTGTGCATTCTGACATCTTGCTGCCAGTCCTGAAAAACACTAAAATCAGAACTCAGCACTTGCAAATGAACTCCATCTAGAGACAGGGGAATTTCCAGCAGATAATGGACCATTAACCAACCATTAGCCAAACAGACATTAATCCTCCTTGCATATCTCCACCCAGAAACTAGCCATTGAAATATACAAATTTACATATACTCCCCAACAGGGGTTCACAATATATATATCCCACACACACTCCTACCCATTCATTCTCTGAAGATGCCAGCCACAGATGCAGGCGAAACAAATGTAACTTCACTGGGTTCATTCCTCCTTTATCTCTTTATATTGCTGCATTTATCTCATCCAAAAGCACTGCAGCTGCCGTTTTCACAAAGTAACTACATTTGACAAATAACTTTGCTTCACATATTGACAATTTGGATTTAATTTCTGACAGGTACAAAACACAGCTCCATTATATGCACAGAAAATGCATTACAGCCTTCTCCAATCTGGTATTCTCCAGATGTGTTGGACTACAGCACCCATCATTTCCAGCATTGTCTCTGACAGGTAGACAGAAGTGCAAACAGGTGGGCAGAAGAGTTTGAAGCAAACTTCTACAGTATATTACAATAAAATGTATAGGCCATGAGTGAGAAAGCAGAGGATACCAGTGTATCACGCTGGAAATACCATTAGCTTATATGTCTTTCCCACACACCCCATGCTACATGAAATCACCCAGTGACCTGTGAGTACCTGCCAGAAAGGCATCCTGAAATACTTATCCCAAGATGACAATCTCCACCAATTAATTGGGTTAACAAAGGCCCCAAGGTACTACTTACCCTAGGGATGATGAATACTTCAAATTCCTGCAGTGATAATAGCATCACTTTGTTCTAGTTTGCATATCTATCACCTATAACTTTATAGACCAGAGCGAAGCAATGCTCTAACCTTCTAATCGGATTTGGCCAGCAGCCTTGGGCAGTAGCCGAGTCCTTTGCTCAGCTACTCTGAGCAGTGTGCAACTTTTCATGTAAAATACAGAAAAGCAAAACCTCTGGTCCTCTCAAAGCACAACTAACCCCCCTCCAAAATAGGAATGCTTTTTTAAAAAGCATCTCAGCACCCGAAAACCCTAGGGTCATTGCATCATCCAATGTGGGGAGGACCTTGCTAGCTGAGAAAATGAACTTGTTGTAAGTAAGATTGTTACCTGTAACAAGGTGTTTGTGAACTCTGCATGCTTTACAGAAGGTAACAGGTTCAATCCTCAGCCATGTCCAGGTAGGACTAGGAAGGCATGTTATTTGAAACCCTGGAGAACCAGTGCTAAAACTGTGTTGACAATACTGGGCTAGATAGACCAATGATCTGACTTGGTGTAAGGCAGCTTCTTATGTTCCTTAAAATCACACTAACAGGCATTGTAAACATGTGGAATCCCATGCAAGTCTCTTGCGCAGGCAGTTGAGCCAGTCTTGATGAAACGATTCATTATATGAGTCAATATAACCTAGGCGAAAATCCCATCCTGCATTCCACTGTATTGACTATGCAAATATTGAATGCTTTTATAGTGGAATGACCTATGCAATGCCAGGCACTAGTCACAAAATGAAGTGGATAATAACCAAAAGGTATATGCAACAAATGTTTCTAGTTGCTCAGGGAGGGAGCAAAAGGGTAGGAGCAAGTGAGTGCAGATATTAAAATCAATTGGAGAGGGCTTTAGCAAACATGATATGACACCTGTGGATTTTTTAAAAAGGGTGGGAGAAGAGAGCTGGCCAAACCTGCAGACATCAGTAAGAGGACATTTAACCTTCCTGGTTAGGCTCATCTTAGAGTCACTACATTAAAACAAACAAACAAATCTAGCGGACAGTTAATAGATCAGAAAAGATTAGCAGCTTCCACTGAAAACTGAGCAAGGGTTTGACTTCCAAGTAGAGACTTGAGAATACTTTGCCAGGAGTATGAAATTCAAAGGAAGCGAAGAAGTCTTTATTCCTCCTCATCCCCTGCAAAAAGCTTACTGCAATGAATTCTCAACTCCCCACCCTCCCTTTTTATATGATATGAGGAAATACCCACTTCGCTGCTCAAAGGGCCTGGGGAGTAGCAGAAGGCACAGTAAACTGATGGGATCCCCCTTTCCCACAATTCCTCAAGTGCTCTGAAAACAGATATCAGAGAAATGGTAGGCAGGCTTGCAGGTGGTATACTGGAGTCTATGGAGATTATCAGATGCATCAAAAGCGGTGTTACAGCAAGAGAGAACTAGAAGATGAGGTAGTCAAAGATCAGATGGTAATATGGGCACAAGATATGGGGCAATGTATTGATTTAGAAAGATGGGAAAGATCTTGGTTGAACACCCAAAAATTCACCTTATCTCAAAGCTTGAAAGAAAACTACCTAAAAATGTTTGGAAGATGGTACCTGACACTGGTTAAGCTGAACAAAATGTACAAGACGGGACCACAATCTTGCTGGAAATGCGAGCAAGCAAAAGGTACTTTATACCACTTATGGTGGACATGTCAAGCAGCACAAGAATTCTGGAAAAAGATCCATGTAACGATAAATGAAATTTAGGATTTAGATTCCCAATGTTGCCGCAAATTTATTTACTAAATATGATAGATATAAAAGATCAAAACTCAATGAAAAAATACTGGAGAGTGATGCTATATATGATTTCAGCTGTGAGAATTCTTTATGCATCGATGTGGAAAAGAAAGGAAATCCCCTCTACGGAAGAATGGCTACTTAAGATACGCGAGATGATGGACATGGACTGGCTCACTGCACAACTAAAAGATACTCCAAAGGAAAAAAGAGAGAAGGAATGATCTTTGTTAAAGAAATACTGGAAAAGGAAATGGAAAAATCTGACCAACTTGGACCTATGAAAATCTCTATAAAAACATAAACATTACTAGAACTACTTAGGTTGAAGTTGCTATTTAGGATTCAATAAACTTAGCAGAATTGCAGTTCAATTTAAGTAAAGGACACTCAATAAACAAAGTTAGAATAAAAATTGGGAAAAACAGGGGTTAGTAGGGGAAAAGCCGGAATTAAGAATAAAGGATTTAAAAACAAGAACAAAAAATGAGAAGAGAGAGGAAGTGCTGTAAAGAAGAAAGTGGGAAAAATCTTTATTTGGGCTGATAAACTGAAAATATAAGATAATGTGTAATCTTTCTGAGTATGTTTTTTAATCCTGTAAAAAGTTACATTGTTTGATACAATTTCTTGAAACATGTCATGCAAAAATGTATACAAAGAAGGATGTAACTGTATAAAAATTATGAATAAAAAAAAGCAGTGTTACAGCAACACCAGGAGATCGTAAAAGGGCTCCCTTATCAGATGACGACATCACCCATCATTATGTACCCATTCTGCTAGTGCTGCTTGTTACTGATGGGAGAAGCCGTCAATAGATCCCCCTGTTCCGCTTCTGTCGCAGATTTGACAGTGTGCAACAAGGTGCCCCATTATGCTGGTGAGATCCCAGCGTCAGTGGGCAATCCCTGCCTGAATAGTTCCGGGTGAGATCGGGACATCCAGGTTAAGTGACACACTTTTTAAAACACCATCCCCCAGGTTACTTGAACATGTGTTAATGTGTGTTTTTGTGCTTGCTGTCCCTTTTTTGTTTATTTTTTTATTTTGAATTTCCCGCGTTCATGTCCTCTTGTGAGAATCTATGGGGTTTCAATCCAGGAAGTGAATGGAGTTCCATTAAGAGCTCCTTTCACTCCTGGGCTGCCCTGTTGACAAGAGACGAGGTAGATGCAGTGGGGAGGGTGATTGTGCCCCACAAAAAAAGCAAGTCACAGCAGCAGTGACTTGTCTTAATGGTGGATTTTTGCTCAGCAGCCCCCATAAACTTTGCATGGATGACAGCTCTGGTGCAGGGGCAGCGAGACGGCGATGGTGGTGGTGGGAAGATAAACAGGGAAGGGGGAGGAGGGTGAGCAAGCCCTCCTCCCTTCCTTCACTCTCGATGGTGGCGTGAAAACGGCGGCTGTGGCACAGCGAGGGGAGGACAACCAGGAAAAGGGGGAGAGGATGGCAGCTGCCTTCCTACCTTCCCCGATTGCTAATCACTCCAGTAAAAAAAAATGGTGGCAGCAGGCACATGCCCTGTAACCCAGCCCCTCCCCCTGTACTTGTCCGACCAATCAGGTTTGTGCTTCCCCTTATATGAGAAAGTGAAAGGTGTTGAATAGCTTTTCTTAACAAGCAGAAATGCACACCCTCGCATTGTTGTTGTTTATTAAGTCAGGAAAAGCCACAAAGGCTTTTCTTGTGTAATTTTTCCTTTCCCCCCACTTCACAATATGACAAGACAATGTGGGATCCCATTAAGACAGCTCATTTTTTTGAGTGAGTTCTGTAAGGGGTATTTTCACTGTGTGGACAACCCCCTAAACTCAGGTTCCACTTTTGACATCTGAAATTAAAAGCAGGAGGTTGCAAGCAATTTGAAAGATCTCCATTGAGCAGCTGCTGCCAAAGTAAGCAAACAAATAGTCTCACCTGGAATAAAGGTTATATATTGCCATGAAATCCTACTGATACTCTCAGCACATTTCCCAATACCTCTTGGAAATAGAATAGTACTGATGTAGGCTCGGCCAAATTGATCTTCAACAATGGTCCGCCCTGGCCTCACATCAGGAGGCATGGAGACACACTATCCACAATGCTACAGCCTTATTTGAGAACTCACACCAAACAAGTCTTGAAGAAAAACAACAACGCAGAAAGAATCACAACCCGGAAACATCACCCAAGGAGACCTTCTGCTGTGCTTTCTGCAACCGGACTTGTTTATTTCGGATTGGCCTTTTTAGTCATCAGCGCGCTTGCAGAAAATGCAGGATGAGTCCTTCCTAAATCTTCGTTTACGAAGAAAAGCCAGAGAGAGAGAGTAGTGTAAACTATTCCTGACTGATGCTGTTGATGTGAGCCAGCATGGTATAGTGGTTTGAGCGTTGGACTATGACTCTGGAGACCAGGGTTTAAATCCCTGCTCAGCCATGGAAACTCATTGGATGATCTTGGGGCAAGTCACACTCTCTCAGCCTCAGAGGAAGGCAAAGGATAACCCCTCTTTTAGCAAAGCTTGCCAAGAAATCTCTGTGATCTGTTTCTTCCTAGGATCACCATAAGTTGGAAAGGACTTGAAAGCGAACAACAACATCTGTGCACATGTGCCTTTTTGCATACAAGTGTGCAACTGCTGCTCTTTACACTGATTCACCAGCCGACTTAAACACAACACTACTATTCTCCTTGCCATTTCATTCGCCTTCAAGCACCGCATGTTGCAGTGAACCAGTCTGTATCAGAAGTGCAACAGCCCTGTTTTACCACCTTGTCTTTCAACACATGTCTTCGTGAATGAGTTCAGCCACATTTGACTCAGCCTTTAATTGCAATTTCTTCAGTCATCTTAAATGCCAACCCACCCACCCCCTTTTTTTTTTTCAAAGAAGAAGAAAAAATGCAGAAAGCTTAGCATTCTCCAATCGAAGCTGGGGCTTTTGGAGCTCTCAGCAGATCTATACTTATTTAGGTAGTGTCATTTAAAAGATAATGCACAATCAGCACTAGCAGCAAAGGTAAGCAGTCTACAGGCCAAGAACATGATTTCCAACCTGTGTGCCTGCCGCATTGATTACACCAGGCAGGTCAATAACAGAATGGTATGTGGCTCTAAATCTGATAATGAAGCTCTCCTTGTGAACCCTCTCTCCTCAAACATGGGTTAATAATACCTTCTGCACACATCTAATACAAAAAACATGCTGTTTTTGTAAGCAAGAGGCCAAGCAGAGATGTAGGTTGATTACACTCAAATTCAATGGCAATTCAGAAGCAAGGTCACTGTTTACCTCCCAAAGGGACCTTGACCCCGATGGATTGTCATGCCATCCATCAGTCCCAAAGGTTCAGAGGGGCATTTACCATAAAATAAAATTGGTGGTTCATACATATAATTTTCTTCTTCGTGGAAGCCTTGTGGGCTGTATCCCAGACAATTGCATCTAGCCTCCAGCCCAATGCAAAGCTCCCCTGCTCACTGGAACAGTAAGCAAAACAGACCCAAAGCTGCATAAAACACCAGTAGCCAAAGTTTTTTTTTTTAAAAAAATAATAATTCTGAAGTGATACCAAACTATGTGCAATGTTAATTTTCTCTGGCTCTTGTGCGTTTAAGAGCAGATGTCAGACCATGGCCAGTATTCTGCATCAGCTACTTAGTTGTTGTTGAGCCTTCAAGTCATTTTTGACTTATGGCCACCCTAAGATGAACCTATCACGGGGTTTTCTTCGCAAGAATTGTTCAGAATTGCTATCACCTTCCTCTGGGGCTGAGAGAGTGTGACTTGCCTAAGGTCACCCAATGGGCTTCCATGGCTGAGTGGGGATTCGAACCCTGTTTCCAGAGTCCTAGTCCAACACCCAAACCAAGACATCACGCTGGCTCACTCTTAGGTAAGTAATAATAATAATAATAATAATAATAATAAATTATTTATACCCCATCCCTCTGTTAAAACAATCGGGAAGGCTAAGTTATATATACTTAACTAAGAAAACTTTTCTGACTTGACTTTCCCCCCAACAGGTGCCAGAAATGTCATTCACTTATGCTCTGATCAACAGCAGAATGGACCTCCTTGTCCTCAGGGAGCTGATGCCTGTAAAGTAGGTGGGGGGGGGGTGTTTAAACTTGTGGCAGTAGTGTCACAATTGTGACTAAGTGACAATTGTGAATACAGAACAGTTACCTAGATTTACTCATATATAACTGTTTCATATTCACAACTAGCTTTACCCAGTGTAACATATACTATTATAGTAGATTCCAAAGGTTCACATGGCTCAGCTACACACTATTACCGTATTTTAGCTCCCCAAAATACACTTTGCAGTTGTATACCACCTACATTTGTCTGTAGTTCCTATTGGGGACTTTATCATCTTTCTAAATTTCTAAAATATTTCATTTTTTTAAACGTGGGTGGCGATTGGCTGAGAGAGTGAGAGGAGGGAGGGGGCCTTGTGAGGCTGGGGGTGTAGATGCAGATTGAGTGGCAGGAGTGGATTGTGAAGTGGATGGGGAATTTGCATGTGGGTGGTGATTGGCTGAGGGAGGGGATTGGTTGGGTATGTTTCCTAAGCGGCCAATCAGCACACTGGGAAAGGAAACATACTGAAGCTTTTTATATAGAGAGATTGTTACTTAGTTATGATTGTGACACTATTGCTATGATTGATCGTAACTTCCCCTGACCTATTGGGCATCAGCTGCATGGGGAGAAAGATGTCCATTCTGCCAGAAGTTCAGAGCATGGGAGAATGGCATTTCCATCAGGTCTAAGGGGTGGGGTTGTGCCAGGAAAGGTTACTTATTTACAAAATACTGGACAATATATTTAGAGATGCATCTTCTCTGGATAAAAACATATGTGCATGTGTTCCACTAAAACTGGACCTCCCCACCTTTTGTAGACAAGCAAGGTACATGGCAAGAGGGGAATACTGTGAAAGAACATATCAAGAACATGCAGCCCAAAAGGCTTTGGACTACCTGGGATTTTTCCAGGACAAGCTGGGGCAAGTTCACCCTTTCTTTGTTCTAGAACATTCCTGCACTGGACCCTGAAGGCCTGTAAGATCACAGAGGCAAAGAGCACCACAGTGATCCGGTAGATTCAGCAGACTTGGGGGTTGTCTTAATGGTCAAAATAATCCTCATGGAATTCACTGGGAATCCTACCTGTCCTAAAGGCATTCTGCATCGGATCACAGTATTCTGAAGGAGGGGGGCCAAATCCACCATAAACTCTGCAAGGAAGGCCTTTGTGGCTTTTCCTGTATTTTTTAAAAAGCTCTGTAGAGAATGTGCATTGTTGCTTGTTTGGATAATTGGATTTGCATTTATTCGCATTTGCAAAAGAGTGGAAGTGGAAGCTGATTGGACGTGGGCAAGGAGTGGAGTTTACTAACAAGGCAAGCACCCAGAACCACCATCTTGGATTTTCACTTCAGTGATCGTGTGCTCAGGTGACAAAACAGCCCTCACACTTGTGCACCTTAGAGATGCTTTTTTTAAAAAAAAATACTGTTCAGCGGTTGCAAATGGCGACAATAAAAGCACAAGTAAGTTACTCATGCCCACCATCTTGATTCACAGGCATGCCCATTGGGACAGCAAAAGTGAATAGCTTTGCATGCCTGCAATTTTGCCAGAAAACCATTAAGACAAATAGAAGCTGCTTCTAATTTGCATTAGTGCACATCAATCCACCCCCCACATATAGACAGGCCCTAGGGCTCTGGTTATAGCTAATTAAAGCCTAATTGCAGAATCCAACTGAATGGGGCAAGGAAAGTATGTGGCCTCTCCTTAATTCCAGCATTATTACCTTGAAAATCTGATGAAGCAGATTGCTGGCAAGCCTGGGCATAACGTTGTGGTTAGAAGACAGAGGAAAACTCTCCTTGGATCAATTTAGAACTGAGCTTTGGAACTACACTCTTCCCCCACCCTAGTAAGAGAAGGGACCAATTTTTCTTTCAAGCCCAGCTCAGAATTTTTGTACCCTTCATAGGCCCAATGATCTCACCCATTAAGAAGCCTTCTAGACACAAGCAGCATGTATAGTGTGCAGGGTACTTGAGGTACATAAGGGCACCCTGGAAAAAATTACATATCCCACAGTCTCTGGTTGTTCAAGCCACTGTTTTTTTGTTTTTGTTTTTGCAGCATTCAAGCTTTCCAAGGCAGGAGTTGCACTAAATTGGCATACAGCCCAAGCCAAAGTAGAACTCTGGAGACAAATCATGGTCAACCTGTACATTACATTATGTACATTATGTATGAACTAGCATCATATTTTAAGACAACCAAATACAAACTTTGCTTTAATTACTAGTGCTCAGGTATTATGGATAGCAGGTTACCTCCCCACACAGTTACGGGCAGCGCATGGTAAGCTTTTAAGAAATTATTGGTTGGCTGAATCCATCTTTTGGTACCCATCTGTGGCTGAGTACCAAAAAGTCAAATTGAGTGAACACTAGCTTACAAATGCCTTATGACTGAGCAATCACCTCGTACAATTCAGTTTCATCTGGAAATTCAGCACATATGCTCATACTGAGGCAGACACCCTTAAAGATACGTAAGTGTTTTAGTGTTTCTCCACAGTCTATGTATGGTACTTACACACTCTACCTTCAGAAAACTAAAAACATCAGAGCAGTTTAAGAGAATACTGAGAGCAGGGCAAGGAAACAAGCAAGCCAGAAGGAGTGGAATCCATAAGAAGGAAATCTTAAAATAAAAGGGTAGCAAAGCTTTTTTAAAAAGCTGGCATTTAAACTGGGAATCTTCCATATTGCAATAAAGAGTTCCTGCCAGCAAATCACAGGGGTCCTATAGCAGGAACAGGTGAAAAAAATTAAAATGCTACTGGAAGGGGAGTGATGAGACGCTCTGAGGCCATAACACACCCATTTGATGGTGCTACTGTGCATCTGCTCTGAATCTTCTGTGTGCCAGGTGGGCTTTTCTGTTCTTTGTTTGAGGTCCTGAAAACTAGAGAAAGGAGCAAAGATCCAACTGAATCTGCATTCACATGAACTGAGTTGATGAAAGTGGGATGCTTCTCTAAGTTGCTTCTTCTGTTGCTGCTGTTTCATGAGTGTCATATTCAGTGAAGCCATGGAAGGCTATCTCAAAATCCTTTGCTCTGCTTTCCAGAGAGGAAAGCTCTCAAAGAGGTTTCAAAAACAAAACAAAACCTTGGCTGCTTTCGACATTTCTACGGGACTTGGGAATGAGCAGTATGATACTTGATTTATCCCATTTCCTTCAAACAACAGACCATCCTATGAGATCTCATACAGATTCTGAAAATTATGCTGGGCTCAACAGCCATTTGCCATCTGGTATACTCAGGCAGGTTTCTATTCAGGAGATACTTACCTAAAGTCCTCTTCGACATGCAGCACTAGTTTGTGTTTTCTTTGGAATCCTGGCTATGGTTTCTAAGCCTGACTTAAAGGGCATAAAAAGTATCTTACACAAGGTCAGAATATCTGTCAATCCAGTCCAGTTTTGGCCACTCAGACTGGCAGCAGCTCCAGGGTCTCAGCCCGAAGGAGGTCTTTCTCATCACCAGCTACCTGCTCTTTTCAATTGGAGATGCCAGCCATACTAGGGATGCAATTGTTTGCTAATTTTCTTCTCAAAGGAAGCAACAAGTAATTTTAGCTGTTTTGCACTCTGGGGCGCATTCTCTGCAAAATTCACAGGTGCTAGTTCTGTGCAGAAAACAGCATTTTCTGTGTGGAAAATGAGATTTCTATTCAGAAATACTACCTTCTCTGTATAAAATATTGTTTCCTGTACAGAAAATGGTGTAGTTGGGGACTTATTCTCTCAAAATTCACCCACTGTTATTTTGTGCAGAAAACAGCATTTTCCCTTACACTTTTTACCATGAAATTCACTAGGCTTCTAGCAATTGAGCCTTCAAATCATTTTTGACTTATGGCCACCCTAAGATGAACCTATCACAGGTTCATCTTACCAAACTATGTGCAATGTTAATTTTCTCTGGCTCTTGTGCATTTAAGAGCAGATGTCAGACCATGGCCAGTATTCTGCATCAGCTACTTAGTTGTTGTTGAGCCTTCAAGTCATTTTCACTAGGCTTCTAGCAATTGCAGAGTATGTTGGGATTCTCTCAGGCTGGAATCTGTTCAAAAGGAATGGATCTCACATCACTCACAACACAACCATGCAACAAAACAGTTAACATCAAGCTGAACGGGTGAATTTTTCCACTGGTTCAAGAATGTCAACTAAACATATTTGAATTTGTGAGTAGATGCATTTAAAAAACCACCTGCCCGCTTGCTTCTTTTCCTTATATAGTATGCAAACCTTGATCTCATCATCAGTCTTCTCACACAGTACACTGGACTGTAATACATGGGAGTCACTATAGTCACAGGTGACAACATGGAAACAGGAGATATTAGCCTCAGTTCTATCAGTTGGTCCCAAGTAGAGTAGATTACTGAATCAGATACTGAATGGTGAGACAACATGTTTGTAAAACCCATTTATTGATGTGATAGTAAGCCACCTATAACTACTCATGATGCACTTGTACATGAGACTAACAGTAGGATTCAGTACAATTAAGATCACTGGTTCAAGTGGTTCTGTGGAAGTGAAATCTGGGATGTCTGGAAAGAGAGCCCACAATTTTCCAGCGGGGTGAGAGTATAGTTATGGTACTGGAGGCAGCAGGATCTCAAAAAGTTCCAAAGAGAAAGAAATGACAGAACCTGATAATCAGGCACAGAATGTACTGTGGTTGCCTTGTCCAGAAAACATGCAGTTGATGAGCCAGCCTGCAGCAGACACTGCAAACCACTGGACATGGGAGACGCTTCTCCCAGGTTTTAGACCAGAAAAACACCCTTAAAAAATTAACGTTGATCTGGAGAAAAGAGAAGAAAAGATCAGGTTTGGAAACAAGGAAGTTAAAAGAGAAAGGGAGAAAGAAAAGGGGAGCTGGAAGTAAGTAACTGTACTAGGACTTGGAGACAAGCAATTGCAGTACATTCTCTGTCTGATTCCCAGGCTCCATCAAATTCTTTCTCTTTGAGATTTTTTGAAATACTGCTGTAAGCATTGTTGTTGTAGTTGTATGCCTTCAAGTTATTTCCGACTCACGGAGACCCTAAGGTGAAACTATCACAGGGATTTCTTGGCAAGATTTGTTCAGAGGAGGTTTGCCATTGCCTTCCTCTGAGGCTGAGAGAGTGTGACTTGCCCAAGGTCACCCAATGGGTTTTCATGTCCGAGTGGGGATTTGAACCCTGTTCTCCAGAGTCGTAGTCCAACGCTCAAACCACTATACTCTTGCTCCACAAGAGCAGGTAAGCATGGAAGGGAAGGTGTTTTTTTAAAGGAGGAAAGTATGTTAAGAATCAGATTTCAAAGAAAGAGTTAAATAGGAAAACAGGTTAGAAGTGAAGAGTAGTAAATGAAAGAAGCAACCCTGAAATGCTCTGTCACTGACCAAGACAGGATTAAAAAAAAAAACTGAGAGGGGAGAAATGGAGTCAATGAATACAATGAAGGGGAAGGTTTCAAGAATTCTGACTCTGGAAATGGCATGAGAGGATATAACCCAATGGATCATGGATTGCTCCTCTGCATATCCAAGCATGACTATTCATACTGCGTACCAACGCCTCGTTCATTAGTTTATTTTTCTACTGAGTCGATGGATTGCTCCCCTTACTGTTTATTTTCACCATATATCCTTTTGTAGCTTGGGAGGATGAGTCCCCTTTCAGAGTCCAAATCCCACACTGTCACTTTATTCTGACACACACCAGGTCGCTTTTATCTTCCACATATCCTTGCCTGCCCCTTATAGGCTTGAATGATGAGATTGACTACTAGCATGGAAGGGGAACTTCTGCAACTGGCTCTGCAGATGAAACCCAAAGGCAAATGCTCAGTTGTGTTCTTGAAGCTCAACAGGTAGTTGACAATGCATCCTAGCAAGACATGGACATGCATATTTTTCGTTATTTTATCTGAACCCTCCAAATAAACAAACAAAGCCTTGTTCACAGCATAGGTCATGCTTTCCTCTGAGGAAATATGTTGACCATTTGTTTTCATCGCACACTTCAGTTCCTGACTTTCATAGAGCTCCCCAGCTGACACAAGAACTACCACACACTTGAGCGGATTGGGAATATGTAGTCCGTGGGCTACATGTGGCCCCTAACCCTCCAAGGACTTCTAGATTCCAAATTTTTGTAAAAAAAAATTAGGAGAAACAATCCCCAAATCACCACAAATATCTCCGAACTACATCAAAATGTGGTTACCAGCTTTTATACCCGACAACCAACCCACTTTTTTTTTAAAAGGCCAAATATCCAGAAAGTTAAAACTGGAAATGACTTCTGGTCTCTTCTGAGTCACATTTTTAGCCAATGTTCAGCTGAATATATGGCGGTGCAGACAGCTGAGTAACTGGAAGTTGGCCCATGCTACAGCTTCATATTAGTGCATTAGTGTCAGGCCAAAAGCCCCACCCAGATTTTTTCCCCCAGTGAACTTTGAGAGATATGTCTTACACAAAAGGAAAAAATAACCTCAAGGGATGGGAGAAAATGTGAAAATTATGGCGAAGTAGAGGGCTTACTCACTAGTGGAGTCTTCACACCTTTACAAATGGGGATTCCACCATGGGGTGGCCAGAAGCCATGATTGTCTCTGAATCCTTCCCAAAATGTCTCCCTATCTGCCTCCCAGTTAGCTGAAAAGATCCATGGGAAATGTATCTTTTAAACAAAGCATCCAAAGCTTGAAGAAATCAAAGTCACACTGACAAATGTGCCCTTTACTTTCTCTTGTTTTTTATCCACTGCATTTCTTTTTAATACAATTAAGAACAACCCATCACTAAAGATCAGGATCTTTTGTGCCTTGACTTTTTATAAAGAGATTATTCAGCTGCAGGAGATGGGGAAGGTACTTGCTTCAGCCAGCAGAGCTTATATTGTAGTTTTCTCTGGGGGGTGGGTGGGAGAAATCCCCCCCATGAGTCTTAGGCTGGGACTGTGCTAATCCAAAGCTTGAGATGTGACGGCCAAAATCCAGCTTCTCAGAGCAGGCAGGCGGTGGGGAGCGTGCGTGTGTGTGTGTGTGTGTGTGTGTGGTGGTTGCAAATAAGAAAAGATTTCTGAAGAAAGCCGAGAGGTTTGAAAGAACAGATCGAGGTCTCACTGTATTCTGTGATTTTCTCTTTTGTCTGCCACACAAATTGGGGGAAGGGGGAAATTACCTTTGCACTCTTGGGCAGTTTGTATATATGCTTATTTTTAGAATGGGTTGACAATTATCCAAAGGTCTAACACTAACAGATGGCTTGTCTTAAAGACTCATATGCTCGCTAGCATGCACTTCTGACAAAACGGTAAATGTGCTCAAGAGCGTGCCATAAACAGCTTTCAATGAGTACTCCAAATCCAATTTAGTTAGAACACTTCATTAAAACCAACAGTGGGTAACCAAAGCTTCTCCTAAATCCAGGTTTAATTCCCAGTCCAGTTGTTCCAGGTAACGTGTGAATGGAGCTAGTTAGCTGTCTAGTTCTCAGTTTCCTAAGAATAATGCCATTCACCCTATATTTTTTTACTGCTATATTCTAAATTGATTTTTAACTGCTGTTTATAAAACCTGAATTCCAACATGTAGTGCAATAGTTAAGAAATAAAAGGATGGTCATCTGGAAATGGAAGATCATTCATTCTGATTCTATTTGGAGAATCCTTTGAAGCTGAGAATGATGTAAGCTAGAAATAACTTTTGATTACAGCAATTTTGGTTTCAATAACACTAACAGTAATAGAAACATCAACAACATAAGTAATGATAAGGAGGGAGAAGACATGGTTAACTATTATCCTAGGAAGTAACTAAAAAAGGTCACAAAGCTAGACACTGCACACACACACAAAACCCATGACCAAACCAATGGGTTCACAAACTAACACATGGCTGAAAATTTGACCTTTCGATTCAGAAGTAATGCAAAGTCATTGCAAATAGGAAATCCATTTTTCCATTCCACTATTTCCAGTCCTTCATCAAATATTCCCTTCTTCCTTTGCAGCTTTTACAGCGCTAACTTTTTGAGCAAAGTAGCTACCAGGAGAGGCAAAATGAAGGTGTTGGGCCCAAAAATAAGAATTATAGCCCCCAATGAAATTTTCATTGAGTCCCGAAATTTCTAGCATTGTAGTCACTTAACACTTCAGTTGAGCACTGAGAAATACAGCTTAGGCATCCAAAGAAAAGGGACAAGCAACATTACCAGCAAATAGAAGAGCTCTAGGTGTGATTGATTTTCAACCACCACCCTGCTCTCTCTGAAATGCTAGAAATTTAGAGAGCTGAAGCGGTGAATGCCAACACAAACTGAGCCAATATGGGCCATTGTGAAAAAAAGGAGGTATGAGCATGCTGGGCAGGGGTGCCCAAAGTTTGCTAAAGTACTCCAAGCCCCAAATAACTCTCTTCCTAAATTATACAAACAGCATACTTCAATAGTTATGGAATACAGGGTGTTAGAAAAGGGGGGAAATGGAAAAGGGAAAGGGAATGAGATGGCTTGTTGAAGGAAGGTATAGTTGGCTAAAACGGAGAGAACATTCCTATCAGAAAGTGAGAATATGCTGCAATATTTTGCTGCAGTCATACTTGCATTCATACACTATTAATATGATGACAGTACTGGAAGAATCTGATGGCCAGCACAGCCTTCTTCTAGTTCCCTCCTTAAAGAATTCTGTGCAATTCCAAAGCTTGCTATCCCAATGCTTTCAACACATTTGTCAAATGAAATGTGACATGTCATCTTTTCTGGACTGTATATCCTGGGGTAGAGAAACATTCACTTTTCAGATATGTTGGACTTCACCTCCCAGCAGTACAGCCAATGATAAAAGCTTGTAGTTCAAAACATCTGGAGAGCCAAAGTTCCCCACTCTAAAGCAATCTGCATTTTATTTTATTTTTTAAAAACCTATTTGCATGCTTTCCCTCTCTCTAAAGCAGTATATTATTATATCCCACATCAATATTTGGATCAAACAGAGTACAAGGGAGTGATTTGCGCATGCTTATGTACATTTCTGTAGCTGATGTCATTATTAAAGCTCCATGCATCTCTATGACAAAATCATGAACACCATCATTACGATTCCCACAGTGGAATCTCCTGCTGCTTTGAAATTCTCTGCACCATTATCTTTTACTTCAGAAAAAGTCAAATCTCCAAGAGAAGAGCCCAGTTACCTTATTTTTCAGTAATGGTTTGACTCTCCACCTTTAATGACTCCACTCAGTCTCAACTAAAACAGCAACGACAGTACAAATGAATCTAACACCACCTTAGACGGCTGTCTATCATTACACTCATTTTCAAGACCAACAAAAGAGACAATGGGACATTTATACAATGTTTCCATACTGAAAGACTGGAAGGTGATCAGTGCTGTAAGAGACTTCTCCTTCTTCATGCATTAAGTATACATACATTAAGTGTAGTACTCCTAGGTGTGGCCTACAAGAAACACTTGCATAATTTGGGCACCCGTACTGGAGGACACATGAGTACATTGATGTGTCTCCTTATGGGCATACACTGAACAGCTAACCAAAGTTTGCTATCAAAAGACATGTGAACCCATTCTCTGTTTGAACCAATGTATTTGGTTCAAAATACATTGGCTGGAATTCTGTTGGTGATATATATATTAGCATAATCTGTTATGTGAGCACACTTTTTTTCACTGTAGAAGGAGGTACAGAGTATCTTCTTATGCAATGATCCCCCTGCATATGCAACCCCAGTTTGCAAGAGGACACCTCCATTTCCGATTAGTGGGCAGGAGGCTACAAGACACCATCTGGCTCCAGGTTTGCTGCCAGGAAAAATAGGCTGGAGGTCCAAGAGGGCAGCAGCAATTCATTTCTTCCAGCTGCAGAACTGCAACCAGATGGTGCCTGGGAGCCCACCCACCCACCCTGCAACACTAATTAGCCATGGGGATGTGACCCAGCACCGATGAGTTGTGTTGTGCTGCCAGTGACAGACCCACAGAATTCAGATGCCAAGCAAAGCGCACTGGTGGAGAATTAAGCAATGCCAAGCATGCATCAGAATTTCAGCCACTGTTTGTAGCAAATCATGCATTTAATGAAATAGGATAACCCTCTGACTGATGCAAACGTTTCCAGAGAGAATGACATAGTTACATTGAACACAGCTAAGGGAAACCTTACTAAACAATGAAGGCAACTGAAAGGCAAAGTCAACCCAGGCACAGTGTCAGCACCCAGTCCAGTGTGGCAAATGCCCAGGCTCATGGCTTCTGAAGAACCCATAGGGGCTGTCAGAGATTATATTCCTACAGTCAGTAGAAGTATCCACAGATTTAGCCTCCATGGATTCCACCATCCACAGTTTAAAAATATTTTAAAAAATTAATTCCAAGAAGAAAACCTTGATTTTGCCATTGTATATAAGGGCCACCATTTTACTACGCCTGAGTTCATCACCTTTGATCTAACCTAAAACTTGAAAGCCTTAAGACAGACTCAAAACACTTCAAGGCACATTCAATTAGAATCACTTCAGTCATCCTAGGCTATGTCTTGAGATTCAAAATGAACTGGGGATGTGTAGTATGTCTCTGTAAAGTTTCTGCATTGGCCCGGTACAGCAGCCATATTAGGATCCTGGCATTCAGCTTGGCCATCCAAGGAGTGCTTTCTGCTGTGTCCCTTCCAATTCCTAGCTGTGGCTCCAGCAACTAACCTCAAGGAATGCAGGTTGGAGAATACATACTCTAGGCCTGGAGCTGAGAACAGTCACTTTAGGCTCCAACACTTTAGTTCAAGCAATAGACATGTGTATGTTCTGCAGTATGAACTTCTAAAGTGGGCCGTTCCACTCATTTCAACTGGGGTTGGAGAAAGCAATCTAGTCACATCTGGGCTGGAAAGATCCTATTAAAAGTTCCGGTCCAGCTGTTCATTACTCTTTCTTACTTTTTTGAATCCTGAAACAAATTATTTGGAAACCATCAGAGAGGATCGCCTCCAAACACACATAGCTGGCCCTGGCCCGGCATTGTCTCAGAGAGTCCATTAAGAGGGCTGTGCACTTCCGATTTGATTTTATTTTTTTTAAAAAATACACACCCGATAAAATGCTGTTGTGAAGAAAAGTAAAGCAAAGCCCTGGGGAAAATTTCCTTAGCACAGCACTTTGGAAATAATAAAAAAATAAATAAAGAAAAAGCACTAGGGAATACATTATTAAGAAATAACCAGAAGTCCTCTGTTAGAAGGAGAGAGAATATCCGTCAACACACTATGGATTCATTCAGGCACCCACTGAAACAGAGCAGCTAATACAGTAATACCCTGTCTTGAGAGACAGTGGACTCCTGAGGATTTTACTTGCAAAAGAAGGATTTCTTTCACTAACTAAGCTGCAATTTGTATTCTTTGGTACCCCAACCTGGAGATCAAATTATGAACCTCACACTTCCTTCCCAACATGCAAAGGGAGAAAAAGGCCCAAACTGTAATTGCCATTGTCAGAAGCACATGACAGTGAAATATTTTTTAAAATCCTTGTCCTCTCCACCCCACAAACATTTCCCATCTGACTGCATAATCAAGTTTTTGTTTCTCTCAAGTAGAAAGAACAGAGAAGAATGGAGAATCCCAGCACACACATGCTGGTTCTGTTGACAATGGCTGGCCTTTTGACCTCCACTTGGACAGTCCACAGTCTTCTTGGGGAGCTGTCTAAGTGTCTCCTCCTTGCCCTGGTTTGAAGTTCACAGGAACGGCTTCACGCACAAAAGAGCTGCCTTCTGATCTCTGATACAGAGGCATGCACCACTGAACACATTGTAATAATTTGCATCCATCCTGACAAGACCGATGTTTGGCTGCTAGCTCTGAGACAGTAACCGGGTGGGATTCTGGTGTGATAAGAAACAAACCTCAAACTACAATCAACCTTGAATTTAATAGCAGAAAAGAAGACTATTGATGTGTTTATTATTTAGAAATGAAAAACTAGCTAAATCCTACTGTGTTTAAAACTAAACAGCTGTTCTAAGTAATATTTAACACCAATAGTAGCTATTCTTCTCAGGAATGCTCAGAAGTCATAGCTGCTGGAATTTTAGAAAATTCAAGCTTTACAGAGCAGATTTCTGGAGAAATAAATTCTTCTCTTTTCTCAATCGCTCCCCACCCCAGACCTTCATACATCCCTGTCTACCATTCCAGTACTAAGTCAAAACATTTCAATCTAGTGTCAATGCTGATGATGAGCCTTAAAAAGGCTAATCTAAGTGAGAGCAAAACATCTCAGAATCTTTTTACTAAAGATACATACATCATTCTCCTCTAAAGCTTGGAACAACAGTGCTTGACAACAGCTTTAGTCTGGATGCCCATTTTGTTGGTTTATTTAAAGACTTATAAAAAGAGACAACTAGGAGCCACAGGAAGGAAATACAATCCTACCCACCCCAATTCATGCTGTACTGCTCCAGTTCAGGGCTGAATGAACAGCTTTTTGCTTACATACTCCAGAACAACAGACCTTAATGCCATAGGGAGCCCTGGTGGCGCAGTGGTTAAATGCTAGCACTGCAAGTCACCATGTTGCAAGTTCGATCCCAGAGGGCTCCAAGGTTCACTCAGCCTTCCATCCTTTTGTAGGTCGGTAAAATGAGTACCCAGCTTATGGGGGCAATTAGTTAACACACATTGGAAACTGCTTAATGCAGTGTAGATGTGTAAATTGCTATTGCTTAAACAATGTATAAGCTGCTCTGGGAGCTTTTATGGTTGAAGGGCAGGGTATAAATACCTAAATAATTAAATAATTAAATAAGCGAAATAAAACTGTAATGTGAGAGGGCTACGGTTCTGGATTTACTGAGCAGAAAACTACAAGCCCCTACAGCTCAGCAGTATTGCATGTGTGTGTTTATGTGTGTGAAGTTTTCTAATGTCTATTTCAGCCCTTAATACACAGCAATTCAAAAAACAATCACTGAGTAAAATTCTAATTTCAGGACATACAGACACGTGGAGGTGGATTTTCACATCAATTTACTACAATTCCAGATGTGATCATCTGTGTGTTGAAAATATGCTACAAAGAAAAGGTGATGCTCTGAAAGATCAAAACCTAACTCTGAGAAAGATCAAAACCCAAACATTAAATAGCAGTTTTGCTGGGCAGTCCTCATCTACAGCACAAATATGCAAGTGTGTCTAGATGAGGTGTATATTTGCATTTATTTTACAAAAAGCATAAAGGGAGATCCACCCCTAAATGTGTTTCAGGGCAAAATTGACAAGCCTTGTGGCACTGTAAAGACTAGCTGGTATAAGCACTTTCCAAAGGAATTATACTTCAGAAAATACCTGAAGTTGACTTAAAAGTGGGCTATTCAATATACAGAAATGTAGAATGAGATTCAGTGAAAAACAGATCAAGATAACTAGATAATAATGCACATAGGAAGGCAAAGAACACGCTTGCATAGCTGGAATGTTAACCATTAATACAAAATCTAATCTAGATACAATTTGCATTTTCTGGCACAGCAGAGCATGAATACTAAATAACTGTTCTAGCACCAAATGGGGGACAATGACTTTTTGCAGCAAAGCACCCCTAATCCTTATTTAAGCCATGAGATATGGTGTCACATTGGTTAATTAATTTGAATTCTGCAGCTTCCCGTTCCATCTGTCCCTTGAATCTGGGCCAGCGTTTTCCGCTTGCAAGGCTGCCATAACTTCATTACAATGGCAGCTGAGCATCATATCTTTGCTGTGTTGCACTGGTGCAGCTGTTACTTTGTTCTACAGTATGCAAGTCTTGGGGCAATTCATAAGCATTTACTGTTGTTTACTATTTATAGGTGGTACATGATGTCCACAAGCAGACTGTTTTAGGACAATAAAGCAAACTCCTAAGCTTTCCAAGAAACATCAAAGATGTTGTTGCCAGGGCTGTGGAGTCCTAGGATCAGCATTAGAAGCAATTTTGGTTAGAGTCAGAGTTGACAGAAATATATTTTATGTTATATCCATCTAAGTAGCCTGATGATTCATGTGGAGGTGATGAAATGTCTTGTGGCACCATTTTACTATAGCAAATTTGTTGTTAATAATTGATATAGACATGCCATTTATGAAGGAGTTGGAGTTGGACAGCAGAAAAACAGAGGAGTTGGAACTGGAGTCAGAACCAAAGGTTTGGCATACTAGCTCCACAGCCCTGGTTGTAGCTTACGTAAGGTTTAGCTCAAGGTAAATGTAACTCAAAACTATTAGCCATATTCTGCAGCAAATGGAGCAGAAAGGCCCTGCCTGTAATAAAGTATAACCCCCATATCCACAGGAATACATTCCCAGGATTACCACAGATAGCAAAAACTGCAGATCATAGCAAACCCTATATTTCTGGCAGAAGCATTCCATAGAATCACTCTGGAGCATCTCCAAATACCTAGAGAGATTTCTTTCTAGGGATTTGGAGGTCCTCTAGCATGTAATCTCCAAGTTCAAAGGTTCTGAATACTACCAGTTGCTGATAGAGAATGACAGACAAGGGTTGTTACCTTCCTAACCTGTTTATGGGCTTCAAAGAAGCTTTTAGTTTGCCTATGGGGGAAACAGGATGCTGGATCAATATTTGACTCTGTACATACTATTCGCAATACATAGTATCAGCTTGGAGAAGGGGATTTCTAGTGAGAAAATGATCAGGAAGGGAAAGGGTTAAATCCCCTCACATATTGTAATCCCAATTTGGGACTGCAGTCTGGTTGCATTATAGCACAAATATCCAACAGTGGAACTATATTGTTTGCATTACGCTGCACTTATATTGAAAACCATTATAGCACAATGTATGCACATAAATGGTTAAGGCATGCTACTCCATGTAGTTTAATGTGCTATTGCATGCGCAATGGTTCTGCATGCACATCTCCTGTTCCACCATCATCAGCTGGATGTGACTGTTGCACATTTTTCACAGAAGTTATTCTGCATAAGTAATGCAACGTACATCTGTGTCACTAACAGGATGCCAGCCATGGTGTACTTTATTAAGTGGTTCAGTAACCTCAGCATAGTTGGCCAAGCCTCAGCTATCCAAGATATGATACAAAAACCAATGAAAAATGAATTGGACATAGCTCCCACTTTGGAAGAGACCTTTAAGGCCATACAGCAGATGAAAAACGGCAAGGCAGCTGGGATTGATGGAATCCCACCTGAAGTTTGGAAACACGGAGGTCATGCACTCCACGAAAAATTCCACGAATTCCTTGTGAATTGCTGGGAAAAAGGGGAACTGCCATCAGACCTCCGAGATGCAGTCATCATCACCCTGTACAAGAAAAAAGGAGCAAAATCCGACTGCTCAAACTATCGAGGCATAACACTGCTCTCTATTGCTGGAAAAATCCTTGCAAGGATACTCCTGAACAGATTAGTTCCTGCTATTGCAGAAGAACTTCTCCCTGAAAGCCAATGTGGCTTCAGAGCCAATAGGAGTACTACAGACATGGTATTTGCCCTTAGGCAACTGCAAGAAAAATGTAGGGAGCAGAACAAGGGTCTCTATGTAACATTTGTCGACCTCACCAAAGCCTTTGACACTGTAAGTAGAAAAGGTCTGTGGCAGATCCTGGAAAAACTAGGATGTCCCCCCAAATTCCTTAAAATGATTATCCTGCTACACGAGGGCCAGCGTGGTCAAGTCAGATATGGCGATGCTCTTTCAGAGCCCTTTCTAATAACTAATGGAGTGAAGCAAGGTTGTGTTCTTGCACCAACTTTATTTACAATCTTCTTTAGCACGATGCTCCAAAGGGCTATGGCAGAGCTTGAAGAAGACGACGGCATCTATATACGCTACCGTACTGATGGTAGCTTGTTTAACTTAAGCCGGCTGAGGGCTCACACTAAGACTCTAAACTATCTAGTCCGTGAGCTGCTCTTCGCCGATGATGCTGCCCTTGTTGCCCACACAGAAGCAGCTCTGCAGCGCCTAACGTCCTGCTTTGCAACAGCTGCAGAGCTGTTTGGGCTAGAAGTCAACCTAAAGAAAACAGAAGTTCTTTACCAGCCTGCACCACAGGACGAACACCACCATCCCCACATTGCCGTCGGCAAATCAGTGCTCAAGTCCGTTCAGCAGTTCACCTACCTGGGAAGCATCATCTCCTCAGATGCCAAGATTGACAAAGAGATCGATCACAGATTAGCAAAGGCATATAGTGCATTTGGAAGACTTCACAAAAGAGTCTGGAGCAATAAACACCTGAGGCAAAGCACAAAAATCAGTGTGTATAGAGCCATCGTACTGTCTATCCTCCTTTATGGATCTGAAACATGGGTTACCTATCGCCACCACCTACGACTCCTCGAGCGCTTTCATCAGCGCTGTCTACGCACAATCCTAAATATACACTGGACTGACTATGTGACAAATGTTGCTGTCCTTGAGCAAGCAGGGAGCACCAGCATTGAGGCCATGATATTGAGAACACAGCTGCGCTGGGCAGGGCACGTTTCTAGGATGGAGGACCATCGCCTCCCAAAAATACTACTCTACGGTGAACTCGCCACGGGTCAGCGTAAGAGGGGCGCCCCAAAAAAGCGATACAAAGACTCCCTGAAACAACATCTCAGGCTTGGCCAAATTGATCACCAACAGTGGTCCGCCCTGGCCTCACATCGGGAGGCATGGAGACGCAATATCCACAATGCTGCAGCCTTATTTGAGAACTCACGACGAACAAGTCTTGAAGAGAAACGACAACGCAGAAAGAATCACAACCCAAAAACATCACCCAAGGAGACCTTCTGCTGCGCTTTTTGCAACCGGACTTGTTTATCTCGGATTGGCCTTTTTAGTCATCAGCGCACTTGCAGAAGGCGCGGGATGAGTCCTTCCTGAATCTTCGTTTGCGAAGAAAAGCCAGAACCTCAGCATATAAAAAGATTAGGTCAAACTATAACTCCTTATAAACTGCATTATGTCAAGGAAATGCTTCACCAGCTCATGCAATGTACAACTCAGTGCATTTTATATGTACAAACCTTACAGGGTGATTTTGTGTTTTCTTTTGTTGTTGTTCTTTTTTTTAAAGCCTCCAAACCTTACTTTGTTTTGAAACAATGCTCTCTTCATTTGTGCTGCCTGACCTATCCAAGCTCTCCTCTTTGCACTCAAGAAGCCTTTCGATTCCTGCCACCAACCATCCAAACAAGGACAGGAAAAGATCTTCTCTGAGGCCAGCATGCGGTTCCTTTAATCACATCTGCTGTTGAGCAAAGCAATGCCAAGCCAGCCTTGTTTTGAGAGCCTTAACATTGTGGGTTTCAGAAGCAGATTTCTATAGCTCTTGTCTTGACAGCCTTGCAAAAAAAGGACCCCGGGATACAAACCGTGGCTGCCTCACACCCAAGCGACAAGAGATAAGCTGTGCCAGGCTTGTGCCGGCACATTTGAAAACCCGACTCCGTTCTTTATCCTGGAAAAGAAGAATGCCCCCTTTGTGGTAAATCATTTCTGAAATAAAACAGCATTAAGAAATGGCAGTACAAACAAAGAAAAGAAAGTGAAAGTGTGAAAGTGAAAGCTCCATATGCAGTACTGAAGACTGTCACACCTAATCACCACTTTGCATGTCTGTGTGGTCAAGCATATGCAAAATACTGGTATGGTCTAGAAACAATGATATAAGGAGCTGGGTTAAACACAGTAAGATTTCCAAGATATGCTGAGAAAGAAATGTAAAGGTTTTGTGATGTCACGTTGATCAAAAGAGCCACAGTGATCAGAACAGACTTCCAAATGAAAAGTGGTTTTCTTCTGGGTTCGATGTTGTTGTTGCTGTTGTTGTTACAGGTCAACCCCAATATACACAGGGGTGGGGGTATGTTCCTGGACTTACTGTTTTTTATTGAAACTTCAGATAATAGCAAACCCTATTAAAATAAAGGAATTCCAGTACAAACATACCATAGAGTTTCCTTCCGTACGACCCTCCCCGCACACTTGGGTCCTCTGGGAGGAATCTGTTACAGCCTATGAAGACAAGGTTGTCCGTGACCTCCTAGAGGGCCGTCTCTGCTGCCGCTCCCAGATTATGGAATGGCCTGCCAGACGAGATCTGTCTTATTACCACCTTAGACAGCTTCAAAAAAGCTGTCAAGATGGAACTTTTCTGGCAGGTCTTTCCTGAATAGCTATCCCAGCCCAAAGATTCGGCTGCCTTTTCCCTTTAGCGGCCACTGCATTATTTCATCTTTTCCTCTTTTTAATTATTGAACATTTTTAATCTGTTTAATTTAATATTGTTTTAAGAGGTGGGTGGGTTAGGGTATTAATATAATTATAGGATTTTTATGATATAAGCCACCCCAATTGCATTGCAGAGGGGCGGGATAGAAATAAATAAATAAATAAATAAATATTATTATTATTATTATTATTTGCATTGGAGGACTTAGTGATTCCTAGAGAGGACCCCTCTCTAGGCATTTTCCAATGCAACTCTATGCCATGTGCCACTATTCTTTCAGCTGCGGATAACTGAAACTGCAGATATTGGTTCTGCAGATACAGGGAGAGACCTGCATTATTATTATTATTATCATTTATGTATACAGCATCATCAATGTACACGGTGCTTTACAAATAAAAGAACAACAAAACAGTTTCCTGCCCTCAGGCTTACAATCTAATGTTGCTTTGGCATTCAGAAGGGAGACACTGGGAACACAGATGACTACTGCTGGTGGTTTGCGTTTCCAGTGAACAATTGCCCAGGAAAAGCAAAGCACCAGAAGTAGCCGTCCACTCTGAACACAGAACAGGTGGCTAGCCTTGTGATGGTGAGCATTACAAAGGGTTTCTGACCTCAGAGAGAGCGATTCCTGCTGGGGTTCTGCCTTTGGACTGAGAAGTGACACTGAGGAAGGGGGGAAACAGCGGCACCGCAGGCAGTGCTTGTCTTTCCTCTCCTCCCCACCACACCCAAATCCAGTGACGATGGATTGTTCACATGGCAGTTTTCTAAAACTTGGATTAAGGGGTTATTCCCTGAGTCTGGTACAAACAGGGCCGTACAGCATGTGTTACTATTGCATCAGATTCGGGAGTAAAGCCACATGTTATGTGGCATTAACAGGTTCAGGGTTTGTGACTGGTGCAGACAAACCCCTTGTTCCTGTAATATTATGGGGAGGGGGGCATGTTCTAGAATCTTCTCCCCTTTCAGGTCCTTCACTTTAAGTTGTCGTCTGCTTTTTCCAAAACCCAAACGTCCCCCTGCCCCACAATCCTTCCAATTAGAAATCATGCCCTATTTTCAACCAACTCCTTGTCTTGCCTAAATTAAGTAAGATCAGGTAACTAAATGAATCCCTAAATTATATCAGCCCATTCTGCTGAAACAGATTTGTCAAGTTATCTTCACTTGATTTAAACAGTGCAGTGGAGGCTGGGAACTAAATTTTAATAGGAACCATTTTATGAACGATAGCTTTGGTGATGCTAACCTGCTCACGCCTGTAGGACCCACAGACACAGTCAATAATGAGTTTGTTAACTATCCCTCCCAACTGCCAGATCAGAACAGCAGAATTTGCACCTGAGCACCAGCCCCTTGAGATCTTTGGATGGGGCTATGGCTCAGTGGGAGAACATGAAGATGGCCCCCAATTCTATCGGCAACATTTCCAGCTAAAAGGACTGTGTAGCTGGTGATGTAAAAGACACTTCTCTGCCTCGGGTCCTGCAGAGTCAACACTGGTCAAATGGACCAATTGTTTGACTCACTAGAAGGTGAGTTTGTCATCTGATCCCCCCTCCCAAGAATGTGTTGCCTCTCTTTTATATCCTGCAAGGTGTGCAGCAACAAATATAAAAAGTAGGCCCACTGAGATGCCACCTATCAGCACTGTCTGAGGTGCTTGTCCTCAACAGTAGCTATTTACAGCAGAGTGCAGAAGCACAGAACCCTTTAGCAGTATTTGGCAATATGGCACTGACCAACCTTGAAATGATGCACAGACACAGTTGGCTTCTTCCAAAGTCCTTGGAGGCTCTTTATCTCTTGTTGCAAAATATATCAACAACATACAATGTCTGAAGTAATGCAAAATACTCACAATAGTCAACCCACTACTCTCAGCAAACTTACACAGCAACTACTACAATCCATACCTGCTCTGGGTCTTAGCTCGCTCATATACTATGGTGATTGCTCAGGGTTGACACCTGGTGTTACACACCCTTCACAGCCATACAAAATATTTTACCTTGTCTTAAAGGAACATTGTTCCCAACAGAATGGAGTGAGGCTTTGACAGAACTGCAAGTTTCAGAGAGGCCCTGTTCTCTGCTGGGCTTCCTCAGGCATCACTGGCTACAGGTACATTTATCTTTCCTCCTCTGTGTCCCATCAATCACAGCAATATACTGTGCAGGGACATAGGAAAGGGCCTTTTCTCCCATGGTATCCTAATGTAACACCATCCCTTTGGAGGCCCAATTGGTACCAACATTGCTGCTGTTTAGGCACCAAGTAAAAACACAGTTGCTCATGAAAGCTTTTAGGGGGCATGATTAGTTTTATAAAAACCCTCTTATGGACATGGTTTTAAATCATTTTAAACTATTTTAACCCTTTTAATCTGTCATTTAATTTGTTTATTGTTTAATGGATCTTTTAGCCTTTTGAAATTATTTTAATTATTCATACTGTTGTAAATTTGTTAGATTGGTTTTGTTGTATACCATCATAAGATCTCCAGATAAAGAGCAGGATATAAACATTGTTATAAAATAAAGAAATGAATGAATATCTGTCAGTGACATCAGCAGTACTGGAACTCTGGTGGCACAGTGGTTAAATGCCAGTACTGCTGCCACAACTTTGTGAGTTTGATCCTGCAGGGCTCCATGGTTGATTCAGCCTTCCATTCTTCCGTAGGTCAGTAAAATGAGTACCCAGCTTGTTGGAGGTAATTAGCTAACATGTTGTAAACTGCACTCTTATTAGTCTTCTGTTGCTGGTCTTATGAGTAAAAAAAGATTATAAGAACATCTGTTTGTGTGGAAGAAAAGGACTGAAGTATATAATAGAGGAATGTGCCTTCTATGGAGTCAGACTGTTGGTCCGTCTAGCCAACTACTGTTGATAGTAATGGGGAGTGGTTCTCCACAATTTCAGGCAGGAGTCTTCCCCAGCAACTACTGTACATGAAGATGCTAGGGATTGATTCTGGGATCATTGGCATGTAAAGCTTGTGCCCTACCACTGAACTGTGACCCCTTCCTATAATAAAGTGCAGAGTATGAAATGCTGGGATTAGGGACTACCCTGGGTCCGGGAGATTGGATCAAGCCCCCAGGTCTCCAGTTGCCTATCCGCTACATGATAGTCATCATTCCAAAGCTGCTTTAAAAACATATGACCCCACACGCTTGTTCCTTTCACACAATGTCCAGCAAAAACACCCAACGGCCCACATTTTGCATTGCTGGACTGCTGAATGGGGTAGTTGCTCACCACAGAGCAGCACACTATTTTAGGGTATTATTTATTATAGATCTCTTTACCTCCACCTTTCAGCCAATATCTTGGGGCAGCTCACATAGTGATGGAATGTACTCTCCTCAGAGCATCTGTAAAGTTTATACTGGCCTGAAGTGTTATAGCTACTTCAACAGCTGACCACTCTGAAAACATCTATTCCTTCTTTTAGCAGACTGAAGGGGAGAATGGCTACCCAGTACTCCCTGGAAAAAAAAAAGAGAACATGCCTTTTCTCTCTAAAGGTCAATTTGAGCCCTTTTAAAGAACAAACAGCATTTCTGAAAGTGAGACGGACCAAAACTCCAATCAGATAAATGCTCTGTGTAATGGTTTCCAACAAAGGTTGCTTCAGGTAGTCCTGTAAAGTGGGTGAAGGGGGGAGTGTAGTATAGCTGCTGGCACAAACAGAATGAGATGTTGGTGTGTACAGCTCTTTCTTTACTGCAGACAAGAAATTCACTAAAATAGATAAATAATAAATGTGGCCAGGGAGCTCTGCCAGTACAAGTGCTAGTTCTGCAAAGATGCTGGGGGAAAAAGAAACCAGGAATGCTCCATATTTTTCTTTATTGATGAATCTTTGTTCTCATAAAACAAAGTTTTATATATGAATAATATGAAATGGTTTTCTATGACACATGCAGTCTAAGTTTCAGTTCTCCAAAAGTGCCAGCAAATAGTGGAAAGATATGTTACAAAGACATACCTAATTTGCTGTGATGAATTGCATGCATGCTTCAGTGATCAAATCTGCAGCTGAGACCTATTATATTTAATGATCTAGACTGTTCCTGTGAAAACACTCAGGTATAGATTGTTATGTCTGGACCAGCAACCCAGCTTTTGCTTTGGCAGTAGCAAATGAAGAGGATGCAAAGACAAAACTGCTTTGCAAAGCACCTTAAATAAGCTGTTTCAGTCGTGATGGTAGAATGAGGTAGGGCTCCTTCCCTTTACAGTGTGACTACACTACAGCTCTTTCGGGAACATAGCAAAGCTATCCTATACCACGGCACACCTTGGATCTATCATGATCATCCACACTTGGAGATCTATGGATTGGACCTGGGATCTTCTGCATCCAATGCCTCTGCTTTGTTCATGAAGCAGAATTTATTCAGAGTACTATGAAAATTACCAGATAAAATGTTTTCAAAGTATAAATTCTGGGATGTTAGGTTCTGTGGGAGTTTTTGTTATTTTGGAGTGTGGGGTTGGTCGTGTTTTGCTGAGAGTCAACTTTTTCAAACCAAGGATTTGCTGAGCTTCCAAAATGAATAATAGTAACAACTATACTTAGCAAGTTCAAGTATTCAGAGTGTTTCCCTGTAATTTCTGTAACAATTCTCTATGGCAAGTTGGCATTATTAACCTCACAATTAAAAAATGGGAATTAAGAGTCTGGGACAGCAGCATGTGGCTGAGACACCTGCCACCCTCCAGATGTGGTTGAACCTAGTTTCCCATCTGTCCTACCCAGCCTGGCCAGTGGTGAGGGCTGATGGGAGCAGTAGTTCATCAGCCTCTGGAGAGGTGAATTCATCACTATCTGGAAGGTCAAATGTTCACCAACCCTGCCATAACAGGTTCCCTAAGGTGTCCTAGGGAAAGTGCAATGAGATTTTAACAGAGGGCTTCAACAGTCACCAACCATATTTTAAGCTATAGGGTTTTTTTGTGTGTGGGTGTGGGTGGGTGTTTCCAGGCTCTGAGGCCATGTTCTAGAAGAGCTTATTCCTGACATTTTCCCTGCATTTGTGGCTGGCATCTTCAGAGAATGTTGGCAGTGTGGGTGTGTCACCATTCTCTGAAAATGCCAGCCACAGATGCAGGCAAAACATCAGAAGTAAACTCCTCCAGAACACAACCTCACACCCCAGAAAAAAAAAACCCACAAAAAACCTTTGGATGCCGGCCGTGAAAGCCTTCAATTTCACATATTTTAAGCCATTAAACTATGCTAGCCATGATACTTTCAACAATTCTTCTTCCTCCCTCTGCTTATTGTGTGCCAGTTCCCATGGATATTCCTTAACCAATGTTGCTTGGCCATGGAGGAAACTGACCAAGATTTGGCCTTGGCAATATCCACTACATTTCAGCTCCACTATTAAGCCAATTAAGTGGAACAGAAAAGTATTTTGAAGTGCCTCTGAGACATCTTCTCTCAATACACCTTTGCAGAACCTGAGAAGGCAGATCAAAGCATTTTCAGTGCTTTTGTAGGTCATTTGAGATATACTTGGCAACATCTGTGTAGATGGCTCAGAAGAAAAGCTTTTCAAGTACATCTGTCGAGGAATTTACCTACAGAACAAAAAGGCAGCTCTTGAAAGAATGGGCTAATAATGGCTTCCTTTGATCAGAAATTTAGGAAGATTGTTTAAAGGAATAAAAATATACCTATGCTTTTATTTTTCTTTCAAAAGGTGGTGGGTCAAGTGGTGAGAACGTTGAGGTTAAGGGGAGGATGCTAAATACTCTGATTTCCAAAAACTGGCAGATAAGGGTACTTGGTAGTCCTGATGTAGAACAACCTCTACCAATAGGTAGTAGAACTACCCAGTAGCCTAGATTGTTCTACTATTGTTCTACCAATAGGAGAACAACCTCTACCAATAATTAAAAAGCTAATCAAACAACAGACATGACTGAAAAGAATAGCAGTACTACCACATTAGCTTTCCCATCTACTTGATTTCCTTCTCTCAAAACACAGCTATTGCAATACCTTTTGGCCTTCAACAGCAGCATGGGACATAACTTGCTTGTTTAAGACATAACCTCCTAATTAGGACTTGGTAAGAACAGGGGCCTTTGGCATTAGTGTTCGTTAGTCTCTCTTGCTCTCTGTTTGTGATGCACTAGACAGCTGCCATGCATGGCAGCCAGTATTCCTAGTTCAGTTGTGCTTCCAGTTTGGACTACTGTGTACTTTTTACATTTTTGCTTTTTTAAAAAAACACACTTGAGTAGTATATGCATAGGCATACAAGCAGGCAGTGTGAATTAGCTGGTTTGACAGGATGGTAGGGAATGCAAACCGCTGCGGTTAGCAGAGCTGCTAAGACTGCTCTCTCTCTTTTTAAAAAAAATTAATGGTAAGGAGGGATCATAGCTCAGTAGCAGAGCACATGCTTTGCATGTAGAAAGTTCCAGATTCTATACTCGGTATCTCCAGTTAGAAAGGTCAGGTAGCAGGTAATGGGGAAATATCTGTGCCTGAGACTCTGGAAAGCCAAAAGTATTCAGAACGGCCAGTACTGAGCTAAGTGGACAAAGGGGTAGCTTCTTTTGTTCCTACAAAGCAGGGGTAGGAAACTATGGAAGGCTAGGGGCCTGCATTAGCCTGCTTAGGAAATCTTGGAGGGTTATATCCACTCCCTACACCTGCAAAACAAAACAAAACAAAACCCAAAATAATTCTAGCCCCATATTTCCCAAACACCCCCTAGGGGGAATGGGGGATTTTCGCTAAGTTTTGGGGGGCCTCCTGGGCCATTTTAGGGCTAAAGTTATTTCCTGTTGCAAAAAAAGGTCTCTCCTAGGCCTGAATTGGTTCATGGGGGCCCTGAGGGGATAGAAAAGCCCCTATACACTCTAGAGGGTATTTATAGTAATTTGTTGCCAAAAAAGGTGTTTTTTTTAAAAAAAAATAAAACCCACCCACCCCCGAGAGACCCACGGGAGAGTTCATCTGGGGGGCAATTTGAAGCAAAAAAAAAAAACCCCTGGGGGAGCCCAGGGGCCACAAACACAGCCTGGGGGGGCATGCTTTGTTCACTCCTGCTTAAGAAATTAATACATTTCTTATGATTAATGTAACTAACATTATTTTCTAACACCAACCACTTTATAGCATATATTCTATGGACATTTTCTACATTTCTATAATGCTTAGTAAAATTAAAATTAATTTTTGTTTGTTTGTTTTATAAAAAGAACCCATACTTCATGACATAGTAGTTACCGTAGATTCCCAGTTTGATGCACATTTGTCTAAGATCAATCTTTGTTCCCACACTACTTCTGTTAATTCTTCTTTCATCCTCCAATACTTGTTCCTCAAAAGTATCCCACCTCCTATTTTGTTCACTGACTGTCCAGAAATTCAAGATCTATTAACAGTTCTTTCCACTGTTTACCCTTATGGATGGGTGGGCGTATTTCAGTATTAAATCTGCTATTGTGAGAAGGAAAAGATACAAGAGAAAAGGCAATTGGCACTGCTTGAATTTCCATGTGACTGAGAAATGGAAGTAACTGAAAAGTCACATATTTTTCAGGTATTTAAAAATACAGCTATAATTAGGGATGCATCTACATTGTAGAAATAATGCAGTCTGACACCACTTTAACAGCCATGGCTCCACCCTACAGAATCTTGTAGTTTTGTGAGGCACCAGCACTTTTTGGCAAAAAAGCTAAAGATCTTGTAAAACTACAAATCCCAGGATTACATCAAATGGAGCTACAGGACTTAAAGTGGCATCAAACTGCATTATTTCTACAGTGTAGATGCACCCTAGGTAGGGTGTTTGAACGTTTTCAGTGTTTCAGGGATTCATTTTTATGTATTTGCATGTGAAAAAAGTAATGAAGTATCTGTATCTCCGCACAGATGAGGGTGTCTTATTATGTCCTGGAAGAGCTGATGATAAAAGAAACACTGAAGTAGGCCACAAGAAAAAAAAATACAGCAAATCTTTGAAGGCTGGTTTTACAAACTCAGGAAGAGCACCGAACTCAGAGACAGAGCCTGTATTTTACATGCAAATGATGCCAAGTCTGACCCTGGCATTTCCAGATAAAGGAGCTCAAATACCAGGGCAGGAAAAAGACCAGCAGCTAAACGGTGAAGTGCTGTTAGTGAGGACTGAAAACAAAAGAAGCAGAAACCAGGAAGCATTCAATGGAATTCACAGAAGAAACTGGAGTAAATGGTAAATGGTTGAGAGTTCCTGGTCTAGACATTTCTGAACTTTAACTCTGAATATGTACATGCAGGCCATCGGCAATGTACCGATTGCATTTTATGCAATGCAACATCATGTATTTTTACCCTTTGTCCTTTTATGATTTTATACAACCCACCTCCATCCAAGGAAGGCTTTTGGAATATATACAGACCAAAACACACTGGCAAACAACCATCCTTTTTCCCTTCTCTCATTAATTGTTTATTAACATTTTCAAAAAATCTCAACAATGCTTATAGTATGTTTTCTCATTTCTCTTACAGAACATCAGTGTCATTATTTGTGCATATAAGGAGGAGTCTTAGGTGTTCACCTACAGAACTTAAAGCATTTCAACATTAAATAAACTAGTGAACTATGAGACTAGTGAAAATGCACAGTTCTAGGCTCAAATGACTAAAGGTCTGGTCTAATGCTGAGCTAATTGCATATTTCATGCGCACCCCACTTCTCCATCCGCTAGGCCAAATAGCAGAATGGACTGCAATACCAACTTTGAATTTTATTAGTATAGTTTGGTCTGTGTTGTGTGTGCACGCAGTCGGGGGGAGGTAATAAGATAATGTTACTGCCCTTAAGCCCTTGGGAGAGAAAGTATTATAAAGCAAATCAGTAAAATAATGTATATATGATATTCTGAATGTGGAGAAATGTAACTTGAAGCACAAGTGGAATCTCAGCATCATATGCAAGCAAGAGGTACTTCTCAAAGCATCTGCACAAAACACCAAAGTATGTGCATGTTATCATGAAAAAAAAAAATGCTTGAGAGTGCTCCATTTGCAAGAATCTATCTTAGTTCATCTCAAAGCCACTGAACTGGATTCTTCACAAGAGCATTTATTGATGTATATATGTATATTTTTATCACAGGCATCCCTTGTAGTTTTTGCAGCAGCAGCAGCAGCAAGCATGAATTACATTTGTGCTGCTTGATCGGGAGACATTTGGATATTTACGACATGAAACTGTGCTTTCAGTAAACACAACTGATGCATATACATTGCCTCTTGGCTGCTCACATTCCTGCCCATCTGTTGGGATGGCAAGATGCCTGCATGAAAGTTGGTTGGACCTTCGCCCTGGGGGCATAAAATGCCAGGCAACAATAGATTTCAATGGGCAGCCTGAACACCGGCTCCGCACTCTGCTGTCGGATGCCCCTCCTCAATGATGTCAGCACTGCCACACTGGAAATGCATGCCTCCTTGCACCTGATCACACATGTTGACATTTGAGCCCATTTAAGCGCATCAGTGGTTCAACCAATGATTTTCACCTGGCTCTTTTTCCTTCCCTTTCTCCACACCCCTTACCCCTGCTGGCTATTTGACACATTATAATGTGGAGTTACGTACATTTTGTTGACCAGCACAGTAGCATTAATAGTATTCAGAGGGAAGAGGTTCTTATTGCTATGGAAAAGGCTACAGGAAAGACTGGTTATTTCCCAGCTGAATCTGTCCTTCCCTGAAAGCTGTTAAACATATTTTCACAACATGATATAGAAATAAAACATTGTAAAGTGATGCAGTGATTAGTCTGTGTGCCACCCTTCCTCTAAAGAGCTTAGCTTGTCTTGTGTGATAGCGTCTTATTTATCCTGACAGCAAACGTAAAGTCAGGATTGGTCTCAAGTGAGGCAGCCAGACTGTTGTCAGGTGTGCATTTTAGAGACCCCATAACACCAATTCCAGAACAACTGTGCTGACTTCTAATTAGCATCCTAACCCAATTCAAGGTGCTGGTCTTGACCTATAAATCCCTTGTCTTGGGGCCAGGATGTCTGAAAGACTGTCTCCTTCCACAGGAGCCTGCCCAAAAGTCTAAGATCCTCAGCAGAGGCTCTATTAAATGTCCCACTACCTTTGGAAGCTAGTCTGGTGAGTACATGTGAAGAGGCTTTATCTGGAGCAACAACCTGACTGTGGAACTCCCTCCTGAGGGAGATCTGGCCAGCTCCATCCCTCATGAGTTTCTGGTGAGCAGTGAAGACTGTGCTGTTTTGCATGGTTTCTGGCTCTTAAAATTTGTGGTGCCTGCTCTAGCTGGTTTTTAAATCATTTGTCTCCTTTTAAACCTATTTTAAAGAGGAGTTTGGGGTGTTTCTGATTGGTTTTTAGTTATTTACTTAATGGTTTGAAGTATTTTTAACTGAGGGAGCATCAACTCAGAAGCTGTGATGGGTCAAGAGATAATAATAAATGTCTTGAGTAAATAAGTGAATAAATAAGTAAATATTAAACCCTACAAGGCTGGACAGGTAGAAAGGTTTGTCCAACATCTTCTGGTTAGTTGGGGATTACACCACACTGGTCCCAAACTAGTGATGCTGATGAAAGACACATGCTCTCCTCAAAAAGTCAAAGTAAAAACATTACTACAGCTGCTACCACAAACTGGAACAAGAGGATATTCCATTTGTTTTGTTTTGTTTTGTTTTTCTTGCCCAGTGAGTCTGCCCTACATTCTGACCTTTCAGCCTTCTGGTTTACCTTGGAAAATTTCAAGACTGAATTATGGAATTTCTCCTTGCACAATTTGCTTCTGCACTGAATTTGCATCTTCTCTCCTGCACCCCGCTCCTACCCTTAAAAGTTACCAATAGGTGCACGTTGTTGTTGTTGTTGTTGTGTGCCTTCAAGTTGCTTCTAACTTATGGCAAACCTATCATGGGGTTTTCTGAGGGCTGGATGTGTGTGACTTGACCAAGTTCACCCAGTGGGTTTTCATGGTCGAGCAGGGATTAGAACCTTGGTCTCCAATAGTCACACCACTACACCACGCTGGCCCCCGTAAGCAATGTTTAATCAAAGCCCACAAAAATTATTCTTAATGTAGGGTCTCATCATATATCCCTCCTGCAAGGTGCATGAATCAAAGGAACAAATGCACTGATAACTTCTTAATGGTGTATGTGGAGGGGGTGTGAGATAGTGGAAGTTGTAATAAATTGAATACAAAATGATCATTTTAGCAAAATCCAGAATTCAGAAACAGAAGAATGGGAAAATCACTAAGTTCTTAGTACTGCTCCACAAAGATGGACATGCAGTTTGGAACCTAAAGTCCAACCAGAAATACAAGTATGGATAATTTTTCAAGTGCCCTTACTTACAACTCTAATGTATAGCTCAGACTCATTCCCTTGGTAAAAATCCTTGGCTTATTAGGCAAAGGAAATTGGGCACAACATTCTTCATCATCAGCTTTGGTCATTCAAGGCCTAATTATGTAAACTGTCATGTGGGGATATAACTTGCCTGAGAGCAAAAGATGGCCAAGAATTCCTGGCAGTGGTGGGGCAATTTTCCCATTCCTCATTTGCCTTTCCTCTTGGATTCAGTGCAGACTATGCTTTAACTACTAGTGAGTTTGGTAGAAGGCTTTAGAGATAAAATCCTAACCTACTAAAAGGGTGGTAGCCTAGATTTCTACGGTAGCTGCAGAAGAGCAAATTTCTCATCCTGTGCTGCCAGCATGGAAGCAGACAGTACTGCAAGTTGAATGACTCCTATTCAAAACACTTAGGACCAGAAGTATTTTGGGTTTTAGAATGTTTTTAGATTTTGGAATATTTGCATATACATAATGAGATACGTTGGAAATGGGACTGAGTCTAAAGATGAAATTCATTTATGTTTCATATATACCTTATACACACAGCTTGAAGGTAATTTTATACACAATATTTTTAATAATTTGGGGCATGAAACAAAAGTTTGTATACACTGAACCATCAGAAAGCAAAGGTGTCACTATCTCAGCCACCCATGTAGACAATTTGGGATTTTAGAGTATTTTGGATATCTGGATAAGAGATACTCGACCTGTATCTTCTTAGCAGGCCAGTAATGTCTATGAGCTTATTTGCAAGCATGGAATAGTAATCCAATCTAAACTCTAATCTGTGGACATATTCAAAGAATGAATCAAGAAATAAAGCCGTTTTAAAGACAGAAGAACCTCTGATGAATTCCAGTTTTCTGGGGATGGAGGAACCAGGCTTTTCAAAACACTGTGCCATCCTTTAAAAGCCTTGAAAATATTAGACAAGCAGAAAGCCTTATAATACGGAAAGGATTTGCAGCCAAAAACAGACTAGAAGTGATGGTTAAATGCCTAGAGCACTGTTAATTTTTAATTAATGTTAGTTATAATTATCTGGTGGTGCCTGACTGAGACCCAGTAACAGGGTTGGAATGGATTTTGTTTTCCTTGTAATTTATTAGTTTTATAACTAATAATAATTAAAAATTAAATAAAATGCTCCAAGCAAATTCTGTAATCCCCCCCTTTAAAAAAACAACACTGAAATTGTAACCAAATCTGCTACATAGGCTGACGTAAGTCTTATTATAAAAGGAAGACAACTGGTGCTCTGATTGGAAAGGAAATAATATGCTGTTGGATTTCAGAGACTCCTTCCCAAGTTTTATGGAAAACAGTGAAACAGGATTTAAGGGTAGAGGGGTGAGGAGGAGGATGGAAACCATATCTTGCTTGTAAAACCTAAGGAAAAAAAATACTCAAAATGAATGCCTTCCATCAAATCTAGAATGAGTTTGTGGTTTGTTTCCAAAAAGTGTCTCTTGAGGTTTAATTTCTAAGCCAAGCACAAATTGTTAAATATAACACAAATTACACTAATGAACCAGCTGTTTCTTTTCATAGTCACAGTTTAGAATTTATGAGGAGTATTTTTGTGGGTGCATGCACTTAAAAAAATCTATTCTGAAATGATTACTCTAGCAGACATATGGTGTACTCTCTTCAAATACGTAACTGTGGTGTGATTTTAGATCACGTGTGTACCTGAGCCTTATGTCAGCACATGGGAACCCTCAGGGAGATGCCAGACCTCTAGTGGCCATTGGTCAAAGGCCATTGCTGATGCCTGTCCTCTTTGAATAAAAGAAACTTTGATACCGGTTTGCTTTGAGGGCACTGTAGAAAATTAAAATGGCTGCACTTTGATAGCTGAAAAGCGGTTACCAAGGCCCACCAGCCTTGAAGAGGGCTCACTTGGCCAAGGGACTACTCAGCCCTGGAACTGGACCTCCTGGGCACTTTGGGAGCAAATAGACAAATAATTGACAAACTACTAGGACAAACTACTAGGATCTAGGAGTCCTGACAAACTACTAGGACAAACTACTAGGATCTAGGAGTCCTAGTAGACCACAAGTTGAACATGAGTCAACAGTGTGATGCGGCAGCTAAAAAGGCCAATGCGATTTTGGGCTGCATCAATAGAAGTATAGTGTCCAGATCAAAGGAAGTAATAGTGCCGCTCTATTCTGCCTTGGTCAGGCCTCACCTAGAATACTGTGTCCAGTTCTGGGCACAATTCAAAAAGGATATTGACAAATTGGAGCGTGTCCAGAGGAGGGCGACTAAAATGGTGAAAGGTCTGGAAACCATGCCTTATGAGGAGAGACTTAGGGAGCTGGGTATGTTTAGCCTGGAAAAAAGATGGTTAAGAGGTGATATGATAGCCCTGTTCAAGTATTTGAAGGGGTGTCACGTGGAGGATGGAGCAAGCTTGTTTTCTGCTGCTTCAGAGACTAGAACACGGAGCAATTGATGCAAGCTCCAGGAACAGAGATTCCACCTCAACATTAGGAGGAACTTTTTGACAGTAAGAGCTGTTCGGCAGTAGAACGTACTCCCTCGGAGCGTGGTGGGGTCTCCTTCCTTGGAGGTCTTTAAACAGAGGCTGGATGGCCATCTGTCGGGGATGCTTTGATCATGATTTCCTGCCTGGCAGGGGGTTGGACTGGATGGCCCTCGTGGTCTCTTCCAACTCTGCAATTCTATGATTCTATGATTCTACTGCTTGAAAAGCCCCTTGCTAATGCACTGCTAGTTTGGTACCACAAGCTATTCAGGAGTACAATGGATCATTCAGTCACCACATCATCACTTTAAGTATCAGTCATCATGACTATCTCTTGAAAGCAAACGGAATGGCAACAGGGTGAACAGAGCATTATGCTCTTTCCTGATCTCCAAATTAGAAAATTAGGGGTCATCTAAACAGTCAAAATAATCCCAATAGAATTTGCTTGGAAGACTATCAGTCTTAATGGGAACCAATGCATCATATTCGGAAGGGAGGCAGCAAAATACTCCAAAAACAACCCCAGGAAAGCCTTCGCAGCTTTCCCCAGAGTTTTAAAAAAGCTCTGTAGGAAATGCACATTCCTGCTCATTGGGACAAGGGATTCAATTTGAATTGCTTTTCCATATGCGAGGAAGCGCAAACGTGATTGGCTGGACAAGTGCAGGGGGACAGGGCTTGCTAACAGGGCAAGTGCCTGCTGCCATGTTGGATTTTCACCTTAGCAATCAATCACTAAGGCGATAAAAGGGAGTGTTTTTTTTCTTTTTCGTGTAAAGGCGAAATATTGCTATGTACACCATGGAAATAGTTTTTTTTAAAAAAAAACATTGGCAGTGGTAGATTTTAAAACATGAGTAATTCCCTTATGGCTACCATCTTGACTAGAGGGCATGCAAAGTTTATGGGGGCTATAAAACCATTAAGACAAGTGGTAGCTGCTGCAACTTCCTATTACTGTGGAACAATGCAGTTTTTTTTTCAGGCTCATATAGAGGAAACCTTAGTTTGCTACAGTACACAAAACAAGTGAGCGCCATCAAAAGCTGATTGCAGTAACCTTGCAAAATACTTCTTTTACCTCTGCTGATTGCCACCAAACTAGACAAAAGTCTAGAAAACTATGATTGTCTGATATAAGAAAGCAAGACTTATATCTATTGCACAACCCAGTCACAAAAACAAACTTCACAGGTAACTACCCTGTGAAAAGCTATTTTATATCACAATGGAAATATTTCATGAACCCCCCCTCCCCATTTTCTACTGGAAGAAAATAAAAGTAGTTGGGGTAACAGAAGTGAGACAACTCTGCCATTTCCCAACCGAAAATTACAAAAGAGAGAGCATGAACATGATGTTCCAAATTACTCTTGATGGGAACATCAATGAATGAGTTTGTATCTCAAAACAGCAGTGAGAAGCAACAATGGAATCTGTTTTTTTAAATTTTCCTTTTTGTCTCTTTTTTTGGTCTTTGCTTTTTGTTGCTGTTTTGAGAGGGTTTTGGTCATTGGATTGTGAACCCGCACAATCTGATCTTGATTAACCAATGGTGTGGGGACTATTTTTAAGGCAATAAATATAAACCAGATGGATGAATTTTGAATGTACTGTATCTTCTCTTCTTCTCCCTCCACTCACCCTCCTGAGCTAGAAATCACAGCAAAGGAGAGAACTCGGTTACCATTTTCCAAACTTGGATTTAATCCCCCAATTTCAAATGACTTCCTCCCACCAATAGTTTCACAAAATACCTAGTTATTCATTTCACAAAACAAGTCAAAAGTAATATAGATTACTTCTTTGAACATTATTTGCTCAAACCTGGAAACAGAATGAAGCACCGATGATGGAAGAATGGATTGTTAAGGTTTCAGAGTTAGCCCAAATTGCCAAATTAACATGGGTTCTAAAGGACAACCCAACTGAAGATATTTTTTTTTTAAAGATTAGAAACCGTTTACAGGTTTTTTGAACAATAACAAATTTAACAATGCAACAATCTGTGGTTATGGTTGCTTACAATTTTAGTAGGACTAGTTAGTGGGATCATTCATTCATTACAGTTAGGATTGGGAGGGCTCAGAGCCTTATTGTTTTAGTTACTTTTTTTTCTTTTCCTCTTTCTTTTTTTCCTTTTCTGTTTTCTTTTGAATGTATTCTTTGAATATACATTACTTTGATTTTGACTGTAAATGAGATTGTGCGTGTTAAAACTAAATAAATAATTCTTTTTTTAAAAAAGTACATTGACTAGTACAGGACAAGTTGCAAAAAACATAAAATAGTTACAAAAACGGCCCAGATAATTCAAATGTCAATTAAAAAAAATATCATGTAGCTTTTCTGAAACCCTACAGAAAGAGAGATTTCCTAACATCTTCTAGAAACTTTCTACAGTCTAGGTGGGCAGGTTCACAACTGTACAGGTCTATCACTCTCCTGATGGTAGCCTGACAAACAAAACTGAAATATTTATTAAAATGCATTCTATTCCACAGGTGCATGCATAGGGAAAGTGAGACTGTGCACTGTAAGTATTACTTATGGAAATTATGGCAACACTCCTTTCGAGATGTCTCCAATTTAAAAAGTTAAGCATTGGCTGCCCAGTTTCAAGGAGATGAAGTACGTAAACTCCTCCTGACATTCAGATTTCATTATATATAAGGTAGATTTAGAACTGTTTCTTGAAGGAAACAATGGATATGGAGAAAGGCTGAATGTATACTGAAAGCAATCAATCAAAAATTATCCTGCCTTTATCTATTAACGTGTAATGCTACAAAATCTACAAGTGTGCCATCACCATACCACTGCCAGTGAATTGAATGCAAAGGTTCTTTACCTTTGACAAAATGCTGAGTCTTCAGCATTTACAACTATAGAAATATAACACAACAATGATGTAGAACTGCTAAATAAAATTTTATTTATTTAGCAGTGCTCACTGAACTGTCAAGGACTGCAGTCTCTGCTTTTCTTCACCATTTAAACCCTGCTGTAGAAGGAATGGTGAGCATTAGGCCTTCCAGGTACAGATGAATTTACCTCTCCAGAGGCTGATGAACTATTATTCCCATCAGCCCTCACCATTGGCCAGGCTTGGTAGGCTGGGTAGGACAGATGGGAAACTAAGTTCAACCAGATCTGGAGGAGGGCAGGTTTCCCAGCCACATGCTACTGTCTCAGACTCTCAATTCACTTTTCTCTACTGTGAGGCTAATAATGGCAACCTGCCTTACAGAATTGTTGCATGGAGCCATTTCAAACACTTGAATTTGCTAAGTACTGCTATTGCTATTATTCATTTTGGAGCTTTTGCAAATGTTCTTTGTTTGAAAAGGTTGTTCCTTATACCAAGGCATCACAGACCTCATTACTCCAAAATACAATCACTCTATGGAAAGAAAGAAAAAAACAAACAGATGCCACAATGAAGACAGTAAGTAGTCTTTAAGGTGCCGGAAGGCCTTTTACTGCAACTGACGATTGTATCTACCTCTTTGGTGACTGTAAGATAAAAGGAGACTTGGGGTGTTTGCTTTCAGAGGCAGCAGGGCATTCTTCATAAAATACTGTTCTGGCCGGAAAGAGAAAGAGTACGCTTCTCTAGAGGTTCAGCAATTTGGTGGCTTGACTTACCTCCAAATTCAGAAAGCGGACTGAATCCCTTGCTTCCTAACAAGCCATCACAGATCAGCACACCTGTGCTAGTGAGGAACTGGCAGGTAGCCTGCTCCCTCCGTACCTGCCTCACTGGTGGGTTGTTCTATCCCTTGTTTTAGTTTTCTTCACTTGCAATCATTTAAGAGGAAACGGTGTGATTAGCAGCACACAAGCAAACAGCAGGAACTAATCCTTTAAACACAAATACTTGAGTGGCTATGCAATGGTTCCTCACACAACAGTGGGGAGGAAGATCACAGACAAAACCACTTCTTGAGTTTCCTGCAAATTCTCTGCTTCTCATTTGCAATTTGTTCAATGCAGTTCTTAAGGCAATTAAGAATGTTAGGTTCCACCATTCTGAGTAAATGTCACAACCTTGTCTATGATACATATAATGATTTCAAAGAGGTGTTATTCCCCTCTACCCACCCACCAAAATACCCTCACTTTCCAGGCTTTCAATGCTTTGGGCACCTGAAGAACATGGCTTAAAACCATACCCAATCAAATGCTGTTTGGTACATTAGTACAGAAACATAGATCTAGGATATGGGCAGTTAATGTAGATTTTTGCTCATCCATCACACAGTTGCTGTTTCACCAAATATAGGTTGAACCCCGTATCCATGGGGGTTATGTTCCAAGACACCCCTCCATGGATACCTGAAACCATGGGTAATAGGGAACCCTTTCATTTTCAATGTGACGAACGCTGGAGGTTGTCCATAGAATCTCATTGGAGGACCTAGAAATGCTTAGAGAGAACACATTTTTTAAAGACATGGATAAGTGAAACCATGGATACTGAATCCAAGGATACAGGGGGTGACCTGCAGTTATGGAAGCAGCAAGTGAAACCTTGCTAAGAAGGGAGGAAGTTGCAAACCCTGAAGCCCACAGAACAGAAACTGTGGCGTGGGGGAAAGAGCGTCACTGATTTAGGATCTATTATGAAAAGATAAGCAAGTACGGCTTACAAAAGTTGTCAAGAGGTTACAGTATTTTTCAATATACTGTAACAGTAATCTCAACAAGCTTAAACGTACCATGCATGTATTTTAAAAACCAATTCCTGGATTCTTGTCCTTTTGTCACTTTCCAGTGTGACAAAAAAACAGATCTCCAAGCAATGCTATGCAGATAGCAGCTGGCTCATCTCTCGGGGACTTCCCCAGAGCATTGTATGCACTGCGGCAAAGTAAATGGATTGCCACCAGGGACACACTTGGAAAGGGATACAACCTAAATTTGGCCCCAGCTTTTGGCAGCCAGCAGTTGGGTCCCCACTAAAGGGATTCTTCAGGGACGGAATCCATAGTGCCCACCCTAGAGGTCCCTTCAATTTATTTATTTCAATAACATTTCATCTGGCTTTTCTATGTAACCTATTAAAAGTGGCTTAACAAATTGCAGCACTACAATTTAAAACATAACTTATAAAATATGCTATGTAGAGTTATTCTAAAATTCTTTTGGCACAAATGTGACTTCAGCATTGGCAGTTGGCAGAGGCGATGTAATACTAGGCCCTTTCATGAATCCCTTTGTCAATCATAATAAGAAGAGTTTTGCTATAATACTGTACATATTTATAAAGAGGATATTAGTTTTCTCATTTACATTATAAGTTTTTTTCTATAAAATCAATAAAAGAAGTGTGGTAAGTCACTAAAGAGTGGTACACAGCAAATAATAATACTGTAATACGCTTTTCTTCTTAAGAGAGTCTAATACAGTTGTCCCTTCATATTCGCTGTGGATTGGTTCCAAGACCCACCGTGAATACCAAAATCCATGAATACTCAAGTCCCATTATATGCAATGGCATAGCAAAATGGTGTCCATTATATAAGATGGCAAAATCAAGGTTTGCTTTTTGGATTGTTATTTTTTAAAGAATATTTTCAAGCCATGAATATTTAAATCCGTGAATACCAAATCCATGAATACAAAGGGACAACTGTAATCCAGTTTACCACAAGTTGAACATGAGTCAACAGTGTGATGCGGCAGCTAAAAAGGCCAATGCGATTTTGGGCTGCATCAATAGAAGTATAGTGTCTAGATCAAGGGAAGTAATAGTGCCACTCTATTCTGCCTCACCTAGAATACTATGTCCAATTCTGGGCACCACAGTTCAAGAAGGATATTGACAAGTTGGAGCATGTCCAGAGGAAGCTGACTAAAATGGTGAAAGGTCTGGAAACCATACCTTATGAAGAGAGACTTAGGGAGCTGGGTATGTTTAGCCTGGAAAAAAGACAGTTAAGAGGCGATATGATAGCCCTGATTGAGTATTTGAAGGGGTGTCACATTGAGGATGGAGCAAGCTTGTTTTCTGCTGCTCCAGAGACTGGAACACGGAGCAATGGATGCAAGCTCGAGGAACAGAGATTCCACCTCAACATGAGGAGGAACTTTTTGATAGTAAGAGCTGTTCGGCAGTGGAATGTACTCCCTCGGAGCGTGGTGGGGTCTCCTTCCTTGGAGGTCTTTAAACAGAGGCTGGATGGTCATCCGTCAGGGATGCTTTGATTGTGATTTCCTGCATGGCAGGGGGTTTGGACTGGATGGCCCTTGTGGTCTCTTCCAACTCTACAATTCTATGATTCTATGAAAATAATCATTTTTGCTTGAGGCTACAACTGACTCGCAGAAATTTTCAACTGTTGGTGTACAAAGCTGTTAAGTTTTATTATATATCTTACTGAGCAACATTATTTCCAAAGGTTTGTTTCCAATAATCTGCCCATGTTTTTGCCCATCAGGGTTCTCTGTTTGGCAGACCTGTTTTTCCTTCTCTTCACATGCAAAGAGTCTCCCAATAGAGTAAAACAAACAGCTGAAATCTAGGTTACTCACAACTAGAGTAGAACCACTGGATCAACTGCTGAATAGGGAGTCAACATATAGGTAAATCCCATCAATTAGGTGGCTCTATTCTTGTGGTGACTGGCATCATGGATGGCACCTAAAGTTCCAATCCAGAGCTTGGAAGTAATGTGAGACAACTATTTATATGATGAAGTTACCAATGGAGTTACTTTGATACAAAGACAAAACAAATGGTAATATAATTTGCGGGCAGGGGAGGGGCAACATTTACAATGTTGATTCTTTTAGAGCTTTTCTGCACTTTTAAAAAAAGTAACACAAAAGGAACATGCTAGTATCATGCCATTCTTTAAATACTAAATAATGGAAGAGAGCTGATTTTCAAAACTAATAAATAATGGCAATAAATTAAACGTTCTGTTAAGTAATCAGAAATAAATTATGTATCAAAAGTAATGTCACAGTCACTGGTACAATCTTACATTGGGGTTAATCTGTGTGAAGAGTTTTAGCAGAAAGCAAGCTATACAGGCAGAATATAAAATACCACTGCTATGTCACATACACTGCTGAGCTTGCACTGGAAATGATGATCGCTCAACTGCTGTGGTGGTAATGTGAATATAGGATTGCTCTATAAGGCTACAATCCGATGCTCACTTACCTGGGAGTAAGTACTACTGACCTTAATGGGACATCTTTAAAAAAAAAAAACATGAAATAGATTGCACTGCATGTGCTCCTGGTGAAGGAGTTACAAATGAAATCTATACAATGAGCAAGTTGGATGGCTGTAGGGAGATGAATGAAAGCAGCAATGGATCAATTTGTGAAAGAGATAAGTAGAAATCCTCCCTTTATTCAAAGGACTTGCTTTTGTCTCTCTGTTGTATGAATAAGGATAAATTCAATTTGAATTTAACTCAAGAGCTAAGTAGACATGTTCCCAGGGTCATTAAATACGTTCCAAAAAGAGCCACAGAAGAATTAATGATAGCAAAGTATTACCAATTATGGGTAAATATGCTTCCACAAAATGTGGTAAGTACTTGCTAAGCAGAAGATTTGTCATCACATTTCAGGTGTTTAAAGTCCTGACTAGATCTGGATCTTATAGCTGAAGAAAGTCTAATGTTCCTTTTATGAAAAAGAGGATTGGTTATCTTTTTATACTTACACATATACCTGCTTTTCAGGAGATACATTTTAGTTTCTAAATAAATATATGTTTGATATTTGTGTCACAAAACACTATTTTTCTAGACAAAAATGATCTCCAGATACAGAAAACCCACTTTCAGCCTACAAATATTGGTGCATATAAAGAACAGTATGGTATTTTGGCTAAGATTTTTTGTATCAGGAAGCTCCCTCGTGCAGTATTGATTTCCAAACAAGTGGTAAAGTTGACAGTTGTAAAGCACCTACGTAAACTAGAAAATTGGGCAGAAATTAATAAAATGAAATTCAATAGAGACAAATGCAAAATTCGACATTAGGCCACAAAAACCAAATGCACAGGTAATAAATAGGATGGGGAATACATAGCTCAGCAGTACCATATGCAAAAAGACCTTGGGATTACTGTTGATCATGAGCCAGCAGTGTGATACTGCAGCAAAGAAGGTGAATGCTATTTCAGCCTACATGTAAAGAAACATAGCTTCCAAGCTGAGGGAAGTAACAGTCTTACTATATTCTGCCCTGGTCAGGCCTCATCTGGAATACTGCATTCAGATTTGGATGCCTAATTTAAAAGGGATCTAGACAAATTGGAACAGGTTCAGAGTAGGGCAACAAGGATGATAAAAGGAATGGACAACAAAACATATCAAAGATTGAAGGAGCTGGGCATGCTCAGCTTAGTGAAGAGAAGACTGAAGGGTGACATGATTGCACTCCTTAAATACCCCAAGGGATGTCACAAAGAGGAGGGGGCAGGCCTGTTCTCTGCTGCCCCAGAGGATAGGACCAGGTCTAATGGTTTGAAGTTACAGGAGAGTAGATTTTGATTGAATATCAGAAAGAACTTCTTGAACGTAAGAGCAGTTCAGCCATGAAACCAATTGCCTAGAGACATGGTGGGGTCTCCTTCTCTGGACATCTTCAAAAAGAGGCTGGACAGCTACGTGCTGGGAATGCTTTAACTGGAGATCTTGAATTGAGCAGGGGGTTGGACACACAATATCCCATGAAGCCCCTTCCAACTCTATGATTCTATGATTATGACTCTATGGCTCTAAGATTAAATGGATGCCAGCATCATCTTTCAGGGCTTGTAGACTCCAATGTTTGTCTTGCTATTTTTAGGTGCTGTTAGCTGGGTTACCTCCATACATTTCTCAAACTCGTTTTCTAAAACCATCCAAATCACACTTACTTGGCTGAAACCAACAGACTGCAGCAACAAGGACGCCACCAACAATGCAATCCTATACATGCCTACTCAGAAGTAAGCCCTACTGTTTCCAGTGAGCTTTGTTCCAGGAAAATTTGTACAAGACTGCGGCCTAAGATTTAAGATCCATATTTGCTCTCATTAGCAATTTACTGTTGTTGAATTTTCTTAAATTCTGCAGCACTTAGAAATACGTATTTTGATAACAGGGCAGCTGATGTTTAAAAAGCCAATGCAGTGACCCAAAGAAATGTCTGAGCTGCTATTAACAATGCTGGCATTTTGACCACGTGTGAAGGACAAAGAAGAAGCAAGGGAGAGGTGGAAAAACCCTTTCTCATTTTTTAAAAATCAACCTTGTTTCCCCCCCCCCCAACCACACTTTTGGCTTTCTTGAAACCAGGCAATGCAGAAGCACAGAAACAACACAAAACAAAATCTGCTGACTTTATTAAAATATTAACAAGGTATAGTTATAACTTTTGTACATTTATGCAAATGAGATTGCCAGAACAAGGGGAAGGAAGAGGATTCCCCCCTGGGAGAAAGAATATAAAATCAACAAAGTGAAAAGATCAACCATCCCTTCTGTAGCATGACAGCACGACACAAGAGGCATCAGCTGGGGAATTGGGGAAGATAAATTTTAAAAAAAAATACACACACATGCACACCCCTCCAAAGTTTTAAGTACATCACAGTTTATAAAGCTAATAGATTTAAATGAGGCAGAGTGCACCATTCCATAAAATTATTATATTTACCAAGGGGCTGTAGGAATATTTTGGGAGAAGTGCTCATCACATAAAATAGATATGATGAGGAAGGCTGTGAATGAAAATGTTTTGGTTGTGTATGTAAAAAAAAATTAATCAAATCAGGAGGCGAATTTTACATTTACAATGGCTAGTACATGTTTTTTTTTTTTTTTTTTTTTTTTTTAAGGAAAGTAAAAAGAGTAGCCCGGTACTTAATGCTGAAGGTCAAAACTTGAGTTTTTGAAGGTATTTTATCTACAACTGCTGTTACCAAGCGTGATCAAGTGCGCTGAAATCTCCTTATATTAAGAGCCAAAACCGCATCTGTTCAGCCACAGATTGCTGGAACAGGAGGGTGCAAGCATCCAAGAGGGAGTTTCCAGAGTCCTTGTGCCTGAGGCTGGCCTAAGGTATCTGACAGCACCAGGGAGTGTGGTCTGCAGCTGTCACTGCCACCCCCACTGAGAAATTGTAATGCAGGTTTTTACCTGTATATGTAGATGGCAGATCTGCCAGAGGTTAAGGGGTCTAAGCCAGAACATTTGGGCTAGTCCCACGTTGGTTTTTGGCTGGAGACAACTGCATCTCTTTCTGCATAAATGTCCATCATACATAATGCCCATATATATTATCCATCATGGAGAGCAGAAGGCACCTCCAATTTGCCTTGGGAAGGCAACAGCTCTGGGACTATAGAAGCAAGCAGCAAAACTACCCAGTTGTTTTAATCACAACTGCTATTTAATACTAACATAGTATTGCAAAACAACACACAATGTAGTAAAAGTGCACCTGGGTTATACCACTTCAAATGGCAGGGGCATATGAAGCGGGCTTAATATGACTGTCAACATTTTTTTTTAAAAAAATCCTTCTATCCAGAAAACTGACACATCAGGGGAAAAGGCAAGATCAAATCCCCTTCCTGCAGACTCTAGTTTTCTTTCCACGGGGATGATGGTAACAACGATGATGAGCATTCTGCCATGTGAACCTTCTCTTGCAACTTGAAGAGCCTCGTGTTTGCCACCCCATTTACTGTGGGACAGAATTAGGCCCTAGATTTATGACTAGGGCTTAATGGATCGGTCTACTGAAGGCCCATGTCAGCTTCATATCCACACATTCATAAAGTTGTGTAGCACCATTTCCATGTTAAGCTGCTGTTTTTTAATTAATAAAAAACAAAAACTGTATTTGTACCCATTTATACAAAATGTATAAATACTGTATACATTTATCAACATATTTTGTCACAATGAATACTATATCTGTATCTGTATCTAATCCCCGAACACCAATTGTGTATGCATTTTGATACTTTGGGGGAGCCAGGAATTGCACCGCAAAATGCAGAGGTCAAACTTGAAGAAAGACTTTATTCCAATTTGCATACTGCTCTGGATGGTGTAGATCAGGTTGATTTTCTTCGAAATGGAGACCGAACCCTTGAGTGCCCCTCTTAATGATTCAATCTTGCCCAGCTGGCACTGAACGAGGCCCAGCTAGAACATCCTTGGCTTTATAAGCCCCAAGTTCCCAGAAGCCAATAGAAATTGAATCAGAAAGAAGGTATACATTTTCACCCCTTAAAGCTTCTGGTTGCACACAGACTCAAAGACTTCTCAATCTTGTCTTGGTTTATAACTTTGTTTCCGGGACCATTTATGAGCCTTACCTTCATGCTGCCTGCCTGCCAGCCCAAGCTCCTCTCCCCCTGTTCCCTAACTATGAGGAATGTCTTAGGGAGCTGGGCATATTTAGCTTGGAGAAGAGAGGACCGAGGGGTGACATGACAGCCCCGCCTGAAGGGATGTCTTGTAGATGTAGAAGACAAAGCAAGCACACTTTCTTCTACTCTTGAGACTTGAAAACGAACCAGCAGATTCTCAAACAGCACCAAAAGAGATTCCACCTAAACATTAGGAAGAACTTGGTGACTGTAAGAGCTGTTCAACAGGGGAATGGACTGCCTTGGAGGATGGTGAACCTGTTGAAAGGCTCTCATTGGAAGACTTTAAACAGAGCTTGGATAGCCATCTCTCAAGAGTGTTTTAGCTGTGTACATTTCTGCATGGCAGTGAGAAGGACTAGATGGCTTTTGAAATCTCTTCCAATTCAGTGATTCTGTCATGTTGCTGCTTGAGAGCCAACAGCATATCTTTGAGACTGATATTACCTTTCCTCTGCCGTGGACCTCATCTTACCAAGAAGTATTCCCCCAACCCTGATCACTTAATTGTCAATCACACCCAAGCTGTGATGAAAAAACAAATGTATTTTCTTGATCTTGGGTTTTAATTAAGAGTCACCATTGTTTTCAGTCTTCCTCCACCCTCCATTATAATGTGTATGCGTATAAAGCATGAGGTGGGTGGGGGAGAGATGGAGAATGTCAAAATGTTAGTTGAGTTTTTGTATGCTAATCTTTCCTTAAATTATTAACTAATAGGAAGAAATTATTTACATTGTGCTCGGTGTGGACATGGCAGTGCGTCGCAACGCATACTGTCAAAAGAAATCCTCAGAGCGAATGATTAGAGTTGTCGGGTCTTATTTATTTATGCAGCCCGTGCTCAAAGGACCTGTTTTTTGAGACTGCACCCAGAGAGACAGAAAAAGAAGGGTAGGAGAATTTTTCTGATGTTTCAGGAAAGTGAGGAGGAGGGTGGGGGAGAAAGGAGCTCTGAACACTCACTCAAAATGCAGCTATTTCTCACAGATAACAATGACAGAAACAAACAATACAGGTTTGCATTTAACCCTTTAAAAAGAAAAAAAAAGTTGTACCTGAAGTTCAGTCTGAAAGAAGAACTTCTGTGGGCACTGGGAACAATCATAAATTTTATCCTCTTGCCCATGGACAGCAAAGATATGCTGCTGCAATTTATTTGCCTGTACAAAAACTAGGGAAAGAAAAATAACAATATTATCAGACACATAGAGCATGACCAGCGTAGACAAATTCACATGGTTCATCTATGCATATCACTCTTTCTTATGCTTGGAGATTCAGAGCAGGTTGCTACTTCATATGCTTTCACTCCGTCTCTTCCCTTTTAATTCATTTATTTATTATTTACAGACTTAGTTCAAACCAAGTTAGCCACATTTAAGCCTTCACTGAAATCAATAAGACTTATGTTAGACATGACTTTTTATTTGCATAGGATGAAAGAGCAATTAACACAGTCCAGATTCAACCTGATTTATGCCTGCTTTTTAACCAAATGTCCCAAATTACAATCCATACCAAAAGCTCAATACGTTCAGCAAAATGTGGAGTGTTTATGAGAGTTCCTTTGGGGCCTTGATATCAGAGCTGCTTCCTGAGGCTCTAGAGCAGGCGTGGGCCAAGTGCAGCAGCCTTTTGATGTAGGTAGACTGCAATTTCCAGCATTTGTCACCACAGGCTATGCTGGTGGGGGCTGATGGGAATTGAGATTGCAGACTTCTGGGAGGGCTGCACTCTGCCTACCCCTGCTTTAGGAATAGGGGGCAGAAGAAACTGTAGATACAGCTGATGGTAAGGTCGGCCTGATGATAAAGATGTTGATCCATATTAGTCGTCCTTACATTCCTAAGAGTTATACCTACACCAAGGTTTCCTTGCACTGCCTCCACTGTATTTTGAAGGAGCTGTCCATCAGAATGGTTCATGATGTATTGGGACTTTTACAAACTAATCTGCTAAACAGGGTGCACCTGAGGGCCTGTGATGTCCGCGTGGCACTTTGTGGATACAGCTAATAATCTCTACTATGACCTGCTATGATTAACCTGCTGTTGCAATGTTCACCAAGGTGTCCAATGTGAGGCCACTTGTCATTACTGTAGTCTGAGGATGTGGACAAGGAGCTTGCAAGCAGGGTGACTGACCACATTTTTTAATTTTAATTTTTAATTAAGTATTTATACCCTGCTCTTCAGCCACAAAGGCTATCAGAGCAGCTTACAAATTGTTAAGCAATAGCAATTTACACATCTACACTTCATTAAGCAGTTTCCAATGTGTATTAGCTAATTGCCCCCACAAGCCGGGTACTCATAGTCTAGAGAACCTTGGTCCTCTAGGGTGATAAAATCTAGTGGGGTGTGTGATAGTGCTGGTATGGTTCCAGGGTGTGGTGAAACATAATCAGAATGGGGTGATGCCTTCTGCCCTTAAGGTCATATCGTAGATCAACCCTACATAAATTTATCTGGAGCCACTGGGCTATGGTAACTACTGTCTGATGATTAATATTTCCTTTTGGGGAAGGTGCTCAAAAAGAGTCATGGCAGATGCTGTTAGGGGACACCTTAATATTTAGATTTATTTCAGTCTGAATTCATGCCTGGCTTTGAAACTGGATTGGTCTTAGTTGCCCTGATAGACTACCTCTGTTGGGAAGGAAAAAGTATAGCTACGTGCAGTCCACCACCTGCATGAGGTTGCAGCAGTGAAAAGAGCCAGTCTACATTGCTTTCACAATGCCTTCTCAGTACATTTGTTCAACACATGAAAGGAGTTGTGTGTGCTGCCCCCACCCCAGACTCATTTTAGAGAGGGGGAAATAAGGCTGGGCATAAATAGCCACCAAGGCCAAGGCAGATGAAGAATCTAAACCCACCTCCAACATCCAGATCCAAGACCAGGCCCTGCTGTAAATTATTATATAAAAGTAATTCATTAAATTAATCATAACAAAAGGTTTAATTGCCTGTGGAAAATTCTGGATGATATGAGAAATGAAAGAGGAAGGGGAAAGCCCTCCTTCTAGGTAGCTCCCGTTTGGGAGATTATATTCTAAAGCTTCCCTAGTAGAAAGTCATCCCTCCCCACTGCCACCCAGCTTTCCTTCCAAGGAAAGGAAAACTGTATTTTAAAACTCCCCTGTGTGTCATTTCTGGATCAAGCCATGCACACTGAGGCTTGTCTGGGGCTGACTGTCTTACCTGTAAAACAAACAGGGCATTTGAATGTGCCTCCCATCCCCTCGAAGCTGTGTTCAATCAGGTGACACAGGAGCTTTGCCGGAGAGTCAAACATCTGGTTACACAGCTTGCACTCATGATTGATGCCTTCCTCTGCAAGGTTCAAATGATACAACTTGTTAGTGACACAGCAGATTAGCGTCTGAAATGCAGTAGTCGGCGAGAAATCAAGAGTGCTGGATTGCGCAGCTTCCGGGACCCAGCAACAATGCTATTTCTGTGGAGCCCACCCTTACAAAAGCACGCCGTAGTACGCTTGTACAGTGCATTCAGGTGTGCAGCCACAAGTCAAATTTGAGGGGCATTTCTATTTTCAGATGTGATGAAAGTGACATTGTGATCAAACCACCAGTAATGTACACTCCTGTTTCCCCAGGCCTATGACACAATACCCTTCGTGCGCATTCACCGAAAACACAGAACATCACTGCTCTGGGCATATAATACATAAATATATATTATTAAGAATACTCAAACTGCTTTGAACAGCAAAGGTAAAGTGCAAGAGTTCAGGTGATACCACCGAAGAGGATATAAAATTGACACGTTCTACTCAATTTGCATCTCAGCAAACCCAAGACAGAGAAAATGAGAATGGAAAGAAAAAATCTGGAGCCCAAAAAAGAGGGTCTGAGCCAGGCAAAAGCTTGTTTTTCAATTCTAAGTGTGGCAATTAATGATGATTTCTTTCCTTCCTGTGCATGCTTTTGGCAATATTTCAATATGGACTTGTGGTTTGTTTGTTTATGTCAGCCATGGAAAACGTGCTGAGTGTTCTGCAGATTGGGGACAAACTAGGCAATACAAGAGCAAAACAAATAGCAAATATGTATGCATTGGTGCTAACAATGGCTATCCTCCCAAGGAGAATAGTAGAGGAGGTGGAGAGTAGGTATTTTCATCAGGATCTCAGTACTGGGGAAAAGTTGTTTCTGGGGCTCACTGGCATCCACCTACCCCACTTTTTCTAAAAACAATTTAAATCAAAGAGAAGGAATGTGGAAGAATCAGTGTGCTGTTCTGTTTTGTTTTATGAAGCATACACTATGTACTGAGAAAAGAGTTATTTTTTTAGTTTGAATTTTGAAGATGTGAATTTAGAAGCAATTGAAATTTGCTTTTTCAGTGGTGCAAGCAGTGGCAACAGAACCAGCCACCTGCAAGATAAGTCTTTATACCCTGTCTGTGTGTCCAGCATTTGAGCTTGAATTCAGGCATCCTTTTTCCAGATGGTATGGTTGGAAAATATTATGATCTATAAGGAATAATCAAAGCAGAAATACTGTTCCTGTACCCAACAGGGCCAAAGAGCACATTGTTGTGCAGAAAAATTCAAGTGAAAACATCAGAATTTAAAACTAAATTGATCAGAGATGAGCAGAAGTGGGACACAAATGTAGTTCTAGGCCCACAGGTCTTTCCCTGTTTACAAACAGGGAAACTATTGCAAGTGTCCATCTTTGAAGGTAAAACATTATGTCAAAATGAGATAACTCTTTCCCTGTGATTCTTAGGCTACATATTTGTGTCCATCAACCACATAGTACAATCCGTGGCGTCACTAAGGCTGGTGTCACCCCTCCTCCTGATGATGTCACCTGGTACGGTTCGGCCTCACCTAACCACCCTAGTGCCACCACAATGGGTTGTGGAGAGGTTTATGGTTCTGTTTCTCCAGAGCAACGTTGTGGTTGGTTACTATGGTGGTACTTCAACTTCTACCACCCAAAATGGCCTCCAGATCTCCAAGCAAGTCACACACCTGCAGATGCCACTCTCTCATGTATTTCATACTGCTTGGTTGTAAGTAGAGCCCAGATATGAAACTGGGCTTTCAGTTTCTTAATACTTCTTTTTTATATATAAACTTTTATTCTTACAAATAGATACGAAATTACGTATGTTAGACATCTTAGGCATAGTATGAATTGCATTACTTATACATCAAACCTCTATTAACTATATTACTTTGTTACTGCTGTGTTGATTGCTAGGTATATATGTAGTACACAATACACATAAACATACATATACACGCAATACGTTGTGAACTTCCCCCTCTGGAAGTTTGGAAAAACTAAATCATAAACTATCATCTCTTTATTATCAAACCATCTAGAAAAAGAAAGGACATAATATAAATGTTTTAGAATTCATATGCAAAAGAAAAAAATTAAAACATTCCTGTGTTACTTATTTCTTTATTACTTGACTCTATCCAACTAATTAAATTATGTCCAACCCAAAAAACCATAGCAAAAAAATCAAAATTCCCATCATCATGGACAAACCTAAATCTTCTTCTATTCAGGTTCCCCCCTCCTTTTTATCTCCCCTTTCCCCTTTAAAATTTTAGTTTGTTAATACTTCTTAATAATGCACTAGACCTGTGGTTTCCAAACTTTGGTCCTCCAGCTGTTTTGTACTTCAGCTTCCAAAATTCCTTACTGTTGGCCAAACTGGCTGCAGCTTTGGGAACTGAAGTCCAAACACCTAGAGGACCAAAGTTTAGGAACCACTGCACTAGATCCATCTGTGAGAGCCACAGGGATCATGAACACAAATGATTATTAGACTAGTATCATGCCTTTTTTTCTATTTTCTATTGTGAAACTCAAAGTGGTACACCAAGGAAGGATTCCCAGGTCATATCCTCTCTAAACACTGGGACCAGCACGAGGCTTGCTAAGCTTCAGCAAAGCAGCAATAATCACGCTTCAAATCATGCCCTGGGAGTATGCTTTATTAATGGCTGAAAAATGTCCAACGCAGAAGAATGCAACAAACAAGACTACAATGCATAGAAATTAAATGTAGCAGAGAATTAGCTCCTGATTTGGATGAGAACGGAATCATTATTATCATAGAATATTAGAATCACAGAGTTGGAAGGGACTCACAGGCCTCTGAGTCCATCTCCATCTCAGTGCAGGAACTCTGGCTAGAGCATCCCAGCAGGTAGCTGCACAGTCTCTTTCTGAAGTCATCCAGAGAAAGAGACCCCACCACATCTCGAGGCAATTGGTTCCACTGTTGAACTGCTCTTATCATCAAGAAGTTCCTTCTCATGTTCAATTGAAATCCTCTAATTTAAAACCGTTAGACCTGGTCCTGTCCACTGGGGTGGCAGAGAACAAACCTTCACCCTTCTATCTGTGACAACCCTTTAGATATTTATAGAGTGCAATCATGTCACCCCTCAGTTTTCTCTTCACCAGGATGAACACCCCCAATTCCCTCAACATTTTCTTATAGATTTTGTTCTCTATACTTTTTATCAACCTTGTTATCCTTCTCTGAACCCACTCCAACGTCTATATATTCTTTTTAAAAAGAGGCTCCCAGAACTGAACACAGTACGTCAGATGAGGCATGACTAGCACAGAATACAGTTGTGGGGGTTAGGGGTGCCAGACCACCACAAAAGTGGGGGGAAATATGTGAATAAAGTTAAGCCCTGGCCCAAACATGATACTACAGTACAATAATAATAAAATAATAATAAAAAATATTTATATCCCGCCCCTCTACAAAATGCAAACGAGGCAGCTTACAACATTTAAAATCTACATTCAGAACCCTCCATCCCTCCCACCCTTAAAATACAATTAAATAATTCAAAAAATTAAAACATACTTGAATATACTAAAAATAAGCAATAAACAGTGGCTGCAGTGGGATTGGGCTAAATTAGATTTTTCTTTCTAATGGCCGGGTATCTATTCAGGAAAGGCCTGCTGGAAGAGATCCGTCTTAAGAGCTTTTTAAAAGCTATTTAAGGTGGTAATATGATGGATCTCATCCAGCAGGCCGTTCCATAATCTGGGAGCAATAGCCAAAAAGGTCCTCTGGTACAGATTCCTCTCCCACCAACAGCACTGCCGGTACCTCCTTTTCCTGCCTTTGCACAATGTCTCGGCCCAATCTGCAAAGTCCCTTTTCCTCCCTCGACTCTGAATTGAATGTTAAGCAGCAGCAGCTGCCGCTGCAACCACCAATGGAAGCATAGGTTCCCCGCCCTCGTCCATCCTGTCCTCCTCCCCCTCTTCTTCCACCCCTCCCGCCAACAGCACTGCCTGCATCTCCCTTTCCCGCCTTTGAATGATGATGCCTCCACCAGACTCACAAAGTCCCTCCGCCTCCATCCTCTCTCATTCCTCCTGTCCTGGCAACAACATCACTCCACCTCTTTTTCTCACCTGCCACCAGCACAGCTTTGCCACTCTGGAACACTCAGGTCTTGTCTATACAAGGGGGCGGGGTATATGAACACGTCCGAAAAAGCAGGCATTAGCAACAATGCGACCTGTCTTCATGGTCAAAAGAGCCCCCCCTAAACTCCACATGACTCCTAACCAAGATGGCGGCTGCGAGTGACTTACTCGTGATTTTAAATCTGCTGCTGCCATTTTTTTCGAAAAAAAGGTTCCCATGGTGTACACAAGTGATACTTCGTATTTACAAAAAAAGAAAGAAAGAAGATCACCGTTTGATTGACTTCCCGGTCCCTTGCTTAGTTGAATTTTAACATGGCGGCCACAGGCGCTTTCTCTGTTTGCTAGCCCTGCACCCCCCCATCCTCGTCCAGCCAATCAGATTACACTGCCTGTTTGTATCTGTGTGAATGTGACTGTTTGAACAATCGCACATTCGCATGTCATACGGAGCTTTTTTTAAAATCCATATGAAGCCCTGTACGCAATGCACATGAACTTTGCAGTGGATGTGGCTGCTCCCTTCCTAATGACACATATTTATGTGAATGTCTGTATGAATGGATCGCCTTCCATTCATATGCCATTTGTATTATTTTGACCGTATAGACAAGACCTCTCAATCCAAAGCTAAAAGCACCAGCCACAGCTGCTGCCACCGCCGGGCATGCAAATCCCTCCCCCTCACCCACTCTAGCCTCCACCCTGCCTCCCCCTCCCTCTGCCCTGGCAACAACACTACTACAATTTTCTTCTCACCTGCCACAGAAATGGCTCTGCCACTTTGGAACACTCTTAAAATTCCCTCCTACCTCAACCCAAAGAGCAGAGGGACTTTGCAAATCTGGCAGAGGTGTTGTTGTTCAAAGGCGGGAAAGGGAGGTATGGACAGTGCTATTGCAGTAGTTGAAGAGAAGGAGGAGGGATGAGGAATGGGATGGGGTGGGCAAGGGGGGCGGACCCAGTCCTCACAGTGGAGGGACTTTGCAGATCTGGCAAAAGCATGGTGGTACAAAGATTGTGCTGTTACCAGGAGAGTTGGAGGGGAGGTCTTGGAGATTGAGCTAGTTAAGTAGAGGTTACAAACCATGAATATTCAAAACCGTGAATGTGAAGGGTTGAATGTATAGTGGGCCTATTACTTCCTTTGTCTATTAATGCAGGCTAAAATATTATTTGCTTTTCTTCGCTGCAGCACCACACTGCTGGGTCATGTTCACCTTATGATCAACAATAATTCCAAGGTCCATTTCACATGTACTGCTGCTAAACCAAGTATTCCCCATCCTATAATCATCATTATCAGCAGCAGCATTGCTATAGCGCTTTTTGAATGTTCAAAGAACTTTATATACATCCCACTGAAATCCTTACAACAGCTCTATAAGGTAGAGCAGTATTATCACCCCATTTTGCAGATGGCAAGAGAGTGCACAGCTCTTTTTCCTAGCAGTCTCACAACAGTGACTTCATGCTTCACAGCTCAGCCTCTTATGCTGAACCCGCTCTCACCATAAGCCAAACAATCAAATAAGTGTTTGGCAATTACATTCCCAGTTTCTACATGTTTGGTTAATGCTAACTGTATACCATTTTGGGCTGAGTCTGAAGTACTGTACTCCAAACAGTTAAAGCCATGGCAAACAAAACTCAAACAAAAAGTAATAAAAATATAATAGGTTCCCACAGATGTGGAAATTCATCCCACTGGAGGCAAGACCTTTTGATTTGCAAATCCACTTCTGAATTATAAGGCCTTCTTCTTACTGGTGGGTTTTTTCTGGCACTCCCACAGGAGGCCATTATATATGTTCTATGTCAATGAAACCATCCAGCAAGAAATAAAAAAGTGGAAGGATGGAGGAGAAGGGGGGGGGGTTAAAAGTACTGTAGTTTAGCCTGAGAAATATCTCACTTTTCAAAACATTCAAAAATATGAGAACACCAAAATACAGCTGGAAATTGCTGGTATCATCTCTGTGATATGTTATGGCCTCAGGATGATAGCCAATGTCCAGTAATGATTAATGAAGCACTACAACCAAGTACCCTAAAAGCACCAGGACCCATCTGAACTTGGAAGCTAAGCAAGGTCAGCCCTGGTTAGTACTTTGGTGGAATACCAGGTGCTGTAGGCTATATTTCAGAGGCAGACAATGGCAGACCACCCCTGAGTATTCCTTGCCTAAGAGGGCACTACAAAATTCATGGGGTCAGCATAAGTCAACAGGCAACTTGGAGGTACACACAGACACACTACCAGGTAGACCCAAGTTCAAATCCCACTTTGGCTGTTGGAATCACAAATGAAAGCCACTCACCATCACTCATCACTCATCATACTCTACCTCACAACATTGTTCTGAGGATCAAATGGATGTAAACAAGATATATATGTCCTTCTTAGAAGAAAGACAGAATATGAATGTAGTAATAAAATAAATACAAACGCCAAGGGCAGAGCATGCAGATCCTTGCAGAAAGCCTTTCATGTGTAAGATAATGATTGTACATAGATGTGTTGAAGTAACATTTAATGGTGCTGACAATGGAGTGTGATTGAAGATGAGGTAAAGGGATGGACACTCAGGTATTTTCCTCCTATTCAGTTCACATACAGGAGGAAAGGATGTCAGAAGGAAGGGGAGGAAGAGGCAGCATGACAGGCACCCGTAAGAGAGACCAACCTAATAGGCAAATTATATGCAACCCATCTCATTTTTAACATAAAAAGTAGATATCTACCACTCACTGTGCCATCCTTTCCATAGTATTCTCCTTAAGCTCTCAATCTGCTTGTGGATCTATTGATTCAATGCTGAACAAACACTGCATCAAATCACAGATTCTTCAGGTCTCTGTCTCCCAAGTTCAGAATAATAAGCATTAATTTTACACTTCATTTCTCTACACAAAAAAGGGAGACTGAGAGAGAGAGAGAGAGACAGAGAGAGAGAGAACGTGGTCCTTGTTTAAAACAAGTAGGCCTGCGGGATTTTATCAGGCAGAAACTATGTCAGGCCAAAAGAGGAACAGAGCGCTTTGTGTAAAAGTATCGTGGGGAGATGATAGTATTCTGTAATGTTCCCAGTACCTACTTTTGTCTCCAAAAGCATTTGATCCCTGGCAGACACATATACTTATTTCCATACAGGTCTTGAGGGAAAGCCGGTAGGAAGGAGAGCTTATTATCTGAATCTTGAAGGTGAAACCTGGGTGGTGCCCACTGATGCTAAAGGCAGGCATAGGGGCGAATTTGGAGGTACATAATTTACTGCCTGTTAGTAAGGATTAGTGAGTTGTGCTGACCCGGTTGAACTGCAGTGGTAGAATTTGGCTCCTATTGTTTTTGAGTTCAAATGCATTTGCATGGTGTTGATAGGACTGTGCTTCATAGTACTTCCTAGTACAGGTATACTCATTCACCTTGCCTTGACTGATACTGTGGCACCATGCCTTGGTGTTCAAGTGATTCCAGTGGCAGAAAATGTGCATTTGATACACATTACACCAAGACTCTAAGCCTGTAAGAGAGCTGACAATGGCTTACGTCTGGCAACATCTCTATATGATTACTAATGTTCGAAGCCCATGTCCACATATCTCCTGCAATTCTAATTGTAAACTATATTAAAGGCAGCATAAAACGAACAACACCGTAAGTAAGTAAATTGACACACGGTGACATGCTACCAAACTAAAAATAAAGAAGAGATGTGTACAATGGAGGGAAAGACAATCACCTTTACTGCTACTTTTAAAACAAAGGAAAATGATGTTCCATCCAATTTGATTTAGTAAAGGAACAGGGGATATACCGTGAAGACATTTAGGACAACCTGACACTCATTTTTGACACCAGCATGTAAATCCCTCACTGTTTCCCTCACAGAACATGCAATTTCTGCTTCATTGCAACAAATTAGTTGCAATGCAATGCTTCATTGCAACAAATTAGTTGCAATGCAAACTTCATTGCAATTAGTTGCAATGCAATGCTTCATTGCAACAAATTAGTTGCAATGCAAACTTCATTGCAATGTTTTAGTTGCAGAAGGGAGGCACATAAATCCCTTCTTAACTACACCCCTAATGAATATGAGGGCATTGAAACTTGGTGCAACCAAACATTAAATATGCTCCCCCCCCCACATCCATTCAAAACAAATGTTTCTTATCCCGTTGTCATATCCATTAATTATGCTTTCTCTGAAAAAGTGTCAGTGAATAGAACTGTAATTGATACCAGAACAAACAGATGGAAGTGTATCTGTTATGGCAGAAGAAAACTTTTTGATCTGTCAAGTCCTTTCCAAGATTATGAATATGGTAAAGGAGTATGGAAATTAAACATTTTAAAAACCCATTAAGCAAACAAATACTACTACCATGCTTCACTCCCCCCCAACCTCAATGTACAAAGATTCCACCATGCATAAGTTTTGCCTTCTACAAATGTAATAGGAGAATGAATGAATGAAATCAACTCTTTTCATAAAGGAATCTCTGCCTCTCTGCAGAGGAAAGCTCTCATTTCACACTCCAGACAGACAACACAATTACAGTATTGATTTGTCATTAAACACTGCAGAGAGGATAACGGCACCAAATTCTAGGCAAAGGAGCGTTTAGACTGTCGGCAAGAAAGCACGCCTTGGCTCAGCCAATCTAATAGCTGCTGTCATGCAGGAACGTCATTAGTTTCTTGTGTCATATTTGAAACCTCTCTTCTGTTGTCTAGGTCTTAACTCAGTTCCCATGCCTTACGGAACTTCCCAAATGCCCCATCAAGATTTCACACCCGTATGATCCAATTTAAATAAAACTGCCTATACACATACAGATACGCTTCCATCCCTGTTTCTCTAGAGAACACTCCCCTAGTATCCTTGTGGACAGATGGGAGCCCCCTCCCCATAACATAATCTCCAAAACATTTTTCCCCTACCCTAGTGCCTTTGGGAATCACAAATGAAATCGGGTGGTCTTCACGTGGGACCACTGGGACAAAAAGAACTCCTCAGAACTGTACCCTGACAATTAAGGCGCCTGGGTTTTTGAAAAGCCTGGGATTGATGGCACGGACAGCCAAAGCATCACCTGGGGAACTGGGTGTAGTCCTCCGAGGGTTGCTGGAGGTCAGTTACTATAGCAACAGAGAATGAGCTCAACCTTGTAACTGACCCTTATCTTTTTTTGATCTGTTGCCCACTTGGGGCCAGAGCTGGAAATCAACTGGAAAATAATCCAGTCACATATCATAAAGAAAACTATCTATACTTATTTACCCAGGTAGAGCCTGAAATCCTGTGCTTGGGCGGTTTTGGTACTCTTAAATGCCTCCCACCCTTAATGACTGTACAGCGTTTTGCAAACCTGCATATAAGCAAATTGCTCCATAGACAACACCATGACCCACCTAATAAGCATACTAAGAATTTGGCAGTGCTCCATTTACCCTTATTTTTTTGTTTATTTAGTTAGTTAAATGGAAGATTTATAACCGGTCTTTTGACTTCCAAAAAGTTTACAAAGTAGCTTAGAGGATAAGGGAGGGGGGGAGGAGAAATCTAAATAACCCCCCTCAATAAAATACATTAAAAACCTATAGCAACATAAAACAAAAACATGGAGACTGAAGTAGACGGTTCTGAAAAATAGCTAAGTTCCTGAGAAATACAGAAATATTTTACTTGAGAACAAATCGCACATTTTCTCACATTGGAGAAAATAAAAATGTTTCTTCTTCAAGAAGGATATTGAGAAGCTGGAATGTGTCCAGGGGAGAGCGACCAAAATTGTGAGAGGTCTGGAAGCCATTATGCCCTATGAGGGGTGGCTTAGGGAGCTGGGCATGTTTAACCTGGGGAAGAGAAGGTTAATGCTAACAGGGGACAGAGAAAAGGCAGAATTACTCAACACCTTCTTTGCCTCAGTGTTTTCAGAAAAGGAAAAGGAGGACCAACCTGAGGAGAATGGAACAGAGGACACAATAGGGGAAATCCAGCTCAAAATAAGTAAAGAGGTAGTACAGGAATACCTTCTTAATCTAAATGAATTTAAATCTCCAGGACCAGATGAACTACATCCAAGAGTATTAAAAGAGCTGGCAAATATAATCTCAGAGCCATTGGCAATAATATTTGAGAACTCCTGGAGAACAGGAGAAGTCCCAGCAGACTGGAGGAGGGCAAACGTTGTCCCCATCTTCAAAAAGGGGAAAAAAGAGGATCCCAGCAACTATCATCCAGTTAGTCTGACATCAATACCAGGGAAGATTCTAGAGCAGATCATTAAACAGAGAGTCTGTGAACATTTAGAAGGCAATGCCATAATCACAAAAAGTCAACATGGGTTTCAGAGAAACAAGTCATGCCAGACTAATCTGATCTCTTTTTTTGATAAAGTTACCAGCTTGGTAGATGAAGGGAATGCTGTGGACATTGCATACCTTGATTTCAGTAAGGCCTTTGACAAGGTTCCCCATGACATTCTTGCAAACAAGCTTGTAGAATGTGGGCTAGACAAGTTAACTGTTCAATGGATTTGTAATTGGTTGACCGGCCGAACCCAAAGGGTGCTCAGCAGTGGCTCCTCTTCGTCTTGGAAAGATGTGACCAGTGGGGTGCCACAGGGTTCTGTCCTGGGCCCAGTGCTATTCAACATCTTTATCAATGACTTAGATGAGGGAATTAGGGGCATACTTATCAAATTTGCAGATGACACCAAATTGGGAGGAGTAGCTACTACCCTAGAGGACAGGATCAAAATTCGGAATGACCTGGATAGACTGGAGAGCTGGGCCAAAGCTAACAAAATGAAATTCAATATGGAGAAATGTAAAGTACTGCATTTAGGGCGGAAAAATGAAATGCATAAATATAGGATGGGAGAGACCTGGCTGAATGAGACTACGTGCGAAAGGGATCTAGGAGTCCTAGTAGACCACAAGTTGAACATGAGCCAACAGTGTGATGCGGCAGCTAAAAAGGCCAATGCAATTTTGGGCTGTATCAATAGAAGTATAGTATCTAGATCAAGGGAAGTAATAGTGCCACTCTATTCTGCCTTGGTCAGACCTCACTTAGAATACTGTGTCCAGTTCTGGGCACCACAATTCAGAAAGGATATTGACAAATTGGAGCGTGTCCAGAGAAGGGCAACTAAAATGGTGAAAGGTCTGGAAACGATGCCTTATGAGGAGAGACTTAGGGAGCTGGGTATGTTTAGCCTGGAAAAAAGACGGTATAGAGGTGATATGATAGCCCTGTTTAAGTATTTGAAGGGATGTCACGCTGAGGGTGGAGCAGGCTTGTTTTCTGCTGCTCCAGAGACTGGAACACGGAGCAATGGGTGCAAGCTCCAGGAACAGAGATTCCACCTCAACATGAGGAGGAACTTTTTGACAGTAAGAGCTGTTCGGCAGTGGAACACACTCCCTCGGAGCGTGGTGGGGTCTCCTTCCTTGGAGGTCTTTAAACAGAGGCTGGATGGCCATCTGTCGGGGATGCTTTGATTGTGATTTCCTGCGTGGCAGGGGGGTTGGACTGGATGGCCCTCATGGTCTCTTCCAACTCTGCAATTCTATGATTCTATGATTCTAAGAGGGTACATGATAGCCATGTGTCAATATCTGAAGGGATGTCATATTGAGGATGGAGCAAGCTTGTTTTCTGTGGCTCCAGAGACTAAGACGCGGAGCAATGGGTTCAAACTCCAGGAAAATTTATTCCATCTAAACATTAGGAAGAACTTCCTGACAATAAGAGCTGTTCAGAAGTGGAATGTGTTGCCTGGGAATGTAGTGGAGTCTCCTTCTTTGGAGCCTTTTAAACAGAGGCTGGACGGCCATCTGTCTGAGGGCTTTGATTGTGTTTTCCTGCAGGGCAGGGGGTTGGACTGGATGGCCCTTGTGGTCTCTTCCAACTCTAAGATTCTATTATTCTTGTTGGGCACCAAAACCAGCATTTTTGGAGGAGAGCATTCAGCAAACGGCATGCCACCACAGAAGAGGCCATTGCCCCAAAGCATCACACAACTAACCTAAGAAGGTAGAGCTACCAAATGTCTGTGATGGAACCTCCTAAGTCCAGACCTTTTCATTTGAAGTGTACTAAAAAAACAAAATAACACAGGGCCACACAATGTGATATCGCATAACTTACCAGAGGGATAGACATGATAGGCTTCTGTAACAAAACCAACAAAGAGTTCTGTAACACTTTAAGGACTAATACACTTATTTTGACATAAACATTCATGGACTGAAGTAGCGCTTCTCAGCCTTTCATTCTTCCCATTATCTACAACTGTTTCTTTCTTTCTTGGGAAACCACCAGGGCAGCCAATGGCTCATAGAATCATATATGGAAGGGACCACAAGGGCCATCCAGTCCAACCCCATTCTGCCATGTAGGAGTACCCAATCAAATCATTCCCGACAGATGGCCATCCAGCCTCTGTTTAAAAACCTCCCAAGAAGGAGACTCCACCACATTCCCAGGAAGCAGAGGATTCCACTTCTGAACAGCTCTTACCGTCAGGAAGTTCTTCCTAATGTTTAGGTGGAATCTCTTTTCCTGTAGTTTGAATCCATTTCTCCATGCCCTAGGTTATGGAGCAGCAGAAAACAAGCTTGCTCCATCCTCAGTATGACATCCCTTCAAATATTTAAACATGGTTATCATGTCCCCTCTTAACCTACTCTTCTCCAGACTAAACATACCCAGCTCCCTAAGCCACTCAGGGGCCAGCAGTGGTCCATGGACCACCACTTTGAGTACACTTGATATAATGAACTCTATATCAAATACATGAAGCAGATATATGTCTATCCAGGGCCAACCATCCTGTTGATATTAAGTTACCAATTAAAAATTAGTAATTGTTATCATCAGCATTTTGACCAGGAGGGATCAACAGAATCAAGTCACTGGACTGGACAAGTTAACAGACCATACCCAGGTATTCAATAGTGCTGCCTGGCTTTTTAGATTTAGAAACATATAACATATCACAATGACAGCCTATTCAGACCTGATTTTTTTTAATATTAAAATAAAACATCTTTAGATAAACTGAAGTTATAACTAGGAGGTAAAAATGGATATATTGCAATAAACATATTTTTGAAGTGCAACATTCATTATTATGAGTGGTGTATAAACAATATATGCTTTTGTATAAATAAAAAGTAATGCTAAAATGCATCATTCTATATTGATTTGAAACCAGAGGTAGTACTGTTAACAAGGTTTAGTTTTCAACTTTTTTGATTTGGGAACCACCTTTTTTTTTTTTTCATCACTTCATCACTTTTTTCTCAAATACCTGTAAGGTGCTGTCACTGCAGTTTTGACCCACCTTACATTACTACTGTGAACTGGTAGTGGTTTCCAACCCATCAGCTGAGGACCAATGAGTATTAAAATGCACCATCATCCTTACCCTGATGAGTGCAGATGAGGACGCAAAGATGATTTTTAAAGTCACCAAGCCTTTTTGGGGGACGGGGAACAGACAGTGGAATGGAAAGTCTTGAATTATAGCTGGGAATAAATCAAAAGCCAATAAAGCCAGATTACGGATGAGAAAAATAATACAGAATTTGAGATTTAATTCATCCTTGACACTGCTCCATTAATAATGTTTTCTTTCAAAGTAGAACCCTCGTTCATGCATCAGTCATCCATGTGGTTAGCTAGCACATTTGAGTGAAAGGTAAGGGAAAGTGTGCCTTCTCTGTCCCCTCCTGCAATATCACCATTGCTGGTTCCTTCACATAACAGAGAATTCTGTAATTGAGGTTTCCTACTTAGTGGAGGAAGCTAGGAAGATACAGCGGTGTCCCTCCATAGTTATTTCCTGAATGCAGTGGGTGGATCTGGCTAGATGTGTGACATAAAGTGCAAAGCCAGCAAGCACAGTCCTATTCTATCCGTGTGTTAGACCTCTGTGGAAAAGATTAATGAGTGGATATGTGCATACTGTCCAACATTTTAGAGGAAAACCAGGACACACATGACCAAGCAACATGAGAATGTACGTGGTCAAGATTAGAAATGTTATCCATGAGGATGAACACACAAGCTAGGAAAGGCTGACAGTTTCCTTTTGCTTGAGCTTACTGGGAAGGCCATGATTCGGCCCCCTCCACTCCTCACACCTGCTGAGTTAATGGAGTGCAAACTACTTTTGAACTCTGAACTCAGTCTGCAGCAATAGAAGTAAGCTGAGAACAAAGGAAGAAGTTGGGAGGAGGCGAGTGAAACTGGGACATTTTAAAAGCAACTGAAAATGTGGGACAACAGAGGATTATTCAGGACTGTCTCTGCCAAATCAGGACAGTTGGAGGTTATGTAGGTGTATAGAGCGTAAGAAATCCAAGATATGAAGTCTGTTCCTGGCCTTAGAGGCCTACTCCATCACCCAGCCAACTGTAACAGATGTAATTCACCTGCAATACAGTTATTTTTAGGGAAAGGTGCAGGAAAAACATCCCCAGGAGGATATGTCCTACAGGTTTTGTGGTCCGCATCCACATCTACGGTCCATTGTGGGCATCCCATTTTTCACTGGTGCTCTGTGCTCATAATCTTTCAGCTGAGAAAGGATTTTGCTCTCAAAAAAACATTTATGTGATCTAGGGTGTCACAACACTGATGTCTTATAGGAGCTGAAGATTAGTTAATAAAATCTTTTATGCTTGCTTCATTCTTATGACAATTTTACTATTATGTTTTCAAGGGGCATGAAAGCTGTCCTCAGTGGTTAGAAACATCACTTTAATAAAAAATGGTAACACTGGGAGTTTGGTATGTCTAGATATTGCATAAAAAAGGAAACAAGATGAGTTGGATTTTCAAACTGTACATTTAGCTTTGGCTCAACTTGGTGGCAGAAGAAAATTAATTCATGTTCCTTATTCATGCCTATTGCTGGGCTTCCATTCTGTAGAGGGGCTGGCAAGAATTCACTACATGGCTCAGATGGGAACTAAGATGGCAAACTGGATGGAACTAAGATGGCAAACTTTTTCTTTTAGTGAGGTTATCCAGAGAGTTTTTACTACAGTTAACATACTGTCTGTCATTTTCTTGACAGACATACTCAGTCACAATTGGTCTTGAGAATTAGATGAAGCGTGGGGAGGAAAAGCGAACTTGCACTGTTCCCTTGTGGCAAATGGATAAATCCCATACATTAATATTCATTGTAAACACCAGAAAGGGATAGGCAAATTTGCCTAAATCTATCTATCCTGTTTTCACACCATTTTATTCTGTTCTGTTTCTATATTTTCCCATTAATTGCAATTTTTTAAAAAAAACAATCTCTATCTATCTATCTTTTTGATATATTCACATTTCTAAGAAATATATCAAACAGAGAAGTGCAACATTTGGTGAACAGCTAAATCTCAAATTGCAGAGGGGCAGATTAGGTCAATTCTTGTAAGAATTAGCTGATTAGCATTTTTAGGATGATTTAGAGCTTCTGCTTCATTTCATAAATTGTGACACCTATGGGCCTTGGTGTTGGGACTTTTCACCAAGAAAACCCTTAAGTAGAGTGAAGCTGAGCCCTCCTGCTAGTTAAATATAAGTACCTTTGGAGCATGGAACGTGCCTATTCCATTTGTAAGAGAAACCAAGAGTATAATCTCCAAAGCAATTGCCAGGGAATGTAATGTGTTTGAAAGATTTGGGCATTTGAAATTAGAAGAATAGAGGTTATCACCTAATCAGGACAAAAGAAAGCACTAGTGAAACACTAGGATGATAGAGTGGACTCTACCACTACAGTGCAAGATGGCAGGTTCACATGTTTGAACATTCCTAAAAATTTCCTTGCAAACAGAAGACCAGCACTTTAGCCAAAGACCAAGGCCAGAAGCTTTCTCCCTGTTCAGCTCATTTTCTATGTGCAGGGCTTTTATTTATTTAACATGATGGAGACTTCAAAATCAGACCCACCTAGAGCATAAAGTAGAACTACCCCTTCAGCCAACTCTGCAATTCTATCATCTCATTCTTTCAGATGTATAGACCAGACAAACATGTTGTATCGATGAACAAAAACTGAAAAGTATAGCCAGCTTCAGATATTACATCTCACTCCAATTATGAATCATCAGATATTTCCAAAGAGTTTCTGCATATTCAAAAAAGTGATGCGCGTAATCTCTCATTGTGTCACACTCCAATATTTTGAAAGAGATTACACTCTTTGATTTTTTTTTAAAAAAATCAAAGCTACAGTATTTGTATTTTGAATGTTAATTTGACAAAAAGAAGTGCACATGAGGGAATGTTTATAATCAGAACTCCAATAAACTCACAAATGACTCCAGTATTTTATAAGCTTGTTAGGAACAAATCACTCCCTTAGCTTATATTTACTTACTGATGAATCATAAAAGGCCTCAATACACAGAGAGTAAATTCACAAAAAGGCTTTCCTCTGGTTTCGTTAACAACAACTGTCCTAAAAACCTGAAAACCTATAACATGACTCCAACAGTACATCTCTTCAATGGATAAAGAACAATCCCCTGCCCCATCCAACAGTGTCATCTTCTCCCCATAACCTTCCACACACAAGAGAGGCATCCTACTTTGCAAAAAGCACAAAACTCACTTCCTCCTCCTGTCCTTATGTTGCTTGGAGAGCAATATTTGGGAGCACATCCAATTGTGCTGATCTGCATAATGGTGAAACTCTAGAGGGACTGTTCAGTCTTAAGAGGCATAAAAGAAAATACTCACTGTCCTCTAAACAAATGTGACTAGACGAACAATGCAAGCTGTGCAGAATCTGAAGATGGAAGCAAAGGCACATGGAAGCCCGACCATGGAAGCCTGGCAGACTTAACTCGAGACAGGCCAAAGTTTGGCCTGAACAGGCCTGATTTCCAACCATGAAAACCCATAGACTGAAAAGAATTGGCAAAGCTTGGACCTGATGCCAGGAGTTGCCAAGGCTGGAACTAAGAGGTCCTCCTAGTTTTGTGCATAGCTGTTTCATGGGCTGATTCACAACGACTACCCATTAAATATCTCTACAGAGCAGAGATGGGGACTGAAAAGGACTATGTCCCCTCAAGCAGAGAATGACATAGTGGTTGGGAAGGGCTGGAAAGAAATGTGGGCATTTGAAATTAGAGAGCCACCCCTCTCTTTTTCTCTCCCCCTCTCTCCCCCAGCCCTTTCTCTGCCATTTACAAAAGGCTTCCCACTCTTATTGCTCTGTCAAATTCACCTCTCCATCTTTTTCTTTCAGATCCACAGAGTAAAAAAGGTAAAAAGAACTGGCCAAGTTTGGCCTGGCACCAAGAGTTGCCAAGGCTAGGTGTTTCAGAGTGATTACACTTTTACACCCCTGATAAGATAGTTCACTGATATGTGTTTTTTTTTTTAATATGAGCATTGAAAACAATGACTGGAGAAGCATATATATAATAAAACCAAGAACAAAGCCAGCCGAGGGATCCCCACACACATTGCACACACACACTTCCATCCCTCCCCTCTCTCCTCTTCTTCATTTGACTTTCATTCTCTCTCTTTGGCCCTTGGCTCTGCTAAATAGGAAGAGCCTAGAAAGGTTTTTGGTTCAGGGTCGAACTCTACCTGTTCATTTTTTTTCTCTCTGCTTCTGAGCCACTTACTTCCACTCTAGGATGTTACAATTTTTAGAGTTTTCCTGAAGTAGGTGTAGGTTCCTCAAGATGTCCCTGCCAAACTTCCCTCTCCTATGCAGCTCTACGTGGTACAATTTTTTATTTTTATTTATTTATTTATTTATATCCCGCTCTTCAGCCACAAGGCTATCAGAGCGGCTTACAAATTGTTTTAAGCAATAGCTATTTACACATCTACACTGCATTAAGCAGTTTCCCATGTGTGTTAGCTAATTGCCCCCACAAGCTGGGTACTCATTTTACCGACCTACAGAAGGATGGAAGGCTGAGTGAACCTTGGAGCCCTCTGGGATCGAACTTGCAAAGCCTGATTGCCAGGTCAGAAACTGATGGCAGTACCAAATATGATTCTTTTAGGGTGCTATCTGTTCTCTTGCTTACTACAGAAGAATAAAAGCATAGATGGATGAGTTGTGAACCATCTGCAACTGTGGGTCTTAGTTGAGTGTTTTAGGGATTGAGGGGAAGATATATTATAGACTGCTTGCCCAAATACTTTCACAAATGGAGCCTCTAAACAAATTTAGCAAAAGAGAGAAGGGAGAGAAGAGTAGGCAGTACCTGTGGGACTTAATCCCCAACCCCATTGCCATTCCCTTTCCCTGATGGATCCTGTCTTACTTAAATTGTAAGCCTGAGGCCAGGGAACTGTCATATTAATAATTTGTAAACTGTTCTGTGAGTCTTTTTGGCTGAAGGGTGGGGTACAAATAGAATAAATAAATAAATAAATAAATAAGCAAGCAAGCAAGCAAGCAAGCAAACAGGACATGGTGTAAATGTTAACTTAATAATAATATTGAAGTGCTGGGAAATGCAACCTGGCAAATCAATATTCATGCGGCTGAAAAACTGCCCTCGCCTAACTACTATAATACAGATCTTGCATACAAAATCAAAAATCTATCATGCATTAAAGTAGCATCAAATAACGCACAGTGTCACCTGAGTTCAAAGACCTGTGTGTTCCTCATCTACAAGGAAAGTAAATTCATAAAAATATCAAAAAGGTCTATATCTAAATATCTAGAGTGGGGGAATCAATTAAATAATAATATAAAGTACAGCCAGCCCTCCGTATCCACGAATTTTACATCTATGGATTCAACCATCCATTGCTTGAAAATATTCAAAAAACAAACGTTCCCAAAAGCAAACTTTGATTTTGCCATTTTATATAAAGGACACCATTTTACTATGCCATTGTATGTGGACTTGAACATCCACAGATTTTGGCATCCGGGGGGGGGGGTCTGATATCAAACCCTAGCAGATACCAAGGGTCCATTGTATATTGTACAATATAAACCTGAAGTAACAGAAGGGGCTTAAATATCAGCTTAGACTATCTACTTTCCAATCTGTCCATCAATATATGAATGAAAACACACCAGGCATCATAGGAACTACATATCCCATGGTCCCCAGTCACCTAATATCCTACAATGCATGCTTCTAGCAGCTTGACACCTGAGTTCTATGGAAAAGACGGATCACTCTCACCCAGAAAAGGGAGTAAAGGCTCTAAGCATAGGCAGGACACAGCATGGAAGTTTCTAAGCCAATTTGGAAACAGTCCCATTTAAAATTGGATTAATTCCCTATGTCCAACAGACATTCTTCAGATTAATCTGATTTAATCAGGCTGACTCCAGATTGATGGGCCAGGGGAGTTTGCCCATTATTAAGAAAAAAGTACAGCAGAGTAGTCACTCCCAAAATCCCCCAGTCAGTATGAATGCTGACCTGGCTAGCAGGAGAATTCAGGAAGCTGTAGTGTAAAAGAGAAACTTTCCAAGCTCCAGTTTAAATGATATCTCTGTTTATGTGCGTGGGTTAGGTTCTCCCAATACAGCTGACTCCCAAATTACTTTGAACTACAGATTCGGCAGGAACGTTTGAGAATTGAGATAGTTGTATATGGTCCCACCCCTTCATCTACATTGTGCTCCCCTGGTTTCTGTCTCTTGGTCACAGTAAAATGTGGTGAAATGTTGGGAACTGGCTTAGAACGATGCATAGATATCTAACTCCATCTTTATACGGAGATGTATAAAGATGTGCACATCTCAACAGGCTCATAACCAGTATGTTAATACAAGTTGTGTATGGGGAGGAAGGAGCTGGCACAGGGGTATTTTTCAAATAAATGCAAGTAAGTGATCTGCTCAGTAATGACTGCATTAGGTAGATTTGTCTGGCACTCTTGTTTGCTAGGTTAAACTATTATTAGGGGTTATCAGAACATGTGTTTTATTAAGCACACACTTAAGGCACCTAGCAAAGCATTACACAAATAACATCTTGTGGTCTAGAAAAATGGATCCACTTACAGCAGCCATAAAGTTTCTGTCTTCATTCAGCCCTTACTATTTCCTTCAGATGCTGATGAATAGTAGTTCTGTAATCACAGCAGTAAGCGTACTTTGCTGAAATCAATTCTGGGAGGGAAACAACTTTTCTTATGAAAATTTCCAATTTTCTTGGGGAAAAGTTGTGTCACAAATCCCACTGTTTCCAGAATCAAAATTCAAATAGCATTTAACATAGACTTGCCGAGTGCCAAATTTCCAGCAGTGGGCAGAACTACTGCATTTCTTGTGTGTCAGTTTCACTCTCTGTTTTTTCCAATCCTAATCTGTTATACTGTTTATTTTGCAATTTCAGACACTTTTCATTTGTTATTGCAGAGACTATTAAAGATTTTTTTTTCCTTGTGGGAAAACTACCGTACATGTTCTTATGAAAAAGCAGAGTACACTCGGCCTGGCAGGTTACTGGATGGGTGGCTACATGTTGAACGGACCTTCCCTCCATTCCTTACAATTCTATACATGGTAGATAATGTACCTAGCAGAAGGGGTGCCTCCTCTCACCATTTTGGAGTAAATGATCTCCCTCTGCCCAGTCTGTAAGCTACCACTGGTAATAACTCTCCTGCTTCCTACCACCTACACAGTAATATAATACAGTCAGACCGCCATATCCTTGGGGATTCTGTTCCCAGGCTTACCGCAGATACCACAAACTGCGGATAAGAGCAAACCCTATTAAAATAATGGACTTCCAGTAAAAACATACCATAGAGTTGCCGTGGAGGACCTAAAAGATGTCTAGAGAGGATGCCTCTCTAGGCATTTTCAAGGAATATTCTATGTTTTGTGTCCCGTGGATAACTGAAATCATGGGTATTGGTTCCATAGATACGGGGATCCAACTGTACTAATTAATATGTTCCTAAGTAATTGTTAATCAACATAATAATAAGATACTCTGTGACAGGTTACTGCAGGGGATGCACAAAAAAGGTGGTATACAACTTAGTAAGTACATATAGGACCCACACAACACAAGCAACACCTAGATGATGTTGGTGGAAGACAGGAAGACTTAGTGATTGATAGAACCAGTGGTCAGCCATTGTTATTTCAATACACTGCCATATAATTGTTTATTAATTAAAATTTTAGCCATTTTCTTCACCATCACCATTATTATTATTATTATTATTATTATTATTTAGTTATTTATTAAGGCTATCAGAGCAGCTTACAAATTGTTTTAAGCAATAGCAAGTTACACATCTACACTGGATTAAGCAGTTTCCAATGTGTGTTAGCTAATTGCCCCCACAAGCCAAGTACTCATTTTACTGACCTACGAAAGGATGGAAGGCTGAATGAACCTTGGAGCCCTCTGAAATCGAACTTGCAACATGGTGACTTCCAGTATTGGCATTTAACCATTGCGCCACCGCCTAATATTTAAATAACACTTTATATAAAGGATAAACATGTGCCAAACATGGAGGTCATTAAACACAGGTTGGATTATCATCTTTCAGGAATGCTTTAGTTATGTGTTGGACTAGATCAGTGGCTCTTAACCTTTTCTTTACCAGGGGCCCCCTTAAAATACCTTTTGTTGATGTGGCCCCCCAATACTTAACTCAAGATTTAAAACCCTAATAAAAATAAGAACAACAACAACAACAATACAATTACACCACCCACTAAACCTTCCCTCAGAGGCACTAGAGGGGGAGGGAAGACTTTTATCCTGCTTCTTCATGTAAGTTTGTGGCTCGAGTTGATTCACAGTGGCAATGCACAGGCCAAGTCAGCCAGCCAGCCTTTGTCTTGGCCCCTGTCACGTGACCACTCCACTGCGGGGAGGATATGGGCCCAGCGGACTTCAAGCCTTCACAGACCACCTGTGAGGACATTGTGGACCCCTGGGAGTCCCCGGACCACAGGCTAAGAACCACTGGACTAGATGGCCCTTACATGGTGCCTTCTAATCTTATGATTCTATTATTCATTTTTAGGGGAACTGACTTGATTCGCACTTCCCAAATAAATATCCAGGTTATGACATAGATATCAGATGGGTTTTGCACTTCTGTGAAATTTATGGTACAGTTATTTTATTTTCAAAATTTACCAAACTGTTTATTTTATGATCAAATGCATTGAAATGTGTGTTTGGGGGTAAAATATGTTTAAAATAGCTATGTTATATTCCTGAATAGTATAAACGTTTATGCAGTTAAATATAAATCACAGGCTGATGCAGAAATGAAAAGGAAGAGATTTCTGAAAGAAAACACACAAACCAGCAAACAGTCTAAATAAACAACAGCCTGATCTGTCCTCCTTAAAGGTTAACTCAACAAGTTCATAACACAGTGAGATCTGAATCATGGACATCCTTGCTCACAATTCACTGCCACAATTGACACACTGAATTTCCTTGGAATGAACACCTTCCACTTCAGCAGAAGATTTGTCACATTTGCACTGGTGCTGAGCTCTGGCCACAAGGGCAAAAACAGCATGAAGAACACATACAGGGTGCAATCTTCATGGGTGAACTTACACTATACACAGAAGCAAGGGAGGGCCTGGTGTAAGTAAAGCTAGTAGCAAGCCATCTTAGCCTACCCAGCATCATTATTTACTATTTTGTTCATTAGAGGCATGTTTTCTCTAGCTGTCCACCCTAAGAAGGTGCTCAAGCAACTTACAAATAAAATTATAAACTGAAACAAACATTTAAAACTCCAAAAGCTTCAATAGAAGGCAAAACGGGAAGGAAAAATTGTAAACACACATAAAATACCTAACAACACGTCAATTCGAACCTTGTTAGAAAAGAAGGATCTTAAGATGTTGGTGGAACACTGACAAAGAGAAAACCAAGGGCTTGTCTATACAAGGCAATCAAATGTGGATTGATGCAAACTAATGTCATTTCACAGCTGTCTCAATTAGTCTTAATGTTTTTTGGCAAAATCACAGGCATGCAAAGCTATCGCTTTTGTTGTCCCAACGGGTATGCCTGCAAATCAAGATGGTGGTCACGAGTGAATTACAGTTGTCCTTCCATATTCACGGATTTGCTATCCACAGATTTAAGTATTCGCAGCTTGAAAATATTTTTTTAAAAATAATAATCTGAAAAGCAAACCTTGATTTTGCCATCTTATATAAGGGACACCATTTTTATATGCCATTGCATATAATGGGATTTGAGTATTCATGAATTTTGGTATCCATGGGGGGTCCTGGAACCAAACCCCAGCGAATATGAAGGGACAACTGTACTCACGTTTTGATTTTGATTTTTTTCGCCAGTTGCCACTGCTGAACAGTATTTTTTTTAAAGCATATCTAAGGTACAAAAGTGTGATATTCTGCCTAAATAAATAAAAGAAAAAAGAAAAAAAGGCTGTTTTGTTGCCTCAGCACACGATCGCTAAGGCAAAAATCCAAGATGGTGGTTCTGGGCACTTGACTTATTAGCAAACTCTGCCCCCTGCCCACGTCCAACCAATCAGTTTTCTACTACTGCTCTCATGGGGAATGTGAATTGGTTGTTCCAATGAGTGACAATGTGCCTTTTCTACGGAGTTTTTTAAAAACTTTGGAGAAAGCCATGAAGGTTTTCCCCATGGACTTTATGCCACTATATGCCCCATGGACTTTAGCCCGCCTCCTGTCAAATACTGTGATCCGATGCAGAGTACAGTTAGGACAGGTAGGATTCCCAGCTGATTCTATGAGGATTATTTTGACCATTTAGACAACCCCCAAGCCTCTCATGGAGGAGAGATCCATATTGTAGGTGCCACCAAAGAGAAGTTCCTTCCCACATCCCCACCCTCTGATCTTATTTAATAGTTCCAGAGGCTGGGCAGACTTTTAACGGGAAAGACAACCTTTGAGGTATCATGGTCCTAAGCTATTTATAACGGCTTTATAAAGGCAACAACCAGTACAACACATTGTCCCCACGAAAGGATCATTTAAATTTAGCTTCAAATACTTCTGCTCTTTTTCTTTTTCTTTTTTTGTGGCACTAATAGAGCAAGAGTAGATGCCATCTTTTCCTCACCAAGATTAATGCTATAAACTGTCATTCGCTTCGGTGAAAATTTATCAACATTATTATACACCTTAGAAACTGCCACTATAGACAAATGCACTGCATTAAAATTTGTTCTAGAGCTCCCTTGGGGAAACATTTGCTACAATTTGTATAAGAGTTTATATATTTATGCTATTTAATGGTACAAAGCAATAATTATGACTTCATTCACTGATAAGCAACAGCATTACATAAATCTGAGGCGGATTTGGAACACGCCAGCTTTGTCAGTGGCACGACTAGTTGTAAATTATGTTGCCGTTAAAAAAAAAATATTCTAAGCAAATATGAGGTAGCAGCAGGAAGCTAATAATGTGCCTCCAGCTGTTCCAGTTAACCTGCAAATGTGGCCATCTGCACCTCAGGAGAAAAAAGAAAAGAAGAGATAGAGGAGGGAGGGAGAGAAAGGAGAGGAGATGCCGCCAAAGCAGGCACAAAGCCTAGGCCCAAAGCAGTGGGAGTGACCTTGGTCCTTCTGACCAGACAAGTGCATATACAAAAATCAGAAAAAGTTACTGAAGAATAAAGGATCTTTTCTCCCCTAGACTCAAACGCAGGAAAAGAAAAGGAAAAGGGGGTGGGGGTTGATCTCTCTCCATGCCTTTTTTTCCTAGAACATTCTATCTTTTACCTCTGGGGTTATTGTTTACTGCATTGCAGGCTTGTCCAGTGAACAGTATTTTCCTCACAACTTCAAAATTCCTTTTAATTTTTTTTAAATTAACTTTTGAAACACCTCTCTATAGATATCTATCGCCAGTTATTAGAGTGAGAAAAAGAGGTGGGGAAGTATTTATTGTGACAGAATTTATTAGAATTTATTCCTGCTTCAGATGATTCAAAACAGATCGGCAGGACACAAAAGGTGAACTGTCAAACAAGACGGAAATTCTCAGACAGAAAAGACACCGATCTCACAATGAACACTACTGGTCATTCCAAACAAACACTTTGGATTCCGAGAGATGAGGTGGTCATCTACACACCTATGGGCTTCATTTTCTAAAATATTATTTTATTTCATACTCAGGTTAAAAAAAAAGGTAAGGAAATCTGGGTCACAAGGAATTTATACACATGCATGCACACACAAAATCTTTGACATTGGTCTTTTCTTGCTAAACCTGCTGGGACTGAAGCAAGCTATAGATAGCTACATTTTAGTAATCTATGAATAATACAAATCTCCTTTTGAGGCATGCTTCTAAATACTGCACAGCTTCGTTTTATTCAAAAAGTTCTGCAAAATACCCAAAGCCATTTGGATTATCAGATGTTCAGAGATCTGGGCATGCTGTTAGCATTTGGTCACCGGTTTCTCATGAAGGTAATGTACAAGCTTTTGTGTTCCACAAAATGCATTTAATTATAGGGGTGGGAATAGCATCATAAACATGAAACAGTCCTGTGCCGCTTGGAAGCCTAACATATTTATTGTGCTATGAGCTTTCATGGGCCAGAGCCAACTTCGTCAAATGTAGAAAGTTGCATTCTATGTAGATCGCTGTACCCAGGGGAATTTAAGGGAACCTACAATGTTTGCACCCAAGAACATTAACTATTATTGCCCATAGACTTTGCATCTCCTGAGGTACTTTTCCTCCTGGCAATCTTCGTGCTGTATTGTGTACTAATTTTAAGGCACTGCAAGACTCTGTCAATTTGGTGGTAACAGACCAACATGATTCTACTCTTTCAGAACAAAGCTTCATGATATTCAGTCTGAACCCTTTGTAAAAAGAATGCCTCTTTGAAGGGGAAAAAAAAGAGCCCTCTTCAGAATCAGTTACAGCAATGCTTGATCATGATTTCCTGCGTGGCAGGGGGTTGGACTGGATGGCCCTCGTGGTCTCTTCCAACTCTACAATTCTATGATTCTATGATTCTATGATTCTATGATACTCAAAATAGCAGTCGTTGGACCAGTACCAGCCTCAGAACCATTGGGTGCTGCTCCCTGGTAAGGTTCCAGGAAAGAAAGAAAAACAACTGTAGTCAATGGGCACAAATATGGCGCTGGTCCCTGTCACATTGAGGAAGAAATAATTACTGGTACCCTATTATCAGAGATCCTGTAAAAGGACAGGTTGCTTACCTGTAACCATAGATCTTCGAGTGGTCTTCTGTGAATTCACGCAGCTGGGTTACTCCTGCGCCTGCGCAGAGCTTCGGAACCTTCTAGAAATGCTAGGCAGAATATGCTTTGATACACTTTTGGCAGTAACTCCGCCCATCCTAACGGTCCCTTATAAGGGCTTCCCGCCTAAATCCCCTCAGTTCCTTGAATGACTCTGCAATATGCAGCATCAGGAACATTAAGCATGTTTATATGATGTAGTAGGACATAGAGGGGAGGATGGGCGGGTCTGTGTGAATTCACAGAAGACCACTCGAAAATCTATGGTTACAGGTAAGCAACCTGTCCATCTTCTTCGTGGTCTCTGTGAATCACACAGCTGGGTGTAGACTGGCAAGCTTCACTCTTGGAGGCGGGTATGTCCTATACCAAGTACACCATAGATGCATACACCTGAATTTGCAATATTAAACACACAATCTAAATAAAGGTATCAAAGCAAATATAACAATAGTGACTTGGCAACATGAACACTCACTCATTGAATAGAGGATAACAGCACAGCCTTGCCAAAGGCTGCCTCGTTCCTAGAACGAGAGTCAAGTTCTGTAATGAGAAATAAAAGTCAAAGGTGATGACCAGGTTGCAGTTCTGCAAATGTCCTCTAAAGGCACTCCAGAGAGAAAAGCTGTCCAAGTAGAGACAGCTCTCGTAGAGTGTCCACGAATCCGTGATGGCAGAGGTTTCTTTGCCAGTTCGTAGCAGAGAGCAATGGTCGACGTCACCCACTTTGATAGCCGTTGAGAGGAAATGGGCTGTCCGAGTTTCGAGTCAGCATAAGACACAAACAGTCTGGGTGACTTCCTGTGGGACACAGTCTGTTGAATGTAGAAAGCTAGAACCCTCCTGACGTCCATGAGATCAAGGGTGCGTTCAAATTCATCCTTTGGGTCCTGCATCAGAGCAGGGAGAGCGATGGATTGGTTGAGATGGAAGCTGGACACCACCTTTGGAAGGAAGGAGATGTCGGGACGAAGTACCACTTTGTGTTTGTGGAAAGCAGTGTATGGAGGATCAGACCTCAAGGCACAGAGCTCACCAGCCCGACACGCCAAAGTGATGGCCACAAGGAAGGCAGTCTTCCAGGATAGGAGTCACAGATCAGTAGAAGCCAAAGGTTCAAACGGTCGGTGAACCAACTGGGAAAGGACCAGTTCGAGGCTCCAAGCCGGGGTCGGTTCGGTCACCGGAGGGTGCAGGTTGGCAAAACCTCTCAAAAATTTCTTTACCGTCGCATCAACAAAGGGGGACGGGTGACCTCTCGCCTGAAACTTGACGGATAGCTGCCAAGTAGCACTGGATCGAGGAAAGCGACAGGCCCGCTGAAGACAATTGGAGAAGAAACTCCAGTAACGTCGGGATAGAGAACGGTTCGGGACTTGGTTCCCGGGAGGCCATGAAAGCTTCGTACTTCTTCCACTTGTAGTGGTACGACTTTCGAGTGGATGGCCTTTGGGCAGCATCGATGACAGCCTGGACATCTGGATGAAGAGCTGCAGGTTGCCTCGGCGCCGAGGTTCAAACCGAGAGTCTCAAACCCGAAGGTCGAATTACAGAGTCAATCTCCATGCTGTCAGATGCAGAGTGTCCATATCGGGATGTCTGACTCTGCCTTCGTGAATGGTTAGCAGATCCGGATGGGAAGGAAGACGAATGAAACGGTGCTTGGATGAATTGAGAATGAAATGTGTTCTTGGGAGATGCAAAGAGATCCACTTGAGGATACCCCCAGGCCTGGAACAGCTCTAAGGCGACCGCCCTGTGTAGACGCCACTCGTGGATGGAGAGACTTGAACGTCTGAGTCCGTCTGCAAGAGTGTTCTCCTCCCCTGGAAGATGGATGGATTGGAGAAACACATTCCTGGACACGCACCAATCCCAGATGTCCAGCGTGAGCTGTAGAATTTGGGGGGACCTCGTATCTCCCTGCTTGTTCAGATAGTACATGACAGACGTGTTGTCTGTCAGTACTAGTACAGTCTTGCCCCTCACCATGGATTCGAAGGCTCGTAATGCTTTCTGGATGGCGAGAAGTTCCAGGACGTTGATATGGAGAGCTTGCTCTTTGGTGCTCCAAGAGCCACGAATCTCATAGGACTCAATGTGCGCTCCCCATCCCTGCATCGAGGCATCCGTTTTCAAAGATACGTTTGGCTGAGGAAGGTCGAACGGCATGCCCGACAGGATGTTGTCTGGTACCAGCCACCAGTCCAGAGACCGCTGAACTGCCCACGACATTGTAAGCATTTTGTTTGGAGAATCGAGGAGAGGGTTGAACACTTGCAGGAACCAGTGTTGGAGCAGACGGAACCGAAGTCTGGCGAGGCAGGTCACATACGTCATGGCTGCCATGTGACCGAGAAGGACCTGAACTGAATGAGCGGGAAGCCTTCAGGACCGACGGCAGGTATGGATCAGGGACGGAAGAGTGTTGAAGCAGTCTTGAGGTAAATATGCCACTGCCGTCACAGAGTCTAGGCGAGCTCCAATGAATTGGGTCACTTGAGTCAGCTAGAGCTGAGACTTTTCGATGTTGAAAACAAGTCTCAGGTAGTCTAAGGCATCTAAGGTGAGGCCAACATCGAGTTCGAGCTGATGTCGAGACTCCGCCACAATCAGCCAGTCGTCGATGTAGGGGAAGACCACCATGCTCTGCTGCTGAAGGAAAGCCACCACTACTGCCATGCACTTCGTAAAGACTCGAGGGGCAGTTGAGAGGCCAAAAGGAAGCACTCTAAATTGGAAGGCTTCGGTCCCGATTTGAAACGCAAGGAAGCGCCTGTGATCTGGATGGATCCCTATGTGAAAATAGGCATCCTTTGGGTCTATGGAGACGAACCAGTCGTACCATTTCAGAAGTGGAAGGATGGAGGCCAAGGTGACCATTCTGAACTTCTTTGGGGCTATGTACTTGTTCACCCCACGGAGGTCGAGAATCGGGCGTAGACCGCCGTCCTTCTTGGTAACCAGAAAGTACCTCGAGAAGAAGCAGAGGTGATGAAAGTCGGGGTCGACAGGTTTGATGGCCCCCTTCTGTAACAGGGTCTGCACCTCCTTGAGGAGGGGAGGGGAGGGCGGAGTTGATTGAACCCATCCTGTCGGAGGTAGTGTTGAACTCAATCCAATAGCCGGTCTGGATGATTTGAAGCACCCAGCGGTCTGATGTTATAGAAGACCAGGCATCTTGGAAGTTGGACAGTCGATCCCCGAAGAGAGGTGTCTAAGGAAAAACAGAAAAAGCATCATCAGGGGAGTTAAAATTTCTTTCGGCCCTGATCCCTGGATCTCTGTCGGGATGGTTGGCGGTATCTGGAACCTGAGCCCTGGCTCCTCACCGATGAGGCCGGAGAGGCGGAGGGAGCAAACCGGGTCCGACGGTAGGTCTGGCCAGAGTACCCTCGTCGGAACTGTTGGCCATACGATGGGGCTTGCCAGGAATATCTGCTTCTAGGACGGTACTGGGAGGTGGAAGTGGAGCCCATACAATATTTCCTGGCAGTGGTCCTCATCTTTTGGGTAAACTCGAGTCTTTCATCGGTTGACCCATTAAACAAGCCCGATTCATCGAAGGGAAGATCCTCAATGGTGGCTGATGCTTGCAGTGTAAGGCCCGAGGCGCGTAACCATGCATGTCGGCGCAGGACTATGGAACCAGCGATGGTTTTCACTGCACAGTCTACCACATGCCGAGCTGAGTTCATTTGCAAACCTGCAAGGAACTGGGCCTCAGACTGAATGGCTTTGGCCATCCGACCTTGCTCCTCTGGGAGGTCCTAAATCAGGTGGCTCATTCTCTCCCATAGGACCTGTTGGTATACTCCCATGCATGCGGAATAATTAGCCACACGGAACCTCAGGCCAGCGGCCGAGTAGATTTTCTTCCCGACGATGTCCAATTTTCTGCCCTCTGGGTCTGGTGGAGATGTCGACGCTGCTTTTTATTCTGGGCAACCTTGACGACCACAGAGTTTGGCCTGGGGTGGTTCTGGAGCCAGTCAACATGGTCTCCACCAACTTGGTACAGTCGGTCTATTTTCCTAGACGTCGACTGTATGGACGATGGGTTTTCCCAGGACCCCTGCACGATTTTCAGCAGGGAGGGCAGTACCGTGATGGTAGCCAATAGGGGCGCCTTCGACTGAATCTGTTGAAAAATAGGATCAACGGGATCAGCCGCTCGCTCTTCCAATTTCAGATCCAGGGCGTGAGACATCCGAACCATCTGCTCCTCGAAGGCACGAATGTCATCGGTTGGAGAGGCCGAATCATCATTCATCAACTCAGCTTTTGGAGAAGGCAGATAGGGTCTGTAAAGGTCCCAAGACGTGGCAGAGGATGAAGTTGACCCATCTGGTGAAGGACTACGGGCGGTGTGGGGGAACGAGGCTACGGAGTTGGAGGGGTTTGAGGCAGAGGACGGTGTTCAGGCGGAGAGACCTGGATCACAGCATCCTGTTTCATTGCAACATCCATACTGACAGGACGTGGAGACCGAGCAATCGAGCGGCCCGTAATCGTGCTGTCAAGGACCTCACCCCTCAAGGTAAAAATCTGCGAACCGGTAGGTGACCCGAAACCTGTCCTGCAGATGGATCGGGCCAGATCATAAGCTGAGTAAGCTGGGACATCATCTCGGATGGAAGGTACATGACCTCGAGGCACATCTTCGGATTCGATAACCTCAACCTCCGCATCCGAAGAATGGCTTTCCAGTAATTGAGCCCTTGACATAACCAGAGCCGGAGATGTCTCCGGGCGCACAGGGGGTCTCACGATATCAGTAGCAGGCGGGAGCTCAACTGTCACAACCTCCACTGAACCCGACGGGGTACGTGAATGCCAGGACTCAGGCTCCATAGTGGTGGATACCGGTAGTGGGCGTACAAATGTACCCTCGACCTCCGATGACTGGCGAGAGGGAATCTCCAGGACCGCATGCTCCCCAGGCTTGGATTTTTTGATCTTCTCTTTAGATTTGCCAGCATCATGCTTGGACAAATACTTCTCCTTCCTCTTTTTCTTCAGTGGTTGAGAGGAAGAAACAGAATCAGCAGATGGATGGGCTTCAGTAGTGGACGGAGTCTTCTCTCGAGCAGCATCCTTGGATGTCGAAGGGACTGGCTCTCAAACCGGTGTCGAACAGTCCCGAGTCGAATCCAATGATGCACGTCGAAGGGAGGAATGGAGAGCCTCGGGATTAGACGCGGTGGAGTGGCGCCTAGACGGACTTCGGGACCGACTATGTTTTTGTCCAGTAGACGGAGGGGACTGAGATTGTTCACGGCCTCGAGGCTCGGAGGGGGGAGCCGAAACAAAGGCAGAGGCTAGAGCAGAGGCAGGGAGCAAGGCCTTCTCATAGAGAAAGGACTTCAGGCGCGAGAGCCTATGTTTTCGGGCCTGCGGTGTAAACGCCTTACAATGGACGCATGCGTTGACATTGTGAGCCTCTCCCAAACAGATTAAACAGCGGGAATGACCATCCACAGCTGGAGGTTTTCTTGACAAATAACGCAGCACTTGAAAGCTCCTTTGCCAGACATTTTACTCACAATAATAATAATAACAATCACAAGGAAGGGATCGTAGTCAAAGCCAGTTCGAGGTCAGTAACGATATCTGAGGTAATGCCAAAGCCGAAGGAGTAAGCCAAAATCATAGTCAAGAGCCAGAAATAGGTCAAAAACCAGAGTGATCAGAAGCCGAATACCAAAACCAGTAGGAGAAAGTGAAAATCGTCGTCAAAGAGCCAAAACCAAGTCAAACCAGAGCGAGGAGAGAAAAAACCCTAGCAAACAGAGGTTCCTTCAAGCTGCTAACGCGGCGGAAAGAAAGGAACTGAGGGGATTTAGGCAGGAAGCCCTTATAAGGGACTGTTAGGATGGGCGGAGTTACCGCCAAAATCGTATCAAAGCATATTCTGCCTAGCGTTTCTAGAAGGTTCCGAAGCTCTGCGCAAGCGCAGGAGTAACCCAGCTGTGTGATTCACAGAGACCACAAAGAAGATCACTGAGTTACAGGACTTCCTAACATATTTATAACAATCAAAAGAAAACAATGCACTGAATAATGGTGTCCACCATCTATCAGAATTATCATGGGTTTCCATTATCTTACAACCTGGGAAAATATCCTGATCTATCACATGTAGGATCCTCAGCTAGAATACGTCAGGGTCATTTTGCATCAGAGACAGATAGCCCTGATATTCATGTACTGTATCTATGTGAAGTCAAAGGCTTTCACAGCCAGCATCCATAGGTTTTTCTTGGTTTTATAATAATAATAATAATAATAATAATAATAATAAATTATTTCTATCCTGCCCCTCTGCAACGCAATCAGGGCGGCTTACAATATAAAAACTCCATAGTCCCATAGTCTCTAAAAACCCTAGCCCACCCCCCCTTAAAATAATATTAAACTATAAAAGATTAAAAACATACAGTAAATTAAAAATATATAAATTAGAAAAAGATTAAAACATACAATAGTTTTTTTTGTTTGTTTTTTTTTAATCTGATTACAACTCAGGGAGGACTGCTGAGTCCTTTTCTTCCGGGCTGTGAGGCCGTGTTCTGGAAGAGTTTATTTCGGATGTTTCACCTGCATCTCTGGCTGGCATCTTCAGAAAGTGGTTGGCTAGGGGGTGTGGGGGGTTTATATATGTGAGCCCCTGTTGGTGATAATATATAAATTTGTGTATTTGAATGGCTAGTTTCTAGACTCACAGTATATAAATGCCACACACCCCTATGCCACCATTCTCTGAAGATGCCAGCCACAGATGCAGGTGAAACATTAGGAATAAACTCTTCCAGAACACAGCATCACAGCCCAGAAAAAAAAACATGGAAAACCTACTGTATCTATGTTTTCATACACATATGTGTACCATCATGTAGATACAACTATGTGCATATGTGTACACATGACAAATGTTCTTTGCCTGATTTGTTGAATCTATAACTATTTCTCTTTTGTTATTATTTATAGATATATTTTACAAAGCATGAGTGGACATACTCCTGCCCTAAGGGGCTCATGCTCTAAAACTAGACAGAAGGGAAATAGAGGAAGGGAGGGAAATGAAACTGGGTGATTACATTATTGTTTTGCATATATTGCTGTGGCTAAGTCGTTTTAGGCTATTGGGGCATACTCTATTTTAAGTGTAAAATCCAAGGGTAGATCTCCCAGTGATTTAGCGGAGACTGACAATGCTTTCTGATTCCCAGGTGTTTTTTGCAAAAAGCTCTCTGCAAGCCTGAAGTCTACCCACTCCTGTCCTATTTCATTACCATTTGTTGAAGAAAAAAACCCTAACATTACTTTAAAAAAAACCAGACACATTAGTTCAAAGCATCTCATTAGGTTAACGCATCTCAAGGTATAATTGTGGGGTACCATTATTACAATCATCTAATAACTGAAGCTATCACTTTATGACGTGTCCATCTAAAATACTATCCCAGATTATCTCAGCTAGAAAGCAGGCTAATCATCATTTTAGGCAATTGTCTAAACATAAGATGTAGCACTGTGGGAATGACGGTCACTTCCTTGCTATTGTCCGAATGAAGTGTGCTGACCATTACAGAGTGATATAATGTACAACAGCACAAGGCAATCATGCCTATAGAAAATGTTTAACAGTTCTTGTCAGAGAGCCAAACTATACAATCATCAGAAATCACACAGCTCTTGTGCATGGTCCTCAGTTCACTTGAGAATCATGTATTTGAATGCTCTTCCTACGTAATTCCTGTCCCCACCCTCAAACATATCCACAGCATGCTGAGAAAACTAAGTAAGAACACTTTTCCAAATGTTGCTTCCTGTGACAAGTGTTCTTGTCACCAAGTGCTTCTAGTTTTCAGATAGGAGGACCCATTCACACACTGTTCTCCATCCTCAGTCTAAAGTCTGACCATCTGCCAAGAATTATACTGTGTTACTTTTAACTGTCTAGTTCAGATCTATGGTAAAGGGAGATGTAAACAGACTTTGTTGGGCTACATCTCTAAGAGTTTCACATCTCTCAAGACTTGTGGTGAGAAAATGCACGCTTTGCATTGACAATTGCACATTTGTGAGACAAATGTGTGTTTTTGAGAAACAAGGTGCAGACAGAGCAATGTACACATTCCAAAATGTGAACAGTTAAAATGCACTCAATTTTTTAAAAATACACAAAAACACAGTCAATGGGGGAAAGTTGTATAAATTAAGCAGCTTGCTCAAATAAATGTACCAACAGGGAAATGCACTGGGGAAAATGGCACAAAGTCTTGCAAACACAACATAGAACAAGGACAAGAAGGAAATACAGGTGGTATTGAGAAAATTTCAGTGAAATTTAGATGATGAGATATCATATACTTAATGTGGGATAATGAAGAGGGTCTAGAACCAAGACTTTCAGTAGCTAGCCTTTGAAATCTTATCTTCTGCATACCACCGGTAGTCTGGGCCTTCAGTTAATCAGCCAGGCTGGGCTCTGTGGTTGAAAGTTACCCTGTAACTACAGCATTGACCTGAAAACTATTAACATCCTACAGTGTTACAAGAGTCATCTGACTGTACAAACCAACAAAGGGGAATCGAACTCTACAAAAATGCTTCTTAGCTAGACAGTGTGAGCAACTCATTATAGCAAGTAGCGACACTACATATCTGATGTGTGTCCTCCCTGCCTCACCTAAATTCATTTGCCCAACCCAGTGTCCAAGTTAGTATCTGTCCATGACTACCAGCGTCTCTCCATGACTATAATCCATAACTGCAGTTGTACAGAGAAACAGAGCAGGGCTGCATGCAAATGCCACTTCCTTATATGTGGAATATTAATACAGGATACTAAATCAAACATATGACAGGTGACTTAAGTTTTGAATCATGCATGTGATTTATCAGACAATGAGTTCTAAATTATATCAATTGTTAATCATACCATGAGTTTTGATATCACAACATGAGTTCTAAATCATGTACATAGTTTAGGACAGAAAAGTTAAGGATGGATGAAACAATATAATATAGGACAGATAGTTAAGAACAGATGAAGCACAAAAAAATTAAAAGATGACAGAAATGAGGTCAAAATCCTAAAAGCAATTGTTCAGCAACTTATATTAGGCACAAGAATGTATTATAATCATTAATGCAATGAAAAAGACTACAAAAAAGTAGAACAAGAGAGCTCTTCTACAAGATCTGAGCAAGCAAAGGGAAAATTAAACCAAGAGTTGGGACACTAAATGATCAACAGGGGGATACATTTTGTATTTAGGACAAAAACAGAAAGTCAAGAGAAGAAATATACCTAAGAACTTGACAAAAGAGATGAAAAAAATGACAGATTCCTTCAAAACAGAGCTTTTTAACAAAGAACCTACAATTTTAGAAGTGGAAAGTGGAAGTGTCTCTTAAAGCACTTGAAGGAAATAAATCACAAGGCCTGAGCAGAGCTGTAAACAATAGGGTTTCTTCGAGGTCTCGCATTCATAGAGTCACCATAAGCTGAATCCGACTTGATAGGTTTTAACAGCAACTAAATCATGAAGGAAGCCAAGATGCACAGAGGACATTCCTCTCTTCCGATATTTCTTTCCAACGTGTGGACTGCTGGTGGCAACACAAATGTGTACTGCCCCACTCTCTCTTGCTGATCCATGGCAGCTGCACTGCCACAGTCTTTATGACACTACCTTTCTTTGCTATCTCCTTGCTTTTAACTTGAAAACTATGTACAAATGTCCGTATAATGACTAAGATCAATGGATCTAGGAGGACTACAATAATGCTACAGAAAAGGGGATGAAGAGGACCTTGCCCCCACACACAATTAAGCTTGCACCAGACTTATCCATCATGACAGGGCCAACTAGTGTTGCATTTCTGCCAGCAGAGGAGCTGGTAGATTTCAAGGCACAAAATGGAAGACCTGGGAACTGTGAAACAAGGAAAGGAAGACTTAACATTGTGCTCACATTCTAGTTTTAGAACCAGCAGGACGGCTATCTACTAGGTTACTACAACAAGGAGTTAGGCAGGATACCAACTGAACTAACATCAGAGAGGCAGTATTGTTATGGCAGGCTTTGAAGCTTTAACCTTCAGTGATACCCCTGAATTGGAAATCTTACTGAAATTATGTCTTCAGGGGCCTGTCTATACGAGGTGGGGGGAAATGTGGATTGATACGCAGTTATGCCAATTCGAAGCAGCTTCTATTTGTCTTAAAAAATAGAAGCTGGCAAAATCGCAGGCATACGAAGCTATCCACTTTCACTGTCCCAACAGTCATGCCTGCAGATCAAGACGGCAGGCGTGAGTGAATTATTTGTGTTTTTATTGTCACCAATTGCTGCCACTGAACAGTATTTTTTTTTAAAAAAAAGAAAGAATATATAAGGTGCAAAAGAGAGATATTCCACCTAAATAAATTTTAAAAAGAAAAGAAAAGGGCTGTTTCGTTGCTTGAGCGCACAATTGCTAAAGCAAACATCCAAGATGATGGTTCCGGGTACTTGCCTTGTTAGCAAACTCCACCCCCTGCCAATATCCAACCAATCAGCTTCTACTTCTGCTTTTATCGCGAATGTGAATGAATGCAAATCTGATTGTTCAAAACAAGTGACAATGCACATTTTCTACAGAGCTTTTTAAAACCTCCAGGGAAAGCCATAAATTCCCTCAAATTCCATGAGGATTATTTTGACCATTAAGACAACCCTCAGGTCTTGTCTTTTAGGAAAAGAATTTGGAGAAAGACAACTGTGCAGTTAGATGATCACTCCACCTTCTAATGGTGGCTTCTCTACTGGCCTGACAACATCCTTGCTTTCGGACTTAATGCAAGAGATCATAGCAGATAAGAGGAAGTGCAGTGGATCTGTAAGTGATCTTATCTGTGCCAGATCTACACAGTCCAAGCATGGAGCATGTACATAGTTCCTATCCTGAAATCTCTACTAGGAGGTGCCTGATCTCAGCTTGTCCTTCTGTCAGTAGTAAGCGTCCCCTCCTCTTCCAAGGGGTCCATGTCAGACTCTGGCATCAGGTAGGTCTTGACAAGTAGTGAGCACATGGGTAAAAGCATCAATAGCTGTTGTATGTTAAAAGCTGATAAATGATTAATAATAAGTTGGAATGGTGTTTCCAATAAGGGAAGTATTAAATTACTCAAGGCATCCTACAGCTTATTCATAGCTAGGAAGCAAACTCTAGGGAGCAGGTGATTTTTTGAAATTGTACAGCAGTTCCCAGGCACGGCAGGATGAGTTCCACCTTGTCAGTCCTAATATTTAGCCTTCACTATGATTTTTCCTAGCTTTAGTGATCCCAAAATAAGCCAATAGGCTCAGAATAGCTTGAATGCAGTTCTTGCTCCCTTTTTTAGTTGTTGAAATGGGAAGGGTTTTTTTTTTAATATGAATATACTGTCAAGGATCTGAGATATTGAGAATGACAATACATTATTACTGCAGCAGAGAGATCTCTAGGGTAGCAGAGGTAGAATTTTGAAAACCAAAGTGAAAAATCAATAGTAATGCACAAGAATTCATAAAGGAAACACGTCAGTCTGTATCATCGAAGACACACTTTAAGTTGCACTTTAAACAAAAATGACAAGTACAAGTCATTTTAAAAGGAGGTAAGGGAAGCAGCCTAAATGAGAAGGCTTTTAATTATTACTTGAATGTAAGAAAAGAAAGACCTCTCCCCTACATGCCACAGAAAATATCAAGACCTCTTTGGTCAGCAAATAATGTTTAACAGGGGCTGAATTTTCAGCTGAGGGAGGGATCTGCATTGATAATGCCCCTGACTAAGTCCAAGACACAACCCAAAGGCTATTTAACTCCCTCTCAATAAAAATAGGGCTTTGGCATTGTTCTTCATCCACCTCAGCTACTCCCTGTCTTTTCACCATGTCCTGGCTGGTGCAACAAGTGAACAGCTGAGATGCACAGCAATAGGAGGGAAAGCTTGGCCAAACATATTGTGGAGAATCTGGGAAATTACAAGAGAAATAAAGAGCTCCTTTTGATCAGAATCCTTTCTTTGTAATTGACCGTGGCAGATCATGCTGGAGCTGCAAAACAACAGGGCATGGTAGATCCTTGGATCTACTGGATATTAGACTAGAGGCTGGATCTAAAGCAAAGTTTTGGATCCAACTGTATAATCTAGACCAGTGGTATCCAACCTTTGGCCCCCCAGGTATTTTGGACTCCAACTCCCAGAAGCCTGAGCCAGTTGGTCCAATGGTCAGGAATTCTGGGAGCTCTAGTCCAAAACACCTGGAGGGCCAAATGTTGGACACCACTGATCTAGACTATCTATCTTCTTGACTTTCTCCTGACACAGGACACAACAAGCCTTGTTGCTGTTAATTGCTGGCAAGTTGACTTCAATTTAAGGTGCCCTTATGAGCCCTTCTACACCGTAAAAAAAAAATACGTACGCCGTTCGGAAGATCGCTCTTCTGTACACATGGCCATTCAGATTCATACGTGTCATTCAGAAGGGGGGCAAGCAAATTCCTCATTAACTATGTGGATTCGGCGTTTGGAAGGAGTAACAGATTTTGGCATAAAATCCGTACAGCCGTTCGAATGGCTGATGGTCTGTACACCCCATTCGCACACATACGAACAGGCAATGTAATCTGACTGGCTGGCTGAGTAGGGGGGGCGGGGCTAGCAAGGAGGGGAAGTGGGAGTGGCCGCCATGTTGGATTCCCAGCTAAGCGACAGTCCGGTAAGTCTGTGAATTTTATATAATTTTATTTTTATTTTACATTGTAAATAGGGAAAAACGACTGTCTGCAAAGCAGGCACCTTTTTAAATAAAAACAAAAAGTGGTGGGAGATTTAAAACCGCCACTTGGCTTGCTCGCTCCAGCCAGCTGGGGAAGGGGGGGGTCATATAGAGTTCAGGGAGGGTAAAAAATCATGTAGGCAGATCGTAGGCATACGAACGACTGCATATTCATATTTTTTACCCCCCAAACAGATTTTTTTTTTTTAATTGTATAGACGGACCCTATGAGTGAGACACTCTTGGAGCCAACAGCCCTGCTCAGTCTTGTAAACTCAAGGCTGTGGCTTCCTTCGTTGACTCTATTGGCCTGTAATGCGGCAATACAGATCTTCCTCTTCTCCTACTGCAGCAACAGAACTTATTACAACAAGGTTGAAACAAAATATGTACAGTTGCCCCTCCACATTCGCAAACTTAGCATTCGCGGTTTTGAATATTCACGGGTTTTGGGAGGGCCCCCGTCCTCCCAAAAGCAGCAACATGGGGCCTCTGGAGGCCCCGTTAAGGTCTTGGGTGGGAGAGGGGAGGGCCGGGGAGGCCTTCACGGAGCCCCTGGAGACGCTCCGGAGGCCCCATGATCGCCTCCCTAGCCCTCCCCACCCCTTCCCCAGACCTTCATGGGGCCTCTGGAGGCCCCATGAAGGCCTGGGGAGGGGGTGGGGAGGGCCAGGGAGGCAATCATGGGGCCTCCGGAGATGCTCCGGAGGCCCCATGAAGGCCTGGGGAGGGGATGGGGAGGGCCAGCGAGGCCTTCATGGGACCTCCGGAGATGCTCCGGAGGCCCCATGAAGGCCTGGGGAGGGCTGGGGAGGCCTTCAAGAGACCTCCGGAGACTCTCCGGAGGCCCTATGAAGGCCTGGGGAGAGATTGGGGAGGGCCGGGGAGGCGATCATGGGGCCTCCGGAGCGTCTCTGGAGGCTTCATGAAGGCCTGGGGAGGGAGGGGAGGCGGGGGAAGGCAACTATGGGGCCTCCGGACGCCCCGTGGTCACTTTGGCGGGGAGGGGGATGGGCAGTTGATATTTGTGGATGTTTTGCATTTGCGGGGGTCTGGGGAACCTAACCCCCGCGAATGTGAAGGGATGACTGTACAGCTAAATTTAGCTATTAGCTAAAAACCTAATAATACAAAATATTTTAAAAAATACATTAGATAAATTATCACATTAAAACAACCACTAATTTAATTGCACTGATATAACAGGAAAGCCCCCCCCCCGATAACTTGCCCAAAATCATTCAAATGTATGCAAAGACAAAACCATTCACTGCCCAAGGGTTGTGAGGTAGAGAATCTGTGCCCCTGGAGCAGTTGTTGGATTCTAAGTTCCATTAGCTAACAGTCAGCATGGCCAACGGTAGGTGACAGTGGGAGTTGCAGTCCAACATCTGGAGGGGTGCAGGTTCCTCATCACTGATCTAATACTTAAGTGGTTATCTCTTCAGTGGAAGCTTTTGCATTCTACCCTGGTGGCACAGTGGTTAAATGCCAGTATTGCAGTCACAACATTGTAAGATCCACCCTGCAGGGCTCCAAGGTTGACTCAGCCTTCCATCCTTCCGTAGGTCGGTAAAATGAGTACCCAGCTTGTTGGGGGTAATTAGCTAAACATGTTGTAAACCACTTGGGGGTGCTTTGCAGTTCATGAGCGGTATAGAAATAGAAGTGCTATTGCTACTCTAGAAAGAGCTTCCTTGTCCAACATGCTGTCTAAGAGGATAGCTGGTTCACATGGAATGGTAAGTCACTGTTTAGGGCCACCTGCTTGAGCTGCAGGAAGCCTGGGCAAAGCAGTGGTCTCACATACTAAAGATGCAAAGAATACACACGAATTTTCTTGTCCTCATCAGGAAAGGGTGCTTTATCCCATCAAGACAAAACCACAAGATATTTATAATTGCTACAATATTTTCCACAGTTTTTTGGGGGGGTAAATACAAGGGGAAAATGGAAACTCTTCCAGAACACAGCCTCACAGCCCAGAAAAAAACCAAGGAAAATCTGTGGACGCCAGCCGTAAAAGCCTTTGACTTCACATTGAACGTCTCTACGGGGAGAAACTGTTCCAAGACACCCAGAGACTGGAAAAACCCCACACACACTCCTCCCCAACCATTCTCTGAAGACGCCAGCCACGGATGCAGGTGAAACATTAGAAAGAAACTCTTCCAGAACACGGCCTCACAGCCCGGAAAAAAAACCAAGGAAAATCTATGGATGCCAGTCGTGAAAGCCTTCGACTTAACTCTGAACCTAGTTTTCAGCTAAATCTGAAGGGCCCCAAACTCAGTAGATTACAGATCTATCCCAGAGTCTTAGTAAATTCTCCCCTCTCCCAAATAATCAGTGTTTTCTTGCCCTGTATAGCTTGCTATTACTAAACTGCAAAAACTCTACTTGATTGGCATTCCTATACCCAGTAATCTAGAAGCAAACTCCACTTGACTAAAAGGGACTGCCTTCTGGGTAGACACATAGGATTGTACGGCAGAACACTTATGATCAACATCCCTTGAAGGGGGCCTGCTGAGTGTTTGTTTCTTAGAAATACTGAACAAACACATATGAGTGTCTCCCTATGAAAGTAGGAGTAAGACTCAGATACATGGCACAAACTGATTTAGCTACTTGTAGTTACTGCCTTATCCACAAGAGAGCACAGTAACCCGAACACTCATGGAATTCTTTGGTAAATGCTGTGTATACTTACTGAGTGCGACATAACTCAAAAATTATAATTAAAATGTCTCAGCTCCTGTATTTATAGTAACATTTAAACTACCGAGTTTTCCTGAAGTCAGAGTCATTTACTTGCGAACAGCACACTTTATGGTGAGCAGATCTTTGAAACTATACCACGGGGATATGGCACAACCACATGTAACTCAATATATGTCAACAGCTGTAAAAATATTGGTAAGGGGGAAGGAGAAGGGAAAAGCCAGGAGTGCAGATTGAGTGCCCTCTCACACACATCTGTTTTTAGATGCACCCTTCTCCCCACCATGGCTCCCCCCCCTCCAATAATTGGCCAATTTTGGCACAAGCTGTCATAAAAAGCCAAGGCTTCTTTGAGGCTGAATGATCAAAAAGGGTATAAATGAAAATGATTTCAGCATTGGAGGCCTAGTGAGTGGACCAAGGCACTTGCTGTTGCAAAAGGGTTTGTTCTAATCTTACCAACTGCAAGGCTTTCGTCAGAGCCTGTTCCTAGGGAGTTCACAACTCCCTAGGGCGAAGCTACAGTAAATTCTGGCTTAATCCCCTCCGCATACAAATGAGCCCCTGGTAAGAAAAACTGCAGGGCCAGACAGCTTGCACATAGCAACCTTAGCAAAAAGGGAAAGGGGTGGGGGAAATTGCCAAAAACATAGAACGGCACATACACACAATGATGATGGCACTGTGGTATTTTTTTTATATGGGAGTGGGTGTTGGGAACTCTCCTTTTAAAATGGTTTACTTAAACTTTCAAATACTGACTGCAAAACAGGAAGAAGAAAGCGCAGAGGGGGTAAAAGAGTAGCAAACAAAACCCAGAGCCTTTCTACTTTTTGGACTGAAAGTTACCACTGCCTTATGTTAAATGCAACAAGAAAATGGACATGGGCTGAAATATTTATCAGCCCATTATAAAATCAAGATTCTAAAGCATCACTGTCATTGGTTGATATCCCTGAGGCAGCGAACTATAGAATATGGAATTACTTATATTAAATACCCTGACATTTCAATCTGGCTCTTAAAATTTTGGCCTGAACATCCATTTACTGCTTTCAAAGTCCTATGGATTGCTCTTCATATAAATAATGTACAATGGGATCAGGTCCACCATTTAAAGCACCACCAGAGATCTACAGAGGTTCTTTTGCATTGTAAAATAAGGTATGCTGTTCTTATTCAGAAATATCCTGAAAAACCAAATTAAAATCAAAGGAAAGCAGTCAGGAGGTGACAGCATTTTCAGTACCCCAATATGCTAGGGCCAGAAAAGCTCTCCAAATATTGTAGGGTATCTTATAGCTCATTGGTCCAAACCCTGAAAGACCCATTTAACCAAAGACAATAGTGAGACAAAAGAAATAAGTATATATACCAACAGAGACTGGCAGTTCAATCACACTATCTTTGTTTCTTTTGAAGTCTGGTGTTTGTTTTATTCTCTCCACTGCCATCCCTTGCATGAATGGGGGGAATACTTTTCCCCACGTTCTACTCATGATATGTGGGAGGCTCAAACAATTGCTAGATCCATATATGCTGGATAATAAGTGTATGGATTTGTTTTAGTTCAACTATAAAGACTATAAAAACCCACACACAAATGCCACGTGTAATATGGCAGTAAATGTGAATGGGAAGGATGGGACTGGACGGGGACAGGACAGACTGGTATAACTAGAGGCAAGAGCATCTATGAATTATGGCCAATGGCATTTAGATGGCAATAAAATGCTCTCACTAATGAGGTGCTATCCATTTCATTACATTTCTATAACATGTGGCCAATCCTAGTAACGGGATCTGCGAAGAAGGCTAATGTTAGCATATACAGTACTGCATTAAAAAGAATTTGTTATATGAAATAAAATACTACTGCATCAACAGCTTTATCCAAGAGCTTGCCTAGGAAGCTTGACTATAAGCAACTAAGACCATGTATTAGAATGAATTCAGACAATGTGTGCATTTTTAAGGCACAAATATATGCCTTTTTAAAAAAATGTCAGAATTACAAATATATTTATATTACACGTGAATGTATAAATCTAAAGTACTGACAGGTTCAGATACTATTCGGCTGTTATTTTTGTTATGTTTTCCCTACGTGGGAAAGAGCAAACAAAAGCCAAGTTCCTACAGCCGAATTCCTGGACACAGTTTCCAACTATTCCAATCAACCATCTCTGTGGTTGGGCTGGGATTTCAAACTTGCCACAGTATGAAGTCCAGTTTGGGCTATATTCCCTTCCCTCTCTCAGCTTGATGAAGGCTTCCCTGCAAAATCAAAAGGCTTACTGTCAAGTTTTCGATTGGTCTGGGCTTCATGCTATCATATGTGTGGCGATGGGCAAGGAATACGAATGTAGCTCTGGCTCCACCATGGGGCCTTGAGGTTTCGTCCAATTCATCCAGGGACCTTATGAAAGTAGAGCGGGTCTCTTTTCATGTATATTCCAACTGCTGAAATTCCCTAGTGTGCAAGCGCCATGTTTTTTTCCTCCAAAAAAAGGAAGGAAAGAAAAAGAAAGAACAATAGCCTGAGAAAAAGTGAAGCAAATGTAAGGCAGTATTTTATTAAACATACAACTAGCCCAGCTAATAGTAAACAGCATCACAATATTAATTTTTTAAAAAATAGTGAAGCAGAAGAGAGGCCACTATAATTGTTCAGTGGTAAAAATGTTCATGATAGAGACACCCAGAGAGATACGTTGTGAGTTTAGGAATGTCTTTGTTTAAATTTTGTTGCTGTTTTTGGGTACTGTTTTCCTGCATGATGGGGAGTTATGGGGTGTGATCTGTTCTATTGTTCATGCTATCTGTCCATGATCTGTTCTATTGTTCATGCTATCTGCAACATCACCCACTGTAGCTACAAGCCACTTTGGAATAGGAAGAGGGGGAAATATGAAATAGATAAATAAAATGCATTTCTGATAAGTGTTACTTCACAAAACAAGGAACATGGATCTCTTTTTCTTTCTTTCATATTCCTTCCTCATATTTTTCTGTAGAAATGCAGCATAGCTGAATCTGCTGGTTCAGTTCTTAATTTCAAGTATGTTCTGTAGAAATTGTGATATGCATTATTTAATTTTATTAAGAAAACTGTGTAATATGTGCATTTAAAAACAAAACAAAACCCTATCCTTATTAAGAACATTCATCACTGTGGAGGGGGGAAAGCTCTAACTCTTCTTTCATTTTCATGCCCAAACCCCCTGTGACTTTAGCTAATAATATGGCACACCACCTTGACCTGCACAATCACTATGAGAGTGTACATGCATCAATACAGGCTGCCTTGCCAAACACTTGGCAAAATGGTTGATGTGGTGATGAGCAGATGGGTCCATTTGCTCTACACCAAAAGACACAGAAAAATGTCACAACTTCTGATTATCTACTCACCTACCCATTTACTCTGAGAATACATGTCTCAAAGTCACTTGAGAGATTCCCATATAGGGCAAATACAAGAGAAGGCAAAATACATGTTAGCTTTAAAAAAATGTCACTGAGTATGAAGTCAGATGAAATTATCTTTGCTCCCATTGGGTTTCCCTCCTCCCCAGACAACATGCCTAACACTCTGGTACTCTACATCAGTCTCCTTGACCATCCATTCCACTTCTGCCAACAGAATACAGCTGCCTTTCCAACTTGTTCCCCTCCTGATTAGTTGGGCAACAACTCCTTCCATGCCCAATCAGCTTTGGTACCTTGTCTGGGGATGGTAAGATGATTTTATTCCCATTTTTCCCCCCACAAAGAAGCAATACTGTTTGCCAATGTTCTGTACCTGAAAGAGTCCTTCTGAGATCCAGTCTAGTTGTGAGTAAGAACCCACAAATACAACGAACAGATCACTAATGGCAATAGCATAAGTGTAATTATGACAACCAACAGAGAAACCCATAAATATGCTACACAGTTTTACAAAAGGCCATCTACCAGCACTGGAAAGGAGTATGCATTATTTCAAAGTTGTGTACAAGGTGAGTCTCCCTTACCCGGAATTCCAAAATCTGAAATATTCCAAAATTCAAAATTGTCCATGTGAGTGGCCGAGATAATGATACCTTTGCTTTCTGATGGTTCAGTGTACACAAACTTTGTTTCATGCACAAAATTAGTATTCACAAACCCAGTGGGAAGAACCTGAGATTTAAAACCATACACACAAAACAAATGTGGAACTCTAATGCTAAGGCTTTAAGTCATTAGCTCTTAAAAATCTACGTTTGAAGTCCCACACATTCAACAGAATTTTTGCTTCTGTTACCACCTCTTTTTTTGTGCATGCTGGGCTCTTCATCTTTAACATTTATATGGCAAGCAAACACAATATGATCCTCTCTGCACTGGAAACCACTGTAAGTACTCAATTTTGCAAGTGCAAATTATTGAGATCTTCTGTTTGGCTCCCCTTTCAAAAAATTCTTTATAAATTCAGATGGAAAGAATCCAATTAAGAAAAAAACTGAAAGAGAAAGTGAAACTGGCAGATTCATCCTCCTAGTCAGATTTAAAGCCAACCTGTTTTTAACTTATTGTCTATAAAATGAAGTGGGGGAAACACCAATTATTGGGATTAAACACTTTTATTGTTGGGTGAATATATCTCTTTTAGAAACTCCCTTGAAATTAGTGATGATGTCCAACACTAACTCTGTAGAAGATGGATCACTGACCTCATTACACAGTAGTCACATTACACAGTAGTCAAACAAACAATCAACAAAATCCTATGGAAATACTGTTCTAAAATTGCAACACCTGAAATCTATCAAGCACAGTTATGCAACACCCCTTCAACTAAACTAGTTTGTGAAGGCCTAAGAATATGCAGCCTACTCTTTGGAATAAAAATCTAGAATACCAATGTAAATTCTACTTCTCACTGAGGTAATAGACTATGATTAGACTGTACCACTCACACTGCAAGTGGGGATTCACACAACTGACTGTTCCTTGTATTAAAGGAAATTCCCTCTTCAGAGAAAAGTAGTATGCCAGGGAGCGGGGAAACTTGAATCTAGACTTGTGTCTACCATGCTAAATTTTCTACATGGAACTTTTTTCCCCCTAAGAAGCATTTGTTTTTCCCTAAGAAGTATTTGATCAAGTGAAATTCCCACCACTGCTCCCCAAAATACAAAAGTTTATCACCTCAGCAAGAAAAAAGTCTCAGTGAAAAGAGCCAAATAAGAATGACTGTGAAAACTTCACTAAGGCTGCTGCCACACAGCAGAAATAATGCAGTTTGACACCGTTTTAACTATCATGGCTCCATCCTATGGGATTTGTTGTGGTACTAGAGCTCTATGGCACAGAAGGCTAAATATCTCATAAAACCACAAATCCCAGAACCCCATAGCATTGAGCCATGGCAGTTACAGTGGTGTCAAACTGCATTATTTCTGCAGTATGGCAGCAGCCTAGGTAACAAAATATCGCTTTGATAAACCCTTTAACTACTCCATTAAAAAGAACTACATTAAATTGAAACCTGACTTCTGATCACTGTACCAGTACTACAGTTTATAGAATCCGAATAGAATGCTTTTCATTTTCATATTTGTAAGTTCTCCTTTACAACATTGAAGATTAGGTCCTTTCAAAATTCCCCAAGTATTTCTGGGATTTCAAACAAACCTGAATAGCACTTATATGCCCTGGGAGGGTGGGATGGAGATTATGTCCATATTGACCACCTCATGTACTTAACAGGGGGCATACTTTTATTCAGATGTAAGCCACCTGATGTCCCCTAGCTGTTCTGGACAACAACTCCCACAACACTTTGAACACTGACTATACTAGTGGAGGCCTCTAGGCCCTGTCCTTAAAAATACCTGGAAGGCACCAGGTCACCTACCTCTTCCCTAATTTACTTCCAAGGCCACAGAATTTATTATTACGTTGTCACTACATCCATTCACACCTTCAGAGATTTGCCAATTATAGTAAGACCCCTGTACCCACTGATTGATTATCCACTGATTCAATTACCCATGGAACACAAAACAGCACACCTACCATAGAATCTTCCTAGAAAATGTGTCCTTTCTAGCCATTTTCTAGGTCCTCCAAGGTAACTCTAAGGTATTTTAAACCAGAAGTCCCATTATTTTCAATGGCATTCACTATTATCCACAGTTTTCAGTATCCATGGGGACCCCCCAGAACCAGTCTCCAGCAAATACAGGGGTCCTACTGTAGTATTATTTTTTTACCAGTCTCTGCTTCTGGCTGCAACTTTAATGGCAATTTGACTAAAGCATTATTACCAACTAACATCTGATTTCCATTGCCATGGCTTGCCTGCATATTCCTTCATATCCAGGTACTGTTTAAAGGCAGAAGAGCAAGGTACGATAGATGTTTCTCTGATCAGCTGGTAAATTTACAGAGATTAAGTTCTGGCACGTGCTGGGGAGAAAATAATGTCTGCTTACATATTTCCTCCTAAGGTTCCCACTCTCCCAGCCCCTACAATATCTCTCTAAATTCCCCTTGTCTTTCCATCATCCTTCTTCCCTTACTACAGTACTTACTACTGCCATTGGTAACTGCACACCATAGGTATTTCCTTTTCGCCTGCCAAAATGGCGGCCACAGTGCTACAACAAGGCTGGCTAAGGGTGCATCTACACTGTAGAAATAATGCAGTTTGACACCACTTTAATTGCCATGCCTCCACCCTACAGAATCCTGGGATTTGTAGTTTGGTGAGACACCAGCACTCTTTGGCAGAGAAGGTTAAAGAACTTGCAAAACTACACATCCTAGGATTCCATAGGATGGAGCTACAGCACTTAAAAGTGGCATCAAACTGCATTATTTCTACAGCATAGATGCACCCCAGGACAATGTCCTGGGGTGCATCTATGCTGTAGAAATAATGCAGTTTGATGCCACTTTTCATGCTCAAAATTAAAATAAAATCTGAGGAGATGAGGGAGAAGGGTTTAACTGAAAACAATGCCCTTTTGTTGCCAAAACATCAGTTGCTTTAAAGTGAAGGCCTCTGTGTTTTGTTACTAATTGGGCTCCTTTATTTAGAAGCAACTAACTTTGCTCTAAAAAGTTTGAGCATCCTTTTCCTTGGGAGTTCAGTTGGAAACTTGGCCTAAGTGACAGCTGTGGAGGCCTCGCCCCAGCTTAGCTCCACGGGAGCCTGAATGTACTTCATTCTGGGGTTGGGAGCTGCTTTTAATCTATCAGCATGACACTGCAGCTGCTGTAAGCTAACTGAAAATTGTCTGCATACAGGGGCTTAAAAATTTCGTAACCCTTCTGGTGGCAAACTTCATGCTAAGGCAGCAATTCAGACATTCAGTCACAGAGGACTGGAGAGTTAAAGGGAAAGCTCGAGCTAACAGCCTCCGGCACAGGGAAAGAGACAAAAATATATGGGAGTCCTTTGAACAGTTTTGGAGTTGCCTTAAGTTCAAAAGATCAACTGCCAGTTACCATAGGAAAAAGGCTAAATAAACCTTACTGCACTTTATAAGGCCGTATCTGGTAAAACTGGTGAAGTGTTGGACTGCCAGACCCATGTTGAAATCCCTTACTCAACCATGAAGGTCTCTGGTTGCTATTTCTTAGCATAGTACAACTCACAAGATCACTCCTGAATAATTTCCTCCAAACACACAAAACAACACACATATACAAATCTTACACTGTACAAAATCTTGCATGTAGAATGCACAGGTGACAGGGTGGCCTAAGTAAAAACTGGAGAGAGCGCCTCTACTTTTAATGGTTGTGTACACATACAAACCACACTCTCACTTTTCTATACACATACTCATACACTCTCAGACCCAGTGGATTGCCTCTAAACTCTTGTCTCCCTCTTAGACAGACACATTTCCCTATCCTTACACACACACACAATTTATCCCATCATCCCTTACACAATAAACTTATCCCACCTCAACTCCCATATACAAATATGTCCAATTGGTCAGATTGTCAGGGAGGATTGCTTTGATCTTTAGAAGTTAACTCATTAACTACATGGAAAAATTGGAGACATGTCCTGGCTCTGACCTTTCTCCTTTGAGACCTTTTCTACTTCATCCACAGTTTCATGTGCTGGATAAAATTAATCAGTTCAAAGAATGGAAGGATCAAGGACTATATTACACTCAAGATCTATTCATGAGTGGAAACCCTAAAACTAAAGAATCAATCTCTGCTCAGTTATAGCATATTAAAACTACATGGTTCCAAATCTACACAGCCCTGACAACTATTCAATTGGAATAACTAATCCAGCATCCTTTCTGAATACAGTCCCCCTAACTCGCTATTTGTAAGGGTTAGGATCCCAGACTTACTGCAGATACCAGAAACCATGGATAATATAGTGAACCCTATTAAAATAAAGGACTGCAGGTACAAACATACGATAGAGTTGCATTGGAAGACCTAGCAATTCCTAGAGAGGACACCTCTCTAGACATTTTCCAACATGACTCTGTGGTACGTGTCCCTATTTTTTCAGCTGCAGATAACAGAAACTGCGGATATTGGTTCCACGGATATGGGGAGGTGACCTATACCTTTTTGTTCGCTCACATCCAAAGCCTGTTTAAGCATTTTCTGTTGATTGTAAGGCTTTATCCATGGATTTTGAATAAAGAAAAAAGAAAAATAGAAGTTAAGTTAGATGTATGGCTACAATGATCTTATATGTGCTAATACACATTGGAAGCTGCTTAATGCAGTGTAGGTGTGTAAATTGCTATTGCTTAACAATTTGTAAGCCGTTCTGATAGCCTTTGTGGCTGAAGAGCAGGGTATAAATACCTAATTAAATAATTAAATATGTGTGGCTGTGAGGAACAAAGACTTTTATATGGCTGTGTATAGCGAGCCATTGTGGTGCCCTTTGAGTGTTGGACTAGGACCCTGGGAGATAAGGGCTCAAATCTCCACTCAGCCATGGAAACCCAATGGGGTGACCTTTGGCAAGTTATACCTGCTCACTCAACCTGTGAGGAAGGCAATGATAAACCTTCTCTGAGTAAATCTTGTCAAGAAAACCCTAGGGTCGCCATAAGTCAGAATCAACTTGAACGCACATAACAACAACAAAGTGTTGGCTATGGAACATCCTTCTGTTTGATTTGGATGTATTTGAAAACATTTGACTGGCCCACAATTTTACATCCCTCCTCCATTATAAAAGGTTTTCAAGGAGTTGCCCAGTTGGACACAGAAATCCATTGGCTGAATATTAGTCTTTACCACCTGTACTAGCCATTGGGCTGGCAAGGCTATGATTCTTTTATGAAACCTCAGCAGGCAACAATGAACTCTTGCTGAAACAGAAACACAGCCAACTTCCGTCTACAGGAAGGCTGCTGGGTTCCCCTTAGGGAGTCCTAGGACTGATTTAAGGAAAGCTATCCTGAAACTTCTCCATAGCTTTAGCAATTGTTTTCACATATAAAACTGCCTTGGAGACCAAATTGTGGAAAGCTGGAGTAAAATTTCTTTAAAAATAAATGAAGAAATAAATAAATACATAGTGTGAGATACATGTGCATGGATTGTAAGGCTGCCAGCTAACCAGAAAAAGCACTACCGGTATGTTTTGTTGTTCCTGACTTTGCATTTAGCTTGGTTGCCAGAAAAGCTGTGGACAAGGTCAGTCTCCCAAACCCCAGCTGTTTCTCTCTCTCTCTCTCTCTCTTTCTATACCTTAGCTGAATAGTCAGCTTTTGTTCTGGGCTCTCCTTTCAGACCTGCCAGAAATAATTGGACTCTGCTCCCTGAATCCCCTCAGAGCTCTGCCCCACAGCTTTACCCACATACCAGCATTTTTATTATTATTTCTAGAACTGGCAATCCTGTTGAACTGTACCTCAGTTCAATGTCCTTTCCTATGTGGACATTATTTCCTGAGTAGGAAAATCATAGCACATGAAAGGACCTTTCGATACTAACCAATACTAAGCATGTGATAACATTTCTTAGCTTATAATTAGGTGGGACATAAATCTACATCCACCCAAACCAATGTTTCCTCTTCCTGTAGCCAGACTTGTAAACAAACAGAATTCTAGACACAGAGAGCTCTGCCTAAGCTTCTGTGTTTTTATGAACATAATCCATAAGGAGCTATAAAAACCGCCAGTGCAGTGCCCAGTTTCCCCAGCTGCCAAAAGCTTATCTGCTTTCCAATGAGAAATGGGGCAGGTGGGGAAGGGTGGGAGAAAGAGAAGAATGAAGTAATTACACCTGAAAGTTGTCCTCCTTATATATACTTCTTAAAATTAGCTTGATGTTTCCACCTGTTTTGGGAGGTGCTGAGAAAAAACAAACCTACAAATCAAAGGCCAATCCCCCCCTCAAAAACCCCCCAACAATCTCAGTTCCCTTGAAGAACTGATATAGCAGCAGCTGTATCTCTTTAATTTGAGTAATTATCATATAATTAAGTGCATGAATTACAAGAGAGCCAAGGCATTAAATTAAAATATTTAATGCTTGTAAATCTGAAAATGATTACTGTGCTGATGTGCAGCTACTGAGCAGTGAGCCTAATGGAGACGTGGCAATGCCACTGGGTTCCTCTTCCTGTTCTGCTACAGCACATATTCCTTTGAGCACATCCCTTTGCTAACAGCTGGAAAATTCTCAACAATGAGAACTTGCAGCAAGCTCTGTGTGCTATAGTGGGTCCAACAGGCATCAATGGACAGTTTTAGGCTAGAAGTTCTCTTGGCCTTGGAACCCTACTATGAATTACAGATCCCCTGAGATGTGCTGCTGAGGACACCCATCCTTGCACAACCACTTCTGTGGCATGTTCCTCACAGAAGTCATCTTCAGGTAAGGTCATTAAGAATGAGGAAAAATTACTGTAGTGAACCACTGCTCAAATTAGTAGCAATATTACTGATAATAAAATCTGTATGGTTAATAGTAAAGTGCAAGCCAACATTTTAAATCTCACATGTTGTTGATGGCCAGAATGCATTGAATATTGAATGCGCTGATGTGCCATACCTGTTCTTTTCATGTTTGGCCAGATATCACATAGCAACCAAGACAAATAAATTTCCACAAATGGAATCCACTGCTGCATACTCCCTATGTTTAGATTTTCCAGTGTACAGATCACATAGTTAAGGACTATGTACATTTCAATAACATAGGATTGCATGCAAAGAAGTCCACTACATAAACTTCAGGCAGGCAGAGCGTGAGCAAGAGTGTATATGTGTAGATGGTCCTGACAGTAAACATACAAAGTTGATTATTCACACAATCTGTTCCAAGCACAGAAACATCAATTCAATATTATTATTTGTTTATCACTTATTACATGCCCTTCTCTCCCTTTAAGGAATTCAGGATAGGATACAGCCCTGTAAAGGTAGATTACGGTCAGAGGGAAAATCACTGGCCCAAGTGATTTTCATGGCTAGGTTGGCACTTTGATCCTGGATGTTCGCAGTCCTATTTCGACTCTCTTAAGAGGCTTATTGCACTCTGAAGAAAAGCGGCAGTGCAGGAGGAAGGCTTTATCTTCAATGCTGCCTTACCACATGATGTTGCCATTCTTCCGGTGTTCTTTCATTCTGGCCCAACGTAAAACCATGTCTTTTTGCTAATGGGTTTTTCCAGTTAGCAAAAAGATGCAGTTTTACCTCAAAGTTCATTTGCATGTGTTGAGTTTTGATTTTAGTGTTTTTCAGGAGTGGCAGCCAAACTTTGTTTACTTTTAGGGTTTTTTCTTTCCTGTTGAAGTTGTCCAGGTGTTTGTGGATTTCAATAGCTTCTCTGTGCATTCTGACATAATAGTTGTTGGCCTGGTCCAGAATTTCAGTGTTTTTAAATAACACATGCAAATGAACTCCACCCAGGAACAGGGGGATTCCCAGCAGACAATGGACCATTAGCCAGCCAGACATTAATCTTCCTTGCATAACCTCCCACCCTAGGAACTAGCCATTCAAATACACAAACGTACATATCCTCTCCAACAGGAACTCACAGTATATAAACCCCACACACCCCTACACCACCATTCTCTGAAGAGGCCAGCCACAGATGCAGGCAAAACATCAGGAATAAACTCCTCCAGAACACAGCCCCGGAAAAAACCCACAGAAAACCTATGGATGCCGGCCATGAAAGGCTTTGACTTCACATAGCTGCTGCTGCTGTGTTACCTAAAATAATTCAATTCACTGAACATGTGGACATGTAGAAACACCATTTTGTATGGAGGTGGGGGAACTGTGTGGCTTCCAAAACCAATTTGAGTTCAGATTAAAACAGCTGAGTGTGGCATTAACATGGTCAGACCAGGGCAGGATACTGCACACTGGAGCTAAATTATTTTGCAGGTGTGGATTCAGCCTGAGTGTGACTTGCCCAAGATTTCTCAGTGGGTCTCCATGGCCAAGTAGGGATTCAAACCCTGATCTCCAAAGTCCTAGTCCAACACTCATATCACTGTACTACACTGGCTCCTAATTGGTACAGAGCATATCCTCAGGACTAATGAAAAAGAAGACAAAATAAATGCATGAGCCTTTGCTCAGTAGTCTTTGCTTGGGCTAGCAGTCACTCTATAAGACCTTTCCCATTAACTGACACCTGTACATTGAACTAGAGGTAACAGGGACTGAATTTGGGACTTTCTATATGCAACACATGTGTTCCACCACCAAGCTATGGCCCTTCCCTCTAGCTGGTTGATCCTTAGCAAATCCTTCACAGAAATATAGAATTGGGTTTTTCTCATTTTCATGTGATTTTTTTCCCCACCCCTTTAAACAATCACACAACAGGGTTTTTTTAAGAAAAAAAACCCCAATGCTTTACTCTGGGTTTTAATGAAGATGAATGTAGCTGGTACATGTAATTGGATATTAAAAGAATGTCCCCAATTAACAGAATTTCTGACCCCACAAAATAACTAATTGAATTCAGATACATGTTTGATGTTCTATATAATATTTTACAAGGTAGCTCTCTTAAGGGAACATATTGATTGAAGGAGAAAACAGATGCTACAGAAGATGTTTTCAAGATCGTGGGAGGGAGAAGGTTGTCTGGAAAGTTGAAGAGATTATGCAAGAGCAATGATTTTTATTTTCTTTTTTGACACAGGAGCAGGAGATCAACTTGGGCTTCATTCCCCTTTTCATCAAAAGGCTAATTTCCCCCACTTTACATTCTGTTTGGGGTTTATTTTATCAAGTCCCATGTAACAGTTTCTGATTGTGTATTCAAGAGAAAACGCACAGCAAGGAAGTCATCAAGGGAACACAACTGACATTGCAGCTTGAGTTAGAAGAGCAAATACAGAAAGGTTACAACTGACACAACCAGACAAGGGTGTTTGTTGTTTTTTTTTTAAGTTACGGGTTGCCTTGATGGACAAGCTAAAATCTGTATGACTGCCATCTTGCCCAGTATTAAATGCCTATGATTTTAAGGCCAGTGGCAGGGAGAGGAAAAAATTATCACAGTTAGCCACAGCAATAAGCTCTCTTACATGAGGGTGTTTTAAAAAAGGATTAAACCAAACTCAAAGAAGATAGGGCTAGCAGTGGTGATTAGCACCCCCATATATAAAGGAAACATATCTGTCTGTGCTAGGGACAGGGCATGGCTGCAGATGTGTAGGTATCCATTTTAGCATATACACTGAAGATCAGCACTATGTAGCCTAATAACCAACCTATTTAGATCAACACAACTGCAACCCTTTGCATAGTTACTTGGGAGACTGCCCTACTGAACCCAATGCAACATATACAACATATATAACACATCTGGTAGAGTAGACTAAGTCTACGAAAGCTTGTGCTACAAACATCTTTCAGTCTCAAAGGTGCTACAGGATTCCTTTATATACAACGCAGTAAGCCTGAACAAAAGAATTTTAGCTGTTGAAATGCAACATTGAAGTTTTAAATAGCAATACAAACAATTTTACCTCAAGATGTGCCATTTAAACCACTAACATGAAGTAGTTAGTCATTAAACAAAAAGAAAGAAGCATCCAGCTCATTTAATTATTCTCCTTATTCTCTGATTTTCTGTATGCTAATCTGCCACAACCAACTGTAAAATTTTAAAGCCTCATTATCACCCCATTCACCTACTAAAGCAAGGAGCTTTTATCAGTACCCACAAACTTCAAAACATTAGGTCAGTATTAATGCAATCCTCCAACATCCACCTCCATTATACCACTGGATGGCCAATAATCATTTTGTGACAAGATAGTCAGTGATATTTTGATCAACCAAGGCTGTAAATCCTATATCCATCTGAAATCAATAGCATTCCGTACTGAATAGCCATGTACAGGATAGTGTCCTAAGGGCTTTTCAAGTGGGTTAGATCTGGGAATATTAACAAAGAATCTGAAATGCAACTCAGACTTTGGCCACTGAAGAACAGGAAAAATTCTGTGCCACTCTATAAAGGAAACCTAAATTTAATATTTATTCTTATGAAAATGGCAGGGCTGAATCGTAGGCAGTTGTTACATGTTGAGACAGGGAATCAGAATTTTAAGAATGCACAATAATCCAGGGCTAGATAGATCCAGGGCTAGGTAGATGCTAGCTTGAACCAGGCAAATATTTTATAGTCCTTCCTATCTAGTGGCACCCAATGACCAACCAGGGTCAGCAGGCATTGTCCAAAGTTGAAAACATTTCACTACTAGGAAGGTCTTCCAAACCAAAGCTCTGATAGCTCACTGCATGGACAGCTACACTGAGCATGAAAGGTTCTCAACTCTAGCGACCATGGCTCTTGGCAGAAAAGTTTCTGACACAAAAATGTATGATATCCTCAGTCACACCACCTTATGTACATTCTTGGTTACACAAAAAGGCAGGATGTGTGAAAGTCAGCATGGTGTTGTGGTTAAAAATGTTTTGCACAGTGACTTGGGCAATGTAGATTCTAGGCTCAACTGAAAATCTCTGGATGATGTTGGATGAGTGACTCACTCTCAGCCTCACCTACCTTGCACTAAGTGGTTGTGAGGTTAAAAGTGGAGAGAAAGAGAACCATGTATGCCACCTTCAGCTCATTTGAAGAAAGGCTAAATTTAAATGTAATAAATAAATAATAGATCTTTCTCTCCAAGCTCTTTTTCTACTTTACTCTTTTTTTTATCAAACAAAATCTCAGAGCGATAGCCATAGGAGAGGCTGCAGAGATATTCCCCCCTGAAGAACCTCAGATCTTTTTTACTTAAGGATTTATAAGACAAAACATGCATGATATATTCTACTCAACTGACCATAAAAATGCAAGATATACAACTTTTCCATCTAACTGCTGGCTGTTTGCATAGTTTCCCTACTTACCTACTGTTCGTCTTGTCAAACAATTTTCTATTGGAGGTTATTCTATCTTCTTTTCTTTTTTTATCAAACTTCCTCAGAAACATCCATATCAGAACGGTATTCTAGATATAGGTGTGTACAAGCATATCACTTACAGGCCTTTTCTTCCATTAGGAAACACGCTTCTGTAAATATTCTGAAACACATGCCAAGGGAAGGTGCCCTGGAGACCACATGCACTCTTTCAGCATATCTGATCTCTGCAAACTAAGCATTAGGCAACACTCAGCTTACCCCATATCCCTGCTCAATGGGAAAGGAAGGGGTCATAGCTAAAACACAGGTAGTGCAGTGTTCATATGGGATAAAACAATCCTGTTGGTAAGAAACCCAACCTCACATAACAACTTTTCTGGGGGACACTGTTTTCCATGTGCTCTTTTCATACCAGGGGATAGTACCAAACTTGGAAGGGTGGGAAGACTCCATGAAGATACAGCCACAGACAGAAACTGGAAACACTCTTTAGCAGACAGAGAGAAGGCTCTGTTTCTCTTTTGTTCTGTCCTCACACTTTTTCTCTCCCTTCCCCACTTTATTAGCCAATCCATTGTGCAGTCTGCTGCTTCATCAGCTCCTGCCCCCAACGCCCTCACAACAGCTGTGGGCTTAATTATCAAAATAACATTTTAATAGTCTCATAACTGAACTCCCTTCAAAACACGCCAGCAGAGAGGCAGCAAAGGGTTCCTTTAACACCTTTCTGCTAAACTTACTAATAGGCTACATTTAAGTGATTAAGCTGTCCTGATGCTTCGCCATTTACTAATGGAGCACCATCCCTCCCACTTTAGGTTGTTCCTTACTGTCTCTTCCTTCTGCAGTGTCTTTCTTACATTTGAATATTGCAATGATCACAGCTCCTACACGATGGCCCCAGAGAAAAGCAAGAGACCAGGAAATTATTAGGAAAGTATCATGGCTGACTGTCATTATATAAGAGAGAGGTAATGAATTCCTCAGCACCCAACCATATCTCTCCAGATAGGGGAAGAACTAAGAGCATTTAGACAAATCCGTTTATTTTGCCAATATTTTCAACACTTTTTAAAACTAAAAGTTGAAGCATTTAAAAGGGAAAGACGAAAGGCTTTAAAACTGGGCTGTTTCCTTGGTGAGTGAAATCATTTACAAATCATTGGTTATGAAGCAGGAAGAAAGGTAAGGCTTTGGCCTTGGATTCACGCATCCTATCCAGGGGAGTGCTCACATTCCAAAGCTAATGCAGAGATATCAGTGAAAAGGAGGTCCTTCCTGATGGTTTTTGTAATAAGTTCTGATGTTATCCTTGCATCACAGCCAAGGCAACGCAAGGGACCATGTTCCATATGTCAACTGATAGGGTTTTCTCTCTCTCTCTCTCTCTCTCTCTCTCTCTTCCAAATCTTTTTGCATTGTCTGAGCTCTTTCTCACTCGCATGGATAATCAAAGGGTAACTATGATAGGGGGGGGGGGAGTGTCACACTCCTTAAATGCTATTAAGGAGAAACCGGTCAACCACAGCCTATGATCAAGACCTGTGGACTGTTACTAATACCTTTAAACCTCAAAGCTAAAGAACAGCAATATGTTTCAGTGTGAGGCTGCTCTTCAGAATTCTTTGGAAACATCAGCTGGTATACAGAACGGCAGTCTATCTTGGAAGTCAAGGGTTTGGTCTTTGCCTATAATGTCCCACAATAATTTAGGATGCACAAGGTAATTGCTGGTAAGGAAATTTGGTCATGGCATTTTACTCTGGTAGACTTTTATTCTAGATAAGGCTTTACCTGCTAGCCGTTTCATTTTTGTTGGCTTGTACTGCTTTGGAGTGAAAGCAGTGAAACTGACTATTGTATATAGCTGTGTATAAGTCAACATCATGTAGAAGTCAGGGGCAGGTTTGGGTGCCAAAATTATGGATTTTTATATGACTCGCGGTTAAGATGGGCGTGCTAATGCTGCTGCCACCACATCCCCATTGCTCCCCTGACCTCTTTGCACTCCTGTCAGGGGAAGCACCAAAGAACACAGGTCACTGCCATGTTCCCACCTAGGCATTCAAAAAGGAATCACCATGGCAGGGAGAATAGAGGGAGCTGGTGCTTCTTTCAGGTTCTCCCAGGATGGATTAAGCTCTCACTTTTTCCTCTTCTCTGAGTAGAATGGCAAAAGGCCAGAAAAATGTGAGAAAAGGAAATGCTACTTGGATGCCCTCTCACACTGGGTTCATGTTGCATGACACACCTCCCAACAAGGCAGAGGGAGGGGAAGCAAAGCCTCTTTTAGCTGGGTATGGCAAGGCCACAAAAGTGTCACCATGGACCTTCAGTCTGGGCCAGCACTGGAAAGGATGGAGCGAAGGGGTGAAGTGGAGCTGAGAGAGGGATCAGGCCAGGCTGGGGAGCCATCACGGGGCTGTTCAACTTCACCCAGGAGCTGGTCCCGGAGGTACTCCCCGCTCTTCTCAGCACGCCTTTGAGGGTAAATATCTAAGTGCCACCACTGCCACCACCATTTTTCTGCCGAGGCATTCAAAAAGACTAGAAATGTTACTGCTATGGAGAGAGCAGAGGGGGTCAGTGCTTTTTTTAGGTGTTCCCTGGGCAGACTAAGCTCTCACCTTTTACGAGTGCTGAGAGGTGAGGAGAGCAGAGGGGATGCAATGGTATTGGCACCTGGGCTCTCAGCTAGTTGAGCTGCTGATTGTTGGCAGAGAATGCCTCCAACATTAGCTCCCAAGTGAAGTTAAGCAGCCCCATAACAGCTCCCTGCCCTGGCCGAATCCTTCCCTTGGCTCCACCTCACCTCCTTGCTCCACCCTTTCTGGAGATCCACAGTGACAGTTTCGCAGCCTTGCCAAGCTAAGGTGAAATAAGCTTGCTCATCTTTGCTTCTCTTCTCTCCACTTTGTTGGAAGATGCAGCATGCAGTGGAGCCTCAATCCTGGGCCAGGCTTACTTGCAATGAAGCCCTCCAACACCCCAAGTAGCGGCTGCACACCCATGTCAGGGTACTGTTTCCTTTTCTCATCTTTCTCTTGCCTTTCACCAGTCTATTCAGAGAAGGAGATAGTTCCTTTTTTGATAAGAGTTAAGGTACTGTATTTACACTGACTGGTGGATGTCAACCCAGGTTTTTTGGGTCAATTTTGGACTAAAATGTCTCAACTTTTACACAAGTATATACAGTATTTAAAGACAAGACCTTTGAAGACTGAGTGCCCTCTTGACAATATTCTTGGTGCCTTATATTTAAACAACAAAGGCTTGCTCCGGGAGATTTATCAGGCTCTAGTGGAAGCCACTCACATAGTCCATACAGGTCTTTGCTGTCTGAATATGATATTTATGAAAGCTAAAAACTGAATATTTGCAATGTAGTTCTACTTTTGCCATTTAAAAATATTATTGCCCATTGTAAAAAAACCAAAAGGAACATTGAGTGGCATTCAAAACTAAGGTTAACACATCAGCAAAAAATGTGTAGAGAAGAATCCCACCCATAGTTCCACGAAAAGAGCTCTTGTTTAATCTGCTGTCATTTGCTTATGCATATCTGTGGGCATTATTGCAGTTTTAAAAAGGAAGCATTAAAAAAAATCTGGTCCCCCCCCCTCAAAATTATATTCAGTTTGTCATCATATGAAGATGATGTGAGTTACAGGAGGCTTTTGTTTTCCATCTGAACCCAAACCTGTTTGCTTTACCTTGTCTTTTGTAGCTCATTTTGGAATGTTGGCTTTGAGCTCTGTTTGCCTGCTCTACAGTATGCTGAGTTCACTGTCCATCTAGCAGATGGGGAAACGGAATTGTCAGACTCTACAGATGGAGTCTCTTTACAGTGCCCTTGCTTATGTCTGCTGGGAGATGACCCACTAAGAGAGCCAAAAGTCTCTAATTTGTCTTTACCACCATTTGCTATTGGGATTCTTCACACTGTATTAAATAGCCCTAGCAATCAAGAGGCAATAAAAAACTGAAATGGCTTCTCCTGGTAAACTAAATAGTACAAGCTCCAACCTTCATTTAAGGAAGTCATTTTAAGCATATCCAACTTTCTGAGCTATTATATCTGCAAAGCATAAACATCAGGAACATCAGCTTCACTGCATTTCCATTCAAGGGGCGGGGGGGGGGGAATTCCAACAAGCACACAAGCCATTTCAGTAGAGATTGTGGAAGATCCCTAAGTCAAGAGCTAAAGCAGTAATACATTAGCGAAGTAACTTTTGGACTGAGTTCCAGAGAATTTCCACCAATAGAATAAAACACTAGACAAGATATTTTCAAATTTGTAGGCACAGATGTAATTTGTATGGCCACTGCCACGTTGGAACGGAGTTTCAGCAAATTAAAAACCAATGTACTACTGTATATGACTTCTTTAAAACAAGCCTTCAAGCAGAAATTGAAAAGAAGGAAGGAGGGTTACATAAAATCACATGCACAGCTATACTGGATTACCAAAGAAAATATTGTGCAGCCAGGCAAGCTGCAAATTAGCAGTCCCTGCCCCTCAAAGTACTCATGGATTGAGATATCCACTCACTTGCTCACATACCTTGACTGCAGACTCGCCTGCAGCTCAGTTTGGAAAGTCATTTCAATTTCCCACAATGCTCCAAAGTAATGCTAATCCAGGAATGATGGGAAATTAAGAATGACAAATAACTTCTAGTCCAGCAGCTTTTGACCTTTTCTTTACCAGGGACCCCCTTTAAATATTTTTGTTGCCACGGACCGCCAAGACTTAACTCAATATTTAAAACTCTAACAACAACAACAACAACAACAATAATAATACCTGATTATGATGATAATAATAATACAATTACACCATCCATTAACCCTTCCCTCAGAGGCACGGGGGGCAGGGATGGAGGGAAGACTTTTCTCCTGCTTCTTCTTGCAAATTTGTGGCTAGAGTGGATTGAACAGCAATGTGCAGGCTAGGCCAGCCAGACTTTTCCTTGGCTCTGTCACATGGGCTGAGAAGCCTTCAAGCCTTTGCGGACCTCCTATAAGGACACTGCAGCCCCCTGGGGATCCACAGACCACAGGTTAAGAACCACTGTTCTAGCCAACATCACAAGATAAACCCACAGCCAGAACACCAGGCTGGTAGACTCAAACACAACTGATGTTAAACAGTTTTTAATTGTTCTCTCAGTTTCTCTGTAGTGTGCCACTGATAATGGAAACTCTTCAGAATACACCAAGCTGAGACAAGAAAGCATCCTCCCACCCCCAGAATTGTTATTTCCTGTTTTTTGGATGTACTACTGTGCCTCTTTTTTTGCTTTGGTAGTCCCAAGTATCAACACTGGTGGCCAGCTGCTTCTGTGTGCTGCCACCAACCCAGCTGTGTAGAGACCCCTCTCAAGGCCAGGATGGGGATACAAGTGGCCAGCAGCAGTTGGTGTCTCCTCATATCAATGAGGCAGTGGATCTCCTCCTGATTTTTGGATAGCTTTAAAGGAGCTATGCGAAGTGCTGAACCTATTTGGGGAATATGGTTCAGCACCACAGAAATTCATTTAAAGTCTAGATCAGGGTTTCTCAACCAGGTTCCCTGGAGCCCTAGGGTTCCATAAGAGGTTGCTATGGGGTTCCACGAGATATTGTGATTGGGGAAAAAAAACAAGCTGTAGATATAATAATTTTTAGGCAGGAGTTCTCTGAGACCTGAAAACTATTTCAAGGGTTCCACCAGGGTAAAAAGCTTGAAAAAGGCTGGTCTAGACTAAAGTCTGGAGTGGATTCACCGCCCCACTGACATGGAAGCCACCAAACTCCACTGCCAATAGCCATACCTCTATCTAAGCCAGGTTGAATTTTTGAGCCCAGGATCCCTGAGCTGGAACCAAAGCTACAAATAGTCAAATCTGAAGCATATCAAGCCATGCTGCAAGACCAGAAGGGCAGGTCCTTTGTATTTAACACCCGCTGGATGTGTATCAAAATATTTAATAAGGTAAGATAAAACAAAACCTAACATGAAGTGCTTCAGTGTACACCCAAGATTCAGTTGATTGGAGCTGGTGCATGTGTGCATGTGCGCGCGCACGCACGCCTTCAAGTCACCTGTCAACTTATGGAGACCTCATGAATTTCATACCGTTTTCTTAGGCAAGGAATATCCAGAGGTGGTTTTGCCAGTTCCTTCCTCTGAAATACAGCCTACAGTACCTGGTGTTCATTGGCAGCCTCCTATCCAAGTATAAACCAGAGCTAACCCTGCTTAGCTTCCAGAATCTGGTACCTTTAGGGCGTATAGGCCGAAAAATTCCACAGTTTTGTTTTTCCCGCTTTGTTTTATTGTATCTCATCAAGTCTTTTTGATGAACACTTGCTGGTTATTACTTTTGTCAAAGGATACTTTTGTCAAAGCAAATCAATAGAACGGCTTTCTACTGAAGTAGAACCAAAATGGTTGATGTTTTACACACAGAAACTCCTTTCTGTGCCTAAATAGGGCTCTTAGGGCTGAGTACGTCAGGTAATTCAGAAATTTGAGACACCAAATCAGCCCATAACAGTTTATAGTTATGTGTGCCTCCAGGATGGTATATAAAAGTCCCAGTATATTTCAAGCTGCCACAGCATCTCCCATTTTAAAAAGGAAGAATTAAAAAGGTGATTTCTTCCCTCATCACAACATCAAGTTGAGCAAAACAAGATATTAAAGAAAGAGAAAACTAGTGTTTTTAAGAGTTTTTGAAGTCTGTGCTCCAGGGGAAAACAGGCACTCATCTATGACTGAGATTGCTTCGCAAACGCATACTTCTGGGCCCATGTTATCCCCTCTCCACAGATGAGCCGAAAATATATTTTGCCTTTTGTTGTTGTTGTTGTTGTTGTCCCTGGTTAGCGTCTGTGGCTCATTTAGTACTCCGAGATCTTGCAATTTTATTGAGAAGAGCCAAAGAATATGTGCTGCTGAATACTTTAATGGAGACTCTACACTCGCTCATTTGCCCTTGTTTCTGTCTTATGACAGTTTGCATCTGTTTAAAAAAATAGTGTGGCAGTACTGATTAGAATAAAAGAGGCTACCACCATTTCTTTGTGCACCAAGGGATGCCCTCTGTATTTAAACAATTTCATATCCTTGTATGAAAAAATCATTGCATTATAACACTGCAAACAAAAGAGATGCACAGGGCCAAATGTCAGGAAATGTTCCAGTCAAAACCAGAAAAAAAGGTCTTTCCAGAAAGACTCCCTGCAAGCAATACCTCTGCAACCCATCTATAGGATGGGAGTATCCTGATCAGTTGGGCTGAATGAAAAGAAATGTTGTCCCCTGGCTCCCAAGATTACTGTTTCTCATCACTAGAAGAAGTGAAAAAAACAGCAGTCTCAGTGTGAGATAACTGGAAGATAGTGGAGACTTTAATCTCCACCCTTCCCAATCTCCACTAGCAATCCAGAGATCCTCCTGCCCCCCCCCCAATTGATTACATCCCTTGGGGCCACAAATTTGTACAACCCTGACCAATGCCCTGGCTGGAAATAGATATACCTACTCTGATCTTGTATTCATGTACACTCTGTAGAAAGACTCGGGCAATTTGATGCTTGCAAATTCTGATGCAAACTGAAAAAGACTGATACAAACACTGATATCACCTCAAAAAAATGAAAATACATTTAATAATAATAACAATAATAAAATTATTTCTATCCCGCCCCTCTGCAACGCAATTGGGGCGGCTTACAATATAAAAACTCCATAATTACAGTACCCTAGCCCGCCCGCCCCTTAAAATAATATTAAATTATAAAAGATTAAAAACATACAATAATTGAAAATATATTAAATTAGAAAAAAATAAAAATAAAACATACAATAATTTTTAAAGAATCCAATTGCAGCTCAGAGGGAAGGACAGCTGAGTATTGAGCCAGGATAGCTATTCAGGAAAGGCCTGTTGGAAAAGATCCGTCTTGACAGCTTTTTAAAAACTGTCTAAGGTGGTAATAAGAAGGATCTCGTCCGGCAGGCCATTCCATAACCTGGGAGCGGTAGCAGAGAAGGCCCTCTGGGAGGTCACCGACAGCCTTGTTTTCATAGGCTGTAACAGATTCCTCCCAGAGGACCGAAGTGTGCGGGGAGGGTTGTACGGAAGGAGGCGGTCCCGGAGGTAAGTTGGACCCAAGCCATGTAGGGCTTTAAAGGTCATAACCAACACCTTGTACTGTGCCCGGAAACTAATAGGCAGCCAGTGGAGAGCTTTTAGCACAGGTGTTATGTGCTCTCTTCTGGAAACACCAGAAATCAACCTGGCTGCCATGTTCTGCACTAGTTGAAGTTTCCGAGTCAAGCACAAGGGTAGCCCTATGTAGAGCGCATTACAGAGATCGAGACGGGAGGTTACCAGTGCATGTACCACAGTTTCGAGGTCCCTAGTTTTCAGGAAAGGGCGCAGCTGGTATATCAGCCAAAGTTGATAACAGGCACTCCTGACCGTCGCATTTACCTGATAAGACATCTGGAGCAACGGGTCCAGGAGCACCCCCAGACTGCAGACACAGTCCTTGGAGGAGAGTGTAGTTCCATCCAGGACTGGAAGTTGTATTCCCAGACCTAGTTTCAGGCCCGTAACTGTTAGTATCTCCGTTTTGTCTGGATTCAGTCTCAACTTGTTTTTCCTCATCCAGTCCATTACTGCTTTAAGACAATCACTGAGAGGAGAGACACCATCTGAAGTCGAAGCTGACGACCGAGACATGGAGAAGTATATCTGGGTGTCATCAGCATACACTCCATTCCTCCAAATGATCTCTCCCAGCAGCTTCATAGAGATGTTAAATAGCATCGGGGACAGAATGGCACCCTGAGGAACGCCACAGTTAAGCTTTATTCTGGTAGAGCAACTGTCCCCGAGCCTCACCCTCTGGGTGCCCGCGAGGAAGGAACGGAACCACTGCAAGGCAGTGCCTCCAATTCCTAACCCCCTCAGGCGATCCAGGAGGATGGAATGATCTATTGTATGAAGGCCGCTGAGAGGGCCAAGAGCACCAACAGGGTCACACTACCCCTGTCGATACCCAAGCGGAGGTTGTCAGCCAGAGCAACCATGGCAGTCTCCACTCCATATCCCATCCTAAAGCCAGTTTGAAATGGATCTAGATAATCAGTTTCATCCAAGACAGCTTGGAGTTGGGAAGCGACCACCCTCTCAATCACCTTGCTTAAAAAAGGAAGGAGACTGGCCTATAGTTGTTTCTGTCCAGGGGGTCCAGGGAAGGCTTTTTCAGGAGCGGCTTAACCGCTGCTTCCTTCAGACAGGGTGGAACAGACCCCTCCCTGAAGGACGCATTGATAATATCCCTAAGGAGTACTCTCAATGTGTCACCCCCTTGGGTGGCTAGCCAAGATGGACAGGGGTCCCGTCTACACGATTTAAATAATACGTATGGCGTGCGGAAGTTCACGCTTCGGTACAAATGGCCATTCGGATGCACACGAATGCAAAAGAGGGGGCCCCCAGTTTTCCACCCTGAAATACGCACACGCGGCGTTCGGGAGGGAAAGCGGATCGCAAAGAGAAATCCATACGCCATTCGGATGGCTGACGGGTCTGTATGGTCTGTTCGCACACATACAAACAGGCAGGGTAATCTGATTGGCTGGTCGAGTAGAGGGGGCGGGGCTAGCACGGAGGGGAATTGGGAGCGGCCGCCATGTTGGTTTCCCGGTTGGCGAGCGCCCGGTAAGTCCATGAATTTATATGTTTATTTATTTTTATTTTATATTGTAAATACGGAAAACCGACTGTCTGCAAACCAGGAACCTTTTTTAAAAAAAAAAGCGGTGGGAGATTTAAAACTGCCACTTGGCTTGCTCGCTCCAGCCAGCTTCGGGAAGAGGGAGTCATACGGAGTTTAGGGGGGTTAAAAATTGTATAGCCGGTTCGTATGCATACGAATGACAGGCTGTTTGTATTTTTTTGCCCCCCATACGGATTTTTTTATGATCGTATAGCCTGGGACAAATATTTAAAATATTTGTTTCTAAAAATAAAATGTGCATTTAAATATGTGTTGTTGTGTAGATATATTTTACATTCTAAATTAATTCTAAAATGGGACAGTTTGGACTTACATGTGAAACTGACAGATTGGAAACTGACAGATTTGTCTACCTCTACCTAAATGTCATAGGTCTACAGTTATCCCGTGCTTTTCCTGCGCCTTTTGGGTCAAAATGTATAAAATCATTTTTCCCCTTCCATCCATCTTCCATTTTTTTCCCCTTCCCCAGCCCTTGAAATTCTAAAACTACAACAACTGGCCATATCATTAAGATGACAGCTTACTCAATGTTTTTCTAAACACAAGCATGAAATTCATATTTCAGATTGATCAGAGATAGGATGGATTGCTTAAGAGACAGGCACAATTTTCCCTTCTATGACAGTTTGCTATCCAGCCAAACTACAACAGAACTAAAACAATAACAGAAACGTAATTCAAACACATTTTTGAAGTCCCGATTGTCTGACTGCCTAGAGTCCTCCATCTTCCAGTAAATCAGATTAACAGCAACCATCTTGTGTTTGCCACTCTATGTGACACTATCCATATTCAGAAGACCTAAACCTACTTTTGCTTGTTTCTTAAAAACGTGTTCATCCAACTCTACATGTCCAAAACATCATTCAATGTTCAATAATGAAACGCCAAGAAAACCAGCGTGTGTGGTTCCATACATGTACATGCAATGAAGGTCACCATCATTCACCAAACTACTTTTCTTAGTACCCAAAACAAGTTCAGGCTGTAGTTTTATAGATGTCAGCATTTTAGAGTCACTGGTATAGCAGTCATAGGGCTGGTGCTTCCTCCTGGAGCAAGTTATCTAAAACACCACACCCTGTCAAAGAACTATTCACACACTAATGGCATTAATACTATTTTTAACGTTCTTTTTCTTCACTGTGGCACTGCCAAGCCACCACACTTTCTAAAAGAAAAGTGCTACATAACTACTAAAGGGGTACCTCCGGAAAGAGCATTCCAACAACAGAACAGATGTAACTGCATTAGTTACATCTTGTTTGGATTACTGTAACATGTTTCACATGGGGCTGCCTTGGAAGATTGTTCAGAAACTTCCAACTGCCCTAAAGAGCTGCAGCCAGAAGTTAACTGGAGATGGCTACAGGGAACAAAAGAACCAGCATGGTGCAATGGTTTGAGCCTTGGACTATGGCTTGAGACCAGGGTTCGAATCCCCACTCTGCCATGGAAACCCACTGGGTGACCTTGGGCATTTCACACTTTCTCAGCCTCAGAGGAAGGCAAAGGCAAACCCCCTCTGAACAAATCTTGCCAAGAAAACCTGGGGTAGCATCACCTTAAGGTCACCATAAGTTGGAAACAAACGGAAGGCATAAAACAACAACAACAACAGGGAACATTCAACTTCCTTGTTGCAACAGCTCCACTGGCTGCCAGTCTGTTTCCAGGAATACAGTAATTCAAAGTGCTAGTTATGACCTATATAGCCCTATACGGCTTTGGTCCAAGCTATTTCAAGGACTGTATTCCCCCATATGAGCCTACCCCTGTTTTGAGATCTTCTAGGGAGACCCTTTTCTCTCTCTCCCACCACCCTCATAGATACATCTTATGGGAATTCTGTGGGTGCTCCTGGCTCTGAAACTCCCTTGTTAGAGAGGTTAGATTAGTCCCCTCCTTGTTATCCTTCCATGGGCAGGTGAAAACTTTTTTTTTTCCATTTCAGTCGGCTTTCATGCCCCCCACCCCAAAATTCAGCTAAATGTTCAGCACAACTTCAGTTTCACATATTAAACATATTTACTTCTATTGGTCTCTGTCTATATAATTTTTACCACTGTACTCTAAAACAGACGTAGTTTCTGAATATTTTCAAAAACAGTTTAACAAATAACAACACATAGCATTAGTCCAGCTTCAACATCTTAAGCATTCAGAATGGTGGGGTTGAGAATCCAGCTTGTGCTAAATGAAAGTTTGTGCTCTTTACTTTCTTAACCAAACTGGTGAAAATCCATAGGACACAAAAACAAAACCTGACAACGGCCCAGTCTGCAAGTAAAGCAAAGTTACAGTTTGTTATTATTTAATGGTTCCTTGAACATGCTAGTGCCTTGATCCTCCTCCAGTGTAACCATAAGGAAATAGCTGGAGTATTTGCTTCCAACTTTGACTAACTGATAGAAAGAAAATCAATATTTTTGAGATGTGGTTCTGGAGAAGAGTTCTGTGGACACCATGGACAGCAAGAAAGACAAACAAATGGGTCCTAGAACAAATCAAGTCTGAACTCTCCCTAGAAGCCAAGATGACTGAATTTGAGGCTATGGTACTTTGGCCACATCATGTGAAGGCATGACTCACTGGAAAAGACCATACTGCTTGGAACTGTAGAAGGCAGCAGGAAGAGAGGAAGACCACATTCCAGATAGTTAAGATTCAATCAAGGAGGCCACAGCCCTGAGTCTTCAGGACCTGTTGAAGATAGGGCATCTTGGAGGCATCATTCACAGGGTTGCCATGAGTCAGGGTCAACTTGGAGGCAGTTAATGACAACAAAGGCAAACTGTGCTTAATAGCTTACGCCAACAAGATAACTTTAAAGCATGGATCATGAACTTGGCTTGTTTCAGTAAGCCATATTTAAGATTAATTTCAGTTTAGGGTTTGAACATAATGCTGAAGGTTTCCCCCTCTCACTAGGTGGGACAAAGGTGATTTAGGTTTTTGGTCTTGCCTGTTAAGGAGAGGCATTAATCCTTTTCTGTACACATCACTCTTTATTGACTACAAACTACTTTTAAGTTAGAAACAACCTGAGTCCCAAACTGGGAAAAGGGCAAGGCAAGAACAACGACAACAGCAATGACAGAGTGAAACATCTGTCGGGGATGCTTTGATCGTGATTTCCTGCGTGGCAGGGGGTTGGACTGGATGGCCCTCGTGGTCTCTTCCAACTCTGCAATTCTATGATTCTATGAAAGCCAGACTATGGCAAAACTGTGGAATAAGAGGTGAAATACTCTACGAGCCAAAATTAATGTTAGCATTGCACGCTACCCCATCAAGCACTTTACTGTCATGGCATCATTCTATGAATTCCACTGTCCCTTCCTGCAGACTGCATTTACTTGACTAGTTGCCATAAAAGGGACTTGGCGTTTGTACTTGTTAAGTTAAATTAAAATGATTTCCCAGCTCTCAGATTTGTTGGCACAGGTGGCACATTGGGTGTTAAAAACGGGAAGGTCAAATCTGATCCTTAAACAAAGAATCCAAGTAGTCACTGAGCAGCAGCAGCACAAAACAACTGCACAAAAGGCGGGAGGGGAAGAGGAGGAGGAGAAAGTTTTAACTTTCATAAGGCATAATGAAATATTGTTTAGGATGATGTGATGCAGGAAAAAACTCATATGGAGAGCATGCAGAGATCTCTTGATAGTAGCAAGAGGGACTACTGGAGCTGTGACTAGAATATAACTTGGCTGTTTGAACTACTGCAAGGTTCTAGGAAGCCCTTGTTGAATCTCATGCAATGAAGAAATGCCCCGAGAGCTCAGCAGCAGAGACGATTTATGCCATATCCGTGATATTTATATTAATAAGCCGTTCAAGTCGTCTCAAGGATCACTGTGCAAAACCATTTTGACTTAGGAACTGTAGACAAACATACACACACCATGTCCCCTCAACCCTAAATTCCACCAGCAAAAGCTTACACACTTCTCTAATGTGATCACAAAAAAGCCCACATTAAGCAATACTTGAGTCTCCTCTCTTTTTCCATGGCTGATTAAGCAGTTGGGAGCAGAGAGTTTACTGTGGGCGGGAGGGGGGAAGCAAACAATTATATGCTATCTGAGGTAAACATTACCTTAGTAATGGAAGCAGCGCTTCCAACGCCTTATTGTCAGTAGGGATTAGGATTATAATACTTAAAATAACATTTATAACACTTACTGAAATTACAAGAATGCAGTCTGTGGAGACACAGAAATGAAATCAACTCAATGTGTTTTTATAAGAATACTGAAATCTAAGTCCCTTAGAGGAAAGATATAGACATTAACAGTTTTTTCCAGGCTTCCATTAGCTGTTCAAATTTGAATACTCTTTCTTAGGTGAGCCCTAATCTTCTTTGAAACCTCCGAACACATTTTATCTGTTAAAAAAAAAATGTAGTTAAATTTTTAGTTTGATGGAATGATATTAAAGCGCTTTTCTTCATCTACTCCCTGAAAAAAAAAGCCCTTGAGAGATGAGCTGTAATTTGTTCAAACGAAATAATATTTTCGTTTTCCCCGGTTCTCTTTGTTGTCTTGTGTGATGAAAAGTAACATTTCTTTTCTTTCAATCCTATTAAACGTGCCTCTCCAAATGCAAGCCGCTCAGCTGAAATAGAATCTGGCATGCTCTCGCCAGGTTTAAAAATGGGAGCTGCCAAATGCAGAGTTTGTGATCTAAATGTGACATGTCATTGGGAAATACAGACCCAGATCAAGGCATTCAGAGCCACTCAGACTATATGTTTTAAACAAAAGGGATGTGGGACCCAGCGTTTAGTGTCTTCAGGACTTCTCTTCTGAGATGGCAGGTGACCTCCTAATGCAGCTGTTTTCAAATTTTAGGAGAAAAGGAAGTTGCTTTATACCAAGTCAAACTATTTCTCCATCTGGCAGCAACTCTCTAGGGTCTCATGCAAAGTTCTTTCTCATTGCTTGATACCTAGTTAGTGAATGTGGAACTTCCCAAGGTTTCTGGGGCATGTTCTAGGCCAGTGGTTCTCAACCTATGGGTCCCCAGACGTTGTTGGACTACAGTTCCCAGCTGTAGGATTGAACTCACAGCCTCACTAATGACTGGGAAGACCACTTGGCTGACAAGGTGAGACCTCAGAGGGCTCCTGGGAACTGAAGTCCAACAACATCTGGGGACCCACAGGTTGAGAACCACTGTTCTAGGCAACTGTGATCCTCTAGATGTTTTCACCTACAGCTCCCATCAGCCATAGCCAGCATATCCAATTGTGAAGGTTTGTGGGGAGTATAGTCTGAAAATATCTGGAGGGCCACAGCTGCACATCTTCTAGGCAGAGCTTAGAAAAGTTATTTTTGGGAGGATTATAATTCCAGCATCTCCTAGGCAACATAGCCACTTTTCCAAAATCTCATTCTAGGGTATTCAGTTTTCTAGAAAGTACTTTTCCCAAGCTCTACTAGCTTGTATACAGTACTGGACCCACTGATATTAATCTTTGTCCCACAAGAAATGAGAAAAAAGTGCTTCTCAGGGTATCTGGTGTGGGTGGACTGGCAAATATCCCCCCCTCCCCATGTTCTGGGGACCGATACCGTATTTGTTTCTTTTTTTCCTGGAAACTCTCTGTGGTCTGTCAACAAATGGCTCAGGGACTGTCACCACAGCAGGGACTACCATTTTCAGTAATACTGCCCTAGGAAACATACCCCATACCCCTTATCTGTATATTGCAAGAAAAAGTCTGGTAGCAATGGACAAGTTGTTGCCGGGGATGTTGGTGGCCTTTATTGAGCCAATCTCTCCTGCTCACAAGACCAAAATCTGTTTCATATTTTGTTCCTAATCCCCTCTCTTTCCCACAAACTTGATTTCCATCAGCAAACCTATCCCAACACAACTTGCGGTCCGAGTGACATCCACCTCCTCCCGCTCCCCGTGCCCCGCAAGACACAATAAAGACACATGAAATGAAAACCAAAATGGAATTTAATACAATGGAAAATTATTGGCAGAAAAAGGCCACAACTTTCTGATTTGGTGATAGTTGCTAAGGTTGGCCTGGGCATGGGTTAAGGAGGAGCAGGGGCCGGAAAACCCCCTGCTCAGCAAGCCAAATCCGTCAGCCAGCCGGCTGGTGGATCCGATGCCAGGTCACGTGACAGCTGCCCCGGCACACGACCCATCACGTGACCAGCCACGTGACTGAATCACGTGACAGATCATGTGCCAAACAAGGGTTGAACGACCTGATCACGTGTAAATCACGTGACCATCCGCGTGACCGGCTCCTCACCCAGGGGTGGAGTCTCTCCGAAGAAGCTAGGCCTGCAACAGGCCAGCTTGCCTGCCGGAGAGACCCCCCAGGCCCCCCGGGTGATACCCGAAACCCATGCCCACCAAGAAAGTTGTGACGGTATACAGAAGAAATATAAGCATGCACTATCTAATACAAAGACCAACTAACTAAAGGGAGGGTGGGTGGGTCTTCGGCTCCTCAGAGCCAACTGGCAGGGTCCGGGAGCTGGCCGGGATTAAATACCCGGCCTCCGGACCCTGTAGGGGACTAGCCCCGCCTACCGGCCAATCAGGAGCCGCGCAGAGCGGCCGCCCTGATTGGCCGCCGCAGCGCAAGACCGGCCAATCAGAGAGAGGAAGCCCTTCTCTGATTGGTCCGCCTTGTATCCTGCTCCCAGCGTGCCAGAGCACACTGGGAGGAGTTGGCGGCAGGCATGGCGGCGCCCATGCCCGCCACGCGGCGGCCCGGGGGACCAGGAGGAGCGTCCCCGGCCGCAAACCGCGGCCGCCGGTAAGTCCGGCAGCCCTCTTCTCCTCAGGTAAGCTCCCATTTTCATATTTATAACCTAACACTTTCCCACACACATTCCCGTATTCTGTCTCCCCTTACTACTGCAAGTCACCATGTTACAAATTCGATTCCAGCGGGCTCCAAGGTTCACTCAGCTTTCCATCATTTTGTAGGTCGGTAAAATGAGTACCTGGCTTGTGGGGGCAATTAGCTAACACACATTGGAAGCTGCTTATTGCAGTATAGATGTGTAAACTGCTATTGCTTAAAACAATTTGTAAGCCGCTCTGATAGCCTTGTGGCTGAAGAGCAGGGTATACATAAATATATAAATAAATAAATAAAACATTTCTTACTACTTCTGTTAAGGTTAGAGACACAAGTTAAGTTCTCACTGAGGAGCTAAACCTATTTGTAGGCTGGTCTGTTCCTGTTTAGGATTTAGATAGAACAGAAACTCTACGGGGGGGCGGGTAGTCATTCTTACACATAGGAAGGTAACCTGACAGGGAAAGGGCTGGGCCAGGATATTTTTTTCCTCAATATGTCAGTTCTCTATACACTGCGGCTTTTTATTTTACAGAACAGCATTTGTCTATATGAGCCCCAACTACAAATTTACGGTACTATCATAGAGAGGAGTGGATGTTTCTCTGTCTCATATAGAACAGAAGAAACTACTGAGCCAAAAGGGAAGATCTCTCCAATAAAGATATAAAAATACAAATGTTCTTGTCCTCAACAAGAAAAGATATCTTGAAGCATCAGGATACTCTGTCGCAAAAATGGTCAACCACCTTGAGATTTTTCACATTTGAGGATTTTTTGAGAATATTGTGTACAAAATTAAGATAGTTTTTTTTCCTCCATATTTGCAAAAGTTACTGTTTTCTTTGCAAACAGATTTTGACAACAGCAAAACATCCAATGTTTTTGTGCAAATTTGAGTTTTGTTTTGTTTTTAAATACCAAAATGTGAAAAATAATTTTAAAAAATGTACAAAACCGTTTTCTAATTTCTCCAAACATGGAGAAAACTTTTGGAATTCTTCATTTTTGCATGCAAGAATGAAATAAGGAGATCTATATCCTGAGTCTCTGGCAACTGGTTGGACCATGCAACCTTTGGATATTACAAAATTGAGTTTTACTGCTTCCCAAACTGCTATGTTTGGGAAGCTAATCATTGCCAAACAAAAAGACTATCCGCATCACCATTGATCTATCTTGACTCTCACAGTTACAAAATAATAGTTGAGCACCCAAATCCCACAACGTTCAGACACACAGGTCTTTTCATATTAACTTCATTAGAAGTCTTTAGAAGTTGCAATCTACACATCTTTACTCCAACAGCACACAAAAAATATTCTAGGTCACCTCTCATCTCTTTTTTGGAAACTCTTCCTTTTAAATAAATGACAGAAGCCCTTTTCTCTCTCCCTCCCCAAAAACATCTAGAATTCAGAACAGTTAGACTCTGCCACCTATGTAACCCAGTTTCTTTCTAGTAACACCCTAGCTGTATTGAATGAATCCATGAAATGTTAACTTTACAGCATTATTTTAAACAGACACAAAAGAGTGCCTTCATAGTAACAGTTCTCCAGTTGTGAAGTGTTCTTTCCAGGGAGTTTTGCCCAGTGCCCAAATTGTTAATTTTCAGCACTAATATTTCCCTCTTTTGTTTATGCTATCATATATTTTATAGATTAATTGATATCTATAAGCTGCTCTGGCAAAAATCTTTCTGAAAGACAGAATGGATGGACGGATGGATGGATGAGCGGGTGGGTGGGCAGGCAGGCAGGCAGGCAAGCAGCACATGATAGATTAAAGCCAAGCAAAACCTAACATTACAACCAACGGATTTAAACTGCACAGCGTTATCTACTGAATTCTATCCAGGTCTTTGTTCCAACGTACTGCTTTCAAATGGCATGCCTTATGGTGGTGGAACTGAAAACTAAACCATATTTCCCCCACCCCCAACCTGGTGCCCTCCTGATGTTTAACAGCAACTGCTATCAACCACACACCCGGCATGGCCAGGGGTGTTGTGCTGGCTGGAAAGCTGTACCCCAAAATATCTGGAGGGAACCAGGTTGCAGAAGCCAGAGCTCGACGATTGATGGTCTGCTGCTTTTTCATGCTATGCCCAAACCTGCTGCTTCAGGTGGGCTGTTTCATGCTTCCTGGAGGTTTCTAAATATTGCCTGGGGAAAAGAAAATGGATAGAAAGGAGTCTGCCTCCTTCTCATAATTATAAAACCTAGCTCAAGATCATCCAACAAAACTGATGTGAGATGCAGGGACAATTTTTTACCCAGTGCATAATTAATGTAGAGAATTCAGTGTCAAAAGACCTTTATGATGATCAGTAGTTTTAATGACTTTAAAAGGGAAATAGGTAAATTCATGGTGGAGGACAGCTCCAGCAACAGCACTCATGATGGCCATATGGAATCTCAAGAGTTTGGAGATGTCAGTGCGACAGAATACCATTTTTAAAAAATGGAGAGAAGTATCAGGGAGGGTTGTTATTATCAAGCCCTACTTCTGGTTGTTCTGGGGGCATCTGGTTGGCC